>JAQSUU010000543.1:1408416-2816833 GCA_038087645.1 Saccharum hybrid cultivar R570
TATTAGGTGGAATAATGGTGATGCATTCATGCTGTTGCATTTGTTTTATTGTGTGGTGTGGTTTTGGTTTTTATTTGATTTGAATTCAAAATCTATTTTAAAATGGTTTTGGAAAAAAAATTAAATGAGAAAAGAAAAGAAAAAGGGAAAAGAAAAATACCTGTTGCCGACGGCCTGGAAGCCTACCGAGCCGGCCTGCCGTTCTTCTCGCGCTGATGGGCCGTCGGAGCCGAGCTCGCTTCCTCCCTTTCTCTCTCGTGCTCGCGTGGGTCGGCCCAGGAGCCACAGCGGCCGTGCGCTTTCTCCCTTGCTTCGCTGACGAGTGGACCCCGTATGTCAGCCGTGCCCTTCTTCCTCTCGTCGTGACCGAGCCGGAGACGAACACCACCGCAACCGAATCCATCGAGGAAACCGGGATTTCTATCCTTAATCGTCACGTTTGGAGTTATAAAAGGGTAGCCACGTGTTCCCTCGTCCCTTTTTCCATCTAAAATCCGAGCCAAACCTCGTGAAACCGAGCGTAGGAGGTTGGAAACCCTAGGAATAGCTGTTGCTCGTCGTCGGGGCTTGCGGGTTGAATTGAGCCTTTCTTCTTCGTTTTGATGAGTTCACCATCTCCTTCTCTCCCTTTCCATGCTCTTCTTTAGGTTTGTGGTGCTTTGAATTGCGAGTTTGAGGAGCTCTAGTGAGCCGGCAATGGCGCCGCCGCCTTCCCGAGCCGCATCCCGTCCTCGATCCGTTATTGCTTTCCTAAACCGCGTAGATGCGTTCACCTTGACCTTCTCGACCGTTTGGTGTTGGTTGCGGGTCGATTGTTGTTCGGAAACGGTGGAGCCAAAGCTCTCCGGCGAGTTTTGGGGGCCGGCCATGGCGGCCACCAGCCGGCGCTGGAGAAGGTGACTGCACCCTCTCTCTCTTTCAGCTGAAAGTGATGGCAGCCGTCTGATCTTAGATCTAGGGTCGAGATTAGAAGATACCCCTTCGCAGGGTAAAGTTTATAAAGAGCCCCTGTGTTTTCATAAAATAGAACCCGCAATCCTTAGCGTCATTTAGGAGATACGTTTCCTTGTTCTGAAAACGTATTTCTTCTCGGTAAATCAAAAATATGTTTTCTAATATTTACAGTTTTGCCACTAAACTTGTTTTGATCGTAAAATCTTTGTTTTAACTCCGATTTGACCCGTTCAAGTTGCGTTAGGTTTGTGTTTGCGAGCTTTACATGTTAGTGTAGCTGTACAATAGGTTTGAAAATTTTAATTTTCGAGCTTATATTAAAGTAATTATTTATCTAAAGGAAATCTTAGAAAATTCATAACTTTCACGTTTTAAATCTGAATTTCATGATCTTTATGTCTGTGTGATCGTAGTAACGTGTAGAAGAGTTTTACAAACTTTTTATACTGTTTTGCTACTATTGGTGTACTGTTCTAACTATGTTTCTTTGTTTGCTTCTGTATGATTGCTCGGATGATTGTGTGTTGATGTTTGATGATCGAGTATAGACGGTGAGCAGTTTCTTGACGATCAGGAGTATTATTTTGAGTTAGACCAGCAGTATCATCAGGAAAGCTCTGATCAAGGCAAGTATAACATGGGACCATCCTTGGTGTCCTATTCACTAAAATTATCATACATATGCATGTGTCTTCCTTGACAACCATAGAGATTATAACTTAGCGATTGATATCTTGATTCCTTAACACCTATGGGTTATGCATTTGGATAGCTATTGTTAGTGCTTAATTATGAACAATGATCTTGTAATTTGATTAATGGATTGAGCAATCAACTATTAATATGATTTGTTACTGTTGAAATAGGGGACTAGAGCGTGGTGTTGTGTTGTTTGTCTGACACTCTGGTTACTCTCTGTAAGGACTTACCTGTAAGTGATAACTAGGATTGACAGTACAGCTGTGAGGGCTATATGGCTCTAGCTTTAGTTGTTTAAAGGACCTTTTCTAGCTTGTTAGTGATTACCTTAAATGGCGTAAGAATGGCTTGCCACGTTGGGTGTAGGACAACCTCTAGCCTTATGAGTATAGCCATGAAGGAAGTGTGCCATTTGAAAAGGGGTTCATATATCTGCGTGCCGAGTGAATCTAATGGCCCTAACTTGTTAGACGAACCTTTAAGTGGTTTTATATGATTTTCGGTGTTTTGGAGAGTCGCGAACCCATGCATTTGGAAGTTATGACTCACAGTGAAAGTGTACACCTCTGCGCAGAGTTTAATAAACTGGTATACTAGTCGTGCTTACGGATACGAGTGGCCTTGGGGATTCTTACAGAATAGTTGATCACCATTGTTATATCATGCTTAATTACTGTTTATTATTATTATGCTCATGATTAATGCTATTTCATTATCCTTATTACAATTGATCATTGGTTCATTAATGGGAAGTATATTATCTTGATGCTACTCAATTGCTAATTAAATGATGATTAAAAGCTAAACGTAGTTAAACAGTGTCTAGCCTTTTATGCTTCATGAATCCTGTGTTGTACTTGTTGAGTTCGACATGGACTCACCCTTGCTATTTCCACCATAACAGATGAAGAATATGAAGATAATTATTGTAATGAATACTAGTCTTGGTGTCAACCAGTTGAAAGGTCTTGATGGCTAGAGGGGGGTGAATAGCCTTTTAAAACTTTCTACAAAGACAAGCTAAACAAGTTTATCAATATAACAAATAGGGAGATGCGAGTTTTGCTTAGCCTACGGGGTGTTTGCAAGCCACCTAACCAATTCACAATTCTAATATATTTGCACTCAACCGCACAAGACAAAACCGCACAATTTAACTACAACTAAAGCTAGCTATATAACACCCTGGTGTTAGTTAGCCTCATAATGCATTCATAATGCATGATCATGGCATGACATTACCATAAGCATCGTCATTTCATGTGCATCCTTGCTTGAAACATGACCTTGCAATAGTTGCAACATCCACGATTGAATGCATGTGTAGGTATATGTTTGTTTATTAATGCTAGCTTATGTGTGTACAACACTTGTAGTAGTGTGATGTGTGGCACAACACCTTGAAACATGATCATGAAACACATACCACATGCCTAGTTAAACCATGCAACACATGCATGCAACATAATGTTGCATTAGCTCGATTGGTGATGTTTCAATGCACTTTGATGTGACTTTTGCTCATATGAGATGCTATTGGGTAAAGTGTTGCTTGGAAATATTTTTAACATGTTAGTTAAGCAATTTGACCTAGGGTTGATGTTTATACCATGCCCTAATTCCATCTTGACTCATGCTTTGACTAGTTGACCATTAGGACCTTCCTGTTTGACTTAACAAAAAGTATAGCCTAGAGTTTTTGCATGGCTGTGCCACCTTAACAAAGTTTGTGCCAAATTTCATGAGGAACAAAAGTTGTTCAGTGGTCAACTCATGAAAATGCTTGGAACATGCCCTAACATGGCCCACAAGTCAGGTGTAGGGGCTGTTTTTCAGCACTGAAAAATCAGCTAAGTCTGGAATGGATTTCAGTTTCATGTAACCATCTTTGGGAGCTTGTAGTTTGAAAACTAGACCAAACCAGCTCTAACCCATATTGACAATTTTGTAGTACTCACTTAGCTCTACAATATTGTCAATAACACCATCATCTAATTCTCACTGGTTTAGGAATTTTAGAGCGGGGAAATGTCGGGTTTCAGTCATGGTGTAACTGAAACTCCATTTCAGTTTTCATGTGCCTCACTTTAGGGCACTGTATCTCACTAACGAAGCCGAACCAGTCCATGATCTTTTTGACAAACTTGTAGTACTCACATAGGTCTACAAGTTTGCTAATTAGAGATTTCACTAACTCGAGCTTATTTGTGAGTGAATCGACACCAAAATCGCACTGTCAGTCAATCATCTCGGGTTCCATTTCAGAGGTTCAGACAGCACGCTGTCGTGGCGACCGAGCTCAGAGCGGCGCTGCCGCGTGGCGTTCGTGCTCTGCTGGTATCTCCACGTCGCGAGCGCATGTGCACTGTGAAGGCCGAGTCCCCCCTCACCCTCACACTACCTCGCCACTTTCCCCTCCCTGTCGCCTTCACCACGCGAGAGCAGAAGCCGAGCGCAGCGACCGCCGTCGCCACCACAAATCCACCGCAGCCGAACACCACCACCTGATTCCTCGTAGCCACAGACGCACCGTGAGCTCCTCTACATCGTTGACCACACCACACGACCGTTTGACCTCCGGTAGAGCTCGCCGAGCTTACGCCTCCACCGCGGTCGCCATTGTTGCCGCCCAGCCAAGCTCGCGCGTGGTTGTGCTTCTCGGTGCCCCTACCGCCTCTCCTCTCCGGTGTTCTGTGTCCGCCTCGATGTGTTGATGCTCGCGAGGTAGGCCGTTTGGGGTCAAGCCGTAACTAACTCGCCGGAGCCAGCAAGCCCGCGGCCGTGGCCGCCATTGCCGCCGCCACCCCCCTAGTCACGGTAGTGGTGTCAATTAGCTACACCAATAGATGCGCACAGTCGAGGTGAGCACGCCGGTGCCCTCGGGCTCGCCGAAGTCGTCGTGGGCGGCGAGAAATCGCTCGTCGGAGTTCTCCCCTGCTCGGCGTGTGTATGACGAGTGGGGCCCTCGTGTCAGCGCGCCCCTCCCTCGGTTTCGGCTTCGGGCCACTAGATGGGCCTGTTGGCCGAAAGGGCCCAAGGCCTTAGCAGGCCGGTTAAGTTTAGGCCCGTGTAGGTTTTGAATTGTTTTCTTTTTCCAGAAAATGAAATATTGTGCTAAAGTTTGGAAAATCATAACTAGGGCTAGAAATGTCCAATTGAGATGATTCAACTTGCACTGTGCTCCATGAAATGTCTAGTTTATTATAAAAATATAATGTGTGCCATGTTTTGTGATGAATTAAATAGTTATTAATGATATCTTTTATTCATGAAGAAAAAGGAGAAAATGATATCTCTTTCTGTGAAGCTCCAAATGACATGAAATTTTTATAGTGAACTTCTCATACCATGAATAGCTTATGGTTAAATTTTCATGCAATTTGGATGTAGTTTGGTGGAGTTATATAATTATCTTGTTTGCTTGAATGGATCTTGTGTGAATTTTCATAATTTTTCTATAGATCCAGTAAGGGTGAAACTTGGTGAATGTTGTTCTTATGTTAGAAAGATGTTAGGAAAAATATGAAATCTGTTGTTTGATACTTTTCAGTAGGGTTTCCTATTTATGCTAGAAATAGACCTGCCATCTGTTATTTTTGATATCTCCATATCTGCTTGTCAAAATGAAGTGAAATTTTTATGGTAGCCTATGTGAAGCATGAGGTGGCTACTGTAATTTTTTTAGATTTTTATATATAGTTTTACTATATGTTTCTTTAATCACCTAATTAACTAAATAAATTATAAAAGAATGTTAAATAATTTATTTAGAAGTTGGCACTATACTTTCTGATGTTCCTTTGGTATGCACAACAAGTTGGTAAACTTAGTTTGGTCCAATTGTGCTTTTAAATCGTCATTAATTATTTAAGTTAGTGAATCTGCCATTTCTGGACAGATTTGCTAGTTAAGAGAATTAACCTATGTTAATGATGTTTTCATGCTTGGTGATTTATAGCAAAGTTGTTGAGAATTTCATGAACTAGTTGCTGGTAAATTTTGGTAGCATTTGGACATATAGTTTAGAAATTACAGCTGTTCCAAGTTGGGTTCAGTTTTGGAAGTGCTCTCTGTCTTTTAGAACAGATTCTGTATGTATGCTATTTTAACTTGGTAAATGATGAAATCATGCTTAGATGTTTATAAATGAATTGTGGACAATTTTATAATCTTTCTAGATTGTCCCCATGCATGTCCATTGCAGTTATAGAACTCCAGTTATGAATTTTCTTAGCTACTCCTATTAACATGATTGGAAATGCTAAATGTCTGGAATCTTGTTATGTGTGTGTTTAGTTTTAACCTTGTGGCACTTAGTGGTTTCTTAGGGATGTTTAAACATGTTAATACCAGAGAGGAAATTTGCACCTAAGCTTGAAGTGATTTGAATAGAGCACCACATAAGTTGGTTTTGTGCTTATGATGTTGCAATATCATTACATTCATCTTCGCATCATTCATGCACGTCCATAAATCATCATGTCATTTTTGGATGCATACATGAAATTCATTGGATGCATATACATGCAATAGGTGTGCCAAGAATCGTGTTACAAGCGAAGTTCCGCTGGGCGTGGGACCCGAAGTTGAAGTCCGTTCCAGAACCGGAGGTCCAGTCCGACGAAGCCGGAGAAGATGTGGGAGCCGTTCTTGAAGCCGAACCTTGATCTCTCTTCTTTCGGTTAAGGCAAGCCCCGGAGCATTATAAGCCTCCTACTTTTAAAGCAATTATCTTTATATACATGTTATATGTATTGTTGCATTACGTGATAGGAGTTGGTTGAAAACCCTTGCTGCATTGATAACACTCCTTGTCCAGCAATTCGAACCTTGAATCCTAAGTAGACAGGATCGTATCTATGCTTAGCCCTGCTAAATTAGACCGGTAGAAGTCAGGTGATTTCCTGTCACCTGCGAGATATAGGGACTTATCAGGTCACGGTTGGCTATACTTGCTATCGTGGAAGTGAACCATGTGTAATAAAATAAAATGAGACCGGGCGGGATGATGATAGTGAAACAGCAAGGCATGGAGGTCTTGGGTGTGGATCTATCCCCGTCTGTGTCGATTAAGGACCGAGACCTGGAGCCTTCTATGTCATTTTGAACGCATGCCTGACATTTAGTTGGCCGGCCTGAGGTTGCCGACCGCGAAGCCTAGTAGCTCAACTCAGGCTGCGAAGTCAAAAAGTGAAAGTCGCCTCGGAAGGGAGCCAGAGGGTCCAAGGGCAGGTGAGTTAAAAGTCCTGAGCTTCCTGGCCACTGGTATCCCCGAGAATGCGGCGCTGTTCGGGCCCACCCTGAGTTGTACCAAAGGTTATCTACGGCTGCCTTTAGCGGGGTTTGCCGGGTGAGTGTCAGGAATACCCCCTCAGCTGAGTTGGAATCGATTCGAGTCGCCGTCTCTCCCGGATAGTGAGAAACTTGACTGGTTATCTCCAGCGTAGATACACTAATGATTAATGATGGTTCGGAATTGATGATAATGATGATGATGGCCTTATTATACCTGCTATGGTTAATATTGGTTGCTCCTAATAAAGTGATTGCTCTAGTACAGGTGCTAATCTAGATGACAGGTTAATGATTATTAACTTGATGCTTAAGCATTAATGATTACTTATCTGTAATAAGCTTTTCTGCAAATGAGTCAAGCTAGCCCACTTTATAAAGCCTTGCATAATCCTTGGTGTCACCGTTGTTTCTGGTTTTTGTCGGGTAAGTCTAGCTGAGTACCTTCTCGTACTTAGGGTTTATTCCCACCTGTTGCAGGTAGCAGATTCGTACTTGTTGCTGCAAGTATTGTCTTCGCCATATGGGTGTGAAGACTAGACCATATGGGCATGGTCTCTGTAGTATCTCTTCTGGTATGCTTTTGCAGGATGTGACTGGGTACTGGCAGTATTTGAAGTTAAATGGTTTCAGAAATTATGTTGCTTCCGCAAATCCTTATTTTAGTTTTGTAATAAAATTATTTGTACTCTGATGTATGAGATTACTTTTGAACTGTTGTAACAAGTGTTGTGTTATGTTGAATCATTACGATCTGGTTGCTCTCGGTTTGGTTTGAAATCCCTCGTGATTTCGTGGACTACCGGAGTTATATGGGCTCAAGTTTGAGAATTTGATCGTTTCGGCGATTGTTTTTGAACTTGTGCTCTTATAATTTGGACGGTTCCGTTACAGCTGGTATCGGAGCAAGATTCAACAGTAAACACTTCATTTGTGTATTTAAACAAAAGTTTTTGTGAAAATTTTTAATTCTAATCTAAAGAGTGCCAGTGGTCATATCCTATATGCCCAAATAAGGACTATTAGGTGGCTTACTAAAAAACTAACTTGGGGGTTCTTGCTTGTTTTCTATTTCGTTGTCCATACAGCGTGCTATTGTATGGATGCCATCCGCTTGGGTGGTAATGTATGGATCAAAATACCTCTACGTCCTGGTAAGTGGGAGTTGTGAGAGCATGACCGTCCAACCGTCGGTCTAGGGGAGAGTAGTTGTGGTTACTAGCATACTTACATGTTTAATCATGTGATTATGAGAGTACTTAATTGTGGGTATATCTGTCGGGTAGCTTTGATACTGAAGTATATACATCGGGGGATTATGTATGGAAAGTATTTAGTTTACCGCTTTCTTGTGTGCTATATTGGGAATTGTTGGGCTGAAATGCAATTTTCTGCAGGTACACTAACAACGTTTCCTGTAGAACGACTAGTTATCGTTATTGAGAGAACGTGTGTATGCCACCGAACTATACGCTAGAATTTTGAAATTCTTCCTAGGTTTGTGAGGACGTACGGTTCATGCATGCACCATGTTCGCATCATATATTGCATTCTGCATTACTCCCTCCCTTATAAATTGCTTATCCCATTCTTTTAAAATTTTCTTCCCTCCAAACGGTTGTCCCATAAATAGTTGCATTCTTTCATGAAGGATTGGGGGTGGTCAACCAACCTAGTGGAGTGATCAGTAGTGTCAGCTTAGAAACCTAATTTAGACCTGGCTCGTGAAGGAAAGCAAGACACAATTTCAAGATGTATCTCCTCGAGTTGGGATGTGTTTTGATTTGCAACTCGCCTCTCTATTGCTTCTACCATTGTATCCATCCTTGTTTGTTACCCCTCTTTGGATGATGTTGTTTCTACACGCCTAATTCCTGACACGTGAGGATTCCCCATGGGTGTGTGTTCGGTAATGGTGTTGCGATTAGTACTCCATGGTGACGCGACGAAACCGGGAGCCTCCTGTGGCGCGCGACACAAGGTTGTGCTGCTCGGCACATGCAGGTATCAAGGATTGCTAGTCATGATCCATTATGGAGCTACACCAATGTGTTATCTTCTCATGAACCTTTCCCTTGAATGTCATTCTCTATCTTGTCAGAAGATCCGTGCCTCAATCTAAGAAATTTCCTTCTTTTGGAGATTGGAATTTGCATAGTTGGATATAATCTCTTCCTCCTGCCTATATAATTCGTCAGCAGCCTTCCGACGTCATCAACGCTTACTAGTTTCAACTACTTGTAGATGTCTCGTCAACTTCGCTCTAGCAGTCAGAGTCGTGGCAATACAGGACTATCATCGCCTCCTCCGCAACCTACCTCTGCTGAGTTGCTGCAAATGCTTGCCGAAAGTCAGCGTGCCTTGGACGAGAGTGTCAGAAACCATGTCCATCAGGAACCTGAGCCTGCCCAGTACAGCAGCTATAAAGATTTCTTGGATACTGAGCCTCCTATTTTTCGAGAAGCAGAAGAACCACTTCAAGCAGACGAATGGTTGAACACTATCGAACAAAAGTTTCGTGTGCTCAAGGTGGCAGATAATATGAAAACAGAATATGCTTCGCAACAATTGCAAGGACCTGCAGGTGTTTGGTGGTGTCACCATCGAAATACCCTGCCTGAGAATACGGAAGTAGTTTGGGATCAGTTCAAGGAAGCATTTCGGGGACATTACGTTCCTGCTAGCCTCATGGCAATCAAGCACACCGAGTTTATGAAGCTCATCCAAGGAGACAAAAGCGTAACAGAATATCTACATGCTTTCATCAACTTGTCAAGATATGCTTCGGAATTTGTTAATACGGAAATTAAAAAGATTGCAAGTTTCAAAAGAGGATTGTGTCCTAAATTGATGAAGGCCATGTGCAATAGCAAGTGTGCAATTTTCAACGAGTTTGTCGGTGATACTATCCTTCAAGAGAACTGTAATACTGTGTATGCTGCTTCTAAGAGCCAAGAGAAATCTCATGAATCTAATGCACCTACGAACAATACTCTGGTGGTGATTACACCTCGGTATTATTCACCTGGCATATCTACTAGATATCACCCATATCAGACATAGGATCCGGTCAAGAGGAGCAGTATTAAGAAAGGAAAGCCTAAGGCACCGTCAAGTAACCGGCCATGTTGGAATTGCAAGATGTCAGGTCATTGGGCCAGAGATTGTCCTCTCCCGCAGAAGGAATCAAATGATAAAAAGGCAGATGTGTGTAAAGGATGGGTTCGATACACCACGGTGGAGTCCATTCCTACGGGTGAGATTATCACTGCCGGTGCATTTTTAGTAAATCAACACCCTGCAATTGTGCTGTTCGATTCAGGTGCTTCCCACTCTTTTATCAGTTCAACGTTTATAGCCAGGCATGGTATGAAGGTCGTTACTTTAGATAATAGTGGTTATAATATTAGTGCTGCCGGGAATAATATTTCAACCAACCAGTTGGTCTTAGGAGCAAAGATCGAGATAGAAGGACGTTTGTATGATCTAGATCTCGTGGTATTACCAGGATTGGGCCTAGATGTAATCTAAGGTATGAAGTGGATGAGTGGGAACGGTGTTCTGATCGATACCTCTACGAGAGTGGTTATGTTGAGGGATCCAAAAGATCAACAAGCTTTTCTAGTACAACTTCCTAGAGACATTAGTCCTCAGACTACAGTTAACGCTATGATAGCAAAAGCAAAAGAGATTGCAGAAGTTCCGGTAGTGTGTGAATTTCTAGATATTTTTCCAGATGAATTGCTAGGATTACCTCCAGATCGTGATGTAGAGTTTAAGATTGAGTTAATTCTGGGTACCGCTCCAATTTCCAAAAGACCGTATAGAATGCCGCCGAATGAGTTAGCTGAACTCAAGACCCAACTTACTGACCTTTTACAGAAAGGGTTGATCCGTCCTAGTTCTTCTCCGTGGGGTTGTCCTGCTATCTTTGTGAAGAAGAAGGACCAGTCTCTACGTATGTGTGTAGACTATCGACCACTCAATGCAGTCACTATCAGGAACAAGTATCCGTTGCCTCGTATTGATATCTTGTTTGAACAGTTGTCTAAAGCAAAGGTATTCTCGAAGATTGATCTGAGATCTGGTTATCACCAAATTAAAATCTGTCCGGAAGACATACCAAAGACCGCTTTCTCTACCAGATACGGGTTATATGAATATCTTGTCATGTCTTTTGGTCTGACCAATGCTCCTGCACATTTCATGTACCTGATGAATTCAGTATTCATGCAAGAGCTAGACAAGTTTGTGGTGATATTCATTGATGATATTCTGATCTATTCTGAAAATGAAGAAGAACATGCCGAGCATCTGAGAATTGTTTTATCCAGATTGCGTGAACATAAGCTTTACGCCAAGTTCAGTAAATGTGAATTCTGGTTAAAGAAGGTACCTTTCCTCGGTCATGTGTTGTCTGGTGGGGGAATTTCAGTAGACCCGACTAAGATACAGGAAGTTTTGGATTGGAAGGCACCAACTACAGTACATGAAGTTCGGAGTTTTCTTGGATTGGCTGGCTACTATCGTCGTTTTATTCAGGATTTCTCTAAAATAGCTAAGCCTATGACTCGACTACTTGAGAAGGATAGAAAGTTTGATTGGACTCCGGAGTGTGAACAAGCTTTCCGCACTCTACGGACCTTGTTGACATCAGCTCCTGTATTAGCGCAACCTGACATTGAGAAACCGTTTGATGTGTATTGCGATGCATCAGGTACTGGTTTAGGTGGCGTACTGATGCAGGGAGGTCGAGTTATTGCGTATGCTTCGCGTCAGTTAAGAAAACATGAAGTTAACTATCCGACTCATGACTTAGAGTTAGCTGCTGTAGTGCATGCTTTGAAAATCTGGAGACACTATTTGCTTGGAAATATATGCAATATTTATACAGATCATAAGAGTCTTAAGTACATATTTACTCAACCTGAGTTAAATATGCGCCAGAGAAGATGGTTAGAGTTGATCAAGGATTATAACCTCCAGGTGCATTACCATCCGGGTAAAGCAAATGTGGTTGCCGATGCCTTGAGTAGAAAATCTCACTGCAACTCTCTGATAGAAGAAGATTTTCATTTGTCCCACCTCTTACATCCTATTGTAATCCATCATATCACTGTAGATTGTTCTTTGAGAAGTAGAATCATTGAGTTACAGAAGACTGATACTGGTGTATTTCACATCAAGAGAAAGATGAAAAAGCAAGAAACTAAGCATTTTCGAATCGATGAGAAGGGAATTCTCTGGTTCAAAGATAGACTCGTTGTGCCAAAAGATCAAGAGCTCAAAAATCAAATCTTATCTGAAGTCCATTCTTCTAAGTTGTCCATCCATCCTGGTAGTAGTAAGATGTATCAGGACCTCAAGTCGTACTATTGGTGGACCAAGATGAAGAAGGAAATTGCAGCCTATGTCGCTAAGTGTGATAATTGTTGTAGAGTTAAGGCCATTCACATGAAGCCTGGTTTACTCCAGCCTTTGTCTGTTCCAGGTTTGAAATGGGACGACATTGTTATGGACGTTATTGTCGGATTACCAACCACCCAAAAAGGTTTTGATTCTATTTGGGTTATAGTTGATCGTTTAACAAAGTCTGCTCACTTTATCCCTGTGAAGAGTAACTATCACCCGCACCAGTATGCTGATATTTACTTCCAAGAAGTTGTACGCCTTCATGGAGTGCCTAAGTCTATTGTCTCTGACAGAGGGCCATAGTTTACTGCTCGTTTTTGGGAGCACCTACATCAGAATCTTGGAACTAATTTGGTTCGTAGTTCTGCTTATCATCCACAGACGTCGGGGCAGACTGAGCGTGTGAATCAGATTCTTGAAGACATGCTTAGAGCTTCCATCATCTCTTGTAATGGCTCCTGGGAGAAATGGTTGTCTCTCGCTGAATTCTCTTACAACAACAGTTATCAAGAGAGCATCAAGATGGCTCCATTTGAAGCTTTATATGGTCGCAAGTGTAGAACTCCGTTGAACTGGGTGGAACCAGGGGAAAGAAGGTTCTATGGCATTGACTTTGTAAAAGAAGCCGAAGAGCAAGTTCGTGCTATAAGGAAAAATATAGCAGCTGCTCATGCTAGACAAAAGAGCTACGCAGATAAGAGGAGAAAACCTATTGAGTTTGAAATAGGTGACCATGTCTATCTGAAGGTGTCCCCTATGAGAGGAGTAAAGCATTTTGGGATCAAAAGAAAGCTTGAGCCTCGATATGTTGGACCTTATCGGATTATTGAGAAAAGTGGAAGAGTAGCCTATAAGCTCAATCTACCTCGTGAAATGGGAACTATCTTTCCAGTCTTCCATGTTTCTCAATTAAAGAAATGTCTCCGTCTTCCTGAGGAAAGAGTAGAAGTGAGACGCATCAAATTAAAATCTGATCTTTCTTATGAGGAGAAACCGGTATATGTTCTAGATACTTTGGAAAGGGTGACTCGAAATCGAGTAGTCAAATTATACAAGGTGGTTTGGAGTAATCACGGTGAACGTGATGCAACTTGGGAAAAAGAGGATTATTTAAAGGACAACTATTCCGCTTTCTATGAAAAATGGTACGACTTTCAAATCTCGGGACGAGATTTTTATAAGGGGGGAGGGCTGTAACACCCTGGTGTTAGTTAGCCTCATAATGCATTCATAATGCATGATCATGGCATGACATTACCATAAGCATCGTCATTTCATGTGCATCCTTGCTTGAAACATGACCTTGCAACAGTTGCAACATCCACGATTGAATGCATGTGTAGGTATATGTTTGTTTATTAATGCTAGCTTATGTGTGTACAACACTTGTAGTAGTGTGATGTGTGGCACAACACCTTGAAACATGATCATGAAACACATACCACATGCCTAGTTAAACCATGCAACACATGCATGCAACATAATGTTGCATTAGCTCGATTGGTGATGTTTCAATGCACTTTGATGTGACTTTTGCTCATATGAGATGCTATTGGGTAAAGTGTTGCTTGGAAATATTTTTAACATGTTAGTTAAGCAATTTGACCTAGGGTTGATGTTTATACCATGCCCTAATTCCATCTTGACTCATGCTTTGACTAGTTGACCATTAGGACCTTCCTTGTTTGACTTAACAAAAAGTATAGCCTAGAGTTTTTGCATGGCTGTGCCACCTTAACAAAGTTTGTGCCAAATTTCATGAGGAACAAAAGTTGTTCAGTGGTCAACTCATGAAAATGCTTGGAACATGCCCTAACATGGCCCACAAGTCAGGTGTAGGGGCTGTTTTTCAGCACTGAAAAATCAGCTAAGTCTGGAATGGATTTCAGTTTCATGTAACCATCTTTGGGAGCTTGTAGTTTGAAAACTAGACCAAACCAGCTCTAACCCATATTGACAATTTTGTAGTACTCACTTAGCTCTATAATAGTGTCAATAACACCATCATCTAATTCTCACTGGTTTAGGAATTTTAGAGCGGGGAAATGTCGGGTTTCAGTCATGGTGTAACTGAAACTCCATTTTAGTTTTCATGTGCCTCACTTTAGGGCACTGTATCTCACTAACGAAGCCGAACCAGTCCATGATCTTTTTGACAAACTTGTAGTACTCACATAGGTCTACAAGTTTGCTAATTAGAGATTTCACTAACTCGAGCTTATTTGTGAGTGAATCGACACCAAAATCGCACTGTCAGTCAATCATCTCGGGTTCCATTTCAGAGGTTCAGACAGCACGCTGTCGTGGCGACCGAGCTCAGAGCGGCGCTGCCGCGTGGCGTTCGTGCTCTGCTGGTATCTCCACGTCGCGAGCGCATGT
The DNA here is from genome assembly GCA_038087645.1 of Saccharum hybrid cultivar R570. Taxonomy (NCBI): domain Eukaryota; kingdom Viridiplantae; phylum Streptophyta; class Magnoliopsida; order Poales; family Poaceae; genus Saccharum; species Saccharum hybrid cultivar. The sequence continues at coordinate 1,423,153 of JAQSUU010000543.1, forward strand.
GCACTGTGAAGGCCGAGTCCCCCCTCACCCTCACACTACCTCGCCACTTTCCCCTCCCTGTCGCCTTCACCACGCGAGAGCAGAAGCCGAGCGCAGCGACCGCCGTCGCCACCACAAATCCACCGCAGCCGAACACCACCACCTGATTCCTCGTAGCCACAGACGCACCGTGAGCTCCTCTACATCGTTGACCACACCACACGACCGTTTGACCTCCGGTAGAGCTCGCCGAGCTTACGCCTCCACCGCGGTCGCCATTGTTGCCGCCCAGCCAAGCTCGCGCGTGGTTGTGCTTCTCGGTGCCCCTACCGCCTCTCCTCTCCGGTGTTCTGTGTCCGCCTCGATGTGTTGATGCTCGCGAGGTAGGCCGTTTGGGGTCAAGCCGTAACTAACTCGCCGGAGCCAGCAAGCCCGCGGCCGTGGCCGCCATTGCCGCCGCCACCCCCCTAGTCACGGTAGTGGTGTCAATTAGCTACACCAATAGATGCGCACAGTCGAGGTGAGCACGCCGGTGCCCTCGGGCTCGCCGAAGTCGTCGTGGGCGGCGAGAAATCGCTCGTCGGAGTTCTCCCCTGCTCGGCGTGTGTATGACGAGTGGGGCCCTCGTGTCAGCGCGCCCCTCCCTCGGTTTCGGCTTCGGGCCACTAGATGGGCCTGTTGGCCGAAAGGGCCCAAGGCCTTAGCAGGCCGGTTAAGTTTAGGCCCGTGTAGGTTTTGAATTGTTTTCTTTTTCCAGAAAATGAAATATTGTGCTAAAGTTTGGAAAATCATAACTAGGGCTAGAAATGTCCAATTGAGATGATTCAACTTGCACTGTGCTCCATGAAATGTCTAGTTTATTATAAAAATATAATGTGTGCCATGTTTTGTGATGAATTAAATAGTTATTAATGATATCTTTTATTCATGAAGAAAAAGGAGAAAATGATATCTCTTTCTGTGAAGCTCCAAATGACATGAAATTTTTATAGTGAACTTCTCATACCATGAATAGCTTATGGTTAAATTTTCATGCAATTTGGATGTAGTTTGGTGGAGTTATATAATTATCTTGTTTGCTTGAATGGATCTTGTGTGAATTTTCATAATTTTTCTATAGATCCAGTAAGGGTGAAACTTGGTGAATGTTGTTCTTATGTTAGAAAGATGTTAGGAAAAATATGAAATCTGTTGTTTGATACTTTTCAGTAGGGTTTCCTATTTATGCTAGAAATAGACCTGCCATCTGTTATTTTTTATATCTCCATATCTGCTTGTCAAAATGAAGTGAAATTTTTATGGTAGCCTATGTGAAGCATGAGGTGGCTACTGTAATTTTTGTAGATTTTTATATATAGTTTTACTATATGTTTCTTTAATCACCTAATTAACTAAATAAATTATAAAAGAATGTTAAATAATTTATTTAGAAGTTGGCACTATACTTTCTGATGTTCCTTTGGTATGCACAACAAGTTGGTAAACTTAGTTTGGTCCAATTGTGCTTTTAAATCGTCATTAATTATTTAAGTTAGTGAATCTGCCATTTCTGGACAGATTTGCTAGTTAAGAGAATTAACCTATGTTAATGATGTTTTCATGCTTGGTGATTTATAGCAAAGTTGTTGAGAATTTCATGAACTAGTTGCTGGTAAATTTTGGTAGCATTTGGACATATAGTTTAGAAATGACAGCTGTTCCAAGTTGGGTTCAGTTTTGGAAGTGCTCTCTGTCTTTTAGAACAGATTCTGTATGTATGCTATTTTAACTTGGTAAATGATGAAATCATGCTTAGATGTTTATAAATGAATTGTGGACAATTTTATAATCTTTCTAGATTGTCCCCATGCATTTCCATTGCAGTTATAGAACTCCAGTTATGAATTTTCTTAGCTACTCCTATTAACATGATTGGAAATGCTAAATGTCTGGAATCTTGTTATGTGTGTGTTTAGTTTTAACCTTGTGGCACTTAGTGGTTTCTTAGGGATGTTTAAACATGTTAATACCAGAGAGGAAATTTGCACCTAAGCTTGAAGTGATTTGAATAGAGCACCACATAAGTTGGTTTTGTGCTTATGATGTTGCAATATCATTACATTCATCTTCGCATCATTCATGCACGTCCATAAATCATCATGTCATTTTTGGATGCATACATGAAATTCATTGGATGCATATACATGCAATAGGTGTGCCAAGAATCGTGTTACGAGCGAAGTTCCGCTGGGCGTGGGACCCGAAGTTGAAGTCCGTTCCAGAACCGGAGGTCCAGTCCGACGAAGCCGGAGAAGACGTGGGAGCCGTTCTTGAAGCCGAACCTTGATCTCTCTTCTTTCGGTTAAGGCAAGCCCCGGAGCATTATAAGCCTCCTACTTTTAAAGCAATTATCTTTATATACATGTTATATGTATTGTTGCATTACGTGATAGGAGTTGGTTGAAAACCCTTGCTGCATTGATAACACTCCTTGTCCAGCAATTCGAATCTTGAATCCTAAGTAGACAGGATCGTATCTATGCTTAGCCCTGCTAAATTAGACCAGTAGAAGTCGGGTGATTTCCTGTCACATGCGAGATATAGGGACTTATCAGGTCACGGTTGGCTATGCTTGCTATCGTGGAAGTGAACCATGTGTAATAAAATAAAATGAGACCGGGCGGGATGATGATAGTGAAACAGCAAGGCATGGAGGTCTTGGGTGTGGATCTATCCCCGTCTGTGTCGATTAAGGACCAAGACCTGGAGCCTTCTATGTCATTTTGAACGCATGCCTGACATTTAGTTGGCCGGCCTGAGGTTGCCGACCGCGAAGCCTAGTAGCTCAACTCAGGCTGCGAAGTCGAAAAGTGAAAGTCGCCTCGGAAGGGAGCCAGAGGGTCCAAGGGCAGGTGAGTTAAAAGTCCTGAGCTTCTTGGCCACTGGTATCCCCGAGAACACGGCGCTGTTCGGGCCCACCCTGAGTTGTACCAAAGGTTATCTACGGCTGCCTTTAGCGGGGTTTGCCGGGTGAGTGTCAGGAATACCCCCTCAGCTGAGTTGGAATCGATTCGAGTCGCCGTCTCTCCCAGATAGTGAGAAACTTGACTGGTTATCTCCAGCGTAGATACACTAATGATTAATGATGGTTCGGAATTGATGATAATGATGATGATGGCCTTATTATACCTGCTATGGTTAATATTGGTTGCTCCTAATAAAGTGATTGCTCTAGTACAGGTGCTAATCTAGATGACAGGTTAATGATTATTAACTTGATGCTTAAGCATTAATGATTACTTATCTGTAATAAGCTTTTCTGCAAATGAGTCAAGCTAGCCCACTTTATAAAGCCTTGCATAATCCTTGGTGTCACCGTTGTTTCTGGTTTTTGTTGGGTAAGTCTAGCTGAGTACCTTCTCGTACTCAGGGTTTATTCCCACCTGTTGCAGGTAGCAGATTCGTACTTGTTGCTGCAAGTATTGTCTTCGCTATGTGGGTGTGAAGACTAGACCATATGGGCATGGTCTCTGTAGTATCTCTTCTGGTATGCTTTTGCAAGATGTGACTGGGTACTGGCAGTATTTGAAGTTAAATGGTTTCAGAAATTATGTTGCTTCCGCAAATCCTTATTTTAGTTTTGTAATAAAATTATTTGTACTCCGATGTATGAGATTACTTTTGAACTGTTGTAACAAGTGTTGTGTTATGTTGAATCATTACGATCTGGTTGCTCTCGGTTTGGTTTGAAATCCCTCGTGATTTCGTGGACTACCGGAGTTATATGGGCTCAAGTTTGAGAATTTGATTGTTTCGGCGATTGTTTTTGAACTTGTGCTCTTATAATTTGGATGGTTCCGTTACAAGCTAGCTACACAAGCTAAGAGTTACACTAACAAGCTAGCAAGGTAACTAAGAAATTAATACAAGAGAGAGTTAGGAGGATATCACCGAGGGGCGAAGTATTGAGCCAACCAATCAATATGATCAAGAGATGAATACCACAATATACAACCACCGGGATCGATCAAACACAATAAGAATGATGACACGAAGATTTATCCCGAGGTTCACGTGCTTGCCGGCACGCTAGTCCCCGTTGTGTCCCTCTTCACCACGTGGTTCGGTGGCTAATCGGTCTCACACCGAGCCTCTCAAAAGGCGCCACAAGAACCTACCAAATGGCAAAAGGTTGCAATGACACGAGCAATATACTAATGTTGCCTTTGGCGCTTCGCCGAGGTAGGCACAAACCCCTCACAATCACCGGAGGTGGCCAAGAACAATCACCAACTCTTGCCAACGCCTCCAAGCTGCTCCAAGCCATCTAGGTGGCGGCAACCACCAAGAGAAACAAGAATCCCGCAGCAAATCAACCACCAAGTGCCAACTAGATGCAATCTCACAATGCAAATGCACTTGGATCACTCAATCTCACTTCGAATATGCAAAGAAGCAAGAGAGATGAGTGGGAGGGGAGTTGCTTAGCTCAAAGTGCTCACAAGTATGTCAAATGTTCGAGAGATATCCGAGAGAGTGAGCCTTGAGCTGGCCAACGAGTATTTATAGACGTACCCCTTCGAATATAGCCGTTAGAAACTTAAGCAGCCGAAATCGGGCTGACCGGACGCGCTGGTCCAACTGACCGGACGCGCCGGTCGCCCAACGGCTAACTCATGAAGAACTGACCGGACGCGCTGGTCACCCAACGGCTAACTGCGAAGCAACGACCGGACACGCTGGTCCAACTGACCGGACGCGCCGGGAATGACCGGACGCGCTGGTCCTGTGAAGGACCGGACGCGTTGGTCGCCTGAGCAGCGCGCAACGAACCAGTGACCGGACGCGCTGAAGAAAATGACCGGACGCGACAGTGACAGCGTCCGGTTAGAGTCCAGTAAGCTCCCTGAACGACCGGACGCGTCCGATCATTAGTGACCGAACGCGCCTCGCATCCGATCATCGAACTGAAAAACGCGCAGACACTGAACACTGACCGGACGCGTCCGGTCATGCAAGGACCGCGTCCGGTCACCTCTGTGACCTCCGTTCGCCTCCGTTTCTTTTCCGGACTTCCGGCGTAGTGGAAAATAGTCATTTTAACTTCTCGAAAACGCCTGAATCCCGCCTCACAAGCTCGGTGGGAGGGAGAGAGGATCCTAAACCCTCTCTACCGCTCAAACTCCACCGCCTTCGCAAACGTGCTAACACCACCAAGTGATCTCGTCATGTGTGAGTGTGTTAGCATTTTCACAATAATTTTCCGAGGCGTTATTAGTTCTATCCAAATGCATATGATCATGAAATGCACATCTAGAGGCACTTAGGAGTTCAATAGCCGCGTCATTCCCCTCTTTATAGTACGACTATCTATCCTATAATGTAACCACACCCACTAGGTGTCTTGGTTACTAAAACACAACCCTTAAGCATATACCTTTGCCTTGATCACATAGGGTTGCGTCCAAATCCAAGTGTGGCCATCATGATCACCATGTCCATCTTGCCACCAACCTTGGAATGTACTAATCCTCATATGCTACATACAACTTAGGCATAGGATTAGTACTTAGGCATTGTCACTAATTACCAACACCAAACATAGGACTTTCAATCTCCCCCTTGTTGGTAATTGGTGACAAACCTTTCACAAAGATATTATGATAAAATTTTGATTGAACCCATGTCACATTGTCCAAGTATATTACCATGTGTAAGAATTATGGACATGTGATCATGAATTCAAATTGATAGCAATAGCTCCCCCTACATGTTTGCTATATGTTTGGATTTTGGAAGCATACATGTTAGATAGGAAAGATTAGGAGCATTGTCTACCAATAGGTGCTAAGTGTTTAAGATTATAGACCTTTTGAAGCGTGATACCATCGGAGTAGCGATAAACACCATCTTAGCACCTTGTGTAGTTAGATTCCACTTGTAAGAGCACAAACATAACTAGAAACCTCGTGAGATCAACATTATAAGCAAGGTTCTAGTACCACTTTGAAAAAACATGAAGCAAGAAAAATCTAACTACTTCCTATTCATGCTAGTACCACAATGCATCATTCAAATTATATTAGCAAGTCACCACACAAGCAATGTATCGGAGAAAAACGAAATGCATAACTATGCATCATACATATGAGGTGCACATAGAAATGCAACATTCATGTTTAAAAGCTTGATCCCCCTACTTGTTTGCTTCTTTTATCAATTCTCCCCCTTTAGGATTTAACTTTGTGAAACATTTTCTCCCCCACAACATTTTTTGAGTTCTATCTTTGTGAACAACATTTTCTCCCCCTTTGGCACCAATTGACCACAAGGAGCAAACTTTAGATAGATTATCATGTTGAAATATGGGGTGAGGATCAAGTTTATGATTCAACCTAGATTGCTTGCATAAATAAAATACTTCGGTTTGATCCAAGGGCAAGCTTCTTCACACCTCACTAGAAGGGTTATCATGCACCATGTTGAAGCAAATATTTAGACAAGTTTTTTTGATTAAACACTTAGGATCACAAGCTACTTAAACAAGTTATATGCTACCACTAGATCATACAAGTCATGGAAACAATAGTGGCACCATATAAACTTCAAATTTATTTAATTTTCATGAATGATCCTAGAACATAAGAAATCATGACTAGATGCACTAAACATGTCCTTAGTATAGAATGGATGACATGTCAACCAATTGTACCTTGGGGCTCGAAGGAGAGGCATGTCATATATGGAGTGCATCAACTCATGTTGGAGAAATCAAGTATGTTCAACTCATTCTTTAGCTTGTGAAATCTCTTCTCATCAAGTGGCTTGGTGAATAGATCGGCTAATTGATCTTCGGTGCCCACACTCTCAATAGCAATGTCACCCTTTTGTTGATGATCTCTAATGAAATGATGACAAACATCAATATGCTTTGTTCTTTGATGTTGAACCGGATTATTGGTTAGCTTCACGGCACTTTCATTGTCACATAGCAATGGCACATTCTTGAAGTTGATTCCAAAATCTTTCAATGTTGCCTTCATCCACAAGATTTGTGCACAACAACTACTCGCGGCGATGTATTCAGCTTCGGTGGTAGATAGTGCAATACTATTTTGCTTCTTGGATGACCATGAGACAAGTGATCTTCCCAACAATTGACATGTCCCGGAAGTGCTCTTTCTCTCCACTTTATCACCGGCATAGTCGGAATCCGAATATCCAACTAGCTCAAAGCTTGCACCTTTGGGATACCATAATCCAACATCTTGTGTATGCTTTAAGTACCTCAATATTCTCTTTGTTGCCTTCAAATGACTTTCTCTTGGTGAGGCTTGAAATCTTGCACACATGCATACACTAAACATCACATCGGGCCTTGATGCCGTCACATAGAGTAGACTACCAATCATCGATCTATATAGCTTTTGATCCACCATGTTGCCACTCTTGTCACTATCCAAACTTCCACTAGTGCCCATTGGGGTTGTAATACTCTTTGCATCTTCCATGCCAAACTTCTTGAGCATATCTTTGATGTACTTAGTTTGGCTCACAAATGTACCTTCTTTCATTTGTTTGATTTGAAGTCCAAGGAAGAAACTAAGTTCACCAATCATTGACATTTCAAATTCTTTTGACATCATTTTTCCAAACTCATCACAATAATCTTGATTGGTTGAACCGAATATGATATCATCAACATATATTTGCAACACAAATAAGTCTTTCCCAATCTTTTTGGTGAATAGTGTTGTATCAACTTTGCCCATGATAAATCCTTTGGATAGCAAGAAGTCCCTCAATCTTTTATACCATGCTCTAGGTGCTTGCTTCAATCCATACAAAGCTTTTCTCAATTTGTAGACATGATTGAGTTTCTTGTCATCTTCAAAACCGGGAGGTTGCTCCACATACACCTCCTCTTGAATGTACCCATTGAGAAATGCACTCTTCACATCCATTTGATATAGCTTGATATTGTGAGCACAAGCATAGGCAAGTAAGATCCTAATTGCTTCCAATCTTGCAACCGGGGCATAAGTTTCACCAAAGTCAAGACCCTCAATTTGTGTGTAACCTTGAGCCACTAGTCTTGCTTTGTTTCTTACTACTATCCCATCTTGATCTTGCTTGTTGCGAAAGACCCATCTTGTTCCAATGATATTGTGATCCTTAGGCCTTTTAACTAGTTCCCATACTTCATTTCTCTTGAAGTTGTTGAGCTCTTCATGCATTGCATTTACCCAATCCGGATCTCTCAATGCTTTATCAATGTCCTTGGGTTCTTCCATTGAAACAAAAGAAGAGTGAGCACAAAATGATGTCAATCTTGATCTAGTTTGAACTCCTCTTTGTATGTCACCAATGATGGAATCCAATGGATGGTCTCTTGCAATGTTAGTTGGTTGAAGCACTTAGACTTGATTGCTTGGATGTTGATGTTGATCATGAGTTGGAGATGATGAACTAGCCACTTGTTGATCTTGTTGCACTTGAGATGATGTACTAGCTTGATTTTGCATTAGAGAACGACTAGCTTGAGTAATTGGACTTTGGAGCACTTGATCTTTGTCATCATCCACATCAATTACTTGTTTTGGTCTAATATCACCAATATCCATCTCTTTCATAGCATTACTCAATTGAGTTCCTCTCACATCATCCAAGTTATCTTCTTCATCTTGAGAGCTATTTGTTTCATCAAACTCAACATCATGTACTTCTTCAAGTAAACCACTAGATAGATTCCATACTCTATAAGCTTTGCTAGTAGTTGAGTAACCAAGTAGGAATCCTTCATCACATTTCTTCTCAAACTTGCTCAATCTAGTGCCTTTCTTTAAGATATAGCATTTGCAACCAAATACCCGAAAGTATGCAATGTTGGGCTTTCTTCTATTTAAGATCTCATATGGTGTCTTCTCTAGGAACTTGTGGCAATAGAGGCGGTTGCTATAGAAGCAAGCCGTGTTGATTGCTTCGGCCCAAAATGAATGACTCACATTATACTCATTCAACATTGATCTTGCCATATCAATTAAGGTTCTATTCTTCCTTTCAACTAAGCCATTAGATTGAGGTGTATACTTGGCCGAGAATTGATGTTTGATTCCAAGCTCATCACATAGCTCATCAACTCTTGTGTTTCTAAACTCACTTCCATTGTCACTTCTTACTTTCTTGATTGTGGTCTCAAACTCATTTTGCACTCTCTTGATGAACTTCTTGAATATGTCAAATACATCACTTTTGTCCCCAAGAAAGAATACCCATGTGTATCTAGTGAAATCATCCATAATCACAAAGCCATACTTGTTGCCACTAATGCTTGTGTATGTAGTTGGCCCAAATAGATCCATGTGCAACAACTCAAATGCCTTGGAAGTACTCATAATGCTTTTCAATGGATGAGTGTTGCCTACTTGCTTTCCGGCTTGACATGCACTACATAGCTTATCTTTCTCAAATGTGACATCCTTCAAGCCTCTAACTAAGTCATGCTTCACTAACTTGTTCAATTGCTTCATGCCAATATGACCAAGTCTTCTATGCCATAACCAACCCATACTTGATTTGGTGAGCAAACATGTTGAAAGTTGAGTGTCACTAGCATTGAAATCAACCAAGTATAGATTCTCATATCTAAAACCTTTGAAGATTAAGTTAGATCCATCAACACTAATTATCTCCACATCATCAACACCAAATATGCACTTGAAACCGAGATCACACAATTGAGCAACCGAGAGAAGATTGAAGTTCAACTTTTCAACTAAGAGCACATTGGAAATGCTATGATCATTAGAGATTGCAATCCTTCCAAGAGCCTTTACATCACCCTTGCTATTGTCACCAAATGTGATACTATCAATGCCACTATCATTTGATTTGAGAGAGTTGAACATTCTTGAATCACTGGTTATATGTTGAGAGCACCCACTATCAAGCACCCAATGCCTTCCTCCGGCCTTGTAATTAACCTACAAAATAATTTAATGTTTCTTAGGTACCCATACTTGTTTGGGTCCTTGGAGGTTAGTCACTAAGCTCTTTGGTACCCAAATGACCTTCTTCTTTGGACCCACAATTGGTGTACCAACAAACCTAGCATGCACACCTTTCTCACCCTTGGTAAGTACATAACAAGAATCAAAAGGAATGTAAGGTACATTAGCATTTTTCTTGTTCTTGTTCATTTTATTGCAATTAATCTCTAGATGCCCAACTTGCTTGCATCTATTGCAATAACGACCATTGCCCTTCACAAAGCGAGGCTTTGGAGTAGCAAAGGCCGCCTTGCCCTTCTTGGGAGTATAGCCCAATCCCTCTTTGTTAAGAGAGAACCTTTGGCTACCCAAGCATTTTAGCAAGCGGGCATCCCCACCATAGGCGTTGCCTAATGCGCGGGTGAGATCATCCACCTCTCTCTTGAGAGTCTCAACCACAAGTGATGAATCACTAGTAGTAGAGGTAGAGTTGGTTGTGGTGGATGATGATGAGCTACATGAAGCATTAGTAGGACTAACAAATAAAGAATCATCAATAATATCACATGTTAGTCCAATATCACAAGTGACAATCACTTGCTCCTCCTTAGCTTCCTTCATGAATTTCTCCAACTTAAGGTCCTTTTCCTTGATGAGCTCAAGTAGAGTGGAGTGGGCTTCCTTAAGCCTAGTGTGAGCAATTTCAAGATCCTCGTGGTCTTCCTTTAGACACTCACGAGAAGCCTCTAGCTCATCAAAGGATTTCCTAAGAGCTTTGAGCTCTTGTTCAATTCCTTTGCACTCCTTACTCTTTTTGAGAGCAACAAGCTCCTCCATCAAGGCATCATTTTTATTGCTCTTGGCAATAAGCTCTTGTTCCAAGATTTTGTATTTCTTGGTTGTCCTCTTGTAGCCCTTGCTCATTTGATCTATTATGCCCAATAGATCATCCTTGGAGTAGTCCTCATCCTCCTCATCATCACTCCTACAATCATCACTAGCACAAGAATCATCATCACTATCATTATATTTTACCTTGGTAGGCTTGGCCATAAGGCATGTCGATGTAGTGTCGAAGATGGATGGCTTGTTGGAGAGGGCGATGTTTGCAATGGCTCATCGAGTGGTCCTTTCATCATCACTAGAGCTATCATCATCACTATCGGAGTTGTCACTATCCCAAGTGACTACATAACCACCACCCTTCTTCTTCTTGTTGAATGTGAAGCTCTTCTTTGCTTTCTTCTCGTTCTCTTTCTTATCCTTCTTGTTCTTCTTGAGCTTCAACTCCCCATCATGATATCTTTTGTCTTCATAGGGGCACTTCGCCACTACATGATCGGGGCTATTGCAATTGTAGCAAAGCACCTCCTTTGCCTTCATGAAGTCCCTTCTCTTTCTTGCACCATAGCCTCTCTTCTTCATGAACCGACCCATCTTTTGCACTAGAAGAGCCATGATCTCATCATCAAATGGATCATCATCATCACTCTCCACCTTGCTCTTGCCCTTAGAAGATGAAGCCTTGAATGCAATGGGCTTCTCTTGCTTGACCTTGGTCTCTTTCTTCTCTTCTACCTCATCTTCATCATCATTGTATTGGGCATCGGTCATTATATCTCCAAGTACATCGGTTGGTTTGACCTTGTCCAATCCCTCTCTAAAGATCATTCTTCTCAAGGTGGCAAACTTCTTGGGTAAGCACATCAAGAACTTGTGTGAGAAGTCCTTGTCCTCAACCTTCTCTCCAAGCCCCTTGAGATCATTGACAATGACTTGGAGCCTATAGAACATCTCCGGTATAGATTCATCATCCTTCATCTTGAAAGTGGAGAACTTGTCCTTGAGCATATATAGTTTGGCACACTTTACCGTTGAAGTGCCCTCATATGTTTCCTCTAATCTTGTCCATACTTCACTTGCCATTTTAAGATCCTTGATTTGCTCAAAGACCTTTGCATCAATCCCATTGTAGAGAGTATTGAGAGCCATAGTGTTGCATTGGTTGTTGATGCGGTCATTGTTGGTGAGGTTGTTGGGGTCAATGATAGCATAATCATGGTGTGTCACCTCCCAAATGTTCTCATGAAGAGAGCCAAGATATTGCTTCATCTTTCTTTTCCAATGATCAAAAGATGTGATACCATCAAAGAATGGAGGCTTGCCCCCGACATGGTTGAACATAACTTGAGCCACGGCTCCGATACCACTTGAAAGGTCTTGATGGCTAGAGGGGGGTGAATAGCCTTTTAAAACTTTCTACAAAGACAAGCTAAACAAGTTTATCAATATAACAAATAGCGAGATGCGAGTTTTGCTTAGCCTACGGGGTGTTTGCAAGCCACCTAACCAATTCACAATTCTAATATATTTGCACTCAACCGCACAAGACAAAACCGCACAATTTAACTACAACTAAAGCTAGCTAGCTACACAAGCTAAGAGTTACACTAACAAGCTAGCAAGGTAACTAAGAAATTAATACAAGAGAGAGTTAGGAGGATATCACCGAGGGGCGAAGTATTGAGCCAACCAATCAATATGATCAAGAGATGAATACCACAATATACAACCACCGGGATCGATCAAACACAATAAGAATGATGACACGAAGATTTATCTCGAGGTTCACGTGCTTGCCGGCACGCTAGTCCCCGTTGTGTCCCTCTTCACCACGTGGTTCGGTGGCTAATCGGTCTCACACCGAGCCTCTCAAAAGGCGCCACAAGAACCTACCAAATGGCAAAAGGTTGCAATGACACGAGCAATATACTAATGTTGCCTTTGGCGCTTCGCCGAGGTAGGCACAAACCCCTCACAATCACCGGAGGTGGCCAAGAACAATCACCAACTCTTGCCAACGCCTCCAAGCTGCTCCAAGCCGTCTAGGTGGCGGCAACCACCAAGAGAAACAAGAATCCCGCAGCAAATCAACCACCAAGTGCCAACTAGATGCAATCTCACAATGCAAATGCACTTGGATCACTCAATCTCACTTCGAATATGCAAAGAAGCAAGAGAGATGAGTGGGAGGGGAGTTGCTTAGCTCAAAGTGCTCACAAGTATGTCAAATGTTCGAGAGATATCCGAGAGAGTGAGCCTTGAGCCGGCCAACGAGTATTTATAGACGTACCCCTTCGAATATAGCCGTTAGAAACTTAAGCAGCCGAAATCGGGCTGACCGGACGCGCTGGTCCAACTGACCGGACGCGCCGGTCGCCCAACGGCTAACTCGTGAAGAACTGACCGGACGCGCTGGTCCAAACGACCGGACGCGCTGGTCGCCCAACGGCTAACTGCGAAGCAACGACCGGACGCGCTGGTCCAACTGACCGGACGCGCCGGGAATGACCGGACGCGCTGGTCCTGTGAAGGACCGGACGCGTTGGTCGCCTGAGCAGCGCGCAACGAACCAGTGACCGGACGCGCTGAAGAAAATGACCGGACGCGACAGTGACAGCGTCCGGTTAGAGTCCAGTAAGCTCCCTGAACGACCGGACGCGTCCGATCATTAGTGACCGGACGCGCCTCGCGTCCGATCATCGAACTGAAAAACGCGCAGACACTGAACACTGACCGGACGCGTCCGGTCATGCAAGGACCGCGTCCGGTCACCTCTGTGACCTCCGTTCGCCTCCGTTTCTTTTCCGGACTTCCGGCGTAGTGGAAAATAGTCATTTTAACTTCTCGAAAACGCCTGAATCCCGCCTCACAAGCTCGGCGGGAGGGAGAGAGGATCCCAAACCCTCTCTACCGCTCAAACTCCACCGCCTTCGCAAACGTGCTAACACCACCAAGTGATCTCGTCATGTGTGAGTGTGTTAGCATTTTCACAATAATTTTCCGAGGCGTTATTAGTTCTATCCAAATGCATATGATCATGAAATGCACATCTAGAGGCACTTAGGAGTTCAATAGCCGCGTCATTCCCCTCTTTATAGTACGGCTATCTATCCTATAATGTAACCACACCCACTAGGTGTCTTGGTTACTAAAACACAACCCTTAAGCATATACCTTTGCCTTGATCACATAGGGTTGCGTCCAAATCCAAGTGTGGCCATCATGATCACCATGTCCATCTTGCCATCAACCTTGGAATGTACTAATCCTCATATGCTACATACAACTTAGGCATAGGATTAGTACTTAGGCATTGTCACTAATTACCAACACCAAACATAGGACTTTCACCAGTCAACCGTGTCCCTGTGTTTGGAGTTTCCGCTGGAGATCTACTGTTAGTTGCTACAATTTATTGTATAAGACTATGTATTAAATATTTATTCGCTATGTAATAAGCACTATGATGATACTATGTAATTTGTCTACTTATGTGTGCGACCGTTTCCTGGGGCGCACATGAGTCTTTTATGCATCCTATTTTTGTCCTTAAAAATGGGTGTGACAATGATACACTTGTACTACATTGATTCATGCTTATGATATTCTTGAGGTGCAAAACAAGATTGCCAGAAGCAGTCTCTGATTACTCAAAGTAGCTAGGAAATAAAGTATCGTTATTATGACAAATAAAGTATCGTTATTGTGACAACTTCTCTGTAGTGTCCATGTGGGCATTATTATTGCTTTTCAGTGTACATGGCTGCATGGATGATCAATATTTCACTTAATTTTATCCATGAGCTAATAAAAGGCAAAGCCTTATAAGTCTTGCCGGAGGCCTCAGGAAAAATGTAGGTGTTAAGCGCTACACAAGCAACCAGAAGTCAGGATGTGATGTTTTCAGTATGCATGCAGCCTAGCTATGGGCTTGTGAGGCATCAGGAGTGTTTGTGTCACATCTTTCATCTCTGGTAGAGTCATAGAAATAGGAGACGTTGAATGAGAAAGATCAAGTGAGTGTTCTGATCCTCTTGAGCGAAGTTAAAGGACGGGCCTCAGATTGTGACGTTGAGAATTGTTGCCTTGAGAGGTGTATAGGCCAACCGGGTAAAGAGGAGGTGTGCATGCCCCACTCCACATGCCCCCGAATGGTAGAAGCGCCTACAAGTTCAAGAATAAGCAGTGCATACAAGCACGTTGGTTCTGCGTCGCCAGAGATTATTGTCTACGAGAATAAGGACATTCAAGCTTGAGAGACATCCAGAATCCACAATGTCCAGAATGGCACCGATGTTCAGGATGTATCAGCCATATCTCTCTTGTTGTCAAAAGTCCAAACCGTGTAGCCTTGGAACAAACCTCACCTAACTAAGTCAAATTTGACTTCACACCGCCTTTTTTTGCTCTTTTTGCAGTATAAGAGCACGGACATATGATTTCTTTCTGATTCTCCCTCAAAGCATGCTTCTACATGTTGTCAATAATATAAATTTTCAGACTTCTTCCATGAAACCTGATGTTAGCCTTCATTTTTTTGTATATCCATTCTGTTTTTTCTATGGTAACCTTGGAGCAAAAAATACAATAGCCGCATCAATATATAAATCTTATACTAAAGATAGTGCATAACAGGTACGGAGAAAACAATAAATTAATTAATTCATGACAAAAATACATGCCATCATGGAGCTATGTCACAAAAAGAGGGAATTATGGATTGAATAACTAATAAAAAAATATACTCTCTTGCATAACTAAAGATACATGGCACTGTGGAATGACACTTCTTTTTTTGGCCTCTTACACACATATCTTATCTTTCTCTCTCTTTCCACCATTAGATCTATATTTATCAAAACTGCCATGAATTAACACAGAAGCAACAAAATTTTGGAAAAATGCACAAAAGGAGCATATGAGGGCACATACAAATTCCCTACGGCCACCTCCCTAAAAAACCAAGATCAAAACCTCCCCTTTGAACAATGAAGTTTGCTTGAAGAAATAATAGAGTTGTTCACCATGCTAGAATCTGTGGATGAGGGAACAGAGGAAGAAGAGAGAGTGTGTGAGTTGCTTTTATAGGTAGTCATTAACAGAGGATATTATAAGGCAGCTGCCTCTGTTAATCATTAATAGAGACGGCAATCTTAAAGTGTTCACCTCTATTAATTGGGCATGAATGGGAAACAAAAACTTGAGATCGAGTTAATTAGTGACCGGTTTCATCTTGTACGTAGGCATAAAGAACATGAAAATAGAGTGTAGAAAATATGCTAACGGCTACATAATGAATGAAACTATATTATAGTTTAACGATTTACATTTTTTAAATCTAGGGGCCTTATTTTGGATTTAGCACGGGGTTTGGATATGGCCCTGAGTTGCGTCCGTGCAGTACGTGCAGAGACTGGGGTTACACATGTGACATTAGAACCCAATGCAAGTTGTCTTTTATATGCAAACATGGAGCGTACGTGAACGCCATCGATATGATTAATGTTTGATGAATACGACCGTATGGGCCAAATATGCCTATAAATTAAAATGAGAGAACCGCTTCCAGACGCACACGCTGATGATGGTTCATAATGTCTCTCTAGTTCTTGTTGTGTACGTGTATGATAGGAGACACGAGACCGGTGGAAATTGGGCATCATTTCTAGTTGAAATCTGCACGCATGATTACGGGATGTGGTTCATCACTCCCCAGGACGAGCAGCATGTAATTTACCAGCAAACAGTGCGAGACTACTTAAAAAAAGGATACCTCTTACATATTAACGGAGGCAGGTGTTTTTGGGTAGCACCTCCAAAAATGACGAGATGGGTTCCAGGCAAATTCTTTCCCCTGTTACTCTTTTGCCAAGGCAGTCACCTCTATTAATCATTGATTATTAGAGATGATCGGTCATCTAAGGACGCCCGGTTCAATTAATCGATTGATAGAGGCGAGCTTTTTAAGATGCTCGTCTAAGTAGATACTAACAGAGGAGAAATTGATTAACAGAGACAACACCATTAAGATGTATGTTTGTAACTTTTACCTAAGAAGTCGGATGGAGACAAGCTTTATACTAAAGTTGTTGTCCTCCAAAAAGGTCTACAACTTTGTAGTTCATATGTTTTTTATTTAAAACTGTTTAGAGTCCTAAAAATTCATTTTAAATCTCAGAATTTAAAATTTAAAATCTATATTTAAAAAAAACATCGGATGCTGACATGGCCTACCAAAGTTATAGTTCTCAATACAATGTACAACTTCTTCAACAATCTACAACTTTGTAGTTTTCAGGTTTTTATTCGAAGTCATTGAGAGTCCTAAATATGTGTTAAATTCTTAGATTTTGAAATTTAAATTTAGAATTTTCAAACGACTTTCAATGTTCACATGGTTAGTACCAAAGTCATTGTAGTGGTCTACCCAATCTACAAGTGTGTATCTGATAAGTTTTTTATCTGAAGGTGTTTAGAGTCTCAAATATTTGTTTCGAGTTCACATATTTTGAACTAAATTTTTCAAATTGTTAAATAATCTCGCATAGGAGACACGTCCTATACCAAATTTGTAGTGCTATAAACAAATTATAACTTTATAGTTGAAACTTTTTTCCTTGAGACCATTTAGTGACTAAAATATTTAATTCAAGATTACAAAATGTTGATATATAGCATTCTATATACATACTCACATCTACAGTGCAGCGGTAGAAATATATTGTGATATAAAAATGTAGTACTCTATAAAAATATAGCATTCTATATATACTCCTTTTATCTATGAGCTAAAAGGTGAAGTCGGTAAGTGTAAGTCTTGCTGGAGGCATCAGAAAAATGTAGGTGCTAGGCACACAAGGATCCCTCTTCACAAAAGTATTTATTTTCATCCATCTAGTGTATGATCTGCTTAATCAAACAGCTTCGCCGGAAACCAGGATGTGATGTTTTCAATGTGCATGCAGCCAATGGGCTTGTGAGGCATCAGGAGTGTTTGTGTGTCACAGACTCACGACTTGGGCCAGCTCATTAGGAGCGTGGAAGAGATCAGACACGTGAAGCTAAAGCACTGGGATCAAGTTGTGCTGTTTAGGATTAGCAAGAGGAGGCGTGGAGGCCAGCAAGCTCTCCGATGATGTATCTGGAGCTGAGCATCGGATTTGGATTTTTTTAGTCGGACGCTTTGTTGAGCAATCAGACATTGAGTTTCAGGAACTAAGACGGATTTCCTGATTCCAAATTAGCTGTGGCAACACTGTACCTGTGTTTTTTTATGTTTTATAATTTTTCTTCACCAATTGTTAGCTTTAAGCTCTCCTGCCGGCATGTTGATGAAGAAGTACTAGTGACAAGTATGGGAACTTCATAGTCAGTCCTACTACATCCACTTGATCTCTCTCGTGCTGAAGGTTTACTTTCTACAAGTCAAAGGATGTGGTTTCTTACTTTCTTCAAGCCAAAAGATCATGTTGTACCTTAAATTTACTACGACTATAGCTTTTCTGCTCTATTTATATGACTGATTTTCTTCTTTTAAATTTCTTCCTTCTAACACCTTTGTGGCCTTGCCACAGACACATTTTTTTCTTCTTCTCAATTTCGCACATATGTAATTGAGTTGTCATCTGCATGTTACAGATGTTCCATACTCAAACTTGATTGGTGTATTGCCTCCGTGCAGTGCAGGTGCAGCTATGCACGCACACAATACCACAACACCAATTAGGTGATTAGTGAATGCTTGGACGGTTATTATTCTTGGGGGCTAGGCCAAGAATCCAAAAAAGCAACAGACACTCAAGCTAATTAGGTATAATGACTAATTATTGATTAGGGGCCTCTTATTTTTGGGGGACCGGTGTCGCCGTGCCACTAGTGCGCTGTGCAGTGTATGTCCCTGATTAGAACATTAAGCGGCTCCTTTAGCATGAGAGTTTCAATCTTTTCTTGTCCAGCCTTGTAAGCTAGCTGTAAAACTATGAACTATCTTATCTATCAATGAAATAGGCACGATCTCGTGTTCATCGTTCCAAAAAAAACTTTCAGAGAATAGAGATAAGCAAACTATATATTTTAACTCCATGCTATGTTATGTCCTAGTCCAAGCAATGGTCATCCACCTGCTATGCTATGTTATGCCCTAACCAAACCATGTCGTGGCTCCAACCTCCAACTGCTAAGCCCAAATTAATATATAAGGTACCAGCAGTCCAGAACATAGGGTCATATATATATATATATATATATATATATATATATATATATATATATATATATATATATATATATATATATATATATATATATATATATATATATATATATATATATATATATATATATATATATATATATATATATATATATATAGGGAGAGTATACTCTATAGCTAGGTACAAAATAAGTTATTCTGTAGCCACCTCCATTTACGATAATTTTATATACTAATTTACGACAATGTCAGTATATATTTACGATAGTTGAATTACTATAACACATGGGGGTATTTACCATAATGTTATAGTAAATCACATAGTAAGGAGTTACTATAATCTCGTAAATTAGTATAGCAATTATCGTAAATCAAAGTGGCTACAGAATAAGTTATTTTGTAGCCAGCTGTAGGGTAATAGTTATATATATATATATATATATATATATATATATATATATATATATATATATATATATATATATATAGAGAGAGAGAGAGAGAGAGAGAGAGAGAGAGAGAGATCTATAGAGAGATAGAGAGAGAGGCAGAGAAGAGTGCCTTGTCTTGCTGGTGGCTGCCTACAACTGAGAGCGGTGATTTCTTCACCAGTTAAAGTGAAAACACCGGTGCATGGGAGTGCCTTCGTCTTCCTCCTTATTATAATGTAGGCTTGGGAAACATTGAGAATTTCAACATTTCAGTTCCTTTAGTTTGACCGAGCTTAGGACTAGCAAGGTAGTTCTAGTTGTGTGTGCTTATTATTGGCGGTTGTATTCATCAGCATTTCCCTGTACTTTAATATAATATCCATCTTGTGTCTTGTGATTGCACCCAACAAAGCATATGACGGTTGTATACTGATAATAAAGTGAGTTAGATCAAGTGTGTCCAACGGTTAAAGAGGCAGGTGATAGGAGGCAGACAAGCTTTGGACAGCTGAGCATTGCATTTGGGTTTTTGAGTTCGTGCACAGGACTCAGCTGGAGAAGAAGATAGAGGCTGTTGTTGAATCGATCAGTGAGTTTCAGGAACATGGACTTTTTTTTTGGTGCTGGACTCAAACAGGGTACATGAGGTGCGATTTCAGCGCGACTAGGCATGAGGAGGGAGACGTTAGCCTCGATGGGCAAGTGGTGGCCAAGAAGGATACTTTTCGGTATTTAGGGTCGATGCTACAAAAGGATGGAGACATTGATGAAGATGTTAGGCATAGAATTTCAGCCGGCTGGTTGAAATGACGTCAAGCTTCTGGCGTTCTCTGTTACAAAAGGGTGCCTCAGAAGCTGAAAGATAAGTTCTATAGGACGGCGATTCGTCCGGCGATATTATACGGTGCTGAGTGTTGGCCTACAAAAAGGCGACATGTCCAGCAATTGAGTGTAGCAGAGATGCGTATGTTGCGTTGGTGTTGTGGGCACACAAGGAGGGATAGAGTCCGGAACGACGATATTCGGGATAGGGTTGGGGTGGCACCAATTGAGGAGAAATTGATTCAACATCGGTTGAGATGATTTGGACATGTCCAACGGAGGCCTCCTGAGGCGCCGGTACGTAGTGGAGTTCTAGGGCGGGCCGATAATGTAAAGAGCGGTAGAGGGCGACCTAAACTAACTTGGGACGAGTCCGTTAAGAGAGATCTTAAGGAGTGGAATATCTCCAAGGATTTAGCTATGGACAGGAGCGCTTGGAGATTGGCAATCAACGTGCCTGAACCGTGACCTCTTTTTGTCTGTTTTGGGTTTCATCTCTAGCCTACCCCAACTTGCTTGGGACAAAAGGTTATGTTGTTGTTGTTGCTGCTGCTGGACTCAAACAGGGCTCAAATCGTTAGTTTCAGCAATGTGTGTGTGTTTTATGTTTTGGAAGTTTTCCTGAACCAATTTCCATCATTGCACTGACAGCTGTGAATAGCTCCCCTTTACTAGGGCCAACATCCTAGAGGCTACAGTATTAGTAACAACTAACAAGAAAAAAATCATCGGTGGTCCTAGTACTTTTTACAAGTCAAAACATCAGGTTTATTACATTTTACAAGCCAAAAGATCTTGTTGTGCCTCAAATTTACTACCGCTGTGCACTGTAGCTTTCTATCCTATTTTGTGACTGATTTTTATTCTTTCTTAATTTCTTCCTGCTGACACTTTTGTGGCCTTGGCACAGAAGCAAGCATTTCTCTTCTCAGTTTCACACTGATGTAATTGAGTCATGATTTGCAGGTATAGTGCCTGCTTGCTGCTGCACACCCACACTATAACAGAACACCAAAATTACTGACTGATGTTGGTCGCAAAAAAAAATACAATTGGGCTTAGCAATGAACTATGAGTCGCCAAATCATAGCAACAAATGAATCTGCTTTCATCAATATATCATTAGTTAGTATCATTCGTCAACTGCTGGTTCCTTTTGGGACAACTATGCATTCAACAGGCCTATGGAAGTAAGCTAAGATTCAAGTTGGGGACCATTTCTAGAGTTTGAAGTATAATTAGCATGCAGGTATAGGATACATTGAGCTTCTGAATTGCAAAACCAAAGCTTGAACTTCACGGAAGTGAAAGAACTAAAGGTGGGTACTCAGCTATGGAACAGCTTATTGCTTCCTATATATATTATACTACCACCATGATACCAAATAAGTTCAGGTAGCTGTAGAGTTAGCCTTCCACACATGATAGGCTGTCAGAGATAATTAGTTAGTTATTTTGGACATCCACTTAGAAGCAGAGCATTGCTCCAGTGTATGACATTATAAATGGCTTCTTTCAGGCGTGTGTAGCTATAAATAAATTATAAAATGACTTCTACATACAAGCAAATGAATGAGTACATAGTATAATTCCGGATCGCTAGGCGGTCACCATGGCATTATAGACCATGTGAGAACTGAAAATACAGGAACAAACTACTAATCTTGTAGGAGGTTCCATGCTATCTAGGAATTTAGGCTTGGGAGGCTTCAGTAATCCATGGTATGCTGTCCTTTTTAGGTCTTGTTCCATTGCTCTGCCTAGCTGATACATACTAGCTTCCCTGTGCACGGCGGTAGGAAGAGTAACCTGTAGTAGCGTGCAAGGAAAACTACACACGCCCTACAGCTCCGTGTGTCATTCTCGCCCGATCTTGTTGCTTGCTATCAGATGGGTCTGCTGCCCTGAGAAGCGACACCCAACCCATCTGGCTACTACATTTTATTTTTCTTCAGTGACCTTTTGATCTCGTGGTCATCAAAAATCTCAAGATCAAGCGCCAAAGACAAGTTTGATGGTTTGGCCAACGTGGCCTTTGAATGCATTTGGCTGTGCAATCTTCCTCATGAAGTACATATCAACATCATGTCATCAGCAAGGCTACAATCGTTGCATTTTTCTTTTCCTCTTAAGGCAGTCGTCTACTGTGATAACCTATCTACTGTTTACGTATCACTGAATCCAGTGCATCATCCACGAATAATTAAGCATGTGTGGACCTTGGCTTTCATTTTATCTGAGAAATTGTTGCAGCCAGCAAGCTCAAACCTCAAAGTTATTCATGCTCCAACTCATCTCCCAGTATTCCATCCTGATGACCAAGGGGTCGCCAACTGCCGTGTTTGAACAATTCATCAGATTCAGTTTGTGCATCATCAAGTCCGTGACATCAACCGGGAGAGGGGAGATGTAAACAGCATATACTGAGTCCTACGTAATCTGTTGCTTTGCTCTAGTCTTAAGTTGTTTGTTAGCTTCCAGTTAGTTAGTTGGGCATTCGCTTGTCTGTTACGTGCATGACTGTGCTTCTGTACATACATGTATAGATACATGATGACCAGTTAGTTAGTTGGCGGCAGTGATAAGCATGAAATGGCTTACAGATAGTTCAGTTCAATTGACTTACACTAAGTCAAGGTCCACCAACTAATAATTGATACGTACAAGACCAACAACTAGCTTACTTATCATTGAACCACTTTTAAAATAATTTCCTTCTAGGTATCCCTAAAATGGTTTACATTTTAGGGCAAAGAGACTAAAACAAGTTCAAAAGTGGCATAACAAATTAATGAGTAATAATCGTCTAAAGGGTTGAGTTCCTGCAGTAGTTCATTGCAAAGATGACAGTAAAATATTATTTTCTTCTTTATGTGTTGAACTATTTAGAGAAGGCATTGAAGGCCAATTAGAAAACTAAGAGTTGAGTTAATTAGAGACCGTTTCATCTTTGTATTCTCGTTTTTTTTTAGAGAATAGGAGGGGTCGAAACCCCTACTGGAAATTTATTGCAAAGAAATTACCAAAGTTACATGAAAAAAAAATAGAGCAGAAAAACTAAGAGAGTGCTTAGGAAACAAAAAAAGAGATAAAGAAAATGAGTAAAATTACACAATGGGCTCTAACCATTCTACTATTGCTGGGAAATATTTTTTCTTTGCACGATGGATAACCATGCCAAAGATCTGTTTGAAGACTTGCTTGCAGTTTTCTTTGGTGGCTGCGATTCCATTGAAGATCAAATTATTCCTCACAATCCAAATGCTCCAGCAGAGGATGATGATGATCTCCATGAAGAAGGGGAGATTAACTGTTGCCTGAAACTGGTCAGTATCTGAAAAGGGTTGGCATTCCCAGGAATTGACAGCCCCAAAAAAATCCCAGCAGGACTTGGCAAAATCGCAATGCAGGAAAAGATGTTCTACCACTTCTTCACATCCCTGGCTACATAAAACACAGTTATATGATTGAAGCGCCATGTTTTTTTCGTTTCAAAATGTTGCGGGTGCTTAGCTGCTTAGCCTGTCCTGGATTAGGAGCCAAAAGAAAGCCTTACACTTATGTTGGCAGGAAGACTTCCAGAGCCATTTGAAAACTGGGTGAGCATTACTGGAACCCTTGAGATGATGGTAAACTTTTTTGGAAGAGTAGTTGTGACTCCCCCAAATATATGACCAGGAATCATTCTCCTCACTAACACTGATGGCATTCAGAGTGTTATTTAGCAGCTGCAATTGACCGAATGCTTCAATTGAGATCGGCAGACTGAACAGGGACTCAATGGATGGAGAGTTCTTAGCAGCAAGCAGGGTGATGGCAGGGCTCCTGGTATATGAGTATAGTTCAGGGAAAGCCATCCTAGGGACATGTCCTTGCCAGAGGTCATCCCAAAGCAGACAGGTATCTCCACTGTTGACTGAGACTGATGCCAAACCTTTGTAACCATCTAAAAGTTTGAAAATATCCTTCCACCAGAAAGAACCTTTTCTGACATGGCTAGGCAACTTACCATTACCATAATGCTTCTCCCAAATCAGATGGACCCAAGGAATATCGGCCTTGTTGAAAAATTTATGAAGGTTTTTCATGAGTAGAGCTTCATTTTGGGTTTTGAGATCAAGAACTCCAAGGCCACCATCTTCCTTTGGCCTGGTAACTAGAGGCCAGGCTGCTTTGGCATTGATCCTGTTGGTGTCTTCTGAGCCTCTCCAGAGACAGAGTTTTCTATATTTATCTATTTGATCTCTGATGGTTACATGCAGGGAGAAGGTACACATGAAGAAAGTTGGAAGAGAGGTGAAGACTGAATTTGTGATCTGTAATCTTCCAGCTTGCGAAAGAAAAATGGAGGTGCTAATAAGCCTTCTCTCACATCTTGTGACCAGTGGGAGGAACTCTTCAATCTTTGGCTTGGTAATGCCCAGGGGCAGTCCCAAATAGGTGAAGGGGAGACTACCAGTGGAGCATCCAAAAGTAGCAGCAAGATGTTGGAGTCTTGATTCAGGAGTGTTAATAGGGACCATCATAGATTTTTAAAAGTTGACCCTAAGACCGGTGGACAAGGAAAAGGAGTTTAGGAGGGCCTTCAAAAAAAGAGTTGCCTACCACATCCCTCCATGATGATAAGGGTATCATCAGCGCATTGAAGAATGGGGAAGTCATTTGTGTATTGAAGAGGAATGGGGAGATTAAGGAGGCCTAGGTCTTTGGCTTTGTTGATGACTGTCTGAAGAAGATCAGCTGCTAGGACAAATAGAAGAGGGGAGAGGGGGTCACATTGTCTGACCCCTCTTTTGCAGTGAAATACCTTTCCTAGGACCCCATTTAGCAGAACTGAAGAAGTTCTAGAGCTGAAGATTAATTTCATCCAAGCTATCCATCTTTCACCAAATCTCATTGCCTCCATGATCTGAATCATTGCTTCATGTTCAACTTTGTCAAATGCTTTCTCAAAATCTAGCTTCAAAATCACCAACTCTTTCATTGACTTGTGACAGATATGTAAATATTCAAAGGTGCAAGCAAGGCAGTCTTGAATGGTTCTACCCCTGATAAAACCATATTGATTCTTATGCACAAGACTAGTGATGTGTGGCTGCAACCTATTGGCCAGAAGCTTAGTTATAATCTTGACTGATGAGTTCAGGAGGGAAATGGGTCTAAAATCTGAAACTCTGGTAGGCCCGTCAACTTTTGGGATCAAAGTGATGTAAGAACTGTTAATGCTTCGCAAACAAACTTCAGAGGAATGAAAGGCATCACATAAGCTGTAAAAATCATGCTTAATTATTGACCAACACTTCTTTATGAACTCATTGCTAAAGCCATCAGGCCCAGGAGATTTGTCGGTGGGGAGCGCCTTTATTATCTCATCAATATCAATGGTGGAGAAAGGGAGTTCTAGGGAGCTGAGATCATGATTATGGTTTAAGAGGGAGTCCAAGTTAAATAGCATAACAGGATTACAGGTAGTGCCCAACCTTTCTTGGAAATCATTCCATAGGAGATCCACTTTCTGATTATGACTGTGGACTGGTAGTTCTGAATTTTCTGTCAGTGAGGTGATAAGATTCTTCATATGCTTAATGGAGGCATTTGCATGGAAAAATTTAGAGTTTTCATCTCCAACTCTTACCCATCTAATGGAACCCCTTTGTCTCCAATAGGTTCTTTGCTAATGCAACAGCTCAGACAATTTCAAAGCTAGAGTATTTCTGAAGTTCCATTCCATAACCGTGAGGTCTCTCCATTCTTCCATGGTTTCCAGCAGGGATAAAACTAAATTCACCGAGGAGATGGTCTTGTGAATATTAGGAAGCTGGGATTGCCACTGCTTCAAGGAGCTTCTGAGAGATTTAAACTTTGCAGTTACAACCATTGCTCTGTCGGTTTGAGTAATCTGTCTGCTCCAACAGTCCTCAACCAAAGATAGGAAATCTCTGTGTTGCATCCAGAAGTTTTCAAATCTGAAGATTCTGCCTTTAGGAATAGACGTCTTGATTTCAATGAGGCAGGGCCAATGGTCAGAAGTCTCCATAACAAGGGATTTGGCTAAAGTGTGAGGATATTTCCAAGTCCAAGCTACAGAGGTGAAAAACCAATCTAACCTTTCCAATAGAGGAGGTTGTTGCTTATTAGTCCAGGTAAAGTGTCTCACCACTAACCAATCAGTGTCATCAGGTAACTGAATATTGCCAAACCAATCCATAAACTCTCTTTTCCTTTTAGGTAAGCATGGACCATATACAACTATAAGAACCCAACAGTCATTATTGGCTAGGGAGGTGAATTCCATAGAGACAAAGAACTCATTCTGAAATAATTTAGAGCCAAGAAAAGCAGATCCCTTCCAGACTACAAGAATGCCACCTGAGGCCCCAACCGAAGGAAGGAAGCAGAAGGAGTCAAAAGAGGGGGTGCAAAACTTTCTGATATAACTAAGATCAAAGGAGCCTCTTTTAGTTTCCTGCAGACACATAATGTCACAGCAGCTTTCTGAGATCTTGTTCCTAACTGAATCCCATTTGCCTTCAGAATTGAGACCCCTAATGTTCCAACATGAGACATTCCAAGATCTAGTGGAGGAATTTATTAATACAGTATAATAAGAGAGGACATGGGTAGTACACCAGTGCACAACAAGGGTACTTCAGGGGAGGCAGATGCCTATGACCCACCATAGTTCAAAAAACAAAAGTCAGACAGCCCACAGAGGCTTAAGAGCATGACCCTAGATAGGATCCCGTCTTTAGTCTTGGTTGGCATCATCATCGCTTGTCTTGTCACTGGGGTCTTCAGGGGAGGCAGACGCCTTCCCTACTGGTGCATTCATCTTCCTTGAATTGAGGGCTTCATCAGAGAGGAACTCAGAATCAATGTTGCAGAGAGTGCCCAACTTCTTGATGGTCTTGGCAGAGATGGAAGGGGGCTTCGTAGAGCAACCTAGACATTTCTTGTTTGTGCATTGGGACGTCTTGAATCCCTGTCTGTGATTCTTTAATCTTGGGCTTCTTCTAACCTGATCCTCCACTAAGACTTGCTTCCTTGAGTTGGTCTTCTTTCTTGGGGGTGTTACTTTTAGATGGGTCTTTATTGTTGGGGTTCTGATTTTCAGGATTCTGATCCTCAGCATTCTGTTCTTCAATATCCTCTTTTGCGAGAGCAAGCAAGCATTTAGGCTCTTCTTCAATAGGGCAAGAGCTTGGCAGAATGAATTCCACAGATGTGAACAGACTTAGTGAGCTGGTGAGCATTGCTATAGAGATGATTTCCTTCACCTTAGCAAATTGCCTCGGTGATAGCAGAAGGGCAGTGAAGAAGTTGGTCCAATCTCCCGGGACAGCACAAACAGGCCCCTTTCGACCAGTTGGATCAAAGAATTTGGCACAAAGACCCGATGGGTCAGAGAAGCAGTTTTTAGGAAAGTTACAGTTATGGCTCAAGAGACCTGGGTCCATTTGGTACAGATTGAAGGTCCTAACAGCCCCAACATAAAAATTATGTTGTATCTGTGGGTTGGGTGGGGCTGCTTCAATAGCATTTTTCAGTTCTTGAGCTAACTGTAAATCATTATCATCCATCAGTGCATCTTTAGGTATCTCTACAGGGATAAAATTAACTGCTAATTGATTTAGCTCTGGCAGATTCACAATAGCAGTTTGCCCCTGATTCACTTCAATGTCTAGGTTGTTATTAAGGATGTTCAGCATCTCCTGCTCTTCCTCTTGTTCTTCCTCATGCTCATTGACCAGGTCACTCGGCTCTAGAGCAGGTTCATTAAGGAGGGAGGGATCTACTATCATTTCCTGCATGTCTATCTCTTGAGGTTGTGGAGCCACCTCATTCAGATCAAAAACCTGAGCCTGGACATTTAGATTCAGACCAAGGATTTGTTGTTCAACCTCTGGCCAGTGGTTCAAAGCATTCTCATCATTCATCTCTTGCAGATTGTTGGCAACATTACCTCCATTGGGGAAACCAGGCCCACCCTGTTGTTGTTGTTGAAGATTAACAAGATCATGACCAGGCTGCCTGAAGCCAAAAAAGTCATATGGGCCATTTGGAGGGAAATCGCCTAGTCCAGGGGCAGGATCTTCATCTGCAAGAAGCCCACCAAGCAGGTTTCCCTGAAGAATTTCACACTGATAGGTCCAGGAGTTGCCCTGAAAGTCCTCTTCATTTGAATTCTTATTTTCCATAGTATCATAAAAGTATTTTCTTTTTTTGTACTTATGTGTTTATATGGTATAAATATAGGAAACATGTGGGGTCCACTCAACCACCACCTATCACTTCCACTTACATCACTTCATCACCCACCATCTCCATTATTTCACCACCATTCTCACTCCCATCTCTTCCTGTCGTCTTTTCCATCGAAAGGAGCACCAAGGAGGCAAGCACTTAGATATGAAGCAAAGAACCACCAGAAAATAGAGAGGGCAAATGGCCAAGGGGTGGGGCCGACCAGCCCCACCACCATGCCGCCCGGTCTCCCTCTTCCTCCTCTATAAAAGCCACTCCTTCTGGCTGCCAAACTTATTCATACACATTGCATTCTGCTACTGCAAGCTCAAAATTTCAGTTCTAAATTTCGTAGTTGAAATCCACTCCATTTAGGGAGTTTTGAGTAAGTAGAAGAGAAGGGAGTGTGAGAGTGATCTTGGTGTAAGAGTTTGAGTAAGAGATTAGTAGAAGTGCTGCTGAAATATTAGAGGGTAGGTGCTATCTATATTAAAAGCAAAGATTCAAAGAAGTTATTCAACTTGAACGACTGACTCCCGGATTATTAACTTTCTGGACGGCTAACTCTCTAACATTTTTCCTAACCTTCACTATTTCCACTAGTTGTGTTTGTGTTTGTGATTATTTTGTAGGAAGATGAGTAAGTTCATGAGCAAGGCCAAGAGCGCGCTCGGTTCAGTTTCCTTTTGTCGGACAAGTAGCCGTACTTCATCCCATGCTGTCTCCGACATGGAGGTTGATCCACTGACTTCCGCCGTCAGTTCTTCATCACGCCAACGTCAGGAGGTACTCTACATGCTCCTGAGGGACAACCACATCAAATTCGAAGACGATCAAGAGAAGAAGATATACAAGCAGTTGAAGGATCGGGAGTTCACGCTGACCCCTATCATCGACCCAGACCTTCTACAGTCAGTTGGTATGGACTCTGAATTTGAACTTATTTTTCGCAATATTAGATGGAAAAATGCCTAGGAAATGAATCAATTAGGGTGTGGGCTGCTCACTATAGAATTTTTATGCACTCTGCAACTTGGAGAAAATGAAGTATCTTTCAGATTATTTAATAAGCCATTCTTCCCATCATGGAAAAACTTTAGCACATTCCTAGGATTCCCTTAACTTTGCAATATGGACATAGATAGTGCCCTAAATGATTTTGATAGGACCCAATTCTGGCAGGATATTTATAAGGAGATAGTTTCTCATAGACCATACACTGATGAAATACACCACCCTACTTTATGATTTATTCATAAATGGTTGGGTATCACTTTCTTTCCTAGAGAATTTTTGGATAGCTAGAATAGAGGAACTGAAACTCATGTACGCTATGATCAAGAAAAGAAAAGTTTCTCCAGTAAAACTGATGATGAATTATTGGCCGTCTATTCCTGGGTTAAAGGGGAGTGTAACTTGTACTTTATGGGTGACTCATCTTGTAAATAATTTAGGCCTGCTAGAAAATGCTAATGTTACTTACATTGATACACCTCATCGGATCCTTGGCTACACTTTCTTTAATAAAGCCCATAGCTTAAAAAAGGGAAAATTGAAACACAGGAATGATGTACAAAAGCTAAACCAACGAGTATGAATTGCCAGACCGAACTCTCGGTCTATATGTGGTGGAAAACTTTGTTTTTGAGCTGTAGAAACTAGGTCCAGCAGTAGGCAGGAGTACCTCTACTCGTTTCACAAGGAACTAAAACTCGAGGTATCAAGGTGAGGAAACTGCTCCTCCAAAGCCAGCCTTCACCAACTATTTCAGATTCGACCAAACAGGACCATCACAAGCACATCATC
Source organism: Saccharum hybrid cultivar R570 (assembly GCA_038087645.1). NCBI lineage: Eukaryota > Viridiplantae > Streptophyta > Magnoliopsida > Poales > Poaceae > Saccharum > Saccharum hybrid cultivar. Next base: position 1,453,458 of record JAQSUU010000543.1, read on the forward strand.
TGGGCTGGGAGGACCAATCTCCCTATTAGTCAGAAATGTCATCAGGCACACCATGGGGCAAGGTAATTTCACTAACTATCATCCGTAGGAGTATGAGGAGGCAACAAGCAATGTCCAGAGGGGGCGCATGTCCTTCTCTACACGGGGCATCCACAACCATGCAAGCTTCCACGACCTGTTCCTGTATCACGCGCCTCATCCTCAGCAATACTACCAGCCTCCGCCACAACTGCATCACCAACCATCGCCTATGGACCACGATCAGCAAGACTTCTACGGTCGCTTCGACAACCGTCTGGCCACTCTTGAGGAGGGTCAGCAAGAGATAAGAACCACTCTGCATCAACAATCACAATGGTCGTAGCAGACATCATAAACCCTCAAAGAGATCCAATAGTATGAGCAGCAACAACAAGCCAACTTTAACTATTTGTTCAGTGGTCTTGGCTTGGATTTCCCACTGCCACTGCAATAGTGAGACCCGTTTCACCAACTAGCTTGGGGGAGGACCCCCGTATCAAGGTGAGTTTTCCTCTCCCACTCTTTTAATTCTATGCAAGTTTGCTATTTCTTTCTTAGTTTGAGTTTAAAAAATGCATAACTAGAAAACAAAACAAAAATTTATCTTTGTTTCCTATTAGTATTTATCTTTTAATGTCAGCATATAAAATGAAAACCCAAAAATAGAGTGAGTATATAAGTTTTCTTAAATTTGCTTAAGTCTAAGTTAGTGTGTTTTTCTTGTTTTTAAGAGTTGAATAAAAAAATAAAATTTGAAGATAGTCTCTCTCAATGAAAAGAAAAAAATGCTCAAGTTATAATTCTTTTCAAGTACCTAGTTTTCAGTCTTGAATTCTTCTATATTTTGAATGAAGTTTATTTAGCATGAGAATTTGCTCTAAACTTGAAATCTATGGGTAGCATATGCTTGAACTAAATCTAGGTAATTGATAGATATGATATAAGAAAGTTTGAGCTGTTATTTATCTTTTTCTAAGTGATACTTGATTTCTGGAGATTTATCTTTAAAATCTGAAATTCACGTGATGAGATTCTACATGACAAAGTTTGAATTTCTACCAGAGCTAAAATAAATATATTTATGCTAAGAAAAACTTCTACTTTTATGCTATTTGTATTTCATTGAGTTTAGTCAAACTTTGTTGTATGCCTTATGAGAGGTTCGTCATACTCTTAAAATCAAGATCACACTACACCTACCACCACTCACACCATTCCATCTTGTTCCATCCAAAATGTTTTACTCCTACACTAGGAGAAAACACCAAAAAATATTCCACTTAGGTTTCCATCAAATAAATTTTTCAAAGTCTTTGTTGTTATCTCTCAAAAATATTTTGTATGAGAAAAGAAATATGTGGCTATGCAAAAGAAAGAATTGAAAAAAATGGACAAGTGTTCGAAGTATCAAAACAATGGGTACTTTGATGCTCGCCTGAAAAAAAAAAGAAGAAAATAGAAGAAAAAGATAGCCCATGTTTTCTTGCAATTATTTCTAAGTTCAAATGAGAAATATGTTTTCAAGGAGCAATGCAGAATTAGGATTAGCCACCATAAATATCCACCTCATTCCATACATATGCACATCTTGATTTAATTGTATGACTTAACTCTTTTTGGATCTATTATTTGATTTTACAATATATGTTTGCAAGTATGCTCTCTTATACAATTACCATTCCTATGAAATCCACATAAACTTTAGTGTAGGAAGAAAGGCATATCATTTGTTGCCTTGGTGAGGATCCAAAAATACTACATAAATGAGAGACTTGAGAGTGTCATGTAATGAATCTCTGAGTTTTATTTTTTAGAAACTTGCAAAAAAAACTCCAGAATGAAGGTTGAACAAAGAATTTGAGACATAGTGCTTACTTGATTATTCTATCTTTCAATTGCTCGAGATCAGGTAATTCACGTGTATTGGAATTGATTGGGATGTTAACTAATTTATAACTGTCCACCTTAATCAACCCAATACATGTGGATGAGGTGAACATAAGTGCAGTCAAACAAGGCCTTAAAGATGCAAATCCAGTACTGAGAGATTGAAACCCACTCCAGAAGCCACTGCCTAGGCCCCCGCATCGTCTGCTCCAGGCGACTCGGGCGGCTGTCGTGACCCCTCCCGCTCGCGCCCCGCCATCGGCCCTCTCGGCCTCCGTCGTAGCCGGAGCTACCTGCCGGTGGCCCGGCAGGTGGTGAGGAGGGCGGCGACGAGGCCTCTCCCTGCCTTCCCCGTGTTTTCTCCCCCTCCTTCCTCCCTCATCTCTGCTCTTTGAGGTGCTTGCTGTAGCGGCCAGATCCACTTGGGGGACGACAGATCTGGTTGCTAGGAGGGCGGATCTGGTGTTCTTCGATGTGGTCAGGCCTGCAGCGGCGAGTTCGGGCAGGGTGCGGCGACTGGCAGTGGCCATTTTGCTCTGGAGGTGGGGCGACTGGTCTGGTCCCAGCCCTGCCGGCTTCGGATGCGGCATGGCAGCTCGGTGGTGGTGCGGCCAAGTGGCGCGCGCTGCGTGGTTGGCGGCACCGGCGCCCGGGCAATGGTGGAGTGGACTATCGCGCGTGCTGTGCGGTGGTGCAGGCCTCGCCCGGCTCCAGTCCAGTGATCCGTCTCATCCACGGAGGGTCGGGGAGCGGTCGTGCAGTCCGCGGTAGTTCAGTGCCGAGGCTGCTAGAGACCTTGTGTGGCGTGGTTGATGCGGAGTCGGCTTGGCAGGGGTTGGGATGTGGGTGGGCTGGGTGACTAGGGCTTCTTCTAATCCTGGCCCTCTTCTCCCCCCTCCCTTTTGCATTCCCCTTTCTCGGGCTGGTTTTCGTGGCGGAGCTGGCTAGACCTCGCTTACTGCTGGCCGGCTTTGTCGGTTCCGGCGGAGGCGGACTCTTCGACGGGTTTCTCCCGGCGCTTCTCCTGGCTGGCGTCCCTAGGGGCGGCAGGTGGGTGGGGGTGTTGCTGACCCATCGCCGCACCTTTCCTCCTTGGTAGGGTTGGGTCTCTAGTGGCGACGGTGTGGAGGTTGCTTAAGGTTGGGGCAAAAGCTTGGACGACGACATCAGCGGATGTCGTTCCCTCCTTGGAGGCGTCTTTTCCTACCTCTCCTCCTACCATACTGGATGTTGCAGGTGAAAACCTTCCCTTGGCATGCTACCTTGTCAGCGCTTTTAGCGTCGTTTCCTCCTTGGAGGCATTGCTAGGATTTCCAGTTCCGCGGTTGCTCCTTGCCAGCCTTGGTGATGCCCCAAGCTGTACGCTTTGGTGTCGTCCGGCAGATCATCGTTTTCTTTAGTTCTTGTTAGTTGTTTTTGAGTTGTTATTAGTTGGGTTGATTTGATCAAGTTGGAGCAGGTAGTGGAGTGAGTTTGGATAGTTGTCCAGTTGTTGTACTAAAGTTGTGTTGAATGAGTGGGGGCACTCTCCTTAGTTGTATGGTTTTTAGTCCCAGTTTCCATTCAAAAAATTGGGCAGACACTTGCCTTTTCCTCTTTCTTCACCTAATAGAAATCGCGGCAAAGCTTTTGCTGTCCTTTCTAAAAAAAGTACCAAGAGATTTCCCCTTTTCAGCTAAAAGCGACCTAATCATTCAGTCCTCCAGCTATCACATGATAAGCATGCTCCTTATGATTTTGAACATAGAAGAACAGGGGTGCAACATGATTGACAATAATTAAGCATCAGCACTGCACAATCATTATCACAAGTGGTTCGTAACCCCTTATCACCGCCACACCGCTGGTTTCAAACTAGCGGTGAAAGTGATTGTCACCACTGGTTTGGATTAGTAATAACCATTTTTGAAATTTTTTAAAAAGAAGTCTAGTGAGACCCAGAGGGGGCCCACTGAAATGGTCGAAGAGGCCCACTAAGCCTGCTAACCTCGACCATCGACTGCATCACAGACCAAGACCTCGCCGGCTACTTGACTCGATCACCCCTGGCCGTCTCTATGACCACGCTGTAGATCAGATCATCGGGGGCACAAATCGGCCGAGCCCGTCACTCCCAAGCCTACTGCCATCAACCTGCTTGCCTTAACAATGAGACAGATAGGACATGAGAGAGAGGACATGAGAGACGACACTAATGATGTGTGAACTGAGCGAGTGAGAGAAAAAGAGGATGGGCATAAGATCCGGTCCCCCCACGCCTGGATCTCACCGACCCTTGTGCTCAACGTCTTGGCCCTGCCGCCACTAGTCGTCCTTCCCATACCATTACCAAAAATATTTACAAACAAAATTGACATTTCAAATATATAGGTAGGAAAGCTACGGAACACTACTGTTGGGATTTTCCTGGCAGCAGCCTTTTCCAAAGGGAATCTGAGCATGAAATAATAAAGACAACAGATAGACATCTCTCTTGGGGAAAGAAGGCTATCGGCATGGGTTGCCCTAGGCAGGGGGGTTAGTGGGTGGTGTAGGAGGAGAAGATCAATTTATATAAACTAAGTCCCCACTGAGGTGGGTTTAATTTGGGGGGGTAGTTAATTCATGTCGTCCGAAGCCATTTGAGTAGTTGGTTGAGCCTTCGGTAAACTTTTTTATAGCTTGCTGGCTCAACCCTTCCACTCCTTTTAGAAGATGGGGTTTGGGGGAGAAACCTTTTAACTGAACTATTTTTGGATCATTTAATCCAAAAATACAAATGTGAAAAATGGTGATTTTTTTCAAAAACCACTATGTATGCCTTAATGCACCCCCCCCGAAGTGTCCCTTTCCTATATAGCCTCAGTTACTGGACAGGATCCCAATGGAATCAAGTGTAGTAGGCCGCGTAACCAAACCACAGAAAATGTTCTTTCCTCTTGCGAGTCCTACAGTCAGTGTCGTCTCGTCTGATGATGAATATATAGCAATGGGTAGTTGGGTACATATTACTGCCCTTGCTCCTAGAGGAGTAAGAGAGGCCCCTTCGTTCCGGTTCCCCAAGGATTTCAACTTAGTAGCGGTACAGAAGGAAGCATTTGAATTTGACCTCTTCTTTTAGGGGGGATGTGTGGAAAAATAGTTGATTAGTAAGTCTATTATCCCAGAGGATTGATTGCAGGTAGGTTCTTATGACTCTTCCTAATTTGGCAATCAAAAAAGAAAAGGTAGCCCTTTTGCATCAAAAGTTTCACTGACCACTCTAATTCAATATCTTGGGATGATTGACCATCTGGATTGCCAAACCGATCTGAATGGCCTAAAATAAGCTGTCTATTGGTTTGTGTGGCACATTCCCAAATTTGTCGTGTGTGATACATGTTCCTTCTATTTCTCCAAGTAAAGCTCTTTGCAAGGCAATATTGACAAAATTTTTCTTGGCCTTTTCTAAGCAGAGACCAAATGAAATGACCATAACAAAGACGGTTACTATCTACTCTTGATTCAACATACTTCCACTCTAGTGTTTGAGTGGATCCTTTTACCTCTCGAACCATAACAAACTATAGTATTATCATTTGATGAGTGAAATATGTATTTCTCTTGAAAGCGGTTTCAGCTTTTTACAGGCATCTTTTGTAGGAGGTCTACATCCATTATGCGCCATAGGTGTTACAAAGCGTGTACAACTTAACCGTACACCACTTTTAGCAATGGCTCGTAATGCGTCATCTATTCCGCTACCATCACCTTTTACCATAACTTCTACTCGTTGCAAACCCACTGTATGAATAGCATCTACTGCTGCTCTTTGACTGGCATAGGGTGGTGCTTTTCTTGAGATTTTGAATCCACAAAGTACCTGCAAAGGACCCAAAAATGACCCGGTCTTGTGGGTTTGTAACGGTTATAATGGTATTGCAGAAACTGGCTTGAACATGAATAATCCCTTTTGTTATTCTACGTAGATCATGTACATTTGGAAGTTACATCTATCAGGAACATATTTTTGGAGTATCATAGAATTGTCTTCTTTTTTATTTATTCATGAGGAACTCATTTACTAATGATGCAAATAAACTTGAACTATTTTGGAGTAGTGATGAAAATGTATTTCTTTTGAAACTGTGATATTATGTTTACTGCAATCCACAAGAGCTAGCGACATAGAAGCCCAGAGCTAGTGGGTATGAGGTATTTTATAGCAGTGGAAGGCTTTTTATTGGTGGAACGAAGTGATTTCTAAGGTCGGTAGTAAATTTTGACTGAGTAAAGGAGCACCCCGCCCCTTACATTTAACTAGGAGGCAAGTAGAAGAAGAGCCTATATATAGTAGAGCAAACACAAAGATTGTCCTTTTTTTTTGAGGGGAAAGATTGTCCATTATGCGTGAGTTAAAGGTGTTATACAATAGCTTGGTGGGTATGGTGTTGGGGTTGGGAGACATAGGGAATTCATGTGTGCCAAAAATGCACTTCAGAGGCATCCACTGCACCTGTTCCACATAATTTTGGTTCTAGGTACTCAAACAAGGTAATCCCATCTTAGGATTATTCACTTATGTTTGTGCTCGTGCTTTCTACTCGTTCATTCATGAAGTATTAGCGGAAGCTCTAAATTTGGTTAACGGTGGAAGAGTGTTTTCCTTCCTTGCAGGTGGGATGCCACTGTTTCACATGTGAAAGCAGCAGACAGGGTTCTAGTGTGACACCACAGGAATTTGATCTCCATTGCTATCCAGAAGTTGTGACGGAGCTCGTCCGTGTTCATGGACATGAAGCTGCAGTCAGCGAGGAGACCCGAGACGGTGTTGTTGCTGCCTGTCAGCATACGCATGTACTCCGACTCTTCTTCGTTCTTCTCCATGCCTGATTACTTGATTAGGTGCGGGTTATGCTGATTAGATACAAAATAATCCTTTATTTGTTGTTTCACAACACAATGCAATTGAGCAGCTTGTTATACAACATCCTTTGTTAGTTGCCTGGCCACCCACATATTCCTGTTACAAATAATCAGCCAATAATGTCCACTGTTCCCAAAGTTTCTGGGCTATATGGAAATGGCCGGTGATGGCTGGGGAATAAAGTTAGAATGTACTAATAATTTCAAGCTAGGGTGGTAGGGAATAAAACTTGACTATCAAGCTGGCTCCACTGCACTGTACCGGCCTCAAACTGTGCAAGTGTATACCCAGTTATCATGTTGTGTTATTAAATAGGTGATACCCATGCGTTGCTGTGGAAAATTTGAAGTATGATTACAGATGCATATTAGAACCCAGAATAAAACACTTGATTGTAACATTGTGGGGAAAGAATTATTTGATGGCTATAAGACTGAAAGAAGTAAAAAAAACTAAATAATATTGAATATGATCTGAAATAAAAAAAAAGTACATGTATCTACAGCCAATAGAAAAGGCATCCTGAAAGGCTCGTCGTATATATCAAGATACTCAAACCAGTAAGAAATGTATCGACCTTATAAATAGTGGCTTCAAATCTGATAGACGCTATTTGAAGATGACGTGGCTTATTGTTGTTGCATCTTTATAGCAATCAATGATTGCTAGTGGCCTCCGTCTATATAGGTCTGAGTAATAATAACAGCATTGGAAGAGGCGAGTGTGTGAGAGGATGATGAATGTACATGATTAAATAGTGGTTTCAAATCTGTCAGACACTATTTGAAGATGACGTGGCTCGTTGTGGTTGTAGCTTTATAGCAATCAATGATTGCTAGTGGCCTCCGTCTATATCAGTTCGAGTAATAACAACAGCACTGGAAGAGGAGAGAGTGTGAGAGAATGATGAGTGTACATGATTAAATAGTGGCTTCAAACCTGACAACACTACTTGAAGATGACGTGGCTGGTTGTGGTTGTAGCTTTACAGCAATCAATGATTGCTAGTGGCCTTCGTCTATATAGCTAGGTTATATAGATATAGATTCCTGCTCTACATGGGTGTTTACTTTGACAAACTAACCACTGTACGTCTTGTTTTGGTTTGTTAATTTCTTGCACTCTACTTTCCAACTTTGTGTCAGTAGCATGCTTCACTTGAAAGGGTTAGCATAGTCCTTGGTCTACATTACATATATGTCGATGACGCCCAAGAAAAATAGCATACCGCAATCATCTTACATGGACTACTTGCTACCACCCACCATCTAAACCTAGCAAGCTGATGACGCAATTAGCACAACTTGAACTAATTAGGGAGTTGTATGATGTTTGGCTAGACCTGACACATCACATACACGTTGCAACTGGGTCGGTCCCTAATACCATATCATAGACGTGAGCCTTTCTTTTTCGTCTCTGTTGTGCTATAATATCTGGCATAGTGGAGCCAGCCACTCTGCCGCCAGCGAGCAAGGACACATGCGGGTGGCCGCATTGGGCAGCCTTGCCATTGCTTGCCAAGCGGGCGGGCAGGCGGCCTAGCGTCGTCCGGCGAGTCAACGGCCATGAAGGCATCTACGAGCGTCATGGTGCGCCACTTTCGACTTGGCTTGGAACAGCGCGTCATGGTGCGCCAACCCAGCGTCGACGAGGACGCGTAGCTGGATTATGTGCAGCTCGTGCGTCTGCAGCGCCGCCAGCAGCTGCGATGTAGCCACAAGAATTTGGGCGCAAATGGTGTCATTGGGGTGCAGTCCCGATGTAGTCACTTATACTACTTATGTGCGTACATACTACAATGAAGGGCTGAAGGCAAGCTTGATGAAGCAGAAAATGTTGTGATGGAGATGAAAGAGAGTGGAGTCATTGTAGATGCAATGGCATATAAGTTATACCACTTTGATTGATGGCATACAAGTATTGGGCAGACAGATCATGTTGTTACAGTCTTGAAGCACATGACGGGTGTTGCTTCTATGCAAAATCATTTTACCTTTTTTATCTCACTTAGACATCTTTTACAGAGGAGACTAGCAGAACATGTACCTTTGAAATCAACTGTTATGTGGAAGACTATATATAGAGCTTGCTGATGCCTTTGATTTATTTGAGCTACAGTGTTCCTTCTAGTGCAAGAGCTTATTTGGCCATCCTGGAGGGGTTTTCCGAAGATAGAAGATTGGATGAGGTGACTTCTTTGGTTTCTTGTATGAAAGAGAATGAAGATCTATGCATGGCTCTTGTTAAGTGCTTTTGCAAATTGAGGATGTATCCTGATGCTTGGTCATTGCTTTGCTCCATTATTGGACATGTAATTTTTACCAAACTTGATGTCTTACCATTACCAGCATCTGCTTTCTAGGCTTACTGTTGAATGGCAACCAGATAGGGATAAAGAAATATTCAGAGGTTCGACATGGAAAGAGAACAATACCGATGAAATTGTATGGAAAAGATATAATTGATGGCTTGATAAGAAAGGGTCATTCAGATGTGCCATGACATGATATCCATATTAGAACAGATGAAATGCTAACCAAGTGATGAAACATATGCAATGCTGACAGAGGAATTGTCTACCAGGGGATAGGTTGTCAACTAACACATTCATAATTCACAGCAAAGTCACCATCAATTATGTTTATTCAGTCTGTGCCTCATCAGGTGCTTATTTTTCAAGCACAGTCTGTATCAAGCAATGCACGCCAGAATCGCATAGATCATGGATCATTGCACATTAGCACATAGTCACACCCTATGTTCATGCCCTCAAAAGGGTAATTATTTGTCTCCTGGCTCTCGCCCATCCACTCGGCCAGTGGCGCCGTGGATGCCGGGAGCGACCACCCGCCTGCCCTCTCGCGCCTGTCGACAGCATGGTTCCCCAGCGTGTCCAGCTAGCCACGGCATCGCTCGTCCGGTGGCAGCGCGGGCAGCCGGCCGCTCGTGGGGGATTTTGAGGGAGAGAGAAAGAGGTATCAAAGGAAAGGGGCTCAATAAAAATTGCAAGGTTCGGAATCGGTATGTACCTGCAGTTGCACAGTATAAAAATTTTAGAGACAAAAAAAAACATACTTTGAGGTTTGATGGACCCAAATGACACCGCTCCAACTTAATGGGCATGTGATGCATTTTGCTCGTTAATAAAAGACAAAACAGACAAATAGTTAGATTATCCGATTTATTTGTTTCACACACAAGTCTGCCGCACCTAGTCCACCTGTTCGGTGATCTTTGCTTTTCGTACCGATATGTGGCTGTTTCGTACTAATCAGTCCCATAAAAAATGTCATCCTCACTTCCTGATAAGTCAAATATTTCAAACTTTGACTATATATATATATATATATATATATATATATATATATATATATATATATATATATATATATATATATATATATATATATAATATTAATATTTTGATACATAATTAATATTATTTGATAGATCGATGAATATGTTTCCATAATAAACTTATATAGATATACAAATATTGCTAATATTTTCTGTAAATTTAGTCAAACTTAAGAAAGTTTGATCAGCACGAATCCCATAATGACTCTTTTTATGGGATGGAAGGAGTATGGCAGATGGGATGGATATGTGTGTGTCATGATATTCATCCAAATCTAAATAAATGTAAGTCATACTTTCGGAGTACCATAGAATTGTCTCATTTTTTATTTATTCATTATTCATGAGCGAGTAGTGATGAAAATGTTTTTTTTTGCAACTCTCATTTTGTGATAATCCAAGCTGGTCCAAGAATTCTGCGATAACCAAGAAATGAACGGGCCAAGATCCCTCTCGGAGCCAAAAATGATCATGCGCCAAGCTGAATTGGCCTTACCTGCTGCTGTCTCCTCAACAGCGAAATCAGCAATCAGGAGCAACATGGAGGCAGTGGGCACTAGTAATGCACAGCACTTCGGAATACTGTGCACGGTGGATTACGCGTAGTAGGTTTAGTCATCCAATCCAGTTAGAGAATCAAACACACGCACTGCTTATCCCCGACGTGACCAACGATCGGAGCTCTCTGCAAGAATATTAGCAAATTTAATGACAACTACTTCCTGTTTCAGTTTCATGTCGTTTGTTTAACCCCTTTTTAGTGTGAAACAATGCAAGTTATCAACCAGCTTTTACAAACGGAAATGCTTACACCCCGGGCGTCTGGCCGCCCGGGCGCTTGCATAGTTCAAAGTGTTCTGAACGTATCGGCTGCTGACTGCCTCCATCAAGTCGTCCGCCCATCGCAGCTGCTACTCCACCTCATTGCTACCGCGCACTCCTCGCCCTCAGTCGCGCGCACTGCCCGTGCTCCCCTCGACACCCCCCCTGGGCGCACGCACCTCCCGCTCCCTCCCATCACTAGCCCTAGTGCTGGTGGTGCTCGCTCCGCCCGGCCGAGCCAAGCCCTGTGCTGGTGGGGCTAGCTAGTGGTGGTGCTCGCGCGCACCGCTGGTGGTGTTCATGCGTCGCCGCTCGCCACCAGCTCCAACCCCGACTGCTGGAATCCTGGCCCTGACCTCCCCATGTTGCAAACACATGTTTCAAGATGTTTCATAGGTACGTTGCAATTGTTTAATACCGATGTTACAAAAGTAGATCAGGATGTTGCATATGTTACAATGATTGTACACGTATGTTGCAAGCTCTTATTCTCAATGTTTCATCTGTTTTTTTTACGTACATTGCAAGTGTGTTTATTTAGATGTTGCAGATGTTTTCACACATATGACACCAAGTGTTTTATCTGAGATGTTGTATATGTTTACAATGGTTTCAAGTGTTTTTCAGGTGTTTTTTTTTTGTAAGTGTTTTAAACGCATATTTCAAATATTTCGTTTGTTTTCAAACATATGTTACAATTGAACTAAATCGGGTGTTGCATTTGCCCTGTGCCCCTCTGCCAGCAAGGGCGGCCACCGTAGGAACAACCAATAGGCACAGTAACCACTAGCACGCTATCAAAAACCACTTAGGCAGATTCTGCACTGAAAGATCTCACTTCTCAGCCAAAAGCAACCAGTCGTTCAGGCATCTAGCTATCACATGATAATTAATAAACATGCTTCATAAAATGTGGAGTAGAGAGCCAACGGGGATGCGACACGATTGACAGTGAGCATCAGTGCTCCAGGTGGAAAACACACTCAGTCAAACGCTGCAGCTTGCTCGCGTCAAGCTTCTGGTTGGTCTGAGCCTTTGGCTTTTTGACAGTAAGCATCCTGGTCGCTGCATCCAAGCTCCAACCGTTTTGCACAGCATCTGCAATGGGGGCAACAGAAGTTGTTATAATCTAACAATAATCTAATAATTCTGGAGCAAGTAAAGATCAACTGCAACAGGGCAAGGGAAAATTTGCATAGCTATCTGCACACCAAGTACAGGCAGCCATCACGCACACCAAGTACACAAAAAACATGTGCCAAAGTAGTTCAGGCAGCCATCACGCATTTATAAGCATACGAAAATGTTTCCTAGCACTGACAATACAAATAAAGTAATAGTGCAAAGAGCTAACAGAAAATCTCCAAGAGTTTCCAAGAATTTCTTCCCAAAACCATGGAGTTTTCCAACTCACCAAAAAGCATTGGAGGAATAAATAAGATTATCTCCAACAGTTTCCAATAACTCACTCCTAAAATATAAAAGACAATTTTACATCAGGAATTCTATACTATATCTAAATTATCCCAACCACTTTTATATATTATTTCTCTCTTGTACTTTTGCATCAGGAACCCTTTTTTCTACTCTTTATTTTTTTCCCCACCCTTCCACCTTTAGATTGGCCGAAGTATACGGCGCACGGGAGAAGATGCGCACGACTTGGGGTCCGCACGCCTTTACGCACAAGTGGAGGTTTTTTCCCAAGTACCAAAAGATTGGGAGGTGTGTTTGGGAGTTGTTGGAGATTAATTTTTTTTCATTCTTCCCAAAAATCATGGATTGGGAAGGATTATTGGGTACTCTTGGGGATGCTCTTATCAAACTAAGTTACACATGTGACATCTATCTATAATCTATAACTCTTATAAAGCAAAACCCCACTACCTATTTCTCTTGACATGCACGGCGTCCACCTCAGCAGTCCACTATCATTTGTCACTAGCAATTTCTCTTACATGCAAGGTGTCCATCTCAGCAGTCCACTATCATTTGCAATTAAAGTTCACTAGCACAAGAATTATGATATCCATGTCAGCAAGACACATCATCCACTATGGATACAATCTCCACGATTATGCTAATAAATCTATACATATATTATATCATATTCCTGCATTACCAACACCATACATATACATCTCCTAATTCTTATTAGTTAACATTCTAACCTATTTATATTCCTCCTTCATACCCGCGGCAACGCGTGGGGAATCCTCCTAGTTCTAAAGAAATGTAAGGGGAAACTGATGCACAACATAAAAATCCAGAAAAGTGGAAACACTAAAACTCTGTGTAGTATCCAACAGTCCCACAGCTCCATGCAAGTCACTGGTCAACAGTAAGCCAAAATGGGACATTTTTTGCCATTATTAGAGGGGTCACGCTCTGGCCTCTCACATCCATCCCCTCACAAAGTGGCAAATCCTTTTCCACCCACCTCAACATAATGGCAAACAGTTAAACATTGCCTATTTCTATTGTTATTGAAATATGAAAGTTCATACTAGGCAACTAAGTAGGCAAACTAGGAGGATGTGGAAGTATAAGATAGCCAGAGATCAATAGAAGGCAAATCATTGTAGCATAACAAGTATACTAGTCACTAGAAAAGTTGCTGGCGATGAGAAAATAAGTTTAGAGCTATTATTGTAAGCATAAATTAAGCATATCAGATCAGGACAAATGAGACTGCCCACAAGAACTTCTTACTATATTTAAAAATAAGTAGATGATGTTCAGTTCAAATAAGACTCAATGGTAATACAATCAAAATCTCTCAATATCATAAAACATGTCGAAAACTCATAATTTATGCTTATAGAGTGGATAAATAGGTAGATGGAAATCAATTGTGTTATCTATATATTAAATAAGTTAATAGTCTTACAAATATAAGACTTCTCAAGAGTTATAGGATCTAGCACGATGCCACCCCATCAGTAAATATTTACAGCTAGAGAAGAAAAAAAAGTAAGATGGAGTTCAATATATCCCAAAAGTGCACCACTCCACTAAGCTTTAAACATACCACAAAAAACCATTGAATATGGTAGAATTTTCACATTGAAACTAGAAAAAAAATATATAAATGGGTGGATTGTGAAACATACAGTTTGTAGCATCCTCCTCACTCATCCCCATGAAATGAGCCACATCAGCAACGCTGATTGTGGAATACGCAGAAGTCAACAGCTTGAATATCCTCTGTCTGTAGCTCTCTGCATTACAAACGAAGATCAGATATTCACCTCAAGTGCTTAACTAGTTAAACTCAAATTATAAAAAAAACAAGTGTTAATCAGTTTCCAAACAATCAAGCTAGAAAAACAACTATTCACCATGTTAACACCCTGGAAATCTATCCTTTAACTTTATGGCTGTATACCAAAACGTTCACCGGTGAGGCCACGTCGCCTTTTTCACTGTTCACCGTCTCACAGAACACTGTTCCTCGCACCAGTATCGGATCGCGAAACACTGTTTATACCCATTAGCAACAGTGCCAAAACACTGCTTGTACCCGTTATGAACAGAAACGGATCGCAAAACCACCCGTTATGAACAGTACATACCCCGGGTTTGATACTGTATCAAGAACCCGTTAAACAAAAAAAAAGCCCGTGCAAACGCACGGGGGCCCTGCTAGTCATATTTTATTTACAGAGAACGCCAGGGGAAGAATATCATTAAATTGTTCAATGTCTCAATTTCGTTTTTAATAAATTCTGCCTTGGTCACTAAATTAAGTGGCACACTTACAATTTTACAATTACAAGTTTTGAACAGAAGATGTAAGATAACAGTCATAACTTCGTCTCAAGTAACAGAACAATGGGCTATTGGTTCACTACATAGTATGTCAAAAAGTACATTCTACGCCAGCATTTGTCGTGTTACGATATATATATAGCACAACAATATTAAGTACCTGATTTGTTGGCACGAAAAATACCATCTTACTGAAACACGAGACACTATGGTCTGTTGACACCTTGGAAAACAATAAATTTGACAGAACAATCAGAGACTCAGAGTATCATAGAATAGCCATGGAAGTTCCCCTGCAAACTTCTCCATCATCATATTCACAGAGGATATCTGATTCTCAGTGCAGATCAATTCTATAGATGGACTGTCCACTACCAATCCATGGAGACAATATGTTCAACAGTTTCTACCCACTCATGCCACTATACTACCAAATCTCTATGAAAGCAAAAAAATCAAGTTTCACTTCGCTACTTTGCACACAACCATTGGAAAATTCTATGTCATCCATATCCATAACAATAAAAGCAAGCACTATACCTAGGAAGGCAGTGATGAAGTCAGCGAGGTCAGGGCCCCAATCGAACCCCTGTGCAGCCGTGTTGACGCCAGCATAATCTCTGTTCCAGAGGCACTGACCAATCCTCCAGACCGCGGCGAGCTCCGGCCGCGTGTCCTTCACCTCCTGCGGCAACGACTTCCAGAAGAACCGCGCGCTGTTCCTGCTCACTCCCAATTCCCAACCACACACACCAAGACATCGTCATTAACAAAACCCTAGCCCCAAACCCAGAAAAGGAAGGGAAAAAACGAGGGCAAGGGCGGCGGATCGCATACAGGTCATTGATGTAGAGGTGGGCGAGCAGGTGGACGGAGTAGGGCCATTCGTCGGTGGTGGCTCCCTTGGACGCGGCCTGCGAGGTGAATCGAGTGAGGCGGGGCGCTAACCCTTGCGCGGATGTGGGATGGGGTTGGGGGAGAGAGGCGAGAAGGGTACCTGCAGGAGGAGCTCGTCGCAGAGGGGGGCCAGGGCGGAGTAGGACTTGTCGGAGAGGGCGGCCTGGACGGCGGAGAGATCCATTGGCGGCGAAGGAGGAGATCGCCGGCAATGGGGTAGGACAGGACGGGGAGAGAGGGTTTTGGAATTGGGATTTGTGGCCTTGTTGGGGACTCGTGTGAATTCGGAGCAGTTCTCCCTTGCATTAGTAAGTCTCCCGTACGGCCCACTCTACAAGGATATGGGCCATCCAGCCCAATCTTTATACAAGGGTGCTCTTTCCTTTGTTTTTTTTTTAGGAAAAACTCTGTAACTTATGTTCCTCCTTAGTTTCCCTCAAAAATATATATATATATTCCTCCTTAGTCCTTTAATAGAAAAAAAATAATTAATTATAAGAGAAAAAATTTGAACGTTAAAGCCACAAGCAAAATATTGAATTTAGTGCCTATGAACAGCAGAATTTGTAAGGAATCCCATAGGTTACGAGTTGATAGATGAGAAAAATGTTGGAATGAAATATCTAATAAAAAATCGTTATTTTAGTGGAATACAGTTAGCATATGAACGTTAGGTGACATTGTAAAATTTTGCTTTATTCAAAATATGGGAAAAAAAATCTAAATGGAGCATTCTAGCTGAGATACTGTTATGCTCTCAATACAAGACAGAGTCGATAATCTATCCTCCTAATAATAAAAAGGCAAAATTTCAGGCTTTTTTTCGTCTATCCATTTGTTTAGTCAGTCTCCCTTTAACTACCGGACGATGGAGAGCTTTTTTTCTATCTAGACTCATATATATAACCCGTGCTCATACAGGAATCCTAATCTAAATAGGAATCCTTCGTTCCTACACAGAATATGTTTATATTTTCTAATTTATAATCTATATAGCTGGAGTCGCAATCCGTACCTCTATCAATTCGAATCGGACAACAATAGCACGTACGGTGCCATAAATAGCCTCATGTGGACATGCAACTCTTTTTTTATGTCAAGTCCCAACTCAACCCATGTGATCTCACTTTTACACGACGTTCTAAATCAAGGTAAATCCTTCTCTAATGTTTCTCTTTTGCACATAGGATCGAAAGAGGCACCGCTGTCACCACTCCATCGGTCACATGAGCTATCTGTCTCTATTTTTCTTCATCCATGACATGTGGCCTCACCACGAGATACAAGATACCAAATTGAGCTGGTGTTAGATGCACACAACGAATCGCCGAACAAAATCCAACACATAATCAAACCATATAGCCACAAAATCAAATAAAAATCAAACTTCAAAGCAAGAAGATCTCGTCATCTTGGTTTGGGATCTGGACCTTGTCGTCAAGAACCGAGTAGCAACGATGGCCTTGTGCGCAGGGCCAGCCGCCGGGCAAGGCCTGGTTTTCGATAGGCAACTTCTTGGCCAAGGTAAATATAATACAACACTTCGCCCCGTGGGGCCGTCTCAATCCGCTGCAGGCTTCCTAGAGTTGCCACTGGAGCCGGACAACATTGAGCAGTGTGGGACGCACTACGTGCTCACGGCCGCCCCGCCGCCCATGGATGCTGCGGACATCCACGCGATGCGGCGGCGGCACGACACAGAGGAGAAGGAGGTCGACGATGAGCCGACATGCCGCAGCTCTTGGACACTACTAACACCACCACGATACGGCTGCAGTTCCATGATGACATGAGGAGGAAATCAAGGAAAAGTTCGCTAAGCAGAGTAACAAGGCGCCCATGCCCGTGCCGCCACCCTCGGACACCTTGAACTCCGGGCTCCGCCACGACACGGGCACTGCGGTGGCAGAGCAACGAGGTAGCGGGCATAGCAACACCTTCAGCCAAAAAGGGAGGGAGGCAGCTGGACTGTAGAAGGGGGGAGCGGAGGGGAAAGGAAGAAGAGTAGAAGACTGCCTCCAGCATTGCATGCCGGTGATAATATGTCCATACGTTGCTATGTTTTTTTTAATTTTGCTATAGCTTTTTAAAAAAATTGATATTTTTTATTTTTTAAATTATTGCAAGTAGCCAAGAATACAAGTTGTATGTTCCGTTGCAACACACGGGCTGCTAGTATAGTAATAATAACCTTTACCAACTAATAAAAAATTATGAAAAAATAAAAAGAACAAGCCAGTCATACCACAGCGCTCACTTTGATTTATGAGAGATGAGAAGGGGAGAGAGCAGATTTGTAGGTGTTCCTTCCCCGTTGCTGTTTCATGCCTCCCTTCTAGACTAAGGGGGTGTTTGGTTTGAGGAGTTAAAGTTTAACAAACACTGTATCACTTTCGTCTTATTTGACAAAAAGTTTTCAATCTTGGACTAATTAGGCTTAATAGATTCGTCTCGTAAATTACTCCTAATCTGTGCCGATATGCATACAATTAGTCTACATTTAGTACTCCATGCATTTGAGGGAACATTGATGTGATGGGAGTTAAACTTTAACAAACTGAAACCAAACACACCCTAAGTTTTTTTGCGGGCCAAAAGAACTTAATTATTTTTGGGGAGGGGTATCTCTCTATATTCTTCCTTCTTCCTTCTTCCTTCTTTCTTGTCATTTTATACCTACCTTACTAAGACTACCCATCCTAGATCTTTCATGAGCCGAGCAAAAAAAGTTCTTTGTTGGCTCGAAAAACATAACATTGATCGTTTCGCAGGTTGTGTCAAGCTAAGCTAGGGTTTAGGCAGGACGCCAACTGTTTTTAATGTAAAAATAATTAAAATAAATACATAGGGTCTATGAAATAATTAGGCTTATGTTAGCTGCCCAGGCCATATTATTAGCCATCAAGCCTCGGTACCTCGCGGAAACGGTTAGAAATACTCACGTCGAACCCATTCTTTCAACAAAAGAATTGACTTCACATGAACCCACAAAGAGCTTATACACCAGCTCTATATATGGGCTATCTTTCAGAAGCCGGGTTCACTGGATTTGGTTGTGAAGGCTAAGACTTGGTACGATTGGCCAAGGTCTCCCAGGTATATACGTGGCGTTCTAGTATTCAGATTTAGTGTCACGAGATTGTGCATTACTTCTTTTTATTAAAGGCTATGTGCTTCTTTGTTAAGCAGAGGCCGAAAGAATATTTTCGTGGCTTCTTGGATGTAATGCACTTGAAAATTAATAAAATCTTCCATTCAACTGTGTCGCTCTTCTGGGTCGGTTTGCCCATCTGTAATCTTCTCTTTTTTTTTTGCTGGAATAATATACTACAGTTTTGCGTACACAAAATGTTGTTGCAAATAACGAATTAACGACTCCATGGAAAGCTCTTTTTATTCCAATAACTCCACCTGTTGCCTGTGAACTGTGTGATGAACTTGAGGCTTAGGGACAACAGTGGACTCCCTTCTCATTGGTGTTTCCTGATGTGGGCCTGTTTCGGAACAGCCAGCTGCGGCTGCAACTGCAGCTGCGATAGCATAAGAAACAGTGCTGCACAAGCATTAGTTTGCAGCTGCAGCTGCTTTAAGTTGAAGGGAGCCGAAAATATTACACTTCTGCTTGTGATAATCTAATGAAGCGACCAGCAACTCACTACACCCAAAACCAGTGTTAACAAAGACAAAACTGTGTTCACAAAGGTGAACAAGTTGCTAGAATCCAAGTCCTTGAGACGATAAAGAGTTTAGTTCTTCATCGCTCAAGAGCTGGGTGTTGATAAATCGATTACTCAGGGAGATATTCTCTATATCTCTACAACTAAAAAACCCCAAATATTATCGTCACCGCTTTACTAATGGGACCGCTCCTAAACTAATTGGACCCCTCCCCGCGCTGATCCCCGCCCACCCCGCTCTCACGCAACTGCTGCCCGCGACGCCCAGTTGACCACCGCGGCCCGCGCACGACGCCGAGCTCCTTGGCTCTCGCCCGCACAACCGACGCCCCCGGGGCCTTCCCTGACGTACACGCCGCAGCCCTCGGTGCCATCCCCGAAGCCCGCGCCGCCGCACCCAGGGACCGACCTGACACCCGCGCGACCTTCTCAAGGGCCTACGGGTGCCAGACGCATACGCCGCCGCCCCGAGGGGGTCTTCCCCACGCCCGCGCCGCAGTTAGCCGCCGGCCTGACGACTGGACGCAGTTCAGGCAGGAGACCACGATCCGGTGCCGCCCGCTCGCGGCCCTCGCCGCCGTCGCCGAGAAGGTCGAGACCCGGTGCTCCGAGAGGTTCCTGCAGAATAGCGCCAAGGGGAGGGAGGTCGTCGAGCGGATCTGCCGGTACCTCGAGGTCGAGTCCGCCGGCGCCGCGCCCTCCGTAATCTGATCTAGCCTGATCTGGTTTGCGCTTGTTTTACTTTTCTTCATTTCTTGTGTATGATGAAATGTTGAGCTGAATTCGGAATAGAATAAAGCTTGTGGCCATAGACTTGTTTCTTCTGTTGTCTGTGGAACCGTTTTAACCCCCTGATTTTGATCTTGCGCCTTGCCAAATTCTAATCTGCCAATAATTTTAAAAAGATTATGTTCTGCCATGAAATCACTGGTGTTTATTGTGCTATTTTGATTGACTGAATGGTTAATGCTCATGCTTTGATTGATTAGATTTAGTAGGTGTCCTTATTCATAGAAAAGGCGAGGTCATTGATCTGTTGATTTTTGAAGCTGGTAGCTTAGTTCTGTTGTTCAAACTGTCCCCTTGGTTGATTGGCAAGAATAGTATGACATCGTGAAGACGCTTTTCCTTGACAATTGAATTGCACCATTTGAGTTCCATATCTTTTACAAAGTATCTATTTAATGGTAGATACCACGCATAGCTTGTTGTCAGAGACTTTGGTAATTCTTATGTCTGTGGAACCATTTTGGCGACCTCGTCCTCCCCCCCAACACTTTGTGCTTGCTCTTGTAAATTTGAGATATTGCATAAGCTATGAATGTCAGGGCTTTGATCTATTCAAGGCCATGTCTGTAGAAAACAGAAAGTCTACAAATGTGCAATTCTTGAAGCTGGGCACGTACTGTTTAACGGTAGATACCCCGCATAGCTTCTTGTCATAGACTTTGGTAATTCTTTTGTCTGTGGAACCATTTTGACAACCTCCCCCTCCCCCTCCAACTTTATGATTGCTCTTGTAAATTTGAGATATTGCATAAGCTATGAATATCGGTGCTTTGATCTATTCAAGGCCATGTCTGGAGAAACCAGAAAGTAAAGCAATGTGTCATTCTTGAAGCTGCGCACAGTAGTTTTGTCTCCTTTGTGCATTTGGTTTATTGGTAAAAATGGCATGACATATAATATTTGAATAGCATTTTGCTTTCTAATATTACAAATCTACAGTTGTAATATATCATAAGTTTCTCCATGGTTTTCTAAGTCATGTATCTATTAACTACCATAAGATTAACCTTCTGTTGCTTCCTGGAGCCGTGAATTCCCGGGATTATGAACTTAGATATTATATATATAGGCTGCTTGTGCTTGTACTATTGTGGATGAGTAGTGGGGTTCAACTACCTTAGTTCTACTCAGTTGGCATAAATTGAGAATTGATGTAAGCCACTACGCCAGTCATAGCTTAAGTAACTATAATAGTACCTCTTCCAACTAATCCATTATGTGATGCTCTTAATTTCTAATAAGAGATGCAATAATTGATTAAGGCTTCTAGAAAAGTATGTGATCACCCTTCTTCTAGCTAATCTGTATGCAGTGACAACATTTTTGGGATCTAAAAAAATGGCAGTTCTGTATGCTTTGATTGAGTTCCATGTGCTGATTTGTCAACCTCTTTGAATTTGCGAAGGAATGAGGAAAGGTTCCTTATCCAGGATCTATTTCTTTGTTTAATTTTTAGTCCTGGTTGCATGTTATTGTTCAGATAAGCTCATAGATATTTTGTTCTCACCTGATTATATATGAACTGACTAAATAAATGTTGTCACCTGATTCTATATGAGCTTACAGGTCTTTTGCTCCCAACCATTGAGAGGTGTTGCACGCCGCCTCCATCTGTCATTCTCATTGGTGGTGGCATCTCGCGTTGCAGCTGATCGTGTCCTCTCCAATTCTTCATTTAAGGTAACTGATGAGTCATGGATTTTCATCTACACTGATGTACTTGTGGTAATGTTGCATGCTCACTCATATTGGGGAGCCTATCGATTTCAGTATGTTTGGAGAGGAGCAGAAATAGTTAAAGCACTTGGAGCTTATTTGTTGTTGTCATGTTAAAATCAGTAATCCCTACAAATCAGCACAGTTTAATAATTGCTGAATAGTAGAATAGCTGTGAAAAAATGAATATATAGCCCCATGGCTACCAACTGAAGATGTTTCTTTTTCTTAGTTTTGATTTTGAAGAAGCAATACGACCCTTTCCTAAATAAATGATGCACAAACATTCTCAGTCACTGTTACGATGCACTGATTTCCTGATAGTTTTTTTAGATTAGCAGTAAATTCTATATTTTAGATCAGTTTCAAATGGCCTCATTATTGTTCAAAGCAAGCATGCAAGACACAGGGCAAGGAGTATCATTATTGTTCGATAAGTAGTACTTGCAAAACTATGAAGGCATGTGTTCTGGTGAATTATCAATATATCATACCTTCGTAGTCTACGCTTTTGGCTTTAGGGGATTCTTCCTGAAAGTTTCCCAATCAAGAAAATATGCTTACACGCTGATGTTCAAATTGACATAAGTTTCATATGATAACCTTGTTCAGACTGACATAGCGTTGCTAAATTCTTTATCCTGTTCAGCCCAAATCTGTTAAGTTATAATTGAAATACTAAATCAGGTTCTGTTAGTAGATGCAGACCGGCCAAACAGTAGATAAGAGATTCAGACAAAAGAAATTAGTAGATGCAGGTGCATTAGCCTTGTCGAGTTGCAGTGATCAAAGGACAATGAAAATTTATATCTTTGTCAACCAAACTATATAGCTCAGAGATCTCATAACTTTAGTGCTGCTGCATACAGCTGTCTATGTGATTTATTCACTCTTTTTTCTCTCTCACATTTCTAAGGCTTCCATCTGTTATATTACCATAGCTTGCGTGTCAACTAAGTAAAGGTGACGAGTATCGAACAAAAGTCGATTATAAACAGCTGCCGAAATTGGCTCTTGAATGGCCTTGGAGAAAATACGATGTCAAAGAGTGCACATGGGTAACGTTATTTCTCTTCTTCTGTTCCTTACATCTTTTGTCTAAATACCATATTACGAACATGCCCCTTTTCAATTTCAGATTCTCATGCCACTTCAAACGGTTACAGGAGGCGGTATTTATAATCTGTTTGTTCTAGACATTTCTACAAGAACTCTCCACATAGTAGACCCAAATCCTAAAGCTGAAATTTACAAGACTCAACCACTAAAAAAGTATACATCCAGAATTAAATGGGTTTCCACTGTCCTAAATGAAGTCATGAAAGTATCATGCCCTTGGTGGCAAGATGATTTAATTCTATTTTATCATAGAATTGCAGAAGTCGACCAATTTGAGTTAAATGGGTAACTACTTTTACAATGAAAACTCCTCCTTTTTATATTCTACCATATATACAATAGTAACCATTTAATGCTTCCTCAGCAGGGGCGGAGACAAGGGGGGCGCGCAGGGGCCTGGCCCCCCTAATGGTCCACCAGGTCCATTAACAGGAGTCCTTAATTACCTGTAATTAGGCCCGACGAAACTAGGATGAATGCGAATCGACTCGAGGACTCCTCCGTGGCTCCGCGCGGCTGCTGGCGTGCTGCACTCGCCTCCCATCTCGCCATGCAAACAGGAGAGCTCAGCAGAACTGCAGAGCAGCAGAGGGCATCGCGGTGGTCCTGCAGGCAAAGCGCAAGGCAAGCAAACTGCAGAAGCAAGCCTGCAACTCTGCAAGCCATTTCAGTAATCACAAACGTCTGTCAATTCTATGGTTGATTTTCGTCTCAATAAGAATTCTATGGTTGATTTCCTTTTTAATTTTTATCTTCAATTTAGGCATTAGCATTTGATCTAACAAATGGACTACCGAGACTAGGTAAAAATTCTATTTATCCCATGGTCGATAGATTGATAAGATTAGTCATAACTCTTCTTGTATCAACAGCAAGTACTGAGAGAGGCTTTTTAGCGGTGAAACTTACGAAAACGCGTATGCTACATTATCTTGTCATATGCGTTATGATTAAATTTATACGACAATATATATGAGATGTATGATTATACATGTGTATACTTAATTTTGCCAACACATTGCGTCCACGGCCCATGAGGCCATGATGGTGCCTTGGTGGGTCGGCTCCCCCTATGTTTGAATCCTAGCTCCGCCCCTGTTCCTCAGGGACTTATCTGGTTTTAATGTTCTACTTGCCATGCGTGCGTGGAATGGCAAAAGGATAGAAACATCCATTTGTAATAATGTGAGTATTATCCTTTATATATAAATTTTCTTTTTTCACCTATATACATTTCTTTTAACTATATATGTGTATAAAAATCTGGCAGGATAACTATGAAGTGAGGAAGCACATCTTGCTACACTTACTCACATACACTGGGAACCAAACCATGGCCAACATACCTGAAGGTG
The DNA here is from genome assembly GCA_038087645.1 of Saccharum hybrid cultivar R570. Classification (NCBI taxonomy): domain Eukaryota; kingdom Viridiplantae; phylum Streptophyta; class Magnoliopsida; order Poales; family Poaceae; genus Saccharum; species Saccharum hybrid cultivar. The sequence continues at coordinate 1,477,757 of JAQSUU010000543.1, forward strand.
TACGAGATTACCTTCAATGTTATATTAGTCTCACAAACAAAAATCAATAAATTGTTGCTTATTTTTTCTCTATCCGGTGACGTTAATGACAGTGTACTGGTTTCTTTATTTTGTAGAGATTAGTTTGAAATTATGTGTTTTAATGTTAATTATTTATGATGACATTAAATTCTACATATATTTTGTCATGTGTAATTGTTTGTTGTGAAATATTTTACCCGTAACAACCCACGGGCACTTTGACCATATACAACTTAAAAAGACTCAAATGTTATCGTGTGATTGCTTCACCCGCTCCTCTCCGCGCTAATTGCCCCGCCCCGCGGCCTATCCCCTCCACGTCCGCTCCCTTCGCGCGTGGCCTCCAGCAAAACCGACGCCCTCCTCAAGCCCACACAACCGCAGCTGCTTTGTCCGACTCCAGGAACCGCCCTCCTCCGGCGCTCGTCCAACTCCAGGAACCGCCGGACCTGCGCCCTCGCCTAGATCCGTAGCTCGTCCGGCTTCGGCAAGCGTCGGACCCGCGCCCCCGCCATCGCCTTCGCCGGCCCCGGCGACACCTGCTCCTTGACCTCCCTCGACGCGTGGCATCTCCATGGCGGTAGATCGGCGTCCCTGCCCCATGACCATCACCGTCGTTGTCGCCGTCGCCCTCGGGCGAAGTCTCCGTTGCCGCCGTACACCACGCGCTTGTAGACGACGCCGGACGCGAGGACGCCATGCATAGGCTCCACACACAGGCTCTGCCGGACCGCCCCCTGCTCCATCACGCCGCCGCCGCGCTCGGGTCTTCGTTGGTCCCTTGGTGACAGCGTCGTCGGACATCCAACAGGTACGGCGCTCGGGTCTTCTGGGTTCTATGTTGAATTGGTTGCGTGAGACAAACTGGCTTCTTCAGTGGCCGGCGCTGCACGTCGTCTGGGGGCCGGGGCCGTCGCTAAGCAATCGGTATTGCGACGTCGTGCCCATCGCCGCCGCCGCAGCAACTAGACAACGGTCGGTACCCAAGCCGCTTCTCCTGAGCAGGTCGGCAGGATTGCGTATCCCTCTCTAGCTCGCTGCTCTATGGCATCTTCGCTTTACTGACATTGATGTGTTGTTGCGTGACCTGCCTGACGCAGAGGTGGTGGCCTCCTCTGGATTGCAGCGGGTGCTTGTGGGCTTGTGGCCGGTGCCGCCGCGTGCTCCGCTGGCCTAACACGGAAGTATGTGAGTTGTTTTTTCGAATTACTATCTCCTTCTGTAGCATTGTGCGTTGTGCTCTCCTGGCCTAACACAAGGGATTGCAACACATGCACAAACATAAGTGTGTTAGAAAAAAATGTAATGCTCTCAAATTTGTTGGTTCAACTGTTGATGCACTTGTGTTTTGGTCACAGCATGATTCTACTACATCTACATTTTACCTTCTTCAATATGCCTTTTGATTTTTGAATCTTAAATTCTTAATTAGCTGGGTGATTTACCAACCAAAATGCTCTTTAATCAATCACCATATATCTCTTGAGGGAATAAACAAGAGCAGGACAGCAGAAATAAAGTGGTTATTTAACTGCAGAATTGTCTGCCCAGATTAATGTCAGCTTAGAGCTTCATCATCACTTAACTTAGGAGAAGTAACCTAACATTATTAATCTGAACAATTGGATTAGATGCCACCAGTTGCAGTTAACATAGAAAATATCATTATTTGTTGTCCAGCTACTTAACCATTGTGATATGCTCCTTATAAACCAACTAAGCTGCAGAAAAAGGGAGGCAAATCTACTCTGCAGATAGCAAAGTCTAACTCCATAAACAACATTTTGGATTACCCATGCATTCCTCACAAAGCACATAAAAAATAATCATGCCTCCCTAATAGAGCAAAAAAATCAATAACAATATTTCCCTAATATGACTGCCCAAATTTTAAAGGTCCATATAAATACTTCACGTAAAAATCATGGTCATGTCTTGATCATTCATCTGAACATTGGTGACAGGCCGATTGATCAAATGATTCATGTAAAAATCGTGGCCATACCTTTGTCATTCATCCAACGTATTGGACTTAGCTAGATTCTTCTAGTTAAAAAATTGCAGTTAAATGCCTTTGTTCAGATTTCGTTTTGGGCTTTTTGTCTGATTCTACTCTGCACTTGTGCAGAACAAACTCCTACAACACTCAGCTGTGCTCAGCAGCCTCGCTCTCAAGGTCAATAAGCACGTTCGGCGGTTCAGGTGCACAATGATCTTTTAACTCTGCTCTATTTTGGGCGTTAGAGTCAGTAGGCACATTTTATTAATCTAATTGTCACTCTCCATTTCTGTTGCCTAGGTTCACTGAATGTACATATATAGCAGTAAATCTTGGCCCTATCCTTTTTGTTGAGGGCCAGCAATTTGTTCTTACTCTCAGCACTAAGTTGGCGGTTTTGGGGGAGGGTGGCATATTGATCAAGAGCTTGATTCCCTAGCGTAAAGGAACAATGTTGTGGACAGAAAAATAATGTGAAATATATGCAGTGGCCAGCTCCAGGTATAAACCTTTCCCTATAGAAATATTTGCGACAATTGCTAAGATGAAACATATGTTGTAGGCTTTATGCGTCTGTTTACTTAGTGAACCTGACATTCATTCATTGTTATGAAAACTCTATTTTGTTATATGTTTCTTAGGAATCCAACTGTTTTTAGGGTGATCAATTCCTGCTATATATAGTTATTTTATTGTTTCACTGTAAACAGTTGAAACTTGAAAGCTATCCCTAGGTGTGGAATAGCTGAAGCAAACTCTTGGCCTATGAAAACCATTTATATAACACTTGATGCTGCAGTAGTATCCTTTGAGAAAACCTAGGACTTTGTATGTAACACTAAATAAAATGTCCCATAAGTGCTTTGAGAAAAGAAAGGTTCTTTCAATTGTTATTTCATCTCCTTGATAACTAAAGAACGGGACTACATGAAAGTGACCAAGGGAATTTTTGCATTGCTAATGTTGCCCTTTGAGATGGAATCTGATTGTGTTCTCATAGTCACTTATGTTACTACTGTGGAAGGGAAAAATTCTATGTGGCACAATGTCCTCTCCATTATATTGTTTCACTCAATGGCATTATTTTTTTTTGTTGAAGTTTCAGTTGTAGCCTTCTACAGCATGAGCAACGGAGAGTATGTCAAAGCTGCGTCGGATGAGTTACAACATTGTGGCTTTTAGTATACTAATGAGGTGATGGCATCTCCAGACGGCTTTAACAAACCTTTGACAAATCAGTTGCTAACCATCCTAACCTATAACTGTAAATAGTATGCAGGACCTATAATTGTAAATAATATGCAGGATCTGCCTGAGATGAGCTGAAGCATATCAGGCAAGTAGTTACCCTCTTCATACTTGACGATAAGCATAGACGGAGTATTCCAGAGAATCAGAGATCATAGGCGACTTCTGCATAGTAAGTTTCTGAACCTTGCAAACTACTACATGTTTTTGAAGTTTTGATACCATCATTCTCAAGTTAGTGAAAAATTAGGCGTCTATGGTACTAATAGGCATCAAACATGCAGCAACTGTGCTAGATCAGTATGATGTACAGTTTTGGTTTTTCTTCTTTGACTGTTGGTCATTTCTTTCCTACCTGAGTGAGTGCCTAATTGAGTTTGTGTCTGTATTGTACCTTATGTAAGCAAAGAAGGCTTTTCTTTTTTATTTTTTCATTGGAGTGAGTTGAAAGGATCAAGATGCCCAAGAGGGGGGTGAATTGGGCTTTTCTAAAAATTAATTGCAAGAATTAAATCCTACAAGCCAAAGTTCACTCCTAGTGCCTACTAGTGTTCCTTGTGATTCTACCGGTAAAAAGTTTTGTACCCTAAGTTCCAATCCTAGTCTAGCATGGCAATTCTAGGAAAGTGAACCAAGCAATGAAAGAAATACAAGAAAATAAATGCTTGAAAGTAAGGGTTAGGAACACGGCGATGTTTTTCTGAGGTATCGGAGAGTCGCCACTCCCCACTAGTCCTCGTTGGAGCACCCGCGCAAGGGTGTAGCTCCCCCTTGATCCGCACAAGGATCAAGTGCTCTCTACGGGCTGATTCTTTGACACTCCGTCACGGTGAATCGCCCAAAACCGCTCACAAGATGAGTTGGGTCATCCACAAGCTCGCCGGATGATCACCAAACTCCCAATCACCACCAAGCCATCTAGGTGATGGCGATCACCAAGAGTAACAAGCTAGAACTCTCACTTGACCACAACAAACCTAATGAGAAGATGGATGCACACTTGCTACTCCCTAGTCACTAGTGAGGGATTCTCAAACTTTGATTCTCAAATCACTACCTTCACTAGAGCTCTTGCACTTCCTTGCACTTGAAAGGTGTTTCTCAGCTGAACAAATGAGCAAGAGACCTCTAAAAGAGGTGGAGGGGATGTATTTATACACCCCACAGTCAAATCCAACTGTTACCTGCCAACTCAGTAAAATACGCACTGACCGGACGCGCCGGTCGACGTGACCGGACGCGCCGGTCGAACGTAACGGTCGAAAAAACTGTACGACAACGCTGAGTGACCGGACGCACCGATCAGGGGTGACCGGACGCGTCCGGTCGTGCAAGGACCTTACTGTACTTTGACCCGACGCTCGTTCACGTCCAATCAGTGATGACCGAACGCGTCAGGTCAGTAAAGTACCTTACTGGAACATGACCGGACACGTCTGATCACTTCCCAGTCGCGTCTGATTAGCTCGCTTACCTTCTGAAACACGTGTCAACACGATCAACGCGTCCGGTTCTCGCAGGAATCGCGTCTGATCAACCAGGTTGAAACGCAGTGACTGTTAGTACTAACCGGACGTGTCCGGTCGAGACAGAGACCGCGTCCGGTTAGAGGTAAACGGCTCAAACGACTTCGAAACGCGACGCAACTTGAATCGAGTTGCTTCCAACTGAACTTTGAGCTTTACCTAAGCTACCTAGTGCTAAGTTTGACAAGTGTGCACCACACCTAAACAAAAGACTCACCTAGGTCAAGCTACTCGCTCATGCCCCCCTTTATAGTATGGCCAACGGAAAGAAACGAAGATCCTAACGACTATTCCTGATGAAACTCTACACCTTGACATCCGGAACTAACCGTCCTTAATCTTGTCGCTGATCCTTTGAAAACCGAAATGATTTCCATCAAGGGGCATGAATACCAGAGTGCCCAAAGCAGTTATCAACCCTATGACCTAACTTATCAAAGTTTCTGCAAAACACACGTTAGTCATGGTAATAATGTGTTGTCATCAATTGCCGAAACCAACTCCTAGGGCCTAGATGCTTTCAATCTCCCCCTTTTTGGTGATTGATGACAACACTTAGATTCAAAAGATTTAAGAGTTGAGGTTTTCGAACATGCTTGGTTCACATGAGCAAAACCCTCTATCAACACTCCCCCTGAATCTACTCTCTCTCCCCCTTTGTCATCAAACGCCAAAAACAAGACTAAGGATCCGACGGGGGGAACAGAAGCAGTCGTGTTGGGTGCCGAGGAGCATGGAGTGATCACAAACTGTAAAGTATCCTCCTCAGACTCTGAGCTGTCAGGCTGACCCTCTGTAGATACACATGGTAGTGAAGCAGTCTAGGTCTGAGCGGGAGCAAGAACTGAAGACGTAGTAGCAACAATAGAAGCAGTCTCTGTCACCAGAGTCTGAAGAACACCAATTGTGGGAGGATCTATCGAGACAACTGACGATGACACTGTCTCTGTAGTCTCGGTCCCTGTCACTGGAGGAGCCACAGCCTGGGAAGCTGACATTCCTAAAGAGGTCACAACAGTAGTGTGTGAGGGTGTCAGCTAACTAGTCAGCTCGCTGTAGGAGGCACTCAAGTCAGTGAAAGGAGTGCCTGTCAGAAGGTGAGGTCTGGGCTGAGCTAGTGGAGTGAACCCCATCTGAATAGGAGTATAGCTCTGGGACTGAAAGGTCTGAGGAATCTGCTGCTGGGGAGAGGTAAACTGAAAGCTCGGCTGTCCCTGACTCTGAGGTCCACTGACTGTAGTGCTAGAGTAAGGACAGACGGAGGTGGAGGAACCCCAACAGTGACGAGGTGTCATAGGAGCTCAAGATACTGCTGCTGGGTGGCTGCCTGCTGCCTCTGCATCTCAAACTGTTGCCTCTGAAACTCCAGCTGCTGCCTCTGAAACTCGTCCTGACGAGCCTGGATCTGAGCAAATGCAGCTGCTGTGTCCTGAGCCTGTTGCTGCATCTGAACCTCCTGCCTCTCTTGGGCCTGGGTTAGTCTCTCAAGGATAGACACCATGGCTAGGTCTGAGCGAGAGGTTGATCCTGAACCACGGCCTCATGGTCGTGAGGCCGAGGAGAGCGGTACCGAGGAATAGGCTGGTAGTCCTCGTCTGTGTTGTCAGTGACATCAGCCTCAACTGGATCAGCTGGCTGAGCATCAAGATATGCAAGCTCGGCCTCAGTAAGACCCTTAACGGTCTCATCCTGCTTAGCTGCTGTCTCTGGAACCTCTGGCCTCTGACGCTGTCCCGGCCTAGGTGCCTGCTCTCTAGTAACTGAAGCCCACAACTGTCGAATGTCATACTCTGGGAATGCAGTAGTGGTATCAGATATCTCAGCCATAATCTCTACAGGCAGGTTACACGCAGATCGAATGATAAAGGAGATCCAGTGCGCATATGGTAACTGACGGTGACCCTTGAAGCCCTCTGTCAAAGTATCCTCCATCTCACATAGCATCAGATCCCAAATATCAAACGGTGTCTGAGAGATGAGGTGATGAACAACCCAAAGCTGCATGCGTGTCAGGCCCTCTCTGTATCCTAGCCTCGGAAGAAGAGTCCGCCTCACAATGGCATCAAGCACTCTAGCAAGGGGTGTCAAGCTGGCAGGTATACATCTGGACCCCTTGCCAAACGGCTCACGGAAGCAAGGTCTGATCATGTCTGTGGGTGGCACTGAACCTCCATGAGGACGTCGCGGTGGTGAAGTCTGACCAAAGCACACCTGGTGAATCTTCGTCTCTGAAGCAGGGAGTTTGAGAATCTCCCGTACCCTGGTGCTGTACAACCTACGGTCACGGCCTCGGAATGCAAAGTGTATAAACTCGTGAGCAGGGTCAATCCAAAGTGAGGAGTAGAACTCTCTGACCCAAGTCCCGTAGTAAGCTCCAGTCCGTCCCAGAAAGTCTGACAAACCAGATAAAAAGGACAGGTGTGGACGGAGCTCCTCACCAACAATATCAACTAAAGCCTCAAGTCGACAAACTCTCTAAGGTCTGAATACAATCCCGCTGTCAACATAGGCTCTGTAGAAATCCTCGTGCAGAGGTGTGTAGAAGCCCTCTGAAGCTCGGGGGTCCCGCTGAGGTGGGAACCACCGACCAACCTCGACAAACCGAAGAGCCTGTACCTAGCGTGCTGTAGCTCCCCTCAAGTCAAAGTGCTCGATTGGGGGGTGACCTCGAGCCCTGGGAGGTGGATGACCTCCACGTCACTGGCCCTCTAGCCTAGGAGTCACCTGAGCACGTGTACGTCCTGAGCGACGACGCGGCGGAGTCTGAACGGTCTACTCCTCTGTCTCTTCTGTGACCTCTGTGGGCTGCTCTGTAGGTGCATCTGCTGTCTCCTCTATGGCCTCAGTACCGAGCTATCGACCTTCAAGATGAAAGCGACGCTCACCAATATGAATCTCACTGCTTCTGCCACCTCTCTCTGCAAGCTCTGCTGCATCAGCGACTGCCTGTGCTATCTCCACCTCAGTGGGTGTCCTCTTTCTCTTCTTGGTGGCTATCTTCTTTCGCTTGTCACGGGCTACCTCTGTCAACATAGGAGGACTTTCATCCCCGTCACTCGGTCCACCACCAGCATTCTTGTAGCGAACCATACTGACAAACCTCTATTACTGAGAAAACCCTGATAGTGAAAGATGGTGTACTGACACTCGTGAGGCTTAGCCTCAATCCGTATCCACAGGCTTGGCCTTGGATTCAAATCTGATCAACTGCCACACACAGAGCACTGATAAGACTCTCTGTAAAGATGAAATATATAGAGCTACTATTAAGCATTATATTTTAACTGATAGATGAACGAGGTCCTTATGAAAGCAAGCATACGAGATAAGAAAAGAATAGATCGCGACAGCTACCTTAGATAGGCGAAATTCCAGTGAAAAGATGAGGGACCTTGATGCGTGAGAGTTCCACGAAAACACCGGATGAGCGCTGAAGTGTCGAGACACACAAAATATGAATTAGAAAAAGACAGGATTTCAACGGCAATCCAAGATTAGGTCAAGGCGACGCGAAGAAACCTCGCGGAGAATGGTTGTCGCAAAACTTCGCGACAGACGGAGGCGGTCCGGGTGGCGAGGCTCGGCTGCGGAGGAGCAGCGGCTACGGCTGCCAGAGGCTAAGGCACGGCGGCACGGCACGGCTGAGGAGGAGCAGCGGCTGCAGCGGTCGACGGTGGCGCAGGAGGAGGGAGGAGGCACGGCGGTGCGGGAGGAGGCCCGGCGTGAGACAGCGAGGCAGGCTAGGGCACAGACGGTGGCGCGGCTTAGGGTTAGGGCAAGGGTCACGGTGGCGGTGGCGGATGAAAAAGGAAAAAGGAAGAACAAGATGTATGGTTAAAAAGGCTGAGATCCACTTTTCACGCGATGACGGGACGCGCTGGTTGACTGACCGGATGCGGTGGAGCAGCGTCCGGTCAGAGTCCAATAAGCTCCTGGTGTGACCGGACGTGTCCGGTTAGAGCTGATCGGACACTAACAGAGTCCCGTCAGAGTTCACCCGGGAACCCAACACGCATGACCGGACGCGGTGGTGGTGTCCGAGACCGGACGCAGTGGTCACAAAGACGCGTTCGGTCTAGCGTCCGGTCACAGATCCTTGAGATTGTCTTCAGGATGACCGGACGCGCTGGTGGTCGCCGGGACCGGACGCAGTTATGAAGCAGCATCACGTCCGGTCCAGCTGTAAGGTCCTAGATGGCTAGAGGGGGGTGAATAGCCTATAAAAAAATCCTACATAAGCTACTAAGCAAACTTGTTAGAATAACACACGGCGTAAAGCGAGTTTTGCTTAGCCTACGGTTGTGATGCAAGCCTCCTATCCACAAGTCTAGTAGATTATGATCTCTAGTTCACACAAGGGCTATGTCACTAAACTTACACTAGTGAGCAAGCTAACAACTACTAGCAGAAGGCTACCACTAGAGCTACATAAGATAATCTAGTAAATGTAAATATGAGAGAGATGATTATGAATCTTATACCGACGGTGGAGTGAAGATGTTGCCAATCACCAAGATGATATTCAATCAATCAATATTGACAACAACACAATATGAAGACCAATCACCGGGAGACAAGAAACACAATATTTTTGTTCACCCGGTGTTCACTTGTGCACCGACAAGCTACGTCACCAGTTGTGTCGACCAATACTTAGATGGTTTCTCGGTGTGACCCTCAAGTCACTTGCCCCTCAAGGCACGCTCCGTAAGGCACCGCAAGACACCACTCTCAAGTGAGGTAACTCAATGACACGCGCAATCCACTAGAGTTGCTTTTGGCGCTCCGCCGAGGAAAGCACAAGAACCTCTTACAATCAACCGGAGGTGGCGAAGAACAATCTCCTTCTCTTGCCAATGCCTCCAACAATCTCCAAGCCGGCTAGGAGCGGTACTCTTCAAGAGTAACAAGAAATCCACCGGCTAAACCATCCACAAGTGCCACTAGATGCCCTCAAGCTATGCAATGCACTTTGGGATCACTCAATCTCACTTTTGATTTGCAATCAAGCAAGAGAGATGAGTGGGAGGGAGAAGCTCTAGCTAAAAGGATGCACAAGAGTATTAGAAATCACGAGAGACCTCCCCAAGGGCCGGCCAACAAGTATTTATAAGCATCCCAAACAAATAGAGATGTTTTACCCCTTCACTGGGCGCTTTTCGGGACGACCAGACATGCCGGTCAAAACTGACCGGACGCGCTCAGCCGCGTCTGATTACCCTGCACCGTCCACGTGTCCCTCTAGATTTAAACGCGGCCATTCGATCCTCCAACGGTCACCGTGCGCCAATGGTCAAATGCAACGACCAGACGCGCCGAGTGCATAGCGCCGTGCGCCTGCGAAGCATCGACCGGACGCGCTCCAGACAACGACCGGATGTGACAGTGCCAGCGTCCGGTTGGAGTCTAGTAAGCTCCCTCAACGACCGGATGCGTCCGATCGTGTGTGACCGGACGCGCCGTGCGTCCGATCAGCTTTACACCACGCGCTACACTTCTGGGTGCCCGACCGGACGCGCTGGTCCCGCAAGTGACCGAACGCGAAACCAACCTAGGGACTTTCAATCTCCCTCTTTTTGGTAATTGATGACAACCCTCACAAAGATGATTTTGATAATAAAAGTTTTGAACTTGTCATACTTGTCCAATTATTTTGCTCATAAGTAAAGTTTGGACAATTATCACAAGCTCAGTTTTAGTAGCATTAGCTCTCCCTACATATGTGCATAGAGTTTGGATTGAAAGCTTTGCACATATGCATGGATAGAAGTGTCGAGAGAGTAATTCTACCAAAATGATGCTAAGGTGTAAGAAATGGACCTTTGAAGCGTGATACCAATCGGAGTTGCCTTTTACACCATCCTTAGCATCATGAAGTAACTAGACATCCATCACAACTCAAGAACCCCGTGAGATCAACATTATAGTAAAGGTTCTTGGACCACTTGTAAAGCTTTAGGCACGTCTAGATACCACATGTAAACTATTCCTATGCATGCTAGTAGATCATTTCATCAGTCAAGTTCTATACTAGCATTGCACCACATAAGCATGTATATTGAATTTAAATACATATGCAATGAGCAAGTCATATGAGAATGCACAAACAAATGCAACAACTTTGTTTATGAGCTTGCTCCCCCTACTTTTGTGCATCAAAATTTTATTTACCCCTTTATCATATTGAATCATATTTTTCTCTCCCCCTTTGTCAACAACTTACCCAAAAATGGGATCAAATTATGGAGAGAAAAATAATGTTTGATGGAGTAGGTTAAAATTTATCAAATTTAGTTCAACCTAGAACACTTGCCAAAGATATTTAATTTGATTTGAACCAAAGACAAGCTTCTTCACACCTCATAATAAGGGTTATCTTGCCTATGTTGAATTAAACACGTATAGCAAATCTTCTAGATTCAACACTAGGTTTGCAAGCTCACAAACATGTCATGTGCCACCATTAGATCAAAACAAGCATAGAAGCAATAGTGGTAACATATATACATCAAATTCATTTGATTTATCATGAATGCTCATGCATACCACTTATTATGTCTATATGCTTTAGCAAGTCCTTAGCATAGGAAGAATGACATGTCAATCAACTTTACCTTGCAATGTCGAAGGAGAGGCATGTCAATAAGTGGGTGGGGTGCATTCAACTCATGTTTGAGAAATCAAGAATGTTCAACTCATTCCTTAGCTTGCAAAACATCTTTTCATCAAGTGGCTTGGTGAAAATATCGGCAAGTTGATCATCGGTGCCAACACTTTCAATGGCAATATCTCCCTTTTGTTGATGATCTCTAATGAAATGATGTCTTATGTCAATATGCTTTGTTCTTCCATGTTGAACCGGGTTTTGTGTCATCTTGATTGCACTTTCATTATCACATAGCAATGGCACATTCTTGAAGTTAAGGCCATAATCCTTCAAAGTTGATTTCATCCATAGCAATTGTGCACAACAACTCCCCGCACTCACATATTCGGCTTCGGCGGTAGAGATTGCCACACTATTTTGTTTCTTTGAGGACCATGACACAAGTGATCTTCCAAGTAATTGACATGTGCCCCTTGTGCTCTTTCTATTGATCTTGCAACCCCCATAGTCGGACTCCGAATATCCAATCAATTCAAACTTTGACCCCTTGGGATACCATAGTCCAACATCTCTTGTTTGCTTCAAGTACCTCAATATTCTCTTTGCGGCCATGAGATGACTCTCTCTAGGTGAGGCTTGATATCTAGCACATATACAAACACTAAACATGACATCCGACCTTAATGCGGTGACATAGAGTAGACTTCTAATCAAAGATCGATATTCCTTTTGATTCACCATTTTGCCATCAAGATCACTATCCAAATTGCCATTTGTACCTATTGGAGTTGAAATTGGCTTTGCATCTTTCATTCCAAACTTCTTCAACATATCTCTTATGTATTTCCCTTGACTTACAAATGTCTCATTCTTCAATTGCTTGACTTGAAGACCAAGGAAGTAGCTAAGTTCACCAATCATAGACATTTCAAACTCTTTGGCCATCATAGCACCAAATTCTTCACAATAAGCTTGATCGGTTGACTCAAAGATGATGTCATCAACATATATTTGCACTATGAATAGATCATTCCCAATCTTCTTGGTGAATAGAGTTGTATCAACCTTGCCCATCTTGAATCCCTTAAAGAGAAGGAAATCCCTTAGCCTCTCATACCATACTCTAGGTGCTTGCTTTAAGCCATATAAAGCCTTCTTCAACTTGTACACATGGTTAGGTTTCTTGTCATCTTCAAATCTGGGAGGTTGCTCAAAAAATACTAACTCATTGATGATTCTATTGAGAAATGCACTTTTGACATCCATTTGATATAGTTTGATGTTGTGTGCACAAGCATAAACCAATAGAATCCTTATTGCCTCCAATCTTGCCACGGGAGCATATGTCTCATCGTAGTCAAGACCTTCTACTTGAGTGTAACCTTGAGCAACTAGTCTTGCTTTGTTTCTCACCACAATGCCATCTTGATTTTGCTTGTTTTTGAACACCCACTTGGTTCCAATCACATTATAGTCATTTGGCCTTTCTACCAATTTCCAAACATCATTTCTTGTGAAATTGTTAAGTTCTTCTTGCATAGCCATGATCCAATCGGCATCCCTCAAAGCTTCTTCTATTTTCTTTGGTTCTATGGTTGACACAAATGATGCATGCTCACAAAACATAGTCAATCTTGATCTTGTTTGCATACTACTTCTAATATCACCAATAACACTATCAATAGAGTGATCTCTTGCAACATGTTGTGGTTAGAGTCTTGCACTTGATTGCTTGAGCTTGGTTGATCACTTGATGTATCTCGATGAGATGAACTAGCACCATGATCTTGCACTTGAGAGTCACTAGCTAGCTTGAATGGAGAATTGAGCACTTGATCTTTATCATCATCTTGAATATCAATTACTTGCTTTTCTCTAATGTCCCTAATGTCCATGTTCTTCATTGCTTCCACCAATTGAGTTCCACCAACATTATCTAGATTCTCTTCTTCATCTTGTGATCCATTGGTTTCATCAAATTGCACATCATGGACTTCTTCTAGAATGCCACTTGAGTTGTTCCAAACTCTATAAGCTTTGTTGTAGTTGAATAACCAAGTAGGAACCCCTCATCACATCTCTTATCAAACTTCCCCAATCTAGTGCCCTTCTTCAAGATATAGCATTTGCAACCAAACACTCTAAAGTAAGAAATATTGAGCTTTCTTCCATGAAGCAGCTCATATGGGGTTTTCTCTAGCAATGGATGACAATATAGTCTAATGATATAGTAGCAAGCGGTATTGATTGCTTTATCCCAAAATGATTGACTCACATTGTACTCATGAAGTATTGATCTAGCCATATCAAGCAATGTTCTATTCTTTCTCTTAACTAGGCCATTTGATTGTGGAGTGTACTTGGCCGAGAATTGATGTCCAATGCTATAGTGATCACAAAGTTCTTCAATTCTTGTATTCTTGAACTCACTTCCATTGTCACTTCTCACTTTCTTAAATTCTAATCTCAAACTCATTGTGAACTCTAGTGAGAAAGGTCTTGAAGATATCAAACACTTCACTTTTGTCACTAAGAAAGAATACCCATGTGAATCTTGTAAAGTCATCCACTATGACAAAGCCATACTTATTGCCGCCTATGTTTGTGTATGTTGTTGGGCCAAATAGATCCATGTGCATCAAATCAAATACTTTACATGTGCTCATTGTACTCTTCTTTGGATGTGAGCTTTCAACTTGCTTCCCGGCTTGACATGCACTACAAAGCTTATTCTTCTCAAATTCAACATCTTTCAAACCATTGACAAGATTGTGAGTTGTAAGCTTCTTCAATTGTTTCATGCCAACATGACCAAGTCTTCTATGCCAAAGCCAATCCATGCTTGATTTGGAGATTAAGCAAGTTATCAAAGAAGTTTCTCTAGCATTGAAGTCAACTAGGGAGAGATTCTCATATCTAAAGCCCTTGAATGCCACATTTGAACCATCCATACTAATGACTTCAACATCATCAACTCTAAAGATACATTTGTAACCAAGATCACATATTTGTGCCACGGATAGAAGATTGAAATCCAAGCTTTCAACTAGCAACACATTAGAGATACTCAAGTCATTTGATATTGCAATCTTGCCCAAGCCAATAACCTTGCCTTTCTTGTTATTGCCAAATGTGATAGAATCAACACCACTATCATTGTCATTGATTGAGTCAAACATTCTTGATGTACCGGTCATGTGTTGAGTGCACCCACTATCAATAATCCAATGCCTTCCTCCAGCTTTGTAATTGACCTACAAGCAAATCAATGAAGCTTTGGTACCCATTTTTGCTTGGGTCCTTGTAGGATAGTAACTAAGCTCTTTTGTACCCAAATAGCCTTCTTCTTTGGGCCCACAATTGGTGTACCAATAAACTTAGCTTGCACACCCTTCACACTCTTGGTAAGCACATAGCAAGAATCAAAAGGTATAGCATTAACAAGGTTCTTGCTTTGGTTCTTTTTATTGCAATTATGCTCTAGGTGCCCAACTTGCTTGCATCTATTATAAAACCGACCATTGTCCTTCACAAAGCTAGGCTTTGGAGTTGCAAAGACCGACTTGCCTTTCTTGGGGGTGTAGCCCAATCCCTCTTTGTTAAGAGAGAACCTTTAGCTACCTAAGCACTTAAGCAAGCGGGCCTCACCACCATAGGCCTTGCCTAGGGCGTGAGTGAGCTCATCCACCTCTTTCTTGAGAGTCTCGTTCTCAACCATTAGTGAGGCATCACAAGTGAAACCATCACTAGTAGTGGAGGTAGAGTCGGTGGTGGTGGATGAAGAGCTACAAGAAGGGTTAGCATTTGACATGATGATAGGTTCATAAAAGGATTCATCAATTATATCACATGTAACACCTATATCACATGATACAACAACCTCCTTCTTTGCTTGTTGCTCAAGTAGCAACGAGTGAGCCTTTTCAAGCTTGGAATGAGCCTTACCAAGATCCTCATGGTCTTCCACTAGACTCTCATGAGTGGTCTTAAGCTCACTAAGGAATTTCTCAAGTATTGCTACTTTTATTGAAAGCTTCTTACACTCCTTGTCCTTAGCAATAGCTATGTCTCTAGTTTGTTGCATCAAGTCATATAGTTGTTCTTTAGTTGGTTCATCATCATCATTTTCATTATCATTATCATTATCACTATCATGAATATATTCCATTTTACTTTCATCATCACTCTCATCATATAATACCTTAGTTTCTTTGGCCATGAAGCATGAAGAGGATGAACCAAATAGTGAGGGCTTCTTGTTGATAGCAATGGAAGCAAAAGTCTTGTTGGATGATGATTCTTCTTTTTCTTCATAATCACTTTCCCAAGTGACCACATAGGCTCTATCCTTGCCCTTCTTGAAAGTCATCTTGGCTTCTATCTTTTTCTTCTCAAACTTGCCCTTCTTGTTGTTCTTCTTCTTGTCATAGGTACATTCGGCTTGAAGATGTTCGGTGCTATCACAATTGAAGCACTTTGTTGCTTATTGCTCTTTTTGAAGCCTCTTCTTTTGATAAACATCTTGCCAATATTCTTGACAACTAGAGCAAGTGCCTCATCATTAATTTCCAATTCTTCATCTTATTCATTGTCATCTTCTTCTTGAATTAAAGCTTTGCCCTTGGAGGAGGTGGCCTTGAATGCCACGATCTTCTTCTTCTTTTCTTCCTCCTCCTTCTCATCAACATCTTGATCATACTTGTCAAAGGTCAATACCTCTCCAAGCAAATCATTGGGCGTCATTGCATCAAGCCCATCTCTTTATAGCATCATGATCAACATTTTGAATCTTTTTGGTAAGCTCAACAAGAACTTGTGGCAAAAATCTTGGTCTTGTGTCTTGTGCCCTAAGCTCTTGAGATCATTCACAATGACTTGCAATCTATGAAACATCTCTAAGATTGTTTCTTCTTCTTTCATCTTGAAGTTCTCAAACTCACTCTTGAGCCCATATAGCTTGGCACTCTTCATAACCTTAGTGCTCTCATATGTTTCACTCAATCTTGTCCATACTTCATTTGTCAATTCTAAATCCTTAATGCCCTCAAATACTTTTGTGTCAATACCATTGTAAAGTGTATTGAGAGCCATTCTATTACATATTCTATTTGCTCTATCTTCATTGGTGAGATGATCGGGATCAATGATAGCAAAATCATTCTCGGTGACTTGCAATACTATCTCATGAATAGAACCAAGGTACATTGTCATTTTTCTCTTCCAATGAGCAAAAGAACTAACACCATCAAAGAACGGTGGCTTGTCCCCAACATGATTGAACACAATTTGAGCCATTTTTCACATCAAAGGATGTTAAGCCTTGATTAAAACGGTGACCACGGCTCTGATACCACTTGTAAGGTCCTAGATGGCTAGAGGGGGGTGAATAGCCTATAAAAAAATCCTACACAAGCCACTAAGCAAACTTGTTAGAATAACACATGGCGTAAAGCGAGTTTTGCTTAGCCTACGGTTGTGATGCAAGCCTCCTATCCACAAGTCTAGTAGATTATGATCTCTAGTTCACACAAGTGCTATGTCACTAAACTTACACTAGTGAGCAAGCTAACAACTACTAGCAAAGGCTACCACTAGAGCTACACAAGATAATCTAGTAAATGTAAATGTGAGAGAGAGGATTATGAATCTTATACCGACGGTGGAGTGAAGATGTTGCCAATCACCAAGATGATATACAATCAATCAATATTGACAACAACACAATATGAAGACTAATCACTGGGAGACAAGAAACACAATATTTTTGTTCACCCGGTGTTCACTTGTGCACCGACAAGCTACGTCACCGGCTGTGTCAACCAACACTTAGATGGTTTCTCGGTGTGACCCTCAAGTCACTTGCCCCTCAAGGCACGCCCCGCAAGGCACCGCAAGACACCACTCTCAAGTGAGGTAACTCAATGACACGCGCAATCCACTAGAGTTGCTTTTGGCGGTCCACCGAGGAAAGCACAAGAACATCTTACAATCAACCGGAGGTGGCCAAGAACAATCTCCTTCTCTTGCCAACGCCTCCAATAATCTTCAAGCTGGCTAGGAGCAGTACTCTCCAAGAGTAACAAGAAATCCACCGGCTAAACCACCCACAAGTGCCACTAGATGCCCTCAAGCTATGCAATGCACTTTGGGATCACTCAATCTCACTTTTGATTTACAATCAAGCAAGAGAGATGAGTGAGAGGGAGAAGCTCTAGCTCAAAGGATGCACAAGAGTGTTAGAAATCACGAGAGACCTCCCCAAGGGCCGGCCAACAAGTATTTATAAGCATCCCAAACAAATAGAGCCGTTTTACCCCTTCACTGGGCGCTTTTCAGGACGACCGGACGCGCTGGTCAAAACTGACCGGACGCGCTCAACCGCGTCCGATCGCCCTGCACCGTCCACGTGTCCCTATAGATTCAAACGCGGTTGCCCGATCCTCCATCGGTCACCGTGCGCCAACGGTCAAACGCAATGACCGGACGCGCCGCTCAACCGACCGGACACGCCGAGTGCACAGTGTCGCGCGCCTGCGAAGCATCGACCGGACGCGCTCCAGACAACGACCGGACGCGACAGTGCCAGCGTCTAGTTAGAGTCTAGTAAGCTCCCTCAACGACCGGATGCGTCCGATCACGTGTGACCGGATGCGCCGCGCATCTGATCAGCTTTACGCCATGCGCTACACTTCTGGGTGCCCGACCGGACGTGCTGGTCCCGCGAGTGACCAGACGCGCCGGTGCAAAACCCTTACACCTGCACGCCCGACTGCTATGTTGAACTGACCGGACGCATCCGGTCAAACCGTGACCACGTCCGGTGCAGCGTCCGGTCACCTCTGTGACCTCCATTCGCCTCCGTTTCTTTTCCGACTTCCGGCGTAGTGGAAAATATGCATTTCAACTCCAACGCCTTCGCAAATGTGCCAACACCAACAAGTGATCACCACCTTGTGCACGTGTGTTAGCATTTTCATAATCATTTTTGAAGGTTTTTTTTCAGTTAGCTCACTAGGCCCTACATGCAATGCACTTCATGAATTCACCTAGTGGCACCCGTACATCGAATAACCGATAAGACTTCTCCTCTTAATAGTTCGGCTATCGATCCTAAACCACTCACACCCTCTATGGTGTCTTGAGTGCAAAACAAAATGGCCCTATAGTTATACCTTTGCCTTGAGCCCATTTTGTTTTTCCAAAAGATATGATCCACTTCATATCATCACATGACCGTCTCTATCCATTGACCTTGACTTCACTTGCTCTTCACCATTGCATCGGTCCGTCGACGCCAAGT
This sequence comes from Saccharum hybrid cultivar R570, assembly GCA_038087645.1. Classification (NCBI taxonomy): domain Eukaryota; kingdom Viridiplantae; phylum Streptophyta; class Magnoliopsida; order Poales; family Poaceae; genus Saccharum; species Saccharum hybrid cultivar. The sequence continues at coordinate 1,496,458 of JAQSUU010000543.1, forward strand.
CTTGCTCAAGCATCACCATCGCATGGTCCTTCGCTTTGAAGCCTCGACTTGCCCTTCACCTTCATAACCAGTCCATCGAGCCAAGCATCATCTCGGTCTTCATCATCTTGGTCACATGAGTTAATGTCATGTCTCATATTCAATGACCACCTTTATCTAAATCATCCACTTAGATACAAAGGTTAGTCCTAGGTTTCATCAATTAGCCAAAACCAACCTAGGGACTTTCACCAGCGTCCGGTCCAGCGTCCGGTCGCTGTAAAATGCCTTTCTTCAATCCGATCTTCGACGCGACTTCTCCCAATCAAGTTCCAATTCAAAGAGACTCAAATAAACACCAATTAGAACCTGATATGAGCGACCTCTCTCAAACCCTCAAGTTTTCAAAATATTTTACCTTAGGCTAGTATTATTTTTAAGAAAATATGCGACAAACACCCGAGGAGTAACGTATGGCCATGCAATAGAGTTTATGAACCCTTAGGAGCGTCGAATGCTCTCTCTATTCATGGACGAACACAGAGGTTGCTCAAAGCCAAACCAAAAAGAAATGACAAAGCAACAACCATGCATATGCAATGCAAAACGAGAAGGAAAGACTAGGTTGCTTGTCAAGTTTGATCCATGGTTAGGCTTCTTCACTCCTCCAAAGGAGGGTTATTGTAACCGTGTTAGACAATTCCTAGATGCATTGCGAAAATTTAAACATGACATATAATACAATGCAATGCAAGGGACAACACAAGCTCATTTTTTAAAGTTACTAGAATCAAGCACATTTAGTTCACTTCTCAACCTACAAAAGGTAGCCTCATCCAAGGGTTTAGTGAAGATATCCACTAATTGATTTTCACTTCTTACACCTTCTAGTGATATATCATTTTTAGCAACATGATCTCTTAGAAAGTGATGGCGGATATCAATGTGCTTGGTGCGTGAGTGTTGTACCAGATTATTAGCAATTTTAACGACACTTTTATTATCACATAAAAGTGGCACCTTATTAAGAACAACTCCATAGTCTAGGAGGGTTTGTTTTATGTATAAGATTTGTGCACAACAAGTCCCCGTGGCAATGTATTCTGCCTCGGCGGTGGATAAAGCCACACTATTTTGCTTTTTAGATGACCAAGATACTAAAGACCTCCCAAGCAAATGGCACCCTCCGGATGTGATTTTTTTATCAATTTTGTAACCGGCATAATTCGAATCGGAATTGCCAACTAGTTGTAATCTAGCTCCTTTGGGGGTACCACAGACCAATGCTTGGGGTGTGCTTAAGATATCTTAAGATTCTTTTTACGGCACTTAGGTGAGGTTCTTTGGGCCACGCTTGAAAGCGAGCACACATGCACACACTAAACATGATATCGGGCCTAGATACGGTAAGGTACAACAAGCTACCAATCATAGAATGGTAGAGAGTTTGATCAACTTGTTTACCTCCCTCATCTAGGTCGAGATATCCATTAGATGGCATTGGGGTCTTGATTGGCTTACACTCTTCCATCTTGAATCTCTTGGGAAGATCCTTGGTATACTTTTCTTGAGAGATGAAAATTCCTTCTCTCATTTGCTTGACTTGAAAACCAAGGAAGAATGTTAGCTCACCAATCATAGACATCTCGAACTCCTTCGACATCAATTCACCAAATTCCTTGCAATAATCTTCATTTGTTGATCCAAAGATAATATCATCAACATAGACTTGACAAATTAAGATCTCTCCATTAAGCTTCTTGGTGAATAGTGTGGTGTCAACCTTCCCAATAGTAAAGCCATTCTCAATGAGGAAGTCTCGGAGGCGCTCATACCACGCTCTAGGGGCTTGCTTGAGCCCATATAGCGCCTTAGACAACCTATAAATATGATTAGGATATCTAGGGTCTTCAAACCCGGAAGGTTGATCAACATAGTCTAGTTCATTTATGAAGCCATTTAAAAATGCACTTTTTACATCTATTTGATATAGTTTCATTTCATGATGCGATGCATATGCAAGTAGGATACGAATGGCTTCAAGTCTTGCAATGGGTGCAAAGGCCTCTCCAAAATCAAGACTTTCAACTTGAGAAAACCCCTTTATAACTAGTCTTGCCTTGTTCCTCGCTACAACACCTTGGTCATCTTGCTTGTTGTGGAACACCCACTTGGTTCTAATGACTCTTGCACCTTTTGGATGCTCTTCAAGTGTCCAAACTTGATTGCGGGTGAAGTTGTTCAATTCTTCATGCATAGCATTCACCCAATCCGGATCTTGAAGAGCTTCTTCTATATTCTTAGGTTCAAGACAAGAGACAAAAGAGTGATGTTCAACAAAAAAAATAAGCTTTTGAGATTAAGTCCTTACACCCTTTGTAGGACTTCATATAATGAGATCTCGTGGATGTGCTTGAAGTAGAGGTGAGTTTCTTCTTTCAACCACTTGAGGAGGAGGTTGAGGAGCATCAACATCTTGAGCTTGTGCCTCGGTTTGTTCATGAGAGATATGAGTGTCTTCATTTTCAACCCTCTCATTCTTATCATCATCTTGAGGCACATGTGATGAAGATAGTGGATTGACAATTTGTACATCGTCTTCATCATCTTTAGGCTTGATGTCTCCCATTGGCATGTTCTTCATTGCCTTCCTCAATGGTTCATCACCTACATCATCACAAATCTCAATTGCTCCTTGGGAGCCGTTAGATTCATCAAATTCCACATCATATGTTTCTTCAACAAAACCGGTGGCATGGTTAAATACTCTATATGCTTTGGACTTTGATGAGTAACCAACGAGAAAGCTAATATCACGTCTTTGAAACTTGTCTAGGTGTTGACGCTTTTTGTAGATGTAGCATTTGCACCCAAACACCCGGAAGAATGAGACATCCGGCTTCTTCCCATTTAGCAACTCATAGGGGTCTTGCCAAGAAACTTTTATAGAAAGAGGCGATTTGAAGCAAAGCATGTGGTGTTGATTGCCTTGGCCCACAATTTTTCCGATGTATTGTACTCATCTAGCATTGTTCTTGCAAGGGTGATCATTGTCTGGTTTTTTCTCTCAACTACACCATTTTGTCGAGGAGTGTAGGTTGATGAAACTTCATGCTTGATTCCAATCTCATCACAATAAGCTTCAATGTTTGTGTTGTCAAACTCTTTGCTATTGTCACTTCTAATCTTCTTTATCTTGACTTCAAATTCATTTTGAGCTCTCTTTGCAAACTTCTTGAAGCAATTGGCCACTTCGGATTTGTCATGAAGAAAGAAAGTCCAAGTGTATCTTGAGTAGTCATCCACAATCACAAGACAATAGAGATTTCCACCCAAGCTGTTGTAAGTTGTAGGACCAAACAAATCCATGTGTAGAACTTCTAACACTCTTGATGTTGACATGTAAGCTTTGGTTGGATGAGTATTTGCAACTTGTTTACCGGCTTGACATGCACTACAAGGTTTGTCCTTCTCAAACTTGATATCCTTCAAGCCTCTTACTAATTCTTTTTTCAATAGCTTGTTAAGAGTGTTCATTCCAACATGAGCAAGCCTCCTATGCCAAAGCCACCCAAGTGAGATTTTGGTGAACAAGCATATCATCAAGTTTGCATCTTCGGAGGTGAAATCAACAAGATAGAGATTGTTGTGTCTAAAGCCTTTGAAAATCATTTGCTTGTCATCTATCTTTGACACTACCACTTCATTAGGAGTGAATAAGCATTGGTAGCCAAGGTCACAAAGTTGTCCAACGGATAGTAAGTTGAAACTCAATGAAGCAACATAGAGCACATTTGAAAGAGAGTGATCATTTGATATTGTAATCTTGCCTATACCCTTGACTTTGCTCTTTGAATTGTCCCCAAATGTGATCTTCTCTTGACATACCTCATTCTCTTCAAGTGAGGTGAACATACGAGGGTCACTGGTCATATGTTGAGTGCAACCACTATCAATAACCCAATGAGATCTACCGGTCTTGTAGTTCACCTACACACAAGAGATCAAGCTTTTTGTTTAGGGACCTTTGACTTTCTCAACTAGTGACTTGGCAACCCATATTTTCTTAGGCCTATTCTTGTTTGGGGGACCCAAGAACATGACTTTCATTTTTCCACTAGAATCTTTTATAAGCATGTAATGAGCATTAAAAGCAAAGGGTCTAACATGCTTAGGCAAGGGTTGTGGCGGTGGAGTTTTGCACTCATGAGCAAAATGACCTTCTTGTCCACACTCAACACATCTCTTTGGCTTGAGTTTTGACTTGCTTTGTTGTTGTTGAGCTTTAGCCTTCTTCTCTTGATTTGCCAAGTAACCAATGCCACTTCTATCCATCTTCATGACGGTGTTCATGAGTACTCACTTTGCAAATATTGGCCTCTTGTGAACTTGCTTAGGCTGGTCTTGAGATGCTCTTTCTCTTGCTTGAGCTTTTTATTCTCTTCAATAAGTGACTCATTTGATGTTTGCTTTTCAAGAGCCATCAACTCTTTTAGCTTCTTGTTCTCATTTCTAAGCATCTCATTTTCACTCTTGAGCTTGACATAATCATTATAGTTGTCGGACTCAACCACATTCTTGCCTTTGACACTAGAGCCTTGCTCAATGCTCTCAATAATCAAGTCATCACATGATATGGATATATCAATCTTAACAACTTGGTTAGTAGCATCATATGTCTCAAGAGAAAGCTCATTAGCAACAACAAGACTATCATAATTGATTTTCAATGTAGTATATTTGTCTTTTAGCAAGTTGTGCCTAGTGTTGAGCTCATCATGCTTCTTCTCAATTTTATCATGTTCATCTCTAAGCTCTTTGTTAGAAGTTTTTAGCTCCTTGAGAGTAGAAGACATAATTTCATTTTGATTTTTGAGCTCATCACTAGTCTTTTGTGAATTCTCAAGCTTAGATGAGAGTGAGTCATTTTCATTTTGGAGCTCATCATTTTCATTTCTAGTTCTTCTTATGACTTTAGAGTATTTGTTCAACAATTTTACAAGTTCATCATAAGAAGGTGCATCATATTCATCATCACTATCACTATCATCATTATCACTCTCATTGTTTTATACCTTTCGTTCACCCTTGGCCATAAGGCATAGGTGAGAAGTGGACGATGATGGTGAATATGGCAGTGAAGGTGGTGACGAAGATGTCGGTGAAGATGATGATGACCCAATTACAAATGCGGCGACCTTCTCTTTCTTATCGTCGCTCTCATCGCCGGAGGACTCACATGATGACTCAATGTCGGTGAGCCAATCACCAACAATGTAAGCTTTGTCTCACTTCTTCTTCTTGTGAAACTCTTTCCTCTTGCCATCCTTCTTGTTGTATGGCTTGTTCTTCTTCTTATCATCTTCTTCATCACTAGAATCATTTTTCTTGCCCTTGTTCTTGTTCTTGTACTTGTCTTTTGGAGGCTTAGGGCATTGATGAGCTAAGTGGCCAAGTTCACCATAATTGTAGCAATCCATCTCGGATATAGGCTTCCTTTTGATACTTGTGAAGAACTTCTTCTTCTTGCCATCGAACTTGATGCCACTCTTGTTGAGCTTCTTTAACATCTTGGTGGTCTTTCTCCCCATGAGTGCAAGTGATGCATCATCAATATCACTTTTACTTGAGCTTTATTGCACCATCATGGCTTGGCCCTTCTTCTTTTTCTTGTTATGGCTAGCTTTGAAGGCCAAGTTCTTCTTCTTAGAAGATGATGAGCCCTCTTTCGGAGTGATGTGCATGTACATCTCATGTGCATTGATCTTTCCCAATACTTGTGTTGGTGTTGCGGTGGAGAGATCACTTTGGTGAAGCACCGTGACAATGTGACCACACTTCTCAACGGGAAGAACGCTCAAGATCCTCCTTACAATATCTGATTGACTCATTTTAGTGAGCCCAAGAGCATTGAGATCCTCTACAAGAACATTCAATCGAGTGTACATTTCATTAGCACTTTCTTTGGAAAGCATCTCAAAAGAATTAATTTTCTTCAAAGTAATATGATAGCGTTCCTCACGCTCACTCTTAGTTCCCTCATGGAGAGCACAAAGGTTTTCTCACAATTCATAAGCGTTTTTTGCATTACGCACACGATTGAAGATATTCTTGCCTAGGCCCCGGTAGAGTGTATTCTTTGCCTTTGCATTCCACCAGTCGTACTTCTCCTCGTCACCACTTGGGTTGGCGGGATCCTTGATAGCGGGAAGCCCTTCGGTTGTAGCTCTAAGACACCCAACATCTATGGCTTTGAGGTACACCTCAATGCGAATTTTTCAATATGGAAAATCATCTCCCTCAAAGATAGGAGATGGTCTTTCCCCATTAGACATCTTGCTTTAGGCGGTGAAGCCTAAAATAGGAGCAACTTGGCTCTGATACCAATTGAAAGGATCAAGATGGCCAAGAGGGGGGTGAATTGGGCTTTTCTAAAAAATTAATTGCAAGAATTAAATCCTATAAGCCAAAGTTCACCCCTAGTGCCTACTAGTGTTCCTTGTGATTCTACCGGTAAAAAGTTTTGCACCTTAAGTTCCAATCCTAGTCTAGCATGACAATTCTAGGAAAGTGAACCAAGCAATGAAAGAAATACAAGAAAGTAAATGCTTGAAAGTAAGGGTTAGGAACACGACGATGTTTTTCCGAGGTATCAGAGAGTCGTCACTCCCCACTAGTCCTCGTTGGAGCACCCGCGCAAGGGTGTAGCTCCCCCTTGATCCGCGTAAGGATCAAGTGCTCTCTACGGGTTGATTCTTTGACACTCCGTCGTGGTGAATCGCCCAAAACCGCTCACAAGATGAGTTGGGTCATCCACAAGCTCGCCGGATGATCACCAAACTCCCAATCACCACCAAGCTGTCTAGGTGATGGCGATCACCAAGAGTAACAAGCTAGAACTCTCACTTGACCACAACAAGCCTAATGAGAAGATGGATGCACACTTGCTACTCCCTAGTCACTAGTGAGGGATTCTCAAACTTTGATTCTCAAATCACTACCCTCACTAGAGCTCTTGCACTTCCTTGCACTTGAAAGGTGTTTCTCAACTGAACAAATGAGCAAGAGACCTCTAAAAGAGGTGGAGGGAATGTATTTATACACCCCACAGTTAAATCCAACCGTTACCTATCAACTCAGCAAAATACGCACTGACCGGACGCGCCGGTCGACATGACCGGACATGCCGATCGAACGTAACGGTCGAAAAACTGTACGACAACGCTGAGTGACCGGACGCACCGATCAGGAGTGACCGGACGCATCCGATCGTGCAAGGACCTTACTGTACTTTGACCTGACGCTCGTTCGTGTCCGATCAGTGATGACCGGACGTGTCAGGTCAGCAAAGTACCTTACTGGAACGTGACCAGACGCGTCCGATCACTTCCTAGTCGCGTCTGATTAGCTCGCTTACCTTCTGAAACACGTGTCAACATGATCAACGCGTCTGGTTCTCGCAGGAACCGCATCCGGTCAACCAGGTTGAAACGCAGTGACTGTTAGTACTGACCGGACGCGTCCGGTCGAGACAGAGACCGCGTCCGGTTAGAGGTAAACGGCTCAAACGACTTCGAAACGCGACGCAACTTGAACCGAGTTGCGTCCAACTGAACTTTGAGCTTTACCTGAGCTACCTAGTGCTAAGTTTGACAAGTGTGCACCACACCTAAACAAAAGACTCACCTAGGTCAAGCTACTCGCTTATGCCCCCTTTATAGTATGGCCAAAGGAAAGAAACGAAGATCCTAACGACTATTTTGGATGAAACTCAACACCTTGACATCCAGAACTAACCGTCCTTAATCTTGTCGTTGATACTTTGAAAACCGAAACGATTTCCATCAAGGGGCATGAATACCAGAGTGCCCAAAGCAGTTATCAACCCCATGACCTAACTTATCAAAGTTTCTGCAAAACACACGTTAGTCATGGTAATAATGTGTTGTCATCAATTACCGAAACCAATTCCCGGGGCCTAGATGCTTTCATGAGTGATGTTTGCAAGACAAGCTTTCTTGCTGTTTTTTGGCATGTGTGCTCTTAGTTTCTATACGTGGGACTTCGTTGACGACATCATAGAAGAGCCCCTGTCCCTTTGTCGCTAGGGAGGATGTGTCTGGCTCCTCAGCTTCCTGGCCAGAGCAGTACTTGGTCGAACACATCACCACCGAAGAGCCCCTGTGTGCCTACCTCGCCAGCGAGGATGTGACTCAGGTGACTGGTGATCAGGCATCGATGCTCACGCTCGCTTGCCACCCATTCCAGGTGCGGCTGGTCGCTCTGATGTTCATGACCCGACAATTCAAGTTTGTTTCCCTCCCTCCTATTCATGGTCTGACATTTTGATCCAGAAGAGTGTTGGATCGTTCAGGTAATTGGGTGATATTGCTACTAAGAGTATGCATGAAATTTTTTCATGATATAATAATCCATTTATTTTAGTAATAATACACAATCATCAGCCATCACGCTAAAATATACTCATAACTTAGCTACACCATTTAATTATCGTAACACAATGCAAGGTAATCTTGATCAAAAGATTTTTCTTTTGAGAAACTACGACAACTTTTACAAGCTATATCAAAGTTGTTGACAAAATTCAGTGCATTCACAATTCAACGAAGAAAACTATTCAGTTAAGTGTTGAGTATCAATGTCTCTATCTTTATTTCTATCTTCATAACTATTCAGTTAAGACATGAATTATGTTTTAGCATACTTCTATATTACCAAACTGGACTTTAGTTATGTGGTCGAAGGAAGATCATTAATTGATCAATTATTGTGTAAGACTCTGTAATCTATACAATTCGGTTTAAAAACAATCTAGGTTGTAAGGTATAAAGAAAGTAAAATAAATTTAGACTCATAATTTGGCAACATGAATGCAAGCATTAGAAAAGATATTTTTTCACTCTCTCCTACTGTTCATGGTTCAGCAATTGTTAACCTGAATTGGGTGACTTTTCATTAATTCAAATTCATTTAATGGTACGAATGGTTACCAATTAAAAGTCTGGTTATCTCCAAATTTCACGTAAACACCAGGGGATCAGATATTTTCAGGGTTTCGATGAATAGATATCAAAACTTGTATTATAATTTATTTACTTATCCCTCATGAAGACTCATATATATTGATGTTCCAATTGTCAGATTGTTAGTATCTTTTTTGCTAACAGTGTAACACGCTCATATATATTATCGTGGCATTATTTATTTTTTCCCTGTTACGACACGGGCATTTACATATATACTTCCAACTTGTGCAACTTGTGTACAAGATAGTATGGAGATGTGGTGAAACTTATTCGTGGAGTTATTGGCGCACGAAACATATGGTTATCAGAGATTCTTCCAGTTGATATAAAATATTATTATTATTATATTAGGGCCTGTTTGGTTTTAATATGTTAAAGTTTAACCCCCATCACATCAATGTTCCCTCAAATACATGGAGTACTAAATGTAGACTAATTACATACATGTCGGCACAGATTAGGAGTAATTTACGAGACGAATCTATTAAGCCCAATTAGTGTAAGATTGGAAACTTTTTGTCAAATAAGACGAAAGTGCTACAGTGTTTGTTAAACTTTAACTCCTCAAACCAAACACCCCCTTAGATGTATCACAAAAAGATTTATACAGTAGAGTTGTGTGCCTACGACGCCGCACCCTCCGTGACTATGTTAATGAAGCCGCACCCTCTATGACTATGTTAATTTCATGAACTTTGTTTTTTTAGATTAAATGTAACTTTAATTTCACAGTATTGTTATCTTATCGTGTGATCCATTTATTTATAGTACAAAAGTTAGTTGTCCCGTAGCAACGTATGAGCACGCTACCTAGTAGACTCAAAATTAAGGATTATCTAAAAAGTCAATGTAGCTAGGACAATAGGAAGCAAACAACATTTACAAAGGGCTCTGACACATACTCGCGGCAACTCAGAAACCACAAATTCTGGAGAAACGGACAGCCAAATAAAACATGAAAAGACTTGCTAGCTTACATAATTTTGGCCAGACGCTGAACTTAACAGAATTTTGGCTAGACGCTGAACTTGTCAAGTGCATTTCACTATCATGTTCACAGAACGATGGTATTCAAGCTGAAAACAAACGTTTTCAGTCTGTGATTTGCAACATAAAAGAATCTTCTGAACTACTAACTTTGAAGATAACACGTTTTACACAATTGGAACGGCACCAAGTCTGATCTGATGAGATAATAAATAGGCAAATGGACGAATAACCTAGCTACAAAATCATAACTAGCCTCATCCCCCACACTGGAGTCACTATGTCAACTTTAACATAAACCTAATAACCAGATAAAAAGTTACAATGGACGGTAACACTTGGAAAGAACGGAGGTTATGGCATATCCCAGAGTTGATGCACCAACCAATCTACTGCTGTGGAGGAGGTCCCTGGCCTTGGCTTCCACGCCCACGACCACGGCCCCGACCTCTGCCCCTTCCTCTGCCACCTTCTGCAGTTAATAACAAATGATTCAGTACTCGTCCCAGGGGGGAATTTTCAGATGACTCTGAAGATAAAGAAAGGCAATTCCTTCCTATTTTTTACATAATAAATAGCTCAAAAAGAAACAGGATGCTGATAAAGTTACTGCACGTTATTTTAATTCCATATAGTTTCATGTCCAATAAAGAATCATGATTGCTAAAGTTATCTTGGGAAAATAATGGAAAAAATGTTTCACTAAACGTCATGTAACAAAACCACCTACTTCCTAACTAATTCAAAGCAAAAAAAAAAAAGTGGGTGTAATTCTAAGATGATCCTATAAACAACTAGCAAGAAGAAATTAGAGACGACACAGAACATATCTAAACAGAACTAACCATATCCTTGCATAGGTGGTGCATTATATCCATCATCATATCCACCAGCTTCTTCCATCGCATAATTATCACCACCATAGCCCCTTCCAGGTGCAAAAGATCCACGACCTCCACGGCCCCTCCCTCTGCCACGATATCCATGGGGAGCCTCCTCCTCTGGTTCTCCAAACTCATCATGATAGTCTACTCCCCCATTGCTGAACCCTACATCGCAGTGATCCAAATGCAATGAGGAAATCAGAGATATATGAAAGTAAGTCCAATCACAGAAACATACTGAAACTACAATAATAACCAAGCGTACCTCTTCCCCTCCCCCTGCCCCTGCCCCGACGACCACGTCCTCTTCCACGACCACGTACAGCCTCTGCAGAAATTAAATAAAAATATTTGGTCACATGGACAAGAGGAAAATGTTACAAAGATTCCTGATTAAAAGCAGCACACCTGCATCCTGATCGAACTCAGCTGCTGGCCTGACCTGGTCAGCTGGTATGGGTGGCTGGTAACTGCAAAAGAAACAAGTCATGTTCATGTCATTATATATGTTTCACAAAGAGAAATAATTCATCAGAATCCATTTAAATAGAAATGAACAAAAAAGGATACCCTAACTGCTAAGCGAAACAGTTATGGTCAGCACATCACGGATCTGGCAAACCAATGCCAGGCTTCTCCAAGGTACGGAGGAAAGTCCTATGTACCTAAATCTACTACCTTTTATGCTCACACGAGTATAATTTGAGAAAACATAGCAAAATGTAGACATAGGTGATACAAATTTATCCTAGCAGAAACAATGTATACAAGATAATGGAAGATAAATTGAACAATGAATGATATTAGTTAAAAAAATTCAGGTCTGCAGATTTTGAATAGATGCGGTAGAAGGAAATTAGTACCCTGGGGATGATGTATCCAGCTCCTTCTTTGACAATTTAATAGTGATCAAGGACACATGGCGAATGGTCTCAAGACTGCCATGGAAAAATGGAGGGGTCAGACAAAATACACCGAATCTGTTTTGAAGAAAACATAAACAGAAGACAATAGTGCCCCTTACGTGACAAGGCCTTCTTCCAACGGCTCCCAAGTGTCAGTTATGTCAATGGATTCAATAGAGGTATTCTGATGGAGACCAGCAATCCTCCTCTGCTCAGGATATATATATAGCATATATGGGTCAATAATTGGCACATAACAACAAAGGGTGTCATTCATTAACAAGTGGTGTTTCGCAATTCCACCTTAAGAAGCTCCACAATGACAACTGTCTTGTTGATCGCCCTTCCCATAGCCTTGATGACAATGTCATCTGTTGCGTTGTCCTGTAATTGATGAGGAACAAGAAACCGAAACATTTAATATATGATTTAGCAGACAAACAGCAATTGACATTCTAGGTAATCGAGACATGGATTCCCCAGACTAGTAGTAAACTAATCTTGTAAAATTCAAATCAACCTACAAGCATAATGGACATCATCACAGCTAGCAGCAACAGTACAAAGAGTCATTAATGAACAGTACCTAATTCAACATCCATAGTAATCAATCCATGTGAAAATTTCATATACATTAGTAAATTCAATCCAAAAATCCAAATTGAGTATATCTTAGTTAAACAGTAAAAATGCATCTGCACACAGAAATCCCACATATCCACCATGTACAACAATGATGCAAACCAATAAACCACTCCTGCCCAACGCAATCTAATAAAATAACGAAATCAATAGTACTCTGCAACCAACGCCTGCAGGCGGTTGCTACGGCCCTTCCTCGCCATTGGGGCCATAAGCGTAACCGCAATCTGAGCCCTAGTATTACAGTAAATAATTCAAATTCGAAGCCTTAACCGCACGAGCCGTAGAACAGTAAACAATTCAAATTCGAAGCCTAGTACCGCAGGAGTAAATAATTCAAATTCGAAGCCCTAACCGCACGAGCCCTAGAACAGTAAATAATTCAATTTCGAAGCCCTACCCGCAGGAGCACCATCGAGACAACTCCATACCCTCGCCGCGCGGCCCATGCTCACCGAACCCGCACTTAGTTAAAACCCTAGCCTTTGAAATCCTCGGGGGTAAAAATAAAAACCGCGGTTGTTTTTCCTTCGCCTGGAATCCTAGATAGAGATAGGCCGAACGGCGGCGGAAGCAAAGGAGTGAGTGGAAGCAGAGGGTAGTAGGCGTGGGGGTCGAACTCGAACCTGGAGCAGGGCGAGCGCGTAGGTGATGTAGTTGCGGGGCCGGCCCTGCGCCGTGATGCGGATTTCGTTGGCGCCGATAGGGGCCTCCTCCTCCCGCGGCTTCTCCACCCTGTGGTACCGATCCATCTGCGACGACTCTGTTGCTAGTGCTCCTGCTCAACCGCAGGCTCGAAGACGAGAGAACCTTCCCCCTCGAATCTCGCGCGCGCGGAGGGAAGGCGAAGGCTGCGTCGCGTGCTGTTGCGGTTGCGGGTGTTGTTGGACTTGGTGGTGGTGGTTTCTCCGACGAGGCGCCGTCGTGGTGGCGGTTTTAAGAGGGGAGGGGAGGGGAGGTAGGGAGGGAGGCCGCGGCGGGGTGGATAGGGTTTGGTTGCCGGGTCGGTCGGTCCGAGCGGGTCCGACAGGGACACCGGCTCGGTTCCATGGGAGTCCGGGCCCGGCACGCTCGGACCGCGTGCGCTGCGCCCGCGCCTGCGCCTGCGCCTGCGCCGTTGGGTGACCGGCCGGGCTACTCGGCTTTGGCTGTGTTCACTTTCCCATGCGAATCCAAAATATTTCATCTTCCATCCATTACATCATATATTTGAACACATACATGGAGTATTAAATATAGGTAAAAAAATAACTAATTACACAGTTTGTCTGTAAATGTCGAGATGAATCTTTTGAGCCTAGTTACTTCATGATTAGATAATATTTGTCAAATAACAACGAAACGTGCTACAGGAACTTTTCACCTACTTTTCACCAACTAAACACTTGCTTGAGAGAAAAATTCACTGGCGGTACCTGAACTTGGCTTTGGGTGTTATAGGTTCCGAACTTTGAACAGTGTATTTTTAGGTCTCTGAATTTGGTTTCGGGTGTCATCTGGGTCTCTGAACTTGGTTTCAGGTGTCATCTAGGTCCCACTGCTGACGTGGCACGGTCCTACATGTGGGGCCCACATGTCAGTCGGTTATATTTCTATTTCGGGTACTGTAGCTATACTTTCTAAAATATTCTAAAAATTGTATCTTTTTCATATGATCTCGGATGAAGATGATTTTTATATGAAAAATATAGCTCTCGACGAGATATACAACTTTCTAGTTTTGAGTTTTTTTTAATTTGAGATCATTAAAATGCTTAAAAATTAAACAAATTTTCAGCAGTATATTAATCGCGTATAAGCGCTTGTCGCCTTGGAAAAATCATATATTTTTATATAATGTCAAATGGAGATGATTTCTATATGAAAGTTGTAGCTCTCGATGAGATCTACGACTTTCTAGTTTTGAGTTTTTTTAATTTAAGTTCACTAAAATGCTCAAAAAAATTAAACAAATTTTCAACAATATATTAATTCCTGAAAATTTGTTTAATTTTTTTGAGCATTTTAGCGACCTCAAATTAAAAAACTTAAAACTAGAAAGTCGCAGATCTCATCGAGAGCTACAACTTTCATATAGAAATCATCTCCATTTGACAACATATAAAAAAGATATGATTTTTCCAAGGCGACAAGCGCTTGTACACGATTAATATACTGCTGAAAATTTGTTTAAGTTTTTTTAACCATTTTAATTATCTCAAATTAAAAAACTCAAAACTAGAAAGTTGTAGATCCCGTCGAGAGCTATATTTTTCATATAGAAATCATCTTCATCCGAGATCATATGAAAAAGATACAATTTTTGGAATATTTTAGAAATTGTAGCTACAGTACCCTCGAAATAGAAATATAACTGACTGACATGTGGGCCCCACATGTAGGACCGCGCCACGTCAGCATTGGAACCTAGATGACACCCGAAGCCAAGTTCAGAGACCCAGATGACACCCGAAGCCAAGTTCATGGACTCAGAAAATACACTGTTCAAAGTTCAGGGACCTAAGTGACACCCAAAGCCAAGTTCAGAGACCTAGATGACACATGAAGCCAAGTTCGGGGACCTAGAAATACACTGTTCAAAGTTCGGGGACCTAAGTGACACCAGCTGCCCAGTTCAGGGACCGTCGGTGAATTTTTCTCCCGGTTGGATTGGGCTTGTTGGTATGGTCCGTTGATCTGTTGGGTGGGGACTCTGCCTGCGACCTGCGCGCCTGCTCCGCCTCGCGTCCTGGACCGGGACGGGACTCGTGGTGGGAAACGGGGGATCCGAGGCGGAGGGAAGGGCCGATCGGGGCCGTCGGTTCATGATTGCGCGGATAGGAGGGGAGCCAGCTGTCTCGGCGTCCTCGTGGGTTATTGTATGGCTCGTCGCGCTTGCGCTGACCGGCCGCTTACCGTCGGTCAGATGGGTTCCGCGGGGGGCGGGTGGTGGGCCCCGTGGGGGTAGCATTTTTTTTACAACAGTGAGGGTAGCGTTCAGGTTCCTTGTCAGCTGAAAGAGTTCCATGTCAGCAAAAAATGAGATCAATAGGGTAAACGTCCGGCTAAAACACGTGGTACGAGAAAAACGCCCGTTTTATCGCCAATGCAAAGGACTCAATCTGTGTTCTCTTCCCCACCCGATCCAGTGTGTGGTGTGTCGCCCTCGCTTTCTCACCCCCTTCCACCTTCTGATTCCTCTTCCTCCCTGGTGCGCGCCAAATCTCCCGCCAGGCCACCACTCCCTCCAATTTGTGACGCAAATCGAATCATCATCATGCACCAGATTAAAGCTCCACCTACCAAATCGACGCATAAAATCCAAAATCCACGCCTGAATCGACCCAATCGCTCTTACGAACCCTAGATGGTGTGTCAGCCTGGGCATTTTTTTTATCGAAAACCGAACCGAAATTTCGGTTTTTTCGGTTCGGCTTCGGTTTCCGTAGTTGCGAGGTTCGGTGTTCGGCTCGGTTGTCGGTTTTACCCCGAAGCAGAACCGAAAACCGTTCAAAACCGAACACTGCTATACCTCCCTCGATGCCCCCACTCGACGAAGCCCACGAAAGCTAAAACGTGGCAAGGCCCAATCGCAGCCCACTTTATTAGCGAATAAACAGGCTCCCCACACCACCCGCCCACCCCCATCACCCCGGCACCCCCTGACCCTGAGTCCCCATTCCCATTCCCCACCCACCACAAACCCTAACACCCTAGCCTCTTGGGCGACGGCGGCGTGCAACCGCGACCACGCAAGCAGGGCGCTGTCGCAAGGCCGCAACACGGCAACAGGTAGAGACGGAGCGGCGGGGGAGGGCAGCGGCCAGCGGCAGGGCGACCCCAGCAGGTTTGGGCGGAGGGGCGTCCACGGCGAGCCGGCGAGGCGAGGGGTGGCTGCGCATCCGCAGCGGCAAGGCTTCTCCGTGGCTACGACTGGTGGGGTGTTCGTGGGTGAGGGCAGCGGCGCATCGGCAACGACGGTGCTGCTCCGTGGCTACGACCGATGGGCTTCTGTGGTGGCAGTGCCGGTGCATCGACAGCGGCGGCCGGTGGCGCGACATCGACGCTACCGCAACCAGCGCCCAACGGTGCCTCAGCTCCGTGCATCTGCGCATCTAGCGGGGCACGACGGCGCGTGGTGCCTGAACGAGGTGTGCTCCATTCTTGGATTGCTCTGCTTCTTCTCTGTGTTGCGGTTTGTTTGGTGGAATCGAAACCGAAGAAACCGGCACCGAATTCAACGATTCCTAGTTCTTCTAGCAACCGATCGGTTCTCGATCTCAGGAAACCAAAGTTTAGAGACACCGAACAAACCGAACCGAATGCTCGGTTTAAACCGATTGCCTAGTCCGAATGGTGCACTTTGCTCCGCGATTCGTCGGCAAACCAAGAGAACATCTATGCTCGCTCTTGTGGAGATCCCACCGCCGGGGGCACACTCATTCTGCCACCGGTCATCCCTTTCATGTTCCTCGGAGCCTTCTTTCCCAGTCTGCCACAGTCCTTGGCATCCTCCACTGCATCATGCTGGTTCGCTGCGGTACAACAAGTAGTCCCAGTTCCTTGGGGGACACTGTTGAATATTTAGTCAATTTACGACATGCTTCTATGTTTAATAATAAATTATAAAAATTTCTACATATTTTTTAGTTTTCACCGTAGATTTCTATCTGTCAGGTGGTCTGGGCTTTCTCGCGGCCTAATTTAGCTAGCTCAATGGCCCACTCTAGCCTGTGGTCCCTAATTTTCGTCCGACCCATTCTTTTGGGCCAACTGTCTCACACTTGCTCGCCCCAGTCCACTGCACGTTAATTTTTCAGCCCATCAGCCTAAATCGTAAACAGCCCAAGTCCAATCCAGCAATGCAGAAATTTTTTTAGCACAAATCGTTACGTGGGCCTAGGCTGGCGTGAGCGACGACAAGAAAACGAGCCAAAAATCTAGCCACGCCAGGAGCCCAGGATTCGAATCGTGGCCTGACCACGCTACAAGCAATTGATAACCACCGCACCATGTTAACTCTTGTGATGATAAACGGATCTTTCTTTATTTACCCTCTAACACCGTCAAACCTTTACGGTGAATATTTTTTTGTTTTTTCAATTTTTCCTTTCCGATTTCGTTTTTTTCACTTGGTTCTGTTTTTTTTTATTTTCGTCTATATTTTTTTGTTTTCATGTTTTTTCATCAATTTTTTTCTTTTTTCGATCATTCATTTATTTTAGTTGCGTGTTTTTCCCTTCTTTTCTCCCTAAGTTTTCGTCTACTCCGAGTCTTCTTTCCATAGTTTTTCTTTTCCCAAGTGTACCTCTCATTTTTATTTCTTATTCCCTTCGTCCTAAAAAGAATGTAATTCTCGCTTCCCGAAGAGTCAACCGAGTTCGACTTTGATCAAAGTTCTAAAAAAAAATAATACTCCATCCGTCCCAAAATAAGTGACGTTTTTGACCTTTATACATCATATTTTACCATTCGTCTTATTTAAAATTTTTGTATAAATAATATCTATTTTGTTATGACTTATTTTATCATTGAAGATAATTAATAATGATTTATTTATTTTATAATTTGTACAAAAAAGTTGAATAATACGAATGATCAAACACGATATAAATAAGTTAAAAACATCACTTATTTTAGGATGGAGGGAGTAATATTTACAATATAAAATAAGTATTAATAGATTAATGACGGAATATATTTTTATAATAAATCTTAGTTGAGACATAAATGTTAATACTAATCACTACAAACTTGGTCAAACTTTAGCAAATTTGACCGGCACGATTCCCATAATTTCATTCTTTTTGGGACTGAAGGAGTCCTTACGCTTCTATCTCTAATACTAAACCACTTTGTCGTATTTCTTTTTTAACAAATATCTCCTATTCTTTTAATAAATATTTTTCACCACTAATTTGTTGCATCTATTATATCCTTTGCTCGAGTTACATCGTTTGTCGGCTTTCTAATCAATGTGTTTGTCACTTGTTTTGTCTTTTGTGTCGGACAGGTAGCTTTATTCTGCTCTCTCCCAGGTCTAAACCCGTTACACCCCTACGGTCTCATATTATTACGTGCGCTATGGATTGTGGTAGATCTATGACCCTATAAAAATTGGAGCCCTCGAGAGGGCATAAGAGATCAATAATGATGAGGCAAGGCTAAAGACATATCAATCGTACTGAAATTATGAGGACCTGCTGTTCGGAAGACTGACAGTGGAGCAATCAATTGACCCTCATGTGATATATCTATAACTTGTCAGGCTGACCTACACCAATTGTTGCGTTGTCACGAACACTAATGGCACAACTAGATCTCCCATGCAAGCCGCTCTTCTAGATCGTTAAGGGTACTGTAAGGGTTGCATGCTCTCTCAATCGCGATCATCAGGCCACGTCTATGCCGCTGCAAGGAGCCTCATCTGCTCAGCCACCACCAGAGTCACGCCACACGGGCACTGTGCCGCCTTATCGTGTCATTATGCAGTGCTAGCCCATGTCTTAATGGTTGGCACACCGCCGTCTGACATTGCCTGCCCGTGCCCGATGACACTAGGCGCGCATGCTTTTGTGGCCACTGCCCACACACGGCTTCACCATACAGCTACACCCATGACACCGATAATGTAATAAATTGTTCTCCTGTTGCAACGCACGGGCATTTTTGCTAGTTAATCCATAAATGTGACATACGACATGACACATATGAACATGAGCAATCCATTCATCGCATATATGGATCTGCTACTAAACCAAGTTATAATAAATCCTAACCACAAGACCACAACACACATCACCATATGCGCTAAAGATGAGTTTAGTTTGTACCCTGGAGTGGAACCCGAGCCAAACGCAGGGGGAACACTGTTGCCAATACCAGCACCTGACCGGGTCTAGGTCATGATGGCCTGCTTGAAGTAGTCGGTCCATAGTCGGTCCAGGCAAAGGTACGCAGCGCAGTCTCACGAGCGGTCGGTCGTCGACATAGTTGTTCGCTTGGTGAAGCACACAATTGTTGGTTTGAGTCTCACTTAGAGACAAATGCAACTACCGGATCGAACGAGGAGCAGTCACGCAGATGCGCTCCCCCAAAAACTTGATCGTCTGCCTACCTGTGCAGGTATGCTAGAGGATGGAGCTTCAGAGACCTACTCGCCTATGCCCTTTGTGCGCGCAAGGAGCTCAGGCCAGAGATTGCAGATAGCAGCTCAAGCTAAGCAGCCTCAGTCCAAGAAGGGATGAGGTTGGATGGGTTCCCGCAGGAATAGGGTGGTAATTTCATGTCTGTCCTACTACAGCTGCTATGCCCATCGCAGTGACAGGCGCATGCGACTTTACCCATTTGCTCTTTTGTGCCCACCCATTTTCTGTTGTGCATTTGCTCTTTCATGCCCACCCATTTATCTGTTGTGCTCCTTTCACGCACCACCCATTTATCCATTGTGCTCCTCTTGACCGTTGCTTTGACCATGTCACCATTGTGGTGAGGTCCAAAAGGTGGCCCAACAATGCAACATCCAGCCAAGGTACGCACGTGTGCCACGCCTCGGCACAGAGGCGCGCACGTGTGGTCCCTCAACTCTCCCTCTCAACTTGTTTATCATAGCACCAACAAGCTTGCTATTTAAGTTGAGCACCTTCTTAGTGAGTGTATCATATAGTACTAATTCCACTCCCACTTAGCACTTATTGTGAGCCTTTGGAATTTCTTTGATTAATTGCTAGACTAATCTATGGGCCAAGCCCAATTAATCAAACAAACACTTCCCCCTGGGATCGGAAGCATGGTATGTGTATTGTTGCTTGCAACTTTTTTCATTTATTAATCTCCATTAGGATGTTCTCTATGGATTTTATGGGTGTGTTTGGAGCCTGGCTAGGATGGGAGCCTAGTTAGGCTAGGCCTGTCCCAGCAAGCTAACATGGGTGTGTTTGGTTGGGCTGCTATCCCTGGCCTGGTTTCCATAAGAGTTTGTTTGGTTGCTTGTTTTGTCTTGCATAGAATCACCACATCTTTAGCCTAATATGGTTACCTCGGCCCCTTTGAAGCATTCTATCGAACAGGCGAAGAGCTCCGTCGTGGTGGTGCTGTTATGCCCTTTGACGATGAGCATCTCTATCGTGCCCATGTCTAGTCTGGCCTTGAGCACCTCATGCCCCTCTATTATTGCCATCGGCGAGGTGCTCGACTGCGTGAGTGTGTAAGGGGGCCCATGCTCGAGTCTGGCAAGATGTACGAGCTGGTGTACGCTGAGGCATCATCTACATCCGATGGCTACTCGACGTCAATGTGCCTTGATAGCTCGCTGGACCCAGCCACAGGGAGCTCGTGCTCGCCTTCCTCTTCGGCAGTGAGGAGCCGTGCTCCATTGGACCCAGCCGTAGGGAGTCCGTGCTCACCTTCCTCTCCGCGTCACCTCCACCTCTGACACCGAGGTGCTCCATGGCACCTTCTACCTCTAGCACTAAGGGGCTCGCGCGGTGCTCGTGTGTAGGTCGACGAGGGCTTTGGTGGAGTGGCTCGTTGTAGATCTGGTGAGAGCTCAGGTGGAGTGGTGGCTGGCGGAATTCACAGGGTGGTGTCGTCAACCTCGACCTCCTCGTGTCGTCACGTGCTCACGCACCAAGCGAAGGTGACCAAAACGCCAATTGGGAGCCTAGCCAAGCTAGGATCCAAAAAACGGCTGCTCCTCACATTCTTTGGGAGGCAGGCTAAGGGGGTACGGTGGCTAGCAGGAGCCAGGCTAAAGTCCACCTATAGCCAACCAAACAAGCCTATCTTAGCTCCAGAGATCTAGGCCAGGAGTTGGCCACCCAACCAAACACACCCTATAATTCAAAACCCTGGTACCTTGTTTTTAATTTCTAGAATTGTTTTTAAATTCTCTATTCCCTTTTCTTGTAACATTAGGCATTAGCATGGTGTCTTTTTTTATTTTAGGGCCTGCTATGATGTGGTGATTGTTGTTTATGCTAGTCATAGGCTGCCTTCCAACTTGCAATGCCATTGGTGAATGTGTGATCAGGATGCTTTTGCTGCTGCTTTCTAGAAGATCCAATTATGGTGTTGAAGTTTATCTCTTTTTGTATTTTCTAATGGCCAAATTTGTGAAAGTTCTTCATATTTTGTTGCTTCATGAATTGCCATAGGGATGTAGCCACAGTAGATAGTTAGCACAAGCAAAGTAGTAATACTAGCATATTTGATAGAGCTATCCTTTCTGCCAGCTTTGTCAGTGTTTGACCACCGATAGCCTGCCATGAGGGTATCGGAATAGTTGTTTGGGTTTCGGTGAGCGCTAGAACTCAATGGTAAACACAGAGACAGCTGATTTATACTGGTTCGGGCCCTCAATCGATGATCGAGTAATAACCCTATGTCCAGCCAGCGTTAGCCTTTGCGTTGGATTGATTGTCTTGTATCGTTCGTTGTTACAAGGGTGCCCACAGCCTCTCTTTATATCGGTAAAGAAGGCTGTGGTGTGGTTACAATTCTAGTCAGATCCAAAAAAAGGTGTCCTAAACTAGATACATAAGTTACTTTCCATAGGAATCCGACTAGTCTAGCATATTCTATTCGGATTCAGTGCAGTAGATGCTACATCTCTCTTAGCTCCAGTTCGTGGACTAGGCCAGGGCCCATGACTCGTAGTCACATTGTTACGAAACTCTGTGGGTCTCGTATCGACAAGCCCTGAGCATTTCATGGTTAAACTCAAAGACTTCCTTTATTCCGAGTTCTTTCGATGTGAAGCCTTGAAGTGGTCTTGTTTTGATAAAGTCTTTCAAGTGATGTGTGATTTTTCAAAAAAAAAGCGCACTCATTGAGTGTAGCCCCCGAGCCTCTTGCTATTTGGAACAAAAAGTTGGAGGGTCTTGAACTTTGGTTGTTGAAAAAAGTTAAAAAAATCTCTTCTCAGGATATGTACTCTGCAGCCCCCAAACATCTATCCGAGTTCTTTTCGATTGTTAGAAACTCGGATGGAGGGTCTTCTGTTGTCTTCTTAGGTAGTCGAATTTATATTCGATGTTGGTGGTAGTTGGTAGTTGAATTGAATTCTCTGTAGTCACGAGGTGTATAGTGTCAGTATATTCTTTTGAATATGCTTGTCCTCGAATACTATTTCCTCACACGCGTGTCCTCTTCTTACTGCTTTCTGTCTTTTCATTGAGACCTTTGTCAGGCTTGTTCTATTAGTGCTCCCAGTCTATGTACACCACTCTTTGGCCTATAAATACCCTCCTAGTGTGATGCTTTTATTCATCATGTGTCTTGCCGTATAGTTTGAAACCTCCATAGCTATGATCGTTTGTGAAGTAGAGCAGCCTCCAGGCGTGAGTTGTGAGTCTTGTAAGTCTTGTAGCAAGTGAAAAAAGTCTTGTGATTGAGATTAGAGGTAGACTAATCTCGCGGCAGCATTGTACCAAGTAGTATGTGGTGGTAGGTGGAAGAAGCCTTGTCATGTGGGATTCGTTCCATCATCCAGTAGCTTCGAGTTGATCTTTCTACACTGCCTTGCGACTGTCCAGTGCAAATTAGCGTCTGATCTAGGATCACATCGGGCTTGGATAGACTGATGTTTGTGATCCTTGCCTAGTCCGGGTTGTCCCGCTGTACTGCTGATATCTATCTTGGATGCACTGCATCCTTCCTTTGAAGACAACATTGTATCCAAGTTGGTTGTCTTTTATCGTGTTGTAGCTAGGAGCACATAGTCGTTTCTAGAGCCGGGTTTTGCCTGTGCTCTTTGTTGCTGCCTTGCTCATCGTAGTACTGAGTTCGTTGGGTCTTATAAGATCTATAATCTTATGTCCTTTGATGATATTTGTAATAAAAAGTCTTTCCTTCTCCGTTGATGTCTCCTCTTTGTTGTCTGATTGCTTTTGAGCATAGTCTGGGTTGTTTCTGAAGTATCCGGGTTCTCTGGAGGCGTACTGTAATGTATCATGTGAATCTTGTGGATGGTGAGTACTTTCTGAGTTATGAAATCTATATTAATTCGTTGATGGCGCGATGTGAACGGTTAAGTCTGGGATTTGCCTGTTGCACTGTTCTGTTGTGAAAGGTTGTGTCACCCGTCGTTTCGGCTATGTCAGTTATGGCAAAAAACGGACCATTGCGTTTCCATGCCGCATTAAGCGGGCCTGATGGGCCACGTTTTTTTTACCATTGTAAATCTATTTAAGGGCCCTCCTCTACTTCTTCTTTCTTACCTTTTCTTTGCCCTTATTCATTCAGCCTTTGCAAAAACCCTAACCTCAGAGTTCCACCACCTTCGTCACCGCCGCCGTTGACCTTTTGCCACTAACCCTAGATATTTGACATTGTATGGGCAAGAAGTCATCATGCAAATCGAAGGAGGTCTTGGTGGATGAGGAGGCATCGCTCTCATTCATCGAGAATCAAGAATTTGTCGCTATGAGGGCTGCAGAGAAGCTCTAGCCGGTTCTAACTACCATGGAGGATCAGCTGCGTGATTTAGTCAAGGATGGTCTAATCTAGGAGGACTTTGCTGATTGGAAAGTCCCTGGCCAACATCGGGTTCCTACTCCTGGTCCTGGTGAGATCGTCCTGTTTATCTCTTTTGTTCGGGCTGGTCTCTGCTTGCCCACCTCTGCTCTTTTTCATCGTTTCCTCCAATATTTCAAGATTTGTTTAAATCATTTGACTCCGAATGGTGTGCTTCACTTGTTTGTGTTTGTTCATCTCTGTGAAACCTTCCTTGGAATCCCCCTTCTATCTCCTTATTTTGTTATTTCTTTCATCTGAAACCATACCCCCGGAGTGATAATATTTCTCCTCTGGGTGGCTGTGAGATTCAATTCTGCCAGGACAAGAAGAATCTCTTTTTTTACTATGACCTGGTTGATTCTATAAAGGAGTGGCATTCCGAGTGGTTTTACACCGGAAATATGCTTCTGCCCTTTCAGTCCACTCTAACTTTGGTCCCTTGGTCAATGATCGTTGGGAGAAGAACCTATTATCGAGCAAAGAGATTAAGAAGATTCAGCCATTGCTTGATAGAATCTAGGTTCTGAAGCAGCAAGGACTGAATGGCCTCGAGATCATTGCCAGTTATCTACGCCAACGAGTTTAACCCTTGAAGGCGAGGGATCACTATGGCTTTGAATATTCCAGGGCCGAGGACCCTTCTCGTATGGTCTCGGCTCTGGAGTTAACCAAAGAAGAGGTGCTGGAGTGCCTCATGAAGATCCTGAAGGGAGTGAGCATCATTTCGCACACGGTCCCTGAGTACCATGCTGACAACCCACCTCCTATTGTAAGTTGTTTTCTTCTGTAAGTACTTTATTCTTTATATTTCCTTTGTTGCTGGTACTTTCTGTGTTCATTTCCCTTACTCCCTTGTTGTTGTTGTTGTTGTTGTTTATCTGCAGGATTTGGGTCGGAATTCTGTTGACCCGATCCCTATGGATGACCTCTCTTCTAGGGTGAAAGCTGGGGAGAACCTTGGTAGAGCATCTTTAACCAGTAAGTCTCAAGCCACCACCATCCTTCCTAGTGCTTCCATCACAGAAATTGTCCCATACGTTGAGTATGTCCTTCGTCTAGTTCCGCGAGCTCCTCGTAGTAACAAGAGGATGCAAATAGACGACGCTTCCGCCAGGTTGTCTTCTATCAAGAAGCCTCGTCAATCGAGTACTCGTCTAGGTACTCAAGTTGTAGGTAGCATGCTCCTAGGTGAGCATTTCAATATTTTTGTCATCTTTGTAGTTTGTTCATGTTCTTAACCGAGTACTTTTTCCTTTCTCAGACGGTACTGTGGTCGAATTGCTCGAGGGTGAGGAGGATGAGGAAGGAGTTGCGACCCTCAACACTCGTCAGTGAGTTGTAGTTGTATTTTTGTTTTTCTTTCTATTATTCTTGATCGCTTCTTTTGACTTGTCCTTATCCTTTCGCAGCAAGCGGTCGTTGGGACTGAGTTCTCCAAGGGCTCTATTGTTGATTATGCCGTTCCTGGCGCGGGATGGTGATGATGCTTTTCTACTACCATGCCTGCGCCGAAACCTTTAGCTCAGTTTGGGGGTTTTAGTTTGAAGAAGTCGGCCAAGTAAGTGAATCCTAGTTAGGTTGTCTGCCTTTGTTTTCCACTTTTCTTGTATTATTGAGGTTTGTCCGTCGTCTCGCAAATCTTTGTCTACACCTTCTTTGACCCCTCAACCGGCTTCTTCGCATTCCAGTGGTGCAGCGGTACATACTGAGTCTCATGACTCAGAATGCATGATCAACGAGG
This sequence comes from Saccharum hybrid cultivar R570, assembly GCA_038087645.1. Lineage (NCBI taxonomy): Eukaryota > Viridiplantae > Streptophyta > Magnoliopsida > Poales > Poaceae > Saccharum > Saccharum hybrid cultivar. Next base: position 1,522,139 of record JAQSUU010000543.1, read on the forward strand.
TGGCTATGAGGGAGATGATGGCTTCTAATGAACATGCTGCCGCAGAGTTGCCTACTCCAGGGATGGTGGTGACCGTGGTGGTCGGTCTGTCTAAGGATGTAGCCGAGGCTTCTGCTGCCTAGGTTGCCGCCTTGGTCTTGTCATCTTCGCATCAGCCTATCTCTCCTCCTACCTCCCTTGGTACTAGTAGTCAGCGTCTGGATGATGATGTGTTGCGGGAGTTCGACGCCACCCATTGCTTGTCGGAGTTGACTACAGAGTGGGGAGTTCTGGCGGCTGGTGCGGCTTCTTTTGGAGAGAAACTCTAGGTAGGTCTTTCTTGAGTTACTATTTTGCTAGTCTTCTTGGGTTCTTACGCCTTACCCCTTTTTTCCCTTTGTCTTGTTCGATCAGTCTTTCTCTCGGGACCATGTCGACTTCTTTTTCTTGACTGAAACTAAGAAGAAGTTGACCTCTAAGATTAGTGCTCTAAAGATGGATCTAGACCTCTATCGGTCTGAGATGGAGATTGAGCGTCAAACACATCAGCGGGAGGAGAAAGCTATGGTCCAAGAAGCCTTGGAAAAGGTGGAGGCCATGAAGAGAGAGTATGATGGTATTCCAAGTTCTCTTGTATCTTGTTCTTTCTTTTCGTTTCTTGCCCCTTCCTGTCTGATTTTCCTTTACTATCTTGTTTAGCCCTTCGAAAATACAAGCAAGTGTGAAAAGTCCTATGTTTTTGTTGGTAATTAGTGACAATGCCTAAGTTGTATGTAGCATATGAGGATTAGTATATTCCAAGATTGGTGGCAAGATGGACATGGTGATCATGATGGCCACACTTGGATTTGGATGCAACCCTATGTGATCAAGGCAAAGGTATATGCTTAAGGGTTGTGTTTTAGTAACCAAGACACCTAGTGGGTGTGGTTACATTATAGGATAGATAGTCGTACTATAAAGAGGGGAATGACACGGCTATTGAACTCCTAAGTGCCTCTAGGTGTGCATTTCATGATCATATGCATTTGGATAGAACTAATATCGTCTCGAAAAATGATTGTGAAAATGCTAACACACTCACACATGACGAAGATCACTTGGTGGTGTTAGCACGTTTACGATGGCGGTGGAGTTTGAGCGGTAGAGAGGGTTTGGGATCCTCTCTCCCTCCCGCCGAGCTTGCGAGGCGGGATTCAGGCGTTTTTAAGAAGTTGAAACGACTATTTTTCACTACGTCGGAAGTCCGGAAAAGAAACGGAGGCGAACGGAGGTCACAGAGGTGACCGGACGCTGAACCAGACGCGGTCTTTGCATGACCGGACGCGTCCGGTCAGTGTTCAGTGTCTACGCGTTTTTCAGTTCGATGATCGGACGCGAGGCGCGTCCGGTCATTGATGATCAGACGCGTCCGGTCGTTCAGGGAGCTTACTGGACTCTAATCGGATGCTAGCACTGTCGCGTCCGGTCATGTTTCTTCAGCGCGTCCGGTCATTGTCTCGTTGAGCGCTGCTCAGGCGACCAGCGCGTCCGGTCATTCTCGGGACCAGCACGTCCGGTCGTTTCCAGCGTGTCCGGTCTGTGAGATGAGCGCGTCCGGTCGTTGCTTCACAGTTAGCCGTTGGGCGACTAGCGCGTCCGGTCGTTTGGACCAGCACGTCCGGTCAGTGTTTCACGTGTTAGCCGTTGGGCGACCGGCGCGTCCGGTCAGTTGGACCAGCGCGTCCGATCAGCATGATTTCGGCTGTTTAAGTTTCTAACGACTCTTTTCGAAGGGGTACGTCTATAAATACTCGTTGGCTGGCTCAAGGCTCTCTCTCTCGATCATTTGACATACTTGTGAGCACTTTTGAGCTAAGCAACTCCCCTCCCACTCATCTCTCTTGCTTCTTTGCATATTCGAAGTGAGATTGAGTGATCCAAGTGCATTTGCATTGTGAGATTGCATCTAGTTGGCACTTGGTGGTTGATTTGCTGCGGGATTCTTGTTTCTCTTGGTGGTTGCCGCCACCTAGACGGTTTGGAGCAGCTTGGAGGCGTTGGCAAGAGTTGGTGATTGTTCTTGGCCACCTCCGGTGATTGTGAGGGGTTTGTGCCTACCTCGGCGAAGCGCCAAAGGCAACATTAGTAAATTGCTCGTGTCATTGCAACATTTTGCCATTTGGTAGGTTCTTGTGGCGCCTTTTGAGAGGCTCGGTGTGTGACCGATTAGCCACCGAACCACGTGGTGAAGAGGGACACAACGGGGACTAGCGTGCCGGCAAGCACGTGAACCTCAGGATAAATCTTTGTGTCATCACTTTCATATTGTGATTGATTGATCCCGGTGTTCGGTTATCTTGGTATTCATCTCTTGATTATATTGATTGGTTGGCTCAATTCTTTGCCCCTCGGTGATACCCTCCTAACTCTCTCTTGTATTAATTTCTTAGTTATCTTTGCTAGCGAGTTAGCTTTGCTAGAGTAGCTTCTTTGTGTAGCTTGCTAGTTGTAGTTTCCTTCTCGGTTTGACTTGTGCGGTTGAGTGCAAATACACTAGAATTGTGATTTGGTTAGGTGGCTTGCAAACACCCCGTAGGCTAAGCAAAACTCGCATCTCGCTATTTGTTTTATTGATAAACTTGTTTAGCTTGTCTTTGTAGAAAATTTTAATAGGCTATTCACCCCCCTCTAGCCATCAAGACCTTTCAAGTGGTACCGGAGCCGTGGTCACCGTTTGTAAGGCTTAACAACCTCTATGTAAGATGGCTCAAGTTATGTTCAATCATGTAAATGGCAAGCCTCCATTCTTTGATGGTGTCTCTTCCTTTGAGCATTGGAAAAGGAAGATGAAGCAATATCTAGGCAATATACATGAGAAGGTTTGGGATGTGACCAAAGAAGGATACATCATTCTTGATGAGGAAAACCTCACTCCCAATGACCACATCAACAAACAATGCAATACGGCGGCACTTGACACAATCTACCGTGCCATTGATGACAAAATATTTGAGCAAATCAAAGATCTTGAAAAGGCAAATGAGCTTTGAATAAGGCTTGAAGAAACATATGAAGGCACTTCAACGGTAAAAAGTGCCAAACTATATATGCTCAAGGATAAGTTCTCCACATTCAAGATGAAGGATGATGAATCCATCCCGAAGATGTTCTATAGGCTCCAAGTCATTGTCAATGATCTCAAGGGGCTTAGGGAGAAGGTTGAGGACAAGGACTTCTCACACAAGTTCTTGATGTGCTTACCCAAGAAGTTTGCCACCTTGAGAAGAATGATCTTTAGAGAGGGATTGGACAAGGTCAAACCAACCAATGTGCTTAGAGATATAATGACCGATGCCCAATACAATGATGATGAAGATGAGGTAGAAGAGAAGAAGGAGACCAAGGCCAAGCAAGAGAAGCCCATTGCATTCAAGGCTTCATCCTCTAAGGGCAAGAGCAAGGTGGAGAGTGATGATGATGATCCATTCGATGATGAGACCATGGCCCTCCTTGTGCACAAGATGGGAAGGTTCATGAAGAAGAAAGGATATGGGGCAAGGAAGAGGAGAGACATTATAAAGGCAAAGACCCTTTGCTACAATTGCAATAGCCCCGATCACATAGTGGCGGATTGCCCCTATGAAGATAAGAGATTTCATAATGGGGACTTTAAGCTCAAGAAGAACAAGAAGGACAAGAAGTAGAAGAAAGCAAAGAAGAGCTTCACATTCAACAAGAAGAAGAAGGGTGGTGGTTATGTGGTCACTTGGGATAGTGACAACTCCGATAGTGATGATGATGAAAGCTCTAGTGATGATGAGAGGACCACTCGACGAGCCATTGCAAACATCACCCTCTCCAACAAGCCATCCATCTTCGACACTACATCAACATGCCTTATGGCCAAGCCTACAAAGGTAAAATATGATGATAGTGATGATGATTCTTGTGCTAGTGATGATTGTAGGAGTGATGATGAGGAGGATGAGGACTACTCCAAGGATAATCTATTGGGTATAATAGATCAAATGAGCAAGGGCTACAAGAGGGCAACCAAGAAATACAAAATCTTGGAACAAGAGCTCATTGCCAAGAGCAATGAAAATAATGCCTTGATGGAGGAGCTTGTTGCTCTCAAAAAGAGTAAGGAGTGCAAAGGAATTGAACAAGAGCTCAAAGCTCTTAGGAAATCCTTTGATGAGCTAGAGGCTTCTCGTGAGTGTCTAAAGGAAGACCACGAGGATCTTAAAATTGCTCACACTAGGCTTAAGGAAGCCCACTCCACTCTACTTGAGCTCATCAAGGAAAAGGACCTCAAGTTGGAGAAGCTCATGAAGGAAGCTAAGGAGGAGCAAGTGATTGTCACTTGTGATATTGGACTAACATGTGATATTATTGATGATTCTTTATGTGTTGGTCCTACTAATGCTTCATGTAGCTCATCATCATCCACCACAACCAACTCTATCTCTACTACTAGTGATTCATCACTTGTGGTTGAGAATAAGACTCTCAAGAGAGAGGTGGATGATCTCACCCGCGCATTAGGTAATGCCTATGGTGGGGATGCCCGCTTGCTAAAATGCTTGGGTAGCCAAAGGTTCTCTCTTAACAAAGAGGGTTTGGGCTATACTCCCAAGAAGGGCAAGGCGGCCTTTGCTACTCCAAAGCCTCGCTTTGTGAAGGGCAGTGGTCGTTATTGCAATAGATGCAAGCAAGTTGGGCATCTAGAGATTAATTGCAATAAAATGAACAAGAACAAGAAAAATGCTAATGTACCTTACATTCCTTTTGATTCTTGTTATGTGCTTACCAAGGGTGAGAAAGATGTGTATGCTAGGTTTGTTGGTACACCAATTGTGGGCCCAAAGAAGAAGGCTATTTGGGTACCAAAGAGCTTAGTGACTAACCTACAAGGACCCAAACAAGTATGGGTACCTAAGAAACATTAAATTGTTTTGTAGATAAATTACAAGGCCGGAGGAAGGCATTGGGTGCTTGATAGTGGGTGCTCTCAACATATGACCGGTGATTCAAGAATGGTCAACTCTCTCAAATTAAATGATAGTGGCATTGATAGTATCACATTTGGTGACAATAGCAAGGGTAATGTGAAGGCTCTTGGAAGGATTGCAATATCAAATGATCATAGCATCTCCAATGTGCTCTTAGTTGAAAAGTTGAACTTCAATCTTCTCTCGTTTGCTCAATTGTGTGATCTCGGTTTCAAGTGCATATTTGGTGTTGATGATGTGGAGATAGTTAGTGTTGATGGCTCTAACTTGATCTTCAAAGGCTTTAGATTTAAGAATCTATACTTGGTTGATTTCAATGCTAGTGACACTCAACTTTCAACATGCTTGCTCACCAAATCAAGTATGGGTTGGTTATGGCATAGAAGACTTGGTCATGTTGGCATGAAGCAATTGAACAAGTTAGTGAAGCATGACTTAGAGACTTAAAGGATGTCACATTTGAGAAAGATAAGCTATGTAGTGCATGTCAAGCCGGAAAGCAAGTAGGCAACACTCATCCATTGAAAAGCATTATGAGTACTTCTAAGGTATTTGAGTTGTTGCACATGGATCTATTTGGGTCGACTACATACACAAGCATTGGTGGCAATAAGTATGGTTTTGTGATTGTGGATGATTTCACTAGATATACATGGGTATTCTTTCTTGTGGATAAAAGTGATGTATTTGACATATTCAAGAAGTTCATCAAGAGAGTGCAAAATGAGTTTGAGACCACAATCAAGAAAATAAGAAGTGATAATGGAAGTGAGTTTCGAAACACAAGAATTGATGAGCTATGTGATGAGCTTGGAATCAAACATCAATTCTCGGCCAAGTATACACCTCAATCAAATGGCTTAGTTGAGAGGAAAAATAGAACTTTGATTGATATGGCAAGATCAATGTTGAATGAGTATAATGTGAGTCATTCATTTTAGGCCGAAGCAATCAACACGGCTTGCTTCTATATCAACCGCCTCTATTGCCACAAGTTTCTAGAGAAGACACCATATGAGATCTTAAATGGAAGAAAGCCCAACATTGCATACTTTCAGGTATTTGGTTGCAAATGCTACATCTTAAAGAAAGGCACTAGATTGAGCAAGTTTGAGAAGAAATATGATAAAGGCTTCCTACTTGGTTACTCAACTACTAGCAAAGCTTATAGAGTTTGGAATTTGGCTAGTGGTCAACTTGAAGAAGTGCATGATGTTGAGTTTGATGAAACAAATGGTTCTCAAGATGAAGAAGATAACTTAGATGATGTGAGAGGAACTCAATTGAGTAATGCTATGAAAGAAATGGACATTGGTGATATTAGGCCAAAGCAAGTGATTGATGTGGATGACAACAAAGATCAAGTTCTCCAAAGTCCAATTACACAAGCTAGTGGTTCTCTAATGCAAAATCAAGCTAGTACATCATCTCAAGTGCAACAAGATCAACAAGTGGCTAGTTCATCATCTCCAACTTATGATCAACATCAACATCCAAGCAATCAAGTCCAAGTGCTTCAACCAATTAACATTGCAAGAGACCATCCATTGGATTCCATCATTGGTGACATACAAAGAGGAGTTCAAACTAGATCAAGATTGGTATCTTTTTGTGCCCACTCTTCTTTTGTGTCAATGGAAGAACCCAAGGACATTGATAGAGCATTGAGAGATCCAGATTAGGGAAATGCAATGCATGAAGAGCTCAACAACTTCAAGAGAAATGAAGTATGGAAATTAGTTGAGAGGCCTAAGGATCACAATATCATTGGAACAAGATGGGTCTTTCGCAACAAGCAAGATCAAGATGGAATAGTAGTAAGGAACAAAGCAAGACTAGTGGCTCAAGGTTACACACAAATAGAGGGTCTTGACTTTGGTGAAACTTATGCCCTGGTTGCAAGATTGGAAGCAATTAGGATCTTACTTGCCTATGCTTGTGCTCACAATATCAAGCTATATCAAATGGATGTGAAGAGTGCATTTCTCAATGGGTACATCCAAGAGGAGGTGTATGTGGAGCAACCTCCTAGTTTTGAAGATGACAAGAAACCCAATCATGTATACAAGTTAAGGAAGGCTTTGTATGGATTAAAGCAAGCACCTAGAGCATGGTATGAAAGATTGAGGGACTTCTTGCTATCCAAAGGATTTGTCATGGGCAAAGTTGATACAACACTATTCACCAAGAAGATTGGGAAAGACTTGTTTGTATTGCAAATATATGTTGATGATATCATATTTGGTTCAACTAATCAAGATTATTGTGATGAGTTTGGGAAAATGATGGCAAAGGAATTTGAAATGTCAATGATTGGTGAACTTAGTTTCTTTCTTGGACTTCAAATCAAACAAATGAAAGAAGGTACATTTGTGAGCCAAACTAAGTACATCAAAGATATGCTCAAGAAGTTTGGCATGGAAGATGCAAAGAGTATTACAACTCCAATGAGCACTAGTGGAAGTTTGGATAGTGACAAGAATGGCAATATGGTGGATCAAAAGCTATATAGATCAATGATTGGTAGCCTACTCTATGTGACGGCATCAAGGCCCGATATGATGTTTAGTGTATGCATGTGTGCAAGATTTCAAGCCTCACCAAGAGAAAGTCATTTGAAGGTAACAAAAAGAATATTGAGGTACTTAAAGCATACACAAGATGTTGGATTATGGTATCCCAAAGGTGCAAGCTTTGAGCTAGTTGGATATTCGGATTCCGATTATGCAGGTGACAAAGTGAAGAGAAAGAGCACTTCCGGGACTTGCCAATTGTTGGGAAGATCACTTGTCTCATGGTCATCCAAGAAGCAAAATAGTATTGCACTATCTACCGCTGAAGCCGAATACATCGCCGCGGGTAGTTGTTGTGCACAAATCTTATGGATGAAGGCAACATTGAAATATTTTGGAATCAACTTCAAGAATGTGCCATTGCTATGTGACAATGAAAGTGCCGTGAAGCTAACCAACAATCCGGTTCAACATCAAAGAACAAAGCATATTGATGTTCGCCATCACTTTATTAGAGATCATCAACAAAAGGGTGACATTGCTATTGAGAGTGTGGGCACCGAAGATCAATTAGCCGATCTATTCACCAAGCCACTTGATAAGAAGAGATTTCACAAGCTAAAGAATGAGTTGAACATACTTGACTTCTCCAACATGAGTTGATGCACCCCCATGATATGACATGCCTCTCCTTCAAGCCCCAAGGTACAATTGGTTGACATGTCATACATTCTATGCTAAGGACTTGTTTAGTGCATCTAGTCATAATTTACATGTTCTAGGCTCATTCATGAAAATCAAATGAATTTGAAGTTTATATGGTGCCACTATTGTTTCCATGACTTATATGATCTAGTGGTAGCATATAACTTGTTTAAGTAGCTTGTGATCCTAAGTGTTTAATCTAGAAAACTTGTCTAAATATTTGCTTCAACATGGTGCATGATAACCCTTCTAGTGAGGTGTGAAGAAGCTTGCCCTTGGATCAAACCGAAGTATTTTATTTATGCAAGCAATCTAGGTTGAATCACAAACTTGATCCTCATCCCAAATTTCAACATGATAATCTATCTAAAGTTTGCTCCTTGTGGTCAATTGGTGCCAAAGGGGGAGAAAATGTTGTTCACAAAGATAGAACTCAAAGGGGGAGAAGCACAAAGGGGAGAATTGATAAAAGAAGGGGATCAACTAAAATTTTGAGCACACAAGTAGGGGGAGCAAGCTCTTAAACATGAATGTTGCATTTCCATGTGCACTTCATATGTATGATGCATAGTTATGCATTTCGTTTTCTCCGATACATTGCTTGTGTGGTGACTTGCTAGTATAATTTGAATGATGCATTGAGGTACTAGCATGAATAGGAAGTAGTTAGATTTTTCTTGCTTCATGTTTTTCAAAGTGGTACTAGAGCCTTGCTTATAATGTTGATCTCACGAGGTTTCTAGTTATGTTTGTGTTTTTCCAAATGGAATCTAACTACATAAGGTGCTAAGATGGTGTTTATTGCTACTCCGATGGTATCACGCTTCAAAGGTCTATAATCTAAAACACTTAGCACCTATTGATAGTCAATGCTCCTATATTTTTCCTATCTAACATGTATGCTTCCAAAATCCAAACATATAGCATACATGTAGGGGGAGCCATTGCTATCAATTTGAATTCATGATCACATGTCCATAATTCTTACACATGGTAATATACTTGGACAATGTGACATGGGTTCAATCAAAATTTTATCATAACATCTTTGTGAAAGGTTTGTCACCAATTACCAACAAGGGGGAGATTGAAAGTCCTATGTTTGGTGTTGGTAATTAGTGACAATGCCTAAGTACTAATCCTATGCCTAAGTTGTATGTAGCATATGAGGATTAGTATATTCCAAGGTTGGTGGCAAGATGGACATGGTGATCATGATGGCCACACTTGGATTTGGATGCAACCCTACGTGATCAAGGCAAAGGTATATGCTTAAGGGTCGTGTTTTAGTAACCAAGACACCTAGTGGGTGTGGTTACATTATAGGATAGATAGCCGTACTATAAAGAGGGGAATTACGCGGCTATTGAACTCCAAAGTGCCTCTAGGTGTGCATTTCATGATCATATGCATTTGGATAGAACTAATATCGCCTCGAAAAATGATTGTGAAAATGCTAACACACTCACACATGACGAAGATCACTTGGTGGTGTTAGCACGTTTGCGATGGCGGTGGAGTTTGAGCGGTAGAGAGGGTTTGGGATTCAGGCGTTTTCGAGAAGTTGAAACAACTATTTTTCACTACGCCGGAAGTCCAGAAAAGAAACGAAGGCGAACGGAGGTCACACAGGTGACCGGACGCTGAACCGGACGCGGTCTTTGCATGACCGGACGCGTCCGATCAGTGTTCAGTGTCTGCGCGTTTTTCAGTTCGATGATCGGATGCGAGGCGTGTCCGGTCACTCATGATCAGACGCGTCCGGTCGTTCAGGGAGCTTACTGGACTCTAACCGGACGCTAGCACTGTCGCGTCCAGTCATGTTTCTTCAGCGTGTCCGGTCATTGTCTCGTTGAGCGCTGCTCAGGCGACCAGTGCGTCCGGTCATTCGCGGGACCAGCGCGTCCGGTCGTTTCCAGCGCGTCCGGTCTGTGCGATGAGCGCGTCCGGTCGTTGCTTCACAGTTAGCCGTTGGGCGACTGGCGCGTCCGGTCGTTTGGACCAGCGCGTCCGGTCAGTGTTTCACGTGTTAGCCGTTGGGCGACCGGCGCGTCCGGTCAGTTGGACCAGCGCGTCCAGTCAGCACGATTTCGGCTGTTTAAGTTTCTAACGGCTCTTTTCGAAGGGGTACGTCTATAAATACTCGTTGGCCGGCTCAAGGCTCTCTCTCTCGATCATTTGACATACTTGTGAGCACTTTTGAGCTAAGCAACTCCCCTCCCACTCATCTCTCTTGCTTCTTTGCATATTCGAAGTGAGATTGAGTGATCCAAGTGCATTTGCATTGTGAGATTGCATCTAGTTGGCACTTGGTGGTTGATTTGCTGCGGGATTCTTGTTTCTCTTGGTGGTTGCCGCCTCTTAGACGGTTTGGAGCAGCTTGGAGGCGTTGGCAAGAGTTGGTGATTGTTCTTGGCCACCTCCGGTGATTGTGAGGGGTTTGTGCCTACCTCGGTGAAGCGCCAAAGGCAACATTAGTAAATTGCTCGTGTCATTGCAACCTTTTGCCATTTGGTAGGTTCTTGTGGCGCCTTTTGAGAGGCTCAGTGTGTGACCGATTAGCCACCGAACCACATGGTGAAGAGGGACACAACGAGGACTAGCGTGCCGGCAAGCACGTAAACCTCGGGATAAATCTTCGTGTCATCACTTTCATATTGTGATTGATTGATCTCGGTGTTCGGTTATCTTGGTATTCATCTCTTGATTATATTGATTGGTTGGCTCAATTCTTCGCCCCTCGGTGATACCCTCCTAACTCTCTCTTGTATTAATTTATTAGTTATCTTTGCTAGCGAGTTAGCTTTGCTAGAGTAGCTTCTTTGTGTAGCTTCCTAGCTGTAGTTTCCTTCTCGGTTTGACTTGTGCGGTTGAGTGCAAATACACTAGAATTGTGATTTGGTTAGGTGGCTTGCAAACACCCCGTAGGCTAAGCAAAACTCGCATCTCGCTATTTGTTTTATTGATAAACTTGTTTAGCTTGTCTTTGTAGAAAATTTTAATAGGCTATTCACCCCCCCTCTAGCCATCAAGACCTTTCAAAGTGCCTTTGACTGATATTGAAGATACAAAGATATCGGTATGATCTAGTCATAATAGGGCCAAAGAGGTAAAGGCTCGTGCCGAGTTGATTAGGCTTGGTGCTGACCGGGATCTTATGCAGGGGATGAAGACTATTGATGATTTGTCCAAGAGGTTAGCTTCATCTGATCAACAGTTTGCTACATTGTGGAAGTCTTTTAAGATCGTTGCAAAGCTTCTTCGCACTTCTAAAGATGATGGGAAGACCTGGGGCGAGTTCATCCTTCTGATTCATGAGTGACTTTAGAACTTTGTGAAGGATGGGGTCCGAGCGTGTGTCAAGAATGTTTTGGCTCACGTCTGTGTTCTTGCACCGTCTGTTCCTCTATAATAGCTTAGGGAGGACATTAATGATGACAACTACCTGGAGTCCATCGAGAATGCAAAGTCTGAGGTTAAAGACCTGGCCAACTTCATTGCTGATAAGCTTGATATTCATCTCCCCCCTTCTGATGACAAAGCTAATAGTTAGGTTCTGTAGTATCTGGGCACATCTCTCTTCTTTGTAAAGACACATTTTGTATTGTGCTTTTTGTAAAGGAATTCTGGTTCTTTTGATACGTCTTTAATATCTTGCTTTGAATCATTCGAGTGAATCTTCCTGAGTTGTTTTTCTAGACTTCTGAATTCTTTAAGTATGTGCTGGATATAAACCTCGGCCTTCGTAGGTGAATTCAGGTTCATTTGAGTTGTGTGTCTCTAACTAGGCTTGCTCTTTGTTTTATATCTTCGTAGGTCTTGTCGAGCATCGGTGCTGTAGCAGTTGGGTTATTTTGTTCGATGTAGAATAACTTAGGATAGGGCGAGCGCTATCTGGCTCTCTTCTAGGTTGTGAGAACAACCCAGGATAGGTCAAGTGTTGGCTTTTTAGCCTTCTTACTCTCATCCAAGCCTGAAAAGACTTAGGATTACGAGCTCAAGCATCTTTTTAGCTCTTTTGCTCTTGATTTGTAAATTGCGGGCTCAATCATCTTTTCAGCTCTTTTGCTCTCATCTGGTTGAAAACAACTCGGGATAGGTCGAGCACCTCTGGCTCTCATGCAAGCCGTGGAAATAACCCCGGATGGGTTCGAGTGCTGGATTTGTCAGCCTTCTTGCTTTCGTCAAGACCTGATAATTGTCCAAGTGTTTTGTCTTTTTCCTTTGTAGCAAGAAGAACTTGGTTATTCTATCCGATGAGCTGCTCTGCGCGATAAAGCGTAGCACTTTCACATCGGTTGCGTTGCACATTTAATGTTGGAAACTGAAGCGCCATGTTGGCTTTGGTGAAGGGATTGACTCTGCCCTTAATTTTAGGTGGGGAAATTAATTCTATTTTTATCTCGAGGAGGCTGTTGAACTGCCTGAAGAGATGGCTTGGCCCTATTTAACTGCCCCCTTCGGCGATTGTTTTTGACACTCTTAGTTTTTTAGTTTACCACAACCAAAATGGTGAATGTCATACCCGGTTTTAAGGACAAAACTAGACATACACTATATGTGAAATAAAGGAGTCAAATCTCACATATAGCCATAGATAAGTGTAATATCAAGCGACAAATGCTTAATATACATAACACAATAGTATAAGATATACCTTAAAGAGCAACACAGCGGAAAGACAACTCCGAACACCAGGTGTAGACTTCACTCTAGGAACAAACTGACTGGTTGATCACAAGCCTAATAACTCCAGAGACTATCCTGAGGTGTGGAAAATAGCAAGGGTGAGTCCATGTCGAACTCCACAAATATATCATGGGGTTCATGAGGCTCAAAAGGTTAGACATTGTTTGACTGCATTTAGCTTTTATTCATTATATATTTGGCAATTGAGTAGCATCACGGTAAACCAAATCCCATTAATGAATCAATGATCAATTGTAATAAGGATAATGAATAGCATTAACATGAGCATAATAATAATCAATAGTAATTTAGCATGATATAACAATGGTGATCAACTATCTATAAATGTTCCAAGGCCACCCATATCCGTGGGCATGGCTAGTATACTAGTTTTTAACTCTGCGCAGAGGTATACACTTTCACTGTGAGTCATGATTTCCAAATGCATGGGTTAATTACTCCCAAAACACTGAAAACCATATAAAGTCATTCAAAAGTTCGTCTAACAAGTTAGGGCCATTAGATTTACTCGGCAGGCAGATGTAGGAACCCCTTTTCAAATGGCACAATTCCTTCTCGGCTATACTCATAGACTAGAGGCTGTCCTACACCCAACGTGTCAAGCCATTCTTACGCCATTTAAGGTAACAACTAACAAGCTAGAAAAGGTCTCTTGAAGATAAACTAGAGCAACAATATAACCCACATGCTCTAGCCCCCTTTTCAACAGCAAATAAAATCATCATTAAAGGTTGATTGCTTAATCTGTTAGTCAAATTACAAGATCATTATTCATGATTAAGCACTAGCAATAGCTACCCAAATGCATCCCCAAGGTTGATAAGGAATCAAGGTATCAATCGCTAGGATAAATCTCTATGGTTGCCAAGGTAGACACATGCATATGAATAATATTTTTAGTGTATAGGTAACAAGGATAGTCCCATGTTATACTTGCCTTAAACTCTTATGCTTCTTCTAGACCAAAGCTTCAACTGTATTCCTTCTCGATCAACACGTAAAGCTCACCGACTGGACATTATCATAGAACACCACGCAAGCATCCATATGCAATCATACATGAGGCAAACAAGAGATACAATTAGAACAGTACACCAATAGTAGAAAAATAGTTTGAAAAGCTTATAAAACTATTCTACACGTTACTACGATCACACAGACGTAAAGATCACAAAAATCGGATTTAAAACGTGAAAGTTATGAATTTTCTATGATTTCCTATAGATAAATAATTACTTTAATATAAACTCAAATATTAAATATTACAAACCTACTGTACAACTATACTATCATGTAGAGCTCACGAATACAAATCTAACGCAACTTGAACGGGTCCAAACGAAGTTAAAATGAACAAGTTATAGGCATTTAAAGCTTGAAACATAACTTTGAAGCATTTGAAACAATCGGAACATATTTTTCATTAAAAACTGGTCGGAAATACGCTTTCAACATAGAAAAATGTATTTTCGTGAATACACCAAGGACGACGGGTTAAGCTTTAAAGAATTCCAGGGTTTCTTTAGCAAAATGACAAGCCGAAGAGGTACGTTCTAATCTTGAGCGTTGATCTGAGGATGGACGGCTAGAAAAAGAAGATGGAGGGATGCAGGCGGCGCTCCTACCAGAGAAGAAAGAAACGCGACGACGCCATGGCTGGACTTCGTCGGAGATTCGGTTTCGGCGCTACAGCGCTCCAAATCACGTGCAATTTGATCCAAACAAACAAGAAGCTCCACGCGGACTCACCGGAGTAGAAGACGAGGACAGTGTATTGCTCGAGTTGGTGGACTGCAGCGTGCTGTGAGAGTTCGGCGGCAATGTGAGATCAAGAATAAACAAGAGAAAGAGGGGAAAATAGCCCTGGAAACCTCACGAACATGAGACGAAGCCCGGTATCAACTTATGGAGACGAATGAACCCACAAACTCGGCAAATTAAACTCGGTGGCGGCACTTTAGGGTTTAGCGACGTTTTACTCGAAACGAGGGCGGCGGGATGACAAATCGAGCGGAAAAACGGAAGGAGGTGACTCTGTTTAGCTTATATAGGGTGTTGGTGTGATCAATTTGGGAAAATGATCCCTTGGTTCGCGGATTTGGATTGGGGTCGGTGTTCATCTTCGGTTCGGCCACGAGGAAGGGGACGAGGTGACCGACGAGTGGGGCCACGGTGTCAGCGGCACAAGGAAGAAAAAGGGCTGCCGGTGCTCACTGCGCTCTGATGGGCCGGCCCAAAGCAAAGGAAGGAGGGGCAGCCAGGCCGTTGGGCCGAGCGAGTGCGAGTTCGGGCCCAGAGGAAAACAGGCCGACTGCTGGACTACCAGGCCACCAGGCCGAAATAGCAAAGGTAAGAGTTTTCCCTTTTTATTTATTTTTCTATATTTTCCAAAGCATATTTCCAATAAAGTTTTGAATCGGTTTTGTAATCCAGTCAAAACCACACATTACAATAAAGCTTATGCTCCAGCATGAGTGCAAAACATGTTGCTAACAATATATTGGGTTTTAGTTTCAAATAAAATATTATTTCTCTATAATAAATATGCACAAACAATTACTCAATGAATCCATTTTTTAGTTTTGATAAAAATCACTCACTCAAATAAAACCAATGCAATGGCATGTATGCACAAACAATGTTTCTAAACCCTATGATAATTTTTAATTTATTGAAAATTTTTATTTTCCTATGTTTCATGAGCACAAAATACATAATTATCTCAATTTATCTCTATTTCAAAAAGAGGCAAATTTTAGGGTATTACAGTGAAGAAGAAGTTCATCCAAAGGCGTTGCGTCCGTAAGGTTCCACACTCGTCGTTCACTCGTCCTCCAAGAGCTGTGATTATGGCAGCATCGTCGAGCGGAGGTTCTTCGTCGTCAGCTTCTTCATCGCCGACGTCGTCGTCCCTTGGTGTTTGTGGGGCTCCGATGGAGAAGGAGGCTCCGTCTGCCGGGACATCAAAACTGGTTCCATCTTTGCGGGAGGTGGAGGATCCAGCGGCTGCTCCTATGGTCAATCTCATCTCCGTTCCCCCCGTTGAGGCTAATTTGATTGTCCTTAGCAGCGGTAGCGAGGACGAAGTTGATTGGAAAGCGCTCATTGCTGAAGATGAAGTCCACTAGGAAGTTCTTGCCTTAGAAGATGATGAAGTCGAGTCTATGGGTAGTCTGTCTCCATCGAGGATCTGATGGTGGCTTGGGCATGCTGGTATTAGCCCTCGCTTTGATGTTGGCGTAAAGGATATCGAAAGGTAGACTGCCTAGTAGTATGTCCGGTTGTTGATGTACCCAGTAGTTCGGTTCGTTATGTAAATCTTTGTTCTTCCTTAAATCCAAGTAGTTTCCTATGGTGTAATCTATTCTCTATTGTCGAAGATTGTCTCTGTTCTGAAAAAAGGTGTCTTTGTCTTCTTCTGATGATGATTCTGATAATTAGACTTTCTCTATATTGTTTTGTAAGAAAGCTTCCTTTTATTGTCTCTTTTCCTTATTGTTTGTTGGTTATGAACCTTGGTGAGCACCGATGCTTCTGCTCATATATGGAGTAGTTTTGATGGGCTCAGGCTTCTTTCATACTTTTTGCTTATTGAGGTCTTGCATGGACTTAATTTCCATCCATGTCCGAATAGTTCTAGATAGAACGAGCTCAAGTGTATTTGCAACTATTTTGCTCTTGTTCCTATGGATTGCGAGCTCAAGCATCTTTTTAGCTCTTTTTCTCTCATCTGATTTGTAAAAACAAATCAGGATAGGTTGAGCACCTCTGGCTCTCATCCAGGCCATGAAAACAACCTAGGATAGGTTTGAGTGTTAGCCTATCTACCTTACTCTCATCCAAGCCTAAAAAGACTTGGGATTGCGAGCTCAAGCATCTTTTCAGCTCTTTTGCTCTCATCCGGTTGTGAAAACAACCTGAAATAGGTCGAGCACCTCTGGCTCTCATCCAGGCCATGAAAACAATCTAGGAAAAGTTCGAGTGTCAGCCTATTTGCCTTACTCTCATCTAAGACTGAAAAGACTTGGGATTGCGAGCTCAAGCATCTTTTCAGCTCTTTTGCTCTCATCTGGTTCTGAAAACAACCTAGGATAGGTCAAGCACCTCTGGCTCTCATCCAGGCCATGAAAACAACCCAGGATAGGTTCAAGTGTCAGCCTAACTGTCTTACTCTCATCCAAGCCTGAAAAGACTTGGGATTGCGAGCTCAATTATCTTTTTAGCTCTTTTGCTCTCATCCGGTTGTGAAAACAACCCGGGATAGGTCAAGCACCTCTGGCTCTCATTCAGGCCATGAAAATAACCCAGGATAGGTTTGAGTGTTAGCCTTTCTGCCTTACTCTCATCTTAGCCTGAAAAGACTTGGGATTACGAGCTCAAGCATCTTTTCAGCTCTTTTGCTCTCATCCGGTTGTGAAAACAACTTAAGATAGGTCGAGCACCCCTGGCTCTCATTCAGGCCATGAAAATAACCTAGGATAGGTTTGAATGTCAGCCTTTCTACTTTACTCTCATCCAAGCCTGAAAAGACATGGGATTGCGAGCTCAAGCATCTTTTCAGCTCTTTTAGTCTCATCCGGTTGTGAAAACAACTCAGGATAGGTCGAGCACCTCTGGCTCTCATCCAGGCCGTGAAAACAACCCATAATAGGTTTGAGTGTCAGCCCATTTGCCTTACTCTCATCCAAGCCTGAAAAGGCTTGGGATTGCGAGCTCAAGCATCTTTTTAGTTTTTTTGCTCTCATCCGGTTGTGAAAACAACCCGGGAATGATCATAATAAGACAAATGCTGACGAGGAATATTATATTTATTCCATTGACCATGGATCCTGATTACATATCACTTTTATTGTAACATAGATTTTGTCTTGAGTTCTTCAAGCGTAAAATCTTCTTAACTGGCTGATATGCCACGTATTCTTCACTTCTTCCCCATCTTCGGTCATTAACTTTTATGTGCCTGGTCTAGATACTTTTGCGACAATAAAAGGACCTTTCCATGGGCTAAGTAATTTATGGCGTCCGTTAGTTTTTTGTATTCATCGTAGTACTAAGTCTTCGACTTGTACTGAGCGTTGCCTTGAAGGTACTCTGAAAATACACTTGTTTGGTTTCAATTTCTACTTCAATTTATTTAGTTTTTCAAAAGTCTACTTCAAATCTTCGATTAGCATGTCTGGGTTCTTTGTCTTTACTACTACATCATCGACATAAGCTTCCGCATTATTGCCAATTTGTTCACCAAGACATGTTTGAATAGCTGTTTGATAGGTGGCGCCCGCGTTCTTGAGTCCAAAGGATATGGTTTTATGACAATAGACGCCGAAAGGAGTGATGAACGATGTCTTGCTCTGATCTTCTTCTCTTAATGCAATCTGATGATATTCTGAATAGCAATCGAGGAAAGATAGCAGAGCGGATCCTGCTGTTGAATTGATAATTTGATCAATTCGCGGTAACCCAAATGGGTCCTTTGGGAAATATTTGTTAATATCTGTGTAATTGACGCACATGCGCCATTCTACCATGTTCTTTTTTTGTATTAGAACGGGATTTGCTAGCCAATCTAGATGAAGAATTTCTCTTATAAAACCAGCTGCCATTAATTTTATAATTTCCTTCTTGATTGCTTCCTTTTTGTCTGGTGAGAATCTTCTCAACCGTTGCTTAATTGGTTTGGAGCCTTCATTGACATCAATTTTGTACTCAGCCAACTCTCTTGGGACACCTGGCATGTCGGCCGGCTTCTAAGCGAAGATATCTTTGTTGTCCCAAAGAAAGTTGGTGAGCGCGAGTTCCTATTTAGCCGAGAGGTGAGCGCTGATGGTCGTTGTCTTCTCAGGATCACTAGTACACAAGTCAATTTTCTTTACATCGGCTTCTTTCTGAGGTGTAAGGACGCTAGGTTTCTTTGCTAGGATTTCTAGCTCTTCAAGGTTCATTTGTGCGACAATGGTGGTAATTTCTTCTCTGCCGTCGGCTGCTTGTATTTTGGCTGCGATTTGGATTGCTTGAATGTCACAATCGAAGGAACGCTTCAAGATTCCTTGGAGGGATAGTATTCCGTGAGGACCTGGCATCTTTAGTAGGAGGTATGGGTAGTGAGGTATAGCCATGAACTTTGCAAGCGCTGGTCATCCAAGGATGGCATGATACGATGCTTCAAAGTCTGCAACTTTGAACTGAATGAATTCGGTCTGGTAGTTTGCTTGTGTTCCAAACATGACTGGTAGAGTGATTTGCTCGAGCGGCATGGCTACTTTGTTGGGTACTATTCCATAGAAAGATATTCCTATTGGGGTGATCAACCCGGCAAAGTCTAGCCCCATCTTTTTTAGCGTTTCTGAAAATATGATGTTGAGTCCAACTCCCCCATCCATCAGAACTTTGGTGACTGTCATCCTTGCTATAGTTGGATTTAGGACTAGTGGATATAGACTGACATTTCCAATGCTTGTTCATTGATCTTCTCTTGAAAACTGGATTGTGTATTGTGACCAATTTAGGTACCTTGGGACTGCTGGTTCGGCTACCATGATGCTGTGGAGAGCCAGTTTGTCTTGGTGCTTACTTCTAGAACCTGGAATTCTAGAAAAGACTACTGCGACTGTCCCCTTTGGCTACTAGAACTCTTTGTCTTCTGTGTTGTCTTTGTCTTTTTTTGTTATCCTCTTGCTTATCTTTGTTTTTTTCCTTTCCTTGCGTACCGATCAATGAAGATTCGGCAGTCTCCCGTTGTGTGGTTTCCTTGTGGGTGCCATATACAGTGCATATTTTCAATATCCTCGAACCTCCTGAATCTTGAGAATTCTTTCATCTTATCGGCCATGGCGATGGTGTTGTCTGGTCCGCGTTTCCTGTCTAAATGACTCATGTTTGGAAAATTTCTCCAGTCTAAGTTGTCTTTGTTGTTTTCTCGGTTGTTTTTGTTTGGAAATCTTTCTTTTGTCTTTTCTTCAGCCATAATCATTTTTTCTACCGCATGTCTGAATTCTTTATTGTTTATTGTTTCTTGGGTTTTCTTTGCAAAAATCTTGAAACTGCCACTTAGCCATGATTCCGTGGAAGAAGGCTTCAATTACTTCTTGTTTAGTGATGTCATGTACCTGGGCGCGTAATTCTCCAAAACGTAGTAATCTCTGAGGCTTTCGCCTCCCTTTTGCTTGAGTCCTTTTAGTTCTGCATGTGTGATGGGGTACGTAATGATGCCCGTAAAGTTTTTGCAAAAAGCCCTTTGCAAGTCCTCCTAGCCTTTGATTGACCCTGGGTTCAACTTATCGAACCATTGGAGGGGCATGTTTTCTAGCGCCATGGGAAAGAATAATGCTTTGATATCATCATCTCCTCTGGCTAGTTCGATTGATTGCGAGTAATTCTGAGCCACTGTTTTGGTTCGGTCTTCCCGTCGTACTTGGAGTGGTTTGATGGTTTGAACTTGTGAGGCAACCGTATTGAAGCGAGTCATCTTGAAAAACATGGGAATCTATTGTGTGTCCCGATTTCTCTGTGCTCTGACTCAGCTCCTTCTTCTAGCTAGTTGTTATTTAGCCTTGGAATGAATCGAGGTGGTGAGTGGTGAGATGCTCTGCTCCTTTCTTCTCTTGGACGTTCGATTTGATTGCTCCGGTCGTTGTCTCTCCTTTTTTCTTGATTTTGGCTCCCATTTGGCCCTAGTCTCTCGAAGGCGGACCTCCTTTGACTTTGCACGTCTTGTTCATGCGATGTTGTCCTAGAGGGAAGCCTAGAAGAAGCTCTTCCGCCGTGTACCTTTTGAGCTATTGTCCGGAGAACTTCTCGGAGTTGTTCTTATTCTTCATTGGAATGCAAAATTGCTTCAAGTTCTTCTAGTGCTTCCCATATTTTGTTGTATGGGGCTTCATGGGCCCTAGCTGCGCGTCTTTCTTCGGCTTCTTTCTCTGATCTTCTCTTGTAGTACTCGGCTAGCTCCATTTTCTATGTGTCATGTGCTTCTTTTTGTTACCTGGCATGGCGTCTATGACCTTCTTTTAGTATTTTTCTTTTTTCTCTAGTTCGTCGTTGGCCCTCAGATTCACCATCGTATTCAGGCACGTTGGGTAATATGTTTGATTCTGACTCATCTGAAAATCTAACATCGGGTGCAGTTGGTGGCATCGGTAGTGGTCGCCGAATCATGAAGGCTTCTTGTCCTGGCACCAGGCTTGCCTTGCTGTAGCCGCTGACGACTTTAGTTGGAGTGTTGACATCGTGGAGCGCACTACCTTTTTGGTAGGGTAGAGTGATAGCTTCTTCAACCAGTTGGGCATTACTGTTCAGGGGATATGTACCCGGCTAGTGGACCAGGCAATCTTCAGGTGTTACGGTTAACACAAGACTTTCCTGTGCCCCAGTAAGATGCAGCTTCTGTGTCCGTCCAACCATGTCTTGGAGTAAGTCTTGGTATTTCTTTGCCATATTGTTAAGTCCGGTTGGGAAATGACCCAATTTTTTGGAAGAAACTTGAAGTAGATTTGAACCAATCTCTTGTAGGGTTGATGCTGCGTTTCGGAGTCCAATCGAAAAAGGACTTGGCTTATCTTTGAAAGAACCCGGATAAGGCTCCGAGAAGGAAACCGGCTCAGATGTCAAATCGGGATTGATCGTTGTCAGGGCCTGAGTTGGTTCGGACACCGTAAGCTTTTCGAGATCCTTAGTCAGCTTCGTCAGAAGGGTGAGATCTTCGTGGGCTTCTAGAGCTTCGACGAGGTGTCCATGGAGGTTGCCCTTGTTGTCCACCTCGTAAACTCATGATCCGAAGATGAAGATTGATCCTGACAGGAAGATCATATCGTCGAAATCCGTAGAGCTCTTGATCATGATTGCGTCGAAAGCCCCTACCTAGTGCACTAGCTGTCGGTGTTTGACCACCGATAGCCTGCCACGGGGGTACCCGGGACAGTTGTTCGGTCTTCGGTGCGCGCTAGAACTCGACGGTAAACGTAGAGCAGTCGATTTATACTGGTTCGGGCCCTCGATCGATGATCGAGTAATAACCCTACGTCCAATCGGTGTTAGCCTTTGCATTGGATTGATTGTCTTGTATCGTTTGTTGTTACAGGGGTGCCCACAACCTCTCTTTATATCAGTAGAGAAGGCTGTGGTGTGGTTACAATCATAGACGGATCCAAAGAAGGTGTCCTGAACTAGATACATAAGTTACTTTCCCTAGGAATCCGGCTAGTCTGGCATATTCTATTCGGATTCAGTGTAGTAGATGCTACATCTCTTTTAGCTCCAGTTCGTGGGCCAGGGCAGGGCCCACGACTCGTAGTCACATTGTTATGGAACCCTGTGGGTCCCGTATCGACAAGCTTGTTATATGAACGGGTTTATATTGCTTACTGAATGTGATATGACCCTGTGTTCTTAGTACTCACTCCATCCACAAAGAATGTAATTCTTACTTTTCGAGAAGTCAAACAATTTGAAGTTTAACTAAATAAGTATCAACATTTATGATACAAAATAAGTACAATTAGATTAGTTATAAAACATATTTTCATAATAAATTTATTTGAAGACATAAATGCTAATACAATTTGCTATAAACTTGATCGAATTTGAGCAGCTTAACCGGCACGGATCCCATAGTTATATTCTTTTGTGGATAGAGGTAGTACTACCTCCGTCCCAAAAGAATACAATTCTAGCATAGTATTACATCTACTGCCTTAAGTTTGATCAATTGTGATAAAAAATATCCATGTTTATGGTACCAAATAAATACCATAAGATTAATTACAAAATATATTTTCATATTAAATTAATTTAAAACCATAAATGTTAATATTGTTTAAAAAAACTTGGTCAAATGTGAACCTTTTTATGGCACGCAATCTATAGTTGTATTCTTTTCGGGACGGAGGTAGCAGTAGATCTCGAAATGGACCTAGATGTCTTTTTTTTTATAATCGGACCTGGATGTTGGGTGGGTGGGTTCAGGCCTGTCATGTTCATTGTTCAGTGTCATCCATCTCCTTGAATCATGTCAACTGCACTTCAGGGCCAGCGGTTGCACGTACACTCAGCTGGCAGGGCTGTTAAGTGTTAACTGGGGGGATACATATGCAAATGGAACGAGAAGATCAGGTGCAGGCGATTAGGTCCATTGGAACGAGAAGACGTACTAGAAGCAGTGCAGGCGACCTCACTCCACGCAGCTTGAACAGCGGGCCATTTCCAACTCGTGGCTCCAGTCCAGCAGCGAGTATCGGTGAATAAATAATGGAAGCAGGGCCCATCAGGCATCATCAGTCCCAGAAGCTCGCACGCATGCATTCTGCTTCCATTCCTCTCCTCGGATAATTTAGATTAGGGCCTGGTTTAGATGGCAAAATGGAAGATTGAAAAGTACTGTAGTACTTTCGTTTGTATTTGGTAAATATTATCCAATTATAGACTAACTAGGCTCAAAAGATTCGTCTTATGATTTACAACTAAACTGTACAATTAGTTATTTTTTTATCCACATTTACTACTTCATACATAAATCCAAATATTAATGTGATGGAGAGAGAGTGAAAAAATTCTAACTTTTGATGCATCTCAACGAGGCCTAGATTGGTCCCGTACCGGGGAGCCACACTGCTTCGACTACGCTGAAATGAGTGGCCATTCGCAGTGCAGGCGTGCCGCATGAAAAAGGCACACGCAGAGCACGAGATCGTACCTCGTGTGCTGGTGGCATGGTGTGCGGGATGCACGCATAGCAAACCAAACCTTTGGATTAAAACATGTAGGCTGTGTTCGATTCCTAAAAAAAACACTGTGCAAACAAAAGATTCCCTGTCACATCAAACTTGCGATACATGCATGGAGTACTAAATGTAGATGAAATCAAAAACTAATTGTACAGCTTGGTTGTACTTTGAGAGACGAACGTTTTGAACATTAGTCAACGATTGGACACTATTTATTAAATAAAACCAAAACATGCTACAATACTTTTTTACACCTTTTCGCGGAACTAAAGGTGTATGCTCATTGGCCACCAGAGTCTGATGTCTACGCGTACGACACGTACGCCTAGGGCAATTTTTTTATCAATTCAATTTGCTTCTGTACGCTGAGACAACTGCTCGGACCAGTAAAAACAAAGAACTACATTGATTCCTTATTACAGAAAACAAAAAACTATTTACCTTTATTCCTGGGAGGGAAAGAAAATCAAACTATTGATTTCTTAATAAACCAGGCTATTTGGCTTGGAGTTGATATTCCACTACTTTTCAAAGTTTATATATAAGTTTATCTCAAATTCATAGGGTGGGGGATGAAAATTGATTCTACAGATCATCCTGCTATGTTTCTACTTTGCAACGTATGACACACTCATCAGCTCGCTCCCCCTATGATAGAAATGCAACACATAAGTATCTCTCTTATATAGACAATAATAATATACAAATAGAATCCATATACCATCATATTAGCTTAATTAATATGTGTCTAAATTATGATTATTAAAATGAATTCAATTCCAAGGATCCAAATGGGGCCTGAAGTCAATAAAAAACATATGAAGTTATATACTCTGAAATTAATTTTAGCGTTATTTGGCATTGATAAGAAGCAAAGAACTGCATTGCAATGCATTCCTCCTGAGCAAGATCAGCAACAAAGTTTTAGGTTGAAATTATTTGCCAAAAACCACAATATATCCCTTGTGAGACATAATGTGCAGCAAATAGTTGCATCTACTACTAAAACAAGGCCTTGTTTGAGTTATCTCCTGCGTTTACCAACCGTGAAAAAGGTCAAGGACATTAAGTTCTTAAACTTGAAACAAATTAATTTTTATTCATTTTTTGCTAGGAAATTAGTTTTATTTAAGGAGATATGATAAGCACTAGTTTTTTTTCTTTCTTGTTTCCCGTTTAGCGGCGAAGCTACATTCAAGCATCCAGGTCATCCGACCCCAGCAGTTTTGTGGTAACCCCTTATACCAGCGAACTCTAGCCAGATTGATACCCAGTAGAAATTATGTGTGACCCCGGCGTCGGTGGCTCAGGGGTGGAAACAACCGAAGGGAATTCTGAGGAGTCACATGTTGGCCCAACCGGAATGGACAGTAGAAGAGGAAAATTTTGGGTCCAACAAATTTTAAGGTGTACTAGGTAGTCTGCTCGAGCTATTTTTAAGAGCAGGGGGCTAGGCAAATAGATAGTGCCGCTCCAGATGCTCTAAGCAACTAGTGCTCGGATGTATATGCGAGAATTAGCTACTGGATTATGTGCAGTTAGCCAGTGCATCAACACATTGCATTTCAGAGGTTAGAGATACGGTCTACGGAGTAGAGTGGACTGCAACAAAAAAAAACTCTGCGTGTGTTCAACGGCCCCGAGCCCGCAAGCCAGCGCTGAACTGCCCACCGGATACCAGCTGGCCCATGAAAGTAAAGTAGGCCCGCCACTCTTAATTCCTTGTCGTTGGTTTTCCATTAATCCCCTATGGATAAACTATAGACTGTAGCCCAGCTTAAAGCCCCAGCTTAAACCCTAACTTGCCGATGCGTGTGCTGTGTGCACACCTCATGTCTTGCCCTCAGGAGAGAAGTGTTCTATTATTATGAAAATCCATATACAAATATATAATACTTGGGCTACCTATGTCATATATTTTTTTACAGCTGCACTTCCACAAGGGCAGGCGTTCTGCGTCCCTTCACTGCTGGATCCAGAGGCAGAACCAGGGGCATATACAAATATATAATACTTGAGCCACCTTCTCACGAGGGCAAAGCGAGCATATGTCATATATTTTTTCACGGCTTTTTCACGACTGCACTTCCACGAGGGCAGGCGTCCTGGGGCTGTGTCCCCCACCCCAAGCACAGTAGATTTATTTAATACCGATATAAATATTTGAATTTATAGTAGGAAAAATATCATTTTTCACCCCTTTTTATTAAAATATTATGATTTTGGTTATAAATAGTGTAAATTTTTTAAAAAGTTGTTGAAACATATAATTATGTATATTTTATCACACTAAAAAATACAATCACATTTGTCCAGTCCTCTTAATCAAAATCGTTGGTTCCGCCACTAGCTGGATCGGAAGACTGGGAGTCTTAGGCTATCATCTTCCTTCGTTGCTACATCTTCCTTTGTAAGGGGTGGGGCTACCGGCGAGCTGCTCCGGGTATACAAGCGTGGTATGAAGTTTTGCTTTTCAATGGATATACACATTTTGATTAGTATTTTAACTTTTATACAGAGGGCTCTACGCAATGACACTCAAAAGAGATTTTCCTGACCCCGAGGAGGTTGCTGCCCTTGCGATGATGGCGCTCGCGGCAGTTGCCCTGGCTGGAGGCTTGGTGATCGATGCATTTTGGCGTCTCCCACGGCTCCGTGGTCATCGGAGTGTCCATTCTCACGAGGGCAAGCCAGCATATGTCATAATTTTTTCACGGCTGCGGCATCATCTTTGTGCACTTCCACAAGGGCAGGCGTTCTATGTCCCTTCATTGCTATATCCAGAGGCGGAACCGGAGGCAGTAGGGGCCATGTGCCCCCAGCACAGTAAATTTATTTAATACCTATATAAATATTTAAATTTATAGTAGAAAAAATATCAATTTTCACATATTTTTTAAAATATTATGATTTTGTTATAAATAGTGTAATTTTTTTAAAAAGTTGTTGAAACATATAATTATATATATTTTATCACACAAAAAATACAATCACATTTGTCTAGTCCCTTTTTAATCAAAATCGTTGGTTCCACCACTGGCTGGATTGGAAGACTGGGAGTCTCAGGCTCTCATCTTCCTTCGTTGCTACATCTTCCATTGTGAGGGGCGGGGTATGCAAGCATGGCATGAAGTTTTGCTTTTCAATGGATATACACATCTTGATTAGTATTTTAACTTTTATACAGAGGGCTCTACGCAATGACGCTGAAAGGAGATTTTCCTGACCCCGAGGAGGTTGCTGCCCTTGCGATGATGGCGCTCGCGGCAGTTGCCCTGGCTGGAGGCTTGGTGGTCGACGCATTTTGGCGTCTCCCACTGCTTCGTTGGAGGATCCCAGCTGCACCTGCACCTCAACTACCACCGCGCTGCGTCCAAATTGCTTGGCACTGTCATCCCTTGTGCAGCTGGGATTTTGTTCGCTCTCCTTCATTTCATCGAGCTGATATACACGGAGACGCCACGAGCCAAGACGGCGATTATGTTTATCGCCTTAGTCTGTCCTCACATGTTAGATGTTGTCCTGTATACATTGACCTCCGCGGCACTGAAACCCGTGTTTTATTGGCATGTAGCATGTAAACATAATAATAGTAGCGTATAGTGAAAGGGGAACACTCTTGACTCTTTTTGCCACTCTTTAGAGGGAGTGGATTTTTAATGAGGTCCCCTTTAATTTTTCTTTTGTTTCCTCCAAAAAATAATGTACAGTATGAACCCTTTAACTTTTCAATCTGTAATTTGTTTGCTGATCTCGTTGATTGTCGACCAGAGTGACTTTTATTCAACGTCTTAATAAACCTGTATCTGCTGCTGTAAGCACGCGAGAGATGTAAATTGAGTTATAGAGAAGGAGGATGCTGCCTAGAAACAATTAGTGGTGATTGTTACGTGTAAATCAACGAACAATAATAGTGCGCGTTGCTCTTTATGTGCAAGTGACTTTTTAGCCGGCCACCTCATCGATGGCTGACGAGCGCCGCACGGTGGGCGTGGTGGGAGCCATCACGCCCAACTTGGACTGACACAAGGAGATGACAGAAGCTACTAAACCCCACGGGGATTGAGTAGTTTGTAGGGGTTCACTCATTCCAGATTAAATCATCTTGGGGATTAGACTCCCTACAACCGAACATAGCCTTAGAGGGATGAAGAGACTTGCTGTGCATAGCGAGTGTCACTGTCCTCACAAATACATTTATTTATTTACAAACATTTATTCCAAATTTAAAATATAATTGTACATGAAAGAATTATTCTCTTCTGACAATAACATGCTAATTAAATCAATAACAAATCCCTATGATAGCACGTTTTGCAATCCTGATGAATGAACTATCGACTAGTGTAGCAAAGAGGCTACAAATCTCCTAGACTAATGTTTTTTTATGGGTCTGATTGGTTTGCGACCAAAATTTATCATGCCACAAGATTTGGCAAACCAAAGTTAGGTAAAAAAAATCTTGCCATAGATTTAGCAAGCCAAGTGTGAGGAATTGGCAAATTTTGGTAGGAAACCAAACAATAGCCAAAATCATGACTTGCCAAATCTTGGACAAGGCAAATTTTAATAACCAACCAATCAGACCATATATACTATACTACAACTAATAAAATATAGAGACAATTCCCTCTGAGCTATTATAAAAGATGCATCTTCCTTCTTAGCAACTGAAAAAGTTCATCTTCCCTTTCAACCATCACTCAATTTTTTTTTGACCCCTGTATGCCATTACCATCAGTTTTCATGGTAACGGGAGCTAATAGAAGTTTAAAATGTCTGTTTTGCCCCTCTTACAGGCAGGCCCCACGTGTCAGCCTTCTTCCTCATTTTCCATCCTTCTTTCTTCTATCTCCCGGACTCCCGGTTCCTTGCTCACTGTTTGACTTCATCCATGGCCATGGCCGGCAATGTGGAGGGGGCCTCAGACCTTTGATGCAGCCGCGTGGGCCACCTTCCGGCACGCATCTCGGCAGCCCTAGCCTCGGTAGGCGCGGCCTTCTCGCGCTCTGCACCTCCGTAGGGGCCTTGCCGGAGGGCAAGCAACAAGCAGGCAAGGCGGTGGGGGCTAGGAACGGGTTGTCGCCGAGCGTGAGAACGGTGAGCCCCGACGTCACGGCGAGCAAGCGCCACGGGAACGTGCCGTCAAAGCAGTTGGAGGAGACCTTGAGGCTGCGCAACCCGGACAGCGGCGAGAGGTCCGGCACCGCGCTCGTGAAGTTGTTGAACACGAGGTTGAGGTCCCGGAGCGCTGTGTACGCGACGACGCCGTCGATGCCGTCCGCAAGGGAGTTCTCCGGCAGGGACAGCACAGCAAGGGATGGGAGGGATGCGCAGAGGTCACGGCAAACAGCTTGACGGACGGCAGGGCGAGGGACGTGATGTTGCTGCCGGTGAAGGTGCACGGAGATGTGGTGGCGTCCCACGTGGCGAAGAATGGCGCGGCCTTGGCCGGGACCGTGAGAGCAGCCTTGAAGGCCAGGAGCGCGTCTATCTGGGACGACGATGACGACAGTGCTGAGGCCTCCGTTGAGCTGCCCAGCGCCATCGCTCGCTCTCGGAGCTCGGCAACACGGCCTCCTGCCAGCCATGGATCTCTACCGCGCCGTCCGCTCCTCCTGCGCGGGGGCGACGGCGGCCACCACCTCGCCCTCCTGGCTGCCGCGGCGAGGTTCGCACTCGCCGCCGCGCGGCTCCGCGGCGCCCGGTCGCGTGCTCCGGCACTCGTGGGCTCCATGCAGTGGTTCATCGGCGAGGGCAACGACATGGAGCAGCGGGACAAGAAGAAGGGGAGGGCGGGGCTAGGGCTGGAGTTGAGTGGCCGCGCGGAGGTGCAGGAAGGCGTCGAGAGCTGGGCTGGCGAGGGGCGCTCGGCGGCAGAGTAGCAGCGCCGGGCCGGGGAGGAGCGCTACGCATGGGGTTCACCTGTAAGAGGGGTAAAAACGACATTTCACGATCCGACTAGCTGCCGTTTCGATGGCAGTGGCATGCAGGGGTAAAAAAAAATCCAAACCCGTGGGTGAGAAGGAGGAAGAACTTTTTCAATGGTGTAGAAGGAAGATGTATTTTTTACAGTGGCTCATAGAGAATTGTCTTTAAAATATATAGTAGGAACAAAAGAAAACCAGAAATGGTCAACTAATCACGAAAGGCCGCACTATTATTGTTGCTCTGCTTCCCGCCATCAGTCTGATGGATTAGAGGAGCGGAGGCGGAGGAGGCACCGGCAAGCGAGGCGCCGGAGCCCGAGGACGGCGGCCACGTGCCAATGCTCCAAGAGCCGTGGAAGCGTCCGTTGCCGTGGCCAGCGAAGAGCCCGTCCATGATGCCGCTGGGCTCGGCGGCTTCGAGAATCCTCGAGTAGTCGAGGTAATCAGCCATGTCGTCGTCGTCGTCGCCTGCGGCGGCCTGCGACTGCGACTCGAGCAGCGCGGCGGGCTGGCCCGCCCTGGCGGCTGCGGAGGCCGCCTCGGAGTCCCTGGCGCGGCGCGCGGCGGCGTCGTCGGGGAAGTTGAGCTTGGCGCGGCCGCCGCGGAAGCGGAGCGCGGCGGCGTCGTAGGCGCGCGCGGCGTCCTCGGCGGTGGCAAAGGTGCCGAGCCACAGCCGCGCCGCCTTCTGCGGGTCCCGGATCTCCGCCGCCCACTTCCCCCACGGCCGCCGCCTGACGCCGCGGTACTTCCGCGCGGGCGCGGGCGCTGCTGGCCCCGGCTCCTGCGCCGTCACCCCGCGAGCTGGCCACGGTGGACGGCGCTGTCGTCGTCCACGCGGTGCCACGACGGCATGACGAGCGCCGGCGCCCCGCGGCCGCTGGCGACGACGTGCGTGAGCGCGGAGACGATCGCCGCCGTCTCCGCCGCCAGCGACTGCTCCGGCTCCGAGCACCCCATCGTCGTCGGCGTCGTCGGTGTCTGCTGCTGCATTGATCTTCCCAGCATAAAGCCGCGACGCATGGGATCACGAACGTTCCATGTTTTATAGCTCATTCTCTGAGAAATGGCAGAGAGACGGAGCAAGAGGCCAAGAGCAGGCTGCAGCGTCGTCGTCACGCGGAAGCCAACTTGGATTAGGCCTGCGATTAGCAGCAGCAGCCGCCCGCGGCAGCGGCACGTACGAGTACGCAGGCACGCGCCATCCTCTTATCAGAGATCATTGTAATCAATAAACAACTACATAAAAAAATCCACGAACCAACCTACTCCTTCCGTCCTAAAATTACTGTCGCTATTAGGGTACGTACCACAAGTTTAACTTGATTTGTAGAAAATACGTGCAATATTTATATCTCCAAATAAATTTATTTAAAAAGTAGATTCAAAGATCTTTTCAATGTATTAATTATGTACCATAAATATTAATATATTTCAATATATATTTAGTTAGAGCTGAAAGCGAAAACGACGTATATTTACAACACGAGTAGGCAAAAGCTGTCTTGGCGGCTAAGATACGACCATGCCTGTCATCGTCTGTACTGCACTTCCCCGCTTGGATTCTTCTTCTCGTTTGTAAGAAACCTCAGACGGAACAAAAGCCTCTGTTTTTGGAACTATGCTCCTTCTGCTTCTGCCGTTGAAGAGCCACGACTGCACTTTGAAGTCGCGACGCTCCGAGCCTGCTGAGTTGCTGATAGTGCTAGCCTGCTAGGTCGGCCGCTGTGGATACCGGATAGGTCCCTGTCTCTAGGAAGCGAAAGCAGAGATGCATTTATCGATAGAGGGAAAAGAAATGTTCTCTTGGTCCTATCCCAATTTAATTTGCCATATCGATCTTTCGACATATAATTTCAGTGTCAACTCTGACGTCAGACTGCTGACGTAACCTTTGCTTCCTCTCTCTCATGATTTTCCTATACGTGGGCGAGGGGGAAGAACCGCATTTTTTTATTGATGAGGAAATTGCTTCTATATTATCCGAACTATAATAGTTCCTTATGTACCATTAAAAAATATAGATTAATTATCGTCGATTTAGTTTTTTTGTTCTGTTTTTCCTCCACTGTATGCCAATACCGTCCATCCACTCCAAAAGTACAAAATCACTCCATCGTCATTAATTTAGATTTTCTTTTCTTTTCTTGCGTGCGATTGTTTTTAAATTTCATGCACAATCTGATAGACGCTAGATTGCACATTTTATTCTTTCCTGGCCACGTCCTTCTTAACCTATGTCCTTGTGGCTTGTTGTGGTCGTGAAAATGATTACTATACACACACACACACAAATCAAAGGGCCTGTTTGTTTGTTCGGATGGAATTGGATTTTATTTCAAGAATCAAGAATCACATTTCATTTTAGATCTTAATTGTGATGAAAGCTTGATGACAGCAGTGAGGATCCCCCACAAGGAGCTTTTTATGCAGGACTCATGAGAGACGAGTGAAGGAGATCGGGCCACAAAGGGTGGTGATGAATCTCACTTTCCGTCTCTCTCTCTCTCTCTCTCTCTCTCTCCATTTCTTACCTTATGAATTTGACATAGGTCTATACTTAAGATCTAGAAAGTGGTGGAATACCAAATTCTAAGCTAAATAGACTAGTTTATGAAGTAGATTCCAGTTCAACTCAAATGAAATGAGTCCAAGGGATATATATTTTTAGCACCAACTAACTGCTTCAAGACGATGATAGCACAAAAGAGAAAATAATTTCGAATCAATGGCACTGAAGGAAAGCTTTAATTTTTAATAGTGCATAAAGGATGTCTATAGCTTTCAACAGGCATCCATGATATTTTTTTTTCTCTTTTTCATTCCCTTTACACTTTATAGCAACCCAAACAAAATCAATGTCACTGAAGGAAAATTTTAGTTTTTAATGGCGCATAAAGGATGTCTATAGCTTTCAATGTCATTCATGATTTTTTCTCTTTTTCATTCCCTTTACACTTTATAAGAAGTGTCAACCCAAACTGAATCTCATTGTATTACCTAGAACATCAGTCTATTTAGGTATCGCGGTTTGGATTTGGTCCAAGAAGCTATTTAATCTAGACACATGTTTAGTTCAGTTCTAGTCTTCTAGACCTCTAAACTCCAATTAATTATATTTACGGACCTCAAATAATCTTAAAACATTAAGATAGCCTAGCGCCCTAGTCCAGCCCAATGTTTAGGCCTGCTAATCACATGTCTACGACCTTACTAGCTAACCGTGCCTCCCCTCCTTATTCTTCCTCATGCCAACACCACACCCCTTTGCCATGTGACCTGCTTGTTATCCTGCGTCCGTGCTATATCGGTGTCTAACTTTTAAGATCCATATAAGAAAAATAGAGCACAATGGCGCTATGCTTCATGCTCCCAACCAGTATCCAGGGCTGCCACGGGTAGGTGCACATGGTGCGACTTTCTAGGGCCTAGCCCAAGGGAGGGCCCAAATCTAGATATGCAACTTCCCAAGGCCCGAGCCAACGAAAGCCCAAACAAACAAGCAGATGGTGAGATGCCCGCGGCTCCACACCCCCATCATCCCTGCGACGTTTCAGTTGCTAATGCACTACCCACTCCTACTTGATTACTTGCCAATTGCCGTGACACAAGTACGCCATGCATCTCGCCTCATGGAGTCACGGTCTTGGATGGATCACTGTCGCTCGAATGGGACATCGGACAATAGAGTACTAAACATTGGAATTTGGGGGTTACTTTGAAATGCTAGAATTTTACATGAATCAATTTACTCACAAAAAAGTACAATATTATCTTAAACACTAAACAGTAAATGGTCGGTCACCTTTTGTTTTTGCATTTAGATTGTTTATGTGGTAGAACTGCCCAAATTATATGGCCCACATACACTTGTCATTGTATTAAAGACCTTTATGCATGGGAACCAAATAATTCCGGTAGTTTGTCAGGTGTCCTCGGGGAACCCCGAATCATTCACGATTCAACTTTCCGCAGGATCATTACAGAAGACATTGCAATATTAGAACAGTTGATTCGAATATATTACATCAGAGTTGAAGAGCGAAAATATTACAAACCATTTATTCAAGTCTTACAAACCATACGTTTTAATTTCTCAAGCGAAGTAGGATACCATGTCCAACACATCTTTATTCCTTACATAAAGTATCATCCAGCCCACGGATGATAGTATAGCACATCTACTGCTGATTTCCATCATCTTCTAGAACCGTCATACAGCAGGGACAAAAGCCTACCTGTTGTTGGGGTTCATCTGCAACAGGGGTTAACAAACCCTGGGTACGAAGGTACTTCGCAAGACTTACCCGACAAAAGAAAGACTCCAAGGATATGCTGGCTTTTCGGGAAGTCAAGGTAAGGTTTTAGCAAGCATCAAGATTAATCTTTTGTAGAAAAGCTTACTAAAGTTGATCTTTACTTTCAACATTTTAGCTCTAGTTGATTCATTATAAGTCTTCAGTTTGCACCTGATCTAAATCAAATACTTCTTGAATCATCACACCTCATAATCATAGTGCCGTTGTTCCATTGATTAACTATGCAGCTCAGTTGATCGAGTCTCCATAACCGAGGAGCAACGACATTCGAATCGATTCTAAACCTAGCTGGGGATTCCCAACCATACGACATATGCAGGTCCCGGACCTACATATATCAACCTTCACTCGGATCCTCCAAAATAGGAACGGGTTCGCGCCACCCGAAAGTACAGTACTCTACCGCCCTACCCTATTCTAGTAGGGTGGGTACACACTACTCTCGCCATCTCTCCACTCCCAGTGCGCGGTTGTCCTCTCCCATAATGGAATAGCCAAGGTATTAGGCTTACCGGAGTATGTGGCTAGTACTACAAAGTCTCGACCACAAATGGCCCTACAACGATCGGTCTTTAATCGACACAGACGGGACTAGCACGACTAGGCAATCCTATTGGCTTAACCACCAAAACATAACCCGTGTCCCGTCCGGTCTCCAATTAATCCATATTCATCATTAATCATCAAAATATTTCATGAGTATAGAGTCAATGCGAATGATGAAAACATCATTTGACTTCTTATTAACTAAGCATGGCTAAGCATTACTACTATTGTATTACTAACAAAGTAATAAGGGTAAAGTTTTATATCAAGGCAGGCATGCAACAATAGGTTTCCAAACATTACCTATTTTACCTAATGCACATTTTACGAGAATTAAAGTGTGATAAACATTTATAAAATACAAGGAAATGGTTTAAAAGCTTCGGGGCTTGCCTTGGTTAGCGAAGGAGTTAGGATCTTCTGACGAACCACAGATATCAAACCCAACCTCCACCGAGGGATGCTCCTCTTTAGGGACTTGATCAACGGTCACATCCTCACCTCCTGTCACTATACGTGATAATGATATATCCTCAACATGATGAAATGTTAAACATGATGCATGATGGATGCATATCACACTAATAACTTGAGTACAACTTTTCTTCACGATAAAGTTGCAAGCCAACAAAACCAACTTGTTACTTATTGCTAGGGTTGCATTAAGTTGTTCATTTATTCCATAAAGCAAGTTTCTTCATGTTTACAAGAAAAAGACTACCCATCCTTGGAACAACAGTGAATTATATGTCCCAAAGTCAATAATCAAACCAAAATGCCAAACAAGACACATAAGGATTAACCCTAATCACCTTTTATTAATATAGGGTCTGCGCTGAAGAGCCCTAGCGCCGCCGCCGCCGTAGCAGCAGCCGCCCCCGTCGTCCACCACCGCTGGTCCCCCTCCCTTCTCCTCCGGCATCTCGCCGGGGGCTGAAGGGAGTGGGGATCCATTGTTTTTAATAAGTTTTTCTCAGTAAATCGAGTCATTAGGGTTAGCGTCTCTCCATGCCAAATTACTTGGTACTGGAGTTTTATCTCCTCCTTCTCCTCATCTCTGTCGACGGTGAAGGAGAAGGGTGGAATCGTCTTCTCCATGGCGGCTCCGTTGAAGATGAGGGCGACGACATCGGCGTCAGCATCTTCATCGACATGACGACATGGAGACTTTGGTTTCCGGACGACGGCATCAAGGCGGAGATGATGTCGCCGTCATGGAATAATTTTCTCCGGTCTTTTCTCCGTTTTGTTGTGGTTAGATCTGGCCACGATGAAGGACTAGGGAGAATAATTTTCAGATCAGTCTTCCTCACTCTTCGGTGGCAGAAAGAAGAAGAAGGAAGACACCAGAAAGAAGAAGTTCCTCAATTCCGCCTACAGGAATGTTGGCCGTTGTTCGTTGGGCATTTGTTCTCAGGCCATTTGCCGAGTGTTTGCCTGTGCGGTCATCCATACTGCAAAGCATTTAACAGGTTAGGTTTTGAGTTGTGCTTTTCACAGCGTGGGTACTATTTTGTAATCCAGAGTGCTTGTAATGTGTTGATGTACCCAGCTATCATATAATATAATTCTTCTTTCGTCGCAAAAAAAAATAATAATCACCTTTTATTAATTAATTAATTAATTAATTAATTAATTAATTAATTAATTATGCATGAAATAAGGATTTATTTAAACATTTCAAATTCGTCCCAAAATTTTGTGGAGGTTGTTTATATCATAAAACAGTGGAAAAACAAGTTTCATAATTTTTGGGTAATTATTTTGGCCTACAAAAATCATAGAATTTGCATTTATTAGTTAAAAGAGAGAATTTTATCTCATGCCAAAACTATCAAAATTCTATGTTTCCTATTTTTCCTAGGTAAACATCATCACAGAGAAGCTACCCAAAAATTTTCATAATTTTTTGAGCTCTAAATATTTTGTTATGAAAAAAACAAATTCCAGCATACTTATTCATTTTCTGGAAACTGAAAAAGGATTCTAAAAACGTTTCCCGCGCGTGCACAGTCAGCACAGAGGCTGACAGGCGGGTCCCGGTGACCAGCGCGACCCACTCCAGCGTTGACCGCGACCGCGCCGGCTTTGACCGCCGATAACTCGCCGACGGCGAGCTCGCCGGTGACAAGATCAGTACCAACGCACTCATCTCGATCTTGCGCACACATCTAGGGGGTTAGGTGGCTGAATGAAGGCTCGACTCGTGCTCGCCGGTGGCCATGGCGGCCCGGCGATGCGGCGCTCGCTGCGCCGGCCACTAGGGCGCGGTAGTGGCACAGTTGAGGGGCTAGCAACGTCCAGGGAGCTTACCACGTGAGGTTCTCCGCGGTGGTTGGAATGGAAACGAGGCAGAGGTAGCTCATCGTCGTTGATGGCATCTCGACGGCGCGCTCCAACGAAACGATGGTGACGCTCCGGTCGACCTTGAACGGTAGAGATCAAAATAACAGGCCGATGAGCACCAGGGAAGCAAAACGGAGTAGAAACGCGAGACAGGAGGGGAAGATATGCTCCGAGGTAACCTGGCCACGGCGAAGTACCTCACGGCGGCGCTCCGGCGAAGCTGAGAGAAGAACCGCGCGCGTGCGCCACTCCGGCAAGGCGAGGCTACGCGAGCGGGCTCAGGAGATGCACAACAGCGAGGTGAACACGACTGCACGGTCAATTGGATGAAGATGGTGAGTGCACGATGAATTTCGCCGTTGATAGAGAGCTCGACGGCGGCGAAGAAGAAGAAGAAAATAGAAAGTCGAAGACTGGCGCTTGTCTTTTATAGAGCAAGAAAAAAAGCGGTGAGGTGGCCAGGGGCATCGCGACCTTGGCCAGGTGCTTGGCCGCGCGCGCCGACGACGGAAGAGAGGAGAAAGGAAAACAAAGTGCGTCATCTACTGTAGCACTAGAACCACCTCATTCTTCCATTTTTCTTTTTCAATATTACTCACAATTTCACATGGAGACTTCAAAAACTTGCAACATGAAAGTTGTTCAAACTAATGAGAGCTACAACTTTGCTTTGTGAACCATTGCCAAATTCCAAATATTTTTGAAAGTAGAGTTTTGAATTTTGAATTTGAATTAGTGTTAATTATCTATTCATTAGTACTTTTGGTAATTCATTAGTACTTTTGGTAACTAATTAGTGAATAATTACAATTCAAACAACTTAATCATTTGTACCATTTTAAGGCACAAATTTTATTATGAAATTTATCTTGATAATTCCTCCAAAATTTAAATTCAAATTTGAATTCCCACTCAAACAACATATGCAACAATACATGTTATTATTGCAACATGTGAACCACTACATATGCAACATTTGATAATACTCTTGAAACATGATATGCTTTTATGCCATGATGCTTGATGATAACATGATCAAGGTTTTATTTAGTGCTTAACACCTAGAGTGTTACAATTTAGGAGGTGTTTAAATGGAGTTAAAATGATCTAAACAATTTTATATAGTAACACTTACATATACATATTTATCTATGTAAAAGCTCAATATGCTACAAAGTAAACATATTTACGCATATAAAAAAAATAAGTATTCTACTAAATTTTTTTGAAAGAAACTAAATCCCACTCCACCTCATATATTAACTACGTTATAATTAGTTGGGTGCCAAACGTAGTAGTTGTAATCCTCCTATTGATTAAATGGCTATTTAGATCATTTAATCACAGTAAACTCAATTATCTTTGGACCATTTAAGCGGTTTAGACGAGTTTAAGCAATCCAACCATTTATTTAGGTCTTGTTTAGTTCGTGGGTAAAAAGTTTTTGTGTCACATCGGATGTTTCATGGGATGTCGGGGTGTTCGGATACTGATAAAAAACTAATTACATAACTCGTCTCGAAACCGCGAGATGAACTTATTAAGCCTAATTAATCCGTCATTAGCACATGCATGTTACTGTAGCAATTATGGTTAATCATGGACTAATTAGGCTTAAAAGATTCGTCTCGCGGTTTCTATGCAAACTGTGCAATTAGTTTTTTATCTACATTTAATGCTCCATGCATGTGTCCAAATATTCGATGTGACATGGTGAAAAGTTTTAAGGTGAGAACTAAACAGAGCCTTAATTGATTAATTCACTGTTTAGGTTCTAGACAGCAGCACAAACACATGAAACAGTACAAATTACCACGTACAGAAGCAATTCATGGGCTGGCCTATTTCTTTCCTTTTTTTTTCTTCAAACAAAAAAGCTCCGTTCCTTCCCTTGTTCCCTATGGGCCCCATGACCATGACCCCATCTATGCGTGGGACCCCTGACCTCTGTTCCCAGCTCGCCCTCGCCACCGACGCATCAAGCCTCTCGTCCTCGTCTCCTTGCGGCCGTCCCCGTCTCAGCCGCCGCTGTTCTCCTTCCCCTCGTCAATGAGCCTGGCACCCCCGGCCTTGTTCGCTTGAACTACTCCGACCGTACTTTTCAACGAACGAATAGTGTTTTTTTCTCTCAAAAAATCAACATAAGCATCTGTATAAGTCAAATTTTAGCGAAACAAACAGGGTGCGACCTCTCCCTCCTCCTCTCTGGTTGATCCGGAGTGCTGGAAGTTATTGGTACGCCCTCGCCTCATTTTTTAGAGAAAACGCCCTAGCCTCACACTTCTCCCAGATTATTCAGATTTTTGAAAGAGTGAAGAACTCTTCCTTCAGCTTGCTTTGTTGTAAGATTCATTCATCCGCCACCTCTAAATTCCAATTTCAGGCCGTCTTGTGGCTGCCTGCTGTTCTACAGTCGACGAATCACGAATGCTAATGGTGTTTCTGCTGCTTGAACTCATTTCTTCGTCTCTTCTGAACGAGGCTGTCCGGAAGATGTGCTTTTTTTAGGTGTTTCTCTGTATGCTGAATTTGTCCAATTATTCGGATTGCAGGAGGAAGAATGCGCAGAGACACCATCGTACATCCACATTGACAGCAACGATTTCTCCTACAGAAAGTGAGCAACCGAGTAGCTCTGCGTTAGTTCTTTCTCAATCTGTCCAATGTGGTTTGAACTTTTGATGAGACTGGTTCGCAACATTTCCTCTCGTTTTCTGTTGTTATGGGAATGTACCTGACTTCCTGTGTTATCTTTTGGAGGCACAAGAGGCAGACAGAGGAGGACATAGCTGTGTGTGAGTGCCAGTATGATATCTTGGATCCAGAGAGTCCATGTGGAGACCGGTGCTTGAACTTATTAACACAGAATGCACGCCTGGCTATTGCCGCTGTGGTGTGTACGGCAAGAATCAGGTACGACCTTGCTATTTTGGATTAGGGTGTGTTTAGATGGTTGTAAAGTGTGTGTAAAGTTCTTGTAGCACTTTTCGTGGTTATTTGGTAAAATTTATCTAATCATGGACTAACTAGGCT
Source organism: Saccharum hybrid cultivar R570 (assembly GCA_038087645.1). Lineage (NCBI taxonomy): Eukaryota > Viridiplantae > Streptophyta > Magnoliopsida > Poales > Poaceae > Saccharum > Saccharum hybrid cultivar. Next base: position 1,561,932 of record JAQSUU010000543.1, read on the forward strand.
TAAAAGATTCGTCTCGACATTTATAGACAAACTGTACAATTAGTTATTTTTTTACATACATTTAATGCTTCATGCATGCGTTCAAAGATTTGATGTGACGGGGAATCTTATAAAATTTTTGGAATTTTGAAGAAACTAAACACTGCCTTAGTGCTATAAGTTCAAAGTTATCTGATGCCTGATGCATTAGTTGTGTTCTTGCCCTGTTCGCTTGAGCTTATCAGCCAGAATCAGCCAGTCATTCAACAATATTTTTCTCTCACAACAAATCAACATCAGCAGCAGCCGTAGAAACGATCAGCCGAACATAGGGCGCTTTAATGCATGGATAAGGCAAAATTGGTCCATGGCACCGAAAGATCCTCGTTTTAGATAAATAACACCAAAAGATTCTGGTACACTTTAATATCACCGCAAGTTTCTAATCTTCGGGTTTTTAGCATACTGTGAACTTCTCCATCTATTGCAGTCATCTGCCTTTACTAGGTTACTCCTCTAAGTCCACACCCAGTTTATCCTTTTGCCGTTGCAATACTCCCTTATACCATTGTGGACATGCCGACATGCGCATACGCGCTCACTATCTTCTCAAATCTACACTGTCATTGGGTTCACCCTGGAACAGAAGGTTTATGGCTTATTAGGTTGAACTAGGACTAGTTGTTAGTTCAAACTAAAAATTAGTCCGCTAAAGTTAAGCTAGCTAAAAAATCATTTGTGGTGTGTCTGAATACCCAACTAAAAGTTCCATGGACACCTATTAGTTCCATTAGCTGGGTTTGCCCACCTAATGGACTAGCTGTTAGTAGGGGGGTAGACTAAAAATTAGTCCACCTATTAGTTTGCTTATTTGAATGGACTAGGACTATTTTTAGCCACTAGTTAGTCCAAGTGATCTACCATGAGACCCAGCCTATGAGCCGAATTGCGGTTGGTCCAGGCGACTTGTAGCGCTGGAGTTTAGTACCATACCGTGAATTCAAGGTTCACCAGACCAACTTAAATAGCCAGGCCAAGGACGCGTAGTAACCTTCGGTTAACCGTTTTGCGCGAAGCGAGGATGAAAGCGCACTTAAGTTGCTACGTATGTGGGGCCCACCTCTTCGGCAGAGTGGGCCTGGGCTGTGTGCCGGGCCTAGGGTGTTACAAATGGTATTCAGAGCTAACTCTTACGGTTTCATGCTTCGTATGGTCTAGAAGCCTGGACAGGTTGTGCATGGCTCTAGAGAGGGCATGGCGCCTGGGCTGAGGAACTGGAAATACGATCGTGGCCAAGAGAGTCGATCCTGAGCATTTGTCCTGTATGGGTAAGATGGTTGGATAGCTCGATGAGGACGTTGAATCCATTGATGGTGGGTGGCTGTGAGACCCAGCCCATGGGTCACGCATTTGTTCCGTATGGGTAAGATTGTTGGATAGCTTGACGAGGACGTCGAATCCATTGAGGGTGGGTGGATGTGAGACCCAGCCCATGGACCGAATTGCGGTTGGTCCAGGCTACTTGTAGCGCTGGAGTTTAGTACCATACCGTGAATTCAAGGTTCACAAGACCAGCTTAAATAGCCAGGCTAAGATGTATAGTAACCTTCGGTTAACTGTTTTGTGCGAAGCAAGGACAAAAGAGCACTTAGATTGCTACGTAGGTGGGGCCCACCCCTCAGCAGGGTGGGCCTGGGTCGTGTACCGGGCCTAGGGTGTTACATCTACGCAGGCCCTTATATAGTAAATACCAAGCACATCTTGCACACAGCTAAACAAAGTTAGGTTGGAAAGATAGGCTAGACCGCTAGAGATGTAGAGTCATGTTCTTACCCATGGGAAATCTAGGAGGTCCATGAATTTATTCGAGCTTTTTTTTGCTGTGATACTCAACGGCAAACAAAACAACCAATTCTAGGGTTTGAATTCTTGATTTCCCCCAAAATTTAGGGTTCACCAACAATTCAAATAAAACTGAAAGGGATTCCTTACCTGCTGCTGGCTGGTTTTCCAAGACGAGGAGCATACGCCAGGGCAAGGGAGGTGGGTAACAACCACATGCTGCAGGGACCAATCCTCCCTGATCTTGTCAGGGTGCAGTCACCAGCTGTAGGCCTGTTTGCTTGGCTGGACTAAACTTCCCATCATATCGAATGTTTGGACATATGCATTGAGTACTAAATATAGATTATTTACGAAACTAAAAATATAGGGTGAGGATAATTTGCGAGACGATTTTTTAAGCCTAATTAGTCCATGATTAGCACTAATTGCTACAGTAAAATATGCTAATTATGGATTAATTAGGCTTAATAAATTCGTCTCACGGATTATCTACCGAATATGTAATTTGTTTTTTAATTAGTATCTGAAAACCCCATAGTCAACCCCGGTCAACATCCGATGTGACACGTACTAAACTTTAGCTCCCTGAACCAAACATGCCCTATGTATGCGTCACTTGGGCACTCGGAGAAGAGGAGCAACAAGTCACGAGGGCAGGAGGGTTTGCCACAGGCTGCTGCTCGGGTCACTCAGCCGAGGCACGTTGGGTCATCAGGGTGAGAAGAAAAGAGTAGATCAGATTGGATCTCCATACAACAGTTTCAAAATAGAAAAGCCATCGGACAATTGTGGTGTTTCTTGTTGCAGACTGAAATGGGAAAATGGAAAGAAAAAAAAAGAACAGTGAGAAACTGAGCATGCTAACAGAAGTTAGCAAAGTTTTAAAAGCTTAGCCTTTTGTTCTTTCAGTGCTATTAAACTGTACCATACTCTCTCGTTGCTAGCTTTTCTAAAACTGGATCTTTGGGTGCCACAAAACCAATTTTGCCTAATGTTATATTCTGAATGCTGGTAGAATAATGTAGTAGCAAGTCAAACATATGTGACTTGATTCTAAACTAACATGATATGCATTTCGCCCTTCTAATTCACTGACTTGAAATGTCACATTCAATCTTTGGACATTCGAAATGCCCAAAACCCTTCGGGAATCAGTTCAGTACTCCCAGCACCAATTCATGTGGCATCAAAACACCAAAAATTTGATGACCCAATTCTAGTTTCAAAGCGCAAGGCCCAATTCTAGGTATTCAAAATCCATATAGGGTGCTAAATTGGAATGCTAGGACATGGTGATTTCTGTCTGTGGTCATGTGCTGCATCGGGCCTGTTCAGATTGATGCCTGGCACTTGGCAGGCATTGCCTGGCCAGGCAACAAATCGTGGCCCCAGGCGTCCAAAAAATCGGATGCTAGGAGGTCTGCCTGGGCCTGGCCGCCTTTTCAAGCCACCATCCAAACATGCTCCTATCATTGATCCATGCATGTATTAGCATGAGGAGCAATTGAAGTTTTCCAGGAACCGTGTCAATGTTCTATATGACATTATTAGTTCATTTTTCCCCTCAGTGCTTGTTTGGATAAACCCATTCTTCATGTGTATTGGAATGGTTTGGGAAGGATTGAGGGGGGAAATTAGTTTCCCCTCTCCAATCCACATGCATTAGGAGGGAATGGGTTTGTATGAATAACCCCTTAAAAAGAAATCAGATCTAGGAGGTCTTGCATGTTGCTTATTCTTTACGTTACACTTTAATGGCAATTATGCTGACACTTAATCTCTGTGTTGGTAGCGGTTCCAAAAATGTCAATATGCCAGGATAAGACTTGTAAGAACTGAAGGGCGTGGATGGGGCCTTGTGGCTGATGAGAATATTATGGTGAATGAATTATGTTGGTGCTTTTTTTTCCCCTTATATCCTCCAATATACTGAAGTGAATATGCTTAAGTAACTTGGAACTAAAATGATTTTAGGCTGGTCCATTTGTTATTGAATATTATGGAGAAGTAATATCATGGAAGGAAGCTAAACGGAGAGCTCAAGCTTATGAAACCCAGGGTCTGCTGATACTCTCTCCCTTCTTATATTTGAATTGTGGCACACTGGCACTTTTTTAGCTAGCTATAACATCTAGCTTCTGTAACTGTTAGGTTTAAAGGATGCCTATATCATTTACCTCAATGCTGATGAGTCAATTGATGCAACAAGAAAAGGGAACCTTGCGAGATTCATCAACCATTCATGGTAAAGTTTGTATTAAACGCACAACGTATTTAAATTTCATTCTTGCTTCTTATTTGTGCGATTTGATTATTGAAATTTTCTGTCATTGACTCGTAAGTAATTAAGTCTAATAGTTCACAATTGAAGCATACAACCAACCGAATTGTGAGACAAGGAAATGGAGTATCCTTGGGGAAGTAAGAGTTGGAATCTTTGCAAAGCAAAACATTCCGTTTGGAACAGAACTATCTTACGACTACAATTTTGAGTGGTATGGTGGTGTGATGGTGCGGTGCCTCTGTGGAGCTGCCAGCTGTTCTGGGTTTCTTGGGGCTAAATCACGTGGTTTCCAGGTGGGTGAACAAATTTATGATGTGCATGTCCCTTCCTATTTCATGCTTGACACTAGTGTTCGACAGAAGGAATCACCGCTATCTTTTAGTTGTTATATGCCAATCCTCGTTGTCAGACATTGGAAGATTGATTGCACTTTGGTTTTCTGCATTTGCTCATTTGCTGACATAATGTTTTGAGCCTTTGTGCTATCTACTTATTGATTGGAAGATTGACATTCTGCATCATTATCTGGTCATTTTTGCATTTCCTTGTAAGTTGATATTTGATATGTTCATATGTGCCTAATGTAGCTTTGTTGATTGGTATCTTGAAGGAGGCCATGTACCTGTGGGAAGATGATGATGACAGGTTGGTTGCACCTGTTTGACCTTATGTTAGTCTCTGTACAATATAACAATGTTTAGCTTTTCTTTTCAAAATATATTTGACATGTACCAATAAGAAGCTTTGATTCTACCTCAGTTTCTAAACTTAGGTTCACTTGGATTATCTCTGGGACAACTTTTATGTGCTTGTTTCTAATATGCAAATAATTTTGTTTACCAACATATTTGCTTTGCCTGTTAAGAGAAACTGGAAGAAAGACTGAAAACTTATTAAATGGCATATGCGGAACTTCACATATTTTAACCAAATATTAATACTACTTCATGCCTTGATTTATTATCACAGAGAGAGGAAAGAAAATATGTCCTGCCTTTTCTAGATACATAACTTTTGTTACGTACCTAGATATACATTATGTCTAGAACATCTAAACAACTTTGGAATGGAGGGAGCACTATTTAGTGAAAATTATGCTTGCTCTGGTTTCCAGATGTACTTATCCTGACTAGTAAAATCTTTGATGCATGAAGATTTTTTTTTTATGGATGCAATGATTTTGAGTACCAATTATACAGCAATTTCTGTTGATCTGTGCAGGTTTTCTGTTGAGAATATCCCTCTTTATGATTCTGCTGATGACGAACCTACAAGCATTAACAAGGACATCCTCTTATCAAGTCATGGCATGGTTACCGAATACAGCAACATCAGCACAGTCCAGAGTACCGAGAGTCCTGGAAACGCCGGAACAAATGAATTTGCTCCAATTATTGTCGACGAACTGACAGCAAGCTCAAATGGATTAGCACCAATGAATGTTGAACCATTGACTGCAAGCTCAAATGAATTCACACCAATGAATATTGAGCCATTGAATGCCATGCCAATGGTAGCTCAGAATGGGTCAACTGAATATAGTGTACAAGACACTCATGACACTTCTCAAAATTCAGTGTCCAAAGCTGCAAATCATGCGAATCAAACTGGATCTCAAAGCAACAGCAACCATTCAGCGTTGGTCCCTGTAAAGCCCGCACCGAAACGTCGTGGTAGGAAACCTAAACGCGTTCTGCACAAGCAGCTGGATATTCCAGATATTTGCGACCGGCTTACATCATCTGTGGCGTGCGAAGAAATACTGTATTGTGAGGTAAGGGTCTGCTATGATTAAAAACTCCCGTCTCTTGAAACAGTATAGTAGTGGCAAATGGTGTGAAGTTTAAGATGCACGCGGCATTTAATCCATGGCCTGGTTTAGATCCCAAATTGTCCCCCCAAATTCCACTATACAAAAAAGAGATTCCCCATCACATCAAAATATCGGCAAATGCATGGAGTACTAAATGTAGATGAAATCAAAAACTAATTGCACAGTTTTGTTGTACTTTGCGAGACAAACATTTTGAGTCTAATTAATCAATTTTTGGACAATTTTTTGCACTAAAAAACAAAACGCGCTACAGTATTCCGCGCAGGCGCCGAATCGGCGCCCCAACTCGGCATCTAAACACGGCCCATCTATCTAACTCCGCAGGAAGTGAAGAATCAGGCTGTTTCTGAAATCGACGCCCTGTTGTTAGTTTGATCTCCACTGGACTTGGCCCAACGGCCTTGTCTGGGCCCTAATCTCGCGTCCTGATCGGGGACGCCCAGCCCAATGACGTGGCTGGTGGGCCCCCGTCGCGCAGTGCTATAAATAGGAGGTGGGGGCCAGTGGTTAGAGAAACGAGGTTCAACTTCCACAGCCGCCACCCACTGTCCTAACCCAGATCCGATCCCGAGGGTGCACTGTAAGCGACGGGAAGCCTCCACCAGACTTCACCGCGCCAGTACCTCCACCACCGCCGGTCTCCACCGCTACTCCGACCGTCGCTGCCATGCGCAGATCTTCATTGATGAACCAGCAAAGGCAGGGAGCTCCTCCGATGGTCAGATGTTTTCTTCCTCTCTGTCTCTATCTAGATCTCTCGGATCTATGTGATGCTCTACTCGATTCATTCCAAATGTCAAAGAACATACCCACTCGATCTACACCTAGAATGATCCTAAGTTTCTAACAATGGTACCGGAGCCGCACTAGAGTGTAGTTCTGAGTCGTGGGGTTGAAAATCGAATGAAAATAGAAAGAAAAGATGACCGATCAAATCGGATCGGGACAGAGACGAAACCCTAACCCTAGAAAGATAAAGGGGATGGGGAGGGGGCTTTCTACCTGGGGCCCGGCCATCCCGTCATCGCCACCGGCCATCTCCATGAACGGCGCACGGGAAGAACCGAACCCGAGCCGAAGTACCGCCGCCCTGCGATTCTTGGCTTCGGGCATCGGCAAAGGGCACCGTCGCCCAGTCCGCTCGACGGCGGCGCGCTCTGCCTAGGGCGAATGCGCGCGCCGGCGAGGGGACCGGCGGTGGCGCCACCAGCTCCTTTCCTCAGGTCGCCAAGGGAGGCCGGCTTGAACCAACGGCCGGCTCTGCTCTGCTCGATGTGAGAAAGAAAGAGGAAGGGTAAGAGAAAGGAAAGAGGGGGAGCAGCCGGACTTGGCCCGGTAACCTCTGCCCTCGCCGGCGATGGCCACCATGGCCGCCGCCGCTGCCTCCACTGTTGCTGCTTGCGCGCGTGGAGAGAGAAATGGAGAAAGAAGAAAATGAAACTAGGGTTTAGGTAGTGGCCAGCGGTGCTGGTTTTTGATCCCGCGAGATCGGCGGACGACCGTCCGATTGGTTTCGACGGCTGAGATCGCGCCGTGGATATTGGACCGAGTTAAGCCCAGGCGGGGAGGAGAATTTCCGGCCCAGGCCCAGGTTGTGGCCTGGGCGCGGGGGCGTGCCGCACGTGAAGCTGTGTGGGCCGGTTTTCGCCATTGGGCCGCGAAGAAGAAACGCGCGCACGGCTGGACTGCTACCTGCGAGCTGGGCCGGCCTGGCGCGCGAGAGAGTGCTGGGCCGCCGCGCTGCTGTTGGTGGGCTGCGCTGCGGGCGCGTGAGCAAGGCCAAGCTAGCTGGGCCGTGGGCCTCAGTTTACAGAATGCACAGTAAAGCATTAAGTTTTATTTTATTTCAGAAGCAATTTTGAATGAATTTTGTAAAGCTTAATGCTTAAATCTCTGTCAATTTTTGAACCAACGGGATAAAATTGTCAGAGAGTAAATGAGTATAGAGAAATGCTTCTGAATAAGAATTATTTTAAGAATTTTATCACATTTTCTGCTACAAAGAAAAAGAATATTGTCTTCTCATTAAATCCGAACCAACGGGAGGATTTAATTTGAAGTGCAGTTAAAGTTGTTCAGAAAATGATGAAAAGTTTACCCTCTAATTAAAATTGGATCCAACGAGAAAATTTTGATTAGAGGGATATTCATATTATGATTTAAGTGAAATTATGATATTGTTATTTTCTGACCAACGTTGATGATAACAATATTATAAGCTTATTTATGAGTTTGAGGTTGAAATTTAAATCTCTGATATATTATGCATCAAAGTGATCATTTTTTCAGAGAATAGATAAAGATCAAGAAATGCTCATGAAACAGAAAGATGTATTTTCCGCTGTAATGATGATGATGATCTTCTAATTAAATTCGAACCAACGGGAGAATTTAATTTTGAAGAGTGTTAATGATAATTGACTGTGATGTGAAATTAATGTACAAGAATATTGTATTCATGATGTTGCTAATTTTAGCAAAAGTTATTGATAGAGAATTTTATGAATTTTATCTATGAGTTTTATGCATTTAATTCTATTTCTGCCCAACGGTGATATAGAATTAATGTATAAGAAAGTTGTTTTATTCTATATCTGCCCAAAGGTGATATAGTATAGAACATAAAGAAATCAGAGTTTAATGAGCATTATGAAAGAGAAAGAAAAGCACTGGATACTTGTGACTCAGAGGATGAAAAGCCTAAACACAAATTGTGTATAAGAAAGTAGGCCATGGCATGAGAGACTATGTCCTCTTTAAGAGTGGCTTAAAAAGAAATGTTTTCTCAAATATTTCAGGGATATTGATCCAAGAAAAGAAATTGAACAATAAGAGTTTAGTTTGAGAAATTGTCTTTTATGTACTCTTTATGAAAAATAATTTAATTTTCAGTTTTTATCATCATGATATGAATTGTAATGAATGACATGCATGTTTAATTTGACCAACGTCGGATTAAGCATGTGTGTTAAAGAATATCGAATTTATTCCTGAATTTAATGATTGAATATGAGCCAATCCTGGCATTTATGTTTCTACAAGAGAATTGTCTCGTATGGCGGCATAAAATTTAAGAAAATACCCGTGTTGTGGGGTAAAGTTGGCATAGCACTTGTCCTGTATGGCAGGAGAAAGTGAGATGATCATGTGTATCCCGCACAGGGAGAGAAGTTTAAGGTGGCTCTTATGCTATCCTAGTTGAATTTAAGAACAAAAGGAAGTTGAAAAAGGAACCTCATGATAAGAATGATATGCAAGCATGAATTACAGAAGTATTGATGAAAGGACTCTGTTGAGTTTCTGAAGTGAAATGAGGAAAAAGTAGGACTCTGTTGAGTTCTTGAAGTGAAATGAGGGAAAAGAATACATACTTCCATACGAATTAAGAAATAATTTCATCTTCCATGATGTAATCATGTGGATGAAGTAATCAAAGTTTTCCTCACTCACAAGAGTTATGAAGGTTTCAAAATTGTGGCAGAAAAGTTTGAGCCACATTTCGAGGGGGAGGATTGTGACATGAATTAAGAAAGATAGAAAGACAATGAAAGAAACTCAGAAAGATAATTGAAAGAAATTTCCCATTATATGCTTTGTATTTAGAGAAAAAGTGATCTATAAAAGGTGAAGGTGATCGTTGAGGGAGTACAACGGTCATAATAAAGATACCCCTAAGTATAGAAATGGCTAAATTCCTGAACCTTTTACAGTTCAACAGGAAGATAGCAATGAGACTAAGAAATACTAAGACGGTGCTCAAAGCACCAAATGAGATAGATTTTAACAGAATAAACCCAAAATAAGAAAGATTGAAGATACGCTATCCTTACACCAGATGGATTAATCTGGGGGAGCATGGTATGAAAAGATCTACGACTTGTAGAGAAGTGGGACCAGTGCCTACTCCAATGACTCAAGATTGACAAATGTTCAACACCATGTTGATGTTGTATGACTCATACAACACATGTTGTTAGCCCTTTAAGAAGATGAATAAGAAAACAATGATCTGGTTATCCTATAGAATCGATTGACGATGAAAGAGCAACAACAACCCCATGTAAAAGAAGTGTCATGCCATTAGCTACAGACCTGAAGGTCTCAAAGAATAAGAGAATCAGATATTATTAATAACTATAAGTTATATATATTAATGAAGAAATTCAAATGGAGGGTGATCCACCTCATTTGAAGAAACCATGAGAGACGTTAACACGTCTAAATGGCAAGAAGCTAAGGAAATTGAAATGAAATTGATGAATACCAACGAAGTTTGAGAAACAGAAGCAGTTCCTAATGGAGCCAAAACAATAGGCTGTAAAGGGTCTACAAGACGAAATGTGGTTCCAAAGGGAACAGAAGATATGAAGCACGACTTGAATCGAAAGATTTTACGCAAGAGAATGAATAGATTACAATGAGTGCTAGTGACACATCATGATCTGAGATGAAAGTAAAGACAGCATTTCCCAAATGGGATTTGTATGAAAAATAATTACATGGCACAACCTAAAGGTTTTGTCGTGGAAAGAAAGAAAGAACGAACGAATGGGATGCCACCCGTAAAAATCCTTTATGAACTAGAGCAAGTCTCTAAATGGTGACATTTCGAGTAGAAAGGTCAACTAGAAATTTTAGGTTAAAGAGAATGAGAGGACAATTGCACATGTACAAAGTTATAGAATGAGAGATTCAATTCCTAACCCTGTATATGTGGATGACACCTTACTTGCTAGTAGTGATGTCCATCTACTATATGTGAAGAAGCTCTTGTCCTCGAGACTCAATAAGAATGTTCTCGGTGAAATGACTCTCGTTATAAGAATTGAAATTCACCGAGACAGATGAAAGGGGTATTAGGATTATCACGAAGGCATGCTTAGAAAAGATTGTAAAGAAACAAAGTATGCATGCAAGTGAACCTACGCCTGTTCATATAGTCAAGGGTAATAATTTTGAGAATTCTAACGTTACAAGAACCGAAATGAGATTGATCAAATGAATATGGATCCATATGCTTCAGCTGTTGGAAGCTTAATGAATGCACAACTATGATATTACAGTTAATGAGTGCACAAGTATGATATTACCCTGACATAGTTCATTTATCCGGGATGTTTTGGCAGAAAGTCCAGTCCAGATATAGATCACTGGAATGGAGTTGAGAATGTCTTGCAATTGTGCAAAGATTTAATAAGCCTCATGATGACTAAGAAAGAACAAGTACTCTCAAATGGTTGTGGGTACAAGAATATTGAATTTCGGCGAGATGTTTAGTGAAACCCACATAGTAGCTAACTCTCGCAGTTGGAGTTTTATTGTGGAAAAGCTCTAAAGAAACAGTTGTGGTGTCATCAATGATGCATACCTATAGTACAAATTATTATGAGGCTTATAGGACAGGCGAAATTGTTAACTTATACCCGGAATTGGTAATGGTATACAACAGCAATTACCATTTAAAGTGATTGACTCCTATGACAACGGGTCAAGTGTGCTGCCAAACACATTGACATGAAGTTAGACGTTGTGAAGGAGAAAGTCCGGAATCTTTTAAAAGCTTTCGAATGTATAAGTAAAAGCAAGTACTTGCAGATCAGCTTATAAAAGCTTACCACCCAGTGTGTTCAGAGAACGCATAGTCGACATGGGTTTTATGGTATAGCCTATGATTTCCGGACAACAAAGGGCCCAAAGAAAGTATCATTTCAAAATGGAGAAGTGTATTGTGGCTGTTAGTCTAGCGGCACTAATTGCTGTGACGATGGGACAGTCCTTTGCGCTAATCTATGATGAAATAGAAAAGAAGGAAGGAAAATATGAATTGAAATTTTGAATAAGAAATTGAAGAACGAAGAAAGTGATGAGAGATCAAGGGGGAGAATGTTAGTTTGATCTCCACTGGACTTGGCCCAACGGCCTTGTCTGGGCCCTAATCTCGCGTCCTGATCGGGGACGCCCAGCCCAATGACGTGGCTGGTGGGCCCCCGTCGCGCAGTGCTATAAATAGGAGGTGGGGGCCAGTGGTTAGAGAAACGAGGTTCAACTTCCACAGCCGCCAACCACTGTCCTAACCCAGATCCGATCCCGAGGGTGCACTGTAAGCGACGGGAAGCCTCCACCAGACTTCACCGCGCCAGTACCTCCACCACCGCCGGTCTCCACCGCTACTCCGACCGTCGCTGCCATGCGCAGATCTTCATTGATGAACCAGCAAAGGCAGGGAGCTCCTCCGATGGTCAGATGTTTTCTTCCTCTCTGTCTCTATCTAGATCTCTCGGATCTATGTGATGCTCTACTCGATTCATTCCAAATGTCAAAGAACATACACCTAGAATGATCCTAAGTTTCTAACACCTGTATGATGAGATAAGGCCTGCGGTTGAAGAGCGCATGAGAGGGATAGCCAAAGTAGTGTCTCCACAAGCCTCGCGGAAGAAGTGGATCGAGGCCAGCTGCTGCAAGTACAAAGCCGAATTCGACCTATATGTTGCAATAATCAAGAACATTGCCTCCACACTGCTAACATCGAAGGATGACGTGGCCCCGAGAGAGCACAACGGATTGAAGTACTTGCAGAACGGTTCGTGATTGTAGCTAGAAGCGTGAAATATATGCGCCTTCAATCTGTAGTTTAGGAGTCAGATTTTTTTAACTGTGATTGGTCTTGTATTTAGGTAGATAGGTATTTTGGTTACAAACTTATAAATAACGTGGAATCATGTCATACACACTCGATCTCGTTCTCGTGTTTATGCCGTCTACCTCATTCAGGTTTGCTAACACGATCTGCAGGTAAGCAACACTCATGGATATCAGTCTTACGAGTCGAGCCGGTTGAATAAAACAAATGCAGGCTTGATAATACTCCTTCGTCTAAAAAGCATTTCTCGTTTTTAAGAAGTCAAATGATTTGAACTTTAATTAATTATATAAAAAATACTAACATCTATAATGCAAAATAAGTACTATTAGATTAATTACGAAATGTATTTTATAATTAATTTATTTGGAGATATAAATATTAATACTTTTATTTAAAATTTGATTAAATTGGGTTTATTTGACTGACACGGATAACGAATCTTATAATTATATAAATATTTTTTTGGACGGAGGAAGTAAAATGGAGTTTGGAGTTTGGACTCGTTTCCCTTCAGCAAACAGCCTGGTGGTATTTGTGCTCAGCACGAGCCGTCTCGTCACAATTAGTGATGAAAGCGGACGGAAACGAACGGAAAATTGCTCTACCGTTTTCATTTTCATATTTTTAAACGGAAACGGGAGCGGGAGCCGGACAGCCGGGAACGAAAACGGTAGCGGGATAAACGGTAATACGAAAACGGGTAAATACGGTCGGAAAATAGACGGAAACGAACGGTAAGCGGAAACTTAAGCCGGAACATGTATGCCGCATATAAAATATATACTGCCCAGTGCCCACACATAAATACGCTCGTAGATGAATGAATTATCAGATGATGAAAGGGCGGACACTGGCACACTGCTGTGCACTCTACCAAAACAAAAAGATGATGACTTTAATATATATGTGACATGTCCACACAGATGAAAAAAAAATAAAAGCAACTCAAGCATGTGCTTTCATGGCCCAACGGCCCAACATCTCCTAAAAAAAACAGGCCCAACAGGCCCATCCCGTATTGAAGAAAAAAGGGACGAAAAACGGGATATCCCGGTTAAAAACGGGATACCGCAAATACGGACGGACAAATGCTCTACCGTTTTCGGTCCCGTTTCCGTTTACTCCGTCCCGTTTTCGGTCCCGTTTCCGTTTATCCTGGAAAAAACGAAAACGATCGGGAAAAAATGGTATACGGTTGCGGACGAAACGGGATTCATCCCGTCCGTTTTCATCCTTGGTCACAATCATCAGACGAGATGACGCATCCGCGTGCGTATGGCGCCGGCCGTGCCTCGGCGACACGTCACCCGCGTGCCCGCGCGCTCTCTCTCGTGCGGCAACTGGGCGACCGCCGCCGCCGCCACTGCTGCCCTACGCCAGGTGCCGAGTCTTCGTCGGTACCTTTAGCAGGTCTTCGCCGGGTCCATAGCCGGCGACGAGCACCCACCAGGTATGCACACCTTGTCTCCTCCCTTCTGCTGTGCGAAACAGCACCTGAACCAGAACCTAACTTAAGCTATCCGGCTATTTGCATTCATATATGTTCTGAGCACAAGTGTATACATGCCTGCTAACTTCGACTTTTTTTAAAAAAAATATATATTGGGTGTACATTTGCATTGCGTGCTCATGTTTACACTCATGTTCTCCTTTTACTTGCTCCGTCCACTGCTCTTAGCATAAGTTGACGTTGAACTTACTGTGTATTGAGCAATGAGAAGCATGAAGTCTTGAAGAAGTTCCAGTTTGGGACAATAGCATTGCCAAGTGTATACATCAATACATGCCTACTAACTTTAGGGGGTGTTTGGTTTGAGGAGTTAAAGTTTAACAAACATTGTAGCACTTTCGTCTTATTTGACAAAAAATTTCCAATTTTGGACTAATTAGACTTAATAGATTCGTCTCGTAAATTACTCCTAATCTGTGCCGACATGCATACAATTAGTCTACATTTAGTACTCCATGCATTTGAGAGAACATTGATGTGATGAGAGTTAAACTTTAACACATTAAAACCAAACAGACCCTTAGGTTTTTTTTCTCGGAAAATATTGGGTATACATTTGTACAGTGCACATGTGTACACTCATGTCCGCCCCTGCTCTTAGCCCCTTAGCACAGGTTGATGTTGAAAGTACCGTTGGGCAATGAGACAGGATGATTCTCGAAGAAGTTTCAGTTTGCGACGATAGCATTGCCAATTTTCATCTCAAAACTGGGCTTGGTGATTTTGCTGAAATAACTATTCAATGTGCCATGTTTTATATAAATAAAAATAAGAGGGAGCTGACAATTAGTGATTTGCCTGTTGAGATAGAGATACCCCCATACACGTTCTTTTTTTTTACTATTTTTGAGTTGACACTTGGCTGCCTTATTTGCAGTACTATCACATCAATGCCCAGGCAATGATTTCTTTAATTTCCTCCTTTGGTCATTTTTCGTATTGACAAATTTTATGAAGACTATTTCTGCTGGTTCAGGTGCGAATCATGGGGAAGTTTATGCATGACAATCCACTGCTTTCTCATAGAGAAGTAAATAGACATCACTATAGTCTTGCGGCAGTTGCTGTCGGTTTGGGAATAGGAGTTGCCGTGTTATGCAAGGCATTGTATAGTGGTTTGTCCATACCATGGGTTTCTCCAAGGAATTTATTTTAGGGGTCAGGGAGAGTATACTATGTTGGAGGTCTGCGAAATCTTGGCAACAATTGCTTTCTTAATGTCATCCTCCAGGTAAATGTTGACTCTGTAATTCTACTGACATCCAGCTGGGTTAATGCTAAATAAGATAGCCTTTCCTTGGCAGGATGGCAGGCACTTGCCAGCTGTGATGGTTTTATTTCCTTTCTAGATAATTTGCTTGCAACTGATGGCTTGCTACCTGAAGAAAAGGCTGTAATAATGCCTCTTCTTCTCGCTCTAACTTCTCTCTTGGAAGGTAAGATTGTTACTATGGACTATTGAACTTCTTATCATTTTCGAGATCCCCGCTGTGAAATCTTGTCACAACTCTAGATTCGGTGTCCATTGCAAGTATTGTCCCTTTACTGCAGTAAATTTCAGGGGGTCCTTCTATTGAGAGTTTTTGAATTGCATGTGAACCATACAGCCTGGCTAGCTGCTGCGAACCAGGCCGCCGCTGGCCAAGCTAAGCGCATGCAGGATGACGCTGTTTGGTCGCCGTTCTTTTGTGGCCTGGCTCCTGCAAGAAAGTGTTCGGTTGCCTGTTTTTTCATCATGAGATGCCTTTCCGCTTTGTTGTGGGCAGGAAGCGTCGCACCGCGCGGGCTTGGCTCGCGAGAAACGGAGTTCATTCGCGTTTCCGTGTTGCCAGGCCGAGACACGCCGCTTGCACCCGCTCTGCCAGGTTTGGATGGTCAACCAAGCAACCAAACAGCTAAATGTTGCATCCTCGGAGCCTGTTTGTCCTGGATACACCCAACCAATCACACCCTCATGGCTTATAAGTTCAAGTATCAAGTGGGGTCCTCAGCTGCATATGCAGTATAATGCATCCATCGGTGGTGGAATCCATACACCCTGTAATTTTTCAACAGTGTTTTCTCCTATGCTCTGATCTTCCTGGGAATTGATGGGTCCTTGTTATTTGCATTGCTTGGATCCTTTGCCCCACATAATAAATTCTTGGTTCTATATAAAACGACTTGTGGGACTTATTTTATTTTCGCTTTATTCTTCTGAAATTAGTCATGTCCTGCAAAATGTAAATGTATGACACTGTTCTTCGTGCCGCCATTTGATTATAATTTATAAATGCTTTTTGGTTACATGCTCATAAATTGTTATTATTGTACTTGAGCTTTGCATGTTGCAGACTTGAGCATAGTTCGAGATGAAAGAACTGTGTTGAATCCACATGGAGTAATGCATGCTTTGAGTTTCTATGTTAGTCACTTCAATTTGACCAGACAGCAGGTATAATATTTACTTCTCTATCTTGTTTTCATATTTTAGTATTGCATTAGATGAGCAGTCATCATGGGAACTAATTTTCCTTATATGACGCTTCTGAAGCTTTTCTCCATCTTCTGATAATCTGATCTCATTGAGGGATGAATTTTGCCATTGTTATGTACCACATAGGAATTCTCTGGCAGACATCACCCTTTCTCACTCCAAAGTATACAAGCAAAGGGAAGGTAACCTGCCTGACTGCAAGCACTGGAAACAAAATCTATTTGGCCCCCTTGATGGGACAATTGGCAGCATATTGTCTTGCAGAAACTGTTCATCTGTGGTAGATTCCTATGCTTCTTATTTTGTCACTGTTAAACTGTGGCTTATAAAAAAGTAACCTACTGTTGTCTTCATAGCTGAATGCATTTTATTCCCTCTATACCACTAGATACATAGGTATTGACACGATCTCCAGTGCATGCCCCTACCTTTTGTAGCTGTGTGGTAAAATTAAAGAATCATGATTTTGGAAGTCATTTAGCCAACCACTACTGATGCTGTTTTCATATTACCAATCAAAGTAATTTTGTGCATTTTGACAGTTAGCTTAAAATACTTCTATTTTGTTAACTTTTAATGTTCTGCCCTTGTTACATTTCACACAGCTGTCATTGGACTTCGAGAATTTCCACTGCTTGCCTCTTTCGCCAGTGCTTCAAGATTTTTTCGCCTCTTTCGCCTTGTTACATTTCACGCAATGAGAATTTCCACTGCATGAACCTTCCTAAATTTCATTGCGTGATTCAAGATTTTTTTATTCATTTGCTGTGCATTTTATGCTCATTAATGGTACTTTTGTTTCTTCCATTTATACTATGACATGACACTAGACCAGTGGGTGTATCTTGGTGGATTGCCTAAAGTACTTCACTGTGGTGGAGCATCTTCACAATTATTGATGTGATCGGTGTTGGCACATCATTGCTGCCAAATATTTGTCACTTAAATCAGAAGTTGATGAGGTAATTATGTTCTACTTTGTATTAATTGTCACTGCAATGCAAATTCTATGGCACCCATGTTTTGTTATAAAATTTGACTTTGCAATGTTGAGTATGATAACTTCATTGATAACTGTTACAGGAAAAGGTTAGCAAGCTTAACACCTGCTTCGACTATGACACTTGCAGTTGCAGGATATGTTCCCCATGGAGGAAATGCCATGTTCATCATCTTCACGAGCAACAAAGCAGTTGATTATCAGTCAGTGCCCCAAGGTATCCAAAATTGAAGTACTCGTTGAGACTTACATGAACTGTCATAAAATTAAGTAACACCTCCAATATGTCCTCTAAAAGATTTTGTGCATCCATTTGCTACGTGCTTCAGTCGATTTTGATGGTGAGCCCATCAAACATCAGGTAAAGCCCGCTGCTATATGTGAAATGTGGTTACTCTATCACACATTATAATTAGCATACTGAGTGATCAGTACTTCAGCTGCAGGGACATATTTCTTTCCCTTTACTTCTCAATCTATCCCCGTTTGTGGGAGGTGCATCGAGTGCTGGACCTTTAGCAATGAATGTGCAAAGAGATGTCCAGCAAGCTCTCCATCTATGTCGACAACTGAATATGCAGATGAGCTTACCTACTGGAGGGTACTTATCAAGTCAGCCATGTAAGGAAGAAGCAACAAACAATCACTATTACAAAACATAGATATTGTAACATATTCTTGAAACACATTCGTCAAAGTGTTCCAAAGAAACTGTATAGTAACACAAAACAAGGTGTTACAGACTAGGTTTGTAACACAATGCGTTTGTTTTATAAAAATGTGTTACTAACAGTGATTACAGTAACACAAAATTAATGTTCCTAGTAAAATGTTACAAAAGTGGCACTACATTGTAACACATAAGTGGAACATTTAAAATGTGTGAGAAATACATACCCTATAGTAACACAAAATAATGTTACAACCAAAGTGTTACAAAGAAATAAATACATGTTGACTTATAAATTCATAGCTGATAAGAACATCACACTAGGTATCATCCTAGCTGATAGACAATCACATCATCGTCCCAAATGACACCTAAGCAACAACAAGTAGGCATTTAAAAAGGTTTTGTAGATGCTAAAGTCTACTTTCAAACTATTCGGCTCTAGACGCTATAATGGAGTAAAATTTGATCTTTTTGGTCATTAAGAAACCAATCATATTGCAACTCATTTCACCTGATTTTGCTTTCTATACTCAAAATCCAAGTGAAAAATTTCATCGTTTTGAATCTAACAAAAAAACTTGCAAAAAAATCAATTCCCGTTGCTTCTTTCGAGCACCGAGAAAAAAAATGAATTGTCTTATTTTTCAACCCAGTCGCAATCCTACCTCTAACATTTATTCTTGTATAACGACAATCCTGCCTTGGATTTCGAATGAAATATTCTTCAACCACATACTTTTCTGATCTACTAGATCAACCAGCCTAACTTGCTTATTTAAATTAAAAGGGTATGATAAATACCAGCGGCATGGTAGCAAAAAAAAAGTAGATAAATCAAATAAGTAATCATCATACAAAAAATTGGCTAATGATCTATACTTCTAAGTGAACAAATGCAATGTTTTAAAATGCCTAAAAAGGCCATATGGTGTTCAGTACAGAGAAGGTATTTCAGTACATGAACAGAGACAATGTTCTAAAATGCCTAAAAAGGCCACAAAAGAAGGTATTTGTGTACACCTTAAGAAGAATGTTTGAAGCAATTTATAAAAACTGCTTTCACAACAAAATTAGGCAATATGGAAACCACATCCAAGGTGTTTTCAAGGTGAGATGTAGAATAGGATGGACCATCAACATGATCATTTTACATATAATATATGAATTCACAAAGAGTTGGACAATTAAAAATCTGTCATATATACTCTTCAACTTGACCATGCATCCATCATACTGTAGCCATGTAACAAGATGACTAGGGGTGCCACAAACAATAGTAACCTGCAATGCCAGAAAAAGAAAAGTAATCTAAGAATGTGGCTGTACTATATTTGGAAAATGATAAAGGGTCTAAAACCAAGACAATTTCAATATATGTTGTATCAGACTTATTATAAATAATTATGTTAATATAGTTGCAATGATTGACCTGAATTGTAGCTAGTCACCCTGTTCGCTTGAGCTTATCAGCAAGAATCAGCCAGCCATTCAGTAGTATTTTTCTCTCACAACAAATCAGCATCAACATCAGCAGCAGCCGCAGAAACGATCAGTCGAACAGGGCCACGTCAACACTGGAAAATTGCTTCTAAGGCTTCTCTTGTCCAGTCATATGTCCATTCAAACCTATAATAAAGAAACATGGTTAAGGATCAAATAACCTATAAATTGTAAGTTCTCATGTACATACTTGGCCTGCATGAAAACCTCTGTACCTACTACATACGGATAAGCCATTCCAGAACCAATCTTACAAGCACATATGTTCTAGTCTGGTCTCCTACATGGTTGTTCCATAGGAGGTATACTGTGCGAACCTCTATCCTACAAGGATGTTGCAAGTTGTGCAGTTCAGCCTGCTTCTTATTTCTTTAACTAGCAATTGATACACAAGATTTTATATCCAAGCAAAGGTTGAATCAGTTTCATGTACCAGCCTGCTAGACATTCACACCTTCCTAGCAAGAGAATTTAATTCCATTGAACTACTAAAGTGCATTATTAAATTAAGCTATAAACTTAGCTACACATTTGAGATTAGCATGTACTTGGACTAGAAACAAGATAGCACATAAGTGTAGTTGTGAACTTGCTAAATTGTAAAGTAGCTTCTGAATTTAGCATAGTTTTGTCAGAAGCAGAGCATGCCATGCTCTGCAGCTAAGCAATAACAGATGGTAACACTAACAAGTCAATCAGTTCGAGATCAAGATTTGTCAGCTACACAATTTTTCACACAACAAATTATTCAAAGCAATTTTTACCGAAATAATTATTCAGAGTAAGCAATCAAGGAATAATCATAAATTAAGAGCACAAGGTCTCCTTGTAGTCTAGTACAGTCCAGCCATCCAAGAGTTCTGAACCAGTACCGAGCATGGATCATTAGTATTTCTGATAAAGCAAAAAATCACATACATCATTGAGTCTCAGGAAAGACTAGCCAAGAATTCAGGAAAGATAATGTGAAAAAAGAGTCATGAAGGTGCAAAATGATGTCACTCAATTCACGTGGTTGGTTACTCCACTTAAAATTTTACTACCTGATCTGGGTGGTAACTGGTAACAATCTGATTACTTGCCATTTTCAGGAAAATGTTGATGTGTCTAGTAGTTCATCATCATCATCATCATCGTCATCACCGCAGCCATCAATGAGAGCACTACGGGAAATGTGGAGGAGGACATTATGCAGTTTACAGGAGAGTAGCATCAAATCCTGACCCTGATGATCCAGGGAAACCTCTTGGAGGCCTTGGCAGGCGGTGGTTCTACATCTCGGATGGCCACGTATCAGAAGTTTCAGAGGAGGATGTTTTGTGTGCGGAGGCCACGCCCCTTTTCTATGAAAGATTGTAGCCGCTTGTCGGTGTAAGAAACGGCGGTTCTAGCACCAACGAGTAATATGAGTTTGCGCGTCGGAGATCCGGATAGTGTACAAGAAGAACACAAGCGATTTATACCTGTTCGTATCGAAGAACGCCCTACGTCCAGTGGGGGAGGGGAGTCTTGTATTAAATTGCACCGAAGTGCTTGTAGTAGGGGTTATAAGCGGGCGAGAGAGGGAGGAGCTCCCAGGTCTCAAGATGCGAGTGGAGTGTGTGTGACTCTACTAGTGCCCTCGCAAGGTCCAGGAGAGTTATCTGTTTGTGTGCCGACCCCCTTTGGAACGGTCCCTGCATGCTACTTTTATAGTCTCAAGGAGGTGTCGGGTTACAAAATGTTGGCACATGGTGTGATCCTTGTTGGAGAAGGAGCCCCGAGGCCTCGGGAGGGCCTTATCCGGTGGCGACGTGGTCTGCACTGTGGAGGTGTGGTGTTGGTACTTCTTGCACTGTTGCTACGTGCCCAGGCATGTGCGCCACTGTTGAGGGAGTGGTATCTATCCTTTGGTGTTGTAGCGACGCGCCCTGTCATACCTGGTCCTGTGGCTGGCGTGGCTATGGCATGCTCGTCCTTGTAGTTTGTCTGGCGTAGAGAACGGAGGCCTCACAGGCGAGAATTACGGCGCGATCTCACCCCGATCGTGGGAATAGTGGCCTAGAGCGGTGTTTCGTACGCCGCGTAGGACTGGGTCGTGCGTATAGTGCTAGTATGGGTGGCACAGTGACCAGCAGCTCTTCCCCATGCTACTATAGGCGACGACATCATGATTTGACAGCTATCATTCCTGGCCTGTCCGGTTGGTCGGCACAAGAATGTGGGTGACGTTGCAAGGGGTCTCGAGCACGCCAATGGGGGAGCGGCATCAGAGGCCGATCTCGGGCAAGGCGGAGATAGATGATGTCATCTCTGGGGCTCGGACGAGATGGTGATGATGCTGCGGGTTGGCCTGTGCCCGTGCCCCAGCGCTGGGTCTCGGGTGAGTCGAAGATGTTCCGAGACCCCTTGTGGGAGGCCTCGGATGAAGTGGAGAGATGAGCTGGTACGCTCATGTGGCTTGCTAGAGGCCCAGCAAGAGGAGAGTTAGCCCGCGGGTCTCTTCAGTTGACTTTTTCCTTTGACGGGACAGATTAATGTTTGGCTTTGGGAGGCCAGGTGGATTTTCCACCTTAATTTGGGTACCCCTAATTATTGTACCCGACAGTAGCCCTCGAGGCTGTGGAGGAGTTGGGATACTCTTCCAAAGGCTGTACATCAGGTTTACTCTTTGCCGGGCTTTAGCCAGGTTGTTGTCGGGGCCTCGACTTGCCTTTGTACCGCTTTTTTCTAGGTGTGCGCGCGAGCGCATCCGCCGGGTGTAGCCCCCGAGGCCTTAGAAGGATAGGATATGCTTCCAAGGTCTTGATTTTATGTGGGGTGCGAATCTGAGGCCTCAGCCTTAGTGCAAGGGTAGCCCCCGAGCCTCAGTTCATGACGAGAGGTCGGTCAAGGGCGCCTTATCTTTTTTCATGTCTCTTTCGCAGGGAGAAGGGGTGGAATATGCTATGCTATCCTCGGTGGGTGGGCAGTAGCACTTCTGGTGAGCTGTTAATGGGTAAGTCCAGGTGGAGGCCCGAGCCCTATTCGCTTAGGGTCGGCCAGTCATCCCGAGGCGCATCTGAAGTCACCCGAGGGTCTTCTAGTAGACCTCAGACCCGTTTGATGGGCTCTGAGGGCTCGGTGCCTCCCTCTAATGGGATTCCACTGGTCAACGCCCACGGGGTCCCGGACACGGCTTAGGGTGTCCCGGGCATTATTAATCGGGCTTGGCCGCAGAGGGGCTTACCCTTACCCATCTCTGTCTCTTTTGTCCAAGGACGATTGTCGAACTCTAGGCGAGCCAGCCCTCGAACCCCTGGACCGCAGAGGGTTTCACACCCACGGTTCCTTCTCGGAGAAGGTACCTAGCGAGAGGGTCGGTCGTCTGCTGTGCGCAGAGGACGGGTGCGCCTTTCTAGGCGAGGTGGAACGGGTGCTGCAACGACAACGGCGAGATGAGACATTTCGCCCGCGGGCAGGTGCAGTTAATGCAGCACGTGCGCACGCACGGTTAACGAAAAAAGAGAAAGTAATCATGGTAGTTTCCGCAGTCTTAGCATTAAATGCGTGGGATTTAGTCGTCTCCTTAGATTCGCCGGTTCGCCTTCCCGTTTTTGCTATATAAGCACGCGCCGGGCGCTGCGTCTCCTTACCTTGCCATTTGCTCTTGCCTTCCTTGTCCCCGTGCCGCGATCATGAACAAGGAAAACCAGAGTAAGGAGAGAGAGAAGAAAAGAAATGAAACCGCCCTTGCTACCGTCGTCTCACTGCCACCAATCTCATGGCCGCCCCTGCATTGCCCGTGGAGCCCTGGAGCCGCTCTTCCGCGACCCAGGAGAGGCTAGAGGAGCTCGTCGAGGAGGGTCTTCTCCGTCCCATCATCTGCCAGCCGCCCCCGCCTACACCCGGTAGGTGTAGCCCCCGGCGCTGCCTTGGCGGCCTTCTTTGAGGGTAAAGTCATCCTCCCTCCTCTTGACCTGTGAAGAAGCCTGGGCCATCAGGCCTGTGTAATAGGTTAGTTTTCGTAGCGGAACAAGCGTGCGGCCCTTCGAGGCCTTTGTAATGAAAACGCTCATAATTTTCCTGTATTATTCTCTTTCGAGTTCCCATGCTTGTGCGTGCTTTTTGACATGTGGTCTGACCTCATCAACTTAGTGTTTCCAAGGGGTACCGTAGCCTTGGTAGTGTAGGTAGAGCCCGCACTATGTTCATCCGATCCAAGGGGTTCTCGCTTTGCCATATTCACGCCATTAGGTACCTCGGAAAGAAAGTTACATGATCGTTTTTGGCTTTGTCTCCTGAACCCTAGTCTCTCGTTCTGTACTTGGGCGAATTTCCATGAAGTCTCTCTGGAGTGCGAGTTGTCCCTTAGACGAAGGGTGGTGAGTGGAGGTGCCACAGCCCAGGGGCGTAGGCGGTCTTGTAGCTCGACTGACCTTGGCCTTAGTACGTTCTCTTTCTCCTTCGGATTTCACAGTTTTTCGCCAAAGTACAGGAGAGAGATTAGGACAGGGGTCTTTTCGAAAAAGCGATCAAAAAGGAAAAATCATCAGGACTTTGGGGGTCCCCCACCTAGCCCCCAAGGGAGGCTCGGCTCTACCAATGGCAGGGTCTGGACTCGCTCTGATTGCGTGGTAAAGAAAAGACACTTCCGACCCTGCTAGTGGATCCGGATCGATTCTCGAAAGTGCGACAAGTAAAGGACACTTCTTTATTGCTTTTGAGATAAAAATATGTACAAAGCTTGGGAGCTTAAGGGTAAAAATGATGTAGCTGCTCGATATTCCAAGTGTTGGTGAAGATCTCGCCCTTCTCGTTGGCCATCTTGTAGGTTCCAAGCTTTAGCACCTCAGCGACGATGAACGGGACTTCCTATGGTGGTGTAAGCTTGTTACACCCTTTGTTGCATTGTCTTAGCCTTAGCACCAAATCTCTGACGCTGAAGGCTCGGTCCCGGACACGTCGGGAATGGTAGCGTCGTAGGGCTTGCTGGTATCTAGCTGAGTGTAGTAGCGCAATGTCTCAAGCCTCGTCTAATTGGTCAAATGCTTCTTCATGGGTGGTCTGATTGCCTTGTTCGTCGTAGGCTCTGATCCTTGGGGCACCATATTCTAGATCCATGGGGAGGACGGCCTCAGACCCATAGACCAAGAAAAATGACGTTAATCCTGTAGCATGGCTCGGGGTTGTTCTCAAACTCCAAATGACCGAGGGGAGCTCGGCGAGCCATCTTCTACCGAACTTGTTCAAACGGTTAAATATTCTTGGCTTTAGGCCTTGAAGGATCATGCTATTGGCACGCTCAACTTGACCATTTGTCTTTGGGTGAGCTACTGCTGACCTGTCCACGCAGATGTGGTGGTCGTCGCAGAACTCCAAGAACTTTCTACCGGTGAATTGCGTACCGTTGTCGATGATGATGAAATTAGGAACCCCGAAGTGGTGGATGATATCCGTGAAGAATAGCACCGCATGCTTGGACTTGATTTTGGAGATGGGGCGTGCCTCAATCCACTTGGAGAACTTATCTAAGGCGACGAGCAGGTGCGTGTAGCCCCTGGGTGCCTTTTGTAGAGGTCCGACTAGGTCGAGACCCCACACAGCAAAGGGCCATGTAATGGGAATCGTCTGTAGATCCTATGCCAGGAGATGCGTCTGCCACGCATAAAATTAGTACCCCTCACAAGAGCATACGATCTCGGTGGCGTCAGCCACAACAGTGGGCCAGTAGAAGCCTTGCCGGAAGGCGTTCCCAACCAATGTTTGAGGTGCTACGTGGTGGCCACAAGCCCTCGAGTGTATTTCCTGAAGCAATTGCCTCCCCTCATTGGTGGGAATGTAACGCTGCGGGATTCCTGAGGCGCTGTGCTTGTACAGTTCCCTATCTAGTAGCACAAATGACTTGGCCCATCGTGCGAGCTGCCGTGCTTGCATCTGATCCAGGGGGAGCACCCCCTGGACAATACGTGCTAGGTATGAGATACGCCAGTCCGGTTTGTCATCGTGGTCAAGTCGTTCCTCATTTATGTCCATGACCTCGGGTTCGGGGGTCGAGGGGGGGTTGGATCCTTCAGGAGGATTTGACTCTAGTGTAGGCTCGGGCGGCTGGTTGCCTTCTTGTCCTAGATTCCCATAGTCGATGGAGGGTTTGTGGAGGTCGCTGGCGAAGATGTCTGGGGGGACTGTGGTTTGACCCGACACAATCTTTGCTAGTTCGTCCATGGCCTCATTGTACTCGCACGTGATGTGATTGAGCTCGAGGCCATCGAACCTGTCCTCCAGGCGTCGTATCGCTTTGCAATAAGCTTCCATCTTGGGGGTCATATCCTTTGCAATAAGCTGCGTACTGGTGGTATCTCAATGGGGAGCCTCCGCCCTCGCCATGTCCTCCCGAGAGCTCAGGTCGACTCGTCGGGGCTGATGGTGGAGCGGTCGGAGGAGCAGGCGCTCGTTCGCGCGGCGGCAGCGGACGTTGAGGGGAGGGCAAATGTCCTCCTCCGTTAGCTAGAGGACACCGACCATCGCGGCTCCGGTAAGTCTCTCCCTTTTGTTTCCTTCCTTCTTTTATATCTCCTTTCTAATCATGAGTGGAATCTCGTGTGTCAGAGGTGACTGTGGAGCTGGAGGGTCTTCGCACTACGGTAGACGCCTTCCTAGACTACCTAGGGGTCGCCCCAGGTTGTAGGGAGGACCGGCTCTAGGCTGCGCATCGCCGTGTTACCGCCGCCATCGAGAGCAGTGTTCGTCATAGCACCAGGGTTTTCCTAGCTATGGCGAAGCTGTCGGTGGGGGCGGACCTTACCGGAGTCGAGGGCTTCCCCGCGGAGGAGCCGCTGCGCCACCATGAGGATCTGGTGGCGTGCTACGGCTCATCTAAGGAGGCGGTGGCTGCCCTCGTCCCCGCTCAGCAGATCCTCACAGAGCTCCCCTGCGACGTTGCCCCTTAGGGCTTTTTTATTTTGTTATTTTTATCAGCTTGCGATGCATAGCGTCTTTTATTTTGTTTTCCTGGTGAACTATGCTGAAGTTATGGTTTATATTCCTTCGTTGATCAGTTAGTTTTGTTGTTCATTTTGCGATATCCATTTGTTTTGTGATGAAAACCGCCGGAGCATCGTCGGCGGCGAGCGTGGTGGGGTATGCTAGGGGGAGGTATCTGTCCCGAGGTGCGGTAGGGCTTTGATGTCGGCGCGACCCTTGTCGCCCCGTGGCCCGAGGCGGGGTCGGCGCCCCTTTGAGATGAGTGTGTGGATGGGATGTCCGTCAGCCAGACTTTTTTTGCCACTGGCGACGTTTCTTGACTTATCCTTATCTTCCGTGTTTCGGGAGGCTATGGTGGGCCTCGGTAGGCCTCGGGAGGGCCTTAGCAGTAGCCGACCGCATGAAATTGGGCCCGAGACCTCCCTAGGTTTCGTTTTCACGACGCAGGCATGGTTTTAGCGTCGTCGTGACCTCTGCCACCCCGCGTCTTGAGGCGAGGTCGGTGACTCTTGAATCTGTCGTGCGAAAGAGACGTCCGCCGGGTGGACTTTCTTGCCCTTGGGCGCCTTCTAGGCTCCAAACGATTTGCCCTCATATTTTAAGTCTTGGCAGGCCTCGGTAGGCCGTGCACATGAATCTGGACCTTCGAAAATCAGGACTCGTGGCCCTAATCCGGTCAGGAGGCCCAATGCATTCCCCTTTCGCATCTTTTTTGCAAAGAAGGAGGGGTTGGACAGCGGCACTTCATCCCTCTCGAATAGGGCCGTTTTTCATGGTGTCCGTTTGAGTTGCTAGCGGGTATTTTATTACGAGTGAGGCCTCGAATCCCGTTCTCTAAGGATCCAACGTAGGTATCTAGTGACTGACCTCATATCCTCGACGACCAAGTCAAGGTAACGAGGGTCGTTTCGGCATGACCCCGATGACTCGTTGCCTTTCTCCGGTGAAAAACCCTTAAATCGGTGTCCATCAAGGCTCGAACATGGTTCGGGAGTCCCATATGGTGCTCGAGGCACCTAGGTGTTGGCCTCTATTGTGTCACTCCTCATGCACCACCCCTCACTCTGTTGGGCCGGAGCGGCTATCAAAACCTTTTCGTAGAGCTAGCCTACGAACTCCGAGCCCGGATTCGGACCGTGTGCAGGTGATGCTGCATGATGTATGTATGATGCACGCATGAGGCATGTATGATGCATGTATGTGATGCAGTTATACCATGGGCTCGGGGAAGCTGGCAGGCTTGTCGGTCGGTGGGACGAGGTTGAGGTCGTCGCCTTCCCCGGTGATGATGAACTCGAGACTCCCAAACCAGATGTGGGAGCCCGGGGTGAAGTTGATGTTGCCTCCGGCCACCGAGGGTATGCTCGTCGGGCGGGGGTGGGATAATGTAGCCATCCTGGACCCTATAGGATTAGTTAGTTGTGACGCGCAAAGCTCCCCTACCTGGCGCGCCAACTGTCGGTGTAAGAAACGGCGGTTCTAGCACCAATGGGTAATATGCGTTTGCGCATCAAGGATCCAGATAGTGTGCAAGAAGAACACAAGTGATTTATACTTGTCCGGGCCAAAGAACGCCCTACGTCCAATGGGTGAGGGGAGTCTTGTATTAAATTGCACCGAAGTACTTGTAGTAGGGGTTACAAGCGGGCGAGAGAGGGAGGAGCTCCTAGGTCTCAAGATGCGAGTGGAGTGTGTGTGTGACTCTGTTGGTGCCCTTGTAAGGTCCAGGAGAGTTATCTGTTTGTGTGCCGCCCCCTTTGGAATGGTCCCTGCATGCTCTTTTTATAGTCTCAAGGAGGTGCAGAGTTACAAAATATTAGCACGTGGTGTGATCCGTTTTGGAGAAGGAGCCCGGAGGCCTCGGGAGGGCCTTATCCGGTGGTGACGTGGTCCGCACTGTAGAGGTGTGGCGTTGGTACTTCTGGCACTGTTGCTACATGCCCGGACATGTGCGCCACTATTGAGGGAGTGGTCTCTGTCCTTTGGTGTTGTAGCGATGCGCCCTATCATACCTGGTCCTGTGGCTGACATGGCTACGGCGTGCTCATCCTTGTAGTTTGTCTGGCGTAGAGAACCGAGGCCTCGCAGGCGAGAATTACGGCGCAATCTCACCCCGATCGTGGGAATAGTGGCCTAGAGCAATGTTTCGTACGCCGCGTAGGCCTGGGTCGTGCGTATAGTGCCAGTATGGGTGGTATAGTGACCAGCAGCTCTTCCCCATGCTGCTATAGGCGACGACATCGTGATTTGACCGCTATCATTCCTGGCCTGTCCGGTTGGTCGGCACAAGAACATGGGTGATGTTGCAAGGGGTCTTGAGCGCGCCAGTAGGGGAGCGGCATCAGAGGCCGGTCTCGGGAGAGGCGGAGAAAGATGACGTCGTCTCTGGGGCTCGGACGAGATGGTGATGATGCTGCGGGTTGGCCTGTGAGTCGAAGATGTTCTGAGACCTCTTGTGGGAGGCCTCGGATGAAGTGGAGAGATGGGCTAGTACGCTCACGCGGCTTGCTAGAGGCCCAATAAGGGGAGAGTTAGCTTGCGGGTCTCTTCAGTTGATTTTTTCCTTTGACGGGGCAGATTAATGTTTGGCTTTGGGAGGCCAGGTGGATTTTCCATTTTAATTTGGGTACCCCTAATTATGGTACCCGACACCGCTTGTTGAGTAGCTAACATATGCGTCATAACAAAATTTAGGGCAGTTTTGTTGTGAAGAGTAGCAGCCAGCAGCATAATAAAAAAAATGCCAAAATGCAGTTCCACTGCAAAGAGCCTTTTTTCCGAAAAAAAAAAGAAGGTTGTATGAGAAGCCAAATGCAGAAGCAGAAGGCTGCATGTGAAGCCAAATGTAGTTTTAGCGGGACCGGAAAAAAGGGGGTGATGTCTATCTGGAAGGACAACTGGCTAATCACGCCAATTGATAATCAGCTGTATTTTTTTTAGAATGACTCTGTCACTCTATCTTTAATCTCCTTTTGTTAGTAGGCGTTTCGAAGAGCTGGAAAACTGCAACTCTGCCGTAAGGGAAATTATTTTGGCAGCCCCTCACACGATGCAGCATGCCAGCATGCCTTTTACCTGTTTTCCTGTGGTACCTGCCAATTTGGCGTGCCAGCTTGCAATGCAAAACTAGCAGCGATTTATTATCTGAGGTATTTTTTTATTTGAAAAAGCTATTATCTATGGTATTTTTTTGAGGGAGGTGTTATCTGTGGTATTGCCAGTGCCAAAAGAATACAAGAATAGCGCGCCGAATAGCGCGATATATCGCCGTGACCCCAACAATGAAAATACCGCCGGTATATGCCAACTTGTGTATGGACCAGGCTTCTTTGGGCCATTTGGTTCCAATCCCAGATTCCAGCCCGAGTGACATACACATATATGAAACTTGATTCACGTTGAGCAGGAAGAACCGTGGTTCTCAACACCATCTTCTTCCGTGGATCAAAATGAAGATGCTGAGATGGATATGAGTCTAGGAGCTCCTCTTCTGAATCAGAAATGGGTCAGTCTGATGTTTATGGAAAAGTACAGCTTGTAAATCAAATGCTTAACTGTTTAGTGCTTATTATCTTGTTTGTGAGTTGTAGGCTCGTGGCTGAAGTTAGAACAATCCACTGCTGAAGAGTTGTTACTTCCTTTTAGAGAGGAATACAGTAGGGAAGCTCCTAATAGTGCATTCCATGGTTTTGAAAACCATGCTAAAATGAAAGAGAAGACCTATACATGCTAAAGTGATATGGTGCAACTATATGAAATGATGTGCAAGGAGAGGAGGGAGACATTGTACAGAAGAAATGAGCCAACAAGAATGCTTTGGCGAAGCCTAGGTCATTCTGTTCAAGTGAAGATTTACCGCATCAATGAAGCTAGTTTTCTACAGTTCAATGGATGGTCTTGTTTGATGAAAAGAATAGGCCATTTCTTTGCTTCCACACCCGCCATGCTGCAGTTGTGAAGGCTTCCAACAAGAAAGGATTGCTGGAATTGGTCCTTGTTTGCGAAACATGCTGACAGGTTGATGAATGATGATCCCATCCAACTCCAACGGAATCACAACATCTGACACTGAAGGGGCTATTGAACAACAAGTGATAGGCATTTTCATCTACAGATGTTACACACCCTCAATTTTGTCTCTCTTTCTTCTTGGGGTATCTCTGTTATTGAGTCTATACATAAAAATAAGATATGGTAAACACTTTTTCCTGTTTTATAAAACTTGGATTTCCATGCCGATGCAAGTGTTTTTAGTGGAGCAAGTGACGTGAAACGAACTGCATGAAATTTACTTGATGAAAAAGTTGTGGCTTCCCATGTGTCAACCAGGGTGTCAACTTTTCTACTATCTTGAAGAACATGGATTTTGGCCTGTAGAATTTGAACTCCCAAAGAGCTTGCCCTAGCATGGCAAATTGGGTTTTTGAGGTGTTATCAAGTGGGAATTCCTTCAGGGAGACATTTTCCATTTTGGTAAAGCAAAGTTGTTACTTCGATTTGATGCATTGTTATTGGCAAAGCAAGTTGTTACTTTGAGCATTGTTATCTTGGTGAAGTTGAACTTGTCTACTTTCACTTTTGGAGTGTAGAAAGTTCCATAAATGGCGTGATTGCCCCAGTAGAATTTTAGCTCAAACTGGTAGAACCATTCAATCATGGATGCCTAACAGGGTTCGTTCTACTTCATCAAAACACAAAATTTCACATACAAAGATATATCAAAGAAAACTACCATAGATTTCAAACTTTGTCAAAGTGCTATGTGTCTTGATTAGCAAAAACTCCTAGCTATGCAATATCACAGTAGGTAAGTTGCCATTAGTAGTATTCTTTTTAACATTTATCGCCCGATTTTTTTTGTGTGTGGAGCATGTCTGCTATTCTTTTTAACTCTTTATCGCCCGATATATCGCACTTGTATCGTTAAACGATAAACAAAATTTCAGCCGATATGAGGCGCTTTATACTATCTCTAACTTTGATGATGAGGCACAGAAGCTGCTAAAAAATGTTGTTGGTGGTGTAAATCTTTTCTGTGTGCCAACCTCTCCATCACAAATCCCCCTGCACACCCCACACCCTCCTCTCCTCCTGCATCCACCGCACCATGTCTCAGGAAGGAGCCAACTTGCCCCAAGATGTGGAGGGGAGCCATGATCAGGCCAGCGCCCCCCATAGTAGCATCCCTGCCGGCGTCGGGTCACCGACGGCGACTGTGATGCCGGCTGGTTCCAACCCCAGCTCTGTCAGCATGCTGGCCAGCGCCATCAACAACGCTGGGTTGTCTGAGCACGCCAGCCCGGTGGTGCTCTCTGCCGGCAAGGACAGCAACGCCGCATCCAAGATCGCCAGTCCGGCGGTGCTCCAGGCTGGCAAGGACAGCAGCGCCGTGTCCAAGATTGCTAGCCTAGCGGTGCTCCTTGCCGACGAGGAAAACAAAGCCGAGTTCAAGATCGCAAGCCCGACAGTGGTCCTTGCCGGCGAGGAGAAGGGCAACGACGCTGCTGGGTCCAAGCTCGCTGGCCCGGTGATGCTCCATGACTGTGACAACAGCAAAGCCGAGTCCCATGCTGGCGTGGACAACAACGCCGCCCGGTCCAAGCTCACCAGCCCGGCGGTGCTCCTTGCCGGCGATGACAACAACGGCGGATCCAAGATCACTGCCTCCGCAGTGCCCCACGCCATCGTGGACAACACCACCGGCACCAAGCTCAACAGCCCGGTGACGCTCCATACCAACGAGCACAACAATGCCGGGTTCAAGCTCCCAAACCCTGCAGTGCTCCATGCCAGCAAGGACATGGACAACAACGCCGGGCGGCCCAAGTTTGCCAGCCCGGGGGCGGTGTTGCTCCATGCTGGCGAGGACAACAAAGCCAGGACCAAACTCGCCATCCAGGCAGTGCACCATGCCGGCGGTAACGCTAGGTCGTCCAGGCTCACCAGATCGGCGGCGGCTGCACTCCATGCCGCCAAGGAGAACGCATCCAAGCTCGCCATCCAGGTGGTGCCCCGCCCCTATGCCGCCAAGGACAACAACGCTGGGTTGTCCAAGGCTGCCACCGGACCAGTGGCGGTCGACGCCGGCGAGAGCAACGCCAAGGAGGGAAAGAACAACGTAGCTGGAGAACAACGTGCCCATGAGGCTGACGTGGGCGGCGGCAGCGGGAAGGGCAACGCCCCCACGGTGGAGGACGTGGACCCCAACTTGCACATCTTTACGGAGAGGGAGCGAAGGAAGAAGATGAAGAACATGTTCAGCACCCTGCACGCGCTCCTCCCCCAGCTCCCCGACAAGGTCCGTGCATGGCTCTCTTTTTTTTCTTTTCTTGATTGAAGTTTTCCATGAGCGATGATGTGAGCGCGCAAGCTGAAAAAATCGTTCCTTTGTTTTTCTTTGCTGTTTTCATAAATATTTCTATTCGTATGCATATCACCAACTGCATGCGTTGTTGTGAATTCTAGATTTTCACTTATTAGTGCTTGCTTTGGCAATGGTGTGATCATTAGAAGTAAATGGGGGAACTTTCTTATTAGGCAAAATCTGCTTGAGGACACCACAGAAACATGTAATTAGCCGGCACACACCGCCAAACGGAGAATTTGCCCAATACCATTACAAATATGTGGTTGTTTGCCAGGGGACGCCGTGCCGAATAAAATAATTATTTCCACCATTACGGATAGCGGTGCGTGTCAGGCAGGCAGGGGCAAAAGCGTCTACTCACTACGCTTTCTCTCCCCCGAGCAGTGGAAATGATTATTTTATTCGGTGCGATGTCCACGGGCAAACAACTACAAATTTATAATGGTTTGGGCAAATTCTCTATTTAGTGATGTGTGCTAGCCAATTACACATTTTCCAGCAAAATTTGCCTTCTTATTACTAAAGCATTTATGGAGTTCCCCACATCCGAATTTTATCTTCTCCCTCTTCGCACTGCATCCTTCATCAGGTAGGTTAGGTTTTAGATCTCGGATTTGGACGCAAATTGTAAGGAGGCTAGGGCTAGCCCTGGGCGTTCGGTCTGACCGAACCGATCGGTCTCGGTCTTCGGTCATTTCGAAAGTTCGGTCATCTAAAAACGGAGACCGATCGGTTAGTTTCAAAACTCAGGACCGAGCAAGTTCGGTCTCGGTTAGTTCGGTTCGGTTTCGGTCATGACCGAACTAACCGAACTTCACAAAACAACTACTAAATATTGTAATTTGTAGCAAATTTTACCAATATTTTTTTCTATTTCAAGGCAAAAATACAATACAAAATATAGATTAAACATAGTGATAAAAGTGATGGTTGATATAAACCCACTAGAATAAATATTATATCACTAATAATAGTCTAAATTACATATTATGTCAATAAAATTCAAATGTTCGGTTAATTCGGTTAGTTCGGTTACCCGAGGGTAATGACCGAACTAAGTTCGGTTAGTTCGGTTACTTCAAACTGAAGACCGAACTTGTGACCGAAATTTTCGGTCTCGGTCACTTCGGTCTCGGTCTCGGTTAGTTCGGTTCGGTCTTCGGTCTTCGGTTAATTATGCCCAGGGCTAGCTAGGGCATTCTGGCTTTTCTATGTATATAGTTTTTGTTATGCTCCAATACACACATTATATGTTGATACATAATAAAAACTATGTATGTAGAAAAGGTAGTACAACTTACAATTTGGAGCGGAGGCAGATATGAGTTAGCATGTCAATGGATTGGATGCTACAAATTTGGCATGATGTTACGGAAGACGAGCACTAGATGTGGATACCCGATCCAAATAAGGAAGAAAGTTGATATAGCCTGTTGGGTTTGGATCCGTTCGATATGCACTTAAAAGTACTAGTGTACGAGGCTTGATGTAGTTTCTTGTTTTTGATCGAAATACAGCTCAAAAAATAAATTGGGAGAAAATCATATACTTAACTAGCTTCTTGATGAGAAATCATATACGCCAGCTAAACCTATTAATGGAAAGGCCAACCCGACTAGTGCATTGAGTGGGTTGGACCTTCAATTTCTAGTCCACTCTAATTCTCTGGACCGGGCTTGGGCTTCGTTTTCTTGCATCTGTGCACTGACGCCTGAACGGAGCCTAGACCGATCGGTAAAAATACATGGTGCCTAGGGGCAGGCTTGGGCTTTTTTTTTTTTTTTTTTTTTTTTTTTTGCTTTGGCTCGGTGTCAGCCTTTGGGTGGGTTCGTGCTGTAGGATTTGTCATCGGGCTTTTTAAAGCCCGTCCCAACTCAGGTTTGAACATGTCTAATGTCAGCCCCAACCAATCCTTGTTTTCACACACCCCCTCCCTCCAGCTTCAATCGCTTCTTCCAATGTTGCCTCTTCCATCATTCTAATATCTCATCTTAGCCATATTCCTTCGCAACATAAAACATCTTCCCTAATTTTCCATTATGGATTTTATTGCATACTAACCCCTCTCCCTTGTTATCCCTCCTCTCCCAGACCACGCTATGTACATTTGTTATATATCTAAATGTGGAATACTCCATGTTTAGTGAATTGTGTACTAGAGGGTGTGCCACCCCCTCCCCTGAAGGGACAATAATTTCTTAATTTTCATTAAAGCTAAGAAAACAGCAATACCTTATTTGCCAGGTGTGCCCATGGCATCGGAGGCCTAGGCATATGATGATGAGAGATAAATGAGGTATTATGCAAAATTGCATAATAATCAGCACCGATGTTTGGCCAAATGAGTGGTTACTACTATGCATTATGGTTGTAGCAGGAATGTACTTTGAACCTTTTATGAGTATTTTCAGTTAATTTTACTGGACTTGGATTCACCTTTTGTTCTGTCTCAATCTTTCATTGTAAATATGCATGATCTGTTGTATTGGTGATTCAATGATTTTTCAGGGGACGTTTCCATTATTTATGTTGAAATTGATATATGATGTTTGCAGTGTTGAAATTGATATATGATGTTTGCAGGCTGACAAGGCCACCATAGTTGGGGAGGCCGTAACCTACATCAGGACTCTGGAAGGCACCCTCCAGAAGCTGGAGAAGATGAAGGTGGAGCGCAAGCGCGCGCTGGCGGCACAGCAGCAGCATGGTCAGCAGCAGCTGGCGGTGGGTGCCGGCAGCAGCCACGCGTCGTCCGCGCGCCACCCCGCACCACCAGCGCTGCCAGCACCAGCACCGGCCCCAGAAACGTCGTCGTCGAGGGAGGCGAACCTGGCGGACATGGTCCATGGCTTGGCACAGCAGGCCGCCGTGGCCGCCGCGAACAAGGCCCTGGCAGCGGCAGCGTCCGCGGCCGCGGTCGGGGTCGGCGGCTCCTCCTCCTCCGGCGCCTCCGCGCAGCTGCCCCGTGGCGCGGTGCCGTTCCCGGCTCCCGCGGCTGGGTTCCAGACGTGGTCCGGGCAGAACGTAGTGGTGAGCGTGGCCAACAACGAGGCGTACATCAACCTGCACTGCCCGCGGGAGCCCGGCACGCTGACCAAGGCGCTGTTCGTGCTGGAGAGGCACAGCATCGAGGTCGTCACCACCACCATCTCCGCCCACGACGGCTTCCGCATGTACGGCATCCATGCCCGCGTAAGTCATCAAACAAGCATTACCAGCTGGGTTCTTCTTTCTCTTGTAGGACTGTAGGAGTAGCTTCTATCTATAATCTATAGCTGATTTTTGTTTGCGTCGTGGACGATGGACCTGCAGGCCAATCCGGCTTCGGCGTCGGCTCGCTTTCCGGAGAATCTGTGTGCTGAAGACAGGTTCAAGCTGGCGGTGTCGGAGATAGTGCAGCTGATCAACATCTGAGGACTGAGGCCGCCAACGCGCTCATGCTCATGCTCATGCTCGCCAATGCAACAAATCGCTCTGCTCCTTGGACTTGGAGTTGAGCTAGCTATGCTGCTGCCGTCGTCGTCGTTGAACTGTTAAGACTTAATTAAGTCTGGTCGTCGTTGAACTCTTTTAATTTGTTTCTCAAAGAGTCTGGTTCGTGTCAAGTTTGGTCGTCAGTTGAACTGCATGTTTTATGTCTCAAGACAAGAAGAGTCTGGTTCGTACCGTATAATAAGTACTGTTTCGTTTAATAAGAACTGTTTGAGATTTAACCTGTCGTGGATGACCTGTGTATGGTTTGTTGGTCAGTAATGGAGTTGCAGTCTTGCAGACATGCTTGCTGCTCGATCAGATAATTCCAGGGGCCGCGGCCACGTTGCTGTTTGCGACCCTCTCGTGAATTTTGGGCAGATCTGATCTTCCAATGCTTGCCAAGTGAATCCGCAAATACATATTATTCTGTTTCCTTGTAGTTATTGGGATTGAACCAGTCATCAAACCGGTGAGAGCATCAGTTCATTAACCAGTTCATTGAAGGATTGCTGATCTGTTCATTGACAAAAGGTCAACTTTCCCCGGGGAAAAAGGGACCAAGGCCTCTATGGGAGATGGAAGTGTATAGTTTGACAAAAACCTGTTCTGTATTGTAATGTAATCCTATTCATCTCTAATATAATGGTCAACTTTCCCTAGAAAATAGAGTTAATTAGAACAATGCCTTTATAAATTCAACGACACTTTTTCTAAAAAATAAAATAAAATTCAACGACTGCTTCTCATCTAATAATGTTGTTACCATTATAATTCGTTTGAAACCTAAAATATGCCACTTTGTTGGTACCATTATAATTCGTTTGAAACCTAAAATATGCCACTTTGTATGCTCGTGGGCTACTTGGAGACACTTGTATCCAATCATATTTCGTATGGCATTTTGCCTCTCTCTCCATTCGTAGATTCGTGGGTCCCACCCATCATCCCTTACCTCTCCCTCACTGCTCAATTCCAGCCACCGTGCTCTCCTCGTCTATGCCACATGCTACCGCCATTGCACGTTGCTCTCCTCGCCTATGCCAATAGTCGCCGCCACCACCTATGGTTCCCATCACTGGAGTGGGCGGCACTTGAACTTGCTGCCCTTCGTGGGGGCCTAGCACTGGGCGACAACGATGGCTGTGTAGGCTGCGGGCGTACATGCTACACCGCTCCGCTCACACCTGCATGTGTCGTCTCGTGCACAACTGTCGTTGGCTGAGCCCATCCCACCGCCCAAGTGTATGTGGCGAGTGGAGGAGGACAACATCAGGCACATCTCCAGCGAGCAGCGCGGCTAATGCTTCAGTGGAGGAGGCAAGGCGAACGATGGAGACATGGTGGCGCCAACGACGTCTTATGGGGAAGATGCGGTGGTCCGGTGAAGGAAAGGAAGGGGGTAATGGGTGGAACCCACATATCAGTGAGTGAGGAGTGGGAGAGTGGTAGAGCCATTTTAGTTCCATATGAAAATATGATGATTTGCAGGTGGATCCATATAGTTTACGAGCGTAGAAAGTTGCATATTTTAAGTTTTGGATGAATTGTAATGGCACTAGCGATATTAGATGAAAAATAATAATGTTTCTCATAACACCAAATATATAATGGCACTGATTCTAATTAACTCAAAAACTTAAAAGGGTCCACGTAGAGGGAGACAGAAGTATATAGTTTGATGGAAACCTAACAAATAATAAATGTTGTGTATTCCAAGCA
Organism: Saccharum hybrid cultivar R570; assembly: GCA_038087645.1. NCBI lineage: Eukaryota > Viridiplantae > Streptophyta > Magnoliopsida > Poales > Poaceae > Saccharum > Saccharum hybrid cultivar. The sequence goes on from JAQSUU010000543.1 coordinate 1,600,181, forward strand.
GAAAAAATCGTCAAAAAAAAGGAAATTGTGAGGCGCACCTGTCATGCGCCTGATGTATTAACCATGTGGCTGCCAAATCTTTCTTGAATAATGTTTATGTTCGCTATGTGCACGTACCGTGTGCAGCGTGCCACCAGCACACGAGCTACGGACTCGTGCTCCGAGTGTGCCTTCATCTGCAGCACGCCTGGCATTGGCTCGGTCGCCCATTTCAGCTCAGTCGCGCATGCCTAGCCATCCTGTGAGGGACTAAAAGTGAGAGCCACATCGTCTCTCACTCATTTTTTTTACTAGCAAATATACACGTGCGACACGCACGTGTTTCTAAGAACTATTTGAAATGCAATGGAAATGTTAATTAAATTTTTGATATACAATAAAGGTAGATGGCAAGTGCTTGATCAATTTGATTGGGTCGTGTAGAACAAGGTTCAAATCGTTTGTTCGTTAGATGCCTTAGCGCTGCAATTTGACTTGACACTTTTTTAAATGGCTCGTGTTGCCCCTATCTTATCCTATATTCATAGTTCGTTCAATCCATCCTCGTATGGGTGGAGAACCTCTATCCTTGTATGGGAGAGGACCCATCGTAGTCTCAGTTGTGCTACCGGAGGATGTGGAGAAGAGATCACTTATCTTAGAGTGAGCTTACTACTTATATGTTTTCAGCAGTTATTCTTTCCATATTTGACTACCCAACTGTAGGCACGTACAAACAATGTGAGATATTATGCCTTTATTAAATGAACAAATATAAATAAACAAGCATATTTAGATGCAAAATAATTATGACTTATATGATGTAGCATTAATTTATTTAGGAGGTCCATCTAAACATAACTTTATTTTTTTTACTTTTTGTCCTCATAAACAACGTAACCTTATATGTTTTTCCTTTTTGCATGATCTTTTTTTCCATTATTTCTTACAAACATGTTTAGATTTTTGTTTTATATTATTTTGATTTAGGGATTGTCTGTCCCTCACGTGTGAATTGTGTTGTTTTGCGTGCCTTGGTTTTATTTTCACCTTCACATTGTAGCTGCTATTTATTCACAATATGGTACTATAAGTAATGCAAGACATAGAAGGAGCAGTGCTCTATTGGGCTGTGACCGGCCCATTAATGTAACACCCTAAAATTTGCACCATTTTAAAAATAGGAGAATTGGATTTATTTATGCAATTTTGTGAACATTTTAACCTAGAGAAATAATTTTTGATAAATAAAATCAACTATAAGGTTAGATACATGCTTGTGCATACATACCGTTGCATATTTTTATTTGTGATTGATTGGTTTTTATTACAAGAGGAAATGATTTCAAAAACTATTTGAATATGCATTTGAAATATTAGAAAAGAAAAAGAAGAAATATAAAATCTCCTTCCCCTCTCCTCTCTGGCTTTCGGCCTTTCGGCCCAGCCCGCGCCCCGCAGCCAGCCGAAGGCCGCTGCTGTCGTCTCTTCTTTCCTGGCCCGCTCGGCGTCTGGCCCGTTCGGCATCAGCCCCGCAAAGCCGGCAGCCCAGCTGCCTTCTCTTGCCCGCGCGCCGCGTAGTGGGCCGGCCCAACCGTCCGAAGCCGAAGCTGCCTCGCCCTTCCTTCCCTTTCTCTAACTGACATTCCGGGCCCGCATGTAAGCGGTATCGTCTTCTTCCTCTTGCTCGTAACCGAGTAGGACTCGACGATGGAGTCCGCCTCCGCTCCGACACCTTGGTTGCCTTGTACTGCACGTCGAGCCCCTCTTAAATAGCAGGCGCGCTCGCGCCGCCTGCTCCACAATCCTATTCGCAGCAGCAGCCATCGTCTCGAGCTTGTAACCAGTCTCAACCCTAGTCCCGCCGCTCCCCGAGCCCAACTCGACGAGTTCATCGACATCGTCAACTTCGTAAGGTGCAGTTGAGTTTGCGTCACCTCTACGACATCGCCAAGATACTACTCTTAGTTTCTAGTTTTTTTGTGTTAATTTCATCACGTCGGCGTATGCAGAGGACCGCCGTCCGCCATTGGAAGCCGCACGCCTTCCTCGATCGATTCCAGTCGCTGGAAAGCATCTAGGTGAGTTCGCGGCTCTCTTTTCTACCTTCACATGCATTCGGTTCATCGGATAACGTGCTGTAGCGCTAGATTGATCAACGCCGACGAGCAATGGCTCGCCGCCGGCCAAATCGCCGCCGTCGGGTTACTGTTCATGGCCGGAGTTCTCCTCTCTCCCTTATGTCTAATCTGAGCCGCGCGTTTTAAATCCAACGGCCAGGAAAGCCCGATACCGGTCCAGCTGCCACTTTTGCAAAAGAGCCCCTCTGCTTTTCTATAATCTAACCCGCAGTCCATAAGCGTAAAACCCGATTACGCTTTATTCGTTTAAAAACGTAAATTCCATCGGTTTAATTGAAAATACGTTTTCAATATTTATAGTATTTATTTCAATCTTATTTCGCTTATAAAATCTTCGTTTTAACTCCGATTTGACCCGTTCAAGTTGCGTTAGGTTCGTAATTTCATAACCTACATGTTAGTGCTACTGTTTAGTAGGTTCTCCACTTTTAAATTTTGAGATTAGATTTAATCTATTACTTTAATAAAGAAAAACTTGTTTAAATCATAACTTTTTCGTTTTAGCTCTGATTTGCGTGCAATTCGTGTCTGTGTGATCCTAGTGAGATGTAGATTCATTTTATAGACTTTCATCTTATTTTGCTACTGTTGGTGTACTGTTCTAATTGTAGCTTTGTTTGCTTTGTATGATTGCTCTTGGATGATTGTTGTTGGTGTGTTAATCGAGAATAGACGGTGAGCAGTTCGTTGGTGATCAAGAGTACTATTACGAACCAAGTCAACAGGATCAACTAGATCAAGGCAAGTATAGCATGTGATTATCCTTGTTACCTATTCAGTTGAAGTCACTTAATTCATTATGCATGTGTCTCCTTGTTAAGGATGCCTTAGTATTGATCTTATTCCTTGAATCCTATGGTTATAGCATTGGGTAGTTTGCTAGTGCTCACATAAACATGGCTCTGGTTTTAGTCATATAAGAGGACCTTTTCTAGCTTGTTAGTGGTTACCTTTATGACGCAAGAGGGGTGTGTTCTGGGTCAGGTATAGTGCGGCTTCTGTCCTTATGAGTATAGGCTGCGTGTCATTGTGCCATACTGAAGGGGGGCTCTACATTTGCAGGGTACAGAAACCTAGCGGCCCTAACTTGTTAGACGAATCTTGGAAAGACTTCATAGTGAAACTTAACCGTACAATGGGGAGTCATGACCTCGGACTTTTAGGGATCACGACTCATAGTGAAAGTGTACAACCTCTGCAGAGTGTAAAACTGTTATAACAGTCGTGCTCACGGTCACGAGCGGCCTTGGACCCTTATGGAATAGAGATCACTATTAATTTACTTATTCTTGTTAATCATTATTCTCTTTACATGATCATGTGTTTATTATGGGAACATCACCAATTTATTGCTACTCAATTGCTTAAAACATGATCAGCTAAAAGCTACATGCAGTTAAACCAGTGTCTACCCTATTTGAGCTTCATGAACCCCATGTTACACTTGTTGAGTGTGACATGGACTCACCCTTGCTATTTTCCCCACATCTCAGGAAGGGTACCAGACTGCTAGATTCTGGAATTGTTAGGCTTGTGATCAACCAGTCAGTTTGATCCTGGAGTGAAGGTTACACCCGGTGTTCGGAGTTGTCTTGCCGCTGTGTTGCTCTCTAAGGTTATATCTTATACTATTGCGTTATGTTTAATAAGCATTTGTCTTTTGATATTACACTTATCTGTAGCTATATGTGAGATGTGACCTCTTTATTTCACATATAGTGTATATCTAGTTTTAACTGGGTGTGACAATTAACGAATCCAGAGAAGGTTAATCCGATATTTCTGGATCTGGAGCACAATTGGAAGAGAGGCTGGGTAGTCAGCATCTTCCTCACGCTGTTAAAGTGCAGCCGAGTAGGCTGGAGCAGCGCTGTTAATTCGGCTGCAAGCGGAGCTAACCTGGACTCTTCCACAATTATGCGCCATGTACCGCTCGTTGTCAAATGTGCTGACGGAGGAGACACATGGCCAACACCCGAGTGGCCGAGTCCGTCAGCGTGCATCCATCTTTGTTTCCGTTGCTCAGGCCGTGTGTGACTTCGTTTCTATTACCTGGGCAGAGTTTTCTCCGTTTCAAAATAGGAGTTGGGTAGCCTCTAAATAGAAGTCTCGCTTTCCTCCCAACAATCAAACTTTTAAAGTCTACTACTTTTAAAGTCCAAGAGAAATCTTAGTTTAGGAGGAGTCTTACATGTAAGATGTAAGATCATGGATGACGGACGACTCATATAGCACGAAGTCCAGATCGAACGTTTATCACGCAGGGAGAGCCTAAAAAAACTCGCTCTTTTATAGTAGGATAAGGAGCCACGTCGTCTCGTATGTTCACAGTTCGTTCAATGGTTTATTTCCTGCGCTTTTACGTGTTTATTATTATTACATCAGGCGGATCAATGGAGCCCAGGCGCCCAGCTGTGTCTTTTCCGGGCTGAAAGCTTCAGCAAGACTTTAGTTGCAATCGGGTTGAAACCGATGCGATCATGCAAGGTTCGCGTAACTTGCAATCTGCTCTGAATTTAGTTCTGCTTCTCTCACCGGCCAGCGAGCGACCTGGATTTACGATGATGATGATTAGACCCGGGCGTCCGTCGGACCAACCCGCCGTGCCGCTCGTCTACATCGCGCGGCAGCACTCGCTTGCATCAGAAAAAAAACCATCGACGAGCACTCTACTCTGTATCTGCGACCGCCGCAGACGACACCACCGCTCCCACCCCCGTCGGTGGACGCAGCTGCCACCTCCATGCGTTGCGCATGGCCGGCCCACGTGGTGCCCTAGCCGTGCGGCGCAGCTCCAGGTGGGGTGGCCGCTCGTCCGTATTGCGCGCCGTGCGCCTCCGCCCCACTCTGCCTCACTGCTCCTTCCACCAGATCCACTGCGTGATGAGAGATTCGATGGTGGTGGGGACTACGGCATCGACTGCAGGGGCTACGAGGGGCTGCATGTTCTGCGTGGAGCCCACGATACCAGCGGCCACGAAAGGGTCCCCGCCAGCCTCGTAGTAGGTGAAATTCATTTGGTCTATGTTGGCGCTGGTCGATGGTGGTGACAGGACGACCGCCTCTGGTGAACTCTACGTGCAGGCGAGCCTCCATTTCATAAGCAACGAGGAGATGTTGTTTACAACACATGTTGCAAGCGTATGTTTGAAGTGTTTCGGATGTTTCAGAGGTATGTCGCAAGTGTTTCAGATGAATGTTACAAAAGTAGATCGGAATGTTGCATATGTCGCAATGGTTGTACACGTATGTTCCAAAGACCTGTTCCTAATGTTTTATCTATGTTTTGAACATATTGTTGCAAGTGTGTTTATCTGCATGTTGTATACATTTTCACATATATGTTGCAAGTGTTTTATTTACATATTGCGTATATTTGCAATGGTTTTCAAGTGTTTTTCATATATTTTTGCAGGTGTTTCAGAGCATGTTAAGTGTTTCAATTGTCTTTAACTTATGTTGCAAGTGTTATGTCTAGATGCCTCAAGAGTAGATCAGGTGTTACACATGTTGCAATGCGCGTGAGAAGTGGAGGAGACACGAGCGGTTCCCGCACGCAGTCTGGTGGCCTGGACGACGTCCGGGCAATGCGGGCCCATGTGGGCACGTGAAACCCAGGCGCAGTTGGGGCCATGCATTTTTTTTGCGAGCGTGGGCATGGAGTGCTGGTGCGAGTGTGAAAAACTGCAGCACAGACGTTCAGACGCAGGACTCGGGCCGGGCGTCGGGGCACATGTCGTCATCGTAGACAATACCACGTGTGTCCAATTATCTTCTACAAGAATGAACTTTGTACAAATAGTGGAAGGTACGTACAAATCTTAGGGGGTGTTTAGTTTCTTCCTAAAATTATTTTATCCCGTCCATCAGATATTTGGACACATACATAAAGTATTAAATATAGACGAAAAAATAACTAATTACACAGACTGTGATAAATTTGCGAGACGAATTTTTAAGCCTAATTAATCCATGATTTGACAATGTCATGCTACCGTAAATATGTGCTAATGATGGATTAATTAGGCTTAATAAATTCATCTCGCGGTTTTCAGGCGAGTTATGTAATTAATTTTTTATTAGTATCCAAACACCACTTCCGACATCCCATTAAACAACCGATGCGACGTCCTAGAATTTTTCACTCCAGGAACTAAACAGCCCCTTAGGCAGAACATGTTGTGGATTATGGATGACTGGAGTTGCAGACATGTTTCCTAGATGATACCCGTCACGTCAACCATTGCAGTAGTTCTGATCAGGCGTACATCGCGTGATATTCAGACACGCCAGCGAAGTTTACTTGCGTGTGCACAGGTGCACGAACGCGGCCACGAGCAGAGCCGCCTTGAGCCTGACGCTCCAGGGGATGCCGTAGCTTCCCCTGCCGACGGCGACGAGCCCCCTCACGAACGGCCAGAAGCAGAGCACCAGCCAGCCGCAGCACACGAGCTCCCCGACGCCCGGGCCGACACCGCCGGGCACGCCTCCCGCCGCACCGACGACGACCGCCCTCCACGCCCCGACGGCCACGGCGACGATGCTCAGCATCGTGAGCGCCGTCGGCGGGACGAACACCGGCGACGAGTCAAAGGTGAACCGCCCTGGGTCGGCGTCCGCGCCGGTGTCTCCGCCATCGGACGAGCTCTGCTCCTTGCGTGTCACCTCGAACACCGTCTCCGAGAGCCCGAGCGTATTGAGGACCACGGTGAGGAAGGCGAGCAGCCAGGCGGAGGACGACACGATCCGCTGCATCCTGTGGTTGTTCCACCAGGCGCGCGCCGAGAGCCGGCAGTCCTTGTACTCGCCCAGGTTGTAGGCGTTGTAGGCCAGGAACAGGGCCAGTGGGATGAGGAAACCCAGTTCTGACGCCTGCATCCCATCACAAGAAGATAAATTATCAGAAATTTGGATGAAGGTTTCACCTAAAATCATACATGTACTGGTGATAAAACATAGAAGGATTTACCTTTGGCAAGAAGGAGCGATTTGCAATGAGGCAGTAAGGTGGTAGCAATGCATAGCACAGCTCAAAAGGTGCCCTGATGGGCCACACGTCGATGACTAGGTAGGCGACGCATTGCCGGAAATCGAGGCGCTTGAATGCGGCGAGAAGGAACGGGTTATGGCGGCTGACGAGTATCTCCAGCCAGCCCGTCGCCCATCTCTTATACTGGGTGAGGCTGGCCGGCCCGCCGGTCGGTGCACCCCCGAGGAACGCCGGCGGGTCAGGGTTTAGGATCGTCGACCTCCAGCCGGCGGCGTGGATGCGCTGCCCGGTCAGGATGTCCTCCGTCATGGACCCGTAGACCCAGCCAACCTCCTGACCCCAGCTCGTATCGGTCTCGTAGTTGCAGGCAGAAACTTGTTTGGCTGCTTCGATGCGACTCGTTAGGTCTGTTGGTGCTTTGAACATGTCCCCGGAGATGATGCTCCTCGCCGAGTCGATCAGTTCATTCGATCTGCCAAACCTGTTCTGTAGCTCCTTGTATGATGGTGAATCTGCATGCCAGAGTTTGTATTGTATTGTACAACCAGTCAAGGCATGGACTGAATGCAATGCCGACACAGCCCCAAAGAAGTTTTCCACCGAGAAAGATCTCACCTTTGATGCCGGTGGTGCTGGAGTCTGATGGCACACCGTAGATGACTTTCCTACGGTGGAAGCAACCCGTCCCACAGTAAAATATGCCTTGAAGTCCGGCAACTCCGCCTACAACTTTCTACGTAAACTCAACAACACAGACGTCGAAGTTGTCGATATATCTATATCTTATGGGATTTACTAAATTTCAGGTGCCTAAATTTTAGCTTTATTTCAGGCAACGGTTATTGCACATATTTTAAACTAAAAAATTACAGTTTTATTTCATTGTAATTTCTGTAAACACAATCTGTAATTTTTGGTTCTGAGAATAAAAAACCCGTTAGACAAAATCACAAATCTGACAAAATCTGATATGTATTGGCATAAAGACAATTTAACAATTATTTCTATAGTCAGATAAGGACAAAATTTTGATATGTTATGACACAATGACAAATAACAAATAACAAAAGTGGCAATTTACTTGTACTAATTTGTAGTACAAGAGTGTTGTCTAAAATCATCTTAAAATTTAGGCACCTGAAATATAGGAGAAGTGATTAAAAAACGAATGTATTTGTCTAAATAAAATTAAGCCGCTGGTCAAGAAAAAAGAAAAGAAAAAAGACTAACAAAAAAAATACTCCCCAAAGATATCCTAGGTAACCTAGGTAGTTAGGAATCCTAAGCCGCCGGTCAAGAACCTGCGGCTGAGGAATCAGGCAATGCTGGCCGTCAGGCATGGAGCTCCTAGCCTTTTCCGATAGTCTATGTGCAAGAATTTTGAAAGCTAAATATTACCCGAACAGCAAACTGCTGGATCATGCACCGGCGGGCGAATCATCACAGACCTAGCGAGTTGTTGAGTATGGCCTGGAGTTGTTGAAACAAGGAGTCATACATCGAATAGGGGATGGTTGATCTACTCAGATTTGGCGTGACAACTGATTGTCTAGGGGTTATGGACTGACACCGGTTGGTCCAAGTCATCTCTGTCGGCTCCATTGGGTGCATCACCTCATTGATGATACAGGTTCGTGGGATGAGACAGCTGTACGCATGTACTTCTACCCTTGTGATGCGTCTGAGATTTTCAAAATTAAACTACCCTCACCTGGTGCAGCTGATTTTGTGGCCTGACACTATGAGAAACCGACATGTTTTCGGTTCGAAGCGCTTAAAAGCTACCTGTCCGGAATTCCTATGGAGTTGGAGATATTGGTACTAGTTCTAATTTAGAGCAAGGCCAAGCAGCATGGAAGAAGTTGTGGTAGGTTCAGGTGCCTTCAAAGGTCAGTGTCTTCACCATGAAAGCTGCTAACAATGACTTACCAACTAGAGTAAATAAGAAATACCGTCATATTGAAGATCAGGATGTATGTCAACTGTGTGGCCAGCAAGCTGAAGATACCTATCATGCTTTGGTGGTCTGTCCACATGCATTAATGGCCCTCAGGCAAGCCATGACAGATCCCTGGTTCCTACCGTCGGAGCAGGAGCTGTTCTAGGCTGAACCGGATTTGGTTGCTGATGCTCGTGTACAACAATTTAGTTGAGGTTCTGGCTAATTTATTCCTGCTGTTCTGGCATACTTGGAACATCCGCAATAAGGTTATTCATGAAGACACCCCTCCTTTTATTGCTAGTTCAGTTACCTTCCTAACCCGTTATATGGATTCACTCACTACCGGAGCCGGTTGCTTTGCCGAGGGCCTCAGACTCTCGGCAAAGGCTCTAAGGCCCTCGGCAAAGCCTTTGTCGAGCGCAGCTCTCGGCAAAGCGCCCTCGGCGAAAATCCGATCGGCAAAGGCTTCTTTGCCGAGAGCCGTTTATCGGCCACTCGGCAAAGCGCGAAATAAAAAAATGCGAAAAAACCTGATATTTTTTAATCAGGGGAGGGACCCACTGGCACGTCGCGACATTTTTCGCGTAAAATTCGCGGCTACGCGGTCAGCGGGATTCGAACTCGTGACCTCTCCCTCACGCGATACCTCCTCTGCCACCTGCACTACACACTCACATGCGTCTATATGCCGTTTCGATTACTCAAATATTATACTAAACCAAGTGAAAATTGATTGTTTGAGGCCCTAAACGAATTCAAATCAAAAGGTTGTCACCAAAGTTTCATAACTTTTCGAGCTCTACATTTTTCATATAGAAAGTTTTTCCATCCGAGGTCTTTTGAAAATTTTAAATTTTAAAATTTTGAATTTCAAACGTAGTTTTGCATGACAAGATTAATTCAAATGAAAAAGTTGTCAACTACAATGTTTCATAACTTTTTGAGATGCACAAACTTCATTTAGGAAGTTTTTCCATCCGAGGTCTTTTGAAACTTTCGAATTTTAAAATTTTAAATTTCAAACGTAGTTTTGCATGACAAGATAAATTCAAATGAAAAAGTGGTCAACTACAATGTTTCATAAATTTTCGAGATCTACAAACTTCATTTAGAAAGTTTTTGCATCCGAGGTCTTTTGAAAAATTCGAATTTTAAAATTTTGAATTTCAAACGTAGTTTTGCATGACAAGATGAATTCAAATTAAAAAGTGGTCAACTACAATGTTTCATAACCTTTCGAGATCTACAAACTTCATTTAGGAAGTTTTTTCATCTGAAATTATGGTGCTAACATTGTTCACAAATCTTATATATCTCTCTTGTAGTTTCATGAAACTACATGAGAGACATAGATTTTATGAACAACGTAATTATTACTTTGTCGAATGAAGAAATGACCAATATAAATTTGTAGATCATGAGAAGTTATGAAACTTTGTAGTTGAAAATTTTTTTATTTGAATTCGTTTAGGGCACCAAAATGTGGTTTGAAAAATTGCTTTGCCGAGTGTTTTACTTTGGCACTCGGCAAAGAAGTCTTTGCCGAGTGTTTTTTGGCACTCGGAAAAGAAACTTCTTTGCCGACTGTTTTTTATTTGACACTCGGCAAAGAAACTTCTTTGCCAAGTGTTTTTTATTTGACACTCGACAAAGCCTTCTTTGCCGAGTGCAGAGGCTTTGCCGAGTGTTTTTTATTTGGCTCTCGGCAAAGCCTTCTTTGCCGAGCGCCCGAAAAAAACACTCGGCAAAGAAGCGAATTCTGGTAGTGACTGCTCACCATGCGACAACAGGGAGTGCATCAGGACATGAAAGGCAAACGCAGTATGGTGTCCTTAGCGAGTGGAGCTCAGAAACATAAAGGGATTAAGGATAGGAAACGTTGGAGGTTGCCGCTGCAGGGCACTTTCAAGATCAATGTTGATACTGCTTTTAATCCATTATCGGGTGAAGCTGCTGTAGGAGTGGTTATTAGAGATTGGGAAGGGAGTCTTAAGCTGATGGCTTGGCGTACTATTTCTCATTGCAGGGATGCCAAAGAAGCTGGAGCTCGAGTGTGTCTAGTGGGGGCTAGGCCTGACATTCCGATGGTCCTTGAGTCAGATTGCCAAACGGTGGTGTCCAAGCTCCATGCTGCTGGCCGTGATCGATCCATTCTATGGCAATTCATCGATGAGACACGTGCTGTGGGTGCCCAGGTGTGCAAACTAGAGATAATCAAGATTAGTAGGAAGCAGAATAATTTGGCGCACGAATTGGCACAGTTTGCTATTAGTTTTAAGGATTGTCAATGTTTTTTTTTGTTTGTTTCCAGAGTGGATTGTATCCCTCTCTTGTAAGGATATTACTTAATTTTAAATAAAGTTTTTGCGGAACGTTTATGAACCGTGCTCTTAAAAATGATTAGATAATGTGAACATAGTTTCTATTACTCGGTTTTTGATAGGGCATATTTCCTAGTATATATAAGCTAAATAATATCGTCAATTAGAGTACTCCTATGCTATGATAGTGATCTGTACGTACCTCGAACATAACCTGGCTCTGGTTCCCGAAAGGATCGTCCTTGAGGCCGCCGTAGAACTTCTGCGGCGCCTGAACGAAGCCACTGTGGAGCTCGTCGTCGAATCCCAGGAGGAGGCACATGGCGTGGAGGGCCACCTGTGGGTTGTTTGCGAACATGTCGCAGTCCACGTTCAGCATGACGGGAGCGTTGGTCACTACCGCGGACACCCTCGTCTGCGCCACAGGCCACAGGGGAATGTTCAGGTTCAGGACTTCAGGAGGCACCTCAAACCTCATCACTCATCAGAGAGTCTGAACTTGCTCTATGCTTTCTACTGGTCTGCCGTTAGACCGAAGACGTACTGATGATGTACCTACCAGGACGTTCATGGCCCCGGCCTTGAAGTGGTGGTGCTGTGTGGGGCTCTTCTCCCTCGAGACGTATATGAGGCTTGGGATTCCATCGCCTGCAACCTGATTGCTCTTGCTGCTGCTGTCCCAGAGCACCTGAACACTCTCGGTCGCGGCAGCACAAGAACGTGGGCCATGCTTGTTAGCAAGCAAGAAAACAAAGCAACGAGATGGGCTCATAGAACGAAGGAGCTCGATCGATCAGCTAACGTTCGTCTCTACCTTGATTATGGTCGGGTGGTTCCTGCGGTCAGCACCCAGGAACTCGGCGAACTCGCCGTCGCCGCGCCGGACTAGAGACTCCTCTTCCGCGTTCTCGATCCGGCGGACCAACACCTCGTACTCGTTCTACGTGCAAGAAAACGCCAGATAACACGATTAGACACTGGCCTGCAGTCTGGCACGTACTAACTGTGTACGGCGGATGCTATTGACTTCAGAAACAAAAATAGCTATATTTCATTTACCTTCATGAACGTCCAAGCGCGCATGAACTCGGCATCATCGGCGGCCCCACAGCGCTCCGCCGTGCCGCCGGAGGAGAAGTACAGGAAGGGGGCCCTGACCCCCACGCCGTGCTTCTTGCAGAACGGCACCCAGAGCTTGGCGAACTCGGCGGCCTCGCGCAGCGCGTAGCAGGTCACCGCCGAGCACCCGTCGTCGGAGACGTAGCAGGACAGCTTGCCCGCGGGGTAGTCCAGCGCCAGCAGCGACAGCACCGTGTTCACCGTCACCACCGGCGGCTCCAGCTTCGGGTCGGCCGTCGTCACGAACATGTCCACCGCCGGCAGCTCGTTGGTGCTGCAGACGCCGAATAAATAAATAAATCATTGCGATCGTTTTCCTGGAGAAAACCTAGCTTAGTCTTGGTGGCACAGTACTTGCCAGCACCACCACTCACCGTTGGGCGAGGCGTTCAGGGTGCGTGTCGAAGCGGACCGGGTTCCACTTGGCGTTCATGTTGATGAACCACACCACCGTGAACCACGCCTCGCAGATGAGCGCGGCGACCCAGCACCACGTGCACGCCGGCGCCGCGCCGCCCGCCGCCACCAGCGAGGACGCACGGCAAGCGAGGAGGGCCAGGAGCAGGAACAGAACGGCAAGGTCGGCCAGCTTCCATGCTGTGCGGGGGAGCGGGACCCTCTCCTGCAGCTGCAGCTTCGTCTTGGCGCTCGCCATGGACGACGACAGAGCCAGCCGGACGACGGACTCTTGCTGGTCACTCTCAGCAGCACTGTCTCAGCATGCAGTAGCACGCGAGAACCACAAGAAAAAACATATACACAACCAGCAAGTACGGGTCATCATATATAGACGACACACGCTTCGCAGCCAAGGTCTAGAGTAAATTCACCGCAGGTGTCTGAAGTTGTTTGTAGGTGTCACGTAGGTCCCCAAAGTTTTAAAATGCACATTTGAGTCCCTGAAGTTAGCTCAGGTCTCATCTAGGTCCAGATAGGTGTTTAACTTACCCGATAGTTGACGTGGCATTCTGACTCAGCTCTTACATGATCCACATGTCAGCTACAAAGGCTTAAGTGTAGAAAAATCATATTTTTTATATGACCTTGGATGAAGATGATTCTTATATCAAAATTACTGCAGCCCTTGATAAGATCTATAATTCTTTAGTTTTGAGATTTTGTCATTTGAGATTGTTAAGATGATCAAAAAATAATATAAAGTTTCAATAGCATATTTTGTCGTGTACCAATAGCATATTAATTGTGTACCAAGCTTGTCGCTTTAAAAAAATCATATCTTTTTTATATTGTGTCAGATAAAGGTACTTTGTATACGAAAATTGTAGCATTCAATAAATTCTATAACTTTCTAGTTTTGAATTTTTTTATTTAAGATCGGTAACATGCTCAAAAAAATGTTGTAAAGTTTCAGCAGCACATTAATTATGTACCAAACTTGTAGCCTTAAAAATATCATATAATTCTGGTATAATATCGGATAAAGATATTTTGTATACTAAAACGGTAGCTCAAACGTTAAGTCAAGGTATCAATCATTGAGGGACAGATGTAGTACTCCTAGTAATCGCCTATAACAGTAAAAGTTACGTCATGGGTCCTGTTCATTCGGCTTATAATCCGTCTTTTTTAACTTATTTTTTTAGTCGGAACAATATTTTTCTCTCACAACAAATCAGCCAACAGTATTTTCAGCCGGCTTATCGGCACAACCGAACGGCTCCAAGTATCAATCATGGTACATCGCGTTCGGGGTGCACCACGGTGTCCACTGGTTGGGTCTCTTGTTACTTGGCCCTCCTAAGGATGGCAACGGGTCGGGTTTGGATCTGGTGGAGTATCCGTGCACCCAAAACCAAAACCCGAAATCGAAACCCGAACCCGAACCTGAACCGAAAACCGATTCGGGTGGAAATCCATCACCAAAACCAAACCTGCGGATACCCGAACGGATACCCGAAACCCGAATGGATACCCGAAACCCGCGGATAAATATACACATATTCACATGTATAAATAAGAGGCAATAAATAATAAATATTTTCATGAGTCAATTTTGAATAGATTTCATAATCTAAGTAAACAAGTTATTATTAGCGTATTATAAAACATGAGTTTTAATTCCAAATAATTTATTTCGGATATCCATTGGATATCCACGGGTGAAAAACCAAACTCGAAACCGAACCCGATACCAAACCCGAAACCGAAACCAAAAACTGTGGGTGATAAACCATCCCAAACCCGAACCCACGGGACCCAAAACCTGCAGGTATCCGACTCGAACCCGATCCGCTGCCATCTCTCGGCCCTCCTGCCCGCCGTTCATGCCAACTACTCCTACACCACTTGCCGGTGGCACTTCTCAAATTTCAATGTGTGCAAGCTACTTCCACTGCCTGCGTCGTGGCAGTGCCATACCAGAACACGTCTTCCCGGTCGTGATTTTTTTTTTCTACCGCTCATTCCGTATTCAGTAGGAGCGCCAATGCAATAGGCGTGTATAACCGTAGCCTCTTAGCCTCAGCATACAGACAGGCGTTTCACGACAAACAGCACAATCGTTGAAGATTCACCCAAATCCATTCAACATCATCAGCGGTTCAGCATTCAAATTCAGAAAATAAATTCCGAGAACTGCTCCGATGCTCTCTTTTTCTTTACTTGGTGTATCTTCAACAGTGACACCACACCTAAGTTAGAGCGTCTAGTTTCTGAGTAAGGACTTGCTAGCTCTACTTTTTGGAGCTTTGTTTTTAGCACCCAAGCCTAATAACCCTATTTGCTTGTCTTATAAGTCGTACTTTTTCAGCCAACGAACAATATTTTTCTCTCACAACAAATCAGCGAAACAGTACTTTCAGCCATGGCTTTTCAGCCAAGCGAACAGGGCCATTCGATTTTTTTCATATTTTGATATAATATCTAGGTATATCCTTCGTATCACACCACTATAATTTAAAGTTAAATATCTGTAGACCATAAAAATGAACAATATTCAAATTCAAGTTTTCAAAAAAGATAATTAAATGCAAATTCCAATTTGTTCGGACAGAAAAATTATATAGGCTTATAGTATGTTTGAATCGTATGTACCGTGAACAGTGAAATAAAAAATATGTGTGTGTGCTTAATTGTTTACTAGTGGACATGCACGTGCGGCACGCACATGTCTATTCAGACAATTTCATTTGTAAAGGAGAAAAAAATGGCCAAAGCTGACAACACAACCTGAAACTCCGAAGAATCTGGTTGCATTGATGGATTTAAGGAGTGATAAGCACAATACTTTGAATATGCATCGCCTATATTACAATTGATAATAATATCAATAGATATGATCTGGAATCTCATTTAACCACAAAATTAGATATTTATTTACCCTCAGGTTGGTATAATACTGCGAGTCACAATCTACTCTTCCTTCTCCTTCAAAATAATTAGAGAGAGTAGCATCTCCAGTCCTCCAGTATCCCTAAAAGAATGAGGGAAACAAGAAACAGATATCAAGATTTTTTTCGTACAAATCAGAGGTTAGTCTGGATGGCTACAAACAATAATTAGATAATGCCATAATGGAAGATCTTGAATTACTGCTGAAAATTAGATCCATGGTACGTTTAATTTGCTCAATATGTCGGTCACTTGGACCTTGAGCATACTGTTGAAGAGCGTTCCTATTTGAATCCTTTAAAGAAGAACCACTTAACCAATTATGTATGAAGTTAAAATGTTAGGAAAGTTAAGTAGTGACCATATTATAAGATGGGGAAGGTTCATTTCTTGATAGGGTTACTTGCTGATATATATATATATATATATATATATATATATATATATATATATATATATATATATATATATATATATATATATATATATATATATATATTTCCAAGTTGAGTCATATCACCAAAATTGTCCTAGATTAGTACAATGTTCATGGCCCCGGCCTTGAAGTGGTGGTGCTGTGTGGGGCTCTTCTCCCTCGAGACGTATATGAGGCTTGGGATTCCATCGCCTGCAACCTGATTGCTCTTGCTGCTGCTGTCCCAGAGCACCTGAACACTCTCGGTCGCGGCAGCACAAGAACGTGGGCCATGCTTGTTAGCAAGCAAGAAAACAAAGCAACGAGATGGGCTCATAGAACGAAGGAGCTCGATCGATCAGCTAACGTTCGTCTCTACCTTGATTATGGTCGGGTGGTTCCTGCGGTCAGCACTTGGCGAGCCTTTGTGTGTGCGTCTCCTCGGGGCCACGCGATGCGGACGCTTTTGCGTCGCGGTGCTGAGGTCTTTTTCCCTTTCCATGTTGGCCTAGGTCGATGCCGAGGGGCTTGGAGCAGCGGTGCTGGCGTCGGCTGCTTGATCTGGTCGATGAAGGTCGCCGTCGCGCCCTGCTGCACCGGCTGGGCCGCCGGTGCGTTCTGCAGCGCGCTCTGCCTGCGTGGGTGGCGTCTGGCGTAGACGCATCCTAAGTACTGTTTCGTTTAATAAGTACTGTTTGAGGTTTAACCTCATAACCAGAATTTTAGACTTTTCCTAGTGAGGTTGACTTCTCCTAGTGTTTTAGCATTTAAAATTTAGTATAAATTTTCCTTACTAAATGCCTCATAGTGAGATTCACATGTGTTATGACTAGTGATAGTGTTTTATTACTGCTTGAAAACACTAGGAGAAGTCCACAATTTTGGTAGTGCCTGTCGTGGATGACCTGTATGATATGGCTTGCTGCTCGATCAGATGATTCAGGGGGCCGCGGCCTCATTGCTTTTCGCGACCCTCTCGTAAATGTTGGGCAAATGTGATGTTCCAATGCATGCCAACTGCCAAGTGAATCCGCAAATGCATATGCATGGATTGCTGCCTTGATGCCCAACACGTTTCCTCGTACTAGTTACTAGGCTGATGAGAGCATCAGTTCATAGGTTCACAACCATTGATAATTAAAACAGTTATTCTTAAAAAAAAGAGAGAATTGAAACAGTTGTGGACTGTTTGGATTGAACCGGCGATGAATTAAATACCTTCACCCTCGTATACAAGTCCATACATACACAAGAGTTGGATATATTTTTTCTTTTAAAAATTGAAAATCTCCAATGTTTCCGTATGAAACACAATTCGGAGCCCATCCCACGCCCCAAGTGTCTCTGGCGAGTGGAGGAGGACACCATCAGGCGTGTCTCCGGCGAGTAGCACGGTCAATGCTGCAGTGGAGAGGAGGTGAGGCGAACAATAGATACAGGGTGGCACCAACGACATCTTATGGGGAAGATGTGGTGCTCCGGTGAAGGAGAGCAAGGGAATGACAGGTGGGACCCACATGCCAGTGAGTGAGGAATTGGAGAGTAGTAGACAACATTTTGGGTCCATATGAAAATATGATGGTTTGCAGGTTGGTACATGTAGTTTACGGGCATAGAAAGTTGCATATTTTAAGTTTTGGATTTTGATGAATTGTAATGGCACTAGCAATATTAGATGAAAAATAATGTTGTTTCTCCGAAACGTCAAATTTATAATGGCATTAATTCTAATTAAATCAAAAGTTAAAAAGGGTCTACATCCTCTAGGGACTACGGGAGACGGAAGTGCATAGTTTGATGGAAACCTATGGTAAGCGAAAAATTCGTCGAAAACAAATAAAAAATGTTGTGTATTCCAAGCATGAAAAGTCATCCAAAAAAGGAAATTGCGAGGCGCACCTGTCATGCACCTAACATATTAACCATGTTGGCAGTGATGGAGCCAAAAAATAATTATAGCTGGGGCAAGTTTTTATTTAAAAACGGAGCAAAACGACTATGACCCAAATCACACTGTATTCGTATAGTATGATCACACAAATTATGGCAAAAAAATGCAAATCACACAAATTATGGTGACTCGAGTTCAGGGACCTCACACAGCTCCTCATCTCCTCCTCCTCTCCCCATCGCAACTCGCCGGTAAGCTGTAGGCCACTCATTCTCGCAACTCCGCTTCGGACGGCCACTGACAAGCCGCACCGCCGGGCGGCTCCTGCATGCTACACGCGGTCGCGGGGCGGCGGGCGAGCGAGGGCTATGGACTGAGGACTGGCGCCGACTCGGGCGGCTCCACACTCGGCTGCTGGCGGTGGCTTTTGGTGCGGCGAGGGCGCAGGGTGGGGGCTGGCGGCTGGCCGTATGCTCGATGGGGAATCAGGTTCTGGAGCTCACCGATTGGGGTTGGGGACTACACTTTCCACTGGGCATTGTTGGGCCTTCACTAACCTGCTGCTGGGCTGAACAAACAGAGAAAAATTAGCCCAGTTGCCCAAACCGTCGGTCATCTTGCTTCTTCTGCCTCCTATTGCCGCTCGCTGACTCGCTCGTCCATGTCACGGCCGTAGAAGCGAAACTCTCGATGTCTCTCGGAAGTCGGAGCTATGGAAGAAGAGGCCGGTAGCTGGGGCGGCCGCCCCACTACGCCCCTAGGGTGGCTCCGCCCCTGCATGTACTGCCAAATCTTTCTTGAACAATGTTTAGGTTCGCTGTGTGCACATACCGTGCACCGTGCTACCAAGCACAAGAGCTACGATAATTCGTGCTCTGAGTGTGCCTTCATTTGCGGCACGCCTGGCATTGGATCGGTCGCCATTTCAGCTCAGTCGCGCATGCGTAGCTCTCCTGTTTGGGACTAAAGCGAGAGCGGCGTCTCCTCGTATCTTCACAGTTCGTTCGATCAATGGTTTATTACCTGGGCTTTTACGTGTTTATTATCACGTCAGGCGGATTAATGGAGCCCAGTCCTGTCTGTCTTTTCCGGGCTGAAAGCTTCTGCAAGAATTTAGGGCTTGTTTAGTTGTGAAAAAAGTTTGGGTTCGGCTACTGTAGCACTTTTCGTTTTATTTGGCAATTTATGTCTAATCATAGACTAATTAGGCTCAAAAAATTTATCTCGTGATTTACAACCAAACTGTGTAATTAGTTTTTTCTTTCGCCTATATTTAGTACTCCATGCATATACCGTAAGATTCGATGTGACAGGTACTGTAGCACTTTTTGGATTTGCTTTTTGCAAACTAAACAGGCTCTTAGTTTAGTTGCAATCGTGCTGAAACCGATGGGATCCTGAAAGCTTCTGCGTAACTTGCAGTCTTCTGCTCTGAATTTAGTTGCTTCTCTCGCCGACCAGCCCCCTCTGGATTTAGTTGCTTCTCTCGCAGACTAGCTGAGCGACTTGGATTTCTGTTTCGCTAATTCTGGGAAGCGGGCCGGCGTCTGTCCGCCTAGACGCTCTGTTGCTGGCCGGACGCTATCCTAACAACTGCCTCTTATTTGCTTGTCCACTTGCCTTGTAATCGTTCTAAAAAAACTCACCTCACCGCAGCGCCAGGAGAATTTTTTTATTTTTAGCCCAAATTTGAAACAAATTTTAAATTTAACCCGTATTTGAAATTTTTTTAAATCTAACCCGTTTGGCCCCGCCACCATGCATGACGGGGCAAATGCACTGAACCCCGCCATGCATGGTGGCGGGGTGCAGGTCCCACGTGGCACGCTGTAGGCCAGCGTGGAAAGGAGTAACCCGACATGATGCATGGCGGGATACCTCTAACCCGCCATGAATCATGGCAGGGTACAACCCCGCCCATTTAAAAGCTCGGGCATTTCTTGTTTTTGGCCATTCATCCATTCCATTTCCCGCAGCGCCCCTCTCCGCCCCAAGACCGAGCTCCCCTCCCCTCGGCGCCCCTCCCGCCTAGGGCCCCTCCCCGTCGGGTACCGGCCCATCGTCGGACCTTGTTCTGGCCACCCCTTCTCTGCGTCCATCGTTGTAGTATGTTTGGTTAATGTAGTTAGTAAAGTTATATTAGTTTTTATCGTATTGATATTGTACATTATATAAGTGATATGTGTTTTGTGTAGAAATCATTTCATGTTATTAGATGGAGGACTCGTATCGTGAGTCGATTTGAAGGAAAAAGGGTCATCCTAGAGAGATGTACCCCGACGTGTCTTGCAAGGATGCGCCCGTTTCTCCCGAGGAACCTTTCCCTAACTGTGACTGTGGTCATTCGGTGCACGTGAGCCAGTCGAGACATCCAGATACTGCGGCTCGTTGCTTCTACACATGTTATAGTTGTAGCGTAAGTAATTGTGCCCTTTGTTTTTCTTATTGGTTTCTGATATTGTATTCGCGATGAGATAATTCGAACTTTTTTGTAGCCGTACTTCCGATGCTTTTTTTCCAATGGATCGACGGTCCGGATAAGTTTGACCCAAGGATTCTCCTTTTCTACTCCGGCGTTGATCATTGCAAGCGTGAGGTGTTTACTCGCTGGGTTCCGCCCCCTCCTAACCCTCCTCCTATGACGGAGGAAGAGAAGGCCGTAGCATCGGCACGCCAGCTCGAGGATCCTCCAAAGTGCCTTTGCGGAGAGCAAGCCGTGATAAACCCACGCAATGAACAAGAGTTCATTTGTCCTCTACGACATGAGGTAAGGTTTGAGTGAACCTTGGAATGTCATGTCCTATATGTGTGTTTTACTATTTTGATTTTGTAGGATCATGATTTTTCCAAGTGCCGTTTCAAGGAATGGGTCTATGGTCCAAAGAGCCATTGGCCGGAGTCGGAGAAGAATGAGGAGGTGCCAGACTGGAAGAAGAAGAGGTCTATTGCGCCTCCTGTGATGTGCAAATGTGGTGTTGAAGCTAGCTACGGCCTTGTCCCTTCAGGCCTTGGGATTGGGCACTTTTGTGGCCACATGATCAATTATGACGAGGTTTGCTAGGACTGTTGACACTTAGTGCTAATGTTTTATTTTGTTTGCTTTGGTACGCTAACTTTGTATTCATCTATTTGTTGCAACAGAGCACTCAGAAATGCAAATGGGAATCATATGATGATGTGTATAAGTTCAAGGATGCGTATAAGACAATGGTAGCACTTCGCAAGATGAGAGGATATCCTGCAAACTACGTCACTGATTTCGTTAAGAACCATAAGAAGAAAATGCTACGACGGGCCCAAGACCTGCGTGTTCGTAACCCGGAGAGTATTGTGTGGAAGAAGTGGTACGAGCAAAAGAAGAAGGATGTAAAGGAGTACCAGGCACGGAAGGCTGAAGAGGATGCAAGGAAGGCTGCAGAGGAGGCTACGAGAGCAGAGATGCAAGGCTTGAACGATACTATTGACTCATTATGTGCGAGTGAGTCATTGCGTTTTTGGAAACTCAATCTTCTTTGTTTGACTGTCAATAAAGTCATTGCAAATATCGTATTAATTGTTTGTATTTTGTACTTACAGAGATTGGATGCACCGGCAACTGGCAAGCAGATGTGGCTCGTGCTAGGTACACGGAGAATAGGACACTAAAGCGGGACGCAGGAGTTGGTGGCACCGCAAGCCGTCCGATTGTGGTTGAAGAGGAGGCCGAGCCGGAGGAAGACGACGACACCGGGAGGATAGGCGAGCTCATTCGTCTAGCCAAAGAATTGGGCTACCCTCAGGACGAGGATGCCTACGACATGGGAAGGATAGCCGAGCTACTTCGTCTTGCAGAGGAGTTAGGACCGATGCCCGAGGAGGATGTTGAATTAGAAGAGGGTCAGGCAGCGTACCACAGCCATAAGACACCGCTGTTCGACGCATGGGGGCCAATAGACATGACTGAAGAAGAGGCCGAGTTGTACTCTCAGGCCGCGGACGAGGCGGAGGCGGCTTACTACCGGCGTCAGGCCTCTCAGGCCAAGGCAGTCGAGGCCAGCAAGGGTAAGGAGGTTGTAGTAGAGGATTCAGAGTCCGAAGACGAGTTGCTTACGCAGTGGTGCACGCAATTTGATTGACGTACAAGTTTTATTGTAATAATTTGCATTGTCACGTCTTCAGGTCGTCGTTGTTAGTGTTTGTCATTTGTAGTGGCTTAGAAACTTTGTGTGGTGTAGTTTGTCAGTGTTGTACTTTGAAACATGTCATTGTAATAATTTGCATTGTCACATCTTCACGTCGTCGTTGTTAATGTTTGTCATTTGTAGTGGCTTAGAAACTTTGTGTGGTGTAGTTTGTCAGTGTTGTACTTTGAAACATGTCATTGTAATAATTTGCATTGTCACGTCTTCACGTCGTCGTTGTTAGTGTTTGTCATTTGTAGTGGCTTAGAAACTTTGTGCGGCGGCGGCGGCGCGGCGGGGCACGGGGGAGGGGCTCTGGGCGACGGTGGCGGCGCTCGGGGCGTCGGTGGCGGCTCCGGCGGCGGTGAGGCGTCGGTGGGGGCGCTGGCGACGGCGGCGGCGCGGCAGCGGGTGCTATAAGGGCGGGGCGCGGCCGAGCGGGCGTGACGGGGCGCGTCTTTTATTTAGGCCGTGCCCCGCCATGATGGGCGGCGGGGTGTAACCCGCTATGATGGGTGGTGGGTTTGGCATACCCCGCCATGCATCATGGCGGGGTACGCCCGGATGGCTTTGCCACGTCCCCCGCCACGTGGTACCTGCACCCCGCCACCATGCATGGCGGGGTTCAGTGCATTTGCCCCGCCATGCATGGTGGCGGGGCCAAACGGGTTAGATTTAAAAATAAATTCAAATCCGGGTTAAATTTAAAATTTGTTTCAAATTTGGGCTAAAAATAAAAAAATTCCGCCAGGACGGCGCTCCACGACCGCGCTCCGCCATGCCGCCTCGTGACCGCGCTGTCCACCGTGCCTCCCTCTCCATCGCGATTCTGCTCCGCCAGCCGACATCTCCACCACGCTCAAGCATGGCAGCCGATCTTCCTCCCTCTCCATTACGCCTCCCATACACCGGGGCCTTCTCCACCAGACCTGCCGCGGCCTTCTCCACTGGAGCGGCGAGTTCTGTCCACCCGCGAGCTCCACAACAGTGAACTCTACGTGTCGACAAGCCTCTATTCACAAGTAGCAAGGAGATGTTACGCTGAAAGGGTATGTTGCAAACATATGTTTCAAGTGTTTCAAATGTTTCATAGGTATATTGTAAGTGTTCCGTATGGATGTTGCATAAGTAGATCGGGATGTTGCATATGTTGCAATTGTTGTACACGTATGTTGAAAGCTTCTATTCATAATGCTTCGTCTATTTTTTTCAGACATATGTTACAAGTGCGTTTATTTAGATGTTGCATATATTACATGCCACATGTTGTGTCCAATTATCTTCTGCAAGAATTCTGTACAAACAGTGGAAGCAAAGAACCGGTACAATCTTAGGCACAACACGTCGTGGATTACGGATGCAACATGTTTCCTTTCCCCAGATGATTCCCGTCACGTCAGACAACCATGCGCAGGAGGTGTATTCTGACGCCGGCGAAGTTACTTGCGCGTGCACAGGTGCACGAACGCGGCGACGAGCAGAGCAGCCTTGAGCCTGACGCTCCATGGGATGCCGTAGCTTCCCTTGCCGACGAGCCCCCTCACGAACGGCCAGAAACAAAGCACCAGCCATCCACAGCACACGAGCTCCCCGACGCCCGGGCCGACACCGCCGGGCACGCCTCCCGCCGCACCGACGACGATCGCCCTCCACGCCCCAACGGCGACGGCGACGACGCTCAGCATCGCGAGCGCCATCGGCGGGACGAACACCGGCGACGAGTCGAAGGTGAACCGCCCCGGGTCAGTAGCGCCGTCCGCGCCGTCGCCGTCGCCGCCACCACTGCCGTCGGGCGAGCCCTGCTGCTGCTCCTTGCGCGTCACATCGAACACTGTCTCCGAGAGGCCGAGCGTCTTGAGGAGCACGGTGAGGAAGGCGAGCAGCCAGGCGGATGACGACACGATCCGCTGCATCCGGTGGTTGTTCCACCAGGCGCGCGCTGACAGCCTGCAGTCCATGTACTCGCCCAGATTGTACGCGTTGTAGGCCAGGAACAGGGCCAATGGGATGAGGAAACCCGGCTCTGACGCCTGCATCATCACAACAAGATAAAATTTCCAGAAACTTGGATGAAGGTTTCACCTAAAATAAAATTATACATGTACTGGGTGAGGCTGGCTAGCCCGCCGGTGGGCGCGCCCCCGAGGAACGCCGGCGGGTTGGGGTTCAGGATCGCCGACCTCCAGCCGGCGGCGTGGATGCGCTGACCCGTTAGGACGTCCTCGGTCATGGACCCGTAGACCCAGCCAACCTCCTGGCCCCAGCTCGTGCCGGTCTCGTAGCTACTCACAATAAATCAGCATCAGCCACAAACCATCCAGCGAACGGGCCGGAAAATTTAAATTCCCTAAGTTACCGAGGTGCGCATACTGTGCATGCAACATCCTTAATTGCATTTTCTCTCCCACTGAAGAGCTCAGACACAAATGCGACATTTTTTTCTTACAGAAACCAAATACGACACTTAAATAAAAACGGAGGGAGTACCAATTAGTACAAGTTGATACTTTTCTGATTTGTTATTTGTCTTTGTGTCGTAACGTATCAAATTTTGGTTCTTGCCTGACTATAGAAATAATTATGAGTTCTCAATTGTCTTTGTGCCAAAACAGATAAGATTTTATGAGTTTGTAGTTTTATCTAATGGCTTTTTATTCTCAGGAAAAAAGTTGCAGATTGTGTCTATAGAAATTGCGACGAACTAAAATGACAATTTTAGTATAAAATATATGCAATAACCTTCGCTTCAAAGAAAACTAAAATTCAGATACCTGAAATTTAGCAAATTCCTTTATTTTTAATTTGTTTCGTAGAACGTATAATGTAATAAAATATGGATAAATCATCACTATCAATCCATATAGTTTTATTAACATTTCATATGAATATCTTAATTCTATGAGTCATCTTGAGTTGGTAAAAGAGCAAGAGAGTTTCATCACTACTGGAATTGAGCGCTTTGCCTAGTGTCTACGCCACTCGGCAAAGGGTCAAAAATACTCGGCAAACCCTTTGCCGAGTGCCACACTCGGCAAAAGCCATCTCGGCAAATTTCTTAACGGCAAAGGTGGCTTTGCCGAGTGTCATTTTTCGGGCACTCGACAAACTCTTTGCCTAGTGTCCGTTTGACACTCGGCAACCAAAAGTCGCTGTGACGGATGCGAGACGGTGTTATATGGTTTGCCTAGTGTCGACACTCGGCAAAACCATTTTTTTTAAAAAAAGAAAAATTAGTTTGCCGAGTGTTCTCCCGGACAGCACTCGGCAAAGCCTAATTTTGGAAAATTTTTTTTTGCTTTGCCTAGTGTCAGCACTCGCCAAAATGATTTGCCTAGTGTCAGCACTCGGCAAACCTTTGAAGTTTGCAGTGTTCTTGCCATGACACTCGGCAAACTCAAGACACTAGGCAAAGCAGGTTTCTAGAAATGCTCAGTACACTCCCTTTGCCGAGTGTTTTGACCTGTACACTTGGCAAATATACTCTTTGCCGAGTGTAACACTAGGCAAACTGACCTAAAACCGTCGCTTTTATTTGTTTTTTCCATTCCATCCAAACAAACAGAATATGTACATAATAGACATCACCAACATCACATATATATCACCAACATCACATATATATCACCAACATCACTTATATATCACTAACAACACATATATATCACCAACATCACAAACATATCACAAACGTCACATGTCTGACAATATATCATCACAATAAGTTCACAAGTAATCCAAGTGCTCCATCAATCACGACCACAAGTGCAAATAGAAGTACCATTAACAACCACAAATATCGTCATCAAGCTGATAGCCAATAAGACTGATTTGGTGAAGGATTTGGTGAAGCATGAGCCACGTCATTCGATGCCGCCGATTGATTCTGCACAAAGGAGAAGAGATTGCATGTGTGACACAAGATAAATATATATCATACTTGACTAAAACATTTATACTCCCCTATGTTTTAAGTAGCGTTGTGGTTTGACTCTAAGCATGAACATACAAACTAAAACATTCATACTCATAGGAGTAGCCATATTAGGAGGTGGAGGTGGAGCGAATAGCGGCGGTGGTGGAGCTTGATGACCCATAGCGGCGCCAAAACTAGTCACGTTGGAGAACCACTGCGCCATCGTCCGCTGCTCGGCCTCCCGCTCGGCCGCCACCCTCGCCTCCGGCTTCTCCTGTTGCTTCTTCTCCTCCTCTAGTTGGGCCTACAATATTTCACCGCATTGTTACAATAATGCAAAGCTAAGGTATGTAAAAATCAATGAACGACGAATAAAATGGGAATAACCTGGAGTGCCTCCATCCACCGCTGTGCAGTGTCCGGCCGAGGTCGTATGGCCGGGCTTGCGCTGGTGCTCCTTGCCCGGATCTAGGAGAGAGTGGGAGTAAAGCCCGTGTCGATTATGCCATCACCAAGGTAGTACCGCTCATGCTTCTTGCCTTCTCCCGCCCTCATGACGAGTTCTCCATCAAAGTCTTGGGTGCTCGGATCGTACTCTGGTCCATTGACCGACCTTGCCATCTCAACATACTCACTGAGACGGCTGTGGATGGACGTGTTGCTGTACGCCGAGGGAGGGTCCTCCGGGTTGTAGTCGACGTCAGACGTCGCCTTTCCCTTGTGGGCCAAAGCCCATGCCTTGAACTGGGAGCAAGGCTGACCACCATGTGACGACGACTGCGAGAAGAACAGCAAGATTATTAGAAATCATGCAGAATTGAGCGTTAGAATAAATAAATGAATTCGCGTACCCATGTTTGTGCGTATCTGTTGAGGCTGCGGCTACCTTGATGGTATGGTACACCTTGCATCATCAGACGACGCTCTCGGCAAACATATATATCATAGAGTAATATAACCACCAATTGCATCTACACGATGTTCCTACCATCTAATAGGTGAGGATAGGTTCTAATCCCACCCGAGGATGCATAGATGAGGTTAGTTCCCATACTCTACTCCAATCCGAGACAGAATTTCGACAGCACCTCCCTGTTGTTCTCCAGATACAGATCCTGACAGGGAGAGTGTATATCCGGAGGCGGTTGCCAGATCTGAAAGAGGATGCCCTCTATCGGCACCACAATCCCCGAGGTATGATCCTAATCCCTCGTCCCTTCCCATGTCTATGAGGATAGATCCATGTAATTTGGTTCCCCATCTGTATTTACTCACGGCAGATTCCACATTTGATTTTTACTTTTGATTAGATTTGATTAACCATATAATTAATCACAACTGTTCCTTTCTCTTTGTGGTTCTATCGATTTGATAGTAACGTGAGTTCTGGTGATGCAGTGATCTGTGCCAAACTGGTGATGAAGTGATCTGTGCTAAACGTGTAATGGACTAGGCAATAGGATGGATCTGCACAAAAAAGTTTAATCTGATGGTAAATGCTCACTTTTGGTGCAACAGGTGCACGAACGCGGCCACGAGCAGAGCCGCCTTGAGCCTGACGCTCCAGGGGATGCCGTAGCTTCCCCTGCCGACGGCGACGAGCCCCCTCACGAACGGCCAGAAGCAGAGCACCAGCCAGCCGCAGCACACGAGCTCCCCGACGCCCGGTCCGACACCGCCGGGCACGCCTCCCGCCGCACCGACGACGACCGCCCTCCACGCCCCGACGGCCACGGCGACGATGCTCAGCATCGTGAGCGCCGTCGGCGGGACGAACACCGGCGACGAGTCAAAGGTGCGTCCGCGCCGGTGTCGCCGCCATCGGACGAGCTCTGCTCCTTGCGTGTCACCTCGAACACCGTCTCCGAGAGCCCGAGCGTATTGAGGACCACGGTGAGGAAGGCGAGCAGCCGGGCGGATGACGACACGATCCGCTGCATCCGGTGGTTGTTCCACCAGGCGCGCGCTGACAGCCTGCAGTCCATGTACTCGCCCAGATTGTACGCGTTGTAGGCCAGGAACAGGGCCAATGGGATGAGGAAACCCGGCTCTGACGCCTGCATCATCACAACAAGATAAAATTTCCAGAAACTTGGATGAAGGTTTCACCTAAAATAAAATTATACATGTACTGGGTGAGGCTGGCTAGCCCGCCGGTGGGCGCGCCCCCGAGGAACGCCGGCGGGTTGGGGTTCAGGATCGCCGACCTCCAGCCGGCGGCGTGGATGCGCTGACCCGTTAGGACGTCCTCGGTCATGGACCCGTAGACCCAGCCAACCTCCTGGCCCCAGCTCGTGCCGGTCTCGTAACTGCAGGCAGAGACTTGTTTATGTAAGGAGAAGCTCAGCAGCTTGGAGAAGGGGAAAAAGGAAGAACAGAGAGGAGGAGGAGCCGGAGTTAGGACGGAGGAGTTCTTAGATTTAACAGAGTAAATTCATACTGCTCGACTAGTTGATCCAGGTTGGGCCGTTGTAGCGGATGTTGGGCCGGCGGCTTCTCTTGGGCCTGGGCGCGGCTGAAGAGGTTGGCGCGCCAGGCTCACTGTCGGTGGCTCCATCAGATGGAGTCAGGTTGCTGACACCCCCCTCGTCTTCGAAGCCGGCATGACCCCATGCCGGAGCTCGTGGGAATTGCTGGCGTAGAGTTAGCAGAGGTTCCCAGGTGGCGAGCTCAAGTGGAGAGTTGGTCCATTGGATCAGTCCTTGCTCCACCGAATGATCACTGGCAGTCCAGCGGCGCTGCAGCACTTTGAATGGGACATCATGAATGCTGGCCGAAGGGGGCAAGGCCAACTTGTAAGCGACTTCACCAACGCGCTCGACTATCTTGAAGGGCCCAAAGAACTTGAAACACAGCTTGTTGCTAGAGCGGCGAGCGACTGTGGACTGTACATATGGTTACAGTTTGAGATATGGTTACAGTTTGAGATACACCATATCGCCAACAGCAAATGTGCACTCAGAGCGATGCTTGTCAGCCTGACGCTTCATACGGGCTTGAGCTCTGAACAGATGCTGCTT
This sequence comes from Saccharum hybrid cultivar R570, assembly GCA_038087645.1. Taxonomy (NCBI): domain Eukaryota; kingdom Viridiplantae; phylum Streptophyta; class Magnoliopsida; order Poales; family Poaceae; genus Saccharum; species Saccharum hybrid cultivar. Next base: position 1,629,423 of record JAQSUU010000543.1, read on the forward strand.
CACTAAGTCCTGCATCAGATCTCTGTGCTTCATCCAGTTCTGCAAGTCAGGGACAGATGCAACTGAATTGATGTCCAGGCCAAAATGTCGTGGTGGATATCCATAAAGAACCTCAAAGGGGGACCGGCCCAGGGCTGAATGTGTAGAGGAGTTATACCAATATTCAGCTAGGCCAAGCCAACGGCTCCATTGGGTTGGGCAAGCGTGCACGAAACAGCGAAGATACGTCTCGAGGCATTGATTGACGTGCTCGAACTGACCGTCAGTCTGCGGATGATAGGAAGAACTTAGGCGGAGATGTGTACCAGCTGCACGGAATAGTAGCTGCCAGAAGTTGCTTGTGACAACCCGGTCTCGATCAGAAATGATGGCCTTGGGTAGCCCGTGAAGATGGAACACAGTATCCATGAACAACTTGGCCACCATAGCTGCAGTAAATGGGTGTCGCAGGGAAAGGAAATGTGCGAACTTGGAGAATTTATCAACCACCACGAGAATAGCATTTGCAGACCCACTGGTCGGAACGCCTTCGATGAAATCCATTGTGATGACCTCCCAAGAAGCAGACGGAACCGGAAGTGGTTGGAGCAAGCCTGGATAGCGGACGTGCTCTGGTTTGGCTTGGAGGCAGACTGCACACGATTGAACAAAAGACCAAACATCAGACTTCAAGCCCGGCCAGAAGAAAAGGCGCTTGATACGGCTGTAAGTGGTTAGTGCGCCGGATTGTCCACCGACAGGGCTGGCGTGGAACTCGTGCAGAATCTTTTGTTGGAGGGTCGTACTGGAGCCCAACCAAACACGGTGTTTATGGCGTAGAATACCATTCGTCAAGGTAAATGGAGGTGCTGAGTCTGGCAAAATGGACAGCTTAGTGAGCAGGTTTCGGGCAGTTGGGTCTGACTGGTATGATTCCACTACAGCTCCCAGCCACTGATGCTTCACAGAGGATAGAGCAGTAAGGCACTCAGGGTGAGAACGCTGAGACAAGGCGTCGGCGGCGCCATTCTCTGTGCCCTTGCGGTACTGAATGCGATATTGGAGGCCTTGGAGGCGAGCAAAAACCTTTTGTTACCAAGCTGTGTGTAATCGTTGCTCATTAAGGTGTGTTAGGCTTTGGTGATCGGTGTGGATGACAAACTCAGCTTGAAGCAGATAGTGGCGCCACTGGTCAACCGCATGAGTATAGCTAAGTATTCCTTCTCATATACTGTTAGTCCCTGATTGTGTGGGCTGAGAGGTTTACTGATGAATGCAAGAGGATGGCCATTTTGGTGGAGGACTGCACCAATTCCAGAACCTGAGGGATCTGTGTCAATGTGAAACGGCTGTGAGAAGTCTGGTAGTGCCAGGACAGGAGCAGAACAAAGAGCCTCTTTCAACAGCTGGAATGCCAAAGCATGATGAGTTGTCCAAAGGAACTGTTGGTCTTTTCAAAGGAGCTCTGTGAGTGGCTTGGCTATAATACCGAAGTGTTTGACGAACTTACGGTAGTAGCCGGCTAGTCCCAAGAATCCTCGAAGCTCCTTAACCGATGTTGGTACCGGCCAATCGACCACAGCTTGGACTTTAGAGGGATCGGTAGAAAGGTCGGTTTCACTGATGATATGTCCCAGGTAAGCAATGGAATTGCGAGCGAAACTGCATTTGGACAGCTTGAGCTTCCACTGATCTGCCCGCAGCCAGCTAAACACCTGATGGAGATGATCAATGTGGTCCTCAGGTGTTGGACTATAGACCAAAATGTCATCAAAGAAGACAATAACAAAACGACGCAGGCCCGGGTGGAGGGTAACATTCATGGCTCCTTGAAAAGTGCCTGGTGCACCCATAAGGCCGAAGGCCATAACTGTGAATTCATACTGCCCGAGATGTGTTTGGAAGGCGGTCTTATGCTCTTCGCCTTGACGTAGTAAAATCTGATGAAAGCCTGCTCGCAGATCCAAGGTGGAAAACCAACGAGCATTGTGAAGTTCATCCATCAGTTGATCAAAAACGGGCACATGGAACTTGCTTTTTTGAGTCAGGGCATTGAGGTGCCTGAAGTCGACGCAGAAGCGATAGCCACCGTCTTTCTTCTTAACTAGCAAGACCGGAGATGCAAAGGCACTGGTACTTGGCCTGATCAAGCCCTGATGCAACATGTCCTAGACTTGGCGCTCAATCTCGTCCTTTAGCTTGGGTGGGTAGCGGTAAGGTCTGATGAAGATTGGTTGTGCCCCTAGTATCAGGGGAATCTGATGGTCACAGGCTCTAGAAGGAGGAAGGGACGTGGGTTCCGCGAAGAGATCCTTGTACTCATCCAATAGTGGCCGAATGAACTGTGGCACCTGAAGTTGTTCTTTAGCTGGAACTGCAGGCTGTTGTGCAATGTCGATTTGAAGCAAAATCTGCTGAGGGCTGCTAGAAGTAACGCCGTGGAGAACTCTGGTCTGACCCTGATACTGAACAGCGAGCCACTTCTGGCCCCAATGAACCAACATCGGGCTATGGGCTTCCAACTAGTCCATGCCGATGATCAGATCAAAATTGGCGAGGTTCAATGTTCTGAAATCCGAATGAAAAGTACAGTCGTCCACTGTCCAAGGCACTTGACGGAGAATACCACCACTGATCAGCATTCCCCCACCTGCAACTTGGACGGACGTGGAGATACCTTCAGATGGAATGCCAACCAATTGAGACACCAAGGCTTCATTAATGAAAGATGATGAACTGCCTGAATCAATCAATATACGGACAGGCACATGCTGTAGAAACCCAACTAAGCGAACAGTGCGAGCTGCGGGAACACCAGATAGTGCAGACTTGGACAATGCCATCATAAGGTGCTCAGTAGCAGGTTGGTCTGGTTCAGAGTCTGCAAGCGAATCATCAGAGGAGAAAGAATCCCAAAGAGCGTCCACGGCTTGCAATACCTCCGGAGGACAGCGGTGATCCCTGCTCCATTTGGCGCCACATTTGAAGCATAAGCCGAGAGCGCGGCGGTAAGTCTTGAGCGCCGCAAGCCTGGTGTCGGGCGGCTGGGCCACGGCCAGAGCAGCTGCAGGAGGAACTGCCAGGGCCACAGGTGGAACGTTCAGGGCCGCTCGGTCGGCACGGGGCGGCGGCGGCGGCGGTAGAGGGAGCAGCCGACGCACCACTGGATTGGGCTTGTACGCAGCATACCAATCACCTCCACGCGGTGCTTGGGCCACAGCTGGGCCGGCCACCTCTTCCTGCAACAATGCCAAGGAGCAGGCAGCATCGAGTGTTTTGGGGCGCTGGACAAGAACTATTGCTTTGATTTCTGGTTTCAATCCATCGATGAAACGCATGGTGAAGTACATGGGATCGGAATGCTGGGAATAGGCTGTAAGCTGGTCTTTTAGTTGACAGAATTCGGTGATATAGGTAGTGACAGTGGAGGTTTGGTGAACATTGAAGAGTTTGCGGAGCAGAAGCTCATGCTGATCTCGATCAAAGCGATCGTGGAGCAATTGGCAGAATGTTTCCCAAGAAGCGGTTTGGAGCTCATGTTGTATAGATTGGTACCAGTGATCAGCAGGGCCCTCGAGGTACATCTCGGCAACACTGAGCCACAATGGCTCATCCACCTGATACATGGCGAAATATTTCTCACAGCGACGCCTCCAACGACGAGGATTCTCGCCGTTAAATTTGGGGAACGGTAATTTGGGAAGATGACTAAGGTTTGCTGTGATTTGGGCAGGATCTGGGGTATTGTGGCAGTGGAACAAGGGGGTGGGTTGGGAATTGGGTAAGGGTGGATGGATTGGGTTAGGGACAGGTGGTGGCTTAGGGAATTTGTGGGTGAGGGACGGTGGCTGATGAATCGGTGCTGGCTGTGGAACTAGAGGATGGTTGGGTTCGTAGGCTAGTGGAGGGCGGGTGATGGGAAGTGCCGGAAGAGGAACATAAGAGGGGGACGGCGGTGTCATACCCGATGCCGGGACATTAGTCCACGTCGTGACGACGCCGGACCCAACATCCCGTGTAGTCGCTGCAACGCAGTGCCCGCTGGGTGAATTGGAGCTGGAGCCGTGGGTGGCGAGAGTAGACGCTGCTGGTGGCGAAGGAAAAACACCAGGCTCCCGGTGCGGCGCGGTGTCGAACACCACGCGGTCGTAGTACTTGGACATCTTCTGGACCTTCAGTGTGAGGTCATCTACGACCCCTTCCATCGCCGGGCGCCACTTGCCGAGATCCGTGGCGGCGGCCTCGAGGGCAGCGACACGGGCGTCGTGCTCGTTGTGGACGTGCTCAACTCGGAGATGCTGGAGCTCGCCGCAAGCCGACTCGAGGAGCGCGAACCGGGCGTCGACGGCCTCATCCCGAGCGCGGCGATCCTTGTCGAGGTCGGAGAACCGCCGCTCCCACTGCGCCTCGTGGTCGTCAAAACGGCGCCCGAACTCCACCTTCGACTGCTGGATCTCGTCGAGGATCATCTTGAGCTGGGGATCCATGACATCGAGGGATTTCTGGAAGTGGGTGTAGTGGTTGTGAGGCGGAGCCGCAGCCAGGATGACGAGTCTCCGATACCAGATGTAAGGAGAAGCTCAGCAGCTTGGAGAAGGGGAAAAAGGAAGAACAGAGAGGAGGAGCCGGAGTTAGGCCGGAGGAGTTCTTAGATTTAACAGAGTAAATTTATACAAATTGTTCATTCCTCAATCTCTCTTCCTCTCTTCTATTTATACTAGACTGCTCGACTAGTTGATCCAGGTTGGGCCGTTGTAGCGGATGTTGGGCCGGCGGCTGAAGAGGTTGGCGCGCCAGGCTCACTGTCGGTGGCTCCATCAGATGGAGTCAGGTTGCTGACAGTTTCGCTGCTTCGACGCGACTCGTTAGGTCTGCCACTACCACAGTTGGCGCCTTGAAAATGTCCCCTGAAATGATGCTCCTCGCCGACTCGATCAGTTCATTCGATCTGCCGAACCTGTTCTGTAGCTCCTTGTATGATGGTGAATCTGCCAGAGTTTGTAATGTAAAAACCAGTCAAGAGCATAGACTGAGGCCCTGTTTAGTTCCCAGAAAATTTTCAAAATTTTTCAGATTCTCCGTCACATCGAATCTTTGGACACATGAAGCATTAAATATAGATAAAAAATAAAACTAATTACACAGTTTAGACGAAATGGACGAGACGAATCTTTTAAGCCTAATTAGACCATGATTGGACAATATTTGTCAAATAACAACGAAAAAAGCTACAGTGTCGTTTTGCAAAAAAAATTGGAACTAAACCAGCCGTGAATCAGAATACATTGCGGAGCAGTCAGTGTTTCGAAAGATCTCACCTTTCATGCTGGTGGTGGCGGAGTCTGGTGGCACGCCGTACATGACTTTCCTACGGTGAAATCAACCCGTCCCACAGTAATATATGCCTTGAAGTCCGGCAACTCCGTATCCAATTTTCTACATAAGCTCACCAGCACAGACGACAAAGTTGTCGATATATATAAGATAATAAAGTCACGTCAATCGATGTTGCTTTGAGTAGTATACAACAGTTTCTCTTAGGCTCTGTTCGGTTACGCCGTTCCCGGCGGTTGCTGGCCAGAAATGGTTCCGGTGTTATAGAAAATATTGAAGAAACGGCAGGCCGGGAATCAATCCCAATATAACTGAACGAGGCCTTAGTGATCTGTACTGTACGTACCTCGAATAGAACCTGCATCTGGTTGCCAAAAGGATCGTCCTTGAGGGCGCCGTAGAACTTCTGTGGCACCTGAACGAAGCCGCTGTGGACGTCGTCATGGAAGCCCAGGAGGAGGCACATGGCGTGGAGGGCGACCTGTGGGTTGTTGGCAAACATGTCGCAGTCCACGTTTAGCATGATGGGAGAGTTGGTCACCACGCCGGACACCCTCGTCTGCACAGCACAGTGCACAGGCAAATGTTCAGGCTCAGGGGTTGCACTACGGTGAGCTTATCCTGCTGCATGCCATGCCGGTGCCTTGCCAGTTGCCAGCCATGGCAATATGCGGCACGGACTGCATGCCCGTGAGACGGGACCGAATGATGACTGTACGTACCAGGACGTTCATGGCCCCGGCCTTGAAGTGGTGGTGCTGTGTGGGGCTCTTCTCCCTGGAGACGTATATGAGTCTGGGGATTCCATCGCCTGCAGCCTCATTGCTCTTGTTCTTGCTGTTGTCCCACAGCACCTGAACACTCGCTGGCAGGACAAGAACGTGGACCATGTTTGTTAGCAAGAAAACAAAGCAACCAGTGAACACGCGTTTCACGAGTAGTATTTATACCTTGATTATGGTCGGGTGGTTCCTGCGGTCAGCGCCCACGAACTCGGCGAACTCGCCGTCGTCGCCGCGCCGGACCAGAGAGTCCTCTTCGGCGTTCTCGATCCGGCGCACCAACTCCTCGTACTCGTTCTACATGCAACAACGCGATCAGACACTGGCGCGTAAGTGTGTACGGCGGTGGATGTTACTGACTGCAGAAAAGAATTTACAGTAGCTAGCAGCTTTACCTTCATGAACGTCCAAGCGCGCAGGAACTCGGCGTCGTCGGCGGCGGCCACCGCAGCGGCGGAGGAGAAGTACACGAAGGGGGCCCGGACCCCGACGCCGTGCTTCTTGCAGAACGGCACCCAGAGCTTGGCGAACTCAGCGGCCTCGCGCAGCGCGTAGCAGGTCACCGCCGAGCACCCGTCGTCGGAGACGTAGCACGTCAGCTTGCCCGCGGGGTAGTCCAGCGCCAGCAGCGACAGCACCGTGTTCACCGTCACCACCGGCGGCTCCAGCTTCGGGTCCGCCGTCGTCACGAACATGTCCACCGCCGGCAGCTCGTCGGTCCTGATAAATAAATCATTGACGCATCAGATTGACGAAGTAAAAAAAAAACCCTACTTATCTTACGTCTTGGTGGTACAGTACTTGCCACCACTACACCACTCACCGTTGGGCGAGGCGTTCAGGGTGCGTGTCGAAGCGGACCGGGTTCCACTTGGCGTTCATGTTGATGAGCCACACCACCGTGAACCACGCCTCGCAGATGAGCGCGGCGACCCAGCACCACGTGCACGCCGGCGCCGTGCCGCCGCCCGCCACCAGCGAGGACGCACGGCGAGCGAGGAGGGCCAGGAACAGAAAGAGAACGGCGAGGTCGGCCAGCTTCCACGCCGTGCGGTGGAGCTGGACCCTCTCCTGCAGCTGGAGTTCCGTCTTGGCGCTCGCCATGGCCGACAGAGCCAGCCGGACGATGGGCTCTTGCTGGTCACTCTAGCTCACCACTCAGCTGTGTGGCACGCGAGAACCACAAGAAAAAATATGCGGAGCCAGTTGGCACGGGTGATCATATATAGACGACACACTCGCAGCCAAGGTATAGCTTCGCCTGCCACATTGCAGTACATTCTCTAATCTCCAACATAGTTAATTTATAGACTGCGTGGTAAACGTGGTCAGCAATATCAGACTCACTCGAAAAAACATAATTAATTTATTTATTTTTCACTTCTCCTATATTTCAAGTGTCTGAATTTTAAAATGATTTCAGGCAACACCCTTGTACTACTCCCTCTGTTTTTATTTAAGTGTCATATTTGCATCTGGTTAACATACCAAGGAGATGGTTAATTCTTTCCATGATGAGTTAATTCTTCATTAATTCTCCCCCGCATGCAAGACGATGGCTCTATTTCCCTTTCTCCCATTGGTACACCGTACATGAACACCCTATTCGCTTGTGCTTATCAGCCAGAATCAGCCAACCATTCAGCAGTATTTTTCTCTCACAACAAATCAGCATCAGCCAGAAACCATCTAGCGAACGGGCCAGAAAATTTAAATTCCCTAAGTTACCGAGGTGCGCATACTGTGCATGCAACATCATTAATTGCATTTTCTCTCCCACTGAAGAGCTCAGACACAAATGCGACACTTTTTTCTTACAGAAACCAAATACGACAAATAAAAACGGAGGGAGTACCAATTAGTACAAGTTGATACTTTTCTGATTTGTTATTTGTCTTTGTGTCATAACGTATCAAATTTTGGTTCGTGCCTCACTATAGAAATAATTGTGAGTTGCCAATTGTCTTTGTGCCAAAACATATCAGATTTTGTGAGTTTGTAGTTTTATCTAATGGCTTTTTTATTCTCAGGAAAAAAGTTACAGATTGTGTCTATAGAAATTGCGACGAACTAAAATGACAATTTTAGTACAAAATATATGCAATAACCTTCGCTTCAAAGAAAACTAAAATTCAGATACATGAAATTTAGCAAATTCCTTTATTTTTAATTTGTTTCGTAGAACGTATAATGTAATAAAATATGGATAAATCATCACTATCAATCCATATAGTTTTATTCACATTTCATATGAATATCTTAATTCTATGAGTCATCTTGAGTTGGTAAAAGAGCAAGAGAGTTTCATCCTCGTAAAACTTATTTCTTTTCTGTCTTATTAAAAACATGATCACATCATTAAAAACATTTATGTGGCAGCTTATTATATGATGAAACTCTCACTGAAAATAGCCTTAGAGTGGTTGTTATTACAAGCCACATTTTTTAATATTCAAATACTCCTAGTAAAGGCCTACTAGTAAAAAGTTATGATAAAAAAATTACTAGTAAAAAGTTACGTCATATTATCAAACAAACTATCGATTTCACTCATTAATATATGGATAACACCGTGGACTGTGCATACACAGGCAGGCGCTCGTACGACACCACAAACAGCAAAATCGTTGAAGACTCATCCATTCAACAACATCAGCAGCAATTTGATCAGCATTCAAATCCAAATCCGACAACTGCTCCCCCCTTCTTTTTTTACTTGATCCCTACAAAATACTCCCCCGTCCCAAAATAAGTGACGTTACAGTATTCATGTCGATCAAACTTTCTCAAGTTTGACTACATTTATAGAAAATATAACAACATTTGTATCTCTAAATAAGTTTATTATAAAAATAGATTCGACGATCTATCTACTGATACCAACTATGTACTATAAAAATATTAATATTTTTTATATATATTTGGTCAAATTTAAAAACATTTGACTTCTCGGGAAGCAAAAACAATATCTATTTTTGGGATGGAGTAGTCAGTTGGATCCCAAATATAGCAGCCCCATTTTCTTTTACTTGGCTCATGTGTTGTTTTCTATATTTGTTTATGTTTTTTTATGAAATCTAGAGGGGCTTGCGCCTCTATATTCAATATATTAAGGCGAATAAACAGATGTTACAAGAGTTTAACAAAGAAAAAATTCAAGAAAAACAAAGAACGAAACAAAAAGAAAATAAAACAAAGTCTACTAATTACACCAGAGTTCGTATACATTGATCAAAGGGTGTTGAAAAGTCTTGAATTGACTCTATGGGAGAGCAATAGCAATTCCTTGAAGAAAGTAAGCCAGCAGGCTGCTAGAATCGATGTATTCCATTAAAAATGTGTTTATTCCGTGCTGTCCACATTGTCCAGATTATTACGGATGCATGTTTCTTCTTTTCAAGATATTTGTGTCTGTCCTTGATTTTTAGATAAAGGATGAATATCCGGCTTCATCTACTCAAGGTAGAATCAGACCAAATTATTACAACAAATGCGTCCGAGCTTAATTTAAACAAACACCAGAGCATCACTAATGGAGACCAATCCGACAAGTAGATAACCAGCCAAATGATGCAAAATAGCGCAATGCGACCTCCTCCAGTAACCGAGCAGCCTGAAGGAGCAACTCTTGGTCATCATGATGTTGTAGTTGTGTCCATTGCCGAAGCCAATGCGTTCCCCCTGAAAAGTACCTACAAGAACGTTTTTGGTCTACATCTGTCAAACACTACTTCGTTTCTTGTGACCCAAATGGTCTAGGAATACCAAACAATAAGTGGACAGCTCTCCACAAGAAGTTAGCGTATGCACAATTGAAAAACAGGTGTTGAATAGATTCATTTATATGACATAATGCATAAATTTTTCCCATTCCAATTCCGTCTAGCGAGATTATCTTTGGTTAGAATTACACCTCTTTTTAAATACCACATAAAGATTTTAATCTTCATTGGCATCTTTGCACGCCAAATTTCCTGTGAAAGTCTCGCGCCATTATTAATCAGTGCAGCATACATGGTTTTTACTGAAAACTGTCTTGTTGACTGTAGAGATCAAGTAAAAACATCTAGGATGTCTCGAAGATTTAGGTCCGTTAACCAAGAAACAATTTTGTTCCAATCTCTCAAGTTTTGCCCCACCAAGCTTCTCCTAAACGAGATATTGAGGGGCGATGACTGAAAAATATTGGCCACAGAGTCTTGCTTCTTTCAGACTATATTAAATAAAGCAAGGAATTTAATTTTTAGCGGCTGGTCTCCCAACCATCTATCTTCCTGAAATCTAATTTGAGAACCCCTACTTTGAAGGATCCATAGTTTAGAAATTGGTCTTTCACATTCATGAGGCTTTCCCAGAAGTGTGAATCAGTTGCTTTTTGGTCACCTCTCCTATAGTTTTGTTTCTCACATATTTGTTCCTCAAAAGTGATTGCCAGATCCCATTCTCGTTATAAAGTTTAAATAGCCACTTGCTGAGTAGGCATTTATTTTGTAACTCCTAATCTAGTATTCCTAGCCCCCCCCCCCCCCCTTGTTGTTTAGGTTGACACATAATTTCCCATTTGACCAATCTATATTTTTTTCTTGTGTTGATCATTTTGCCAATAGAATCTGGACCTATAATAATTTAGCATTTTGGACACTCCTTTCAGTAGTTCAAAAAAAGACATCATAAACATCAGTAAGCTCGAGAGCACCTAGTTTATGAGGACTAGCCGTCCTCCTACTGTTAGCATCTTTCCTTTCGACCCACTCAGTTTCCTCTCGATCCTCTCTTCTATGACCTTCCAATCTCTGTTGTTTAGTTTCCTATAGTGCATAGGGATGCCCAGGTATTTGAAAGGGAAATCTCCAGTTTTACAACCAAACAGTTATGAATAGGCCAGTTCATAATCCTTTGCTTTACCGAAGCAAAATATTTCACTTTTGTGGATTTTTAAGCCTAATAATTGTTCAAAAACACAAAGCAGGAACTTTATGTTTATTGCCTTTCCCATATCATGGCTCATAAAAATAACAGGATCATCCGCATACTGTAGTATTGACAATCCACTATCTACTAAGTGTGGGATCACCCCTTCAACTTGACCATCATCTTTAGCCCTAGCAATGAGTAAAGCAAGCATGTCTGCCACAATGTTAAACAATAAGGGAGACAGTGGATCGCCTTGCCATAAGCCCTTCCTCGTTTGGAAGTATGCACCTTGCTGGTCGTTTACTTTAATTCCTACGTTTCCCCCTTGTGTGAAGTGTTCGATCCATTTACACCATGTGTCAAAGAAGTCCTTCATTCTCAATGTTTGCTGAAGAAACTCCCATTTTACTTTATTGTATGCCTTCTCAAAATCAATCTTGATAATAACCCCATCTTGTTTTTTGGTATGTAGCTCATGAATGGTCTCATGTAAAATGACAGCACCCTCCATAATGTTTCTTCCTAGTAGGAATGCTGTTTGTGTCAGTCTTATAATTCTTTGGGCTATGCTCGTTATTCGATTAGTGGCCACCTTAGTGAAAATTTTGAAGCTAACATTTAACAAACATATGGGTCTGTACTGTTGAATTTGTGTTGCTTCATTTTTCTTTGGTAGTAGGATGATTGTTCCAAAGTTGAGGCTATGTAGCGGTAAAGATCCATGATGGAACTCCTGGAACAGAGCCATAAGGTCTTCTTTAATGACATTCTAGAAAACCTGATAGAATTCTGCTAGGAAACCATTAGACCCCGGAGCTTTATTATGTTCCATTTGGAAAATTGCCGCACGTACCTCACTTTTTATGGAACTGTTGTGTTAGGATCTCATTTTCTACTGGTGAGACTTGGGGAGATGTCTTCCCTTTGTGATTCATCTAGAGTCGCAGAGCTCTGTTCTGATGGGCCAAAAAGGTTTTTGTAGTAAGTAGTGATGCATCTCTTTAGATCGCCATCGCCAAGAATTGTTCTACTTCCATCTTCCAATTGTTGGAAGATACGAGTTTTACGATGCTTCTCATTTGCCACCAGATGATAAAATTTAGTATTCGCATCCCCTCTAAAAGGTTTTTTACTTTTACTCTTTGATACCATTTTAATTCTTCTTCCCGCAAGAGGCTCGCTAGCCTTTCATTATGGACATGTTTCAAATTAATCTCATCAGCCTCTAACGTTAATGACTCCGCCTTCTTATCTAGCTCATCTAGTTTGTTTAGTAGAGCCTTTTTTTCTTTCTTATAAGAACCACTCATGTGTTTTGCCCAACCCCTGAGATATTGGCGTACTTTCCTAATTTTTGTTTGCCACCTTTGTAATGGTGTACCAACTATGTGAGTGTTTAGCCAAATATCGCTGACCATCCCAATGAAACCATCCCTGACCAACCAACCCAGCTCAAACTTGAACTGTGGCTGGTAAGTATTGGATGAGTTGCCAATATTTAAAAACAAGGGAGTATGGTCTAAAATTTCACTATTGAGGGAGGTTACAGTGGTATGCGGAAACTTGGACTCAAAGTCGGTACATACAAGCACTCTATCTAATTTCTCGAATGTCTGGTTTTGTAGGTTATTAGCCCAAGTATATTGCCTCCCTGATAATTCGATTTCATAGTAGTTAAAGGAGTCTATAATTGCATTGAACAGAAAAGGGCCATCTGTGATTGTAATTGTCATTATTTTTCTCCCATGGTCCACGGATAATGTTAAAGTCACCACCTAGGATAATGGTAAGGTTTGCTTTGAACACATCTGCACTACCTCAGTCAAGAATCTCTCTTTATGTTCATGCTGTGCCGGCCCATAGACCGACACCAAATTCCATTTGAAATCATCATCTCTATTTCTTAATTTAAAACGTACTAGAAATTCACCCTCCTCAATTTCTCCAATGTCATACATCAAAAGATTAACCCCAACTACCATGCCACCAGAGCGACCCTTAGGAGGTTTAATATGCCACAAAAAGTCCTTCCCGACACATATAATATTAAGTGTGGATTGTGGAATATTACCTCATCCGGTCTCTGATAAGGCTATGAAATCTAAATTCTTTTCCCTTGTTACTTCCGACAGGAATCTATAGTTTTTTGGGTCTCTAAACCCATTGCAGTTCCAAAAAAAAACTCCCTTCATTTAAACTGTTTTTATGTTTTTCTTCTTCTTCTTACCACCTCTTGGTTTTCTTTTAGCGATTTGTGATATAGTAGAGTGTAGATCACTAAGATCACACTCTCCATCACTCAAGCACTCTGTTACCTCACTGCATAAATTATTTAAAATTTCCAGATTTTGATCATCATCGTTTAGCAAACTGTACTAGCATCCCCATCATCTAAGCGTTGAACAAAGTTGTCAAAAGAGAAGTCATGCAACCTGCTAACTTCCTCAATTTTTAAGGACTGAACCAGACTAATTTTTTTGATTGCAATCAGACCCTAGCGAAATACCTAGACTAGCAGCCTTATCAGACAAAACAGAATCATCAAAATTTGTAAAAGATGGGTTCTCTAAGAGATTACCTTTCGGTTTCGCAGTGTCCAAATTTTTCCTGGCTTTGAGCTTTGTCGCTTTCTCCAGTGAGCCTTGATCCGCAGTGGCAGCCTTCCTCTTGCTAGCTCTGACCGGCGACAAAACCTCGGCTGCAGCTTCTTCTGTGAGCATAGCTGTGTCATCATTGAACGAGGCCTCAGCACACCGTTGGTGCTCACCGTTTGCTAGGATTCCATTTGGAGACAACACGAGCACAGGCTTCTTTTTATAAATCAGCGGGCCACCTCTTGGTATAGCCCCAACCGATGCAGCCCTGTCCTTTGGTGTAGCCTTGTTTTCAGCAATTCGCACCACCTTCCCCTGCTTCGCACCACCAGATCCCCTGCGGCACCTCCTGTTGGAGGTACGTAGGTTAGGCAGTGGTTGTTTTGGTGCCGAGTGCAGCTGTTTTCCATCCTTTCCATCCTCACCCATTGGGTCTTCATTATTGCCTTTGGCACTACCATTGTCTTCATCGAAAGGTGCATCCATATGTATTGGCTGAGGCTCCTCGCCATTTCCATCCTTCTCTACTCAAAATTGCAGCTCCTATACAGAGTCCCCAATTACCACATCCACCACATCAAGAATTAATTCCAGGTTTAGTACTGCAACTTTCATCCTTGGCTGTCTAAATTTTTTAGTAAATTTCATATCCACTGCTCGAGTTACTCCCAAGATGGAGCCAATAGCCCAAATGATGGAGAACTCTCTCACTTCTTCGGACAGGCCTCTGAACTGGACCTAGGCTTTTGGGATCTCATGCTTATATACATCCTTGTCAGCACCTTTCTCAAAGGCAATTTTTGCTTTCACTGTCTTTGTTTCCATTGGCCCCCATTCTACCAACTGTTGCAGCAATTCAGCCGATGGGAATGTGGTTATGAAGGCATCTGTACCTTTCAATTCTATTAGCCAATCGTTCTTGCCCGGTAGAGGTCTTTCAAGTTCCACCACGAGTTGATTCGCAGTAAGTGAACCTTCTTTGACTCTCACCGTAGCGTTTTTCTCTTTCTATTTTTCTGAGCCCCATTGTATGGAATGTAGTAAAAGCCTAGGCCTTCCACTACATATCCACAAGGGGTAGCTACAGGTTGCACACTTTTCATATGCGGACAAGCCTTTGTGATATGTTCTCCATCACATACATCCCAACAAATTACAGCATGAGCAACAAGAAAAAGACTTTATGCTTTGGCTAACAAAAGCAATCCCATAGCCACCGGTAAGACTCATGTATCTGTGAATGGCCTATCAGGGCCTTTGTAAGCACTTGATGGCGCAAAACTAGAGCCCCAGGTGTACTCCGATGTGTCACTATCATTACTCAGCTGCAATTCTTCCACTTTCTGTGAGATGATTTGTAACTGTGTGAAGGTTATTTCAGAAACTTGCAGGTGGAGAAGTTGGCTGATATCATCTTGGTTGCAGACTTTTTCAATAGAGATATACTTATTCTTTGCAAAGGAGATGAAAGTGTTGGGAAAATGAGCGATGCATTAATTAGAGACCAGTGGTGTGTACATATAGGCGTGGTGGGGAGCCAAAACGGCAGGCCCACGAGTCAGGAGTGCCGTAGCACGGTTACATTCTAACACTCCCCCACAGTCTAAACTAGATCATCATCAAGTTGAACGAGCAGAGTACTTTACACAAGTAGTGGTTTACCAGGAACTCGTATAAGAGCTAGTCATATAAACTAGTAGTAGACGGTTGCTTCGAGGTCTCACAGGTCCTGCTTAAGCGAAAATGTAGTTGTGGAATTAGTCTTGCCCACTTTGCCTTACGCTCATAGAGATCTATAAGTATCCCTCTTGTCTAAGTAGGTAAGTATGCTCTGCCCAGTACTTTGGCATTAAAGCCTGAGTCCTTTGACCTTCTTTCTTGAATGGTCTGGAAGAAGGGAATCCCAAAGTTAGAATTGAATGCCATGCCCCAAAGAAAGAAAGTGAATTCAAATCTACGTGAATCACGAAAGAAGCAAAGCCGTAACTCGCTTCCGCCGGCAAGTAGGCATGAAAAGTAAACAATGGTGACCCCTCTTGCATCTCCTCCTTCAAAAGCCTATCCTCGATCAATGGTATTGGAATTTTAGCCCAGACAAAGCTTTTCTCCTCAGGAATTTCATTAATGAATTTTATTATCTTGATAGACCGATGATCTATAATGTCTCTAGGTAGGGGGGCCCGCTTGGATCTATGATCGTCAATATTGGGGTGCTATCATAAGGTGGTTAGATCTCAACCAAGTAAAGGGCGCCCCTGAGGACGTAGACTTAAACTAGGGGGGCTGAGATTGTCTGCTGAGAAGCTCTGGAATGATAGATAAATCCGCTTTCGAAGGAACAATGAAAATGAACTTGTCAACGTGATAGATAGACTTGGTCTTACAGAAAAGATAAGAAAAAGTGAAGCAGGAAGGGTCACAAAGAGCTTATTTTGGGCTTTGTTCCCGAGGCATACTTAGATAGATAGATAGATAGATAGATAGATAGAGAGGTGTTAGGCTAGCTTTCAAACAATGTCAGCAGAAAACATCTATATAAATTCTCACACGTCCCCATTTTCATGGTCTTTTTTCTTGCGCCAGGCTTGCTTTGCTTACCTAAGAAACAAGTAAAAAATTGGATATGTTTTAAAACTGGCCTGCGTAAGGCACTTTCAAAAGCTTGATCCCACTCCCAGCTAAATAACCTTCTTTCTTTACTCTCATTCACGTTTACGGTAGAGTCATTCTATCTCTATAAAGCAACTGCTTTACAACCTACTATGCCTAGAGCCTCATTTGAGTGTATGAAGCTGATTGGAAGGATGGGAGAGAACAAAGAATGGTACTAGGCTTTCTACCAACGGTGAACCACAAATAGCAGAGATCGAGCCAGGTTAAACAGATCAAGGGAAATCAGAGCGAGAATTTCTTCAGGTGGGTGAAAAGGGCTATCTAAAACATCAACCTCATAGTGCATCTGGTAAATGCCTAACTGTTGGTACTTTTTCTTTAAGGGAGGGCTCCAGATTTTCACCTTGAAATCTGATATCATCTTTGCGGAGGAAATCGAAAGAAGAAAGGAAATAATCAACCACTCCCCCCTCGGTTTAACCATCTCTCAAGCAATACCTGAATCAACACATACTTCCTTTCTGGCTTTCATACCATCATCCCTTGTGCTGCTCGCCTCAAGCGCCGGCTGGGCTAGCATTTTCAGTCTTATTCAGACCGAACATTGAGACTGGATCTAAACTCTGTAAAAACAGACGTCAGCAAGCCTTTGGTGAAGATATCAGCGTACTGGGGTGTTGTTGGAACATGTAGAACACGGACTTCTCCAAGGGCGATGCAGTCACGGACGAAATGCAAATCAATCTCAATGTGCTTGGTCCTCTGGTGCTAAACGGGGTTGGTGGACAAGTAAATGACACTAACATTATCGCAGTACACAATAGTGGCCTACTGAAGAGGGCTATGGAGCTCGTGCAACAGTTGACGCAGCCAACACGCCTCGGCGACTCCATTGGGGCAACTGCGCAATACTCAACCTCCGCATTGGATCTGGAAACTGTTGCCTGACGCTTGGAAGACCCATAAATGAGATTGTCCCCTAAGAAGACGTCGTACCCAGAGGTGGAACGGCAGGTGTCGGGGAAACCAGCCCAATCAACATCAAAATATACAGTGAAATCAACAAGCGAGGTTGGAATTGAAGCTGATGAAGACCAAGATCCATGATACCCTGCACATAGCGCAAGATGCGCTTCATGGCGGCGAGGTGTGGCTCTCTCGGATCATGCATGCGAAGACAGATCTGCTGAACAGCATAAGCAATGCCAAGACACGTGAGGGCGAGATACTACAGGGCATCGGCAATGCTGCAAAACTGTGTGGCATCAAGCACTGGATCGGAACACCATCAGCAGACATCTTGGCGTGAGTATCAACTGGGATGCTGCAAGTCTTGCAGTCATACATACTAGCACGGTCTAGAATATCCATCATGTACTGCTTCTTAGAAAGAATAAGCCATTAGCTTGATGTTCAATAGAGATACTCAGGAAGTAGTGAAAAGGACCCATATCTGTCATAGAGAATTCCCGCTGAAAAGCTACAATAATCTGTCGGAGATAACTCTGGGACAAGTCCGTGAGAATAATATCATCCAGTAGATGAATAGGGAAGTGTCTGCCTTCGCCTCAACAAAGCCATGAGATGTGATGTGAGAAGCGAAGTGACTGTGCCAAGCGCGAGAGGCCTGCTTTAGTTCATACAACGATTTGTTCAACCGGCACACATAATTGGGTCGTGAGGAGTCAACAAAACATGATGTCGACGCCACCTCTAATCCCTTTTTCAACTTAGAACGCCTCAAAGATGAGCTCAATCGCCCCCTTTTTTATGGAGGTCATCATTCTTTTGAGTTGGGCTATTTGGATGACCAGAAACTATAAGATTTTCAAGCAGATCAATGCCTCGACTCAGGGATGCAAGAATTTGTTTGTCCTGGAAATGGACGCACTATTACTGCATGCCAAGAAGACTTACTCGCCAAGGTTGCAAGAATGGATAAGTGGTGTAGATCGGTGGTGGTGTGTCTGCTAGTCTTTTTTTTTTCTCGATCACGCAAAAGATTTGCTGTTTTTGTATTAAGTGAGGAGAATTTTGATTACAATGAGTTGGGCCTTATAGACTTTCAATAAGCATATGCCCACCCAAACTCTCACTTGACTACTCTATTACTCGCTGAAGAAGACAGCATAGGATCCTCGCGCCGGCTTGCACCCACGACTCAACCTCGTGCTTGATGTGCTTCAGTAATTCGGGAATTTGAGTGCTCGCTCCACGGAAGCATCGCGCATTCCTTTCTTTCCATAGCTCCCAAGCAACTAATGCGAAGATTGAATCCGCACCATTGCGAAGCTACCATATCCATTGCTCTCTCTATGTGGTCCACCAATCCAGAATTGAGTTGGCCGGCTCGATGTTGTGTTTCCCTCAGCGCCGATCGAATGTACCACAAAACTTGCTTGGACTAGGAGCACTCCACAATTATGTGATCAATGGATTCCGGCTGCTGGTCGCATAGGAAACAGTTGCCATGTGTCTCCAGAACGTGTCATTGCCACTGTCGGCTGTCCAATGTCACCGCCTGAGAGCAAGCCAGAGGAACGGCTTAATCGTTAATGGTGCCCAGGTCTCCCAGATCAGGTTGCAACCCGGCGGTGGGTGTGAAGCTTGGTGTAGGGCTCCGTAGGCTGATCTGACCGAGAATTTTCCATCCAATGCCCACCTCCAGATCACTTGATCCGGGTTGTCATTGAGCACAACCCTTTGAGTGGCGTTCCAGACTTGCAGGTAATCCACAATGACTAGCATCGAAATCCCTCCTCGAATTTGCTGGATCCATGCCCGGTTCGTCAGCGCCTCTGCCACCGTTTGGTTCTGAACGACCCTTTTGGGGATGAGCTTGAACAATGTCGGTGCCATTGCTTGGATTGACGTCCCTCCGATCCAGTTGTCTGTCCAGAAGAGGGTCTCTGTACCGCTGCCGACGATCTTCAGGAATTGCTGGCTTCTGAAAGCTATCTGCTGATACCTTTCTTTCCTTTTCTAGCGCTTCTGCTTAATTGTAACCACTCTTTTTATTGTTTATAAATTCATTCAGTAGGGGCCAAAACCCCTCCTGTTCTCTTAAAAAAAAGATGTGATCTTTCATCGATTAATATATTCGAAAAAATAAATAAGCCTTCATTTCCTTGTTATCTGATCCTACAGCAGACTCTGCTGGTCTTGACTCTTGAGCCCTTCACCTAATGCTGTGCGATCGAATAACTTAATTTTGTCGTCTTTACATCAACAAATTGCTCATTCATGGTCATAAATAGATCAACTCGGATATATATTTTTCTAGTTTTGTTATTGAATTGGTAACAGCATGTTGTCATCTTCTTTGTCATAGTTCGTAGCTACAAGCCAGCTGGGCAAAACTCAAGAATATTATCTGTTGAGTAGCTAAAAGTTTGACAGTGTCGTCAATTGAGTTTCTTAAATCTGGTGATACCAAATACAAAACCTAGGACAAAAAATTGTAGACCTGACAGGAAAAGATACCAACGCCCACGACAAGATCGTCTGCCTGCTATGGGAGCCACCTCCAGCACGCCATCATCGTAGTCGGTGGTAGCAATTTCGAAATCGTGCATCTCGTCGTCTTGCGGAGGCAGCAGCTGCTTCTTTCTACTAGCCATTTTTGTTGCTTCATATCTCAACGCCTTCTTGTCTTCAGTAGCATCGATGTAGACAGTCGAACCCTCGCCGACTTCTCCATTGATTAGCATCTCGGAAAGCCTCGTCATCACGTTCTTTTGCACCCACCTTCTTATTGGTCTTGCACCATACATCTGCATCATGCAGGAGACAAATAAACCATGCATGGTTATTATCAGCAAATCATATATCATATAAATAGAGAGATGTTCAGTGCTTACTGGGCAGTAGGATTCCAAGAATATAACATCCATGGCGGCATTGCTTACGAAAAGAGAGATGCCCTTGTCGGCTACACTGGCAATGATGCTCTTCATTTGGATTCTGACCACCTCTTTGAGCTTGTCACGCGAGAGCGGCTCAAATATCACAACGTCACTCAGTCTGTTGAGGAACTCTGGCTTGAAGAATTTGTGAACCTGTATGCATATATGAGCATGCATGAGATGAGAGAGCGATCGAGAGCTTCATGGAAGTATACACAAACAAACCTGTTTCATGACAAGTCCTCGTGCAGCTTGCATTGTCTCTTCACCGTGCATCATTCCCTCTGCCATGTGTTCTGATCCCAGGTTTGAGGTCATGATGATCAAGGTGTTCTTGAAATCCACGGTCCGGCCTTTGCCATCGGTCAGAACACCATCGTCGAGCAGCTGAAGGATGGCGTTGAACACCGAGGGATCTGCCTTCTCCACATCGTCAAAGAGGATGACACTGTAAGGCCGCCTCCGAACTTTTTCAGTCAGCTGACCACCATCTTCATGACCAGTATAGCTTAATTGAGCATATCATCAAAGAAATACCAACATCGATCATCAGTGACTGAGCTAAGATTAAAAAAAGTACGAAAATGTTCGGTTCAGCAGATCGAAGGAGTGTGTGTAGTACGCAGAATAGAATTAACCTTGGAGGTGCTCCAATGAGACGCAAAACAGACCCGGCGCTGACAAATTCAGACATGTCGAAGCGAATCAACATCTTCTCACTGTTAAATAGTTGCTCGGCAAGTGCCTTTGCAAGCTCTGTTTTTCCAACACCGGTCGAGCCTAGAGAAAGGAAACAACCCATAGGCTGGCGGCCACAGCTATCAAGGCCGATCCTTGCCCGTAACACCGCCTGCGCCACCGAATTCACGGCTTCGTCCTGGCCAACAACGCGCTCGTGCAATCTGTCTGCTAGATGCATCAACTTGTGCTTTTCTTCATGGTCAAGTGCGTGGACAGGAATGCCAGTCCATCGGCTCACAGCCTTTTTAAGATAGAAGAATTGGAAGGTACATATATCACGCTCGGGAAAAATAGCAAGCAATTATTTAGGGCATCTCCAAGAGTTTGCCAAATCAACTTGGCATCCATTTATTTTTGGCAAAACAGAAAAAAATTGTGCTCCAACAGTTTGGCATCCAACTTGGCAAATTTTAGCAACTTGGCAAATCTCCCCCCTCCACGCGCATATTTGCGCGCTGAGCGCGAGCGCGCATCCGGCTTCACGTGCAAATTTAAGCGGGGCTCTTCGTTTCTTAGCGGGGCTCTTCGTTTCTTAACGGGGCTCTTCATTCGCTTAGCGGGCCTCTTCTTATTTTACCAAGTCCAAATGGTAAACTCTTGGAGAGAGTCTATTTTTCACTTGTCATATATTTTAGCGAGTTGCCAAATCACGATATTTGCCAAGTGAATTTTGGCAAACTCTTGGAGATAAACATATACTCCCTCCGTCCCAAATTATGAGCCATTCTAACTTTTTTGGAGAGTCGAATCATCTCCAGTTTGACTAAATTTATATAATAAAATAATAACATTTATGATATCAAACAGGTATTATTAGATTTATTAATTATATTTTTATAGTATACCTATTTGATATCATAATTTTTTATAATTCTCTCTATAGTTTTGGTCAAACTTGAGATGCTTCAACTCCCTAAGAAAATTGTAATGACTTATAATTTGGAATGGAGGAAGTATATAGTAAGGGATAGGTGATGCCTACTTGTGCAACATGGTCGGCGCAAACAACTAGTTTGGCTTTGTTTCCAAGATCAGCTTGTCTTGAAGAAGAGTTGAGTTTTTTTTGCTTGGCAGCAACCTGCATTCTTGTGGTGGCACATGCCTCATCAATAAGATCAATTGCCTTGTCAGGAAAATGGCGACCTACAGTACAGGCGTACAGCAATAAATCCAAACACGCCATCACGAAAAGATTTAGCCCAAATTGCTCTGGATTTGCGTGTAAATTGAACGCTCCTGCTATTATAAAACCATTTAACGAATCCCCTATGCATGCTTTTAAATTCCCCGCTTCTGGCATTATAAATGTATACGAAAAAGTAAACAAAATTATATCAATTTCATATTCTTTAACATATTCCGCTTCGAGTAAAAATCAATGCACAATCTGAAACACTCAATTATTTAGTCTAAAACTACGCGTTTGTATTTGCAAACCGTAGAAATGTGAACTAACAAAAAGGAATACCATCATGCACATTCTAAGATTTTAAAACAGATCATTAACACGCAGTCAATTATTTCAAATGTGTTGCTACCCATGCAGACGCACAAGTTAATAAACCAGTGAATGCAAATTAGTAGAAACACGGTGAAATTTAAACTTAAAATTTTCTAATGCACCGCACTCAAAAGTGCTTTAATTGGATATATGTATTCCTATAATCTTACTACTATACCTTGACATTGGATATTAATTATTTTTGGAACCACCACATGAAACTACTAGAATCCTCAAAAGATGCATTGGAAAAATAGATAAATTCTCACGCAAAAACCACTAGCCATTAGTTTGGTAGACACTAATCCTATAATAGTAGCTCAACTCACACCTTTGCTATTATAAAAAGTATACTAAAGTAAACCCTTAATATCTAACTAAATTACTCACCTCGGTCATTATAAAAATAACTCAATAACCCCTCATCTAGATTTAATTAATTACTACCCACCTGTTCTATTGATCGTTAAAAATAATCTAAAATAACTCGTTAAATTTGCATCTAAATTGCCCACTTCTATTATTGTTATAACAATCTAAAGTAAACCTGAATCTGCATTAAAGTTATGTACATCACCTATACCAAACAATAAAAATACACCGAAGGTGTTTTGTGTAAATTACACACTTTTGCTAGTGTTTATATAAAAAAAGGAAACTCAATATATATGAAACATGTGTGACGCATGAAGACCACGTATAATATGACAGGAAATTTCAACTAAACGATTGGAAAACATGCAATGTACTCCCTCCATCCCAAATTATTATTTTTTTTTTGAACTTCATCCCAAATTATAAGTCATTCCAATTTTCTTGGAGACTCAAAGCATCTTAAGTTTGACGAAATTTATATAATGAAATAATAACATTTATCATACCAAATAAATATCCTTATATTCTTTAATTATTTTTTTATAGTATACTTATTTGATGTCATAGATCTTTGTAGTTTTCTCTATAATTTTGGTCAAACTTGAAATGTTTTGACTCTCCAATAAAATTGTAATGACTTATAATTTAGAACCCAGGGGGAGTAATTAAAATGTAAACACTATGAATATGGATGGAAAAATCGATCATATAGAATAAGTAGTAACTAAAATTGAGTATTGTGTTAAAATATATAAACAAATAGATTAGCCAAAGGGTTTGAAATTAATACAGGAATGAAAAGCACTTGTACTAGACCATGCATGAGTTGGTGAAGAGCACCAATCAATAGCCTAAAATCGACCAAGCGGCCGGGCCAAAGAGGACGTTACCAGGGATGTATCGAGCAGCAAGCTGCACAGCAGCAACAATAGCCGAGTCCATAACTTTGAGGCCATGGTGCGCCTCATACCGCCGCTTCAGCCCCCGTAGAATGCCAATGGCCACGTCTGCGCTTGGCTCCTCGACGTCGATTCTCTGGAACCGCTGCTCCAGCGCGGCGTGCGGTAGTCATCGAGCGTGGTGGCGCCGACGCACCGGAGGCGGCCACGAGCCAACGCCGGCTTCAGCATGTTGGCAGCGCTGCTGTCGCTGCCGCCGGCGCCGAGGAGCATGTGCATCTCGTCGATGAACAGGATCACCTTGCCGCCCGCGCGGTCGGCCTCCTGGATCACCTTCTTGATGCGCTCCTCGTACATGCCCCGCCACTGCGTCCCGGCCAGCAAAGCGCCGAGGTCGAGCTCCACGACGCGTGCTCCGGCGAGGGACGGCGGGACCGTCCCTGCCGCCACCCTCTGCGCCAGGCCCTCGGCGATGACCGTCTTGCCCACCCCGGGAGCGCCCACCAGCACGGCGTTGTTCTTGGAACGGCGGCATAGGGTGCAGACCACGCGGTCGATCTCGCTGTCGCGGCCGATCACCGGGTCCGTCTTGTTGTTGTTCTTGACGGCCGCCGCGGCGGTCATATCCCGGCCGTACCTGTCCAAACTCCAAAGCTCTCCTCGGGTAGATGAGGTCCATAGCCGAGCCGTCGAGAAAATCCCGGAGGTGTAGCCGAGCTGGTCCAAGAGGACCAAGGGGGATCGAGCAGGTGACGTCCATGGGATGGGCGTGGTGGCGTACGGCGTACCACGGGCCGGCCGGCTGCACGAATTTCTTTCTATCCGGCCGGGTGAAGACAAATTAAAGCTGGGTCGGATGCTAGGGCTTCTTGATTCTTGAATTCTTATATATTATGGCTGGAGCCTGGAGGACAGGCAGGTAAACAAAGATGGCAACTTTTTTTTTTCGACGAATTTTTCCTTGTCTTTTATTTGCCAACAAAAAAAAAGAAGTTCCTGGTTTTCCTGATTTGCATTGCCATGATAAACTCAGAGATGAACACCGTACGGGAATTGTTTATTTGTTTTTAGCATTTGCTAATAATCTAATCATACTTTTTGGGATGGTTGACGATGGATCTGCGGAAATATTTTTACACGTACGGTGTTCTTTCACTTAGAGCATCTCAAGAGTATCCAATATTTTCTTCCTAAAAACATAAAGTTCTATAACTCATAAAAAAAGTTTTTTTTTAAACTGGGTATACTCATTACTCATCTGCTAACATATCGTTAGCAACAATTACATGTATGCAATCAGGTACGGAGTCTGAAACTATCTCCTCACCCTCAATGCACATATTACCCAACTCAGCCAACTCATGAGCGGCTTCATTACATACATGGGCGGGAGCCGAGGCCCGGCCACCCTGGGCCACTGGCCGGGCTCCCCTACCAGCCTGCAACTAATACATAACGCTCGTCTATTTGATATCTATATAATGTTCCGTTAGTAGTTCCGTCCAATTTAATGAGGTGAGAGAGTGGTCGACGGTAGCTTTTAAACTGTTGTGCACGGGTGCCCGTGTCCCTGCCCCTACCTCAGATTATTGCATCTCATTTGTTATAGCAGCTAGCAGGTGAGCAGCATGATACAGGAGCAATGCTGACCACGGTGCCAAGAATATTAGGCTGATTTTATTATTCTATATATCTTTGATTTTAGCTTATCTTGTTATTACACAATCGACATGTTGAGGGAAAAATTTGCTCGTAGTTACGTAAATTAACACATATTCTACCTTCACGCTGAAAAAAATTCAGGACACAATCTTTATTTGATTTTGCATGTCAAGAAATTGTAGCTTGATCTAATATGTTATAAATTTATGTGTGTGGCTTGTCACCTGTAAGCATATGGCATATTGTCCACCCAGGCTTTCTAAAACTCCTGGCTCCGCCACTGATTACATACTCTTCCTGTAAAAATGACACATTCGAAACTACTAAAGTTTGCACTTGCCAGAGACTTGATCTCCTCAATCAGATGACCCATATATAGCAGAGTCAGCATACGCCTCGGAGCAAATTGCTCGCACTACCTCCTGGGCATCGGTCTCCAGAATCAGCTAGCTGATCCCCAAATTCACAGCTATTTGTACACCGTGCAGACACGCAATCAGCTCAGCTTGGAAAGCGCTCAGCAGGTTATTAATCTTACCCCTTCCTGCTTGCACAACGTCGCCGTCGTTGTCTCTGATCAAGAAACCCCAGCTGCCAGCTTTTTCATTTGGGAGGAAAGAACCATCGCTATTTATTTTCAGAACGCCTGGTGGTGGTCTTCCCCACTTCTGCTTACGTTGCCGACCTTGCATCGGCCTGCTGGCATTCTGCTGCAAGTTTTCATTCATATACAGCTCAATGCATCGCACTATAGTTTCAGCAGGCCGGCGACACCCTCTTCCCTGATGCAATTGCGTTCCGACCAAATGAACCAAAGAGTGATAACTATCAGTTCTTTCTTCGATTCTCGCTGGCTCAAAATCCACTCTACTGCTCCATAGGCGTCAGGTATACCTGCTAAGACTCGCCTTTCATTCTCCAGATTCAGGGCACGTCAAATTTGCTTTGCCAAATGGCATTTGAAAAAGAGGTGTCCACCATCCTCGCTCATCTGGCCGCAGACCGGGCATCTTGTGTCAATTTTCATTCCACGACGGACTAAATTACACTTAAGAGGATGACTGTTGTGCGTAAACCTCCATAGAAAGTGTTAGATTTTGTGTGGGCATCTTATCTTCCATAGATCCTTCCAACTCCCTTTCACAACATTTGAACTTCCTCCTTGAGCTCCAGCAATGCTTCGGTTTCTAAGATTATCAGCTCGGCCAACTTTGTAAGCACTCTTTACGCTGAAAATTCTGTGCTTATCAAAATGCCATGCCAGAGTGTTTGGTCTGCCTTCATGGACCGGCCGCGCTAGAATTACCTCAGCATCTTCCTCCCAAAATACATCTCTCACAAGTTGTACATCCCAAGATCCCGAAGCTGGATCCATCAAATCTGCAACTTCTGTCAGCAAAGTCGTCCTTCTCACTTCTCAGTGTGATCAGCCGTCTCATTGCATCTCTGGGCAGCCAAGGATCAGTCCATATATTCAAACCCACTCCATCACCAATTCTCCAGATCATGCCCTTTTTCATCAACTCAACACCCCACAGAATGCTGCGCCAAGTATAAGACATCCCAACTTTCGGCTTTGCTTCTAGAACCGATGATGTTGCATAATATTTTGCCTTCAGAACTTGTGCACATAAGGACTCGGGGTGCTGCCACAACCGCCCTTGCTTTGCAAGCATTGCCAAATTAAAGATATGAATATCTCTGAAACCTAAACCACCTTCATCTTTTGGTTTCAACATTTGCTCTTTGCTAAGCCAGTGTATCTTGTGCTTGCCTTCTTGATGATTCCACCAAAATCTACATATCATCGCTCCTATCTGATCGCAGAGGGTTTTAGAAAGATCAAAGCAGCCCATCGCATAAGTTGGTATAGCCTGTGCCACTGCCTTTGTCAAAACCTCTTTACCCGCCCACGACAAAAACTTCTCATTCCAGCCCTGAATCCATTTCCAAATCCAGTCCTTTAAATAAGCAAAGGTACCGGTTTTGGATTTCCCCACGTGTACTGACAAACCAAGGTACCTCTCATTCATTGTTTCTTTCGTGATTTGCAGCATATCACATACAACTTTCTTCTGACTAGTTTCTGTATTTCTACTGAATAGAATAGCCGACTTTGCTTTATTTATTACTTGCCCCGAGCAGTCCTCATAGAGTTGGAGAATCCTCTGCAAGTGCATGCAATCCCCCTCTGTTGCGCGAATCAAAATTAGAGTCATCGGCAAACAAAAGGTGAGAAATGCTTGGTGCACTATGGCAAACTTTAACCCCAGCCAAAAGACCATCCGCCTGCGCCGAGCCACCACACCGCCGCCGTCCATCCCCCCAGGCAGCAGCCAACGACGCTGTCGCACACCGTCGCAGCAGCCCCTCCCCCACCTACACCTCCTCCTCGGTGCCTCCTTCCTGCCCCGTCGCTGGCTCATCGTCCACCCCGGGGCGAGCGCCTCCTCTGGGGGCCGGTGCCGGCGTTGCCGCCGGCGGGTCCTCCGCCGCCCGCGCCAAGACGCCGACATTCTCCTCGCTCCGACCTTAGAGATGGCCGCCGCTCGCTGATGGTCGAGGTGGTTTCAGCAGAGCTTGCACGCAAGCTGTTCGAAGATTTGCCGGAGTGCGTGTTTGAAGCTGGACATGGTGTGGGTGGCTCTCTCTGGCCCCCTTGCCTCCACGACCTCCCCCTCCATCACCACCGGCGATGAAGAACCTCGGTGACCTTGCCGGACGCCCCCGGCCATGGGATCCTCATCGGAACTTGTTGGCTGCTTGGACTTCAACCCTGGAAAGGATTTTCAGGATGAGGTCTACCACCGCTTTGGTTCAACGGAAAAAAGAGCTTGGGAGATTGAACAAGAAAAGGAATGGACTACTGTTTTTTCCAAGAGTGCTAAGAGGCAGGCCAAAGCTAAAGCCATGGCCTCTGAAAATTATGTCCCTAAGAAAGTCCGATTTGCTAAACCTCTCATTCAGTATCCCGGCATGTTCTTCAGTTTGGTGCCTTCCGTCTTGTTGTTGTGGAGACCCAAGTACCCCCAGTCAACATTTTTGGATCCCGCTCAAGCTCGGTGTGCCATGGTCTTGCGCGTTCTTCGCCCTATCCCTTCATGCATAGATCCACCAGTTCAGGAGGCAATAGTGCTGATAGCAGATCCGAGCCCTTTCCAAAATCAATTTTGAAAGCTAGTGAATGCTTTGCCTCATTAGCAACCACCTTAGACAACGTCTGCACCCATTGCCTAGTTTCGGGTCACAACAAAAATACGTGCAAGGGTCAGCTCAGGTGCAAAAGTTGTTACAACTATGGGCACGTCATGAAACAATGTTTGACCCGCACTCAACCACGTCTCGTGTGGATTTCGAAGAAGTCCCAAACGATCAATGCGGAAACAAACCTAGATCTCCGTGCTGGATTTCCGAACTCTTCATCTCCCTTGCCATATCAACAGTTGCACCAAAATCTTATCTCGCACCCGCTGCGCACCCTTGAAAACCCCAGCCCTCCTCCACCTGCCGACATCGTCGGCGCCCGCGAAGCCATGGAGAATTTTCCCGTCAACCCCCAACACTTTGGCTCAGGGTCATCTGATGAAGATAGTTCTTCCTCAAGCAAGGCAACATCCAGGCCAGACAAACAGCTTGAACAGAGTTCCGGTCCACAGCAGCACAGAGAAGATGCCTTGATCTGCTAGTCTTTGACAGAAGGGCACTCCCGGATGGGTTTCAGTTACAAGGACCAGCGGTACTGTTCCAGCAAGCTACCATTCTGCCTGTTCTAGAGCCTGTCATCCCTAATGCACCAGAGCCTATTTTTATCAACAGACAGTATTTTGCAGCAGCAAGCTCTGAGCAGAATACCATTGCTGAACCAACAGGCCTGGAGATCGTACCTTGGCAACCAGTGGGGAGTGCAGTTGCTCTTCACATTTTGGCTGACTTCATCGACTTCAGGCAGCGAGCAAGGAGGGTCCAGGCTGAGAGGCATTCAGAGAGTCAGCGCAGCGGGCCACTTGAATCCAGCACAATGTTGGAATTTGGAAGCTCAGCAACTCAGCTTAGCCCACCTCGGCGCAAGTCTGCAAGACCCCCCAGCCTAGAGTTTCAGCCCCTTCTGCAGTCAACCGGTCTCGCTTTCGCGCTCCTTTGGTTGAGACCTCAGTGAGACGTAGCCCTAGAATCAGAGGAGGCCAGGACGGCTTCAAGCACGTCCATTTAGGCAAGAGACAGAGAAGAGAAGTGGCCCTCCTGTCAATTCCTAACACAGACGGCAATGCTAATCCTATCCCCACCTCCATGTTGAGAACCTGGGGAATCAGTTGTGGTGTGCCTCCTAGAGAGCTCACTGATGAGGCGCTCATGGAGACGCCTGGCTCCGTCAACCTAGATCACATCCAAGATGAATAATCATAGTTGGCATATTCTATGCTGGAACATCAGAGGCTTCAATGCGCAAGATAAATGGGACGCAGTCCGGGAGAAAATTGAAGAGAGTTCTTGCTCAGTTCTATGTTTGCAAGAGACTAAAAAAGAGCACGTAGATATTTCTTTCATCCGAAACTTTGCTCCTCGCCGTTTCGATTCTTATGACTTCATCCCCTCCAATGGTGCCTCGGGAGGCATCCTAGTCGTTTGGAATGGATCAATTTTTCATGGCCTTGTCATAGACAAGTCTAGTTTTGGGATCACGATCTCCTTTACTTCTCGACACAACGCTGATGCTTGGAAAATGACCATAGTGTACGGTCCTTGTATTGAACCTAAGCGGTCCAATTTCATCTCCTGGTTCAAAGGCCAGATCATAGATGATGCAGATAACTGGATTTTCTTAGGGGATTTCAACTTCTACCGCTCGCTCAATGACCGAAATAGACCAGGTGGTAATGTTCAGGACACTTTGGTTTTCAACGATGCCATTGGTCATCTAGGACTAGTTGAGCTCCCCCTAAAAGGCAGGGCTTTCACGTGGAGCAATATGCAGGCCAACCCGCTTCTGGAGTAGCTAGATTGGTTCTTTACTTCAGTGAATTGGACAGCTTCATATCCCAACACCCAAGTAATACCCTTGGCGAAGATAACATCGGACCATATTCCATGCAATGTAGTGATTGACACAAAAATCCCTAAAGCCAGCATCTTTCGGTTTGAAAGGTTCTGGGCAGAAATGGAAGGTTTCCATGAATTAGTGCAAGACACTTGGGGGCTCATTCCCAATCAGACCAATGCAGCCAGTGCCCTGTCCTCCAAACTCAAATGCCTACGTTATAGCCTTAAAAACTGGAGCAGGAATTTTTCAAATGCCAAAGTCTACATTGCCAATTGCAACACGGTTATCCTTCATCTAGATGCCTTGGAGGAAACCAGAGCTCTTTACAACCCAGAATGCAACCTGAGAAATGTTGTCAAGGCTCGCCTAGCAGCCCTCCTCCGATCAAGGAACCTGTATTGGAAGAGCAGATATACAGAAAATAGAATCAAATTTGGTGATGAGTGCACTAAGTTTTTCCATGCAATGGCCACTATTTCTTTCAGGAAAAACACCATCACACAGCTGAGAAATGAGTAAGGAATCTGGATACACAATCATGAGGGTAAAGCAGGAATTATATGGAATGCTTTCAGGAACTGAATGGGTGTAACAGAAGAACCGACAATGTTATACAATTTAGCTTCTCTTTTCACTCCTCACGACGACCTCAGCTCCCTAGTGGAACCTGTCACCCATGAAGAGATAGACAATATTGTTAGAAAGATGCCGGTGGACAAAGCACCTGGACCAGACGGATTCAACGGATTGTTTCTCAAGAAATGCTGGCATATCATCAAGGGAGACTTTTACAACCTGTGTACCAGTTTCTTTGAAGGGAATGTGAACTTGGAAAGTGTCAACACCTCCTTCATAACCCTTGTGCCAAAGCATAACAACCCTGAATCAATTAATGACTTTAGGCCGATCTCGCTGCTCAACTCTAGCTTGAAGCTCCTGACCAAGATACTCGCAGATAGGCTCCAACAAGTCATCCTTCAGCTCATTCATAGATATCAGTACGGCTTCATTAGAACCAGAACTATACAGGACTGTTTAGCTTGGAGTTTTGAGTTTATCCATCAGTGTCACCAGTCAAGATGAGAGATAGTGATTCTAAAACTCGACTTCGAGAAAGCCTTCGACACAGTGGAACATAGCGCTATCATATCTGTGATGCAACATATGGGGTTTCTAGACATTTGGCTCCACTGGATCAGGCTAATTTTCTCTTTAGGAACATCGGCGGTGCTACTCAATGGAATACCAGGAAAA
Source organism: Saccharum hybrid cultivar R570 (assembly GCA_038087645.1). NCBI lineage: Eukaryota > Viridiplantae > Streptophyta > Magnoliopsida > Poales > Poaceae > Saccharum > Saccharum hybrid cultivar. The sequence goes on from JAQSUU010000543.1 coordinate 1,661,014, forward strand.
AAAATTTGTTGCAAAAGAGGAGTACGTCAAGGTGATCCCCTTTCCCCACTGCTTTTCGTTCTAGCAGCAAACCTGCTCCAAGCTATCATAAACAAAGCATCCACCATGGGTCTATTGAGAAAACCCATCCCTCAGCCAGGTGAAGATTTCCCAATAATTCAATACGCGGATGATACACTCTTGATCTTGGAAGCTGAGGCCAGGCAGCTCTTCTTCCTTAAAGGCGTACTCCAATCCTTCTCAGAGTCTACAGGGCTCAAGGTCAATTACTGGAAATTGCAAATTATACCGATAAATGTGTCACCTGCAAAGATGAATATTCTAGCGAACACCTTTGGCTGCCAAATTGGTTCCATGCCCTTCACTTACCTTGGGCTTCCAATGGGGACTACTAAGCCTCATTTTGAAGATCTCACACCACTCATGGATCGGGTGGAACGCCGGCTTTCAGCTTGCTCATCCCTGCTGTCATACTCAGGACGACTGGAGATGGTCAAATCTGCTATCACGCCAATTACCACATATGTGTCCTGCGTGATCAAGTTGCCTAAAGGTGTCATCGACAACATTGACCGCGCCAGAAAACAGTGTCTTTGGCGCGGCAACTCAAACCAACAATGAGGGGGTAACCTGGTAGCATGGCCAGTAGTCACCATACCTAAAGATAAAGGAGGCCTTGGTATTCTCAACCTGCGCCTTCAAAATGATGCACTACTGCTCAAACATCTGGACAAGTTCTACAACAAGCATGACATCCCCTGGGTGCAACTCATATGGTGGAAATATTATCAGGATAAGGTACCTCACGCTGCTAGGGAAGTCGGCTCCTTCTAGTGGAAAGACATACTCAGATTAAGCAACCTTTTCAGAGGGATAGCTCGATGCGCCATTGGTGATGGATCCACTGTTCTATTCTGGGATGAACCTTGGACAGATCATCTGCTGTCTGAACAGTATCCGAGGCTGCTGTCATTCTCCAAGGATACTAGGCTTTCAGTCAAGGACATGTTGAACACTGAAGAACTTGAGGATCTCTTTCATCGCCCCCTGTCTCAAGCTGCATTTCAGGACTTTGAGCAACTCCAAGAACTTCTATCCGGTTTGCCAATGCCTGAGTCTGAGACCGACAACTGGTACTACATCTGGGGCAATAACAGCTATACATCACAGCGTTTATACAAGCTGGCTTTTGCCAACTCTGATGCACATCCGGCTTTCAAATGGATTTGGAAAGCCAAGTGCACCCCCAGAATAAATTTTTTTGCTTGGCTGGTGCTAGTGGATAGACTAAACACTAAAGACATTCTCAGAAGGCGACATTGCAGCATTGAGGATGATGATCTCTGCGTCCTCTGTCCCCTTGGTGCAGCAGAGGACTTGGATCACTTGTTCTTCTCCTGCACCTTTGCTAGAAGATGTTGGCAAGTTCTGCAAGTTCAGTGGGATGAGCAGCTTAGTCTGCTGCCCCGTCTAGCCCAAGCTAGAGCAAATTCAGCCCTGCCTTTCTTCGTGGATTTGGTAATGATAGCTTCATGGGAAATCTAGAAGGTGAGAAATGAGAAGATTTTTCACGGCAAAACCCCCACCTTCAATATTTGGCTCTCAAATTTCAAAAACCAATGTAATCTTCAAGCTCTTAGATTTAGAGGAGACCTACGGTCTTCCTTTAGCGCTTGGTTAGATGCCTTCAGTTAATTTATGTTTGTAAGTATACCTGTGACACTTCTTTTCTTTATTGTTTATAAAAAGCTTGAGCTACTGTGGGGATCTTCCCCCCACAGTCTTTTCGTTAAAAAAAAGACCATCCCGCTCCCCTTTCTTAAGTAGTGCAGAGAAGGCCTCAGCACACAAGAGAAAGATGTACCGAGATAGAGGGTCTCCCTGGCGTGCAAACCTCTCTGACAAGTCTCCATTTACCTTAACTTGATACCTCACTGTTGACACACATTTCATGATCAAATCTATCCATTGCTCAACAAAGCCCATTCTCCTCATCATTTCTCTTAGAAAACACCATTCAACTCTATCATATGCCTGGCTCATATCTAGTTTTATGGCTGAGTAACCCAAACTCCCTTCTCTTTTATTAACCAAAAAATGACACTACAAGAAACTTGTTAATCCGTGACGATTTCTCGGTGACGTATTTATAAACCATCACTGATAGACCACTGACAGACGTAATTCGTGACGATTTTCATTTTTTCGTCATGGATAAGCCCACTGGATATTCCCAGCCCACTAACTCGTGACGATTTTATCAGGATCGTCACTGTGTATGATTTTGAATTCGTCATACTCTAGTTAGCCAAAAACAGTAGACCCGCTATCAATATTTAGTGCAAAGAAAAATAGAAAATGTGATTACAAAAAGTATCAAACCCAAAAGACAATTTGTTAAATTATTTGAACAAAATAATTTTGTTACTTTGTTGCATGTATTTTTTTTTTTGCAACAACTTTGTTACATGTATATGATGCATATATGGCAAAACTAAAAATATTCTCCATATAGTGCGGATGGGAAAAAAAAATTGCACCTATGCCGGATTTGAACACAAGACTTGCAAGAAAGTAGGAACATGTCTTACTACACGTCTAAATGTGCACTTAAGTCTTTTTATTTATTTACCAGCCCAGTATCTCAGTAGGGAAAAAAAAGTGCAGTCCGTGGGTTCATTTGGTAAATAGGGAAAATAGGGGAAAAAAAGTGCAGTCCATGGGTTCATTTGGTAAATAGGGAAAATAGAGAAAAAAAAAGTGTTGTCCATGGGATTCGAACCCAGAACAAACGAGTTGAAAACAGCCCACCTTATCACGCGTCTGTGTTATGATGGGTAGAAAAATGAAAAAAAAATTGTGCAAACGCGGGAATTGAACCTAGGACCTTTAGAACAAAGAAACATGCACAGACCAATAGGACAAGCATTCGTTTATATTACATTGGGTGTTATATTGCTTTTTCTCAATTGAAAAGCGAGCAAATATGTAAAAATTTATTGAAAAAAGGTGGCGCATATAGGAGTCTAACTTGGCACATCTTGAAAGGCACCGAGCAAGATTGAGACACACCACTGCGCCACTTCTTCATTTGTGATGCTGGATCTCTTTCCTTTTTCTAAGAATATATACGTAGATGTTCCGAGTACACAGAGATGAGCCATGTAAAAAAATATATTTAAATACTGAAAAATCAAGACCATGAATACAAGGTTTTCTTTTTTTAATCTGTAGTCAACACTTGTAACTAGTCTTTCTCTCTCGTACTAACTTCAAATTTGATGAATTTTTTCCTAAATTTTTATAAAATTATGATCTATCAATTTATTGTGTTCTTATAGCTATTTTTTGTCATATTTTTTTAATCTGCCTCAAGCTTGCTCCTATATCAGTGCAATAGCATTGCAAGTGATCAACTCCTCGTTGTATGGTTGAGCCATATGTTGCATATGGGTAAGACCTAGCTGCTATATATGAATGAAGCTTCTTATCTTATGAATGAAGCTTCTTCTTAGTTCAAGTATGTTGTAGGGTCTTGTAATGGCTTTTGATATTACTACTATATATAGGGCTGAACCTGTTACTTGGCTCAAATAATTTAAGTAGGATGACTATGAATCATATCCCCTTTCCTTTGTAACTTGTTATCCCATGAACCTGCAATTTTAGCAATGATAGGTTACTATTTTCTTTGCCTACATGACTCTCAGTTGACTATATTTTGGGCAAAGGTCTGCTAGTCCTTGATTCAAAGCTAGACCCATCTTATTTAGCAAGAAATCATAAATTTAGCAAGTTCAAAATATACACAAGGGTAGTGCTCATGTTACTTGTAGTTTTAATTGATTGCATGTATACTTAGGCTGTTGAATAGAATACTACTAGTTTTTATTGCTCTTTGTAGAGACTTACTAGTATTTTAGACTAGTACAACAATATAGTATTTGACTTTGAGATTTTTTGTGACCCCTGCAGTAAGTGAAGGGAAAAGGATTCCTGCTAGTTTCAACATACACAGCAAGCAAAGGGTTTGCTACTGTTGATTGTCTATGTAGATCATAGTATTGTGATTGTGCAGCAAGGAAAACTTAGATTAGTTGCTCTATCGATGCTCTTAATTGTCTATGTAGCTCTTGATTGTCTATGTAGATCATAATATTCGTGACTGTGCAGGAAGCAAAACTTAAATTAGTTGCTCTATTGATGTACATTAAGCATGATATTGGATGTATATGATCCTGACACTGGAAGCATAATATTATTTATTCGATGAATTCATATGATATGTTGTTTGGATGGAAGCATAATATTATTTATTTGATATGTTGTATAATTATTAGCTTTTATGGGCTGTGTATATGTGCTCTATGTGTGAGAATGGGCTGTGTATATGGGTTGTAATTGATGATGAAATTGGGCTTCGAAATGGGCTGTAATTGATGATGAAACTGGGCTGCCAAAATGGCTGAAACTAGGCTACCAAATTGGCTGGAAAAGAGCTGCGAAAATAACTGAAATTGGGCTAAATATTGGCCCATTTTAGATTTTGGCCCGTTAATAGATGGCCTGAGGTAATGTCCACGTCATCATCCACGTAAGCATCCAAGTAAGCCTTCATAATGACGTGGCAATTCATCTGTGACATTTATTTTTCGTTACAGGAAATGGACATGGGCTGGGCTAACAAGGTCCCGGGCTCTACCGTGACGATCTTAGATCGTCACCATTTTCGTTAATCTGTGATGATTTCTGACAAAACGTCACGGAGGTCAATCCATGACGCTCAATCCGTGATGATATCAAAAATCATCACAAATCTTGTTTGGTGACGTTTTCTGGGTGATCCGTGACGAAAACATTTCATCACGGATTAGCAGAATTCTTGTAGTGTGAGTAAGCTCATAAGCAATAAGAATGTTGTCGGAAATCAACCTTGGAAGAATAAAGAAGACCATCTCCAAAAGTTTCTAATAATCTACTCCTAAAATATAGAAGACAATTTTACATCAGGAATCCGATATTATTTCTAAATTATCCTAACCACTTTTATATATTCTTTCTCTCTTGTAAATTTGCATTAGGAACCCTTTCCTACTCTTTATTCTTTCCACACCCTTCCACCTTTAGATTAGCCGACAAACACACGCGCGAGAGGCGCGACTCGGAAGCGCGTAACTTTACAGGGTGACTTTTCCCAAGTTCTAAAAGATTAGGAGGGTCGATTAGGAGTTGTTGGAGATGGATTTTTTTCTCATCTTACTAAAAACCAAGAATTAGGAAGGGATTTAGGGAACTCTTGGAGATGCTCCATATTCTATACCAAAAACCATGCATAACTACTATATTGCGAGGAGCAAGAAAACAATGCATATATATATACCAGGTCCGTGTAAATGTTTTGGAAAAAAATTCCAAGAGATAGATATGAGCAAGTTCTTTGAGAGGGCTTTCACTCTTTAATAACCGTTCAATCTAGACGTCATGCTACATGAGCCCTCCGTCATCTAAGATCTTCCTTCTAAACCAAGATTCCTCCAAAACCCCAACCCCGTAACCCCATATCCCAGATTCCTCTGAAATCCCAACCCTGTTGTACCCGTAATCTCACTCTAACTCTTCCGCCAACCTGGACCCACCTCCCACAACTAATTTTTCACCACAATATAATACATCTGCCTATCGTCCCGTGAATCACCCCTTCCCCATCACAATGTCACTCCTATCGGCGTTGGACATTATACTAGATTGTTTGCCTGTTCCGCAATGGAGCACCACACAGCACCGAGCAATGTGATTGTGCAAGTGAAAACCAATGCTTTTGCGTCTGTCGATGAAAGGATTTCAATGATTCAGATTATCGAGGACGATGTCCTCAGCGATTGCGGTGGTAAGCAGTTCAGCCCCGGCGGCCTCACCCGTCGGACTAAGGGCACCCGCAATGGCTAACACATAAGCTAGCTCTAAGCATTTTTTCATATTTTAATAGAAGAGAGAGAAATGCTAGCTCGTGATCAAGAGCTAAGCTCATACATGCATTACAAGATCATACTCCCTCCGTCCATCTGTCTCCAGCGTCTAAGCAAAAAAAATTCCAAGAGTCTCCTTCATATGAGGTGGTCCTACGTATGACTGCTCCGTCTCCGGTGCATGCGATGCCTCGGATGGGGCGCGAGACGTTACGATGCTGCCCTCCCGTTTCCTTTATTACGGATCCGTCATCTCACCACTAAACCGTGCTCCCGTCCGTCGCTCCACCTTGTGCTCCCGCCCCATCAGATAGCTGAAAAACAAACAACTGAAAAGCAGACTGCACAACAGACACTTTTGCCTGTCCGACAACAGCCTAACTAGAGTACTCTGAAACCTGGATACAAAGTTCAGGTACTATTGGTTGTCCGAAAAATTATACCTGAAGCACCACCTCCATTTGTTGATGCACCTTGCAGACCATCGGCTTCAGGTAATTGCACTCCTGTTGCAGCATCACCTTGCTCTCCTTGCTCACCAAATGCTGCAGCATCATCTTCTACAATTGTTTATGAAGGACGTTGTGGCTTCTTGAATCTTGGTACACATATATTTAATGATGTTTTTGATAAACACGTGCGTGCCGCACATGCATATTTATTTGCTAGTTTTTATAAATTTTGAGAAAATTTCCAGAGATAGATTGGGACACGAGAACTCCAAATGATATATTTATATCTTGTGACAATAAGTATAGATTCTTCTACAAATTAGATTTAGATCTAGGAAAATGAGAAAATATCCCAAAAAATCTGGAAAACTACCAAAATATTCTAATGGCATGTTTGGTTCACCCCTTCTAAAGTTTAGTGACTAAACTTTAGTCACTAAAATGCCAAACACCCCACTAAAGTTTAGTGGCTTTTAGTCACCAAGGTGTAGCTAAAAGTGACTAAAGTGTACATGAGACAGCTGCTTTAGTGGGTGGAACCAAACATGGGCCACAAACTTTAGAGGGGTCACTAAACTTTACGGGCTACTAAACTTTAGTGGACGGAACCAAACATGCCCTAATTCATGTCTAAATACATTTTAGGAACTTTCCACAATATAAATATTATACGCAACCAACATAAATGCAAAATAAATTAATGTTGAATGCATTCATACCGGCTTCATCTCATGTTTTTATAGTGAATTAATATGCAGTTAGATATCGATTAGAATGTTTTAGTATTTTTCAGATTTTTTTTGGATATTTTTCTATTTTGCTATATCTAAATCTATTTTTTAAAATATTTTAAAGATATTTTCACTAATTTTAAATATTTTATTTGGGTTTCTCATATCCTAATCCATCTTCAGTATTTTTCTCAGAAGTTTTAGAAGGTGAGAGATATTTTTCGTTGTTTCAAAATCTCATTAGGTATTTTTCGGTGCCGTGCCATCGGGGCCAACAAAGCCGCCGCCCATGGCAGCAACGTGGAGGGGGACGAGGACATGAGGGAGGCATTCCGTGTGTTTGACGCCAACGGCGATAGGTACATCATTGTGGACGAGCTCGGCGCTGTGTTGGCAGCCTCAGTGGCGGAACCAGGACTTTTAATTAAAGGGGGCCGGATAATACGATGACACCCTATAAATGTGATAAATACATACAACGTGATGTCTCAATAGCTTTTTCAATGCTTTTATATATATATTTAGTATTCGTAGCAAAAAAATACACAAAATTATCATTAAAAATGGATGAAGTAATTATTTTATAGCTATGTAATTGAAATATTTATAAGTAGTAAAAAATGTTTACTATGGTTTGGGGGTGGGGGGGGGGGGCGGGGGTGCAGCAGGGCCGCACCGACGCACCGTGGAGAGGAGTGCCGGCGCGTGATGGCACGGTAGACCAAAGGTGGATTTTTTTTTAGACCAAAGGCTTTGGCCCTGCTTATATCGAAAACATAAAGGCTGCTGGGGATAACAGCGGTACGGTTCAGCGTACAGAAATATCATATCCATCTAAGAGACATAACAGATACCTCTACAAACAGCCCCCAACCAGAGAAACTACCTAAAGATACATCACGATAAGAGAGCGGGTAGATCAATAAGCAAAAGAAGAAACTCCAGAAAAACTTCAGCTTCCAGTTCCAGGCCGTGTGGACTTAGATGATGCGCGCCGGCGGGCCGGCCACGCTCGGGTGACCATCTGACGATGCGTGTGCATGGGCATGGCATGGCTGTGGAGCGCCGTGCGCTGCGTTGCTGGAAATTGTTTTGTACCAGAACCGAGTTGTAGATATTGGCTTTTCAGGGGAGTTCACGCGTAGGCAAGCTGGAAATTGTTTTGTTGATCTCTTTCTTCGTCTTGTTATCTGTGTCGTGAAGGATTGATGGGCTTGCTAATTAACTAGTTGTAGCACTGTACTGATCGTTGCTGGCAAGATTGAGATGCCTAACGGGAAAGATTTTCCCTCTTTGTAATGTACTAGCAAATATGCCCGTGCGTTGCAACGGGTAAAATAAGCTATTGAATATATATGAGAAATGAGAACATAAATGCTATGGTTTATCCTTTTAAGAAATTGGTCATCTATAATATAAGTTAATATTGGCAATAATAGAACAATGTCTAGGGATGAAAACGGATCGGATACGGACGGATATCACTGATATCGTATTTGTTTTCATATTTATGTCCGGATTCGGATTCGAATACGGATAGTATAAAAAATGTCGGATAGAATACGATTGGATATCGACATCATAAATATGTGATTTAAATATTCGGATACGAATACAGTATCGGATGTTAAATATCCAGACTCGGATACGGACGGATTAAAACCCCTCTAAACGAATTCGGTCTCGAATACGGTCGGAAAATATCCGTACCGTTTTCATCCCTAACAATGTCCTATGAAGTGTATATCAAATTGATACAATTTTGCTAGATTCTTTCTCCAGTACAAAACACAAAATATTTACTTTCTATCGAGGCATCATATAGAACAACCACCAGGCAGACAGGACATGAGATCTAAGATAGATGGAAACGACTCATGATTAAACACCGTAGTTAGTTGCTACGTCTACGCGGTGACATGAGAGCGAGGGCCAGGTAGCCGCCGGCGCCATATTGCCACGGTGCTTACGACAAGCGCACTGCTTGGAGCCGTCATCCAGCTTTGTGTGTCACACACCCACGTCCTTCACTGCCGTGAAAGGGAGGGGAGAAAAAGGGTTACCTGGTTGTGCTAGTGGTCCTCTCCATGCCTGCTTGCTCCGGCGTACCGATATGAGATTCGGGTGTGCGCCCACTATGTGCTGGTGAGTGGGTTGTCGGCCACAACGCAGAGCCGCACGGTGGCGCACGCCGAGCCTAGTGAGCAAGGATGCTGATCGAGCCTTAAAACAACGCACAATGCACGCGCGAGTCCCGGGCCCCGTGGCGACAGATGCCGAGTTCCACACATCGTGGCGACCGACGCCAAGTCCCATGCCCCGGTCCTACATGAATCCGGCCCGTCTTCACATAGACATCACCCTTCACTCGGTCGCCAGTCGTTGCTGGTCATCGGTCTTCAGTCTTCACATAGATGTCACTCTTCACTCATCGCTCCTCCATCATATGACCTGGCTTTCCGTGGTGGGAGTCCTCGCCAAGACAGTCGTCCGGCACCGTGACACTAATGCCCTCGTTCACCTTTTAGAAGAGCAAATCACGGAGATTCTTGGACGCCGATGCTAAAGGCACCCGCAAGTCACACACAGCACAACGTTGGAGTTCACGGGGGCACCCGATGATGCACACCATCCTCCGAGCCTTTTGTTGATCGACTCGAACATGTCCCCACACTGGCAAGGCTCGTAGAACCTGCCATCCCTGAGCTAGATACATGACGCGAAGTTGGCTGCGACCTACGCGTTCTCGTACAGCTGCACCTGCGCGTGTTCTCCTACAGCTACACCCGGCATCCGTGGCGCCGTTTGAAGAAGGTGTATTGTATGCCCCTACAATGAATAAAACAAATCTAAAAAGGTGATATATATTAATGTATGGAAATAATTTGTGATGAAGAATAATTTTGCCATGGTACGACACACTAACGAGTCCTGGACGGAGACACACCATCAAACAAAATCAAAATCATATATGGCAATATTACCAGTAACAATATAGGGACTCTCGGAGGTAAAAAAAACACAGACATGTGAGGGCGCTTGACCGGCAATAGAGCAACAACAATCAATCGTATTGATTAGGATTTGAACTATCTATATGTTACCTTATAAGAACTCTTGTTCAATAATAATCATATAAAAATATAGAGAAACAACAATCAATCATATTTGATTAGGATTTGAACTATCTATGTTACCTTATAAGAACTCGTGTCCAATAATAGTCATATAAAAATAGGAGAGTTGACAAACATATGAACCCAATACGTTTTGGAATCGGACTCAGTATCCATGGGAGGGAGACGGACAAAAAAATGGATGGACAAAAAAAATGGGCTGAAATTTTGCCTCTTTATTATTAGGTATAGATATAGATATAGATGAAGGGTTTTCTACTGTCGTCCTGGCAAGCATACATATGAAGAAATGGCCGCAAGAGTAACTTCACCTCTGCTTCACTGCTGCTTGTGATCGAAAGAGGGCCCTCACGGCCTGGAATTTAGCTCCAAGACGACACATGACATCTGTTAGCACGCCACTGCATCCGAAAGAGGGGGAAAGGCACCTGAGAAAAATCTCAGCAACCTGCGCGCTGTTACCTCCCTCTCTGATTTTACATGCCATATTTAAGTTTGTCCTAGGTCAAATATTTCTATCTTTGGCCATCAATCTTTTTCTTAATAAATAGCTTCATAACAATATAATATTTATGTCTTAGGTTTACTATACGAAATATTTGTATAATATATAATTCACATGTTGTGAAACTACATATTTTTAAATTAATAATGAAAATTAGGAATGTTTAATTTAGAACAAATTTAATGTAACATGTGAAAAAGAACGAGTATAATCAGGTGATCTAAACGGACCCTTCAGGTGATCCAAACGGACCCTTAAATAAAATGGACGTCCAGGGATGTTTGGGACTGCTCCGCTCCCTTTTTTGCAGCTTCACTCCAACTCCACGTTGACAAACACCTTCAGCTCTAAGAACTCTGCTCTAAGAAAAAAGATAGAGTTAGGGGCCAACTCCACATTTTTTATGGAGCACCTCAAAGACTAATCTAGTTTTTAGAGTTTTGTACTCCCACGTGGAGTTAAAGGGTAATTTAATTACCCACCTTACTGCTCATTGACCACCGGTTCACCACCATTTGTTCGACTCCCCTCCGCCGTACGTGCCATGGCCGCGACTATTCCTTCTCCGCAGCATCAATCCTGGCCAGAGTCGGGTGAAAGTTCGTCGGATTTTAAGCGGATCGATTGGAAAGCATGGAGTAGCGGCGCTGCATCGCGTGGATAGGTGTTAACGCCGCCGCCGCTAGCAGCCATGCGCGCTAGCGACTCCGCTTCCTTTCCCCGTGCGTGCTCCAGCAAAGGGGAAAATGTGAATAAGTTGGCCGGCTGGGCTGCTCGGCCTTTGGGCCTTGAGTGGCCTAGTACGGTCAACATTCTTATCTTTTTTTAATTATCCAATTCTTTATTTCGAACCAGAAAATAAAAGAGAAAACCCCTTAAGACCTTGTTTGGATGCGCATGTATTCATCTCAATCCACATGTGTTGAAGTCGATTGGAGTGAAATTGAACTAAATTCTATTCCATTCCATTCCATTCCACTCCAGCACATGTAGATTGAGGTGGATACACGTGCATCCAAACAAGGCCTAAACGAACAATAGTAAATGCCAACGCACGTGTCGAGTATACTTAAATAAATAAAAATAAATCAGGAACATAATAGACTATCGAGAGGGAAACAACCTAATCCTGGAGCTGAAATTAGGCTGTGTGTCAAACAGTACCACATGCTCCACGAACTCTACAATGGAGCTACTCCATGGTAGAATTGGTGGAGTGGAGCTGCAAAAATGTGAGCGCAACAGTTCCAAACATTTAATGAGACTGCTTCGCTCTAGTTTTTGCAGCTTTGCTCTAGCTCTGCGTTACCCAACACCTCAGCTCCGAGAACTCCGCTCTAAGAAAAAGTAGAGCTGAGGGAAATCTGGAGAAGCAGAAATGCAATCTACTCGAACTGTACGACGAGACCGGTTCGTAGAATTTAGTTATCCATGTGGTTTTCACATTCCATGATTTTAGTGGACGTCGAGATCACGCGTATTTATCCATATATATAAACTAATGCACCATCAATCCAAGTCACACTCACCAGCTTAGCAGCCCCCCTCCAGAGTCCACACCATGTCACGGTCAAGTGCAGCCCCAAAATCGAATTCCGACCACAAAAATGCATGTACAGTAGCTTTCACGGTCTTCCCGCCATCCTTCCTACCTCCGTCTCCAAACAAGGTAAATCGGTAAGACCAGACCCTTCATCGCGAATATAAAAATCATACTCAAAGGAACAACCGGAAAGAAAGGATAATTCTTTCTCATATATAAAGCCAACAGCTCTGTGTTGTACTGGTACACGTCATGACTGGTTGGGCACTGGACGCGAGTTGTTTTAAAGCACAGATCATGAGTTTGGATCACATATGAGGTACAGAGGACACGAACCAATACGTCTTAGAATCAGACTCCATTAAAACATTAAAACATTTTAATTATTATATAAACATGTTAATTATGAGCATAACAAGAAAGAAATTAAGTTACCAAGGAACAATAGGGGTTTGGGTGTTCCAAGGTCCACAATCAAAGTATAAAATACACCCAATTCATTTAAGTATTTACCTAATCCATTATAGTATTTATTAAACATGGATAAAGGCATTTAAACACATTTAAATTAATTAAGCAAGTTAGAATTATCAGAACAGTATCATAATTTTTATGAAGGCAGGTATTAGCATGTAAAGCATACACAAAAAGTTTCAAGATTAAAAGATTAATATTTTTATCTGTAAAAATCATGTTAGGTTCATTTACTAATTAAAAGATGTAATTTTTAACCATAAAAAACTACTGAAAATGAATAATTCATATTTTTCCATGGTAGAGCATCTCATAACAAGGATACACAACAAATTTCATAATTTTAGCGTGCACCAATAATTACTTATGAATTAAACAAGAAACCACATAGATTATCATTTTCTGAAAATCAAAACTGATTGGAAAACATTTCGTACTCATCCCCAGCGACCCACAGTCACTGACGCGCGGATCAATCATCATGGTCATGGACGTTCTCAAAAAAAAAAAACACAGCTCTTTGCTGTACATCCAAACCGTCAATCGTTTGATCCGAGTCCGACGGACAGAACATGCCGAGCTACAAAAGGAACATCCTTTGACTTATAGACTGCAAAAACCCAACGTGGTTTTCACATTCCATGATTCTAGCGGACGTCGAGATCACGCGTATTTATCCATACTAGTATAATGCCCGTGCTAACGCCACGGCTTCATTTCTATAAAAACGATGATATTTCTTCTTTCGATAGTTCAACACAATTGTATATCATCATGTATATAATCCGGGAAACACTTATACATAAGGAATAATAAAGTTATGTCTAGCGTGAACCTTCTAATTACAATCTGCTTAAGACCTTAAATATGTCTTGGAGTTCTCCATGGATATTGTCTCCACATTCATTTGCATGGATCTTCAAGATGTCCACCTAGAATTCCGTCCTCAATGAAGTTAGCTATTCATGGCAGATAATAAATTAACTTATTAATTTGCTATGTAGTCTACAAAATATATACAAGGAAAATATGAGCAAGTGCTTATATATTGAACGATCATTTGACAAAAAAATGACTGTTTAGAAATCTTCATATGAGATTACTTGGGCCACATGGTGACTGGTGAGATAGAGTAGTCCAATATTTTGTATGTACATGCATTAAAAGAGGAAACTCTGCAGTTAAGGCATATACAAAAACTCCTTATTATGAAGGAAGGAAGGGCTCAATGGTTAATGGGTCTTTGCCTAAACAAAGAAAAGAAAGGAAAAAAGATGGAAGGATAAACTCTTTACATTTGTAGACCTACCCCAGAGTTTTAGACTTGTTTCTGTGTCTCATGAGATGATTCCCTGAAACATGTATGTAGAAGAAACCCAAGAAGCACGAGTACAATGCTAATCCTTGTTTTCAAAACAGAAATGCAGTTTTTAGCACTTCCAAAATAAAAGGAATCAAAAGGTTAAGTAGCTGGCAGCTGGACCTTTAACTACCTTATCAGTTTCAGGGAAAAAACCCTGGGTGTCAACGATCTTGGTTATCGCCAGAAAGAAGCTCTGTGACAGGATCCATGCACGACCGATTAGCATATTTCACAAAAATAGCAACACATGATGCAATATATATAAAAAAGGACAGACCCAGTGCCAGAGGCTCCCACACGAGTAGGGTCTGGGGAAGGGAATAACTGAAGCAAAGTCTTACCCCCGTAGAAATTCTGCAGAGAGACGGCTTCGAACCCAGGACCTGGTGACTCGGCGAGCTAGCACTCACCAAATGCAATATATATATACTAAAATAAAATAATTTAGAAGGATAGTAACACATCATGCAGACTTGAGATTTTTGAATAGTCAAGATAAGGCTATGATGGACCTTCATTCCCTGCTGCTATTTTGCTAACGCATGCAATAGGGGCAATAGTTGTCACCAATATGCTAAAATTACTAAATAGTGAAACTGCTAATATACCTGCAAGCATACCTAGATAGGGAGGATGCCGCAGTACACTTTTAGAAGGCACCAGGTCCTGTCACTTGGTGAGGCAATGAATGTTCATCCATTGCAATGGTAGACGATAAGTCAGATATATCCCTATGTGATTGAATAATATTGGCAGCAACAAACATCACTCCATGGTATTTTGAGCAATCACACATATATTGCAGGACAAAAACTACCAGTAAGATGATCGTTGGGACCTCAAACCTCGGAACTGTATGGAAGTCATACAGCATACATGATGTCCCGTTAAAGTGACAGGCGTAAAATTATAACAAACACAAATGCAAAATAACCTTTGATCTGAAATTAGAATAAACCACAATGCATAATGTCAATTTTAAATCCACCAGATATTCCATATGATAAATAGAGAATGTGCACATAATTTAAAAAGTTCACATGTGAAATCTTAGGAGCTTGGTAACTGGGTCTGGAGTTGAGGTCACTATACCTGCCTATTTCATCTCTCTGTAATAAGCCTTATCCTAGTGTAGAAAAAGCATTGGTGTGCCAACCATAGAGAACACGTGAATCACAAGCTATACCTGTACATAAGAAGTTCACCGTGGAAGAAGGCACTCAGAGTTGTGCTGGAGGCACTTGAATGTACAATAGGTGGTCGAATGTACAATAGGTGATCGAAGCAGGGAGCTGTAAAGCCACTGAATGTTGCTAGTTTTGTTATGGGAACAGGAAAAATACAGAAACAATAAATAAAAACAGACCATGAATCAATTGAACTTTCTAAGATGCGTCCAAAGAACCTATACGCAACTAATTGAGACATTCAGGTTCGATCTCAAAGCCGAGCACTGTCAGACAATTCAGATTTCGTTGAAATTCTCATCATCACAAGCAATGAACATCAGCAGCTTGCAGGTTGATGTCTATATTCCCATCTCAGATTGTTCTCTTTTGATCCTCTCACTTCAAAAGCAAGGCAACATCCATCAAATTTTGAGTAATTGACCAAAACAGCACGCTTATTTCTGGATCCAAAATAAAATAAAATCAACAAGAAGAGAGAAAGAACATACCAATATGGATGTATGGATTGGAGGCAGCCAGAGAAATTGGATGATTCGGTCAGGGTTTCAAGATGCTGGACTGCTAGGAAGCGTTGGGGATGGAGGAGGGCACGGGCTTCCTTCAACAACGACCCATATCCCTCTGGTGGCACATGGCAGTGATGAATCCATCTCCCCGCGCGGCCGCCGTGGCCATGCACGGACTCCGCTCATGGCCAACCCGGCCTCTCCTCGTTGTCAGCCGTGCCAGCGGCCCTGAGCACACGGCCAGCGACGGCCTCTGCCCGCGGCCGGCCTGCTTCCCGGCTGCTGCCTGAGGAAGAAGCAGGAGCGGCCCTCCGTGCCAGCTGCTCCAGCGAATAATAGACGGGAAAAAGAAAACGGCCTTAGCGATCAAACCGTGGCTGCAGGGGCACAACCACGGGCGTTCGGCGAAGCAGGTCTGCAGGTGTTATGCTCGATCACCGGTCGGCCGCTCTAGTCCCCACGGAGGCGCGAGTTGGAGTGGAGCACGTGGGGCGGGTCCTCGCCGTCGACAGCCTTGAGCCCCTGCAGGACTGTAGGTCCACCATGAACTGAGACACCATGGTTGGCCGCTCCCCATCCCTAAGCACCGCAGCGGGGTTGAGGCCCTCGAGGTCGGAGAACGCACGGGCGGCCGCCGTGACGGTGGCCGGTGTCCGCTACGGACCAGCGAGCGCGCCGTAGCGGGCGAAGTCGAGGAGGCGGAGGTCGAGGCCTGTGGCGAAGCGGGAGATCCTATTCGTGCGCCGATGCGCCGGGGACGGACGGCGCCGCGTGCTCGCCCGAGCCGAAGGAGAGGACGCACGCCTCCTCGAGATTGCGGTGAAGTAGGCTGACGCGCACCGCCGGACATCAAAGCACGATGGTAGGGCGGCCGGCTGACGAACACCGGCGTCCTGGCCCGATGTTCCACACGCGACGTGACGGGGACGGAGGTGCGCATTCATGTGGCGGCGGGGCCTGAAGACTGCGAGCACGAGGGATCGCAGCGGGCCTGGCTAGCAGGGATCTGGGGAGTCGAGGGTTCCGCGTTATGAGTATTTTTCGAGAGGCAGAGAAAGTGGGGATTTTTTTCGGAAAAAAACGCTGGGAGGTGGAATTCGATCCCTGGCTGCCAAGGGTGTGCGGCGGGCAGAGGGTGTGTGAAAGGGCGCAGGGTGAGGGCGGTGAGAAGCCTCGCATCACACTTCGTCTCTCGGCGGTTGGATCAGACGTAGTTGTTTTGTGAGCCCTCTATTTAAATACTGGTAAATTACTGTGTGCAATTTGTTGGGTACACAATAGTTAGACTACTCGGCGGGGGATGTTTTCGATTGGTGGACCTAAAATAATTGGAAGTGGTCAATTATAGTAGAGATATTTATATAAACTAATGCACCATCAATCCAAGTCACAGTCACCAGCTAGCAGCCCCCCTCCACAATCCACACCATATAACGGTCAAGTGCAGCCCCAAAATCAAATTCCGACCACAAAAATGCATGTGCAGTAGCTTTCACGGTCTTCCCACCATCTTTCCTACCTCCTCTAGCTCTCCAAACAAGGTAAATCGGTAAGATCCACCCCTGCATCGCGAATATAAAAATAATACTAGAAGGAACAACCGGAAAGAGAGGATAATTCTTTCCCATATATAAAACCAAGAGCTCTATTTTGTACTGGTACACGTCATGACTGGTTGGGCACTGGACGCGAGTTGTTTTAAAGATCATGAGTTTGGCTCACATATGAGATACCGAGGACATGAACCAATACGTCTTGGAATCAGACTCTATGTCGATCAGAACTATATACGCGAATTGTTCTAACTCGCATGAGTCAGGTCAATGTGATATATAAAGGGTGTGGCCCAATACGTCTTGGAATTGGACTCTGTATCGATCACCGCTGAATGCGAGTTGTTCTAAATCCTATAGCATGAATCATGACTGAATCAGATATTAGACACGGAGGGCGTGAGTGCAGTTTGGAAAGTAAAAAAAAAGACGAAAGAAACTCTCTCTTGTTGCATTAGCACTCGAGGGGGCAGTCTATGCAACCCGTGGTGGTGTGACCAGTGCCATGACTGCTAGAATGCGGGTGGAGGGTCGAGGGTTCACCGGCCGCATAGTCCGCGCCCCATCGCGGCCGCCGAACCCCTGCGATAGGACCTCGTGCCAACCATCGACATCAGGAGTGGAGAAGCGCGTTGCGGCCACCTGAAGAAGGTCGTGGCCCGAGCCTCTTATGGGCCAGCAAACTCTACGCGCAGCCGCGTGCAACCCCGCTGGCTCCGCCGTTAGCGTCCCTGCCACGAACATGAAGCCCGTGAATGAGCCATGGTCGTGGTTGACGATGCGTGTGCTGATGGTGCCGCCACCCTGGTTGCCCACCTCTGCGCCAGCGCCACGCGTGGCACCGATGATGATGCAGCACAACCCAGCTTGCGCAGGTGACGGTGATGCCATTCGCGCTCTCGACGAGCAGCGTTGAGGTAGGGGTTTGGGGAAGCAATGGGTGACCACTTTGCATCTGAGGCAAATCCATCGTCCGCCCAGCGATGGTCATCCTTAGAACAACCCGCCACGCTTCATCCTGGGTGGAAGGGGGAGGCGAAGGGAGAGAGCATGGCTGCAGCCTCGAAGCGGAGCCGCCTATGGCTGTATGCCGCGCCGGGCTGACTCAAAGTAGTGGTTGCCTACCCCAACCAGATCTAGATGAACGGGGTGGACTAGGAAGACGTCGAGTAGATCTCAGCTAGTGGAGCGACAGGACACAGTCACCATGGCGGTTGCCGGATCTAGCAGCAGCGGATCCTCGTAGGCCCCAGGAGCGATGACCTGGCGGCAGGCTGCGTGCCACGAGACCTAGGCTCACCGGACTACCCTAGCACACAGGTGGGCGGACTGCAACCAACACACAGGTGGCGGATTGCAACTGCACTGCCCTTGCATAGGCAGGCAGCTGCACTGAGCTCTCCAGTCAAGGAAGGGAGGAGCGCGAGGGAGGACGAGGTGGGGACGGGGAGGCTAGCGCCGGCGGCGTCAAGGTGGGGGTGGCAATCATGGCCGCGCGACACCAGGGTGGAGGCGCCCATTATGGTCGGCACCTGCCCGAACAGCAAGGGCGCAGCAGGCCCACCATGGCCGGCTTCTGCGCGCAGATGGTGAAGGCCAGGGGTGGAAGATGGGAGAGGACGGGAGAGGGAGGGGGCAGCCGATGCCGGAGCGGCGGCTGTGCTGAGCTCTCCAACCGAGGAAGGGAGGAGCATGCCGGAGGAGGTGGTGGGGACGGGGAAGCAAGCGCCGATGGCATCAAGGTGGGGGCGGTCATCATGGCCTGCGCTCGCCCGAACATCGAGGACGCGGTGGGCCCGCCATGGCTGGCTTCTGGTGAAGGCCGGGTGTGGAAGATGGGAGGGGATGAGAGGGGAGGGGGCCACCGATGCCAGGGCGGCGGCCGGCGATGAGGACGGGGAGGGCACCAGGGTTTCACCCTAACGGGTTGAGCGGGCCATCCTATCGAGAGTTTTACGAGTAGGATTTGAAAAGTTAAATTTGAATATGGTTCATTTGTATTGTTTACATATATTTAAGTTAAAATTATACTGGTGTGATACTAAGGATATACGTAGATATTATATCAAAATATGACAAAATGAAATAAGAGCTCAGATGTAGCTTGGATTTGGGTGCTAAAAACAAAGCTCCAAAAAGTAGAGAAAGCCCTTAGAGCCTGTTTAGATGTCTTCCTCTAAACTTTTTTTCGAAGAAAATATTCCTCTGAACTTTAGAGCTCTAAATTTTAGAGCTAAAGCTCCAATTAGGTGGTCTAAGGTTATCTCTGAACTTTAGCCCACCTCATATTAGAGCTTTTGAGCCTAAAAGTGAGCTAAAGTGCTCTGAACCTCTTAGAGCTCTAAAGTTTAGAGGAGGAGATCAAACAGGGCCTCACTCGTGTCACCGTTGAAGTTGCTCCAAGTAAAGAAAAAGAGAGCATCGGAGCAGTTCTCAGTTTTTTATTTGTGAATTTGAATGCTGAATTGCTGATGATGTTGGATGGATTTGGGTGAATCTTCAACGATCGTGCTGTTTGTGGTGCGTGAAGCGCTTTTGACTTTTATTGTTATAGTACGCATTTGAGTTACTCTAATCGAAAAAGGAAAAGATAAATTAAAATATGTTGTAGATTGGAGAATCTACCGTAATGTGACACTATACCTTGGCTGCGAGCGCGTGTCGTCTATCTATATATGATCACCAGTACCAACTGGTTCCGTATATGTTTTCTTGTGGTTCTCGCGTGCTACTGCACGCTCAGAGAGTGCTGAGAGTGACCAGCAAGAGTCCTTCGTCTGGCTCGCTCTGTCGTCGGCCATGGCGACCGCCAAGACGAAGCTGCAGCTGCAGGAGAGGGTGCCGCTCCCCCGCACGGCGTGGAAGCTGGCCGACCTCGCCGTTCTCTTCCTGCTCCTGGCCCTCCTCGCTCACCGTGTGTCCTCGCTGATGGTGGCCGGCGGCGGCGGCGCGGCGTGGTGCTGGCTCGCCGCGCTCATCTGCGAGGCGTGGTTCACGGTGGTGTGGCTCGTCAACATGAACGCCAAGTGGAACCCGGTCCGCTTCGACACGCACCCTGAACGCCTCGCCGAATATTGGTACTAGCTAGCAGAGGTTTATTTCCAGGAAAACGCTAGTCTTCAGTACGTATTTATTTTGCTTCGTCAATCTTATGCGTCCGTTTAATGATGAATTTGTTTTGTCGTCAGCAGCACCGACGAGCTGCCGGCGGTGGACATGTTCGTGACGACGGCGGACCCAAAGCTGGAGCCGCCGCTGGTGACGGTGAACACGGTGCTGTCGCTGCTGGCGCTGGACTACCCCGCGGGGAAGCTGTCGTGCTACGTCTCCGACGACGGGTGCTCGGCGGTGACCTGCTACGCGCTGCGCGAGGCCGCCGAGTTCGCCAAGCTCTGGGTGCCGTTCTGCAAGAAGCACGGCGTCAAGGTCAGGGCCCCCTTCGTGTACTTCTCCGCCTCCGGCGGCGCGGCGGAGCGTGGTGGGGCCACCGACGACGACGCCGAGTTCTTGCGTGCTTGGACACTCGTGAAGGTAAAGCTAGCATCCGCCGTGCACTGCATACTTACGCGCCAGTTTCTGATCGTGTTCTCGCATGTAGAACGAGTACGAGGAGTTGGTCCGCCGGATCGAGAACGCCAAAGAGGAATCCCTACTCCGGCGCGGCGACGGCGAGTTCGCCGAGTTCGTGGGCGCTGACCGCAGGAACCACCCGACCATAATCAAGGTAGAAACTGTGAAGTATCATTCATCTTGGGTTCATTAGATCGGGGTACATGTTCATGTTCAGTGATTACAATGTGTATCAATAGTCCTAGTACATCGTCTACAACAAGATGAAAAAGGAGTAGTGGAGTATGAGACGCAGACCATCGAATGCCGTAGTCATCGCAGCGGCCGAGGTGGAGGAAGCGCCGGCTGGGGTCTCGTTCGCCGATGGAGCCATCTGCGCGCTGGCAGCGACGGTCGATGGAGAGAGGAAACTCGGTGCAGTGAAGACGGTGGCGCCCTTTCTCAGATCGGAATCAGGGGGAGTGGCGGCTGAGGGTGAACCTCGTACCTAGAGCCGGCCGGCCCTCACCTCTCTATATATAGCGCAGTGTGACGGGGGCCCACCAACCATGTAGAGAGAGCAAAGCCGAAAAGGCCGTTGGGTCTAACTAGTGGGAGATCAAACCTAACAGAAACCAACTGATCAATCGAGCCGCCTCATCGTCATGGCAAAATACTGTACTCCTGAAACGAGTGCCCATCTCATTGCTTTGTTTTCTTGCTAACAAACATGGACACATTCTTCTGCTGCCGCGAGTGTTCAGGTCCTGTGGGACAACAGCAGCAAGAGCAGGAGCAATCAGGAGACAGACGATGCAATCCCAAGCCTCGTATACGTCTCCAGGGAAAAGAGACCCACACAGCACCATCACTTCAAGGCCGGGGCCATGAACGTCCTGGTACGTACGTCATCGGTGTTCACTGTTCAGTCCCATCTCACGGGCGTGCCGCATATTGCCATGGGTGGCAAGGCCATGCATATGGCATCATCAGGATAAGCTAGCTCACCGTAGTACACTAGCTAATGAGTGGCCTGTGCGCCGTGCTGTGCAGACGAGGGTGTCCGCGGTGGTGACCAACGCTCCCATCATGCTGAACGTGGACTGCGACATGTTCGCGAACAACCCGCAGGTGGCCCTCCACGCCATGTGCCTCCTCCTGGGCTTCGACGACGAGCTCCACAGCGGCTTCGTTCAGGCGCCGCAGAAGTTCTACGGCGGCCTCAAGGACGATCCTTTCGGCAACCAGATGCAGGTTATATACGAGGTACGTACAGTCGTACAGATCACTATCATTATCATAGGACTAGTGCTCGATCACTAAGAGAAATGAACACTGTGTTTGTTGTTTATTATATATACTACTCAAAACTGCAGCGATTGACGTTATTAGCTTAATTATGTATATCCTACTCAAATTTTGTCGTCTGTGCTGTGAGCTTACGTAAAAGTTGGACTTGGAGTTGCCGGACTTCAAGGCATATTTTACGGCGGGACGGGTTGCTTTCACCGTAGGAAAGTCATCTACGGCGTGCCACCAGACTCCACCACCACCATCGGCATCAAAGGTGAAATCTCGGGTGAAAACGTGTCAAATCTTGGGGCTGTCAAAAATAATGACTGCTCCCCGGTGTGGTGTATTGTGATTCAGTTCCACGCACTTAACTTTGTAGACCATGCAACTGTCTGTACTACATCTGTGGCAGATTCACTATCTTACAAGGAGCTGCATAAGAAGTTTGGCAGCTCGAAAGAAATGATCGAGTCGGCGAGGAGCATCATTTCTGGGGACATGTTCAAGGCCCCAATGGTGGTGGCAGGGGCAGACCTAACGAGTCGTGTCCAAGTAGCCAAAGAAGTTTCTGACTGCACCTACGAGATTGGCACGCGTTGGGGTCAGGAGGTATACTCCTACGAAGCACGCTTTACCACTGTCCTTCAGTTCACAGCTAGCGTACGTGGTGCCGTGGTCATGCATGCATGTTCTTCCATTGCAGGTTGGCTGGGTCTACGGGTCGATGACGGAGGACGTCCTGACCGGGCAGCGCATCCACGCCGCCGGCTGGAAGACGGCATTGTTGGACCCTGACCCGCCGGCGTTCCTCGGCGGCGCACCCACCGGCGGGCCGGGCAGCCTCACCCAGTTCAAGAGATGGGCCACGGGCCTGCTGGAGATACTCCTCAGCCGCCATAACCCGTTCCTTCTCGCCGCGTTCAAGCGCCTCGATTTCCGGCAATGCGTCGCGTACCTTGTCATCGACGTGTGGGCCATCAGGGCACCCTTTGAGCTGTGCTACGCGTTGCTCGGACCTTACTGCATCATCGCAAACCACTCCTTCCTGCCAAAGGTAAGTAAAATCGATCTTAATTTCTACCAACATTACAATGTACCATTTCCCTGGAATTCTCATCTTGTTGTGATCTGAATTGTGATGCAGGCGTCGGAGCCGGGTTTCGTCATCCCGCTGGCGCTGTTCCTGGCCTACAACGCGTACAACCTGGGCGAGTACATGGACTGCCGGCTGTCGGTGCGCGCCTGGTGGAACAACCACAGGATGCAGCGGATCGTGTCGTCGTCCGCCTGGCTGCTCGCGTTCCTCACCGTCGTCCTCAAGACGCTCGGCCTCTCGGAGACGGTGTTCGAGGTGACACGCAAGGAGCAGCAGAGCTCGTCTGACGGCGGTGCGGACGACGACGCCGACCCGGGGCGGTTCACCTTCGACTCGTCGCCGGTGTTCGTCCCACCGACAGCGCTCACGATGCTCAGCATCGTCGCCGTCGCCTTTGGAGCGTGGAGGCTGGTCGCCGGTGCGGGCGAAGGCGTGCCCAGCGGCCCCGGCGTCGGGGAGCTCGTGTGCTGCGGTTGGCTGGTGCTCTGCTTCTGGCCGTTCGTGAGGGGGCTCGTCGCCGTCGGCAGGGGAAGCTACGGCATCCCCTGGAGCGTCAGGCTCAAGGCTGCCCTGCTCGTGGCCACGTTCGTGCACTTGTCCACACGGATGTAACTTTCGCCGGCGTCAGAATATGCAATGGTTGATGAGACGGGAATCAATTAATCATCTAGGAAACACGTCCATACTAGACAAATCTCTTTAGATCCTTAATTATATTGTCATCAATACGTCAAAGCCCATTTATGGGCTAGCAATTGCCTATCACACGCTTGCACTTCAGCACTTGCACTGCTCTTCTTGACTTCTTGCTCTCCATCCTCCACAGCAAGACATCAATCGGCACGTGAACCTGGTTACTCGGTGACTCGCTAGCTCACTAGCTCGGATCTTGAGCCTGCGATCGCGGGAGACATGTGCGAGCGACCAGTTCAAGTACAGGTGCACCCGTGAAACACGCACAGCACAGAGACGGAGAGGTCTCCTGAATAAACAAGGGACAGGCAGTGCACGTAAGACAACATGCCCACGTGCAATGGTTGTTCACATACGTTGCAAGCTCCTGTTATTAATGTTTCATTTGTTTTTCTCCGATGTATGTTGTAAGCATGTTGCATTATTTTCACACACATGATGCGAGTGTTTTATCTGGATATTGCGTATGTTTACAATAGTTTCAAGTGTTTTTGCAAGTGTTTTAGACACATATTTTAAATGTTTCATTTGTTCTCAATGGTATATTGCAATTGTTGCACCTAGATGTTTCAAAACTAGATCGAGTGTTGCATCTCCCTCCTCGCCTTTCAGCTATCTTGCCTTGGTGCTAGGCGTGCAAAGACGGAGACAGTCCCCACTGATGCGGGCGGGCCCCACGTGCTTGTGGGTGGGCGGAACTAGCGAGACGTGGGTGGGCAGGCGCGGGACACGAGACGGGGAGACAGTGGCACGGGTGTCCGATCAGGGGTTAGCGTCGTCCAGACATCAGGACGCTAGCCACGCCCTATCATAAAGCTCTTCCTACCTAGAAAAGAAATACCCATATGCACATCTATTTAAGGGAAGCTATATACTTCTCTCCATTTTCGTTTACTTGTCATCAACCTTTTACCGTAGCAGATTTGACCATCCGTTTTTTCTTCTAAAAATCTTAGATACTTCTAACATTAATCAAGTATGTTCAATGAAGAATCAAATATGTGAAAACTAGATGTATCTAAAAATCTGTCAAAATTGCTACGGTAAACATTCAGTGACAAGTAAATAAAACGGAGGGAAGTACTTTTGTGGGAAGGAGTCCGGCCGTCCAGAAGCAGCAGTATTCATCAGTGGTGACTCTTCAGACAGAGATAGAGAGAAGGCCTCAAGGCCGGGCATGCCCTACATGCATGCACTACATGCATGCATTTAAGGGGAGAATTACACGTCGGATTCTGGAAATCTGCCTAGGATTTCGGTCGACGACCACACACCGGTAGATAGAGCCAAGGAAAAAGAGAGCTTGCATTGCTCTTGCACAGTTGCAGCAATGGGAAACTGGGGAATTATGAGGTGATGATGGCCCCGCCCCTGCATGCCCTTTCCTTAGCTTCCTTCCTTCATGGCTCATGGCTCTCGTCAGGACACTTCACACTTGCATCGTGATGCGTGCCCTCCTCTCTCAGCTACTAGTGGCGCTTTTATTTGGGGCAGGGGAAACTGCAGCGGATCAGCAGAATTCAGTGAGAGTAGTTACTTCCATCCTTTTTGTATTTCCTGAATTCCTTACCTATACGGCTATACGACTATCTATACCTATATGCTACTGTATACTCCTATACTCCTACGTACTAGCAGCTAGCTAGTCGATCTCGATATCCCCTCCTGTACTCGATCCTGTGTCCTGTACGTATGTATTATATACGGAGTATTATGTATAGTGTATGTACTTTTGCGTTTAGTTCGCTTGCAGGCGCATGGAGGATGACGCATTGACGCCCCGTCCGCCCGCCCGCCACACAATACGGTGGCAAACGGACAAAGAGCAAGGAGGCTAGTAACCGCCGGTATAGTTTTCCAAACGGGCTAAGCCCGTTGGGCCGGCCCGGGCACGGCATGAATTTGGCCCGGCTCGAAAACGGCCCGGCCCGCTAGCACCGTGCCCGTGCCCGTGCCTGGGCCGCATTGGCAACACGGCGGCACGACACGAGCACGGCCCGCTCCAACGGGCGGCACGGGGCTGGCACGGTTGAGCCGTCCGATTCCCTGCCCCCTCGCCTCTCGACCGTTGGATCACCGCGTGGGGGGGGCACTGCTATATAACGCCGAGCGGCAGCCGCGGCCCCCCACCTGTGAAACCCCAGTTCATTTCGTCTCTCACTCGTCTCTCTCCTCTCTCGCTCCTCTCTCGTCTCTCTCGCCCGCTCCCCTCCGTCGAAACCCTAGATCCCCTTCTCCTCGACCTCGAGCTCGACTCCGGCAGCCCGCGGTCGGCACGGTGAGACGGATTGGCCCTACACTCCGATCTTCTTCCTCCCTGACCATAAATGTAGCCTCGTCCCCTCTTGCGTCCCCTGGTCTTCTCTGCTTCTTCCGCCTCATCGGCCTCGTCGCCGTCGCCAGACTCCGGTCATCTTGGGGCTCCGTGTCCGTGAGGATGCGTTGAGGCACCAGGGTGACGGATCTAGCCGAACCCGCCGTCGCCGTTGCCGCTGGCACATCCGGTGCTCCGGCCTAAGAGGTACATCCAGATCCGGTGCTCCCTGAGTCCACGTTCATCTTCTGTCTTCTCCTTTCTTCATTTTTTTCGGTTAGATCTGTGGATCTGGACTAACAAGTTTCTTTCTTTTTGTTTTTCTTTTGTAGCCGTTGAGGGACTGGAGGCCGACAGTAGCGCGATGTCGGAATCGGAGGCGGAGGAGATTGGTCACTCCATGACCATCAACGACGAGCTGCGGCTCTGTGGGATGGCCGGAGATGACGAGGACGACGTGATTGGTGATGCCGAGGCGCTCTTAGGCCCTCGTGCTGCTGAGGAGCTCTTCAACCGGACTCATGCGCGGCTTCGAAGAGATGCCACCGCCGTCGCCGCCCATTCTCGCGGTGGCGGTGGCACTAGCGCTGCTTCCGCGTCCGACGGTGATGCAGCTGCTCCCGGTGCGGCCGTTGAGGCCGCTACCACCGGTGAGGCCGCTGCAACCAGTGAGGGCTCCGTCAAGCCATCAAACAGGCAGTCCACCTCTGCATGTTGGGAGGACTTCGAGAAGCTCTTCAAAATTGAGAACGGGCAGAAGGTCAGGTATGGTGCTCGATGTCACCACTGTAAGAAGGAGTATACTGCTCTTTCTAAATTTGGTACTGGCCATTTACTCTATCATATGGATACTTGCCCTAAGAAACGTGAAAAAAATCGCATGACTCAGTCTCATATTACTTTCCTTAAGGATGGTACTATCCGAAACTGGGAGTACGATCCTGAGGTTGCTCGTGTTCAGTTTGTTTGTTTGCTTGCTAGGTTAGATCTTCCCCTCAGTATTGGTGAAACTGAGGCCTGGGAAGATTACATTAGAACTGCTCACAATCCCAGGTTTAAAACTGTTTCTAAGCAAACTACAGGTAGGGATCTTATGAGGTACTTATCTGAGAAGCGTGATAAACTAGTAGAATCTTTGAAGAGTAATGCTATTATATCTGTTGCTATAACTTCTGATATTTGGTCTGGAAATGCTAAGCAGGATTATTTGAGTGTTGTTGGTCATTTCATTAATTCTGATTGGCAACTTGAAAAGAGGGTGCTTGGGTTAAGGCTTATTGATGTGTCCCATAATGCTGAAAACATTGCTAAACGTGTTACTACTGTGCTAAATGATTATGGTATACTGCATAAGGTGTTTTCTGTAACTTTAGACAATGCTTCTTCTAATAACAAAGCCATGGATACACTTAAACCTCTACTTAAGCAATATTTGGGTGCTTATCTCTTTTTGCATCAAAGGTGTGCATGTCATATTATTAATCTGATAGTTAAGGAAGCTCTTGTTACTGTAACTCATATGATTGATGCTTTTAGAACTGCTATCTCTTTTATCAACTCTTCTAACCTAAGAGTTGCTTCATATAAGAGCTATTGCATGGCATCTGGAACCAAATCTCGAACATTTGGGCTGGACATGGATGTAAGGTGGAACTCTACATATCTGATGCTTAAGCATGTGCTGCCTCACAAGAAAAATTTCCATACTTTCATTGAGTCCAATTACCCAAGACCTAGAGGTGGTGCCTTTCTCTTAACTCATGATCATTGGGCTATGGCAACTAAAATTCTGGAATTTCTTGAACTGTTTTATGACTCAACTGTTGCTTTGTCTGGTGTTTACTATCCTACTGCACCTTTAATGGTTCATCACATTGTTAGGATTGCTATTCACCTGCATAAGTATCAAAATGATGAGCATATTAGACCTGTTGTCCAACCCATGATTGATAAGCACAATAAATACTGGAAAACAATACCTCCACTTTATTGTATTGCATTTATCTTGGATCCAAGAGCTAAAATGAAAGGTTTCAACAAAGTTCTTAGGAAGTTACAACTAATTACTGATGCTGATTATTCTAATAAGGTATTGGAAACTAGATCTCTTCTTTTCAAACTCTATCACAGGTATGATAATTTATATGGCTCTGTCAGGGAGAAAAGGGTTGTCCCTGCAAGCCTATCTGGTAAGAAAAGAACAGCATGGGATGAAATATATGATGATGATGTGTTTCCTCCTAATCTTGATATGTCTAGGAGTATTCCTGCTACTGCTTTGATGCATGCAGCAAGTTCTTCCTCTAACACTGGTTCTGCTTCTGAACTTACCTTTTACCTTGACTGTGACACAGTCAGCCAATTGGATGATGACTTTAACATCTTTAACTGGTGACATCAGCATAAACTGACATATCATGTTCTTTCTACTCTTGCTAAAGATGTGTTTAGTGTGCCTGTTTCCACCATATCTTCACAAGCTACTTTTAGCACCACTGGCAGGATCATCGAAGAACGAAGGCGGAGGCTGAAGCCAGAAACTGTGGAGGCGCTTGCTTGCATCAAGGACTGGGAGGCTGCAAAGACAAGGATTCAGCACATGGTGAAGGACAAGGAGCTGGTGGATGCATTTGAAGAACTTTATCTTGATGTTGATTAGTCATTTATGTAATGGTTATGTAACTTAAGTAGGATTTGGACTTGTTGTGCTAGAGCAGCTGGGCTTGGGCCCTTGGGGTGTTGAACTGTTGATGTAATGAACAAGTTTAATATCATGGAGCTGGCTGCACTTTTTTTTCCTGTCTAGGGTTTCTAACAAGGGTGAGTTTTACCTAGACATGTTTTTAATGAGGCAGCCATTGCACAACTCCTTTATGTTGCTATCTGTGATGTGTTCAGCTGTGTTTTTTTTATTTTTTGTTGAATTTAAAGTTAAATGCATTTTTCTCTATTGAAAGAAATGTAACTTGCATATGCTAGAACCGTGCCTGGGCCGGCACGAGCACGAGCGTGCTGCCGTGCCAAACGGCCCGACACGGCACGCTCCAGAGTCTATAGTGACGTGCCCGTGCCTGACTGACGGCACGGCGACACTATCAAACACGGCACGGCAGACACGCGTGCCAGATCGTGCCGTGCCTAACCGTGCCGTGCCCGTGCCGTGCCAGGCCAGGCCGGGCCGGGCCGTCCGTTTGGAAAACTATAACCGCCGGCCCGACAATGGGACCGCCTAGCCAATGATTCGCTGGCAGTGCATGCACGCAGTCTGTGGTCACGACGTCACTGATCACGTCGGAACATGGATGCTGCCCGATCCAGCTATCTACTGTAGCTGTACCTACGCGCGCGTGCTATGCTACTGCTAGGCTGCTAGCTCGCCGTAGTTGTCGCGTGGCTGGATCCGATTGAAAGATCTGCTAGGGCGGAAGCTATGCTTATTGGCTAGAGCAAGCACGGCTGTCAAAGAACGAGAGGCTCTCTCTTCGACTCTCCGATCCAACTCATCCAGGAAATAAATAAATTCTCTGCATGCGTGCTGCAGATGTGCCGCCGTGTGCTATAACCGTTGATGCAAGCTGGTGGACTTTTGGATGCTCCTCACAATAATTTTTTTCCACTCATCCAGGCCTCCATCACCTCCTGCCGCGGGCAAAGCTGTCACACGTGTACAGCCGATAGATGCCGCAGTTTTGTTTGGATGTTCTCAGTCCCCTGGATGTTCTGAAGGAGCAATGGTTAATGGTTCAATTTGAGCATACATCGGAAACTGCCATCTTTTCTCTCAGTGTTTTCCTCTCACAATATTTTAATATAAACATCAATATAAGCTAAATTTTAGCATAAGCGAACAGGGCAGGGGCTTCCCTACTTTTCTAGATTTCTTCTGGTACTGCCTATAGATCCCTTGTGGGGTACGTACTCTGCTTCCCTTTTTCTGCTTTGCTTCCTCTTCTACGACATGGAGGCAAGACCATGTAGAGGCATCTAGTGTGAATGCAAATTTGGAATGAAACTTTGTAAACATAACCAAATCATAACTATATATCCAAACATATAACACGTTAAGTTTTACACCTACCTCAACGTACGGATGGAAATTTTGATCCACCTCTTCCTCCATACCGATCCTCTTCATGCTCATGCCTGGGAAAGGATTCAATTTGTGGAGAAGATTGTCAAACCTTCATGACACCAAGTATGTATACTATGAGAATCAATTCCATGATAATATAATGATATTTTATTTCGTAATATAAATATTGATTTTTTTGTATAGCTTAGTCAAGTTTAGAATAGTTTTTTAGATACAAAGATAGTAATAGTCATCAGAATTTGTGGGATACTTTGGAATGTAGGAATTTCATATGAATTGTAAAAGAATTTTACAGGAATCAGCATATTTTCACAGAAAAAACATAGAAAACAGAAAATTTTCCTGCAATCCAAAGACGGCCTGAACATATAGACTGCATGCAACTCAAGTGGACAACTCTTTTTGTGATTGGGGGGACTAGTTTGGGTCCATTGTACAGGAAAAAAAATCATGTCAATCAATCAACTATGTTGTGATTGGGGTGTGCACCAAAACACCGCCAGGTCACATCCATCATGCTACTGTGTAG
Organism: Saccharum hybrid cultivar R570; assembly: GCA_038087645.1. Classification (NCBI taxonomy): domain Eukaryota; kingdom Viridiplantae; phylum Streptophyta; class Magnoliopsida; order Poales; family Poaceae; genus Saccharum; species Saccharum hybrid cultivar. The sequence goes on from JAQSUU010000543.1 coordinate 1,692,001, forward strand.
GCTTGCTTGGATACAGGAGTTAATTGCTCGCTACCAAAAGTTAGTCAAAACTAGCTCTAACCCATCCAAACAAGAGGGCTAATAGGTGGGGTAATATGTTAGCTAAGGCATCAACTAGTTGTTAGCCAACTTCAACTAATTCGAATTAATTTTTAGTCCAACCGGTAAGTATAGCTCTATCTTATTCAAACAGGCTGTGTATATACAGGTATGGATGAAAATGAATGGGAGCAGCCGGAATACGAAGACATGATTGTGGGACGTCAAAACAACCAAGAATAGAACGGAAATACTCCTTCTATTCCAAATTATAAAACGTTTTGATTTTTCTAAATATATTGCTTTTATTTTGCATGTAAACATAGTGTATATCTAAATACACAATAAAAGTTATGAATATAGAAAAGCTAAAATATTTTATAATTTGAAATGGAGAGAGTACATCGTAAGCAATGACAACCGCAGTTCACGACACGTAAGCAAGTTGCAAGTTGTCAGTCTAGCAAGATTCATACGTGTCTTAAACAATTAAGCGCGCAGACACATTTCATATTGTTCACGGTACACATACGACTCAAACACATAACCTCACAGGTATAAACACAGACTCGCATAGGCACAGCTTAGTAGCTCATGATCTCAGACTTACTCTGGCATAAATAAAATAAAACATGGAGCTAGCAAGAGGCTATAAAAAATGAGATATCTTGGGAAAAGAACATAAAAATAGTCCAGAAAACATGGAACCATTTTCATCATGTTCTCATATCTATTTTCCTTTTTTTCATACCATTTTCACTCATAAAAATACGAGTGCTACCAAATTGTATAAAAGGGATCCTTGGCTTTCTGGTGGAGAGAGAACTTGAAAAAACTTCCTAATTTCAAAATCATGGTAGTTGTGGAAGTAAAAAATAGGAAAGCATGTATGTTTTGGCAAGATAGCTGGTGTAAGACTGTCTCCAACGGAGCACCCAAAGCATGACCCAAACCTATTTTGGGTCACGCACAGTTTTTTTGGGTACAAAAAATAGCCTCCAACGGCGTATGCAAACTGAAGACGCATTTTGGGTACGAGCTGAGGCGGGAGGCAAAATGCGTCGTCTCTCCCACACGACGCAATCCTCTGTGCCGGTAGTGGTGGGCCCAGGGGTGGAGCCAACGACTACGGCGACGTGCTTCCACGGACGGCGAGGCGCGGACGACGACGGCGAGGCCCGTGGCCGGCGCTCCCCCACGCGCGCTCGCCTGCTTGGCAGCGGGCCGGAGGTTGGCCGCGTGGCGGCGGTGCCGATGCTCCCCCACGCGCTCGCCCGCGCGGCGGCAGGCCAGAGCTCCCCCCATGCGGTCGCCCGAGCTTGCCGGAGATGTGGCCGGAGCCGCATGCTTCGTCTTCGTTGGCAAGCGAAGTAGGATCTGGTGCGGCGGTTCGACCGGGTGGGCCTCGCCGGAGACGAAGACGGAGGAGCAGGCGGCACCGGACGGAGGAAACTGGAAGTCTTCATTTGGGTTCGCTGTTGGAGAAGGATGATTTTTGGGTAGGCGACTCTTTCCTGTACGTGACTCAGATATGGGAATAGGTCTCGTTTTTGCGTCCTCGCCGTTGGAGACAGCCTAACCAAGTTCCAAAAACCAGCTTACCAGAGTTGTTCTCCTTTGCAAAGAATAAGTATATCTCTGTTGAAAAAGTCTGCAACCAAGATGACATCAGCCAACTTCTCTCCACCTGCAAGTTTCTGAAATAACCTTCACACGCAAATCATCTCACATAAAGTGGAAGAATTGCAGCTGAATAACAATAGTGACACCTCAAAGTACATCTGGGGCTCGAATTTTGTGCCATCAAGTGCTTACAAGGCCCTGATAGGCCATTAACAGATACATGAGTCTTACCGGTGGCTATGGAATTGCTTTTGTCAGCCAAAGCACAGAGTCTTTTTCTGGTTGCTCATCAAGGATAGACTAAGCACGAAAAATATCTTGAAAAGAAGAAACATGCATCTACCTTCTTTTTTTTAACATTCAACGTGGGGGAAATTCCCCTCCTGATTTTATTTGCATTATATGACTTTTGGCACTAGTCCAAGGATTACATTGTACAGAGGAAAAAAGAGGATGTACAAAACGTGATGGACTCTACATAAGTCTGTTAATTAGCTCCTGGAGGAAGCTGCACCAGACGTCGGCAACTTGCCTCTGTTTTTTTGTAATACGCGGTCGCCAGGCTCCAGCATCCAAGCAACATGCTTGAAGTACTTGTCTTAGAGAGATAGTCTCGTTGCGGAAGATGAAAGCATTCCACCTTTTCCAGAGCTGCCAGCAGCAAAGAGCAAAGAAGGTGCTGTATTGCTTAGCTGGAACGGACTGAATTCTTGGAAACGTCTGAATGGCCCGGGTAGATAGTTCATCCGTGACCTGTAAACCAATCTCGTTCCAGAAATCTCTGGCGAAGGGGCAACGCAAGATTATGTGGTCAGTTGTTTCCTCCGCTGCGCCACAGATTTCACAGCACTGATTGTCCACGATCTTCTTTTTGAACAGGTTTGCACGGCACTGAATTCTTCCTTTGGAGAGCAGCCACATGAAAAATTGGATTCTGGGTGGCGCCGAGCTTTTCCAGATGAAATCAGAGGCTGGGTCAGCAGCATGTTGTCTGGGACAAAGGCATTATCGAGGTCTGAGTGCAACACCTCCCTGACCGAATCCTCCTTGCGTCTGCACTGACTGTATATGGCCGGGAATCGTTCCGCGAGAGCTTCATCTAAGTGCCAGACGTCATTCCAGAAGGACGTTGCCGAACAGTCTTTGATGTCTACTGTTGTCAGAGCTTGGTAAAGTGGCAAGATGGACCGCAACATGTCCCAGTGGTAGCTGTGTCCTGTTTAATCAAGATACCGAGGAGACTCCTCTTTCTCCAGTGTCAGATTGGAAAGCAATGTCGGGAGATTATCAACTTAGACATCCCCCCAAATGCAGACTTCCCTGAAATCACAAGTTACCTCAAAGATAGACTATAGCCCCAATTCTTCATGGTGATAGTGGTACTAGTTGTTGGGCAATTTGGACAGAACGGAATAATCATATTTTTATTGGAATTCGTCCCATTTTAGCAGCCTACCGGCTTACTTTCTTCAGGGAAATGCTATTGCTCTCCCATAGTCAATTCAAGACTTTTCAACACCTTTTCATCAATGGATACAAACTCTGTTGTAATTAGTAGGCTTTGTCTTATTTTCTTTTTGTTCGTTCTTTGGTTCTTAAATTCCTTCTTTGTTAAACCCTTGTAATATTTGTTTATCCGCTTTAATATATTCACTGTAGAGGCGCAAGCCCATCTAGATTCCTTAAAAAACATAAATAAATATAGAAAACAACACATGAGCCAAGTAACACTACTACAGAAACTTTAACCGAGGTTGGCAAAATGGGTTAACCGAGACGGTTTTTGCAACCGCCTCGGATCAAAGGTCACAGTTAATCTGACCTTTTTCGAGGTGGTTTGCTGCCCGCCTCGGTTAATCAAATTAAAAAAAAACACAAAAAAGCCCAGAGCCCATACTGGGCTCCGATCTAGGCCTGGATCCGTCGCCGCTCGCTGGGGCCGTGCCGCCGCACCTGCATGCCCGCCGCTGCCGCTACCCGATCCGCCGCCGGGGAAGCCGGATCCGCCTCTAGGAAACCATTGCAGGGCCCTCACCGTCGGGATCCACCATGCTGGAGTCGGATCCGTTGCTGTTGCTGATGAACGGCCGGATCCGCTGCTGCTGCTGATGAAGAGGCGGATCTGCTGCTGCTGCTTGCTGCTCTAGGGCAGGAGAGGAAGGGGGTGGGCGGATCCGCCTCCGGGAAGCCACTGCCAGCGCTGGAGGAGGAAGCCGCCACCACCAAATGAAGGAGAGGGAGGGGAGGGAGTCGTGGATCCACCGAGCCGCGCCCGCTCCACCGCCGAGCCAGGGTCGTGGGATCCTCCTGGCCGCCAGGGGAGGGGAGGGGGCTCACCACCGCAAGGGGAGTGCCGCCATGCACAAGGGTGCCCGCCGCTGGCCAGCTTGAGGACGCGCCGCCACCACCCGAGCTCGTCGCGCCGGCTCTGCCGCACCCAAGAGAGGTCGCGTCGCCCGCGCCTGAGAGGATAGGGAGAGGGAGGGCTTGCGTGGTCGGGGAGAGGGAGGGTCTGGCGCGCTCAGGGAGGGAGGGAGGGCGCTCAGGGAGGGAGGCGCGGTCGGGGAGGGAGAGCGGCGCGGTGGGCTAAGGGTGAGGGAGAGAAGTGAGAAAGCTGAAACCCTAAGTCCCCGTATATATACTCAGTGGATGATATCGGGCAGGTTTGGGCTTTTTTATTGGTAGTGGGCCTCGGCCACTATTAACCGAGGCGGGTCTTATAAGAGGGCCGCCTTCGAAAATAGGGGTATTTCTGGAGGCGGGCCTCTTATAATGCCCGCATCGGTTAATAGATTTTAGGAGAACCGCCTCCATAAATCGATTTTCCGAGGCGTTTTTTCTGACCGCCTCGGTTAATGGAAAATAACCGCATCGGTTAATCCGAGGCATTAACCGAGGTGATTGAAATTGCTCGCCTCCGAGGCTCGTTTCAAAATGCCTCGCAAAATTTTTTTGTAGTAGTGTAAAAAAGGGCTGCTATACTCAGGATCCAACTGACTAGTGACTATTTTGTAAGGATCCAAGTAAAAAAAAGGAGGGGGGAAGGGGGGATCAGTTCTCGGATTTGGATGTGAATGCTGATCAAATTGCTGATGATGTTGTTGAATGGATGAGTCTTCACCGAATTGGTGCCCTGTGTATGCACAGTCCACGGGTTATCCATAGCTTTGTTCGCTTGGCTGATAAGCCATAGCTGAAAGTATTGTTCACCGATTTGTTGTAAGAGAAAAACACTATTTGCTCGCTGAAAAAGTACGACTTATAAAACAAGCGAACAGAGCCGGAGTAAAATCGATAGTTTGTTTGATACTTTGACGTAATTTTTTACCGGTAGGCTTTTACTAGCTAGGAGTATGAGTATTAAAAAATGCGGCTCATAAGGCCTTCCACAATGTGAAAGTGTTGCCCAAAAATAACTGGCATCCACGTATGAATTCTAGCACCATGCCAGTTAGCTTACAGTGGTGGACAACACCAAGCATCACTTGTGGAACTTGCCAATCCAGTTAAAAGTAAGGGCACTCCTAATACAGAAAACCACCTGGTTTTCTATGGACATTAATTATACTGTCACCTAAGCGTTTCGCTGATGTGGCAAGGTAGTTATCAAAGAGAGAGAGCAAAAATCATAGAAATCAGGTCTAAGTTAGAAACCATTAGCCTGTTCGCTTGAGCTGAAATCTGGCTGATCTGGTTGATCTGGCTAATTTTTCTAGAGAAAAACACTGCTGAATGGTTGGCTCAAGCGAACATGTTGCATATCTGCACGAGAGCCAAGACATGACGGGATGTGATTGGTAGAGAATGAAGAGAGAATATACGAGATTGGGTAGAAAATTATTCTGTAGAAACTATCTATTGAAACCATGGTTTCTATATGTAGTGTCTATAGAAATTAATAGGTATAAATACTACGTATAGTTCCTAGCATTAGAACTACTTTAAATTAAAAAAAACAGATGCCGTACTTAGCCAGCCACCTGAAGAGGCCGCAGCTGCGCACAGATCTTGTCTTCTTTGTCTCGATAACCACTCTAAGACTATTTTCAGCTAGGGCCTTCTTTAGATTCTAGAATTCACCCCAAATTCCACTATGCAAAAAGGAGATTCTCCATTACATCAAAATGTTAGCAAATGCATGGGGTACTAAATGTAGATGAAATCATAAACTAATTGCACAGTTTTGTTGTACTTTTCGAGACGAACATTTTGAGTCTAATTAATCAATTTTTAGATAGTTTTTTGCACTAAAAAATAAAAGTGCTACAGTACTCGGGTGGCACTATGCAGAATTTGCCACCCCCGAGTTGGGTAACTAAACAAGACCTAGAATTTAATCGGTCTACATTTAATAAGCTGCTTCAACGACGTGACAATATTTTAATATAAGAGAGGGACAGAAGAAGGGTGGGTTTAGTTAGTGAAAAGTTTTTAGAAAAATATGACATCGGATATTTCACGATGTCGGAAGGGGTTTTCGGATACTAATAAAAAAAACTAATTACATAGCTTGCCTGGAAACTGCGAGACGAATTTAGTAATCCTAATTAATCCGTCATTAGCACATTTGTGAGTAGCACTTTAGTGTCAAATCATGGACTAATTAGGTTCAAAACGTCCATCTCGCGATTTCCAACCAAACTGTGCAATTAGTTTTTTTCGTCTACATTTAATGCTCGATGCATGTGCCGCAAGATTCGTTACTGTAGTTTTTCGTGAAAATTTTTTGATCTAAACACACCCGAAATAAGTTTCACCATCAACGATGCAACTCTCATGCTCTGTTACCAACTCAAGATAACTCATAAAATTAAAGTGTCTATATAAAATAAGTGAATGAAACTATGCAATGATAATGATGATTTATCCATATTTTATTACATTATATATGTTCTCAGAAACATCGCTACGAAACTCTTCGCTGACAATGTCCTAAAACAAAGGAAAATTAAATTAATTATGTTGGAGAATAGACAATGTACTGCAATCTGCCAGACAAAGCTAGGCACTATACCTTGGCTGCGAGCGTGTGTCACCGTGTCGCCTATATATATCACCCGTACCAACTGGTTCCGCATATGTTTTCTCGCGTGCTACATACAGCTGAGTGGTGAGGGTGACCAAGCGCCCGTCCGGCTCGGTTGGCGCGGCCATGGCGAGCACTAAGACGAAGCTGCAGCTGCAGGAAAGGGTCCGGCTCCCCCGCACGGCGTGGAAGCTGGCCGAGCTCGCCGTTCTCTTCCTGCTCCTGGCCCTCGTCGCTCGCCGTGCGTCCTCGCTGGTGGCTGCGGGCGGCGCGGCGCCGGCGTGCACGTGGTGCTGGGTCGCCGCGCTCATCTGCGAGGCGTGGTTCACGGTGGTGTGGCTCATCAACATGAACGCCAAGTGGAACCCGGTCCGCTTCGACACGCACCCTGAACGCCTCGCCCAACGGTACGTACGCTAAGTGGTGGCTACACTAGCTAGGCTTCCAGGAAAACGTACGCTAGTACGTAGGATTGGAGTACGTAACTTTTTTTTTTTGCTTATTATAGTCAACTCAATCTACTGCGTTGTTCAATGATTTATTCGTCGGCAACAGCACCGACGAGCTGCCGGCGGTGGACATGTTCGTGACGACGGCGGACCCGAAGCTGGAGCCGCCGGTGGTGACGGTGAACACGGTGCTGTCGCTGCTGGCGCTGGACTACCCAGCGGGCAAGCTGTCGTGCTATGTCTCCGACGACGGGTGCTCGGCGGTGACCTGCTACGCGCTGCGCGAGGCCGCCGAGTTCGCCAAGCTCTGGGTGCCGTTCTGCAAGAAGCACGGCGTCGGGGCCCGGGCTCCCTTCGTGTACTTCTCCGCCGCTGCGAGGTCCGCCGACACTGACGACGACGCCGACTTCTTGCGCGCTTGGACGTTCATGAAGGTAGAGCGCTGCTAGCTACTGTAATTCTTTTCTGCAGTCAGTAACATTAACATCCACCGCCGTACACACTTACGCGCCAGTGTCTGGTCGTGTTGTTGCATGTAGAACGAGTACGAGGAGTTGGTGCGCCGGATCGAGAACGCCGAAGAGGACTCTCTAGTCCGGCACGGCGACGGCGAGTTCCCCGAGTTCCTGGGTGCTGACCGCCGGAACCATCCGACCATAACCAAGGTAGAGACGAACGTTAGCTGATCGATCGAGCTCCTTCGTTCTATGAGCCCGTCTCGTTGCTTTGTTTTCTTGCTAACAAACATGACCCACGTTCTTCTGCTGCCGCGACCGCGAGTGTTCAGGTGCTCTGGGACAGCAGCAGCAAGAGCAATGAGGCTGCAGGCGATGGAGTCCCAAGCCTCATATACGTCTCGAGGGAAAAGAGCCCCACACAGCACCACCACTTCAAGGCCGGGGCCATGAACGTCCTGGTACGTACAGTCATCAGCTAGCGTTCGGTCCTGTCTAACGCAGTCCGTGCCGCATATTGCCATGGGTGGCAACTGGCAAGGCAACGGCATGGGATGCAGCAGGATAAGCTCACCGTCCGTAGTGCAACTGATGAGTGGAGAGGTGCCTCCTGAGCCTGAACATGCATTTCCCTGTGCACTGACTGCAGACGAGGGTGTCCGGCGTGGTGACCAACTCTCCCATCATGCTAAACGTGGACTGCGACATGTTTGCCAACAACCCGCAGGTCGCCCTCCACGCCATGTGCCTCCTCCTGGGCTTCGACGACGACGTCCACAGCGGCTTCGTCCAGGCGCCGCAGAAGTTCTACGGCGCCCTCAACGACGATCCTTTTGGCAACCAGATGCAGGTTCTGTTCGAGGTACAGTCGTGCAGATCACTGTCATTATCATAGGAGTACTAGCTCGATCACTAAGAGAAACACTGTCTTGGCTTGTATATATCGACAACTTTTGTCGTCTGTGCTGATGAGCTTATGTAGAAAATTGGATACGGAGTTGCCGGACTTCAAGGCCTATTTTACTGTGGGACGGGTTGCTTTCACCGTAGGAAAGTCATCTACGGCGTGCCACCAGACTCCACCACCACCACCACCATGAAAGGTGACATCTAATGCGTGCTCCGCAATGTATTCTGTCTGATTCAGTCGTCCATGCTCTTGACTGGTTGCACAATATACAAACTCTGGCAGATTCACCATCTTACAAGGAGCTACAGAACAAGTTTGGCAGATCGAATGAACTGATCGAGTCGGCGAGGAGCATCATTTCCGGCGACATGTTCAAGGCGCCAACTGTGGTGGCAGACCTAACGAGTCGCATCGAAGCAGCGAAACAAGTTTCTGAATGCAGCTACGAGGCCGGCACAAGCTGGGGTCAGGAGGTGAATCACTGTCCCTCACAGCTAGCATTTTGCAGGTTTTGCTAATCTGAAACAGCTCATGCGCTCATGTGCTTGCAGGCTGGCTGGGTCTACGGGTCCATGACCGAGGACGTCCTGACCGGGCAGCGCATCCACGCCGCCGGCTGGAGGTCGGCGATCCTGAACCCCGACCCGCCGGCGTTCCTCGGAGGCGCGCCGACCGGCGGACCGGCCAGCCTCACCCAGTACAAGAGATGGGCGACGGGCCTGTTGGAGATACTCCTCAGCCGGCATAACCCGCTCCTCCTCTCCGCGTTCAAGCGCCTCGATTTCCGGCAATGCGTCGCCTACCTAGTCATCAACGTGTGGCCCGTCAGGGCACCTTTCGAGTTGTGCTATGCATTGCTAGCACCTTACTGCCTCATTGCGAATCGCTCCTTCTTGCCAAAGGTATTCTTTTTCCATCACCGGCCGGTCCTTCTTGCCAAAGCGGCAAAGTTTCTGAAAATTTCATCTTCTTGTGACGCAGGCGTCGGAACCGGGTTTCGTCATCCCGCTGGCGCTGTTCCTGGCCTACAACGCGTACAACCTGGGCGAGTACAAGGACTGCCGGCTCTCGGTGCGCGCCTGGTGGAACAACCACAGGATGCAGCGGATCGTGTCGTCGTCCGCCTGGCTGCTCGCCTTCCTCACCGTGGTCCTCAAGACGCTGGGCCTCTCGGAGACGGTGTTCGAGGTGACACGCAAGGAGCACCAGCAGAGCTCGGCCGACGCCGCCGCGGAAGACGCTGACCCAGGGCGGTTCACCTTTGACTCGTCGCCGGTGTTCGTCCCGCCGACGGCGCTCGCGATGCTGAGTGTCGTCGCCGTCGCCGTCGGGGCGTGGAGGGCGGTCGTCGGTACAGCGGAAGGCGTACCCGGCGGTGTCGGCCCGGGCGTCGGGGAGCTCGTGTGCTGCGGCTGGCTAGTGCTATGCTTCTGGCCGTTCGTGAGGGGGCTCGTCGCCGTCGGCAGGGGAAGCTACGGCATCCCATGGAGCGTCAGGCTTAAGGCTGCTCTGCTCGTGGCCGCGTTCGTCCACTTGTGCACACGCAAGTAACTTCGCCGGCGCCCAACTACACCTCCTGCGCATGCAGCGGCGAATCTAGGATTTTGTTTAAGGGTATGCCGTCCAAAAATTTTCATATGCAATTCGGTAAATCTATTTTAGCAATTCGATAATCATTGTAAAATTGACAACATAATTCGATATATATGCACTAAATAACAAAAAAGGCTTAAATTCAAGAATTAACTTCAAACCATCCACTCAGTACACATGAATTTTTTTAAAAGCCGAAGAACAAAGAATCTGATAAAAAATTCACCTAGATCACGAGATCACGAGGACGAGGATGACTGGACAACGACGGACGGGCGACAGCCGATCGCCGAGACGCCAACGGCATGAACCAATGAACGATTTGTATTGGCGCCAGCGTAGGGCAGGGCGAACCGGCGAAGACTGGAAGTCGAAGTGTCGAACCGATGCGCTTCCAGTTCCTCGATCCGTAATGACCGCCGACGGCAATACGGCATGAATCGATGTGTATTGGCGTATTGGCCGTCTAACTAAGTCGCTGGGCTGTTGGGAGCATGGGCCGCGTGGGCCTAACGCTCGGCGCTCACGACTACGGGCTCCGCTTGCCTCTCTCTCGCGGACTCACGCTGCCTCTCGCTCGCGAAGTCACAGATGAGCGTTTTTTTTTCTTTTTTTTCTTTATAAAATATGTATATATACTCGATCTCTACACGGAATTGCAGGTTATGCCGGTGCATACCCGGCATACCCTGTAGCTCCGCCACTGTGCGCATGGTTGGCTGACGTGACGGGAATCATCAGGGGAAAGGAAACATGTTTGCATCCGTAATCCACAACGTCTTGTGCCTAAGATTGTACTGTACCTTTGCTTCCACCGTCTGTACAGAATTCTTGCTAAAGATAATTGGACACAACATGTGGCATGTCGTCTACTGTTAGAATAGAAACTAGAAACAGCAGTGCTAGCGTCCGGACGTTCGGACGGACGTCCGCTCTTGCACTCCATGTCACACGCTTCACGCGGGGCCCGCGTTGCTTGAACGTCACTAGCATCGAGAAGAGGGGGAGGGAGCCGTGTCTGCCTGTGCCTCTATTTCAGATGCCCAGCCAGCACCGGGAGGAGGAGACACCAAGATGAGGCAGCAGAAGGCGATGAGGAAAATGTAACACCCGATCACTTTTGAAACATCTAGAGATGCAACATTTGTCTGAAGACAGATCAAACACTTGAAATATGCATCTGAAACGCTTGCAAAAACACCAGAAAAAAACACTTGAAACAATTGTAAAACATACGTAAGATCCAGATAAAATACTTGCAACATATGTATGAAAAATATACAACATCCAAATAAACACACTTGCAACATACATCTGGAAAAACAGATGAAACATGGGTAACAGAAGCTTGCAATATACGTGTACAATCATTGCAACATCTCGATCTACTTTTGTAACATCCATATAAAACATTTGCAACATATCTATGAAACACATAAAACACTTGAAACATAGGTTTGCAACATGCTATTTCATTGCAACATATCCTTGCTGCTTGCGAATGGAGGCTCGTTGACTTGTAGAGTTCACTGGTGTAGTGCTCGCCGGTGGTGCGGAGCTCACCGCTCCGGTGGAGAAGGCCGTGCTGGGGCAGGAGGCGCAATGGAGAGGGAGGAAGATCGGCTGCAACGCTTGGGTACGGTGGAGATGCCAGCCGGCGGAGCGAAGACGCGATGGAGAGCGCGGTTGCCAAGGCGGCGCAGCAGAGCACGGTCGTGGAGTGTTGTCGCGGCGCTGTGGTGAGGTAAGTTTTTTTAAAACGGTTTCGGGGACGGTCGTTAGGCTGGCATCGTGGCCGAGGTGAGTTTTTTTAAAACGGTTTCGAGGTGAGTGGACGAGTAGATAATAGGGCGGTCGTTAGGTTGATGTTGTGACCCAGCACCAGAGCATTCAGGCGGATGGAAACTCGCTTCCCAGAATTATGCCGAAACAGAAATCCAAGTCGCTCGGCTGGTCGGCGAGAGAAGCAACTAAATTCAGAGCAGATTGCAAGTTACGCAGAAGCTTTCAGGACCCCATCGGGTTTCATCCCGATTGCAACTAAACTAAATTCTTGCAGAAACTTCAGCCCGAAGAAGACACAGCCTGGCGTGATAATAAACACCTAAAAGCGCAGGTAATAAACCAGTGAACGAACTGTGAAGATACGAGGAGACGCTGCTCTCATTTTTAGTCCCAAACAGGAGGGCTACGCATGCGCGATTGAGCTGAAATGGGCGACCGAGCCAATGCCAGGCGTGCCGCAAATAAAGGCACACTCAGAGCACGAGTAATCGGTAGCTCAAATGATCAAAATTAATGCAAAAAAGAACATATAAAATAAAAAAAATACTTAGATTATTTTATGAAAGCCAAATTGGAAGATTTCAAAGATAACCAAATAAAACAAAAAAATAGCCAGATTATGGCCCGTTTAGTTGTGCTGATAAGCCGACTAAAAAATATTGTTGGCTGATTTGTTGTGAGAGAAAAACACTGTTCCGACTGAAAAACAAGCTGAAAAGTACGGATTATATGGAAGCCAAATTAAAAATTTTCAAAAAGGAACCAAATAAAACATACAGAAAATAAAAAAAAAGCCCAAAAAATAATCAGATAACTATTCGAGTAATTTTAACCATTCTTATTTACGAAAAGTTAATTTACACCAATTAAACATAGAACTTACATCTAAATAAAAATAGTAAAACATGTCTTAATAAGATGTAATCTGCTTGTAATAAGGTGGTGTTTAAATTCAGGGGCTAAAGTTTAGGGGTGTCATATGGAGGTGTCACATGACAGTGTTCGGATAGTAAAAATAAAACAAATTACAGAAGTCCTCAGGAATCCGCGAGATGAATTTTATTAAGCCTAATTAATCTACCATTAGCATATGTTACTGTAGCACCGTGTTGTCAAATCATGGCCTAGTTAGGCTTAAAAACTAGTCTCGTAAAGTAGTCGCAATCTATGCAATTAGTTATTTTTTAGCCTATATTTAATACTTCATGTATGTGTCTAATCATATGATGCGATAGAGACTAAACATTAGAGGGGAGAAACTAAACGAGGCCTAAGAATACGGAGTAAATCTGAATGCATGTGTATAGGGGCTGATGTGACGGGTCAGACCTAGGTTTTGTTTAAATCCGGGGTGTAAAGTTTTATGGTGTCACATCGGCTGTTACATCGGGGTGTCACATGGGAGTATTCGGATAGTAATAATAAAACAAATTACAGAAGTCCTCCGTACTCCACGAGACGAATTTATTAAGCCTAATTAATCCGTCATTATCACATATTTATTGTAGCTTTACTGTAACACTACATTGTTAAATCAGGGACTAATTAGGCTTAAAAGATTTGTCTCACAAATTAAATGTAATCTATACAATTAGTTATTTTTTAGTCTATATTTCATACTTTATACATGTGTCTAACATCCTATGGGATTGAACTAGTCTAAAAAGGCCTACCTGTCGACCTATCACTTGCACATGCATTACTGCACATATAGGCCGGTCCAGGCCACGCCCGACCACCCAGAGCAAGAGGCCCGCAATCGCACGCACAAGATCGGATGGATAAGACGCTCGAGATGGGCTCCGTGTGCCCTCACCCCACCCCCGAAACCTCCACCCTCTCACCTTCCCTCACCCTACTCCTCCTCCCGCCGGCCGGCACCGCCCACGGCCCCGGCCATATCGACGGCAGCCCCCCACCAGCACCCACCTCCCACCCAGCCTCCTCCTCAACCACTCTGCTTCGGTTCCCTGAACCCTTCCCTCCACGCGCCCGGATTCACCTCCCTCTTTTCCCCTCCGCCCTGAGCCTGCAGCAAGCCTCGATGAAGCGTTGGCCGGCGGTGGTTCAGGCGTGTGCAGGCGGACCAACTTGACGAGGCGCGCGCGAGGCGTCCTCGATGAAGCGCTGGTCAGCGGTGGTTCAGGCATGTGCAGGTGGACCAGCTTGGCGAGGGCGGCGCGACGCGTCCTCGGTCGATCAGGAGCGGAGCGGCGGTGGAACTCGACCACCTCCCTCTGGCGCACACGGTGGGCGTCTAACAAAATGCCCCCAAGATGTTTCAAGCTCCACCCATCCTGCCGAGACTCGCGCCACCTCGGCGATCGTGGGAGCACGATTGTGGCCGGCCAACCCAATGGAGTTGCGGCACTCTATCGATGCTAAGCCTGGTACGCGCTTTCAAACCTACGTCCTAGAGAATTACTATTGTCCGGTTGATAGGCCTTTGTTGACATTTACTACTGCTATTACTAAACTAACATTACCAGTAAATGCACGGTAATGATTAACATGTCTTTAGCACACTAGTCACCTATCACATACGTATACTCCTAAGTTTGAACTAAGTTGTCATCCCTAGTTATATAGCTAGAAATGTATATTGGTACTATATAAAGGAATCTATCATTTTATGTGACTAGGCAGAAATAACAAGAATGAATATATGAATAAAACTGGTTCTGCAAGCGGACAGATAATTATACCATTGTAGCATTTTACCTAAAGTATTACCAGGTTATCGATTTATATTTATACCACTGGGAAGGTCTAGTTAAACAGAAAATCTATGGTATTGATAACTTCCTATATATATGATGAATGAGAGATAAAACCAATATCATACACTCTACTCACAACAGGGATAAGTCACATGATAAAGATATATATGATAAGTAATGATCAGTCATCATAATAATAAGATAATAGATTCACTCAGAGCACTCTAGCTACTACAGTAACGTCGTAAGACCCGAATATTAGAGAGATAATTCCTAATGTAGTTCTTTAATCATAAGTCAATGAATACTCTAATTAGTGCAACTACATCTAACAATCATTGTTAACATTACTACTATGTCATTATCCACACATAAGGAGCATCAACTAGAGAGGCTTTTAAGACGCAACCGCGTGCTACATAACCTTTGCGCAGGGGATGGACTACAGAGAACTCAACGAAGCTATAATAGTCACCTTCGCGATCTATCACACGTCCCGAAACATCAGGGAGCACTCGCATATATGCAATATATCTAAGCACCACGCCTACATAATGCAAATCATCTACCATAGGTACCTTAGGATAAACGCTATACGAGCATATGCATGAACTCAATAATAATAAAGTAACTATGCTAGACATATAATCAAAGTAAACAATGAACATTGCAATCAAGAACATAAACAAGATGAAGATTAATGTTGCCATAACACTATAATAAACACACAATGATGATACAAGGAGAGAGAGGAGAGCACAAGAATAGTACCAGTCTCCACGCTCTTGACAACGTCGGGAATCCAAGCTAGGTTGACCAACTTGACTCTCTCTAGATCTAGTATAACTAGGCTATCGCTATAAACTAGAGGAACTCTGAGGAACTAGGGTTTCTGGCTCTGGATGGCTTGATCTCAAAATGATTTGATGGCTCCAAGGGGGTCAGGCTCTGTATATATAGTTTGGTGGGATGCACGTCAACCCTTGGATCAAACCTCCTCAAGGTCGGTGGAGGAGGCTCGCAGAAGATGACAGGTTGGGCCCACAGCCAGGGGCCGGTCGACCTGGGGGCCTAGTGCCGCCCGGCCTCCTCCAGAAGCATCTGGAGTCCTGCTTTTGCCTACTGCCTTCTCATGTCTTCTAGAGTCTTCTAGCGTATCTTTTGCGGTGGAATTCCGATAATCCGTTTGATAATTAGGTCCCTCTTGTCAGTTTTTCTGAAATAATTCCTGGAAAATAATAATTCACCAAAACTCATGGAATTTATCAGATAAAACCCTAGACTTCTCTATTTCTATGTTTATTGATCATTTCTCATGTTTATTGCGCTATAAAATGTTGACGCTATCCACCGTCAACAAGCTCCCCCAAACTTACCCTTTGCTAGTCCCTTAGCAAAGCCTGTTTAGCTAAACTTGGATCAGGAGTTGCTACAATGCTTTCACTTCTCAAAAGTACACATGCTTTCAAACAAAAATTCTCCTCCGGATTAGACAAAATTGCTCTAACTTTCAAACTCACCCATATTACTTATAACTATGGAGCTTTTCAACTTTCACTTGGGTCTTGAGCAATTGAAAAACAGAACAATCAAGTATATTTTTATTTTTCTTGAGGAATAGTCTTCCTAGCATCAGTGGTGTTGAGGAATAGTCTTCCTAGTATGATGGGTGTATCTTCTTCCTCGTCTCCCATGTCGAGGACCATGAAGTCGGCGGGGACGAAGTGATCTTGGATTTTCACCATAATGTCTCTTGCTATGTCCTCCGGGAATCGAATCGACTGGTCCACCATCTGCAGCTGCACGTAGGTCGGGTACAACGGTTCGTTACCAAATAAATATTCATATGTTACCTTTGACATTATGTTGACACCCGATCCCATGTTGCAGAAGGTCTTGTGGAAGATTTTCTGATTGATTGCCCATTCAACGATAGGTACACCTAGATCATCCTTCTTCACTAGGAATGGTGGAGTGAGCAAGTGGTCGTATTCTGTTCTGATGGTGTTGATCATCTTGACAGTCTCTTCTGAAATCTTGCTGAGCTTGGTCTTTCTCTAGTTTCTGAAATTCTTCTTCTTAGGCACTGTGTTGCTGGCTTCTTAGGCATGAATGCTTTCTGTGGTAGAGCAGGAGAGTGCAGGATGCGTTCCTTGAATGAAAACTTCTCTTTCTTATCTTTAATAAAAAAAGATAATCTTGGCATGCTCTGCATAGATGATGGCTTTGGCTGTGCATAGGAATGGTCATCCCAAAATAATTGGTGCTCTTTCATCTCCTCCTGTATCCACGACTATGAAATCAACTGGAACATATGACTGTCCCACTCGAATGACTTGTTCTTCTAGGACTCCCTCAAGGTAGCAGATGGAGATGGACTGATCTGCAAGCTACAAATGCATATTTGTTTACAACAAAGGATCTCCTAGAATCTTTTCACAAATTACCTTAGGTATGATGTTGACACTTGCGCCAAAGTCATAGATAGCTTCTGAAAAGACATGGCATCCTATGGAGATAGGAATGATAGGTCTCCATGGATCACCTTTCTTGTCGGAAAGTGAATAGTCAATCCACTTCACATCTGCTGGCTGAGTGTAGTAGTTGGCTGCATTATGAATATCGATAAGATTTGCAGTTTCTAAATCTTCCAGCTGGCCCAGAATCTTACCTTTCTCTAGTGGAGGAACAACAGCTGCCAGCTGAGCTAATTGTGATTCTAGCATTTTATTAAAGCTATGCTGGTTCTTAATAGCAGAAGCAAAGGTATCCATTCTAGCATTTATATTTTCTAGAGCTTTATCTTAGAGGCTACCTTCTTACTCATTTGATCCAATAATCTAGACTTACCAGCAACTAAATCTCTTAAGGGTGGCTGATTGTAATTACTGAAATTATTACCTTAAAAGTTACATTGGTAGTTTGGCCTTTTTTGTTGCTGATTCCATCCTTGATTCTGCTGATTCCATCCTTGATTTGGTTGAGGATGATAACTGTTGTTGTTGATGATGTAGTTCACACCTTCTTGAATTATCGGACAGTTGTTTCCTGAATGCCCAACGTCTCCACTCTTCACAAGTCATGTGAAAGTCATTGATGTGCATGACTTCCTTCTTCTCGATGTCTCGTTCTTCAAGCTTCTTCATTATTAGGTCTAACTTTGCAGACATCATATCAGCTTCCTTGAGTTGATGCATGCCTCCTCCTCTCTTGCGAGGTTGAACATGTTCTTCATTCCAGCTCTAATTTGAGACCATCTTTTCAATGAGTGTTGTAGCCTCATCAAGTTTGAGTGACAGGAAAGCACCTCCGGCTGCAGCATCTATTGACTCACGGGTACTAGTGACTAGCCCATGATAGAAGGTCTACAAAAGTAACCACTTTTCCATCCCATGATGAGGACACTCTGATATATAATCTTAAAAACGCTCCCATGCCTCGAGAATTGATTCATCATGGTGTTGCTGAAAGCTTGAAATCTTCCCACATGGAGCATTGGTCTTGCCTATAGAAAAGAACTTGTCTAGAAAAGCAGTTGAATATTTGTCACATGTAGTATTCTTATCTTTGTTGGCATAGATCCACTGTTTTGCTTTCCCCAATAGTGAAAATGGGAAAAGGCAAAGTAGAGTTGCATCTCTGGATACTCCCTTGAGTGTGAAGGTGTTGCAGATCTCCAAAAAGTGTTGTAAGTGTGCACTTCCATCTTCATGAGCCTTTCCACAGAATTGGCTGGCTTGCACCATGGTAATGAGTGCAAGCTTAAGCTCGAATCCATTCTCTCCGATGTTGACCGCTGGTCCCGTACGAATGTTGGCATTTGTTGGGGCAGAGAATTCACGGAGAGTCTTGTCGGCCATAGCTTCAAATTCCGATGCTAAGCTTCTCTTTGCTTGACTATCTCCCGAAGTTTCTACTATCGGAGTCTTCTTGAGTCTTGCTCTAGTCTTTCTTAGGATTGCTTTAGGATTGCTCGTGTAGTCTTCCAGAAGGTCAAAGCTCATACATTACCCTGCATAAGATACACAAGTAGATAAAATAAGGGTAAGCCTGATTGAGTTAGAGGTCAATTGGCCAATATATATATATATATATATATATATATATATATATATATATATATATATATATATATATATATATATATATATATATATATATATATATATATATATATATATATATATACTTTATAAGTTTAAATACCTTCCCCAGCAATGGCACAAAAAATGCTTGTTGACATTTACTACTGCTATTACTAAACAAACACACCAGTAAATGCATGGTAATGATTAACATGTCTTTAGCACACTAGTCACCTATCACATACCTACACTCCTAAGCTTGAACTAAGTTGTCATCCCTAGTTATATAGCTAGAAAAATGTATTAGTAGTAGTACTATATAAAAGGAACCTATCATTTTATGTGACTAGGTAGAAATAACAAGAATGAATATATGAATAAAACTGGTTCTGCAAGCGGACAGATAATTATACCATTGTAGCATTTTACCTTGAGTATTACCAGGTTGTCGATTTATATTTATACCACTGGGAAGGTCTAGCTAAACAGGAAATCTATAGTATTGATAACTTCCTATATATATGATGAATGAGAGATAAAAACCAATATCATACACTCTACTCATAACAGGGATAAGTCACATGATAAAGATATATATGATAAGTAATGACCAGTCATCATAATAATAAGATAATAGATTCACTCAGAGCACTCTAGCTACTACAATAACATCGTAAGACCCGAATATTAGAGAGATAATTCCTAATGTAGTTCTTTAATCACAAGTCAATGCATACTCTAATTAGTGCAACTACATCTAACAATCATTGTTAACATTACTACTATGTCATTATCCACACATAAGGAGCATCAACTAGAGAGGCTATTAAGACGCAACCATCACCTCTGACGTGACTGCTCTCTACATAACCTATGCGCAGGGGATGGACTACAGAGGACTCAACGAACGATAATAGTCACCTTCCCGATCTACCACACGTCCCAGAACATCAGGGAGCACTCGTAGATATGCAATATATCTAAGCACCACGCCTACATAATGCAAATCATCTACCCTAGGTACCTTAGGATAAACGCTATACGAGCATATGTATGAACTCAATAATAATAAAGTAACTATGCTAGACATATAATCAAAGTAAACAATGAACATTGCAATCAAGAACATAAACGAGATAAAGATTAATGTTGCCATAACACTGTAATAAACACACAATGATGAATAATACAATGAGAGAGGAGAGCACAAGAATAGTACCAATCACCACGCTCTTGACAACGTCAGGAATCCAAGCTAGGTTGACCAACTTGACTCCCTCTAGATCTAGTCTAACTAGGCTATCACTATAGACAAGAGGAACTCTAAGGAACTACGGTTTCTGTCTCTGGATGGCTTGATATCAAAATGACTTGATGGCTCCAGGGGGTCAGGCTCCATATATATAGTCCGATGGGATACACGTGAACCCTTAGATCAAACCGACTTGACATAGGGCTAAGATTGATCCTCAAGGTCGGTGGAGGAGGCTCGCAGAAGATGACAGGTGGGGCCCATAGCCAGGGGCTGGTCGGCTTGGGGGCCTGGTGCCGCCCGACCTCCTCCAGAAGCTTATGAAGTCCCGCTTTCGCCTACTGCCTTCTCATGTCCTCAAGAGTCTTCTAGTGTATCTTTTGCGGTGGAATTCCAATAATCCGTTTGATAATTAGGTCCCCTTTGTCAGCTTTTCTGAAATAATCCTTGGAAAATAACACTTCACCAAAACTCATGGAATTTGTCAGATAAAACCCTAGACTTCTCTATTTCCATATTTATTGATCATTTCTCATGTTTATTGCGTTATAAAATGTTGACGCTATCCACCGTCAATAGCCTTTGTGTGCTATCTCCTCCTTTCATGTCTTCTGGATCTCCTAGACGAATGGGACGTCCCCTGCTCCTGTCGATCTTGTGGCTAGAGGCCTCGACTATCATTTCTGTTCCCACCCTGAGGCTTTCCATGTTGATGCCGACCTCCCCTTGTCTATTCTTCTTCTGTCGCTACCAATGTGGTCAAGCTCCTTCTTCTTCGGATTGGAATATTTGCTATTGATGGAATCATCTTTCGCATCCACGGAGACCGGCAAGCGGCGATGCTCGATGTCAGTTGCATGGCACCCAACAAGAAGGCGGGTCAATATTCAAAATTTGAAACTAATGCCACCGTCCAGGCCCTTTTGTAGCCCGGTACTAAGCCCGGTAACTTGCCTGATCAAATCTCTGACATACAACTGGAGGACACCGCCGTTGAGCTTGCATGTCATCGCAACAGGAACCACGGCGATCTCAGCGAGAAGGACACAGTCAAAAGTACTTTATCTGCTCACTCTCTTAATGCATCGTCTACCCTCACATCTACTTTTATAGCTACTTCTCGGCTACCTAGCTATACCTCCCAATGTGCCCCTCTGACAAACGATGGAAACAACCCTGCTTACTCATCTTTCATTACCGACGCTGGTGCTCAGGCTTATTGCCACCGCAACGTCCATGCATGGGAGCGTCAGACACATATCCACTTCGCCGGCTACGTCTCTGCTCCGGTGCCTGACGGCAAACTGCACTCTCCTCATCGGCCTCCCTGATTTCATAGACACAAAGGAAATTCTCTGCACAAGAAGTGTTTCAAGTGCTTGGCACCCAATCACCTAGTCTCCGCCTGCCGAGGCCTTATAAAATGCTCCAGGTGCCTTCATTCTAGGCATAGAAGTTTTCAGTGCAAAAACTTTGTGATCAACAAAATGTCAGACTCCTTTGAGTCCTCCGCTTTCACCACCGCCCGCTCCACCGCTACTCGCTCCCCCACTACCTCCGCCATGATCACCGCCACCGCCAACATGCTCCACTCCCACTTCGCTAACCCTGTTCCCCATAGCTCCACCACCGTGCCGGATCCTACCCCCACTGTCCACCCCACTGCCCCCCTCTCTCACCTAGTGCAGGGCCCTCTAGCCCGACCCCCGCTAGGCGTGCCATGGTGGAGGCTCCCATGAGCAACAGCAACTATGAGGCGTCGAGGGTGTTTGCCTACGTCTACCTCGAGCATGCAGTGCATAGCCCCCACCTCTTCATCAGGTAGGCCATGAAGTAGGTCTATGGTGCGCCTACTTTCCACCTGGCGGTGTCCTCACGTGGAGTGGGGATCATGGTGTTCATAGATCAGGAGGCGTGCGAGCATATCGTCACGATGTCGCCCATCAACCACGACGGCAACAGCATCATCGTGGAGAGGCACGAGGAAGCCGAGAACCGCTTCTACGCCTTCTACAACATCTACGCTGAGATTGCCACGATCGACTTCCTGCTCGAGAACTGGGAGGAGCCTTTGGCTAGGGAGGCACTGGGGGCCATCAGTAATGTTTGTTTCATTGACACAGACTGCCTTCTTGATGTTGATTACACTTCCATGCGTGTTATCATCTGCCTTGACCATGATCGTGAAATCCCTGAGCAGTTGCTAATGTGCAATCATAGTGGCCCCGCATCCATCGCCAAAATCTACACCATTTGCACCTAGCTTGATGCTAACCCCATGCCTGATTTCAGCAACTACACTTTTGGCCCACTGCCAGCTATGCATGCTCCTCTCGCCTACCACCCTGCCGGCAACCTGCCAACTCAAATGCCTGCTAACCCCTAGAACCTTGTTGCCACCATCCTCAAATGGGAGGTTCCCAACACTACACCTAACCTTCGCCCGGTGCATACCAGGCAAGCCACGCCTTACCCCACTGCTACTGCACGCAATCCTATTCCTCTTTCTCTGCCCTGGTATGCTGTTGGGGGAGTGCCTGAACGTGAAGAAGAGGTGCCGAGCGAGCCGGTCATGAGCACTACTGTTGATGAGGAGGCGACTGCTGCACTGGCTGACCTGAGCTTGGAGGTGCCCCTCAACCTCTCCGCTAGCGGGCACACTGAAGGTGAACATGAGAGTCATGCACAGAAGAGGTGTGCCAGGCGCAAGAGAGCCAAGGACAGTACCCACAAGCTTCACAGGAGCTTGAGGCTTAAGGAGAAGGAGGAAGCCAGCTTTGAGCTCCTAGAAGACAAAGCTGCTCGGGTCCAACAGGCTAAGTTCGACTTCAATGGTGCATCTTGTCGCCTCTGTAATGCTCTTTCCGGTTCTTATCTCCTATCTGACAACTACTATCCATCAGGTGATGATGAGTCTCTTATGGACATTACTGCAGCCTGCGGTGCAAGCAAGGAAGAGCTCGCAGGCCTCTCTGGTGTGACGGCTTCACCATCCACTGGGCAGTGATGAGTCCCCAAGTCAACGTCAACTACGGTTGCGCCACACGTCGCTCCAGGAAGCTACTGACTCCCAATTTTGTCTCAAGCAGCAATGGCGCCCTGATCACCCACCGCGGTCCTTTAGTGTGATGCTTTTGTGTCCCAAGCATGTCTCATGTGTTCTCACACCTTGTATCTCGTTTCCTAGATGTGATCTAAATAATGTAAATAGACTGACAGCTGGTCCAGTGTGATGTCCTATGTATTGTGTGGAACAAGTTTTTAATGAATAGAAGCATCAAAGTTTGCTGTTGGAATGTTAGAGGATTGGGTGATATTGTCAAATGTAGTGATGTCCTTTCTGAACTCCTTTCTTTTAATCCTGATTTGGTCTTCCTCCAGGAGACTAAGTTGGCTAACATATCCATGCAGAAACTCTACTCCTTTCTTCCTCGCCATCTCAACAACTCTATTTATTCTAACGCTAATGGCGCTTCTGGGGGCATCCTCTCTGCCTGGTCTGACTCTCTCTTCACATGTACTAACTCCAACTCTACAACCAACACCTTGGCCATCCACCTCACCTCCTCCTATTCTAAACTATCCTTGTTCATCACCAATGTATATGCCCCGGCTGCTCCTAAACTCAGGCTTGATTTCTTGGATGAACTTAAGTCCATCAGTCCTCCTCCTAACACTCCCTAGATGCTTTGTGGTGATTTCAACATGATTAGATATGCTCACGAGAAAAACAACTCCAACTTCAGGATGAGTGAAGCTAAATCTTTTAACGACTGAATCAATGATATATGCCTCATTGAGATCCCTCTTTTGGATAGGAGCTTCACCTGGTCCAACAAACGCAGTACCCCTACTCTCGAACGTTTGGACAGAGTCTTCATTAACTTGACATGGGATGAACTGCTCCCGAGTACCATTCTCTCCTCTCTCACTAGGACCACCTCGGATCATGTCCCCCTTAAGATCGACATCACCACCTCCATCCTGAAGTCCAAACTCTTTCGTTTCAAAAACTTCTGGGTCTGGGAAGCCAGTTTCTATGACTCTGTGAACGCCACCTAGAATTGGCAGACCAGCAACAGTGACCCATCGGCTGTCCTTGCCGCTAAGATGAAAGATACCCAGTTCGAGCTAAGGGCCTGGAGAAAACAAAAGCCCAATCTCTCCCAGCAAGAAACTGACTGTTGGATTGTGACCAACCTTCTGGATTATGTTGAGGAAGTGTGCCCTCTCTCCCTGCTAGAGCGTAACCTACACACACTCATCGTCAACATCCTCAGTAGGGTCACTCAAGCTAAGCTGCAACTTTGGAAACAACGGAGTAAAATTAGAGCGGCTATTGACGGTGACGAGAATACAAGATACTTCCATGCCTGTGCCAATCAATGTCACCGGCGGAACAAGATTCAGATCATTGAGCATGAAGGCTGTGAGCTCCATAATCATGACCAAAATGCGACTATCCTGCACTCCTTCTACTTTGACCTCCTAGAGTGTTCTCGTCCCACCAACTGGAGGTTTCCTATTGAGGATCTCAACCCTGAAGGGACGCTTGTCCTTGATCACCTGGCTGCCCCCTTTGACCATACTGAGATCTGGCAAGCCTATAGACACATGCATGTCAATGCTAGTTCGGGCCCCAATGGGTTTGGCCCTCTCTTCTTCAAGGCGACTTGGGCAACCATCTCTTCTGACGTCTACGACTTCTTTGCCTCTTTTCACTCTCACTCTACTGACATTGAATGTCTAAATCGTTCCTACCTGGTTCTCCTCCCCAAGAAAGACAATGCTCGTAGGCCTCAAGACTTTAGGCCCATTGCTCTACAAAACACCACTGTCAAAGAGATTTCCAAAGTTCTGACGACCCGGCTCTAGCCTCACATCCCTCTTCTCATTGGCTCTGACCAATCTGGATTTATGTTGGGAAGATGTATCGCTGACAGTTTTGCTTAGGCTGCTAACCTTCTTCACTGCTGCTATCGCCGGAATTCACCCGCCATTATCATGAAGCTTGACTTCCACAAAGCCTTAGAGCAGGGCCCCTACGAGAACTTCACCTCGCGTCCCGAGCGCCCCCAACGGGCGACTCGGGTTGGCTTGCCGGCGCCGCTCCAGCGCCACCACCCAGCCCCTCTCTGGCCGCCGCCGCCGCCCTCTGACACGCGGTGGTGGCGGCCCGGAAAAAAAGCTCCCGTCACACCACCTTTCTCCCCCGTCCCTTACCCCTCACCCTCCTCCTCCAACTTACACCTCCACAACCAACTCCGGTGAGCCAGCCGGCCGGTGGCCAGGATCTGAGGACCCTGTGGCTGATCTGTGTCCCCCATGATGGATCCTTGGTGCTCGGCCGCAGCGTCGGGTGCGCCTCTCCCCTGGCGGCGGCACCTCACCATCGGCCTTCTCCAGCGAACTAGCCGGCGGTGGGCCGGATCTGGGCACCTCGGGGTCGGATCCACGCACCCCCTTATTGGATCTGCTTCTGGCGCGCGGGTGAATGATGGTCAGCGGCCTGCGTGTGGTGCTCGTCACGGTGGACGTGCTGGTGCTCGCGGCGGCAGCCTCAGCCTCGTCGTGGGCGCCTTCCTCGTCCGTGCAGGCCGCTCGCCTCCTTCGCCCCGTGACTCCACCCGCGGCTGCCTGGGTCATGCCCAGCGGCTGCCTCGCTGGGTGTCCGCGCCCTGCGGCGGCGAGGGGGTGACTAGCCAGCGGTCTGCGTGCTTTCGTGGCGGACGCGGTGGTGCTCAGCGGCGGTTTCATCGGCCTCGGGTGCCGTCCGCATCTTCCGTTCCGCCCCTCCGCGGGCTAGAGCTGGAGGCGGAATGTGCTGCAGCAGGTGCACTATGACAGATCGAGCGAGCTGTTGCGGCCTCTATCGGCGAACAGTTTTATTGGGTGAAAACTCTGCCTAGCGTTGATTCGGGCTGGCGGCGGTGGTACTGCCTGTGCCACCTACCTTCTTGAAGGCGTCGCCAAAGTTGCTGTTCGTCGTGCGATTCGCTGCGGCGTTGGGACGAAAGTCTTCTCGTGCTCTTCATTCAACGTTGTTGGCGTCTATGGACGTCATCCCCTTCGTGGAGGCTTCGTTGGAGCACTGTTTGTCGTCCTGCCCCTCTTGCCAGAGTTGCTCTTGGTTGAGCTGTGCCTGCAAGTGCCTTGACTCTATCTTCGTTTTGGTCTGTCCAGCTCGGATGTTTGATGTTGCCACAGTCATGTCTGGGCGGACGCTTTGCCGCCGTAGTCGCTCACCTCTTGCGAATGCTTTGCCGCGGGGTCTCTGGCGGATGCTTTGCCACCATTGTCGCTTACTCTTCACGGATGCTTTGCCGCGTGGTCTCTGGCGGATGCTTTGCCGCCATAGTCGCTCAACTCTTGCGGATGCTTTGCCGCAAGGTCTCTTTTCTCTTCTCGGTGGATGCTTTGCCACCGCGGCTTCATCTCCCTAGCTGGCAGTCCTTTGCGTTGTTATCCACTGCAGGTCCAGTAGGTTAGGTTGTGGTAGGGGCCCTCTCCCTACCATGTTTCTTTCTCTTGTGTATTTTGTTCTTAACCACGATCTCTGTGGTTCGTGTGTTGCGCTGTGGGTTCTCCATAGTCGCGTCGTGTAAGCCAATCTTTCGGCGCTCCCACTTCTTCTTAATGAAATACACATCAATGCGTGTTCCCAAAAAAAACTTCCACAAAGCCTTCAATTGTGTCAATTGGGATAGCCTAGATCGTGTCCTTGGGTTTCCTAACAAATGGTGCACCTAGGTCTAGGACCTTCTGTGCACTGGTAAGACTGCAGTGCTCCTCAATGGTGTCCTAGGCAGATGGATCAACTACCATAATGGTCTCCAGCAATGAGACCCTCTCTCTCCTTACCTTTTCATCATTGTGGCTAACGTCCTTCGCAGGCTGCTCCATCATCCCCACCTAGCTACTTCCATCAAGCACCCCATCGTCCCTGATGGTCCCTGCCCCATGCTCTAGTACACTGATGACACTCTTCTCTTCCTCAAATGCTACCCTGAAGCGATCATTCAGACTAAGAAAATCCTTGAGATCTTTGAGGAAGCTACGGGCTTATCTATCAACTACCACAAGACTACTTTCCTCCCGATCAGTGTGCCTCCGGAAACTGCTCTGTCTCTTGCCAACATCTTTGGTATCACGGTCTCCTCTTTTCCTCAAACCTACCTTGGCCTCCCCTTATCTTCTCATAAAATTTCTATGGCTGATTGCCTGCCCCTGATCTCCTCTTGTGATAAACATCTCTCTGGCTGGTGCGCTTCGCTTCTAAACTATGCCGGCAGGCTTACTCTAACCACTGCTGTGCTTAGTGTTGTCCCCTTACATTACATGTCTGCTATTAACATCCCTAAAACTGTGATCAAGGCCATTGATCGAAGACGCCATGCTTTCTTCTGGACTGGTGATGACACCTGTCATGGCTCCAAATGCTTGGTTGCCTGGGAAAATGTTCAGGCCAAAAAAGATGCAGGTGGCCTCGCCATTGAGGATTTGCATCTTCAAAATCGTTGCCTGCTCATGAAGTTCATCAACAAGCTATTCTCTGGTGAACCGGCTGCTTGGAAGGAATGGATTCTTCATGATGTAACTGCCTTTGATGCCACTACCAACGATACTCATAGCTATCTCTGGAGGATCATCAATGATGAGCTCAACGCCTATCATTCCATTACCTTTGTTGACATTCATGATGGCTCTTCCACTTCTTTCTGGTTTGATCATTGGCTTCCTGATGGTCCCATTTGCTCTTCCCACACTACTCTCTTCTCCCACACTATTCGGCCTAACATCTCGGTGCAAAGTGTTTTTCAGAATAGGTTTGAATTGTGCCTCAGGCCACGGCTAACTAACGCCGCTAGCGCCCAGCTAGCTAATCTTCTATATAGCTTGTAGGAAATCAGGCTTGGTGATGGGCCAGACATCCGACTTCTGAAGATGACCGGAAAACCTTTCAACATGAGGGATGCTTATGCAGCACTGGACCAGACGCATGATTCACCGGATTGCCATGGCAGACGAATCTGGGCGACTCGTGTGCCTAACAAGGTGAAGATTTTTGCTTGGCTGTACTTCAAAGACAGATTGAGCACAAGATCAAACCTCTATGCCAAGCACGTCTTGGACAGTGACCAATGCCAACGATGCGTCCACAACGTTGAAGACAGGCACCACACCTTTTTCGCATGTGAAGCAAGCTCTGAAGTATGGCGGACACTTGGTTTTCATGACATCTCATCCCTAAATGATGGAGACGTCTGGAGTTTTGCCACGCCCACAAGTCTGGACGCGAGCCTTTGGCCTTTCATCTTGCTCACGAGTCACGACACTCTGGAGGTTATGGGATGCCAGGAACGGAGAAGTTTTCAGGGGTGAAAAGAGCAACGGCCGGCTAATAATTAATCGTATTTGTGATGACTTTGTAATCCGGTGAAAGTGCCTCAAAAATGAAGCTCTTGTAAGCAGTCTGAATGACTGGCGTGGCTTCCTTCTCTCTTGTAATGCTGCTACTCACTTCGGTTAGCAGGAGGTTTATTTGGATCTAATGAAATCGTATTTGTGACGACTTTGTAATCTAGCGAAAGTGCCTCAAAAATGAAGCTCTTGTAAGCAGTCTGAATGTGACGTGGCTTCCTTCTCTCTTGTAATGCTGCTACTCACTCCGGTTAGCAGGAGGTTTATTTGGCTCTAATGAAATTTTGGTGGGGAAGCTCTCCCCCCACTCCGCGTTTGTTTCAAAAAAAAAGAACGGATCGATACTCGAATCGAGTGAGGGAAGCCCAAAAATACTCGGGCAAGGTATAGCTTCCCGTTTTTTTTTTGGACGACCTTTTCTGCTTGGAATACACATCATTTTTTTATTTGTTTTTGGCGATTTTTCCGCTTACTATACAGAACAGGTTCCCATCAAACTATGTACTTTCGTCTCCCGTAGAGGATGTAGACCCTTTTAAATTTTTTAGTTAATTACAATCAATGCCGTCATAAATTTGGCATTTCTGAGAAACATTATTATTTTTCATCTAATATCGCTAGTTCCATTACAATTCATCCCAAACTTGAAATATACAACTTTCTATGCTCGTAAACTACATGGACCCATCTAGAAACCATCATATTCTCGTATGGACCCAAAATGGCTCTACTACTCTCCAACTCCTTACTCACTGACATGTGGGTCCTACCTATTATTCCTTTCCTCTCCTTCACCAGACCACCACATCTTCCCCATAAGACGTCTTCGGCGCCACCCTGTCTCCATCGTTCGCCCCACCTCCTCCACTGCAGCGTTGGCCGCGCTGCTCGCCGAAGACACGCTTGATGGTGTCCTCCTCCACTCGCCACAGACGCTTGGGCAGTGGGATGGGCTCAGCCAACGACAGCTGTGCAGGAGGCAACGCAGGTGTGAATGGAGTGCACGGTGTAGCAGGTACGCCCGCGGCCTTCACAACAATCGCAGTCGACCACTGCTAGGCCCGCGCGGAGAGCGAAAAGTTCGAGTGTCGCCCACTCCGGTGATGGGGACCATAGGCAGCGGCGGCGGCTCGCAACATAGGTGAGGAGAGCAGCGTGCGATGGCGGCGTCATGAGACATAGATGACGAGAGCACAGTGGCTGGAGTTGAGTAGTGAAGGAGAGGTAAGGGATGATAGGTGGGGCCCATGTGTTTACGAGTGAAGAGAGGCAAAATGGCAAGGGCATTTTCGTCTATAAAAAATAAAATTGGCTACATGTGGGTCCAAGTAGCCCATGGGCGTACAAAGTGGCATATTTCATGTTTCAAGCAAATTACAATGGCACTAATGTTATTAGACGAGAAATAGTGGTGTTTCTCAGAAACGTTGAATTTATAAAGGCATTGTTCTAATTTTCCTAGGGAAAGTTGACCTTTATATTAGAGATGAGTAGGATTAGGAGCCTGAGGTTGATAGTCAAATTTTAGCTGCCAAAACTTGGGCAAGCCAAGGATTTTACTTCTATTTGGTTTGTTGCCAAAATTTACCAATACCTCTGATTTAACTTGCCAAATCTGGGGCAAATATTTTTGCCTAACTTTTGGCAATGTTTGGTTGCCAAATCTTTGGCTTGGAAATTTTTGAAAGCCAACCAAGTAGGCCCTACATTGTAGAACTAGGTCTTGTCAAACTATACACTTCCATCTCCCATTGAGGCCTTGGTCCTTTTTTCCCATGGAAGGATGACCTTTTTACTAGAGATGAATAGGGGTATTGTCACCCATTAAGGGTTAGGCCCGGTTTGGCACGGCTTCTCCACCGGCTTCAGGAGTCGTTTTGTGCCAAACGGGGTAAAATAAAACGGCTTCATCTAGGAAGCCCCTTAAATCATGCTCTTACAGAGGTTTGAGTGGGATGGAGCCAAAAATAGTGGCTTCACCCAGCTTCACCTCGTCCTTGTGGGTCTAGCATGGGGCTCTATGAGAGCATGTTTTAAGGAGCTCTATATGTGAATCTGTTTTGCCTAACAATTTACGAAAACGGCTCCAACTTCACCGATGGAGTTGTTCATGGAGCTGACATCAAACAGGGCCTTAGTTTGGCTCCTCTTAAAAGGGTACTCCACCTCCACTTGTGGAGCAACTCCTCTGGTGGAGGTGAAAAGGGTACTCCATCTCCTCTTGTGGAGCAACTTCTCTAGTGGAGGTGAGACATTTTGCAAAACGTTTGGCAAAAAGCAGCTCCAATGATAATTTTGTAATCATTTGTGTCAAATCTGTGAGGAGCCCGGAAAAGCCATATTTTCCAGCTATATGTTATTCTTTTTTTAAATTAATCTTGTAATTGTATTAGGCATCGACTATTTGATTTGATCTAAAACAGTTAGATCATCATCGTAAAATCCAACAACATAGGTTCTTTTTTTTTCTGAATATACTCGTACAGTTGTATTAGGAATGAACTATTTAATTTAATCTATGTCGTTGGTTCATCATAAAATCAAATTGTGTAGGCTTTCTCTTGATTAATCTCATATTTTTTAGATCATAATGGCTTATTTTGTTGGCTAAATACTAAGATGGTAAATGTTGTTGTCATGGCCTAAATCGAAAAGCCCTCCTGCCTCGCATCATCTTCTCCAGCAATTTGTATTGGGGTTGTGGAACATCAATGAATTGTTCATCTTCTCCAGCAATTTGTATTGGGGTTGTGGAACATCAATGAATTGTTCGCTTGAACGAACGAAGTATTGAAGGAGCAAGCTGCCTTGCCAATGGCAAAATGAAATAGTAGATTATAGCAAAAAAATCATTTTATTTGTCATCGTTCGTGACATCTGCCAAAGAAAAAAAACATATTATAGTTTCTGATCATGGGTGTAATTAATTCCCAAATATAGGAAAGCTAAGATTGGGTTGTCAAACAAGGAATTGCCTGCGTTTCATAAGGAAACATTGGAGATTCTGTTTTTAAAAGAAAAAAGAACTAGCATACTATTCCTGAACTGATGCTCTCATAAGTTCGATGACTGGTTCAGTACTAATAGCTACAAGAAAACAGAATAACGGTCATGGTACAGTGTTTTTTCTCACAACAAAACAGCTGTAGCCGGCTTATCACAAAAACTATCGGCCGAACTGCTCGTAGTGTTGGGCAAGGCAGCGAGCCAGCAATCCATGCATATGCATTTTGCGGATACACTTGCATGCATCGGAAGATCTGAGATCTGCCCAAAAAAATATTTACGAGGGGGTCGCAAACAGCGACGAGGCCGCGGCCCCGGAATTATCTGATCGAGCAGCAAGCATGTCTGCAACTCCGTTAGTGACCAACAAACCATGCATACAGCAGATCATATATCCACGACAGGTTTAACTGCAAACAGTACTTATTATACGAAACAGTACTTATTATTATACGGTACGACCAGACTGTTGTCTTCAGGCATAAAACAGTTCAACGACGACCAAACTTGACACGAACCACTCTTTTTCAGAAACAAAACAGTTCAAAGACTTCAAACCGACGACCAAACTTGACTCGAACCAGCAGACTCTTTGAGGAACAGATTAAAAGAGTTCGACGACGACCAGACTTAAGTCTTAACACGAAACGACGACGGCAGCAGCATAGCATATAGCATAGCTCAACTCCCAAGTCCATGGAGCAGAGCGATTTGTTGCATCGGCGAGAACATGAGCATGAGCGCGTTGGCGGCCTCAGTCCTCAGATGTTGATCAGCTGCACTATCTCCGACACCGCCAGCTTGAACCTGTCTTCAGCACACAGATTCTCCGGAAAGCTAGCCGAGGCCGACGCCGGATTCGCCTGCAGGTCCGTCGTCCACGACGCAGACAAAAATCAGCTATAGATATAGATAGAAGCTGCTCCTACAAGAGAAACAAGAACCCAGCTGGTAGTGTTTGTTTGGTGACTTACGCGCGCATGGATGCCGTACATGCGGAAGCCGTCGTGGGCAGAGATGGTGATGGTGATGGTGACGACCTCGATGCTGTGCCTCTCCAGCACGAACAGCGTGTCAGGAATCATCTGTGCTATGGGCCGGCATCAGGCCATGGGCCGAGTTATGCTGGAGCTTCGGGTGGATGATCTGCTGGACACTGACGGATGCACATGGCAAGCTGAACTAGGCAACTTCGTCGTCATCCTGCTGCACACGCTCGCCATGGTGCACAAGCTCGTTCCAGAAGCTCACGAAGGGAATGGAGGTGCGCAACGTCAAGAACATGGTCCAGGAGGATGCGTGTCAACCACAAGAGCATGGAAGATCACCGCTGCGGCTTGAGGTCAAGCCGCAATTCAAGGAGAGGGGAATGTCAGGAGCCGCTGCCACATGGGCCCAAGGGCAGGCTGGCGACGGCCCCTTGCCTACAAAAGGCATCGGAGGAACCTAAGGGAGGACATGAATGAAATTATCACCAGAATACCTTTTACTAGCTGTTCTTCTTTCCAACTCTTCCTTCTCCCTCCTCAAGTCTCCCTCTCCTGTACCCAGATTCTCTACCTTCTAGTACCTTCTAGAACTTACTTCTACTGAAAAATTATCTGTTAGCCAGTCTAGCCAGTCTATTGTGCTAACACAGCGCCTTGGTCAGCGTGTCGGGCTCCCACGGGCAGTGCAGGTTGATGTACGCCTCGTTGTTGGCCACGCTCACCACCACGTTCTGCCCGGTCCACGTCTGGAACCCTGCCGCGGGCGCAGGGAACGGCACCGCCCCACGGGGCAGCTGCGCGGCGGCGGCTGCGCCGGACGAGGAGGAGCCGGAGCTGCCCACCCCGGCCGCGGACGCCGCCACTGCCAGGGCCTTGTTCGCGGCGGCCACGGCGGCCTGTTGTGCCAAGCTGTGGACCATGTCCGCCAGGTTCGCCTCCCTCGACGACGCCGGTGCTGGTGCTGGCAGCGCTGGTGGTGCGGGGTGGCGCGAGGATGACGCGCAGCTGCTGCTGCCGGCACCCACAAGCAGCTGCTGCTGGCCGTGCTGCTGCTGCGCCGCCAGCGCGTGCTTGCGCTCCAGCTTCATCTTCTCCAGCTTCTTCTGGAGGGTGCCTTCCAGAGTCCTGATGTAGGTTACGGCCTCCCCAACTATGGTGGCCTTGTCAGCCTGCAAACATCATATCAATTTCAACATAAATGCTACGGTATCCATTGTATCCATTTCTTTTAACTCTCTTCAAATCAAATATATACAAGTCATTGCAAAATTCCAAGGTACTAGTTTCGTTCTACAGTTTTTCCCATTATAACTGTGCTACAGCAGATGCTACCAATACAACTGAAGAATCATTGAATTACGAATAATAAAATCGAACGAAGAAACATTCGCTGAAATCGACGCATATTTGCACAACTGGAAACGTTCCCTGAAAAATCATTGAATCACCAATAGAACACATGCATATTTACAAAATGAAAGATTAAGATAGAACAAAAGGTGAATCCAAGTCCAATAAAATTAACTGAAAACACTCATAAAAGGTTCAAAGCACATTCCTACTATAACCATAATGCATAGTAGTAAGTAGTAACCGCTCATTTGGCCAAACATGAGTGCCGATTATTACGCTCTAAATAAACAGCCTATACTAATAAGGCAGGACCAACTATACTCATCAGGGCAATAGTTTCTTACTTGCCAACGCAATTTTGCATAATCCCTTATTTATCTGTCATCACCATATGCATAGGCCTCAGATGCCATGAGCACACCGATGGCAAATAAGGTATTGCAGTTTCCTTAGCTTTTTAATGAAAATTAAGAAATTGTCCCTTCAGGGAGGGGGTGTCACACCCTCTAGTACATAGTTCACTGAACAAGTATACCACATTTAGATATATATCAAATGTACATTTACATATCAATTGTTGCAAGTGCCAAGTGATTCGACAACCTCATTGTCCCTGTCATGCTGCTAGCGCTACAGCAGACGCTACCTATTCCACATTTAGGATGTTTTATGTCGCGAAGGAAGATGGCTAAGATGAGAGATTAGAATGATGGAAGAGGCACCATTGGAAGGAGGCAATTTGAGTTGGATGGAGGGGGTGTGAAACAAGGACCGGGGCCAACATTCGACATGTTGAAACCTCGGGCTGAGACGGGCTTTAAAAAGCTCAATGACAAGTCCTAGAACCCAAGCCCACCTAAGGCTAACACCGAGCCCAAGAAAAAAGGCAAAGTCCGTCCCTGGGCACCATTTTTACCGATCGATTGGTCTAGGCTCTTTTTGGGTTTCGGTGTCCAAATGCAGAAAACAAAGCCTGAGCCCGGCCCGAGAATTATAGCGGACTAGAAATCAAATCTCCAACCTGCTCAATGCACGCTTTCCATAAAAGAAAAGGTCCACATTACCTCTCTCAACTTTCGCGAAAGTCTGTTTTCCTCCCTGAACTCCAAAAATAAAACACCTCCCTCAACTTTTAAAACCGTTCATCTTATCTCCTTAACCCTATTATAAGAAGTTTTGAAGGCGGTTTTGTCTTTTTCTTTTTCATTTATTCCGACTAAATCTTTAAAAAATCATAGTAAATCACAAAAAATCATAAAATGGAAAATTTAATTTTGTTTGACTCCACATGAGTAGATCTACACAATGAATATATAATATGGTATGCTTTAGTACAAAGTTTTTGCTGCATTGGATCTATGTTTTTCTATAATTAATTGGAATAATTCATAGCTACAGTTTCTATGGTCCAATTATGATGAATTTTTTATGGTGGGCTAATTATTGTATAATTGAACTGTAGGTAAATTTTCATACTCATTGGATCATGTATAGCTTAATTATAGATTTATTTATATTTAACAAGCATAAACCAAAATAAAAATCTATAACTAAGTTATACATGATTCAGTGAGTATGAAATTTTTACTACAGTTTAAGCATACAATAATTAGTCCACCATAAAAATTTCACCACAATTGGACCATAGAAACTACAGCTATGAATTATTCCAATTAATTACAGAAAAGCACAGATCTAAAGCCACAACAAAAATTTTGTACTAAAGCATTTCATATTATATGTTCACTGTGTACTCATGTGAAGTCCAACAAAATTGGATTTTCTATTTTATGATTTTTCTGTAATTTACTATCATTTTTTAAAGATTCAGCCAAAATAAATAAAAAAGATAAAGATAAAACCGCCTTTAAAACTGCTTATAACAGGGCCAAGGAGGTAGGATGAATGGTTTTAAAAGTTGAGGGAGGTGTTTTGCCCAGAGTTCACAAATGAAAAGCGGACTTTTGTAAAAATTAAGGGAGGTAATATGAACTTTTTCCTTTTATAAACAGGTCTAGCTGGCGTATATGATTTCTCAAGAAGCTAGTTAAGTTATGTGATTTTCTCCCAATTTATTTTGTGAGCTGAATTTCGATCGAAAACAAAAAATAACATCAAGCCTCATAGCTGGACTAAATGACACAGTACATCTAAGTGCATATCAAACAGATCCAAACCCAACCAGCTATATTTGGATCTGGAATCCACATCTAGTGCACTTCTTCGGTGGCATCATGCCAAATCTGTAGCAGCCAACCCGTCAACATGCTAACTCATATCTGATAGCCTAACATAAAGATCTAGTGCTAGCACGCTATTTACTACTGGCTCTGCTCCAAATTGTAAGTCGTATTACCTTTTCTAGATACATACTGTAGTTTTTATTATATATCTACACATAATGTGTGTCTTGGAGCATATAGCAAAAACTATATACCTATAAAGCCAGAATGCCCTTGCCTCCTTACTATTTGCATCCAAATCCAAGATCTAAACTGATGAAGGATGCAGTGCAAGGACAGAGAAGATAATATTCGGATGTGGGGAACTCCATAAATGCTTTAGTAGTAAGAAGGCAAATTTTGCTGAAGGACGCCACAGAAACGTGTAATTGATTGGCACACACCACTAAATGGAGAATTTGCCCATTACCATTACAAATTTGTGGTTGTTTGTCAGTGGACACCGCGCCGAATAAAATAATCATTTCCACTGCTTGGGAGAGAAAGCGTAGTGAGTAGATGCTTTTGCCCATGCGTGCCTGACCTTGCGTTATAAAACAAAGGAACGATTTTTTCACCTTGCGCGCGCACATCATAGCGAGATCGCTCATGGAAAACTTAAATCGGGAGAGAGAGAGAGAGACATGCACGGACCTTGTCGGGGAGCTAGGGGAGGAGCGCGTGCAGGGTGCTGAACATGTTCTTCATCTTCTTCCTCCGCTCCCTCTTAGTAAAGATGTGCAAGTTGGGGTCCGCGTCCTCCACCGCGGCGGCGTTGCCCTTCCCGCTGCCACCGCCCACGTCGGCCTCATGGGCACGTTGTTCTCCAGCTACGTTGTTCTTTCCCTCCTTGGTGTTGCTCTCACCGGCGTCAACCGCCGCTGGTCTGGTGGCAGCCTTGGACGACCCAACGTTGTTGTCCTTGCCGGCATGGGGGCGGGGCAACACCTAGATGGCAAGCTTGGATGCGTTCTCCTTGGCGGCATGGAGCGCAGCCGCCGCCGATCTGGTGAGCCTAGACGACCCAGCGTTACCGCCAACATGGGACACCACCTGGATGGCGAGCTTGGTCCTGGCTTTGTTGTCCTCGCCAGCATAGAGCAACACCGAGCTAGCGAACTTGGGCCGCCCGGCGTTGTTGTCCATGTCCTTGCTGGCATGGAGCACTGCGGGGTTTGGGACCTTGAACCCGGCGTTGTTGTGCTCACCGGCATGGAGCACCATCGGGTCGTCGAGCTTGGACCTGGTGGTGTTGTCCACGATAGCCTGGGGCACGGTCGGGCTGGTGATCTTAGATCCGTCGTTGTTACCATCGCCGGCATGGAGCACCGCCGGGCTAGCGAGCTTGGATCGGGCGGCGTTGCTGTCCACGCCAACATGGGACCCGAATTTGCTGTTGTCGCAGTCATGGAACATCGCCGGGCTAGCGAGCTTGGACCCAGCAGTGTCGTTGCCCTTCTCCTCGCCGGTAAGGAGCACTGTCGGGCTTGCGAGCCTGAACTCAGTTTTGTTTTCCTCGTCGGCAAGGAGCACCGTCGGGCTGGCGTTCTTGGACGTGGCGCTGCTGTCCTCACCGGCCTGGAGCACCGCCGGGCTGGCGATCTTGGACGCGTTGTTGCTGTCCTCGCCGGCAGAGAGCACCGCTAGGCTGGCACACTCAGACGACTCAGCGTGGGGAATGAGGCACAGCGACCGGGCAGGGCTTATTGGGTTGGGTTGCACCACTTGGCTGAGCCAGGGGCAAACTCGTCCAGTCACCTAACGTTCTCTCTCCGAAACAAATAAACCTGAATTCGTAATGTGTCTCGACCAATAACGCAGTTGGCAGTGTGCGGCAGCCAAAACAACGTTTCTCCAGTGTGCCAGCCCAAAATTTGCCAGAGAAATACCCATGTGCACATCCATTTGCGGGAAGCAATATACTTTTGTGTGTGAAGGAGTCCGGCCTTCCAGAAGCAGCAGGAGTTGTAATCCAGCTAGGAATACATATTGGCCGTTGGACGTCGCTTGCAGGCGCATGGAGGATGACACCCCGTCCGTCCGCCACACAGTACGGTGGCAAACGGACAAACAGCGAGGAAAGGCCAGTAACCGCCGGCCGGCCGGGCGCACCCAGCCCGACGACGGGACCGCCAGCCAATGATTCGCCGGCAGTTCATGCACGCGATCTGTGGTCACGACGTCACGGATCACGTCGGAACATGGATGCTGCCCAGTCCAGCTATCTAACTGTCGCACGTGTACAGCCGCATGCAGCAGATAGATGCCGCAGTTTTATTTGGATATTCTCAGTCCCCTGGATGTTCTGACGGAGCAATGGTTAATGGTTCAATTTGAGCATATGTCGGAAACTGCCATCTGTATCCCAGATGACTGGATCGATCCATTTGCACTGGGATCAGCGTAGCAGCCACGACAAAACAAAAGGCTCCGTCGCCGTCGATATGCACCGGTGATCATGTACGTGTTCCAAATTAAATCTAGACTTCACTTTAGGTTTAAAAAAACACTGAATTATGAAAGCTCACGGGTGCCGATCTGAGAAAAGAGAGAGGGGGAGCTGATAGAGTGCCGACACAAACCCTAACTCATGCTTATATACCTGGACATAAGTAACGGCCCCCCTGGGACCTCAAGCCTTACGTAAATAAAATGGCCGTCTTCATATATCGATTTTGCAAGACGGTCAATTTTCAGTGTCTCTGTAAATAAAACGACCGCCTTCATTAAAACGTTAGGTATTTTACAAGACACGTAACAATTCTGCCCGCCTCCAAACATAAAAGAGGTGTGTCTACTAAAATCATTTTTGTAGTAGTGATAAATAAAATAAAACAAGGACGAAGCTAGCAAGAGGCGATAAAGAAAATGAGATATCCCAGAAAAGAACATAAAAATAGTCGAGGAAACATGGAACCATTTTCATCCTGTTCTCATACCTATTTTCCTTTTTTCATACCATTTTCACTCTTAAAAATAAGAGTCCTACCAAATTATAAAAAAGGGGTCCTTTCTGGTGGAGAGATAACTTGAAAACCTTCCTGATTTCAAGATCATGGGCAAGCTTAGCTTGTGTAACCAAGTTCTTAAAACCAGCTTGCCAGATCTCCTCTCCTTTGCAAAGAATAAGTATATCTCTGTTGAAAAAGTCTGCAACCAAGATGATATCAACCAACTTCTCCAACCGCAAGTTTCTGAAATAACCTTCACACAACTTCAAATCATGTCACAGAAAGTGGAAGAATTGCAGCTGAATAATGATAGTGACACCTCGAAGTGTATCTAGGGCTCCAATTTTGTGCCATCAAGTGCTTACAAGGCCCTGATAGGCCATTCACATATACATGAGTCTTACCGGTGGCTATGGGATTGCTTTTGTCAGCCAAAGCACAAAGTCATTTTCTACTTGCTCATCAAGAACAGACTCAGCACGAGAAATATCTTGAAAAGAAGAAATATGCATCTACCTTCTTGCAGTTGTGTCCTGTGTAATCAGGATGCCGAGGAGACTATCTATACAACACCTCTTTCTCCGGTGTCAGTTTCGAAAGCAATGTCAAGAGATTATCAACTTAGACATCCCCCCCAAATGCAGACTTCCCTGAAATCACAAGTTACCTCAAAGATAGACTATGGCCCCAATTCTTCATGGTAACAGTGACACTACTTTGTTGGGCAATTTGAACAGCACGGAATAATCATATTTTTAATGGAATTCGTCCGTGTTTAGCAGCCTACCGACTTACTTTCGTCAGGGAATTGCTATTGCTCTCCCATAGAGTCAATTCAAGACTTTTCAACACCTTTTGATCAATAGATACAGACGTGTAATCAGTAGGCTTTGTCTTATTTTCTTTTTGTTTCGTTCTTTGTTTCTTGAATTCCTTCTTTGTTAAACTCTTGTAACCTTTGTTTATTCGCTATAATATATTCATTGTAGAGGCGCAGCCCCTCTAGATTCCTTAAAAAAATATAGAAAACAACATATGAGCCAAGTCTATATATACCTAATAATAAAGAAGCAAAATTTCAGACTCTTTTTTTCATCCATCCATTCTTTTTTATCTGTCTTCCTATAACTACCGAACAATTGAGAGTTTCTTTTATCTGGACTTATATATATAACTCGTGCTCATACGAGTTAGAATAGCTCTTGTCTAACGTGATACAAAGTCTGATTCCAAAACATATTGGATCGTGCAAGAACAAATTAATAACCGGCACTACCGAAATCAGCCGCTTTGCCGAGTGTCCAGGGCACTCGGCAAAGCCATAAATACACTCGGCAAAGGCTTTGCCGAGTGCCACACTCGGCAAAGAGCACACGGCAAAAAAGCTGTCGGTAAAGCGGCCTTTGCCGAGTGTCTTTTATCGGGCACTCGGCAAAGGCTTTGCCGAGTGCCCGACACTCGGCAAAGGCCGAACCGAAAAATTCTGAAAAAAAATAGGAAAAAAAATTTTAAAATATTTTTTTAATTAGAGGAGGGACCCCACTGGCCAGTTATATGGCAACTGCTGCCAAGTGACCAGCCAAAGCAATTTTTTAAAACTTTGCGCCCAGCGAGAATCGAACATGCGACCTCTCACACACACGCGAGCTCCTCTACCACTACACCTCTCTTTCATTTGCGTCTATATTCCATTTCGGTTCCCCAAATATTATACCAAATCAAGTGTAAATTGATTGTTTGAGGCCCTAAACGAATTCAAATTAAAAAGTTGTCAACTACAAAGTTTCATAACTTTTCGAGATCTACAATTTTCATTTAGGAAGTTTCTCCATCCGAGGTCGTTTGAAAAATTCGAATTTTAAAATTTTAAATTTCAAACGTAGTTTTGCATGACAAGATGATTTCAAATTAAAAAGTTGTCAACTACAAAGTTTCATAACTTTTCGAGATCTACAATTTTCATTTAGGAAGTTTCTCCATCCGAGGTCGTTTGAAAAATTCGAATTTTAAAATTTTAAATTTCAAACGTAGTTTTGCATGACAAGATGATTTCAAATTTAAAAGTTGTCAACTACAAAGTTTCATAACTTTTTGAGATCTACAAAGTTTATTTT
Organism: Saccharum hybrid cultivar R570; assembly: GCA_038087645.1. Lineage (NCBI taxonomy): Eukaryota > Viridiplantae > Streptophyta > Magnoliopsida > Poales > Poaceae > Saccharum > Saccharum hybrid cultivar. Next base: position 1,732,994 of record JAQSUU010000543.1, read on the forward strand.
GGTTATTTTTCCATCCGAGGTCTTTTGAAAAATTCGAATTTTAAATTTTTGAAATTCGGATGCAGTTTTGCATGACAACATGATTTCAAATTAAAAAGTTGTCAAATACAATGTTTCATAATTTTTTGAGATCTACAATTTTCATTTAGGAAGTTTTTCCATCTGAAATCGTGGTTCTAACATTATTAACAAAATCTTATATATCTCTCTTGTAGTTTTATAAAACTATATGAGAGACGTGTAGATTTTGTGAACAACGTTACTATCGCTTTGTCGAATGAAGAAATGACCAAAATAAACTTTATAGATCTTAAGAAGTTATGAAACTTTGTAGTTAAAAACTTTTTAATTTGAATTCATTTAGGGCTTCAAAATGTGTTTTAAAAAACTGCTTTGCCGAGTGCCAAAAAAAAACACTCGGCAAAGACCTTCTTTGCCGAGTGTTTTTTTTTTGCACTCGGCAAAGCAGCTTCTTTGCCGAGTGTTTTTTTTGACACTCGGCAAAGAATGTCTTTGCCGAGTGTTTTTTTTGCACTCGGTAAAGCAGCTTCTTTGCCGAGTGTTTTTTTTTGCCGAGTGTTTTTTATTTAGCACTCGGCAAAGAGCTTCTTTGCCGAGTGCCCGAAAAAAAACACTCGGCAAACCACATGGCACTCGGCAAAGAACCGGATTCCGGTAGTGCGGCCAACAAACAAATGTATTGCAGCTACAACTCTGTCTCTCTGCAATAGTCCAATTGAACCTAGTTCGACTGAACAGGTGCATGCAGGCACAGGACACCAAATTTCTAATCCTAATCGGACTCAAGCCAAGAACCTGTTATGACCAAAACAGGTGCATGCAGGGACAGGATATCTCCAAGCTCCTAATCGGACTGACATATAGTCACGAAACTAAAAATAGCTAGCATCCAGACTAAAACTTGAATATTAAACAACTAACTCTGACCTCCTGGATATACATGTCTCCTCCTCCCTGTGTTTGACACATGCACATGTGTATATAGCACCAGCATAGTTAAAGAGTATCTTCAAGAGTTTCTTAAATATTCCTCCTAAAAAGTCTATATTTTTCAACACCTAAAAAGGTATTGGGAGAAAAAAGAAGTCTATCTCCAATAGTTCCTAATATTTCACATCTAAGAAATCAAATTTTGGTTCCACTTGGGTTTTTTTTGCCAGCCTTTTTTTTCTAGCATGGTCGTGACTGCGCACGCCGCCGCCTCCTTTCCTGCGTGTTGCCCTACCCCTGCTCCGATCCTCCCAGCCGGCGTTGGCCTCCTGGCAACAGCCGACCGTGGCCTCTATCCAGCAAGCCGTGGGCACATCACAGGCGGCCTCGCCAGCTCCTAGCCTGCCGGCGGCATCTCCCAGCCACAGGCCGCCGGCAGGCAGCTTCCGGTAGGCCGGCCATCTGCAGGCAAAGCTGGTAGTAGTAGTAGCATTCAGCAATGCGCCCAGCAACAATCAGCCGGCAATGCAGGCAATCAGCAGTCATGTCAAAAGCACAGGCTATCTGCAGGCATACATGGTTAATGTCAAAAGCAGTCCATCTAGCATCTGCAGGCATACATGGTTAATGTCAAAAGCAGTCCATCTAGCATCAGCAGCAGGTAGCAATCACCAGCAGCAGCAGTAGTTGCCGGTCACTTGGCTTCACTTGAGCCATCAGTACCAGGAACACAGAAGAAGCAACTCATTTAAACAGTGGAGCAGACAAGCCAAGCAGGCGCAGTGCCATGCACCACAGTGCCGTGCAGCCGGCCACAGAACACATGTATAATCACAAGATAAAAATGCTTGCTAATGCAAATAGTACTTGGCAGATACAAACTCAAGGTTGTTCACTGAATGACAATATAAAAATGCAGCAGGCACACAGCGGCCTTCAACAGATACGCAGCAGCAGGCATACATCGTCATCGCACAGCAGCATCGCACAACAGCAGGCACACAGCGGCATCGCACAGCGGCAGCAGGCGGCCAGCGGGCAGCCACGGCATGGCACACAGAGGAGCAGCCCGCCATGGCCTGGCACACAGGCGGGCCATGACCTAGCACGGCAAGCAGATAGTACCAGTTCTAATCCAGTGACACAAGCTCGTTGCAGCAGATCCAAAAGAGCACGGCCACGACAAATCATAGTGACGGCGGCGGGCATGGGAAACCTATCGGCGGCGGCGGCCGGCAGGAAGCCATGGCGGCGGCGGCGGCGGCGGCGGCACAGCAAGCCCACGACAAACCGGTAGATCGGAGTACGTACCTCGTTGCTACGTCCGCGGCGTCGTTCGTCGACCAGGACGGCGAGCGTTGGAAGACCACCGTCGATCAGGCTTGGTACGTGCGAAGGAGGGAGCCGCGGGAAGGAGCGATGGAGAAACAGATCGCGATGAAGGAGCGCGGGAAGACGGGAGCCACGGCAAAAGAAATCGCGGGAAGAAGGATGCCGCGCGGGAACGCCGTATCCGCCCGAGCTCGCTTCCGCATAAAGTTACGCGGAAGGGGGGAAATTTCCGAAGTGCGTAAATTTTAGGAGGAAGTATCAGGAGTTGTTGGAGAGGGATTTTTTTATTTTTCTAAAAATAAGGATTAGAAGACAGTTTGGGGAACGATGCCAATTAGTGGTCAGCAATTTATCTTTGAATTCCAGTAGAGTAGAGGAAATACCAATATAATTTCTTTGCTTCTTTTTTCAGTTTTCATGAGAAAATTATCTCCTTCATATATTAGCTTGGCTGGCAAATGAGCAACGATTGATAGAGCTGCATCCTTAATCTTGCTTTTCTTTGCATCAAATAAAAATGAACCAAATTAAATAATTTGATGAGTTTTGGGCTTATCATCCTCTGTCACGGTGTCGTGCTTAGGGAACACAATGTGAGCTCCTGCTGGAACGTCGTGACCAGGAGCAGCCCCGGAACGGTGTACATGTTGGTCCTCATGACCAGTCACTGCATGTTCGACAACAACCGTTGGTCGTCAGCGTATAAGAACATCTTGTCCTCGTAGTCGTGGTCGAGGTGGAGGTATACGAATGCCAGCAATTGTGTCGATGCTGAAGTAGGTGTAACTCGCCAGGGAAAGTCACATGGGAGCAGCTACGTCGTGCCAGAGAATGGATCACAAAAGAGCTCGTCCATCTCGATGCTCGAGTCCATGAGGACACATCGGTGAGCACCACGTAGAGGAACGTCGATGCGGCCGCCAGGATGTGGTTGCCTAGGCCACGGTACGAGATAGAACGGAGTCTGATTACTATGTTAATAGATCTCATTGCAACGCACAGAAATATTTGCTAGTAATTAAAAAAAGGGGCTGCTATACTCGGCTTTGTAAGAATCCAAGTTAAAAAAAGGAGCAGGATCCAACTGACTATTTTGTAAGTATATACAAGTAAAAAAAGGAGGGGGAGGCGGATCAGTAATCGAATTTGGATTTGAATCATTAGTAAAGAACAGACCTTTGGTTCAACATATTAGTCTCGGCTATAGTTGGAGTCCGGGACTAATGTGAGCATTAGGCCACTCCCAATGCAAAAAAAACTATTAACAGTTTCTATAGCCTAGGACATCGTACCAAAACACTATCCTATCATGTGCAGGATTTTCTATAGTATAGCGCCCTGTTCGTTTGGACTTATCAGCAGAATCAGCAACCATCCAGCAGTGTTTTTCTCTCACAACAAACCAGCGAACAGTGCTTTCAGCACAATAAACCAGCGAAACGAACAGGCTGTAGGATATAAGTTGGGATAGAATCCATGTTTGCTCTCCTAGTGGGCTACGAGTAGTTTTTTATCCATCGATAACTGTGAAGACCCAGTTTCTTAGTTAGACTTGATTTCTTAGATTTTCCTCTCTTTTCTCATTAAATCACTTGCCACATCAGCAAATTGCCTATGTGGCAGTACAATTAATATTTATAGAAATTACCATAGTTTCTACATTGTAATGTCCTTAGTCCCGGGGCCAAAACCAACAGGGACTAAAGGGTCTACATTAATCCCGGCACCAACTAATGTAGACCCTTTAATCTCGATCGGTAATACCAGCTCAGACTAAAGATCCTCCAACAGGTTAGTTTAAAAGAAAAACATTATATCCATAGTCACATGTGATGTTTGGGTGGGGTGGAAATGTACATGCCAGGAATGCATGAGGTCTTAGGCTCAAATTCTACGACACCCAAAGGTGGGAAGGCATTATTATTTTTTAAGCCTCAGAGGAACCTTTAGTCCTGTCGTGTATCAATATTAGGGATACCCAACCAAAGAAAGTAAACAGCACATCTGTGTTAACCATTCGAGGCTTAGGGAACAATCTCCGTCTCGACTAACCCTTGCGCCCCAGCGAGAACAATCTCCGCACCCAACCCCTGTGACGTAAGCACGGGAGCGCCCGACCCCCTCGGCATAGTTCCGCTGTGCCCGAGGGACGCGTAAGGCCCTCGAGCGCAGCTGGAAGCTACGTGGGCCCCCACCACGATACCCATTTTCAATGATGGGACGAACACAACCACGCATAGTGAACGAGGGATGGGAGCCGTGTTACGACATGACCCCAGTCATTCCACCACGATGGTGTCCATGCCTCTGTAGTAACAGGGGTAACGGTAACTGTGCTATCTAACCCCCTCTCTACGCAAATCCGGACGTACGCGCCGCCCATCCTTAATAGTACAAAAGCACACAGGACAAAGCGTGGATACAACGCATTGCACCAGTGGACGGAGAGGCCAAAAGCTCGACGCCCATTGCGTCCCTGCGCTACAGGGTAAACTGCTCACGCCGGATAAGAAGGAAGACAGCCACACCCGAGGACACCTTTTTGTTTTTCTCTTTCGTCTTTTTTTCCTTTCACTTTTTTACCACAAATGTAACATGAACCCTTTCCTTAGCAACCATAAAAGGGGAGGCAGGGGCCACATCTAGGAGGGGACCCGATTGAAACACAACTAGCTGAGCAAGCACTCAAGCTCAGACACCACAAAGAGACTTAGAATCCGCTCCCTCTCTCAAAAAAGATTATAACCCCTACTATGAGCACTCTGGTGCAAGGCAACACGAGCAGTAGCAATATCCACTGGACGTAGGGACATTGTTGCCTGAACTAGTATAAACTCTTGTGTCCGTATTGCACACCATCCAGACCTAGAGATGTAAATACAAATTTACTCGTCTTAGTGTCTACAGCGCAGTTTTAGACACCGACAAATCCGGGTTCAAATTAACCGGGACTAAAAGGCTTTGGCACCCGGGATTATAGGTTAGTTTTCTACCAGTGAATGCTGATCAAATTGTTGCTGATGTTGTCGAATGGACGAGTCTTCACCGATTTTGCTGCTTGTGGTGTCGTGAAGGGCCTGTCTGTGTATGCACAGTCCACGGGGTTATCCATGTATTATGCAGTGAAATCGATAGTTTAATGTAAGAGAGAGAGAGAGAGCAAAAGAAGAAATGAGTTTCACAGTCGAGGATGGAACTCTCATGCTCCGTTACCAACTCAAGATGACTCATAGAATTAAAATCTCTATATGAAATAAGTGAATGAAACTATGCAATGATAATGATGGTTTAACTCTTCGCTGAGAATATCCTAAAACAAAGGAAAAATAAATTAACTATGTTGAAGATTATACAATATACTGCAATGTGCCAGGCGAAGATAGATACTGCACCTTGGCTTCGAGCGTGTGTCGTCTATATATGATCACCCGTACCAACTGGTTCCGTATATGTTTTCTTGTGGTTCTCGCTACAGCTGACTGGTGGGAGTGACCAAGCGCCCGTCCGGCTGGATCGGTCGGCCATGGCGAGCACCAAAACGAAGCTGCAGCTGCAGGAGAGGGTCCGGCTCCACCGCACGGCGTGGAAGCTAGCCGACTTCGCCGTTCTCTTCCTGCTCCTGGCCCTCCTCGTTCGCCGTGCGTCGTCGCTGGTGGCGGCGGGCGGCGCGGCGCCGGCGTGCACGTGGTGCTGGGTCGCCGCGCTAATCTGCGAGGCGTGGTTCACGATGGTTTGGCTCATCAACATAAACGCCAAGTGGAACCCGGTCCGCTTCGACACGCACCCTGAACGCCTCGCCCAACGGTGAGTGGTATAGTGGTGGCTACCTACACTAGGGCCTAGGTTTCCAGGAAAACGTACGCTAGTATGTAGAATCGGAGTACGTAGCTTTTTTTTTTGCTTCGTCAACTCAATCTACTGCGTTGTTCAATGATTTATTTGTCGTCAGGACGAGCGACGCCGAGCTGCCGGCGGTGGACATGTTCGTGACGACGGCGGACCCGAAGCTGGAGCCGCCGCTGGTGACGGTGAACACGGTGCTGTCGCTGCTGGCGCTGGACTACCCGGCGGGCAAGCTGACGTGCTACGTCTCCGACGACGGGTGCTCGCCGGTGACCTGCTACGCCCTGCGCGAGGCCGCCGAGTTCGCCAAGCTCTGGGTGCCGTTCACCAAGAAGCACGGCGTCAAGGTCAGGGCCCCCTCCGTGTACTTCTCCGCCTCCAGCGCGGCGGAGCGTGGCGGGGCCGCCGACGACGCCGAGTTCCTGCGCGCTTGGACGTCCATGAAGGTAATTATTTTTTTCTGCAGTCACTAACATCCGCCAGTGTCTAATCGTGTTCTTTGCACGTAGAACGAGTATGAGGAGTTGGTCCGCCGGATCGAGAACGCGGAAGAGGACTCTCTAGTCCGGCGCGGCGACGGCGAGTTCCCCGAGTTCCTGGGTGCTGACCGCAGGAACCACCCGACCATAATCAAGGTAGAGACGAACGTTAGGTGATCGATCGAGCTCCTTCGTTCTATTCTATGAGCCCATCTCTTTGCTTTGTTTTCTTGCTAACAAACATGACCCACGTTCTTCTGCTGCCGCGACCGCGAGTGTTCAGGTGCTCTGGGACAGCAGCAGCAAGAGCAAGAGCAATCAGGTTGCAGGCGATGGAGTCCCAAGCCTCATATACGTCTCCAGGGAGAAGAGCCCCACACAGCACCACCACTTCAAGGCCGGGGCCATGAACGTCCTGGTACGTACGTTATCGGTGTTCAGTCCCATCTAACGCAGTCCGTGCCGCATATTGCCATGGGTGGCAACTGGCAAGGCAACGGCATGGCATGCAGCAGGATAAGCTCACCGTCCGTAGTGCAACTGATGAGTGGAGAGGTGCCTCCTGAGCCTGAACATGCATTTCCCTGTGCACTGACTGCAGACGAGGGTGTCCGGCGTGGTGACCAACTCTCCCATCATGCTAAACGTGGACTGCGACATGTTTGCCAACAACCCGCAGGTCGCCCTCCACGCCATGTGCCTCCTCCTGGGCTTCGACGACGACGTCCACAGCGGCTTCGTTCAGGCGCCGCAGAAGTTCTACGGCGCCCTCAAGGACGATCCTTTCGGGAACCAGATGCAGGTTCTGTTCGAGGTAATGTACACGTCCCTGTCATTATCATTAAGAGATCGAAACAATGTGTTATCTTGTATATATCGACAACTTTGTCGTCTGTGCTGGTGAGCTTATGCAGAAAATTGTATACGGAGTTGCCGGACTTCAAGGCATATATTACTGTGGCACGGGTTGCTTTCACCGTAGGAAAGTCATGTACGGCGTGCCACCAGACTCCGCCACCACCACCAGCGTGAAAGGTGACATCTTTCGAATGACTGACTGTGCTCCGCAATGTATTATCATTCAGTCTATGCTCTTGACTGGTTGTATTGTACAATACAAACTCTGGCAGATTCACCATCTTACAAGGAGCTACAGAACAAGTTTGGCAGATCGAATGAACTGATCGAGTCGGCGAGGAGCATCATTTCCGGCGACATGTTCAAGGCGCCAACTGTGGTGGCAGACCTAACGAGTCGCATCGAAGCAGCGAAACAAGTTTCTGGATGCAGCTACGAGGCCGGCACAAGCTGGGGTCAGGAGGTGAATCACTGTCCCTCGCAGCTAGCATTTTGCAGGTTTTGCTAATCTGAAACAGCTCATGCGCGCATGTGCTTGCAGGCTGGCTGGGTCTACGGGTCCATGACCGAGGACGTCCTGACCGGGCAGCGCATCCACGCCGCCGGCTGGAGGTCGGCGATCCTGAACCCCGACCCGCCGGCGTTCCTCGGTGGCGCGCCGACCGGCGGACCGGCCAGCCTCACCCAGTACAAGAGATGGGCGACGGGCCTGTTGGAGATACTCCTCAGCCGGCATAACCCGCTCCTCCTCTCCGCGTTCAAGCGCCTCGATTTCCGGCAATGCGTCGCCTACCTAGTCATCGACGTGTGGCCCGTCAGGGCACCTTTCGAGTTGTGCTATGCATTGCTAGCACCTTACTGCCTCATTGCGAATCGCTCCTTCTTGCCAAAGGTATTCTTTTTCCATCACCGGCCGGTCCTTCTTGCCAAAGCGGCAAAGTTTCTGAAAATTTCATCTTCTTGTGACGCAGGCGTCGGAACCGGGTTTCGTCATCCCGCTGGCGCTGTTCCTGGCCTACAACGCGTACAACCTGGGCGAGTACAAGGACTGCCGGCTCTCGGTGCGCGCCTGGTGGAACAACCACAGGATGCAGCGGATCGTGTCGTCGTCCGCCTGGCTGCTCGCCTTCCTCACCGTGGTCCTCAAGACGCTGGGCCTCTCGGAGACGGTGTTCGAGGTGACACGCAAGGAGCACCAGCAGAGCTCGGCCGACGCCGCCGCGGAGGACGCTGACCCAGGGCGGTTCACCTTTGACTCGTCGCCGGTGTTCGTCCCGCCGACGGCGCTCGCGATGCTGAGTGTCGTCGCCGTCGCCGTCGAGGCGTGGAGGGCGGTCGTCGGTGCAGCGGAAGGCGTACCCGGCGGTGTCGGCCCGGGTGTCGGGGAGCTCGTGTGCTGCGGCTGGCTAGTGCTCTGCTTCTGGCCGTTCGTGAGGGGGCTCGTCGCCGTCGGCAGGGGAAGCTACGGCATCCCATGGAGCGTCAGGCTTAAGGCTGCCCTGCTCGTGGCCGCGTTCGTGCACTTGTGCACACGCAAGTAACTTCGCCGGCGTCCCAACTACACCTCCTGCGCATGGTTGGCTGACGTGACGGGAATCATCAAGGGAAAGGAAACATGTTGCATCCGTAATCCACAACGTCTTGTGCCTAAGATTGTACTGTACCTTTGCTTCCACTGTCTGTACAGAATTCTTGCTAAAGATGGACACAGTATGTGGCATGTCGTCTACTGTTAGAATAGAAAACAGAAACGGCAGTGCTAGCACCCAGACGTTCGAACGGACGCCCGCGCTTGCACTCCGTGTGACACGCCTCACGCGGGGCCCGCGCTGCCTGAACGTCACCAGCATTGAGAAGAGGGGGAGGAAGCAGCCAGCACCAAGAGGAGGAGATATCAAAACGAGGCAGCAGAAGGCGATGAGAAAAATGCAACACCCGATCTACTTTTCAAACATCTAGAGATGCAACACTTGCAACATTTGTCTGAAGACAGATAAAACACTTGAAATGTGTATCTGAAACGCTTGCAAAAACACCTGAAAAAACACTTGAAACCATTGTAAAACATACGCAAGATCTAGATAAAACACTTACAACAAATATGTGAAATATATGCAACATCCAAATAAACACACTTGCAACATACGTCTAAAAAACAGATTAAACATGGAAAACAGAAGCTTGCAACATACGTATACAACAATTATAACATATGTAACATCCCGATCTATTTTTGCAATATCTATATGAAACACTTGTAACATACCTATAAAACACCTAAAACACTTGAAATATAGGCTTGCAACATGCTCTTTCATTGTAACATATCCTTGCTTCTTGCGAATGGAGGCTCGTCAGCGTGTAGAGTTTACTGGTGTAGAGCTCGCCGGTGGCGCGGAGCTCACCGCTCCGGTGGAGAAGGCCGCGGCGAGCAGGAGGCGCAATGGAGAGGGAGGAAGATCGGTTGCGGCGCTCGGACATAGTGGAGATGCTAGCCGGTGGAGCGGAGGCGCGATGGAGAGGGAGGCGCGATGGAGAGCAAGGGTGCCAAGGCGGCGCGGCGGAGCACGGTCGTGAAGCGTTGTCGCGGCGCTGCGATGAGGTGAGTTTTTTTTAACAGTTTCAGGGCGAGTAGACGACCAGATAAGGGACGATCGATAGGCTGGCGTCGTGGCCGAGGTAAGATTTTTTTAGAACGGTTTTGAGGTGAGTGGACGAGTAGATAAGAGGCGATCGCTAGGTTGCCGTCGTGACCCAGAACCAGAGCATTCAGGCGGATGGAAACTCGCTTCCCAGAATTATGCCAAAACAGAAATCCAAGTCGCTCGGCTGGTCGGCGAGAGAAGCAACTAAATTCAGAGCAGATTGCAAGTTACGCAGAAGCTTTCAGGACCCCATCGGGTTTCATCCCGATTGCAACTAAACTAAATTCTTGCAGAAGCTTCAGCCCGGAGAAGACACAGCCTGGCGTGATAATAAACACGTAAAAGCGCAGGTAATAAACCAGTGAACGAACTGTGAAGATACGAGGAGACGCTGCTCTCATTTTTAGTCCCAAACAGGAGGGCTACGCATGCACGATTGAGCTGAAATGGGCGGCCGAGCCAAATGCCAGGCGTGCCGCAAATAAAGGCACACTCAGAGCACGAGTAATCGGTAGCTCTTGTGCTGGTGGCACGGTGCGCGGTATGTGCACACAGCGAACCTAAACATTGTTCAAGAAAGATTTGGCAGTCACCATACACATGGTTAATACATCAGGCGGATGACAGGTGCGCCTCGCAATTACTTGTCTACTTTGCGCTCGAGTGATTTAGAAGGTCCTGGCGCTCGAGTGTTAGATGGGTGACAAACACTCGATTGGCTGGAAAATTGGTACGATTTGCAGAATCGAGTGATTGAGACCCTAAAACACTTGATTCTCGTAACCACAGGATTTAGATCAAATGATCAAAATTAATGCAAAAAAGAACATATAAAATAAAAAAATACTTAGATTATTTTATGAAAGCCAAATTGGAAGATTTCAAATATAACCAAATAAAACAAAAAGATTAGCCAAGATTTTGATCAAATGATCAAAATTAATGCAAAAAAGAACATATAAAATAAAAAAATACTTAGATTATTTTATGAAAGCCAAATTGGAAGATTTCAAAGATAACCAAATAAAACAAAAAAAATTAGCCACATTATGGCCCCGTTTGGTTGTGCTGATAAGTCGGCTGAAAAACACTGTTAGCTGATTTGTTGTGAGAGAAAAACACTGTTTCGGCTGAAAAAACAAGCTGAAAAGTACGGATTATATGGAAGCCAAATTAAAAATTTTCAAAAAGAAACCAAATAAAACATACAAAAAATAAAAAAAAAAGCTCAAAAAATAATCAGATAACTATTCGAGTAATTTTAACCATTCTTATTTACGAAAAGTTAATTTACACCAATTAAACATAGAACTTACATCTAAATAAAAAAGTAAAACATGTCTTAATAAGATGTAATCTGCTTGTACTAAGGTGGTGTTTAAATACAGTGGCTAAAGTTTAGGGGTGTCATATGGAGGTGTCACATGGCAGTATTCGGATAGTAATAATAAAACAAATTACATAAGTCCTCAGGAATCCGGGAATCCGCGAGACGAATTTTATTAAGCCTAATTAATCTACCATTAGCACATGTACTGTAGCTTTACTGTAGCACCACGTTGTCAAATCATGGCCCAATTAGGCTTAAAAATCGTCTCGTAAAGTAGTCACAATCTGTGCAATTAGTTATTTTTTTAGTCTATATTTAATACTTCATGTATGTGTCTAACCATATGATGTGATAGAGACTAAACTTTAGAGGGGATGTGCAATTAGTTATTTTTTTAGTCTATATTTAATACTTCATGTATGTGTCTAACCATATGATGTGATAGAGACTAAACTTTAGAGGGGAGAAACTAAACGAGGCCTAAGAATACGGAGTAAATCTGAATGCATGTGTATAGGGGCTGATGTGACGGGTCAGACCTAGGTCTTGTTTAAATCCAGGGTGTAAAGTTTTGGGGTGTCACATCGGCTGTTACATCGGATGTTACATGAGAGTGTTCGGATAGTAATAATAAAACAAATTACAGAAGTCCTCCGTACTCCACGAGACAAATTTATTAAGCCTAATTAATCCGTCATTATCACATATTTATTGTAGCTTTACTGTAACACTACATTGTTAAATCAGGGACTAATTAGGCTTAAAAGATTTGTCTCGCAAATTAAATATAATCTATACAATTAGTTATTTTTAAATCTATATTTCATACTCTATACATGTGTCTGACATCCTATGGGATTGAACTAGTCTAAAAAGGCCTACCTGCCGACCTATCACTTGCACATGTAGTACTGCACATAGGCCAGTCCAGGCCACGCCCGACCACCCAGAGCAAGAGGCCCGCAATCGCACGCACAAGATCGGATGGATAAGACGCTCGAGATGGGCTCCGTGTGCCCTCACCCCACCCCCCAAACCTCCACCCTCTTACCTTCCCCCACCCTACCCCTCCTCCCGCCGGCCGGCACTACCCACGACCCCGGCCATATCGACGGCGGCCCTCCACCAGCACCCACCTCCCACCCAGCCTCCTCCTCAACCACTCTGCTTCGGTTCCCTGAACCCTTCCCTCCACGCGCCCGTCAATCACCTCCCCCCTTTTCCCCTCCGCCATGAACCTGCAGCAAGCCTCGATGAAGCGTTGGTCGGCGGTGGTTCAAGCGTGTGCAGGAGGACCAACTTGGCGAGGCGCGCGCGAGGCGTCCTCGATGAAGCGCTGGTCACCGGCGGTTCAGGCGTGTGCAGGTGGACCAGCTTGGCGAGGCCGGCGCGACGCGTCCTCGGTCGATCAGGAGCGGAGCGGCGGTGGAACTCGACCACCTCCCTCTGGCGCGCACGGTGGGCGTCCGAGAAAATGCCCCCAAGAAGTTTCAAGCTCCGCCCGTCCTGCCGAGACTCGCACCACCTCGGCGATCGTGGGAGCACGATTGTGGCCGGCCAACCCAACGGAGTTGCGGCACTCTGTCGATGCTAAGCCTAGTAAGCGCTTTCAAACCTACATCCTGGAGAATTACTATTGTCCGGTTGTTAGGCCTTTGTTGACATTTACTACTGCTATTACTAAACTAACATTTCCAATAAATGCACAGTAATGATTAACATGTCTTTAGCACACTAGTCACCTATCACATACCTATACTCCTAAGCTTTAACTAAGTTGTCATCCCTAGTTATATAGCTAGAAATGTATATTGGTATTATATAAAGGAATCTATCATTTTATGTGACTAGGTAGAAATAAAAAGAATAAATATATGAATAAAACTGGTTCTGCAAGCGGACAGATAATTATACCATTGTAGCATTTTACCTAAAGTATTACCAGGTTGTCGATTTATATTTATACCACTGGGAAGGTCTAGTTAAACAGAAAATCTATGGCATTGATAACTTCCTATATATATGATGAATGAGAGATAAAACCAATATCATACACTCTACTCATAACAGGGATAAGTCACATGATAAAGATATATATGATAAGTAATGATCAGTCATCATAATAATAAGATAATAGATTCACTCATAGCACTCTAGCTACTACAGTAACGTCGTAAGACCCGAATATTAGAGAGATAATTCCTAATGTAGTTCTTTAATCACAAGTCAATGAATACTCTAATTAGTGCAACTACATCTAACAATCATTGTTAACATTACTACTATGTCATTATCCACACATAAGAAGCATCAACTAGAGAGGCTTTTAAGACGTAACCGTCATCTCCGACGCGACCGCGCTCTACATAACCTATGCGCAGGGGATGGACTACAGGGAACTCAACGAAGCTATAATAGTCACCTTCGCGATCTATCACACGTCTCGAAACATCAGGGAGCACTCGCAGATATGCAATATATCTAAGCACCACGCCTACATAATGCAAATCATCTACCCTAGGTACCTTAGGATAAACGCTATACGAGCATATGCATGAACTCAATAATAATAAAGTAACTATGCTAGACATATAATCAAAGTAAACAATGAACATTGCAATCAAGAACATAAACAAGATGAAGATTAATGTTGCCATATAACATTGTAATAAACACACAATAATGAATAATACAAGGAGATAGGAGAGCACAAGAATAGTACCAGTCTCCATGCTCTTGACAATGTCGGGAATCCAAGCTAGGTTGACCAACTTGACTCCCTCTAGATCTAGTATAACTAGGCTATCGCTATAAACTAGAGGAACTATGAGGAACTAGGGTTTCTGGCTCTGGATGGCTTGATCTCAAAATGACTTGATGGCTCCAAGGGGGCAGGCTCTATATATATAGTTCGGTGGGATGCATGTCAACCCTTGGATCAAACCGACTTGACGTAGGGCTAAGATTGATCCTCAAGGTCGGTGGAGGAGGCTCGCAGAAGATGACAGGTGGGGCCCACAGCCAGGGGCCGGTCGACCTGGGGGCCTAGTGCCGCCCGACCTCCTCCAGAAGCATCTGGAGTCCCGCTTTCGCATACTACCTTCTCATGTCTTCTAGAGTCTTCTAGCGTATCTTTTGTGGTGGAATTCCGATAATCCGTTTGATAATTAAGTCCCTCTTGTCGGATTTTCTAAAATAATCCTTGGAAAATAATAATTCACCAAAACTCATGGAATTTATCAGATAAAACCTTAGACTTCTCTATTTCCATGTTTATTGATCATTTCTCATGTTTATTGCGCTATAAAATGTTGACGCTATCCACCGTCAACAAGCTCCCCCAAACTTACCCTTTGCTAGTCCCTTAGCAATGCCTATTTAGCTAAACTTGGATCAGGAGTTGCTATAATGCTTTCACTTCTCAAAAGTGCACATGCTTTCAAACAAAAATTCTCCTCCGGATTAGATAAAATTGCTCTAACTTTCAAACTCACCCATATTACTTATAACTATGGAGCTTTTCAACTTTCACTTGGGTCTTGAGCAATTGAAAGACAGAACAATCAAGTATATTTTTATTTTCTTGAGGAATAGTCTTCCTAGCATCAGTGGTGTTGAGGAATAGTCTTCCTAGTATGATGGGTGTATCTTCTTCCTCGTCTCCCATGTCAAGGACCATGAAGTCGGCGGGGACGAAGTGATTTTGGATTTTCACCATAACGTCTCTTGCTATGTCCTCCAGGAATCGAATCGACTGGTCCGCCATCTGCAGTTGCACGTAGGTCGGGTATAGCAGTTCATTACCAAATAAATATTCATATGTTACCTTTGACATTATGTTGACACCCGATCCCATGTCGCAGAAGGTCTTGTGGAAGATTTTCTGATTGATTGCCCATTCAACGATAGGTACACCTAGATCATCCTTCTTCACTAGGAATGGTGGAGTGACCAAGTGGTCGTATTCTGTTCTGATGGTGTTGATCATCTTGACAGTCTCTTATAGAATCTTGCTGAGCTTGGTCTTTCTCTAGTTTCTGAAATTCTTCTTCTTAGGCACTGGTGTTGCTGGCTTCTTAGGCATGAATGCTTTCTGTGGTAGAGCAGGAGAGTGCAGGATGCGTTCCTTGAATGAAAACTTCTCTTTCTTATCTTTAATGAAAAAAGATAATCTTGGCATGCTCTGCATAGATGATGGCTTTGACTGTGCATAGGAATGGTCATCCCAAAATAATTAGTGCTCTTTCATCTCCTCATGTATCCACGACTATGAAATCAACTGGAACATATGATTGTCCCACTCGAATGACTGGTTCTTCCAGGACTCCCTTAAGGTAGCAGATGGAGATAGACTGATCTGCAAGCTACAAATGCATATTTGTGTACAACAAAGGATCTCCTAGAATCTTTTCATAAATTACCTTAGGCATGATGTTGACACTTGCGCCAAAGTCGTAGATAGCTTCTGGAAAGACATGGCATCCTATGGAGATAAAAATGATAGGTCTCCATGGATCACCTTTCTTGTCGGAAAGTGAATAGTCAATCCACTTCACATCTACTGGTTGAGTGTAGTAGTTGGCTGCATTGTGAATATCGACAAGATTTGTAGTTTCTAAATCTTCCAGCTAGCCTGAAATCTTACCTTTCTCTAGTGGAGGAACAGCAGCTGCCAGCTGAGCTAATTGTGATTCTAGCATTTTATTAAAGCTATGCTGATTCTTAATAGCAGAAGCAAAGGTATCCATTCTAGCATTTATATTTTCTAGAGCTTTGTCTTACAGTCTACCTTCTTACTCATTTGATCCAATAATCTAGACTTACCATCAACTAAATCTCTTAAGGGTGGCTGATTGTAATTACTGAAATTATTACCTTAAAAGTTACCTTGGTAGTTTGGCCTTTGTTGTTGCTGATTCCATCATTGATTCTGCTGATTCCATCCTTGATTTGGTTGAGGACGATAACTGTTGTTGTTGATGATGATGTAGTTCACATCTTCTTGAATTGTCGGATAGTTGTTTCCTGAATGCCCAACGTCTCCACTCTTCACAAGTCATGTGAGAGTCATTGATGTGCATGACTTCCTTCTTCTCGATGTCTCGTTCTTCAAGCTTCTTCATTATTAGGTCTAACTTTGCAGACATCATATCAGCTTCCTTGAGTTGATGCATACCTCCTCCTCTCTTGCGAGGTTGAACATGTTCTTCATTCCAGCTCTGATTTGAAACCATCTTTTTAATGAGTGTTGTAGCCTCATCAAGTTTGAGTGACAGGAAAGCACCTCTGGCTGCAGCATCTATTGACTCATGGGTACTAGTGACTAGCCCATGATAGAAGGTCTACAAAAGTAAGCACTTTTTCATCCCATGATGAGGACACTCTAATATATAATCTTAAAAACGCTCCCATGCCTCAGGAATTGATTCATCATGGTGTTGCTGAAAGCTTGAAATATTCCCACGTGGAGCATTGGTCTTGCCTGTAGGAAAGAACTTGTCTAGGAAAGCAGTTGAATATTTGTCCCATGTAGTATTCTTATCTTTGTTGCCATAGATCCACTGTTTTGCTTTCCCCAATAGTGAAAATGGGAAAAGGCAAAGTAGAGTAGCATCTTTGGATACTCCCTTGAGTGTGAAGGTGCTGCAGATCTCCAAAAAGTGTTGTAAGTGTGCACTTCCATCTTCATGAGCCTTTCCACAGAATTGGCTGGCTTGCACCATGGTAATGAGTGCAGGCTTAAGATCGAATCCATTCTCTCTGACGTTGACCGCTGGTCCTATACGAATGTTGGCAGTTGTTGGGGCAGAGAATTCACGGAGAGTCTTGTCGGCCATAGCTTCAAATTCCGATGCTAAGCTTCTCTTTGCTTGACTATCTCCCGAAGTTTCTACTATCGGAGTCTTCTTGAGTCTTGCTCTAGTCTTTCTTAGGATTGCTTCAGGATTGCTCGTGTAGTCTTCTGGAAGGTCAAAGCTCATACATTACCCTGCATAAGATACACAAGTAGATAAAATAAGGGTAAGCCTGATTGAGTTAGAGGTCAATTGGCCAATCAATCTTATTTATTATATATATATATAAGTTATCAATACTTTATAAGTTTAAATACCTTCCCCGGCAACGGCGCCAAAAATGCTTGTAGACATTTACTACTGCTATTACTAAACTAACACACCAGTAAATGCATGGTAATAATTAACATGTCTTTAGCACACTAGTCATCTATCACATACCTACACTCCTAAGCTTGAACTAAGTTGTCACCCTAGTTATATAGCTAGAAATGTGTATTAGTACTATATAAAAGGAACCTATCATTTTATGTGACTAGGCAGAAATAACAAGAATGAATATATGAATAAAACTGGTTCTGCAAGCGGACAGATAATTATACCATTGTAGCATTTTACCTTGAGTATTACCAGGTTGTCGATTTATATTTATACCACTAGGAAGGTCTAGCTAAACAGGAAATCTATAGTATTGATAACTTCCTATATATATAATGAATGAGAGATAAAACCAATATCATACACTCTACTCATAACAGGGATAAGTCACATGATAAAGATATATATGATAAGTAATGATCAGTCATCATAATAATAAGATAATAGATTCACTCAGAGCACTCTAGCTACTACAATAACATCGTAAGACCTGAATATTAGAGAGATAATTCCTAATGTAGTTCTTTAATCACAAGTCAATGCATACTCTAATTAGTGCAACTACATCTAACAATCATTGTTAACATTACTACTATGTCATTATCCACACATAAGGAGCATTAACTAGAGAGGCTTTTAAGATGCAACCATCACCTCTGACGCGACCGCTCTCTACATAACCTATGCGCAGGGGATGGACTACAGAGGACTCAACGAACGATAATAGTCACCTTCACGATCTACCACACGTCCCAGAACATCAGGGAGCACTCGCAGATATGCAATATATCAAAGCACCACACCTACATAATGCAAATCATCTACCCTAGGTACCTTAGGATAAACGCTATATGAGCATATGCATGAACTCAATAATAATAAATTAATTATGCTAGACATATAATCAAAGTAAACAATGAATATTGCAATCAAGAACATAACCAAGATGAAGATTAATGTTGCCATAACACTGTAATAAATACACAATGATGAATAATACAATGAGAGAGGAGAGCACAAGAATAGTACCAATCTCCACGCTCTTGACAACGTCAGGAATCCAAGCTAGGTTGACCAACTTGACTCCCTCTCGATCAAGTCTAACTAGGCTATCACTATAAACTAGAGGAACTCTAAGGAACTACGGTTTTTGTCTCTGGATGGCTTGATATCAAAATGACTTGATGGCTCTAGGGGGTCAGGCTCCATATATATAGTCCAATGAGATGCACGTGAACCCTTAGATCAATCCGACTTGACATAGGGCTAAGATTGATCCTCAAGGTCGGTGGAGGAGGCTAGCAGAAGATGACAGGTGGGACCCATAGCCAGGGGCTGGTCGGCTTGGGGGCCTGGTGCCGCCCGACCTCCTCCTAAAGCTTCTGGAGTCCCGCTTTCGCCTACTGCCTTCTCATGTCCTCTAGAGTTTTCTAGCGTATCTTTTGCGGTGGAATTCCAATAATTCGTTTGATAATTAGGTCCATTTTGTCGGCTTTTTCTAGAATAATCCTTGGAAAATAACACTTCACCAAAACTCATGAAATTTGTCAAATAAAACCCTAGACTTCTCTATTTTCATATTTATTGATCATTTCTCATGTTTATTGCGTTATAAAATGTTGACGCTATCCACCGTCAACAGCCTTTGTGTGCTATCTCCTCCTTTCATGTCTTCTGGATCTCCTAGACGAATGGGACGTCCCCTGCTCCTGTCGATCTTGTGGCCAGAGGCCTCGACTATCATTTTTGTTCCCATCCTGAGGCTTTCCATGTTGATGCCGACCTCCCCCTTGTCTATTCTTCTTCTGTGGCTGCCAATGTGGTTAAGCTCCTTCTTCTTCGGATTGGAATATTTGCTATTGATGGAATCATCTTTCGCATCCACGGCGACCGGCAAGCGGCGATGCTCAATGTCAGTTGCATGGCACCCAACAAGAAGGCAGGTCAATATTCAAAATTCAAAACTAATGCCAACGTCTAGGCCCTTTTGTAGCCTGATACTAAACCCAGTAACTTGCCTGATCAAATCTCTGACATACAGCTGGAGGACACCGCCGCTGAGCTTGCATGTCATCGCAACAGGAACCACGGGGATCTCAGCGAGAAGGACACAGTCAAAAGTACTTTATCTGCTCACTCTCTTAATGCATCGTCTACCCTCACATCTACTTTTACAGCTACTTCTCGGCTACCTAGCTATACCTCCCAATGTGCCCCTCTGACGAATGATGGAGACAACCCTGCTTACTCATCTCTCATTACCGACACTGGTGCTCAGGCTGATTGCCACTGCAACGTCCGCGCACAGGAGCGTCAGACACATATCCACTTCGACGGCAACATCTCTGCTTCCGTGCCTAACGACAAACTGCACTCTCCTCATCAGCCTCCCTTATTTCATAGACACAAAGGAAATTCTCTACACAAGAAGTGTTTCAAGTGCTTGGTACCCAATCACCTAGTCTCCGCCTGCCGGGACCCTATAAAATGCTCCAGGTGCCTTCGTTCTAGGCATAGAAGTTTTCAGTGCAAAAACTTTGTGATCAACAAAATGTCAGACTCCTCCGAGTCCTCCACCTTCACCACCACCTGCTCCACCGCTACTCGCTCCCCCACTACCTCTGCCATGATCACCGCCACCGCCAACATGCTCCACTCCCATTTCGCTAACCCTGTTCCCCATAGCTCCACCACCGTGTCGGATCCTACCCCCACTGTCCACCCCCATGCCCCCTCCCTCACCTAGTGCAGGGCCCTCCAGCCCGACCCCCACTAGGTGTGCCATGGTGGAGGCTCCCGTGAGCAACGACAACTATGAGGCGTCGAGGGTGTTTGCCTACTCTACCTCGAGCATGCAGTGCACAGCCCCCACCTCTTCATCAGGCAGGCCATAGAGTAGGTCTGTGGTGTGCCTACTTTCCACCTGACGGCGTCCTCGCGTGGAGTGGGGATCATGGTGTTCGTAGATCAGGAGGCACGCGAGCAGATCATCACGATGTTGCCCATCAACCATGATGGCAACAACATCATCATGGAGAGGCACGAGGAAGCCGAGAACCGCTTCTATGCCTTCTACAACATCTACGCCGAGATTGTCGCGATCGACTTCCTGCTCGAGCACTAGGAGGAGCCCCTGGCCAGGGAGGCGCTGAGGGCCATCAGTAATGTTTGTTGCATTGACTCAGACTGCCTTCTTGATGTTGATTACACTTCCATGCGTGCTGTCATCCGCCTTGACCATGATCCTGAAATCCCTGAGCAGTTGCTAATGCGCAATCATAGTGGCCCCGCATCCATCGCCGAAATCTACACCATTTGCACCTAGCTTGATGCTAACCCCATGTCTGATTTCAGCAACTACACTTTTGGCCCACTGCTAGCTCTGCATGCTCCTCTCGCCTACCACCCTGTCGGCAACCTGCCAACTCAAATGCCTGCTAACCCCCAGAACCTTGTTGCCACCATCCTCAAATGGGAGGTTCCCAACGCTACACCCAACCTTCGCCCGGTGCATACCGGGTAAGCCACGCTTACCCCACTGCTACTGCGCACAATCCTATTCCTCTTGCTCTGCCCTGGTATGCTGTTCAGGGAGTGCCTGAACGTGAAGAAGAGGTGCCAAGCGAGCCGGTCATGAGCACCACTGTTGATGAGGAGGCGACTGCTGCACTGGCTGACCTGAGCTTGGAGGTGCCCCTCAACCTCTCCGCTGGCGGGCACACTGAAGGTGAACATGAGAGTCATGCACAGAAGAGGCGTGCTAGGCGCAAGAGAGCCAAGGACAGTACCCACAAGCTTCACATGAGCTTGAGGCTTAAGGAGAAGGAGGAAGCCAGCTTTGAGCTCCTAGAAGACAAAGCTGCTCGGGTCCAACAGGCTAAGTTCAACTTCAATGGTGCATCTCGTCGCCTCCGTAATGCTCTTTCCCGTTCTCATCTCCTATCTGACAACTACTATCCATCAGGTGATGATGAGTCTCTTGCGGACATTGCTGCAACCTACGGTGCGAGCAAGGAAGAGCTCACAGGCCTCTCTGGTGTGACGGCTTTGCCGTCCACTGGGCAATGATGAGTCCCCAAGTCAACGTCGACTATGGTGGCGCCACACGTCGCTCTAGGAAGCTGCTAACTCCCAATTTTGTCTCAAGCTGCAATGGCGCCCTGATCACCCACCGTGGTCCTTTAGTGTGATGCTTCTGTGTCCCAAGCATGTCTCATGTGTTCTCACACCTTGTATCTCGTTTCCTAGATGTGATCTAAATAATGTAAATAGACTAACAGCTGGTCCAGTGTGCTGTCCTATGTACTGTGTGGAACAAGTTTTTAATGAATAGAAGCATCAAAGTTTGCTGTTGGAATGTTAGAGGATTGGGTGATATTGTCAAATGTAGTGATGTCCTTTCTGAACTCCTTTCTTCTAATCCTGATTTGGTCTTCCTCCAGGAGACTAAGTTGGCTAACATATCCATGCAGAAACTCTACTCCTTTCTTCCTCGCCATCTCAACAACTCTATTTATTCTAACGCTAATGGCGCTTCTGGGGGCATCCTCTCTGCCTGGTCTGACTCTCTCTTCACATGTACTAACTCCAACTCTACAACCAACACCTTGGCCATCCACCTCACCTCCTCCTATTCTGAACTATCCTTGTTCATCACCAATGTATATGCCTCGGCTGCTCCTAAACTCAGGCTTGATTTCTTGGATGAACTTAAGTCCATCAGTCCTCCTCCTAACACTCTTTGGATGCTTTGTGGTGATTTCAACATGATTAGATACGCTCACGAGAAAAACAACTCCAACGTTAGGATGAGTGAAGCTAAATCTTTCAACGACTGAATCAATGATATATGCCTCATTGAGATCCCTCTTTTGGACAGGAGCTTCACCTGGTCCAACAAATGCAGTACCCCTATTCTTGAACGTTTGGACAGAGTCTTCATTAACTTGACATGGGATGAACTACTCCCGAGTACCATTCTCTCCTCTCTCACTAGGACCACCTCGGATCATGTCCCCCTTAAGATCGACATCACCACCTCCATCCTGAAGTCCAAACTCTTTCATTTCAAAAACTTCTGGGTCTGGGAAGCTAGTTTCTATGACTCTGTGAACGCCTCCTAGAATTGGCAGACCAGCAACAGTGACCCATCGGTTGTCCTTGCCGCTAAGATGAAAGATACCGAGTTCGAGCTAAGAGCCTGGAGAAAACAAAAGCCCAATCTCTCCCAGCAAGAAACTGACTGTTGGATTGTGATCAACCTTCTGGATTATGTTGAGGAAGTGTGCCCTCTCTCCTTGCTAGAGCGTAACCTGCGCACACTCATCGTCAACATCCTCAGTAGGGTCACTCAAGCTAAGCTGCAACTTTGGAAACAACGGAGTAAAATTAGAGCGGCTATTGACGGTGATGAGAATACAAGATACTTCCATGCCTGTGCCAATCAACGTCACCGGCGGAACAAGATTCAGATCATTGAGCATGAAGGTTGTGAGCTCCATAATCATGACCAAAATGCGACTATCCTTCACTCCTTCTACTTTGACCTCCTAGAGTGTTCTCGTCCCACCAACTGGAGGTTTCCTATTAAGGATCTCAACCCTGAAGGGGCGCTTGTCCTTGATCACCTGGCTACCCCCTTTGACCATACTGAGATCTGGCAAGCCTATAGACACATGCATGTCAATGCTAGTTCGGGCCCCAATGGGTTTGGCCCTCTCTTCTTCAAGGCGATTTGGGCAACCATCTCTTCTGACGTCTACAACTTCTTTGCCTCTTTTCACTCTGACTCTACTGACATTGAATGTCTAAATCATTCCTACCTGGTTCTCCTCCCCAAGAAAGACAATGCTCGTAGGCCTCAAGACTTTAGGTCCATTGCTCTGCAAAACTCCACTGTCAAAGAGATTTCCAAAGTTCTGACGACCCGGCTCCAGCCTCACATCCCTCTTCTCATTGGCTCTGACCAATCTGGATTTGTGTTGGGAAGATGTATCACTGACAGTTTTGCTTAGGCTGCTAACCTTCTTCACTGCTGCTATCGCCGGAATTCACCCACCATTATCATGAAGCTTGACTTCCACAAAGCCTTAGAGCAGGGCCCCTACGAGAACTTCACCTCATGTCCCGAGTGCCCCTAACGGGTGACTCGGGGCGGCTTGCCGGCGTCGCTCCAGCGCCACCACCCAGCCCCTCTCCGTCCGCCGCCGCCACCGCCCTCTGACGCGCGGTGGCGGCGGCCCAAAAAAAAAGCTCCCGTCACACCACCTTTCTCCCCCGTCCCTTACCCCTCACCCCCCTCCTCCAACTTGACACCTCCACGACCAACTCCGGTGAGCCAGCCGGCCGGCGGCCAGGATCTGAGGACCCTGTGGCTGATCTGTGCCCCCCATGATGGATCCTTGGTGCTCGGCCGCAGCGTCGGGTGCGCCTCTCCCCTGGCGGCAGCACCTCACCATCGGCCTTCTTCGGCGAACTGGCCGGCGGTGGGCCAGATCTGGGCACCTCGGGGTCAGATCCACGCACCCCCTTGTTGGATCTGCTTCTGGCGCACGGGTGCGGGACGGTCGGCGGCCTGCTCGTGGTGCTCGTCGCGATGGACGCGCTGGTGCTCGTGGCGGCAGCCTCGGCCTCGTCGTGGGCGCCTTCCTCGTCCGTGCAGGCCGCTCACCTCCTTCGCCCCGTG
This sequence comes from Saccharum hybrid cultivar R570, assembly GCA_038087645.1. Classification (NCBI taxonomy): domain Eukaryota; kingdom Viridiplantae; phylum Streptophyta; class Magnoliopsida; order Poales; family Poaceae; genus Saccharum; species Saccharum hybrid cultivar. The sequence continues at coordinate 1,757,290 of JAQSUU010000543.1, forward strand.
ACTCCACCCGCGGCTGCCTGGGTCATGCCCAGCGGCTGCCTCGCTAGGTGTCCGCGCCCGGCGGCGGCGAGGGGGTGACCAGCCGGCGGTCTGCGTGCTTTCGCGGCAGACGCGGTGGTGCTCAGCGGTGGTTTCACCAGCCTCGGGTGTCGTCCGCATCTTCCGTTCCGCCCCTCCGTGGGCTAGAGCTGGAGGCGGAATGTGCTGCAACAGGTGCACTACGACAGATCGAGCGAGCTGCTACGGCCTCTACCGGTGAACAGTTTTATTGGGTGAAAACTCTGCCTAGCGTTGATTCGGGCTGGCGGCAGTGGTACTGCCTGTGCCACCTACCTTCTTGAAGACGTCATCCCCTTCGTGGAGGCTTCGTTGGAGCACTATTTGTCGTCCTGCCCCTCTTGCCGGAGTTGCTCTTGGTTGAGCTATGCCTGCAAGTGCCTTGACTCTATCTTCGTTTTGGTCTGTCTAGCTCAGATGTTTGATGTTGCCACAGTCGTGTCCGGGCAGACGCTTTGCCACCGTAGTCGCTCACCTCTTTGCGAATGCTTTGCCGTGTGGGGTCTCTGGCAGATGCTTTGCTGCCATTGTCGCTTACTCTTCACGGATGCTTTGCCGCGTGGTCTCTGGCGGATGTTTTGCCACCATAGTCGCTCAACTCTTGCGGATGCTTTGCCGCAAGGTCTCTTTTCTCTTCTCGGTGGATGCTTTGCCACCGCGGATTCATCTCCCTAGCTGGCAGTCCTTTGCATTGTTATCCACTGCAGGTCTAGTAGGTTAGGTTGTGGTAGGGGCCCTCTCCCTACCATGTTTCTTTCTCTTGTGTATTTTGTTTTTAACCATGGTCTATGTGGTTCGTGTGTTGCGTTGTGGGTTCTCCATAGTCGCGTCGTGTAAGCCAATCTTTCGGCGCTCCCACTTCTTCTTAATGAAATACACGTCAATGCGTGTTCCTAAAAAAACTTCCACAAAGCCTTCAATTGTGTCAATTGGGATAGCCTAGATCGTGTCCTTGGGTTTCCTAACAAATGGTGCACCTAGGTCTAGGACCTTCTGTGCACTGGTAAGACTGCAGTGCTCCTCAATGGCGTCCTAGGCAGATGGATCAACTACCGTAATGGTCTCTGGCAAGGAGACCCTCTCTCTCCTTACCTTTTCATCATTGTGGCTAACGTCCTTCGCAGGTTGCTCCATCATCCCCACCTAGCTACTGCCATCAAGCACCCCATCGTCCCTGATGGTCCCTGCCTCATGCTCTAGTACACTGATGACACTCTTCTCTTCCTCAAATGCTACCCTGAAGCGATCGTTCAGACTAAGCAAATCCTTGAGATCTTTGAGGAAGCTACGGGCTTATCTATCAACTACCACAAGACTACTTTCCTCTCGATCGGTGTGCCTCCGGAAACTGCTCTGTCTCTTGCCAACATCTTTGGTATCACGGTCTCCTCTTTTCCTCAAACCTACCTTGGCCTCCCCTTATCTTCTCATAAAATTTCTATGGCTGATTGCCTGCCCCTGATCTCCTCTTGTGATAAACATCTCTCTGGCTGGTGTGCTTCGCTTCTAAACTGTGCCGGTAGGCTTACTCTGACCACTGTTGTGCTTAGCGCTGTCCCCTTACATTACATGTCTGCTATTAACATCCCTAAAACTGTGATCAAGGCCATTGATCGAAGACGCCATGCTTTCTTCTGGACTGGTGATGACACCTATCATGGCTCCAAATGCTTGGTTGCCTGGGAAAATGTTCAGGCCAAAAAAGATGCAGGTGGCCTCGGCATTGAGGATTTGCACCTTCAAAATCGTTGCCTGCTCATGAAGTTCATCAACAAGCTATTCTCCGGTGAACCGGCTGCTTGGAAGGAATGGATTCTTCGTGATGTAACTGCCTTTGATGCCACTACCAACGATACTCATAGCTATCTCTGGAGGATCATCAATGATGAGCTCAACGCCTATCGTTCCATTACCTTTGTTGACATTCGTGATGGCTCTTCCACTTCTTTCTGGTTTGATCATTGGCTTCCTGATGGTCCCATTTGCTCTTCCCACACTGCTCTCTTCTCCCACACTATTCGGCCTAACATCTCGGTGCAAAGTGTTTTTCAGAATAGGTTTGAATTGTGCCTCAGGCCACGGCTGACTAACGCCGCTAGCGCCCAGCTAGCTAATCTTCTGTCTAGCTTGCAGGAAATCAGGCTTGGTGATGGGCCAGACATCTTACTTCTGAAGATGACCGAAAAACCTTTCAACATGAGGGATGCTTATGCAGCACTAGACCAGGCGCACGACTCACCGGATTGCCATGGCAGATGAATCTGGGCGACTCGTGTGCCTAACAAGGTGAAGATTTTTGCTTGGCTGTACTTCAAAGACAGATTGAGCACAAGATCAAACCTCTATGCCAAGCACGTCTTGGACAGTGACCAATGCCAACGATGCGTCCACAACGTTGAAGACAGGCACCACACCTTTTTCGCATGTGAAGATGTCTGGAGGTTTATTTGGAGGTTTATGGCGGACACTTGGTTTTCATGACATCTCATCCCTAAATGATGGAGATGTCTGGAGTTTTTCCACGCCCACAAGTCTGGACGCGAGCCTTTGGCCTTTCGTCTTGCCCACGAGTCACGACACTCTGGAGGTTATGGGATGCCAGGAACGGAGAAGTTTTCAGGGGTTAAAAGAGCAACGGCCGGCTAATAATTAATCGTATTTGTGATGACTTTGTAATCCGGTGAAAGTGCCTCAAAAATAAAGCTCTTGTAAGCAGTCTGAATGACTGGCGTGGCTTCCTTCTCTCTTGTAATGCTGCTACTCACTCCGGTTAGCGGGTGGTTTATTTGGATCTAATGAAATCGTATTTGTGACGACTTTGTAATCTAGCGAAAGTGCCTCAAAAATGAAGCTCTTGTAAGCAGTCTGAATGTGGCGTGGCTTCCTTCTCTCTTGTAATGCTGCTACTCACTCGTTGTTGGCCACGCTCAGCACCACGTTCTGCCCGGTCCACGTCTGGAACCCTGCCGCGGGCGCAAGGAACGGCACCGCGCCATGGGGCAGCTGCGCGGCGGCGGCTGCGCCGCACGAGGAGGAGCCGGAGCTGCCCACCCCAGCCGCGGACGCCGCCACTGCCAGGGCCTTGTTCGCGGCGGCCACGGCGGCCTGTTGTGCCAAGCTGTGGACCATGTCCGCCAGGTTCGCCTTCCTCGACGACGCCGGTGCTGGTGCTGGCAGCGCTGGTGGTGCGGGGTGGCGCGAGGATGACGCGCAGCTGCTGCTGCCGGCACCCACAAGCAGCTGCTGCTGGCGCAGCTGCTGCTGCGCCGCCAGCGCGCGCTTGCGCTCCAGCTTCATCTTCTCCAGCTTCTGGAGGGTGCCTTCCAGAGTCCTGATGTAGGTTACGGCCTCCCCAACTATGGTGGCCTTGTCAGCCTGCAAACATCATATCAATTTCAACATAAATGGTACGGTATCCATTGTATCCATTTCTTTTAACTCTCTTCAAATCAAATATATACAAGTCATTGCAAAATTCCAAGGTACTAGTTTCGTTCTACAGTTTTTCCCATTATAACTGTGCTACAGCAGATGCTACCAATACAACTGAAGAATCATTGAATTACGAATAATAAAATCGAACGAAGAAACATTCGCTGAAATCGACGCATATTTGCACAGCTGGAAACGTTCCCTGAAAAATAATTGAATCACCAATAGAACACATGCATATTTACAAAATGAAAGATTAAGACAGAACAAAAGGTGAATCCAAGTCCAATAAAATTAACTGAAAACACTCATAAAAGGTTCAAAGCACATTCCTACTATAACCATAATGCATAGTAGTAAGTAGTAACCGCTCATTTGGCCAAACATGAGTGCCGATTATTACGCTCTAAATAAACAGCCTATACTAATAAGGCAGGACCAACTATACTCATCAGGGCAATAGTTTCTTACTTGCCAACGCAATTTTGCATAATCTCTTATTTATCTGTCATCACCATATGCATAGGCCTCAGATGCCATGAGCACACCGATGGCAAATAAGGTATTGCAGTTTCCTTAGCTTTTTAATGAAAATTAAGAAATTGTCCCTTCAGGGAGGGGGTGTCACACCCTCTAGTACATAGTTCACTGAACAAGTATACCACATTTAGATATATATCAAATGTACATTTACATATCAATTGTTGCAAGTGCCAAGTGATTCGACAACCTCATTGTCCCTGTCATGCTGCTAGCGCTACAGCAGACGCTACCTATTCCACATTTAGGATGTTTTATGTCGCGAAGGAAAATGGCTAAGATGAGAGATTAGAATGATGGAAGAGGCACCATTGGAAGGAGGCAATTTGAGTTGGATGGAGGGGGTGTGAAACAAGGACCGGGGGCCAACATTCGACACGTTGAAACCTCGGGCTGAGACGGGCTTTAAAAAGCCCAATGATAAGTCCTAGAACCCAAGCCCACCTAAGGCTAACACCGAGCCAAAGAAAAAAGGCAAAGCCCGTCCCTGGGCACCATTTTTACCGATCGATTGGTCTAGGCTCTTTTTGGGTTTCGGTGTCCAAATGCAGAAAACAAAGCCTGAGCCCGGCCCAAGAATTATAGCGGACTAGAAATCAAATCTCCAACCTGCTCAATGCACACTTTCTATAAAAGAAAAAGTCCACATTACCTCTCTCTACTTTCGCGAAAGTCTGTTTTTCCTCCCTGAACTCCAAAAGTAAAACACCTCCCTCAACTTTTAAAACCGTTCATCTTACCTCCTTAACCATATTATAAGCAGTTTTGAAGACGGTTTTGTCTTTTTCTTTTTTATTTATTCTGACTGAATCTTTGAAAAATCATAGTAAATCAGAAAAAATCATAAAATGGAAAATTTAATTTTGTTGGACTCCACATGAGTAGATCTACACAGTGAATATATAATATGGTATGTTTTAGTACAAAGTTTTTGTTGTGGCATTGGATCTATGCTTTTCTGTAATTAATTGGAATAATTCATAGCTACAGTTTCTATGGTCCAATTATGATGAAATTTTTATGGTGGGCTAATTATTATATAATTGAACTGTAGGAAACTTTTCATACTCATTGGATCATGTATAGCTTAATTATAGATTTATTTATATTTAACAAGCATAAACCAAAATAAAATCTATAACTAAGTTATACATGATTCGGTGAGTATAAAATTTTTACTACAGTTTAAGCATACAATAATTAGTCCACCATAAAAAATTCACCACAATTGGACCATAGAAACTGCAGCTATGAATTATTTTAATTAATTACAGAAAAGCACATATCTAAAGCCACAACAAAAAAAATTTGTACTAAAGCATGTCATATTATATGTTCACTGTGTACTCATGTGAAGTCCAACAAAATTAGATTTTCTATTTTATGATTTTTCTGTAATTTACTATCATTTTTTTAAAGATTCAGCCGAAATAAATAAAAAAGAAAAAGACAAAATCGCCTTTAAAACTGCTTATAACATGACCAAGGAGGTAAGATGAACGGTTTTAAAAGTTGAGGGAGGTGTTTTGTCCAGAGTTCAGGAATGAAAAGCGGACTTTTGTAAAAATTAAGGGAGGTAATGTGGAGTTTTTCCTTCCCTAAATAGACCTGGCTGGCGTATATGATTTCTCAAGAAGCTAGTTAAGTTATGTGATTTTCTCCCAATTTATTTTGTGAGCTGAATTTCGATCGAAAACAAAAAATAACATCAAGCCTCATAGCTGGACTAAATGACACAGTACGTCTAAGTGCATATCAAACAGATCCAAACCCAACCAGCTATATTTGGATCTGGAATCCATATCTAGTGCACTTCTTCGGTGGCATCATGCCAAATCTGTAGCAGCCAACCCGTCAACGTGCTAACTCATATCTGATAGCCTAACATAAAGATCTAGTGCTAGCACGCTATTTACTACCGGTTACGCTCCAAATTGTAAGTCGTATTACCTTTTCTAGATACATACTGTAGTTTTTATTATATATCTACACATAATGTGTGTCTTGGAGCATATAGCAAAAACTATATACCTAGAAAGCCATAATGCCCTGGCCTCCTTACTATTTGCATCCAAATCCAAGATCTAAACTGATGAAGGATGCAGTGCAAGGACGGAGAAGATAATATTCGGATGTGGGGAACTCCATAAATGCTTTAGTAGTAAGAAGGCAAAATTTGCTGAAGGACGCCACAGAAACGTGTAATTGATTGGCACACACCACTAAATGGAGAATTTGCCCATTACCATTACAAATTTGTGGTTGTTTGTCAGTGGACACCGCGCCGAATAAAATAATCATTTCCACTGCTTGGGAGAGAAAGCGTAGTGAGTAGATGCTTTTGCCCATGCGTGCCTGACACGCACCTCTATCCTTAATGGTGGAAATAATTATTTTATTCAAAGCGGTGTCCATTGGCAAACAGCCACAGATTTGTAATGGTACTGGCCAAATTCCCCGTTTGGGTGTGTCCCAGCCAATTACACGTTTCTGCAGTGTCCTCGAGCAAATTTTGCCTAATAAGAAATACAGAAGTTCCCCCATTTACTTCTAATGATCACACCATTGCCAAAGCAAGCACTAATAAGTGAAAATCTAGAATTCGCGACAACACATGCAGTTGGTGATCTGCATATATGAATAGAAAGATTTACGAAAACTGCAAAGGAAAACAAAGGAACGATTTTTTCAGCTTGCGCGCGCACATCATAGCGAGATCGCTCATGGAAAACTTCAATCGGGAGAGAGAGAGACATGCACGGACCTTGTCGGGGAGCTGGGGAAGAGAGCGTGCAGGGTGCTGAACATGTTCTTCATCTTCTTCCTCCGCTCCCTCTCCGTAAAGTTGTGCAAGTTGGGGTCCGCGTCCTCCACCGCAGCGGCGTTGCCCTTCCCGCTGCCGCCGCCCACATCAGCCTCATGGGCACGTTGTTCTCCAGCTAAGTTGTTCTTTCCCTCCTTGGCGTTGCTCTCGCCGGCGTCGACCACCGCTAGTCTAGTGGCAGCCTTGGACGACCCTGCGTTGTTGTCCTTGCCGGCATGGGGGCGGGGCACCACCTGGATGGCGAGCTTGGATGCGTTCTCCTTGGCAGCATAGAGCACAGCAGCCGATCGGGTGATCCTGGATGACCCGGTGTTACCGCCGACATGGGGCACTGTCTGGATGGCGAGCTTGGTCCTGGCTTTGTTGTCCTTGCCAGCATGGAGCAACACCGGGCTGGCGAACTTGGGCCGCCCAGCGTTGTTGTCCATGTCCTTGCTGGCATGGAGCATTGCGGGGTTTGGGACCTTGAACCCGGCGTTGTTGTGCTCACTGGCATGGAGCACCGCTGGGCTATCGAGCTTGGACCTGGTGGTGTTGTCCACGATGGCCTGGGCCACGGCCGAGCTGGCGATGTTGGATCCGCCGTTGTTATCATTGCCGGTGTGGAGCACCGTCGGGCTGGCGAGCTTGGATCGGGCGGCATTGTTGTCCACGCCAGCATGGGACCCGGCTTTGCTGTTGTCGCAGTCATGGAGCATCGCTGGGCTAGCGAGCTTGGACCCAGCAGCGTCGTTGCCCTTCTCCTCACCGGCAAGGAGCACTGCTAGGCTTGCGAGCTTGAACTCGGCTTTGTTTTCCTCGCCGGCAAGGAGCACCGCCGGGCTGGTGATCTTGGACACGGCGCTGCAGTCATCGCCGGCCTAGAGCACCGCCAGGCTAGCGATCTTGGACGCGGCATTGCTGCCTTGGCCGGCAGAGAGCACTGCCAGGCTGGCACGCTCAGATGACCCACTGTTGTTGACGGCGCTGGCCAGCTTGCTGACAGAGCTGGGGTTGGAACCAGCCGGCATCACGGTCGCCGTCAGCAACCTGGCACCGGCAGGGATGCTGCCGTGGGGGGTGGTGGCCTGTTCATGGCTCCCCTCCACTTCTTGGTGCTGGTTGGCTCCTTCCTGAGACATGGCGTGGTGGATGCAAGAGGAGAGGAGGGTGTGGAGTGTCCAGGGGGGATTTGTGATGGAGAGGTTGGCACACAGAAAAGATTTACACCACCACCGGCATTTTTTAGTAGCTTCTGTGCCTCATCATCAAGGTTAGAGATAGTATAAAGTGCAGCATATGGGCTGAAATTTTGTTTATCGTTTAACGATATAAGTGTGATATATCTGGCGATAAAGAGTTAAAAAGAATAATATTAGACACGCTCCACACACACACAAAATGGGCGATAAATGTTAAAAAGAATACTACTAATGGCAACTTACCTACTATGACATTGCATTGCTAGGATTTTTTGCTAATCAAGACAGGTAGCACTTTGACAAAGTTTGAAATCTATGGTACTTTTCTTTGATATATCTTTGTATGTGAAATTTTGTGTTGTGATGAAGTACAACGATCCCTGTTAGGCATCCATGGTTGAATGGTTCTACCAGTTTGAGCTAAATTATACTAGGGCAATCACGCGGCATGCCATTTATGGAACTTTCTACACTCCAAAAGTGAAAGTAGACAATTTCATCTACTTCACTAAGATAACAATGTATAACTCAAAGTAACAACTTGATTTGCCAATAACAATGCATCAAATTGAAGTAACAACTTTGGTTTACCAAAATGGAAAATGTCTCCCTGAAGGAATTCCCACTTGATCACACCTCAAAAACCCAATTTGCCATGCCAGGGCAAGCTCTTTGAGTGTTCCAAATTCTACAGGCCGAAATCCAAGTTCTTCAAGATAGTAGGAAAGTTGACACATGGGGAGCCACAACTTTTTCATCAAGTAAATTTCATGTATTTCGTTTCACGTTACCTGCTCCACTAACAACACTTGCATCAACATGGAATTTCAAGTTTTACAAAAAGGTAAAAGTGTTTATCATGGCATCTTTTTACGGATAGACTCATAACACTTGTTTGTTTCGCTGAAATTTGGGACGCTGATGCTGATTTATTGTGAGAGGAAAACAATGTTCCACTCACAATAAATCAGCATCAGCAATAGCCAAATTTCGGTGACAAAATTGAGGGTGTGTAACATTTGTGTGTGGAGGAAAATGCCTGTCACCTGTTCTTCAATAGCCCCTTTAGTATCAGATGTTGTGATTCTCTTAGAGTTGGATCGGATCATCATTCATCACCCTGTAAGCATGTTTTGCAAGCAAAGGCCAAATTCAGCAATCTTTTATTGATGGAAACCTTCACAACTGGAGCATGGCGGGTGGGGAAGCAAAGATTAAATGGCCTAATTTTTCATCAAACAAGACCATCCATTGAAAAGTAGAAAAGTAGCTTCATTTCTCATTTCTTCTGAACAATGTCTCCCTCATCTCCTTGCACATCATTTCAAATAGTTGCACCAAGTCACTTAAGGTGGGCAGTGAGCCTCATGTATAGGTCTTCTCTTTCATTTTAGCATGGTTTTCAAAACCATCGTATGTAGTCATTTTTCTTTAATGATTACTTTATATGTCTGGATTGATATTACCACATTAGGAGCTTCCCCTACTGTATCCCTCTTAAAAAATAACAACTCTTCGGCAGTGGATTGTTCTAACTTCAGCCATGAGCCTACAATTAACTCACAAACAAAGTAATAATAAGCACTAAATAATGGGCCATGAGCCTACAACTCACAACTTCCATAACCATCAAAATCTGATTCACCCATTTCGGATTCAGAAGAGGAGCTCCTAGACTCATACCCATCTCAGTATCTTCATCCTGATCCACATGTACAGAAGAAGATGGTGTTGAGGGCTATGGTTCTTCCCGCTCAATTTGAATCACAAGTTTCGTATGTCACTCGGGCTGGAATCTGGGTATTGGACCCAAATGGCTCAAAGAAGCCTGGCCCATCCACAGGTTGGCAATCGGCGATATTTCATTCTTGGGGTCACGGCGATATATCGCGGTATTCGGCGCGGTATTCTTGTATTACTTTGGTACTGGCAATACCACAGATAATACCTTCTTAAAAAAAAGAATACCATAGATAATAAATCGCTACTGGTTTTGCATTGCAAGCTGGCTCGCCAAACATTTGGCAGGTACCACAGGAAAACGGGTAAAAGGCATGCTGGCATGCTGCATCGTGTGAGGGGCTGCCTTGCTGCGTCGTGTGAGGGGCTGCCTCTAAACAATTTCCTTACGGCAGAGTTGCAGTTTTCTAGCTCTTGGAAATGCCTGCCAACAAAAGGAGAGATTAAAGATAGAGTGATAGTCATTCCAAAAAAAATACAGCTAATCATCAATTGGCATGATTAGCCAGTTGTCCTTCCTGATAGACATCACCCCTTTTTTCCGTCCTACTGAAACTGCATTTGGCTTGAAATGCAGCCTTCTGCATTTGGCTTCTCTTACAGCCTTCTTTCTTTTTTTAAAAAAAAAAGGCTCTTTGCCGTGGAACTACATTTTGGCATCTTTTTACTATGCTGCTGGCTGCTGCTGATAGAAAACCAGAAACTCCTTGTCAAAAAGGACAAAAGAAAACCAGAAACACAGTGAGCCGAAAGTTCATTCACGGACTTCATCATCATCAGAACAAAACTCACATGATCCACCAATTCCTGCTTGCAATGTCACAAAACAATGAAGGTCTGATTTATTCTTAAGAGGAAGCCCTCCCCGACGTATTGCATTTTAAGAAGAATTTTCCGATTTGCAGCACCCAGAAAATTCCCCGAAGGCCACTGCATAGGACACGCCTACAGTCCATGTATATCACGCTGAAAGCAGCCATGGCGAGAGGCCGAGAGATCTTGTTTTTGTGCCACGGCTTGTTCCCTTCCCTCTACTTGGAGGCTTACCGAACCGCTAAGAACATAACATCGACTCTTCAGTCTTCACAACAAAACTGCCCTAATTTTTGTTATGATGCATATGTTATGTTAGCTACCCAACAAGCGGCTACAATCTTTCATAGAAAAGCAGCGTGGCCTCCGCACACAAAACATCCTCCTCTGAAACTTCTGATACGTGGTCATCCGAGACGTAAAACCACCGCCTGCCAAGGCCTGCAAGAGGTTTCCCTCGATCTTTCTAGCTACCAATAGTAGAATGTACCATTTCAGGTGAAATGAAACCTTCCCTGGAACTCTCATCTTGTTGTGAACTGTGATGCAGGCATCAGAACCGGGTTTCGTTATCCCGCTGGTGCTGTTCCTAGCCTACAACGTGTACAACCTGGGCGAGTACATGGACTACCGGCTCTCGGCGCGTGCCTGGTGGAACAACCACAGGATGCAAAGGATGACGCCGTCGTCCGCCTGGCTGCTCGCGTTCCTCACCGTGGTCCTCAAGACGCTCGGCCTCTCGGAGACGGTGTTTGAGGTGACACGCAAGGAGCAGCAGAGCTCGTCTGATGGCGGCGCGAACGACGACGCCAACCCGGGGCGGTTCACCTTCGACTCGTCGCCGGTGTTCGTCCCGCCGACAGCGCTCACGATGCTCAGCATCGTCGCCATCGTCGTTGGAGCGTGGAGGCTGGTCGCCGGTGCGGGGGAAGGCGTGCCCAGCGGCCCGGGCATCGGGGAGCTCGTGTGCTGCGGCTGGCTGGTGCTCTGCTTCTGGCCGTTCGTGAGGGGGCTCATCGGTGCCAGGGGGAGCCACGGTATGCTCTGGAGCGTAAGGCTGAAGGCTGCCCTATTCATGGCCACATTTGTGAACTTGTCCACACGGAAGTAACTCTTGCCGGCGTCAGAATATGCAATGGTTGATATGATGGGAATCGGGAAATTTGTCCATGCTTGACAAATCTCATTAGATCCTTGATTATATTGTCAGCGCCGTCCTGAACCTTCGGACCAGTCTGTGAGTCCGTGATCCTACCGCTACGACCGCAGGTGGGTATTAGGATAATTGTATAGTCTAGCTCTTGTACCACAAGTGGTACTTCACTTGTACTATAAGTTTTACTCTCCGTGTGTGTGGTGATTCCTCCCACGTTGGGGGTGTGGTGATTCCTCCCATACCTTTCTATAGTAACGTAAATGGAAAATCAGAAGCAAGCTGTTCAGCCGGTGCGGGAGCTCCCTGTAGTCTAGCAGTGAGAATGAAGCACGAGACCTGCAGAGCTGTAAGACCGTGATCAGCGCCACCACTGCACTGCTTCCCTAAGGCCACCAGCCACCGCAGATGCATCCTTGGAGATGAACGGGGCAGTAGAGCCCCCGCCGCCGCCATCCTTGCCGGGTGCATGGACTTCCTCTGCGCGCCTGTGGGTGGTGACAAAGGCGGGGTAGGGGGGGACGGATTGTGGCGCTATGAACGAGAGTCGCCATGAAATGGCTCGTCAAGCTAAGAAGGAAACGACAAGTCGAAGACAATGGGTGCGAGGTGCCTTGATGGACTATCCAGGTCCAGTGCTAGCTTACTACGCAAGGATGGGAGGGGTATCCGTTTTATATACTACGGTATCGGATTACACGGGATGTGATTGTGGCTGACGCAGAAACAAACATGATTTAACCTAAACATTTACCAGCATAGATGGATTACGTTACATGGGACCGAACCAAGTGTTTAGGCATGGTATGGTGAGTCGAATCCTAAAACAAATTGGAATAACCACGCATGAAATGCATGCTGTGATCGTTAAACAATTCTCAAAGCCGCGAGTCGTTAAGATAACCACACAACCAGTTGAATTTCTTGTTCAACAACGCCGCAGGGGTATATTTGCTAGTTATCATGAAGCCCTCTTCCTACATAAAAGAAATAGGCAAATTTTGGGCTGGCACACTGGAGAAACGTTGTTTTGGCTGCCACACACCGCCAACTGCGTTATTGGTCTAGACACATTACGAATTCGGGTTTCTTTGTTGTAACACACCGCATGGAGGAAACAATCAATTTTGCTGGTTTTGGAGAGAGATTTTTTTGGAAATGACAGTGGGTGCCCCTGGGCCAACCTGACTCGCCTGGTTGACCTAGCTGGTCCATTGTGTTTGCAATTCCCCATCCCTGGCCGCCACCCCCATCAGTCTCGCCGTCGCCACCAGTTTAGCTGTCGCCCTCCTCTCCTCACCCGCGCACCCTGCTTGTCCACATCTAGAGCCACCTTCCTCTCCGCAGCTATGTGTCTATAGATCCAAGCATAGAGGAGTTGGACGAGATGGCACCAGAGAAAGGGAAGAAGCGCTTGGGACCGAGGAATGAATCGCCATCGAAGGGCTCGAATCTTGTTTGGGTTCCAGAAGGGTAAGCATTTCTACCCATTTGATGTGCAAGTTGTTCAATTAACTGTTTCAGTGTATCCCCATCAATTGATTTGGTTTGATTTGGTGTTATCAATATGCATTAAAGCCTCGGTCGATTTAGGGTTTCAATTATGAATCACTCTTCATTGTTCCCTACCTTTTGTTTCCTTTGTTTTAGGATGGATAGTAGTTCGGCGTGCAGAATTGCTGTGCGCGTTCCAAATTATGTTGTCGAGGTTTGCGATGATGGTAGTCATGTAGTGCACCCAAATTAAAATCTTGAGTTAGTTGTGGATCGTGATTCAACCAACTTGATGGACCTAAAAGATGAAATAGCAAAGGGAGTGAAGCATGGTTCGAATAAGGGAATATCAATTTGCTATTGGAATAGGACTGTGTCCGCTTTCACCAATCTAACTTCTGATGCCAACTTGATGGATGCAATGGACCTGTATTGGGACATCAGGAGGTTGCCTCTATTTGTGGCAGTTTATGACACAGTGACAGTTGAGCATAGCCAGAGTGTATATGTTGAACCTTCTGCACATCATGTCGGCAGTGCTAGTGTTGCCACAGAGCCCCTCCCTCTAGCTTTGATGGAGTCTGTTGCTGAGGATGAGACAGAAGATGTCCTAGCTAACAATGCAAAGACAGGGACTTCCAAAACCAAGGCTAAGTCTAGGAGAGGTAAGGGAAGTAAAAAGTATGTCCCAGATGATGAGGAACCATGGGATGAGGATGAAGTAGAATATGTGGGTTTAAATGATAAACATCCATATATTATCTGATGTTGAAGAACAGACAGAACATGAGGGGCAATCAACTGATGGTGAATGTAGTGAGCTAGATGACCTTTTTGTTGATGATGAAGCTGGCTATGAGATTATTGATGTCGCACCTGGTTTTTCAAAGAATACCAAGTGCTAACTACATGTGTGCCTAGGATGTCCACACAACACATATAGTGACAAATACGAAGAATATCAAGAGCAATGCTTTATTATATATCAAACATAGTTACAACAGGACTTTACAACTATTACAAAAGCATAGCAGAAACTTTTCTTGATCTTCTCTTCGGGGCTTCATACTCCACAGGGACAGTTGACGGGGGGAAGCACTCGCCTAGTACTCATGGACTCTGTAAGAAACTCTTCACATGATCCACCATCTGGTACCCATCTAGGATTTTTATTGGTGACAACGACAAGCGTCAGCTCACCATGCTCAGCAAGTATAACTATGAGGGATGCAAGGCTCAAAGGCTTGACACAGGTTAAGCGGTCAGCATTTTAGTTGGTCATATTTTATTAACACCCAAGTAGCTAACTTAGTGAAAAAAAAACCCATTCCCAAGAGAGAAGTTATTTTAATCATCAATATTAAAGATATCTCACATCCATCCACATATCTGGCTATACATGAAAGGGTCTAGTCCGCTCGTGTCCGTGAGTACGGCTGATATATCAGATTGATAAAACTCTGCAGAGTGTGTACACATTCACCCCAATTCGTGATTGCCCTTGCTAGAGGCGGCCAAACTCTTGACTCACTTCCAAGGTAAGTTAGTAGGGTTCACTACGAAGCCCTTCACTAATTACCCTAACAAGTTAGTAGCCGCGAGGTTTCAGTAGCTAGGCGAATGGAGCCTCCCTTCAAGAATGGCACACCTTGACCGCAGCCCAATACTCACCTTGACAAGCAAGGAGCCATTCTACAACCTAGGCCCCCCCTCTAGCGCCTTTCAGTAACCACTAACCTGCTAGAGAAAACTAGCTATATGACTAAGATCAGAGCCATGTGATCCCCGGGGTTGTACGGTCTTCCTAGGTGGTCGCTTATGTATGAGTCCTTACGGAGAGCAACTGGAGTATCAAAAAGACCCATACTCTAGCCCCCTTTATGTTACTAAAAAACATCTTTAATCCATTTGTTCCACAGATCCATTAGTCAAGATTAAATTGAGCATTTATTGAGCGTAGCAAAACTTAACCTTCTATTATGCAAAACCTCCCATAGGTAACAAGGAATGTAGATCAAGTGTATCTAGGCATATCCTTAGGGTATATCAGATTAGACACATGCATATGTATAAAAGTGATTATAATTGCTGGGTAACAAGGAAACCATAGGCTATACTTGCCTCCAACTGCTCGCTCCAACTTTCCAACTTTTCCTTCCAAACCATCATCGCTTATCTTCTTCTATCGATAGCAACAACCATCACAAGCATCATAGACAAACCTAGAAACACTACATCAATCATTATATATAAAATAAGATACAAAGGTCATTAAACATGTAGGGCTTGTTCTAAGATCACGAGAGCACAAAAACTAACCAAAACGGGAGCCATGATTAAAGGATGTGAGAGTTGAAAGGTATAGATGAAAATGATTGGATTTAGGTGAGCAAGGTGGAGTTTGGACTAGAAGAAACATATTCGGAACAAAAAGGGTTGGACATGTGTATAGGTTACTTGGGAACATATCATGATCAACTAATGCACAAGGTGAATTCAAGATCAATGGGAAACACAATTGTGGTGGATTGTGCACCGGTTGAGCATACCCGGTGGTGGACAGTGGCGGATAGCAGCGGCTATGGCCATGAAAAGTGTAGAGACACATTGAAATTGTTGGCATAGAACTTGGTAGGATCATGTGCAACTTGGAAACACATGATTATGTAAGTGGGCTCCGTGATTCATGCAGCCGTTTAGCGAGGAACGCGGCGAATCGCCGAGGCATCCTAGACATGCACGTCGGTGGACAACGGTGATTATGATGAACGATGGCATTGTTATAATAGAAACAATTAGACACAAATTTTGTAGGGTTGTTGGGTACTCTATGGAGCATGTTGTGGCAAAAGGGCATGATATTTTGACCATCGGATAGCCGGGTAACGAGATTTCAAGATGGCATTGTGCGGCTGTAGGCATGGCAGGAGCAGGAACACGGTAATGCTTATATCTTGGGTGTTGTGGTTCATATGACCAAGAAAACTTGCAGGGATGTGTGTAAGTATATGAAACACATTTTAGTCGAAGGGCTTGACCACCGGAGTGGCAAATCATCGGGAACACGCATGCCAACCGGCATCAGCGCAACTGCAGGGTAGCAGGGACAGCGAGCACAAGATAGAAACATATCTCTTTCATATATGATCCTATAGCCATGAAACATTGCAGAGGCGTGTGCAACTATATAGGTGACAATCTAGCCAAAGGATGCATCCTAGGGTTCAATGGATCAACGGGAACGTCATTGCCAAAAAAACAGGGTGTCTGCTGTTTGAACAGCAGGGGTAGTAGGCACTTCAGTCTCCATATCTCGGCCATCGGGGATTGCATAGCCGAACCAACTTGTGAGGTCATGTGTAGGGATGTCATGAACCTGTAGGTTCAAGATCTTGATTATTTGTACAGTGGATTAGCGGGGAACGCCAAAACCACTCAGAGCTGCAATCTGACAAAACAGCAGGAATAGCGGGCACGGAGATGACGATATCTCTAGTTTCTTAACTCCTATGGCAAAACCGTCTTACAAGGCGTATTCAAGGATGTTAAATACAATTTGATCAAAGGGTTTGATGATTGGATTCATGAAACAGTGAGGAACGCCGATTCCGTCAACAACAACAAATCTGGCCGCGTGGACAGCAACACATACATCGGGTAAACTTCGCCGGGGATCAACCATACATCATCTAAGGTACTTGATATGCAAAGGTGAACATGAAAACATGATGGGAGAGATAATGGAGTGTTCTCACTAAGGGGAAGGGTGTGATGGAGCGAGGAGATGCATCGATGACGGCCGGTGACGACGATATAGTAGAACGGGTCATCCTTCTCGCGTTGCGATTGATCGAGGCAGCCATGGGGGAGGAGGAGGAGCTGTAGGGGCGTCCCCCCTCTGTTCCTCACATGAGAAATGAAGGGGGAGGCGTGAGGGGGGATGGGGGAGGTATATATGAAGGGGAAGTGATGGGACGTGAAGGGGTAGGAAGGCAAAGGGTCATGACCTGATATTTTTGCAAGATTGGAGAGGGCTTCTAGGGGGTGATGTGGGAGAGGGGAGAGGAAGAGATAGAGGGCTGGTTGGGCTTGATGTTGGACCACAAAGGAGAGGAGGATGGTTGGGCTTTGACCCATGGCGAGAGCTAATGCAAAGTTTGGACCGGGTTCAGCCCGAAGCGATGATAGAATTACGGGGCTGGTTGCTTGTGGTCTTTTTTTGGGTTGTGGGCTTTGATCAAGAGGAGAATAGGTAGAGGGAAAAGAGTCCATGATGATGTTGCCCAAGGTGAGGAAAGGAGAGAAAAGAATAAGACCATTAGAAAGAGAGAACAATGTTAGGGCTGCCATTGGGTTGATAAGAGGAAGAAATGAGATTAACTTGGGTATGTGACATGTGAGTGATTTTACTCGAACGTGATGGTAGAATTGCGTGAGAGTGATAACATACAATGATTGGCCATCAAGCATAGATTTAGTGCTTTGGAGGAGACTTGGTCGGAAATAATTAGAAGCTCTAAAATGAGGAGAAAAGAGAGAAAGAAAGACCGGGCTAGTTAGGGTTTTGACAAGATGAAAGTTGAAAACCCACAAGGTTTTTGGAATAAGGATCAAGGTGAATGGTTTCCAAGGATTTGATCATGGTATTGAGGTTATGGAAACTTGATCAAAGATCTTGAGAGATTTGATTTGGGTCAAACCCTATGCGCGTTTGAAAACATTTAACCTCATTTTTCATACAAAAACACTATGCTAAGGCATGAAGTGCAACATACAATTAAATTGTATTCCAAAAATTTTAGAAACTGACATTTTTCCACTATCTAAAATGTCAACAACTTAACTAAAGTTGGGAAAATTTTAGAAACTATTAAAAATTTTTGGTTTGTTTTTAGTGTTTTCTAGTCACATCCCAAAACCGAAATTTTGGGGTGTGATAGTTGAGCATGTGACTAACCTGGAGGACCTAACCATTGCTCTTGGTCTCACATTTGAAGATGGAGATACATTTAATAGGGCAATTAGGCAGTATGCTATGCTTAATTGAAAGGACCTTGATGTCGCCTAGAGGGGGTGTATAGGCCTGTTTAAAAACAAACTCGAGTAGAAGTTAAACTCTAGGTGCAGCACTGCCTCACTTGAGTGCAGCAGTGCCTCACTCTCGGTGCGGCACTGCCTCACCCCTGTAGAGAGTTCAACACAGACCAAACTTAGTAGAGATGTGCTAGAGATGTCCAGTGACAAGTTCACCAAGTACCTGCACTCACAAACACTCACAACCAAGTAGATCGAGTGGAACACAAATAATGAAATTCAAACATAAAGGCACAAGACACAAGATTTATCCCATGGTTCAGCTCGCCACCAAGGCTTGCCTATGTCCACATTGTTGAGGCTTGCCACTAAGGCTTAGGGCTTTGCAACCCTTCCTCGTTCTCAAGTCAAGAGAGTGAACTCTTGAGATGAGGGGTTTCCCCTAGATCAATGGGGTAATCACAAACTTTCCCGTGGCTCACCATAAGCACAGGAGCTCGCCGGGTGATGCCTAGCCGTCTAGGAGGCTTCACCTCCAAGGGTAACAAATGCGCAACAAAGATCGACGAACCTCAACAAGTGCTCAAGGTTTGTCTTGCTCTAATTTGCTCTCTAACTCTTAATCACACACTAATCACTCGCTCTCACAAAAAAAGGGGTTAGAGAGAGCTCTCACAAGGCTTGGGATGTGTCTTTGATGATCCGAATGTTAGCATCACGACCAGGAGGCGTGGGATGAGTATATATAGCCACCCCATAAAAACTAGCCGTTAGAATTCAAAAACTAGTTGTTATGGTCTGTAAGGTGTGGCACGGCCACACTTGATGCGCGGCACTGCCTCAAAAATCTGTGGCATTGCCACAGCTCTCTGAAGCAGCATAGGTCACTTCACGGAAAATGCCATAACTTTTTACTTTGAACTCCTATTTTAGTGATCTTGGACTTTCTAGAAAGCTTGTTTCAAGGGCTATCAAACCCAACAGAGAACAAGCTCCAAGATCAACTAGTGAAGATGCAGTGCTAAGTGTTTTCTCTTATGTTACCACTTGGGTTCAGTTAGTTTGAGCACTTGAGACTTGTCTATAATTTGTATTGCATCCCCCTTGATAGTACGGCATACCTATACTCAAGATAAATAGAATATAACCATTTCAATCACTTGAGTCTTCAATGTCTTAATATGTCATTTCTTCTCAATATCGCTTCATGTGGGGTTGCAATCAACTTTGTCTCCTCTCTTTGAGCAAACATACCTTGAGCATGTGACTTGAACCATTTCAACACATGTGAGTTCAATCCATGGCTTCAAGTCACTTTCACTAATGATTTGATCCTCAACACAATATGACTCCTTAAAGCTTGATTAGTTCCTCGACTCAATGCAAGTACTCTCTTCTTCACCTTAGCCATGGTACCTTGGTCCTCAAGCCATCGCTTGTCCTTCACCTCCGCTTAGTCCCTCGAAGCCCTTTCCTTGCTATCTTCACCTTATCAAGCCATACTCAAGTCACATCATATTAAGCATCCATTGAAAAACCATTTCTTTAATATTGTGATCCTTACTTGAACATCTCCTATATATGAATGTTCAGATCAATCAAGCTTCAATTTGATTCACATAGAGATATATATGAATCAACATCAATATGGTCAAGCCAATTCATGATTCCTTAAATCCTCTTCATTTTGGCTTACTCACTTCAATATCTATCTTCATACTTCTAGCTTGATCAAATCAATGCAAAGTAATTTTGCAAATCTTTAACCATACAAGCAAACCAAAGTAGAGACCATCTTATATCCAGTATGAGTGGTGTCCTTTGTCATTTGAGCTTTTGCTTGGTATGTCCTCACTTATGCATCCTTGATTTATACTTCAATACTTGATCAAAGCTAATCCACTATCAACCTCTTCTTGTTCATGCAAAGCAAGCCACTATTGAGACAAATCCAAAATCATCAACTCATGTCTCTTTTGCCATTTGTCAAATATGCTTGCTTTCAGATGATGCTATGATATCCCACCATAGAAACCATTTCATTGATTCCATTTGCATTATTGTCTTTTGCTTGAACTAGATTATTTTCATGATCTTCCAATACAACAATACACAATTTTGGCTTTCATTTCAACACTATGTGGAATACCATCAAGCTTGCCTTCTTGTTGAACTTTTGATACATTTTGTTATGCAATATTCATGTGTATGCAATATACTTAATTTCCTATTCAACACTTAGCAAACTTGTTAGACCTTTAATGGTGTTGTCATTCAATTCACTAAAACCCACTAGAGGGCTAGATGCACTTTCATTAATGAGTTTGAAATTGATGCACATTATAGTGAGGCTAAAAGGTACAAAGGGTTCTGTAAGGGTCGAAGTAGCAAAAGGAAGAAGTGCAGATGGAGGATTCATGATTCTAAGTTGTAGGATGGCAAGACATGGCTGGTCACCATGGCCAATTTGGTCACATGATGAAGACTTGCAATGAGACAGTGTATGACAGTGATGCTCCACCTCCAGCCACAGCTAAGACAAAAGGAGTGAGGAAGAAAAAGACAAAGGCTACAAGCACTGCATCAACCCAACAATCCCAAACTGAAGCATGTTCCATTACCATTGTAGCCCCACTGCTAACCAACAGTCCTTGCTCTTGATGTGTTTTGTAGTTGCCATACACTGAAACACATACACTTCATTGACAACCAAACTAGAACATCAGAACATACACTAGCATTCATTGACACATAAGGGAGACACATAAGTGAAAGACGTCAGCTAACAGATCATACACGATGCCTACATCATAACTATACACAATTCAATGCTCACTTCACTAACACCACTAAGAGAAGTAGCATTACAATGAACAGATTTGCTAGACCTAAAACAAGCAGACGATCGCCAATCTTGTCAATGTTGCTCCCTATTGACTGATTGGTGTCGGCGACGAAAAGTGATGGGCTGTCGGGACACACAGCAAGCTGAGAGAAACCACATGGAGAAGATTCCGAGCTCTCCCCGGACTTAGGAGGACACTGGACCAGATGGTCATGACCAAGGGTGTGCCAGTCAATTTGACCCTGTAATTGATAAGGAGAGAAAATTGATCAGTAATATAAGGTGGAACATGTCGGTGTTTGTCCAAACAGTTCCAAATATGTGGCTAAGTAGTCGATGAAATAAGGCTATCGACTAGAGAGTCGACATCCAGCATGTTCACGATGCATAGCAAGTAAAATAAACATATCAAGAATTATCATTTACTCAGTTGCATGGATCTAACTTAGCCGATGATCATGAAAACATGCGAAAGATGCAAGGACAGGCGTGTAAGCACTCATTTGAGAAACATACTAGCTTTTAACTAAGATAAAAACAAATAAAAGTGTATAAATAGCCAGTACATCCTCAACAAAATAGGCTACTGGCTAAAACAACCGATTACAGTGATTTTGTCGTATAGCATACGATCGCTCATTCGTTGGATATAAATAAAATCTATAAACAACTAGACTCAATCTATTGTACCGTCAACAAGTCCAGTCATCTGACGTAGCATTGACAGTAGGACCCTAGATTAGAGACTAGTAGTCGATAGATCTACTTATATCACAAAGAAATCATGAAGGCATATTATACGTGTGGAAGCTCAGGTCATCGGCTAAATAGCCAATGGAGACATAGCGGGTGGTTGACGCCATGCTCTTTTTAATAGATAGATCTATTAACTGACAATGTCCAATCTGACACACTATCAATAGAACAAGTTGGCTGATGCAACATTGATAGTGGAATCATACCAAATACTGGTGATCAATGAATCTATCTCTTAATAGAATACGACTTCAAACACCCGCCATGTGCGATCAGGATTGAGGTAGATTAGTCATCAAACAAGGTCTAACATCAAGGATCGAATTCAACTGTGAAGATAACCAACAGATGATAGATCAGAATAATAAGACTAATAAACCTCAATCTAGATCGGGCAATTGATGATCTTATGTTAAACAATAAACTATTTAGCATAATATCGATAACTTTGATTAATACCAACGTTTATAAGAGATCAGTCGTCTATTGTAGCCTTGTAAAGGTTGATACGAATAAATAACTAATCTATGCTGTGATTTGTAAGAAATCAGTCGTCTATTGCGGCCTTACAAATAACAATATAGATTGATAGCTAACTTATATCGTGACTTGCAAGAGATCAGTCATCTATTGTAGCCTCATAAGTAACAATATAAGTCATGATAGATACTCATAAACAAGCTAGAGGTCAGGTCATCCAATGCAGCCCTGCTTGCCTAAGGAACTTGTCGAAATCTACTATACTCCTACTCCTAAGGGGTGGCATAAGATGAAAAGTAAAGGTACTTGTCTGGTTGATTGATGAGAGATGTCTATTACAATAACTGGGGTTCAATATTTATACCTGAGGCTAGACTATGAGTCCTGGTCGAACAAGACCGATTACAATCTTGGAAAAGAAAATAAAGCTTCCTAAATTACAATAACTTGGACCTCAATCTTTCCCTTCTATGAAGTCTGATGTGTCCTCTCACTTCATGCCTTGTCACACTTGTCAATGGGGCCCATTCCCTTGATATGATGGCGTCATCTTATTTGGTTGATGGCAACTTGGGTAGCCAATCTCGCTGAATATTTCGGCTTTCCCTTGATAAATTTTGACCTTAGGATCTTTTCCTCTTGAACCAAATTTTGGTGTCAAAATTTTGGGGTAAAATGATTTTATTCCAAAATTACCTTTTATGACTATTGCACGTGTTACGTATTCACCCTGAACCCCCGCGTGGCTTCTGACTCTAGGCTAGAGTTTTTGTTATATTCTCCAAATTGCCCCTGTCTTCTTCACTCGGTCGTTCTGGTTATATTCCCCTTTTCGCTTTGCTTGCTAGCCGCCATAATTTTTCCTGATCGCCAAACCCTATTGAATCCAGAATCCCAATCTCGGTAAAGCATCCTACTAATCTTCATAGAACCTTGGGGTGGCACCTCAACTTTGTGGCGCAGCACCAACACTTATTCAGAGATTCGGATCTACTCCTCCGAGCTTGATGGTGACTGTTGATTTCATTCTAGAGGTATGACCTAGATACCTTCTTTACCAATTATTCATTAACCCCTACTTAATCTTAAACTCATAGATCCATTCTTCCTGGCTTTAGGGTCTCAGAAATGAAATTCTGATCCCAACCAATGTTGAAAATGCGTATCTTCTAGGCCCAATGGATGACCCGGATCCAACCGAGCTCATCAATTTAGAGACAAACTGGCTTCCTTTCAAGCACTCTACCATGAGTCCCTTGGTGTGGGATAAAACTTTTAGGGCTTGGCCACTTCCTCTTGATGGAAGGAGAGACTTGTATCTTAGGGTGGCCAAGACTCATCAAGCCAGATGGGTGACCTACGACCTGGATTAGTGCATAGTCCTCTCTCTATCAAACATAAAGAAGAATGAACCTTTACTGAGATCAGTCTCCTATTTCTGGTCCAACGCTTTCGACACCTTTATATTCGGCCATGGACCAATGATAGTTACTCTGGCCGATATTCACATGTTATTGGCAAACCAAAGCATAAGGTCCAGAGCATTAGATCTGGGGGATGGGGAGGCTACATCACTGCCCATAAATGGACTCAGAACAGGAATGCCGACCCTAAGGAACACGCTGCCTTTTTGAACATGTTGCTAGAAAAGTATCTCTTTTGTGGGTCTACATGCAGCCCAACTGCTAATTACTGGTACCTGGCAGAGCAGTTATCTTGTGGTGTTGATATACCTTTAGGAAAATGCTTGCTTGGATCTTTGTACCACTTGATGCACCAAGTATCATCAAAATTGATGATGAACGAGCCAATTGGCACAATTAGTGGACCATGGTGGCTCTTGTAGATGTGGCTGAATTTGCATATGCAGAAGGTTACAGTCAATGATCTTAGAACTCTGAGCTTCCCTTCCTTGAATTATTCAGAAGCCCAAGAGAACAACCTGAACGAGGAGGATAAATTCTGCTAGTGTCAGTCCTTTAGCAAGGCTGCATCAGCTATCTCAATCAATTGGAGCACCGGTCAATTCTTCAGAAGTTTCTACAAGGGGCTCCTAGATGAGGCCTTAACTTGGTCTAGAGACTGCTGAATTCGAACTTCCAATTTCCTTCAGATTCAAAACAGCCTGCTCTGATGAATCTTTGACTACAGTTTTCCAATGTATAGTCAAACCAGGACTGCTCCCTGTAGAATTCAGGCGTGGTCGAGAGAAGCCTCCAACATCTTATGAATTCTACAATCCCTCTATTGTCGCTCGCCAACTCAGCTTTGGGCAGTTGACCCCTAGACTGTTCTTTGTAGACAAGCTGAGGCCAAGAGAAGCTGTCAATCAACCATGGGAATTTTGAAGAATTTGATAGTTCAAAGATGCTTTGCCCTCTATCAATGCTGAAGGATGGAAGTGTGATCCCTTTTCTTCAAATTTATTCGATGCTTGGTGGCAAGAATGGGCTCAACACCTGTTCTGTAATTCAGCCACGCCCTTCTACCAATCGTTGGACCCTAGCTTCCAACCTAAGACTAAGGTAAACATTTTGCTTACCCTGTGATCCTTCTTTTATATGACCGATCTAGTGCTTATCATCATGCTGCCTTGCAGGATATGGACTCTACTCCCCTGACAATCAGCAAGAGCAATCGGCCAATTAAATATGCTATTTGGTGCCCAAATCTGGGGATGGGATGCTGAGCACCCACTCTGAAGGCCGTTTTGAAAACACAAGCTAGTCTTACGATCGTGCAACCTACTACAGCACAAAAGCGCAAAGCTTCCAAGGGTCATTCTGCCAAAGTCACAACACGAAAGCATGCATGCAGGAACCCGAGATCTTCATCGACTTCCCAAGTGAGCATCTTCATGTATCTGCAGTACAGATTGCCGATTTTGTTGACCCTAATCATCTCTCTGATGATAACTCATGATATTAATGGTCCAGGATTCTAGGATGATTGGGATGGGTGGCCCATCGGCTGCCGTTGAGATGATAGCTAATGAGCAACCCTTGTCATCCTTTGCTGATGTTGTCATTAGAGTAAGCTCTTCTATTATTAACGACCTAAACTTTTTAGAGCTTACCATCTCCCACCTCAGGCAAATCCCAAACCAGGTGTGGGTGACGAAACCTAAGAGCAGGTCTGAATACTTCGTCAAAAGGAGGGACAGAGGTGCTTCTTGGGAACTAGCCTTTGATTGTGTCGGCTCTGGATAACCATAGATAATTCTTTCTGCAGGTTCTATCCGGAGGCTTAGATCATGAGTGGGGCTCTCCAGGAATATCGACTACCCAGGTAAAATAACTCCTCACTATCCTTAGCTTGTCTTACCAATCTTGTTGATCACTGGCCTTCTAGCTGATTGGAGATCAGGAGGGAGATGACGCCAAGAATGCTGAGGCGAGCGCCGCCAATTCCCCTAATGAAGGAGCTCACAATGGACATCAAGAGGCCAATGGTAAGCCTCTGAATTTGTCTCCTAACTCCTGTTTGCAGTTCCTTTGATTCTAAGTCCTTTAGTTCTTTTAGATGCAAATCTCAAGTCAGGGCTGATCCCTAGTGCTTCCAATGGTCAAGAATCTGGCCGAGGTGCTCACCAGTCAGCCGGCAATGAGGAACCTGAAGATGTCCCACATCCTGAACCCATTGATGGTAAAAATTAACGTCGATATACTACATCCTTCTGCCCAAATTCTCAATTCATACTTAAGCTACTCCTTGGCATGGGCAGGATCCAAGAAGCTGATTGATGTATCTAATGACATGGGCATGTCATCGACTGTTCCTCCATCTCTAGTTAAAGAGGTATCAGTAATCTCACCATAATCTAGGAACCAAGTGCCCTTATTGCCCTAATTCTGACTATGTCCCTGTAGGCACAAAGCCCACCTTCGCTGAGCGTCTTCTCCTTTGAACTCAAAGATTATATAGAAGAGGGCGAAGTAACATGTTCTGCCTCCAAGACTCCCCCAGAAGAGCCTGCTTTGTCAGTTGAAATAAAGGATGAGCTACATTCGATGCTACCATATCTAGAAAGAGATATAGCTAATTTAGTATGTGATGCGAAGCCTCTTCAAGACGCCTTTCTAGCCATCAGGGGGAATTGAATCAGGATCTTCTTGCTGCTTTTTCTCCCGCCGCTTTTATTGAAGGCCAACCTCCCAAGGTTATCCAAGCGAGGTGAAGGTTGGCTGATCGTGAAGCTCAAAACACCTTAGATGTTCGGGAAGAGTCAACAAAACAGGAGATGCTGAGGTTGAAGGAGCTAATTGATGGCCTAAAGAGTGCTCCTTCTGAGATCCCAGAGAAACTAAGCTACTTAAGGATCGAACAGGAGCAGCTGTTGATGAGGTTAGTGGAGATCAACACCTCAATTCAAACTGAAGAAGCAAACCTCATTCAACTCCCCATGGTAATAGATCTAAGAAAAAAAGAGATGACTGCCAGGTATAACGAACTCGTGGCCATCTGCGACCAGAAGAACAGTGTTGCCTCTAGATCAGCTGCTGAAGACAACTGGCTGATTACCAAAGTTGATACTATTCACCTAAACGCTTTGAATGCAGTCCGAGTAGCCTTGAATATGCAACTTTAACTTTCTTGTACACCTGCTCTTATTATAGCCAACACAACTTTTCATCCTTCCATTTGGTCCTACATGAACGTTTCACCACTGATGCTTACTCGCATTTTTCTTTTTTTATTTTTGCACTATAGGCGATGCGGATCGCACCGGCTTTTGCACCCTCAGGCTAAATTAGGATTGTTAATTTTGTTCCAAAGGAGTATCGGCTATCAATCCTGGCGATGATTTGAATTCGATCGTAATTGAACAATAATCTTAATGACCAGGGTTAAAATTTTATAATGGAAAACTACTTCCAAGATAGCCGATGATGATTAAATCATTTATGAAATTCTAGAAATCATCGGCTGAAAGCTTCTTCAAAATGTTATGCGTTTAAATCCAAATCTGACTCCTTGAAATAGAAAGGCTATATTTTGTCAAACATTTCTCTAAATGTTTAGCCGTTCCACAACAACCAACTAGAGGAGTCATCAAAATAAACTCTTAGAGTCGATTGCTTGGATCGGTTATTGACGTTCATCGTTGGCCCTGATGACGCCTCCTTCCCAGATTATTCTAGAGAAGCACTCGCAATCTTTAAATTCCCAATACACTGGATTGGCAGTTGCTACGCTTACAGACGTGTCAGCTTGAACAACTTCAACATTATCCCCATGCCATTGAATAAGGCATTGATGCATTGTCGAAGGGATGCAACAATTAGCATGGATCCAGTCACGACCAAGGAGCAGACTATATGTTCCTTTACCATCGATGATGAAGAAGGTGGTCAGCAGAGTCTTACTACCGATCATCAATTCGACATTAACTGCCCCCGTGTCTTAGATGCATTACCACCGAAGTCCTTCAACATCATGTCGGTCTCAAGCAAATCTTCAGGATCCTTTCCAAGTTTGCGGAACGTGGTATAAGACATCAGATTGGCAGCAGCACCTCCATCGACTAACATCTTAGTTGTCAGTTTTCCATCAATAAATCCTTTCGTGTATAAAGCCTTTAAGTACCGATGTTGAGATGGTTTGTCAAGTATAGCTTGTTGGGACTGGAGGGTTAGTTGAGTCACTGCTTCTCCTAGCTCTTCTTCATCATACCCTTCCTCATCAAATTCTTCTTGTTCATACTTGGAGGGAGTTTTGAATTCTGCATGTAGGATAAAGACCATACCAATATTAGCCGATGGCTTACCCCTATCGACCGTTTGTTTGATGTGCCACGTCCGAGTTCCATTATACTTCTGAGCTTCTAATTCCCTACTCATCAAGCATTGAACCCTTCTTTTTTGGCTCCTTGTTAGACCTCCTAGACACCATTAGCCTTCTTGCCAAACATACTCTTTCTCTTCATCACGGCCTGCCCAGCTCTGATTATATGCACACTTACCTAGCCAATCATAAACTTCTTTATTTTTTACACGCTAATCCACGCTATTAGATTGATAACTTAAACGTTCATGAATAGACCGGTGGTTGGCTTGAGATTGCCTAAACTCTAAATATTGATTAATGCACTTTGGGCAGTTACGTCTTGTGGGCAATTTCAAACCTTCGTTCCAACAGTGTCGGAAGAAAGGACAATTCTAATGTAACTCTGTTTGCTCTCTTTCATACCTTTCTTCCTCGCAATGATGTTCATATATTCTTCTTCTTCAAGCTGGCACTGGTAGTCCTCCTTCTGGCATTGTCATTTGTTCAACAAGATTTTGGAAGTTACACAAGGACGCATAGCACCAGCTCTAGATGTCTCACCTTATTCATATTGGCTCTTTTGCTGATCATGCTATTTCTTAGCTTCTTTATACTCATTAGTCGATATTTGAACTTTAGGGTCAACCGACCCACCTTCTTTAGTCGACATCAAGACCTTCGTCTTTCCTTTAGCCAATTGAAACTCTACCATATGCACCCCTAGGAAAGGATGCTTATCTATGTCCATCATTGGTTTCTTAGTTGGCTCAAACTTGATCTTTTCTTGATCGATGGCCTTCTAAATGTGAAACTGAAATATTCTACACTCATTGGTATTATGATTAGTAGCATTGTGGAACTTGCACTATTTCTTCCCTTGAAGTTCTTCAGCCAAAGGGATCACATGATTTGTTGGTAATCTCAACTGATTCTTTTTCCAGTAGCAAGTCAAAGATATTATCGGCCTTCTTGACATTGAAGTCATAGGTATTTTCTGACTCCTTCACCCATGGACAAGATACAGGAGCCTTGCCCCATGTCCATTCGACGATCGCATCTTCTGGATCATTCCCATCAAAGTTTGCATCATAAGGATCAGTTATAGCAGCAGTACCCTTCAAATACTTCTCTTTGCACAGGGCCCGATGCTGATTCTCAAAGGCAGACACTCTCTGGACTAAATGGTCCAAACTTTCAAACTTCTAGCCATCAAACTTCTCTATGATTAATGGAGACATCTCTTGAAGGGCCAATTCAGCCAATTGGCCATCAGACAAATTCAATGAGTAGCATCGGCTCCTTACTTCTCTGAATCTTTGAATGAACTCAGAGCCTAACTCATTGTTCCTCAGCCTCATACTTGTCAAGTCTGTAATCTTCTTCACCTATCCCACTATAGAAATATGCGTGGAACTTGTTCTCTAGATCGACCCATCCAATGATTGAGTTTGGTTCTAGTGATGAAAACCAACTAAAGGCCAATTCAGATAGGGACAAGGGGAAGAATCTAACTTTATGTGCCTCCTCAACAAATGCATCTCTGAGTTGAACGAGATAGCGGTTGATATGTTCTATAGTTGTCATCTCATCTATCTCGGTAATTTGGAGAAATCTGGGACTCTGTAGCATGGAGGGAGTTGCACAATATCATACCAGGCTAGGTATGGGCGCTGGTACGAGCCAACCTGCCATTTAGGCATCAGACTAAACTGGCTTTGCATTATAGCAGTTATTTGGTCGACAAACTCATTAGCATCCATGCCAGCAACTTCCTCTCTTGACTGCCATTGAGCCTGAGCCTGAGAACCTTGTACTTGAGCTTGTTGACCTTGAGCTGGAGGCTGCTGGAGTTGTTGTGCATTATAACTATAAGGATTATGATACCTAGGGTGTGGCATGAGCTCGTACATGCTGGCATTAGAAACCAAGTGATATCCCTCTGGACAGTCGATTCGAGCATTGCGAGTTGTATATCCTTGCAATCGACTATTGAAGTAGTTAGGATCACATTCTTGATGATCCTCTGCACTAATGGAGCAATTTTATGGGTTGACTGAGGCATTTATAGGAAATATTGAATCTTCCCTGAGCTAGCCGTTGTGCAACATGTTGAGTAAATGGAGAGGTTGGCTGTTGGACTGAATAAACTTAGTTTTGTCCAGTAGGCTGCTAAAATATCTAAGTGACGGGGGCACTTGGTGATTGCTGTGCTGGTGGTTGCCCCCCTGTCATCTGACCTTGCCCCCCTACCGTTGGTAGGGCTTAATCTTGCCCCCTACGGTTAGCAGGGCTTGACCTTGCCCCCTGCTGTTTGCAGGGTCCGATCTTGAGCCTGTCCTCCTAGAAGCTGCTGTATTGGTGGCTGTTCAGACTGTCCACCATTCGGCTGCTGACTAGAACCAAGTACATTGTTTTCCACAGCCGAAGAATTAAAGCCATTGAAGTATGCTGGTCCTATTTGATCAACTAGCGCTCGGAAGAAAACTTCTTTCAAAATATTGCCAATTGTATTGGCCAACACCTTATTGTGGTTTGTAAAGGCTTCGTGAACAATCTTGTGGGCCAAATGAGCAGTAGTTCTTGCTTCAATATCTTCACTTTGTCCATGCAGGAGGACGCTTGGCAAGGGAGTTTTCTAGATGACTGAATCGCGTGTCCAACTGTAAGATAGCAAACAATTCTCACATAACTCCTCCGTCGCCTGCTCAATTAGTGCCTTCTGGTCATCAGGCATGTCTTCAAGGTTGACCTTGAGGATCGCTGTTGACATTTCTTAACGACTATTGGAGAATTCCATAAGTGCATAGAACTATCACGTAGCACTTCGCTCAGTGAGTATCGAGTGTCAAATTTATATTTTTTCCCATAGGAAGGTGGAAGGCTAGAATTTATATAGAGCTAGGATTTACTAGAGGAAAGCTTTAAATTGATCCTAGGTAGGTAAACGATAGTGAAGGATTATGAACACCTAAACTAACTACTACTAACAAGCTAACTTAGAGATAGCTAGTGGGAGAGGAGCGATATATCTTTCTAGTAACTAAGGATAAAAAAATAAATAACTAGGAGAAATGTGATAGTACTCTAGGGCATAGCCCACCTACCAACTAGGAGAGTTAAATAGATAAGGTCTGCCACGAGCCCTACGATTTAATAACTAGACCTATTGTGATGGAATACAGAGGATGGACAAGGCTGTCACCACTTGCCACCTACCACAATCTATCCGGAGGCCTAGCCGTATCCACAGGTAATCTATAGCCTAAGCACCACGCTTAATCTATAAACTTACTACTTCGATCCGAGCTCCGATGAAATGAGATCAAAGCACCCTAACCAGACGGTGGAACTGGTACTAACGAAAGACTACTAATGATAAGATAACCTATGCTACTAATGCCAAACAACAAGCACCTAAGCTCACTAATGATGAACACTAATGACTAAGTACTTAAAGTAAAGCAAGCAATACTAGAATGAAGTACTGAAATAAATACTGAATAAAGTAATACAGAAATGAAAGAATTACAAAGGAGCTATACTATACCTAGAAGACTCTTCCAGACTCCAAGAAGCTCCGCTCTTGCTCTCCACTACTAGACTATTACTCTATAGCTAAAGCTAAGAGAAGCTTGGAGAGCTTGGAAATTAAGGGGTGCCTCTTTCCACTGAGCTCCACACCCACTATTTATAGTGTATAGTGAGAGGAGGGGTATTTGTAGGCAGTAGGGAGGTCAGTGGCCACCCTAGGGCGCCGAGCTACGGCAGGGAGGCGTTAGTCGGCCCTTGGATGCACCGCCTTTGCATCCAAGGGTGCTGGTTGCTCCTCCAAGGCGGTTGTGAAGATAGCACGTGGTAAAACTTGGCCGATAAGTCAGTTGGTGAAGCTCCAAGTCTATGACAATGGGCCCATAGATCAATGGCCTCTTCATCGTGACGATTGATTGAACCGACTTAGATCAATGCATCCAATTGGTTCTAGAGGTGCTCCCACGGATCGGTGACGTGGCAATGTGCCAAGGTGGCAATTTATGGGGTCGGGCGGTGCCTAGGTGGCGTCAGGCGGTGCTGTCCTATGGGTCCAAGTGGCTCTGCCACATCCACTTGCTTCCTTGGTCCATGTTTGTCACCATTTTGGTCAAAATTTGCTATATTTTCTAGATACAAATAATTCTACAAGCACAAGTTGAACTTGGTGAAATTTAAACGTAATTCTTCACATGTGATGATGATTTACCTCACTTTGTCATGCTTTTGGGTGAAATATTGATGGTCAAAATAGGTGTTAGTGACCGTCAACAATCGCTTCGTTCTCCATGTTGACAATTATGGTCCCACTGGACGTGCCAAGTAGTGTGTTGATGGCAAAAAGTGACAGGCCACCGGGACACACAGCAAGCCGAGAGAAACCGCATGGAGTAGATCCTGAGCTCTCCCCGGACTTAGGAGGACACTAGACCGGATGGTCGTGACCGAGGACATGCAATTCAATTTGACCCTGTAATTGACAAGGAGAGAAAATTGATCAGTAATTTAAGGTGAAATATGCCCGTGTTTGTCTAGATAGTTCCAAATATGCGGCTAAGTAGCCGATGAAATAAGGATATCGACTAGAGAGTCGACATCCATCATGTTCACGATGCATAGTAAGTAAAATAAACATATCGGCAATTGTCATTTACTCAGTTGCATGGATTTAACTTAGTCGATGATCATGAAAACATACGAAAGATGCAAGGATAGACGTGTAAGCACTCATGTGAGAAACATACTAGCTTTTACCTAAGATGAAAACAAATAAAAGCATGTAAATAGCCAGTACATCCTCAACAAAACAGGATATCAGCTAAAACAGCCGATTCCAATGATCTTGTCATATACCATACGATCGCTCCTCCGTTAGATATAAATAAAATCTACAAATAACTAGACTCAATCTATTGTATCATCAACAGGTTGAGTCGTCTGATGCAGCATTGACAGTAGGACCCTAGATAAGAGACCAGCAGTCGATAGATCTACTTATGTGGCAAAGAAATCATGAAGGCATATTATACGTGTGGAAGCTCAAGCCATCGGCTAAATAGCCGATGGAGACATAGCGGGTGGTTGACGCCATGCTCTTCTTAATAGATAGATCTATTAACCGACAATGTCCAATCTGACATACTATCAACAAATCGAGTCGGCTGATGCAGCATTGATAGCGGAGTCATACCGGATACTAGTGATCAATGAATTTATCTCTTAATAGAACACGACTTCAAACACCCGCTATGTGCGATCAGGATTGAGGTAGATTAGTCATCAAACAGGGTCTAACGTCAAGGATCGAATTCAACCGTGAAGATAATCAGTAGACGATAGATCAGAATAATAAGACTAATAAACCTTAATCTAGATCGGGCAATTGGTGATATTATGTTAAACAGTAAACTATTTAGCACAATATCGATAACTTTGATTAATACCAATATTTACAAGAGATCAGTCGTCTTTTACAGCCTTGTAAAGGTTGATACGAATCGATAACTAATCTATATCGTGATTTGTAAGAGATCAGTCGTCTGTTGCTGCCTTACAAATAACAATATAGATCGATAGCTAACTTATACCGTGACTTACAATATATCTGTCATTTATTGCAGCCTCATAAGTAACAACATAAGTCGTGACGGATACTCACAGACAAGCCGGAGGTCAGGTCATCTGATGCAGCCCTGCTTGCCCAAAAAGACTCGTCAAAATCTACTCTACTGTTACTCCTAAGGGGTGGCGTAATCCAAAAAGTAAAGGTACTTGTTTGGTTGATCAATGAGAGATGTCTATTACAATAGCCGAGGTTCAATATTTATACCCGAGGCTAGACTACGAGTCCTGGTCGAACAAGACCGATTACAATCTTGGAAAAGAAAATAAAGCTTCATAAATTACGATAACTTGGACCTCAATCTTTCCCTTCTTTGAAATCCGATGTGTCCTCTCGTTTCATGCCTTGCCGCGCCTATCAATGGGGTCCATTCCCTTGATATGATTGTGTCATCTTATTTGGTTGATGGCAACTTGATTACCCGATCTCGCTGAATATTTCAGCTTTCCCCTAACAAATTTCGACCTCGAGGTCTTTTCCTCTCGAACCAAATTTTGGTGTCAACAATTGGCATCAACAATTTTCTTCAAAGCGGCTTCTGCATCCTTCAGAGAGGTGGTTGTGCTTTCTAACAGGGTAGTGCATCACTCCACTCCTCCAATTGATTCCTTCAAAGACTCCATGGCTTGAATCAGCTCCAGAGAGGACATCCTTGGATCCATGCCTTGAGTCAACCCAGAGACAGCTACCCTCTATCGATCTTTGAGAAACATCGTGGAAGCTTGGATTTGCCGATGAGGTACTC
Organism: Saccharum hybrid cultivar R570; assembly: GCA_038087645.1. Lineage (NCBI taxonomy): Eukaryota > Viridiplantae > Streptophyta > Magnoliopsida > Poales > Poaceae > Saccharum > Saccharum hybrid cultivar. The sequence continues at coordinate 1,791,800 of JAQSUU010000543.1, forward strand.
AACGTATTGGTCCTCCTACATGTAGAACTAACAAAAGAAGAAGATTATCAATGCTCAGATGAAATCGGACATACAAATACATCAACAGGAGGATAAAATTGCAGATCTACCAACTTACATGGTTAACTAGTGGACACTTGTAGAAACTATGCCCAAAGCTCTGTTCCTTCTTCGACAACAACACTTGTTGCAATCTACCAAGGGAAGGTTGCATGTGCCATCCCTAAACGTGTCCAAAGATGGCACACCTGAGGCCGCCTCTGCCTTGGAGCTCGAAGCCATCTTCCCCTCCTGGTCGGGGCCTCGGGTGCTAGGGTTTCACGGGACAAGAGCGAGAGAGAGGGGAGAGGAAGACGAGCGACTGGGGAAGAAGAAGAAGAAGAAGAAGAAGAAGAAGACGGCGTGGGGAATGAGGCACAACGATCGGGCGTGGCTTATTGGGTTGGGTTGCACCACTTGGCTGAGCCAGGGGCAAACTCGTCCAGTCACCTAACGTTCTCTCTCCAAAACCAACGAAAATTATTGTTTACTGCACGCAGTGTGTTATAACAAATAAACCTGAATTCGTAATGTGTCTCGACCAATAACGCAGTTGGCAGTGTGCGGCAGCCAAAACAACGTTTCTCCAGTGTGCCAGCCCAAAATTTGCCAGAGAAATACCCATGTGCACATCCATTTGCGGGAAGCAATATACTTTTGTGTGTGAAGGAGTCCGGCCTTCCAGAAGCAGCAGGAGTTGTAATCCAGCTAGGAATACATATTGGCCGTTGGACGTCGCTTGCAGGCGCATGGAGGATGACACCCCGTCCGTCCGCCACACAGTACGGTGGCAAACGGACAAACAGCGAGGAAAGGCCAGTAACCGCCGGCCGGCCGGGCGCACCCAGCCCGACGACGGGACCGCCAGCCAATGATTCGCCGGCAGTTCATGCACGCGATCTGTGGTCACGACGTCACGGATCACGTCGGAACATGGATGCTGCCCAGTCCAGCTATCTAACTGTCGCACGTGTACAGCCGCATGCAGCAGATAGATGCCGCAGTTTTATTTGGATATTCTCAGTCCCCTGGATGTTCTGACGGAGCAATGGTTAATGGTTCAATTTGAGCATATGTCGGAAACTGCCATCTGTATCCCAGATGACTGGATCGATCCATTTGCACTGGGATCAGCGTAGCAGCCACGACAAAACAAAAGGCTCCGTCGCCGTCGATATGCACCGGTGATCATGTACGTGTTCCAAATTAAATCTAGACTTCACTTTAGGTTTAAAAAAACACTGAATTATGAAAGCTCACGGGTGCCGATCTGAGAAAAGAGAGAGGGGGAGCTGATAGAGTGCCGACACAAACCCTAACTCATGCTTATATACCTGGACATAAGTAACGGCCCCCCTGGGACCTCAAGCCTTACGTAAATAAAATGGCCGTCTTCATATATCGATTTTGCAAGACGGTCAATTTTCAGTGTCTCTGTAAATAAAACGACCGCCTTCATTAAAACGTTAGGTATTTTACAAGACACGTAACAATTCTGCCCGCCTCCAAACATAAAAGAGGTGTGTCTACTAAAATCATTTTTGTAGTAGTGATAAATAAAATAAAACAAGGACGAAGCTAGCAAGAGGCGATAAAGAAAATGAGATATCCCAGAAAAGAACATAAAAATAGTCGAGGAAACATGGAACCATTTTCATCCTGTTCTCATACCTATTTTCCTTTTTTCATACCATTTTCACTCTTAAAAATAAGAGTCCTACCAAATTATAAAAAAGGGGTCCTTTCTGGTGGAGAGATAACTTGAAAACCTTCCTGATTTCAAGATCATGGGCAAGCTTAGCTTGTGTAACCAAGTTCTTAAAACCAGCTTGCCAGATCTCCTCTCCTTTGCAAAGAATAAGTATATCTCTGTTGAAAAAGTCTGCAACCAAGATGATATCAACCAACTTCTCCAACCGCAAGTTTCTGAAATAACCTTCACACAACTTCAAATCATGTCACAGAAAGTGGAAGAATTGCAGCTGAATAATGATAGTGACACCTCGAAGTGTATCTAGGGCTCCAATTTTGTGCCATCAAGTGCTTACAAGGCCCTGATAGGCCATTCACATATACATGAGTCTTACCGGTGGCTATGGGATTGCTTTTGTCAGCCAAAGCACAAAGTCATTTTCTACTTGCTCATCAAGAACAGACTCAGCACGAGAAATATCTTGAAAAGAAGAAATATGCATCTACCTTCTTGCAGTTGTGTCCTGTGTAATCAGGATGCCGAGGAGACTATCTATACAACACCTCTTTCTCCGGTGTCAGTTTCGAAAGCAATGTCAAGAGATTATCAACTTAGACATCCCCCCCAAATGCAGACTTCCCTGAAATCACAAGTTACCTCAAAGATAGACTATGGCCCCAATTCTTCATGGTAACAGTGACACTACTTTGTTGGGCAATTTGAACAGCACGGAATAATCATATTTTTAATGGAATTCGTCCGTGTTTAGCAGCCTACCGACTTACTTTCGTCAGGGAATTGCTATTGCTCTCCCATAGAGTCAATTCAAGACTTTTCAACACCTTTTGATCAATAGATACAGACGTGTAATCAGTAGGCTTTGTCTTATTTTCTTTTTGTTTCGTTCTTTGTTTCTTGAATTCCTTCTTTGTTAAACTCTTGTAACCTTTGTTTATTCGCTATAATATATTCATTGTAGAGGCGCAGCCCCTCTAGATTCCTTAAAAAAATATAGAAAACAACATATGAGCCAAGTCTATATATACCTAATAATAAAGAAGCAAAATTTCAGACTCTTTTTTTCATCCATCCATTCTTTTTTATCTGTCTTCCTATAACTACCGAACAATTGAGAGTTTCTTTTATCTGGACTTATATATATAACTCGTGCTCATACGAGTTAGAATAGCTCTTGTCTAACGTGATACAAAGTCTGATTCCAAAACATATTGGATCGTGCAAGAACAAATTAATAACCGGCCAACAAACAAATGTATTGCAGCTACAACTCTGTCTCTCTGCAATAGTCCAATTGAACCTAGTTCGACTGAACAGGTGCATGCAGGCACAGGACACCAAATTTCTAATCCTAATCGGACTCAAGCCAAGAACCTGTTATGACCAAAACAGGTGCATGCAGGGACAGGATATCTCCAAGCTCCTAATCGGACTGACATATAGTCACGAAACTAAAAATAGCTAGCATCCAGACTAAAACTTGAATATTAAACAACTAACTCTGACCTCCTGGATATACATGTCTCCTCCTCCCTGTGTTTGACACATGCACATGTGTATATAGCACCAGCATAGTTAAAGAGTATCTTCAAGAGTTTCTTAAATATTCCTCCTAAAAAGTCTATATTTTTCAACACCTAAAAAGGTATTGGGAGAAAAAAGAAGTCTATCTCCAATAGTTCCTAATATTTCACATCTAAGAAATCAAATTTTGGTTCCACTTGGGTTTTTTTTGCCAGCCTTTTTTTTTCTAGCATGGTCGTGACTGCGCACGCCGCCGCCTCCTTTCCTGCGTGTTACCCTACCCCTGCTCCGATCCTCCCAGCCGGCGTTGGCCTCCTGGCAACAGCCGGCCGTGGCCTCTATCCAGCAAGCCGTGGGCACATCACAGGCGGCCTCGCCAGCTCCTAGCCTGCCGGCGGCATCTCCCAGCCACAGGCCGCCGGCAGGCAGCTTCCGGTAGGCCGGCCATCTGCAGGCAAAGCTGGTAGTAGTAGTAGCATTCAGCAGCATGCGCCCAGCAACAATCAGCCGGCAATGCAGGCAATCAGCAGTCATGTCAAAAGCACAGGCTATCTGCAGGCATACATGGTTAATGTCAAAAGCAGTCCATCTAGCATCTGCAGGCATACATGGTTAATGTCAAAAGCAGTCCATCTAGCATCAGCAGCAGGTAGCAATCACCAGCAGCAGCAGTTGCCGGTCACTTGGCTTCACTTGAGCCATCAGTACCAGGAACACAGAAGAAGCAACTCATTTAAACAGTGGAGCAGACAAGCCAAGCAGGCGCAGTGCCATGCACCACAGTGCCGTGCAGCCGGCCACAGAACACATGTATAATCACAAGATAAAAATGCTTGCTAATGCAAATAGTACTTGGCAGATACAAACTCAAGGTTGTTCACTGAATGACAATATAAAAATGCAGCAGGCACACAGCGGCCTTCAACAGATACGCAGCAGCAGGCATACATCGTCATCGCACAGCAGCATCGCACAACAGCAGGCACACAGCGGCATCGCACAGCGGCAGCAGGCGGCCAGCGGGCAGCCACGGCATGGCACACAGAGGAGCAGCCCGCCATGGCCTGGCACACAGGCGGGCCATGACCTAGCACGGCAAGCAGATAGTACCAGTTCTAATCCAGTGACACAAGCTCGTTGCAGCAGATCCAAAAGAGCACGGCCACGACAAATCATAGTGACGGCGGCGGGCATGGGAAACCTATCGGCGGCGGCGGCCGGCAGGAAGCCATGGCGGCGGCGGCGGCGGCGGCGGCGGCGGCACAGCAAGCCCACGACAAACCGGTAGATCGGAGTACGTACCTCGTTGCTACGTCCGCGGCGTCGTTCGTCGACCAGGACGGCGAGCGTTGGAAGACCACCGTCGATCAGGCTTGGTACGTGCGAAGGAGGGAGACGCGGGAAGGAGCGATGGAGAAACAAATCGCGATGAAGGAGCGCGGGAAGACGGGAGCCACGGCAAAAGAAATCGCGGGAAGAAGGATGCCGCGCGGGAACGCCGTATCCGCCCGAGCTCGCTTCCGCATAAAGTTACGCGGAAGGGGGGAAATTTCCGAAGTGCGTAAATTTTAGGAGGAAGTATCAGGAGTTGTTGGAGAGGGATTTTTTCTTATTTTTTTAAAAACAAGGATTAGAAGACAGTTTGGGGAACGATGCCAATTAGTGGTCAGCAATTTATCTTTGAATTCCAGTAGAGTAGAGGAAATACCAATATAATTTCTTTGCTTCTTTTTTCAGTTTTCATGAGAAAATTATCTCCTTCATATATTAGCTTGGCTGGCAAATGAGCAACGATTGATAGAGCTGCATCCTTAATCTTGCTTTTCTTTGCATCAAATAAAAATGAACCAAATTGAATAATTTGATGAGTTTTGGGCTTATCATCCTCTGTCACGGTGTCGTGCTTCGGGAACACAATGTGAGCTCCTGCTGGAACGTCGTGACCAGGAGCAGCCCCGGAACGGTGTACATGTTGGTCCTCATGACCAGCCACTGCATGTTCGACAACAACCGTTGGTCGTCAGCGTATAAGAACATCTTGTCCTCGTAGTCGTGGCGAGGTGGAGGTATACGAATGCCAGCAATTCTGTCGATGCTGAAGTAGGTGTAACTCGCCAGGGAAAGTCACATGGGAGCAGCTACGTCGTGCCAGAGAATGGATCGCAAAAGAGCTCGTCCATCTCGATGCTCGAGTCCATGAGGACACATCGGTGAGCACCACGTTGAGGAACGTCGATGCGGCCGCCAGGATGTGGTTGCCCAGGCCACGGTACGAGATAGAACGGAGTCTGATTACTATGTTAATAGATCTCATTGCAACGCACGAAAATATTTGCTAGTAATTAAAAAAAAGGGGCTGCTATACTCGGCTTTGTAAGAATCCAAGTTAAAAAAAGGAGCAGGATCCAACTGACTATTTTGTAAGTATATACAAGTAAAAAAAGGAGGGGGAGGCGGATCAGTAATCGAATTTGGATTTGAATCATTAGTAAAGAACAGATCTTTGGTTCAACATATTAGTCTCGGCTAGAGTTGGAGTCCGGGACTAATGTGAGCATTAGGCCACTCCCAATGCAAAAAAAAACTATTAACAGTTTCTATAGCCTAGGACATCGTACCAAAACACTATCCTATCATGTGCAGGATTTTCTATAGTATAGCGCCATGTTCGTTTGGACTTATCAACAGAATCAGCAGCCATCCAGCAGTGTTTTTCTCTCACAACAAACCAGCGAACAGTGCTTTCAGCACAATAAACCAGCGAAACGAACGGGCTGTAGGATATAAGTTGGGATAGAATCCATGTTTGCTCTCCTAGTGGGCTACGAGTAGTTTCTTATCCATCGATAACTGTGAAGACCCAGTTTCTTAGTTAGACTTGATTTCTTAGATTTTCCTCTCTTTTCTCATTAATCACTTGCCACGTCAGCAAATTGCCTATGTGGCAGTACAATTAATATTTATAGAAATTACCATAGTTTCTACATTGTAATGTCCTTAGTCCCGGGGCCAAAACCAACAGGGACTAAAGGGTCTACATTAATCCTGGCACCAACTAATGTAGACCCTTTAATCTCGATCGGTAATACCAACTCAGACTAAAGATCCCCCAACGTGTTAGTTTAAAAGAAAAACATTATATCCATAGTCACATGTGATGTTTGGGTGGGGTGGAAATGTACATGCCAGGAATGCATGAGGTCTTAGGCTCAAATTCTACGACACCCAAAGGTGGGAAGGCATTATTATTTTTTAAGCCTCAGAGGAACCTTTAGTCCTGTCGTGTATCAATATTAGGGATACCCAACCAAAGAAAGTAAACAGGACATCTGTGTTGACCATTCGAGGCTTAGGGAACAATCTCCGTCTCGACTAACCCTTGCGCCCCAGCGAGAACAATCTCCGCACCCAACCCCTGTGACGTAAGCACGGGAGCGCTCGACCCCCACGGCATAGTTCCGCTATGCCCGAGGGACGCGTAAGGCCCTCGAGCGCAACTGGAAGCTACGTGGGCCCCCACCACGATACCCATTTCCAATGATGGGACGAACACAACCACGCATAGTGAACGAGGGATGGGAGCCGTGTTACGACATGACCCCAGTCATTCCACCACGATGGTGTCCATGCCTCTATAGTAACAGGGGTAACGATAACTGTGCTATCTAACCCCCTCTCTACGCAAATCTGGACGTACGCGCCGCCCATCCTTAATAGTACAAAAGCACACAGGACAAAGCGTGGCTACAACGCATTGCACCAGTGGACGGAGAGGCCAAAAGCTCGATGCCCATTGCGTCCCTGCGCTACAGGGTAAACTGCTCACGCCGGATAAGAAGGAAGACGGTCACACCCGAGGACACCTTTTTGTTTTTCTCTTTCGTCTTTTTTTCCTTTCACTTTTTTACCACAAATGTAACCTGAACCCTTTCCTTAGCAACCATAAAAGGGGAGGCAGGGGCCACATCTAGGAGGGGACCCGATTGAAACACAACTAGCTGAGCAAGCACTCAATCTCAGACACCACAAAGAGACCTGGAATCCGCTCCCTCTCTCAAAAAAGATTATAACCCCTACTATGAGCACTCTGGTGCAAGGCAACACGAGCAGTAGCAATATCCACTGGACGTAGGGACATTGTTGCCCGAACTAGTATAAACTCTTGTGTCTGTATTGCACACCATCCAGACCTAGAGATGTAAATACAAATTTACTCGTCTTAGTGTCTACAGCGCAGTTTTAGACACTGACAAATCCGGGTTCAAATTAACCGGGACTAAAAGGCTTTGCCACCCGGGATTATAGGTTAGTTTTCTACCAGTGAATGCTGATCAAATTGTTGCTGATGTTGTCGAATGGACGAGTCTTCACCGATTTTGCTGCTTGTGGTGTCGTGAAGGGACTGTCTGTGTATGCACAGTCCACGGGGTTATCCATGTATTATGCAGTGAAATCGATAGTTTGTTTGATACTATGACGTAACTTATTACCTACTAGGAGTATTCGAGTATTAAAAAATATGGCTCACAAGGCCTTCCACAACGTGACAGTGGTGCCCAAAAATCACCGGCACCACGCCAGTTAGCTCACAGTGGTGGACAATACCCAGCATCACTTGTGGGACTTGCCAATCTAGTTAAAAGTAAATAAAAGAACAGGTGGCATACTCAGCCAGCCACCCGAAGAGGTTGCAGTTCGCACTTGTCTTCGTCTCGATAACCATTCTAAGGCTATTTTCAGTGAGATTTTCATCACAATTTTATTTACATTTAATAAGCTGTCACATAAACGTTTTTCGATGACGTGATAATGTTTTTAATGTAAGAGAGAGAAAAAGAAGAAATGAGTTTCACGGTCGAGGATGGAACTCTCATGCTCCGTTACCAACTCAAGATGACTCATAGAATTAAAATCTCTATATGAAATAAGTGAATGAAACTATGCAATGATAATGATGGTTTAACTCTTCGCTGAGAATATCCTAAAACAAAGGAAAAATAAATTAACTATGTTGAAGATTATACAATATACTGCAATGTGCCAGGCGAAGATAGATACTGCACCTTGGCTTCGAGCGTGTGTCGTCTATATATGATCACCCGTACCAACTGGTTCCGTATATGTTTTCTTGTGGTTCTCGCTACAGCTGACTGGTGGGAGTGACCAAGCGCCCGTCCGGCTGGATCGGTCGGCCATGGCGAGCACCAAAACGAAGCTGCAGCTGCAGGAGAGGGTCCGGCTCCTGGCCCTCCTCGTTCGCCGTGCGTCGTCGCTGGTGGCGGCGGGCGGCGCGGCGCCGGCGTGCACGTGGTGCTGGGTCGCCGCGCTAATCTGCGAGGCGTGGTTCACGATGGTTTGGCTCATCAACATAAACGCCAAGTGGAACCCGGTCCGCTTCGACACGCACCCTGAACGCCTCGCCCAACGGTGAGTGGTATAGTGGTGGCTACCTACACTAGGGCCTAGGTTTCCAGGAAAACGTACGCTAGTATGTAGAATCGGAGTACGTAGCTTTTTTTTTTTTGCTTCGTCAACTCAATCTACTGCGTTGTTCAATGATTTATTTGTCGTCAGGACGAGCGACGCCGAGCTGCCGGCGGTGGACATGTTCGTGACGACGGCGGACCCGAAGCTGGAGCCGCCGCTGGTGACGGTGAACACGGTGCTGTCGCTGCTGGCGCTGGACTACCCGGCGGGCAAGCTGACGTGCTACGTCTCCGACGACGGGTGCTCGCCGGTGACCTGCTACGCCCTGCGCGAGGCCGCCGAGTTCGCCAAGCTCTGGGTGCCGTTCACCAAGAAGCACGGCGTCAAGGTCAGGGCCCCCTCCGTGTACTTCTCCGCCTCCAGTGCGGCGGAGCGTGGCGGGGCCGCCGACGACGCCGAGTTCCTGCGCGCTTGGACGTCCATGAAGGTAATTATTTTTTTCTGCAGTCACTAACATCCGCCAGTGTCTAATCGTGTTCTTTGCACGTAGAACGAGTATGAGGAGTTGGTCCGCCGGATCGAGAACGCGGAAGAGGACTCTCTAGTCCGGCGCGGCGACGGCGAGTTCCCCGAGTTCCTGGGTGCTGACCGCAGGAACCACCCGACCATAATCAAGGTAGAGACGAACGTTAGGTGATCGATCGAGCTCCTTCGTTCTATTCTATGAGACCATCTCTTTGCTTTGTTTTCTTGCTAACAAACATGACCCACGTTCTTCTGCTGCCGCGACCGCGAGTGTTCAGGTGCTCTGGGACAGCAGCAGCAAGAGCAAGAGCAATCAGGTTGCAGGCGATGGAGTCCCAAGCCTCATATACGTCTCCAGGGAGAAGAGCCCCACACAGCACCACCACTTCAAGGCCGGGGCCATGAACGTCCTGGTACGTACGTTATCGGTGTTCAGTCCCATCTAACGCAGTCCGTGCCGCATATTGCCATGGGTGGCAACTGGCAAGGCAACGGCATGGCATGCAGCAGGATAAGCTCACCGTCCGTAGTGCAACTGATGAGTGGAGAGGTGCCTCCTGAGCCTGAACATGCATTTCCCTGTGCACTGACTGCAGACGAGGGTGTCCGGCGTGGTGACCAACTCTCCCATCATGCTAAACGTGGACTGCGACATGTTTGCCAACAACCCGCAGGTCGCCCTCCACGCCATGTGCCTCCTCCTGGGCTTCGACGACGACGTCCACAGCGGCTTCGTTCAGGCGCCGCAGAAGTTCTACGGCGCCCTCAAGGACGATCCTTTCGGGAACCAGATGCAGGTTCTGTTCGAGGTAATGTACACGTCCCTGTCATTATCATTAAGAGATCGAAACAATGTGTTATCTTGTATATATCGACAACTTTGTCGTCTGTGCTGGTGAGCTTATGCAGAAAATTGTATACGGAGTTGCCGGACTTCAAGGCATATATTACTGTGGCACGGGTTGCTTTCACCGTAGGAAAGTCATGTACGGCGTGCCACCAGACTCCGCCACCACCACCAGCGTGAAAGGTGACATCTTTCGAATGACTGACTGTGCTCCGCAATGTATTATCATTCAGTCTATGCTCTTGACTGGTTGTATTGTACAATACAAACTCTGGCAGATTCACCATCTTACAAGGAGCTACAGAACAAGTTTGGCAGATCGAATGAACTGATCGAGTCGGCGAGGAGCATCATTTCCGGCGACATGTTCAAGGCGCCAACTGTGGTGGCAGACCTAACGAGTCGCATCGAAGCAGCGAAACAAGTTTCTGGATGCAGCTACGAGGCCGGCACAAGCTGGGGTCAGGAGGTGAATCACTGTCCCTCGCAGCTAGCATTTTGCAGGTTTTGCTAATCTGAAACAGCTCATGCGCGCATGTGCTTGCAGGCTGGCTGGGTCTACGGGTCCATGACCGAGGACGTCCTGACCGGGCAGCGCATCCACGCCGCCGGGCTTGTGCAGAGACGGGCTTTACTCCCGGTGGGGAACCCCCTCTAGTCCCGGTTCCCCACCCGGGAGCAAGCATCCGGGACTAAAGGGGGGTCCTTTAGTCCCGGGTGAGGAACCGGGACTAAAGGAGGACCTTTAGTCCCGGTGGGTAACACCAACCGGGACTAAATGTGCCTCCTGACATGTCACGATGGCCAGCACCTTTAGTCCCGGTTGGTAATACGAACCGGGACTAAAGGTTTTTTTCTTTTCTTTTCATTTTTTTGTTTTCTTTTCAAAATAGGTTTTCGAAGTCGTATTGTACGCTGCTAATTATACATTTATACGCGCATATAGTATATTTCGGTTCAAGCACAATGAACGTATTAAATCACACAATTCAAGCATAGAAATATATATATATATCAAAAATCGCTTAGTTTACAAACTGGGTATCAAACTAAAAAAACCCTTAGTTTACAAACTGGGTATCAAAATTAAGTTCCTATTTGACCATTATATATCCTACAACAAATCCTTCAAAAAAAACCCTACATGAATATATTTGGATAAAATTTCATTAACAAACATTGATCTATGTCCTCGGTGGAGGGCCTCGGGCGCGGAGGAGGGCGCGGTGGAGGGCCTCGGGCGCGGAGGAGGGCGCGGTGGAGGGCCTCGGGCGCGGAGGAGGGCGAGGGCGCGGTGGAGGGCCTCGGGCGCGGAGGAAGGCGCGGTGGAGAGCCACGGGCGCGGAGGAGGGGCACGGGCGCGCGCGGTGGAGGCCGCACGAGGAAGAAGACGGCGGCGCCGGTGTCACGGAAGACGAACGGACGCGGTGCGAGGAGAAGAGGGCGGCGGTGTTCGACGAGGAAGAAGACGAGCGGATCGATCTGCAGGCGCCGGAGGTTATATAGCAGAGGAGAATTACTCCCGGTTCCAGCCACCAACCGGGAGTAAAAACCCTTTACTCCCGGTGCGTATTACCAACCGGGAGTAAAGGTACCTTTACTCCCGGTGCGTGTTACCAACCGGGAGTAAAGGTATACCTTTACTCCCGGTGCGTGTTACCAACCGGGAGTAAAGGTATACCTTTACTCCCGGTTGGTAACACGCACCGGGAGTAAAGGCTTTTTTTGGCGGGCCACGAAACTGCAGCCCACCTTTACTCCCGGGTGGGCTTCCCACCCGGGAGTAAAGGTGGCCTGCAGTTTCGTTTCCCGCCTGTTTTAAGGAATAGTCTTGTTAAATACAATAGAAATGCAATAGTTTTTATTAAATACATAGTAAATTAAATAAAAGGCATAAAATTATTTTGTTAAAAATATGAATTTTATTTTTGTTTATTGCACATAGGAAAAATCGATAACCTAACTTTTTTTATTTTTTGTTAGAATTATGAAACATAATGTAACTAATATTTATTATTTCGTTAATGCAAAATGTATTGTTTAATTAAAATTATTAAAATTATTGGTTTTGGACAGGAAATTTGTTTTCACATCGTTTTAACGTTAATATTTTAATATTTCATCACTCAGTAACCAAATCAAACATTGATTTAATTTGAAACATGACATAATAAACATCTGAATTCACAATTATTACATAATATCTCAAACACACACTATATTAAATCACTATATCATCAAGTGGGCACAATGTAGACAATCTCAACTACCACTAAAAGAACTAAAGCTAAAATACATTTCAGGAGCACAAGGATTTCGCGACCAATCTCAACTAAAACAGACAGATCCCCCGATTGTGCAACATCTTTGGGCTTCTTCGGCTGGATCACTGCCTCATTAGCCGCCGTATCTGCCTGTTGTGCAAGATATTTTTGCACGAGTTCAACATACTCTTCCTCCCAGTAGAAGCCTGAACATCGTCCACTGCCATCCCACTGAAATTAAAACAAAAAATTAGAACTTTAATCACAACCATCATGAAAATAGGTATAAACTAACCATAATCATTAAATACGATAAAATAACTCACATTGCGATCCGGACACTTGTAGAAGATACGATCCTTGTTGGGACCCTCCTTCTTCACTCGGTACTCCATCACAATCTTCGTCTCATCATGACACTTGCCACATGGAATGAGAGGAAGGCCCGGCCTAAGTCGCTTTGAAAACCCATGAGAGGCCGAGGACCCGGAAGCAGTTGTCATCTACTCTCTATACTCATTTTTTAATACACTATAAATTTCTTCTTTTATAAACAAATAAAATTAACAAACTATAAAATTATCTACATCTCTAAACAATGATATTTTTAACCTTCTTTCATGTAAATATGCAAGCTTAAAGTGATTTTGAGCTCAAATTGCTTACAAATGAAAAAAAACCACAATAAAGAACCATAAATATATATAGTGAATAAAATGGCATAAGAAAATGGTAAAAAATGAGAGTATGAGATTGGTAACCTTTACAACTGAAGAATCGACGGAGGAATCGAAGAATGGATGGAGGAACAATGGAGGGAGGGAGGAAGCAAGAACACCAGTGAGCTTCAAAATGTGCTGAGCTCGGGCTCGGGGAGGAAGGAGGAGACGGCCGATTTATAAAGGGAGAACATTTAGTCCCGGTTGATAGATCCAACCGGGACTAAAGGTAACTTTCCAACCCCGGGCGCAGCCACGGCCCGGGAGTAGACCTTTACTCCCGGTTGGAGCCACCAACCAGGAGTAAAAGTATACCTTTAGTCCCGGTTGGTGGCTCCAACCGGGACTAAAGGTCCTTGCCACCTCTGTCTGGCGCAGTAGCCGTTGGGCAGGGACCTTTAGTCCCGGTTGGAGCCACCAACCGGGACTAAAGGTATTTCTAGTCCCGGGGGCAAAAAATTCCGGGACTAGAGCCCATTTTGGCCGAGGATCAAAGGTCTGTTCTCTACTGGTGCCTCCGTGTACTTCTCCGCCTCCAGTGCGGCGGAGCGTGGCGGGGCCGCCGACGACGCCGAGTTCCTGCGCGCTTGGACGTCCATGAAGGTAATTATTTTTTTCTGCAGTCAACTCAATTTACTGCGTTGTTCAATGATTTATTTGTCGTCAGGACGAGCGACGCCGAGCTGCCGGCGGTGGACATGTTCGTGACGACGGCGGACCCGAAGCTGGAGCCGCCGCTGGTGACGGTGAACACGGTGCTGTCGCTGCTGGCGCTGGACTACCCGGCGGGCAAGCTGACGTGCTACGTCTCCGACGACGGGTGCTCGCCGGTGACCTGCTACGCCCTGCGCGAGGCCGCCGAGTTCGCCAAGCTCTGGGTGCCGTTCACCAAGAAGCACGGCGTCAAGGTCAGGGCCCCCTCCGTGTACTTCTCCGCCTCCAGCGCGGCGGAGCGTGGCGGGGCCGCCGACGACGCCGAGTTCCTGCGCGCTTGGACGTCCATGAAGGTAATTATTTTTTTCTGCAGTCACTAACATCCGCCAGTGTCTAATCGTGTTCTTTGCACGTAGAACGAGTATGAGGAGTTGGTCCGCCGGATCGAGAACGCGGAAGAGGACTCTCTAGTCCGGCGCGGCGACGGCGAGTTCCCCGAGTTCCTGGGTGCTGACCGCAGGAACCACCCGACCATAATCAAGGTAGAGACGAACGTTAGGTGATCGATCGAGCTCCTTCGTTCTATTCTATGAGCCCATCTCTTTGCTTTGTTTTCTTGCTAACAAACATGACCCACGTTCTTCTGCTGCCGCGACCGCGAGTGTTCAGGTGCTCTGGGACAGCAGCAGCAAGAGCAAGAGCAATCAGGTTGCAGGCGATGGAGTCCCAAGCCTCATATACGTCTCCAGGGAGAAGAGCCCCACACAGCACCACCACTTCAAGGCCGGGGCCATGAACGTCCTGGTACGTACGTTATCGGTGTTCAGTCCCATCTAACGCAGTCCGTGCCGCATATTGCCATGGGTGGCAACTGGCAAGGCAACGGCATGGCATGCAGCAGGATAAGCTCACCGTCCGTAGTGCAACTGATGAGTGGAGAGGTGCCTCCTGAGCCTGAACATGCATTTCCCTGTGCACTGACTGCAGACGAGGGTGTCCGGCGTGGTGACCAACTCTCCCATCATGCTAAACGTGGACTGCGACATGTTTGCCAACAACCCGCAGGTCGCCCTCCACGCCATGTGCCTCCTCCTGGGCTTCGACGACGACGTCCACAGCGGCTTCGTTCAGGCGCCGCAGAAGTTCTACGGCGCCCTCAAGGACGATCCTTTCGGGAACCAGATGCAGGTTCTGTTCGAGGTAATGTACACGTCCCTGTCATTATCATTAAGAGATCGAAACAATGTGTTATCTTGTATATATCGACAACTTTGTCGTCTGTGCTGGTGAGCTTATGCAGAAAATTGTATACGGAGTTGCCGGACTTCAAGGCATATATTACTGTGGCACGGGTTGCTTTCACCGTAGGAAAGTCATGTACGGCGTGCCACCAGACTCCGCCACCACCACCAGCGTGAAAGGTGACATCTTTCGAATGACTGACTGTGCTCCGCAATGTATTATCATTCAGTCTATGCTCTTGACTGGTTGTATTGTACAATACAAACTCTGGCAGATTCACCATCTTACAAGGAGCTACAGAACAAGTTTGGCAGATCGAATGAACTGATCGAGTCGGCGAGGAGCATCATTTCCGGCGACATGTTCAAGGCGCCAACTGTGGTGGCAGACCTAACGAGTCGCATCGAAGCAGCGAAACAAGTTTCTGGATGCAGCTACGAGGCCGGCACAAGCTGGGGTCAGGAGGTGAATCACTGTCCCTCGCAGCTAGCATTTTGCAGGTTTTGCTAATCTGAAACAGCTCATGCGCGCATGTGCTTGCAGGCTGGCTGGGTCTACGGGTCCATGACCGAGGACGTCCTGACCGGGCAGCGCATCCACGCCGCCGGCTGGAGGTCGGCGATCCTGAACCCCGACCCGCCGGCGTTCCTCGGTGGCGCGCCGACCGGCGGACCGGCCAGCCTCACCCAGTACAAGAGATGGGCGACGGGCCTGTTGGAGATACTCCTCAGCCGGCATAACCCGCTCCTCCTCTCCGCGTTCAAGCGCCTCGATTTCCGGCAATGCGTCGCCTACCTAGTCATCGACGTGTGGCCCGTCAGGGCACCTTTCGAGTTGTGCTATGCATTGCTAGCACCTTACTGCCTCATTGCGAATCGCTCCTTCTTGCCAAAGGTATTCTTTTTCCATCACCGGCCGGTCCTTCTTGCCAAAGCGGCAAAGTTTCTGAAAATTTCATCTTCTTGTGACGCAGGCGTCGGAACCGGGTTTCGTCATCCCGCTGGCGCTGTTCCTGGCCTACAACGCGTACAACCTGGGCGAGTACAAGGACTGCCGGCTCTCGGTGCGCGCCTGGTGGAACAACCACAGGATGCAGCGGATCGTGTCGTCGTCCGCCTGGCTGCTCGCCTTCCTCACCGTGGTCCTCAAGACGCTGGGCCTCTCGGAGACGGTGTTCGAGGTGACACGCAAGGAGCACCAGCAGAGCTCGGCCGACGCCGCCGCGGAGGACGCTGACCCAGGGCGGTTCACCTTTGACTCGTCGCCGGTGTTCGTCCCGCCGACGGCGCTCGCGATGCTGAGTGTCGTCGCCGTCGCCGTCGGGGCGTGGAGGGCGGTCGTCGGTGCAGCGGAAGGCGTACCCGGCGGTGTCGGCCCGGGCGTCGGGGAGCTCGTGTGCTGCGGCTGGCTAGTGCTCAGCTTCTGGCCGTTCGTGAGGGGGCTCGTCGCCGTAGGCAGGGGAAGCTACGGTATCCCATGGAGCGTCAGGCTTAAGGCTGCCCTGCTCGTGGCCGCGTTCGTGCACTTGTGCACACGCAAGTAACTTCGCCGGCGTCCCAACTACACCTCCTGCGCATGGTTGGCTGACGTGACGGGAATCATCAAGGGAAAGGAAACATGTTGCATCCGTAATCCACAACGTCTTGTGCCTAAGATTGTACTGTACCTTTGCTTCCACTGTCTGTACAGAATTCTTGCTAAAGATGGACACAGTATGTGGCATGCCGTCTACCGTTAGAATAGAAAACAGAAACGGCAGTGCTAGCACCCAGACGTTCGAACGGACGCCCGCGCTTGCACTCCGTGTGACACGCCTCACGCGGGGGCCCGCGCTGCATGAACGTCACCAGCATTGAGAAGAGGGGGAGGGAGCAGCCAGCACCAAGAGGAGGAGATATCAAAACGAGGCAGCAGAAGGCGATGAGAAAAATGCAACACCCGATCTACTTTTCAAACATCTAGAGATGCAACACTTGCAACATTTGTCTGAAGACAGATAAAACACTTGAAATGTGCATCTGAAACGCTTGCAAAAACACCAGAAAAAAACACTTGAAACAATTGTAAAACATACGTAAGATCCAGATAAAACACTTGCAACATATGTATGAAAAATATATAACATCCAAATAAACACACTTGCAACATACATCTGGAAAAACAGATGAAACATGGGTAACAGAAGCTTGCAATATACGTGTACAACCATTGCAACATCTCGATCTACTTTTGTAACATCCATATGAAACATTTGCAATATATCTATGAAACACATAAAACACTTGAAACATTGGTTTGCAACGTGCTATTTCATTGCAACATATCCTTGCTGCTTGCGAATGGAGGCTCGTTGGCTTGTAGAGTTCACTGGTGTAGTGCTCGCCGGTGGTGCGGAGCTTACCGCTCCGGTGGAGAAGGCCGCGGCGGGCAGGAGGCGCAATGGAGAGGGAGGAAGATCGGTTGCAGCGCTTGGGTACGGTGGATATGCCAGCTGGCGGAGCAGAGACGCGATGGAGAGCGCGGTTGCCAAGGCGACCAATGTTTTCAGGTCGTCCGATTTCGTCCTGGTCGCCCCTGGAGGTCGATCAGGAGCCTCGATTCGATCAGCTCGACCAGCTTTCTGGTCGTCCGATTAATCGTCGATTAATCGTGATTAATCGGACGACCAGGGCATATGGACGACCAGTGTGTACACTGTGCTTTTGGGCCTGGTTTTACTTGGTAGACATGTGGGCTACTGGGCTTTAGTTTTGGCCTGTTAGGGTTACAATAAGAGGGCAGGGCACACACATAGCACCCCGAGTCCCCCCGTCGGGCGTCAGCAGCCACAATTCCCCTCCCCCCGCGCGCGATTCAGCCGCAAAATCTCACCCGCGCGCGGCTTCCCTTCCTCCCCCGCGCGCGACTGAACTCTCCCGCGAGCGCGGCTTCCCTTCCCGCGGCTTCCCTTCTCCCCCGCGCTTCTCCCTGTCTCCTTCCTCTCTAGTGGTACTCTGCTGTCTGCTCTACGGGTGAGCAGCAAGGAGCCGTCGACGCCCTCTGTCAAGTCTCAGGTCCAGTAATCACCGCTGGTCTTCGCCATGAGCTCCTCCTATGATGGTTATGGTATGTGCCTTTCCCCTCTACATCTTCTTGCTCCCCCCAATCCCTCGCTCTCTGATAGGTTGTTTGGTGCTTGTTGTGAACTTGTGGTGTTCCTCTGGCCTCTGTGCTTCTGCAGATGTGGATCGACATTGTGCAAATGTGGAAGTGATAATGCCTGTGTCTGACCTTGAAGGAGGTGTTCCAGAATCTGTTGGGTCAGTTGCTGCCTCATCTTCTCAAGATATTCCTTCCTTGATTGAGAGGGCTATAGCAAAGCTACCTCCAGATCTTGCTGCCCAAGCTGTTGACAAAAAGAGGAAGGCAAGATCACAAGACCCGGGATGGAAGTATGGGTGGTGGCCAGATCCATCCAAGAAAGACTTTGTGCAGTGTATATTTTGCAAGAAGGTAGTCCCTTCCGGAATAAGTAGGTTTAAGATGCACCTTGCTGGGGGTATGGAGATGCTCTTGGTTGTAATTGTTCTCCAGAAGTAGTTAAGAGGGAGATTGCTGCTTACCTGAAAAAGAACTCAAGGACTGGTCATGTGGAGGCGTCTGCAGAAGGTGAAGATGAAGAGGAAGATGCTGCTGCTGCAGAAGAACCTACAGTTGTACCGGTACCAAGTTCTGGAACAAAAGTTAAGCAAGCCAAGAAGAAGATTGCTCAGGCTACCATCACTTCTTTCACTGTTACTGCTGCAGCAAAACCTAGAACTCAAAAACAATCCAGGTCAGTGAGTTCCATGCTTTGCAAGTCACCAGAGGAAGTAGTTGCAGATAGGTACAAATCCAAGCAAAGTCAGCCTACACTTGAGCACTGCACAAAGAAAGGGAAGGAGGCCAAAGTAATTGTTGATGATCATGTTGCAGATTTCTTTTATGAGAATCGCATTTCATTGAATGTCATTAATTCAAGAAGCTGGGAAGTTATGCTTGAGTCAATTGGACAATACGGTCCCGGGTACCGCTCACCATCATATCATGAGATTAGAAATCCGCTGCTAGATAAGGCTGTGAATAGAACATCAGAGTTGAGGAAGAAGCATGAGGAGGCTTGGAAGGAATATGGTTGCACCATAATGTTCGATGGGTGGACTGACACAAGCCACCGCCATCTCATCAATTTCCTTGCTAACAGTCCAGCAGGGACTTTCTTTCTAGGGTCTGTTAATGCTTCAAGTGAGGTAGCAAATGCTCCTATGTTGGCTGACTTGTTGGAGAAGCAAATTGATAAGGTTGGGAAGGAACATGTGGTGCAGCTTGTCACTGACAATGGAGCCAACTTCAAGGCAGCAGGGGGGCTTTTAATGGAGAGGATCCCGCATCTGTTTTGGACACCATGTGTAGCCCATTGCTTGGATTTGTTGCTGGAGGACATTGGGAAGATCAAGGAATTCAGCACTTGCATCAACATGGCAATGAAGGTGACTAGATTTGTGTACAAGCATGGGAGGGTTCTGGACCTAATGCGAGATAAGATTGGAGATCTTGTGAGGTCCGGAGTAACTCGCTTTGCCACTTCATTTCTCACATTGGCAAGCATGCATAAGCATAAGAATGCATTGAGGGGTTTAGTGACTAGTGAAGAATGGCAAGCTACCAGCTTCTCTGCCACTCAAGAAGGCGTGCGTGTTGAGAACATTATCCTTTCAGCCCAATTTTGGAGTAGAGTGGAATTATGCCTAAGAGCTTCACAACCACTTCTTGTAGCTCTAAGGATAGCAGATGGAGATGAGACACCAGCAGCTCCTGAGATTATGGCAGCCATGGATGTTGCAAAGGCTGCAATCAAGGATTCTTTGCAATGCAAACCAGAGTTGCTCAAAACTGTACTAAAATACTATGACGAAAGATGGGAAAAACAAATGGAGCAACAGCTGTATGGAGCAGCCCTATTCTTGAATCCAAGCAAGTTCTTTGCCATAAAAGAAAAAGATAGGAGACAAGCATGCAGGCTGAGGATCATGTTTAATCAAGTTATGTGGAAGATGGTGCCTGATGAGGAGGAGCAGAACAAGATAAGCATGCAGGCAGATGACTATGAGAGGGCTGAAGGCGAATCCTTCTCAAAGCAAGGAGCAATAAGAGACAGAGATAGAAAAAATCCTAGTAAGTTCTCTAATCTGTAATTCTATACTAGTATTTCCTTCCCTTTTTCTTAAAGCAATCAGCAATGAACTAATAATGAAATCCTATGTTACAGTTCTTTGGTGGGGAGAATATGGTGGCCTGACAATGAGCTCCAATGTTTAGCAAAAAGGATTGTTAGCCTTTGTTGCTCTGCATCTGGATGTGAGTGTAATTGGAGTGAATTTTCTGGTGTAAGTGCTACTGTGCTAGTGTACTGCTGCTAAATTGCTAAATTGCTGCATCTGCATGTGATTGTGAATCTGCATTATATTTTGTGTAGGTCCATACAAAAAAAAAGAAACCGGTTAGAGCACCAAAGGTTAAATAAGTTGGTATATGTCAGCTACCACCGGAAGATGGAAAACAGATTTAAAAAAATTAGAGAGCTGGGTTCCAAAGGGAAGAGAAGCAATCCACTCATGCTAGATGAATTTCAGTGGGAAAATGAATGGGTCGATGAAAATTGTGAACCAGTTCATGAAGGTGGTGGCAATGATATGACTTGGGATCTTGTGGATGAAGCTGTTGGTGCAACTCAAGGTCCAGAGGGACGTAACATGCCCATGGCTGCTGCTACTCGTGCTGCTGCTGCTACTCGTGCTGCTCTTGCTGCCCCTGTGCGTCACACTTATGCTAGGAACAGGAAGCGTCCAAGGAAGACAGTGACTCAAGATATTGATGAAGATGACGATGAACAGCAACAACAGAATGTAGAATCTGATTCAGCAACAGCAATGGAGGAGGATGAAGCTCATGCAGATGGAGATGGAGATGGACATGAAGATGGAGATGGAGATGGAGATGAAGGCTTCCATTTGAATAATGATTTGCTTGATTAGATGGCTAGTTGTCTACTTTTGCTGGACTATTGAATGTCAACGTTTGTGACTTTGTGTTGAATTGAACACTTTAGCTTATTTGTACTAGTGAACTAGTTTGGTTATGTAATATGTTGTGCTGGCTATGTGCCTGGCTGGCTGCTATGGTCTACTACTCTACTAAATGTTCGTTATTTGCTATTGCAGCAGTGCTGCTGTGTCAAGTTCAAGACTGCAGTAGTGTTGCTACTTGCTAATTATGGTCTTCTTTGATATTCCAGGCTTCCAGCAGCAAGTCAGCAAAGAAATGGAGTCTGGGACAGGAATATGGACCTCTGGACAGTGCAGAAAAGAGAAGAAAACAACTCCCACAAGTAAGTCACCAGCTAAACACTAATGCAGTCTTGATGCTTGCTTTATTGTGTATAATATAGTGTATATATAGACGTATATATATAGGTCGACCAGCTGATATATCTGGACGACCAGATGGACAACCAGGGTCGACGACTAATCGCGATTAGTCGTCTGGTCGGTCCCAGGTCGACCAGGTTCGACCAGGCGACCTGAAAACATTGAAGGCGACGCAGCAGAGCACGGTCGTGGAGTGTTGTCGCGGCGCTGTGGTGAGGTAAGTTTTTTTTAAAACGGTTTCGGGGCGAGTGGATGAGCAATAAGGGACGGTCGTTAAGCTGGCGTCGTGGCCGAGGTGAGTTTTTTTTAGAACGGTTTCGAGGTGAGTGGACGACTAGATAAGAGGGCGGTCGTTAGGTTGATGTCGTGACCCAGCACCAGAGCATTCAGGCGGATGGAAACTCGCTTCCCAGAATTATGCCGAAACAGAAATCCAAGTCGCTCGGCTGGTCGGCGAGAGAAGCAACTAAATTCAGAGGGGGCTGGTCGGCGAGAGAAGCAACTAAATTCAGAGCAGATTGCAAGTTACACAGAAGCTTTCAGGACCCCATCGGGTTTCATCCCGATTGCAACTAAACTAAATTCTTGCAGAAGCTTCAGCCCGGAGAAGACACAGCCTGGCGTGATAATAAACACGTAAAAGCGCAGGTAATAAACCAGTGAACGAACTGTGAAGATACGAGGAGACGCTGCTCTCATTTTTAGTCCCAAACAGGAGGGCTACGCATGCGCGACTGAGCTGAAATGGGCGACCGAGCCAACGCCAGGCGTGCCGCAAATAAAGGCACACTCAGAGCACGAGTAATCGGTAGCTCTTGTGCTTCAAAATGGCAACGGGTACCCAAAACCCGAGAACCCGACGGATTTTACCCGCTAAGGAGGCGGGTGTGGAAGGATTTTTTTACCCGTGGGTACGTTAGTGGGTGGAAAGCTTTACCCATCGGGTATTACGGGTACGGGTGTGGATGTATACTACCCATACCCGCGTACCCACGGGTAACAAATACCCGCAAAAATGACTAAACAGCCCAGTGATTCTAGCCCATTTAGTTTATTAAATTTGGCCCAAATACTCCTAGTATATATACAGTTCAACTCTCCTGGAACCCTAGTCCACGACACACTCACTCCACTCCCCTATCCCTTTCCCACCTGCGGCGGCGCCGCAACAGCGGACGCGCATCGCGCCGCCCTCTCCTCTCGCGCGACGTGACCGCGACTCCCGTCGCCGCGCGTCGTAGTCGAGTGTTGGGGGGTCGAGGCTCAGTCACGTTGGGGATCGGCCCAGGCCACCGCAGTTCCTCCATCTCCAGTCCTCCACCGGCCGTCGCACACCATCCGCAGCAAGTCTGGCCTCCTCTTCTTCCCCTTCTTCAGCTCGGCATCCTCTTCGTCTCGTCGTCACTGGTAGCCATGGTGGAGAACTCCAGCATAGGACAAGATGATAGCCGGTGATGCTCTTGCTCATCCCTAACCTTAATCCATTGTTGCAGCTCTTCTTCTTCCTCTAGACCGTTTGCCGTGTTCTAACCCCACGCCGTCCCGAAGGGACGCCGTCCTGCACGCGCCGGATCCGGAGGCGACGACGAAGAACGGCGCATCTCCTGCCCCGATTCCTGCCGTACTCGTCTTGCCACCTCCTGCACGAATCGTTGTTGCGGCTCGTGCACCAGGGGCTGCTGCGGCTCGTGCACCAGGAGCTGTTGCCGCTCGTCCACCAGGAGCTACTGCCGGCTGAAAAATATTGTTGGCAGATTTTTGTGAGAGAAAAACATTATTCCGGCTGAAAAAACAAGCTGAAAAGTACGGATTATATGGAAGCCAAATTAAAAATTTTCAAAAAGGAACCAAATAAAACATACAGAAAATAAAACACTATTCCGCCGCGGAAGACGCTGACCCAGGGCGGTTCACCTTTGACCCGTCGCCGGTGTTCGTCCCGCCGACGGCGCTCGCGATGCTGAGTGTCGTCGCCGTCGCCGTCAGGGCGTGCAGGGCGGTCGTCGGTGCAGCGGAAGGCGTACCCGGCGGTGTCGGCCCGGGCGTCGGGGAGCTCGTGTGCTGCGGCTGGCTAGTGCTCTGCTTCTGGCCGTTCGTGAGGGGGCTCGTCGCCGTCGGCAGGGGAAGCTACGGCATCCCATGGAGCGTCAGGCTTAAGGCTGCTCTGCTCGTGGCCGCGTTCGTGCACTTGTGCACACGCAAGTAACTTCGCCGGCGCCACTACACCTCCTGCGCATGGTTGGCTGACGTTACGGGAATCATCAGGGGAAAGGAAACATGTTGCATCCGTAATCCACAACTTCTTGTGCCTAAGATTGTACTGTACCTTTGCTTCCACCGTCTGTACAGAATTCTTGCTAAAGATAATTGGACACAACATGTGGCATGTCGTCTACTGTTAGAATAGAAACCAGAAACAGCAGTGCTAGCATCCGGACGTTCGGACGGACGTCCGCGCTTGCACTCCATGTCACGCGCTTCACGCGGGGCCCGCGCTGCTTGAACGTCACCAGCATCGAGAAGAGGGGGAGGGAGCAGTGTCCGCCTGTGCCTCTATTTCAGATGCCCAGCCAGCACCGGGAGGACGAGACACCAAGATGAGGCAGTAGAAGGCGATGAGGAAAATGTAACACCCGATCACTTTTGAAACATCTAGAGATGCAACACTTGCAACATTTGTCTGAAGATAGATGAAACACTTGAAATATGTATCTGAAACGCTTGCAAAAACACATGAAAAAAACACTTGAAACAATTGTAAAACATACGCAAGATCCAGATAAAACACTTGCAACATATGTATGAAACATATACAACATCCAAATAAACAAACTTGCAACATACATCTGGAAAAACAGATGAAACATGGGTAACAGAAGCTTGCAATATACGTGTACAACCATTGCAACATCTCGATCTACTTTTGTAACATCCATATGAAACATTTGCAATATATCTATGAAACACATAAAACACTTGAAACATAGATTTGCAACATGTTATTTCATTGCAACATATTCTTGCTGCTTGCGAATGGAGGCTCGTTGGCTTGTAGAGTTCACTGGTGTAGTGCTCGCCGGTGGTGCGGAGCTCACTGCTCCGGTGGAGAAGGCCACGGCGGGCAGGAGGCGCAATGGAGAGGGAGGAAGATCGGCTGCAGCGCTTGGGTACGGTGGAGATGCCAGCCGGCGGAGCGGAGACGCGATGGAGAGCACGGTTGCCAAGGCGGCGTAGCAGAGCACGGTCGTGGAGTGTTGTCGCGGCGCTGTGGTGAGGTAAGTTTTTTTAAAACGGTTTCGGGGCGAGTGGATGAGTAGATAAGGGACGGTCGTTAGGCTGGCGTCATGGCCAAGGTGAGTTTTTTTTAGAACAGTTTCGAGGCGAGTGGACGATTAAATAAGAGGCGGTCATTAGGTTGATGTCGTAACCCAACACCAGAGCACGAGTAATCGGTAGCTCTTGTGCTGGTGGCACGGTGCGCGGTATGTGCACACAGCGAACCTAAACATTGTTCAAGAAAGATTTTGGCAGCCACCATACACATGGTTAATACATCAGGCGGATGACAGGTGCGCCTCGCAATTACTTGTCTACTTTGCGCTCGAGTGATTTAGAAGGTCCTGGCGCTCGAGTGTTAGATGGGTGACAAACACTCGATTGGCTGGAAAATTGGTACGATTTGCAGAATCGAGTGATTGAGACCCTAAAACACTTGATTCTCGTAACCACAGGATTTAGATCAAATGATCAAAATTAATGCAAAAAAGAACATATAAAATAAAAAAATACTTAGATTATTTTATGAAAGCCAAATTGGAAGATTTCAAATATAACCAAATAAAACAAAAAGATTAGCCAAGATTTAGATCAAATGATCAAAATTAATGCAAAAAAGAACATATAAAATAAAAAAAAATACTTAGATTATTTTATGAAAGCCAAATTGGAAGATTTCAAAGATAACCAAATAAAACAAAAAAAAATAGCCACATTATGGCCCCGTTTGGTTGTGCTGATAAGCCGACTGAAAAATATTGTTGGCTGATTTGTTGTGAGAGAAAAACACTGTTCCGACTGAAAAAACAAGCTGAAAAGTACGAATTATATGTAAGCCAAATTAAAAATTTTCAAAAAGGAACCAAATAAAACATACAGAAAATAAAAAAGCCCAAAAAATAATCAGATAACTATTCGAGTAATTTTAACCATTCTTATTTACGAAAAGTTAATTTACACCAATTAAACATAGAACTTACATCTAAATAAAAATAGTAAAACATGTCTTAATAAGATGTAATCTGCTTGTACTAAGGTGGTGTTTAAATTCAGGGGCTAAAGTTTAGGGGTGTCATATGGAGGTGTCACATGGCAGTGTTCGGATAGTAAAAATAAAACAAATTACAGAAGTCCTCAGGAATCCACGAGATGAATTTTATTAAGCCTAATTAATCTACCATTAGCATATGTTACTGTAGCACCGTGTTGTCAAATCATGGCCTATTTAGGCTTAAAAACTAGTCTCGTAAAGTAGTCGCAATCTGTACAATTAGTTATTTTTTTAGCCTATATTTAATACTTCATGTTTGTGTCTAACCCTATGATGTGATAGAGACTAAACGTTAGAGGGGAGAAACTAAACGAGGCCTAAGAATACGGAGTAAATCTGAATGCATGTGTATAGGGGCTGATGTGACGGGTCAGACCTAGGTCTTGTTTAAATCCGGGGTGTAAAGTTTTGGGGTGTCACATCGGCTGTTACATCGGGGTGTCACATGGGAGTGTTCGGATAGTAATAATAAAACAAATTACAGAAGTCCTCTGTACTCCACGAGACGAATTTATTAAGCCTAATTAATCCGTCATTATCACATATTTATTGTAGCTTTACTGTAACACTACATTATTAAATCAGGGACTAATTAGGCTTAAAAGATTTGTCTCGCAAAGTAAATGTAATCTATACAATTAGTTATTTTTTAGTCTATATTTCATACTTTATACATGTGTCTAACATCCTATGGGATTGAACTAGTCTAAAAAGGCCTACCTGCCGACCTATCACTTGCACATGCATTACTGCACATAGGCCGGTCCAGGCCACGCCCGACCACCCAGAGCAAGAGGCCCGCAATCGCACGCACAAGATCGGATGGATAAGACGCTCGAGATGGGCTCCGTGTGCCCTCACCCCACCCCCCAAACCTCCACCCTATCACCTTCCCCCACCCTACCCCTCCTCCCGCCGGCCAGCCCCGACCATATCGACGGCGGCCCCCCATCAGCACCCACCTCCCACCCAGCCTCCTCCTCAACCACTCTGCTTCGGTTCTCTGAACCCTTCCCTCCACGCGCCCGGCAATCACCTCCCTCTTTTCCCCACCGCCCTGAGCCTGCAGCAAGCCTCGATGAAGCATTGGCCGGCGGTGGTTCAGGCGTGTGCAGGCGGACCAACTTGGCGAGGCGCGAGCGAGGCGTCCTCGATGAAGCGCTGGTCAGCGGTGGTTCAGGCGTGTGCAGGTGGACCAGCTTGGCGAGGGCGACGCGACGCGTCCTCGGTCAATCAGGAGCGGAGTGGCGGTGGAACTCGACCACCTCCCTCTGGCGCACATGGTGGGCATCTGACAAAATGCCCCCAAGAAGTTTCAAGCTCCACCCATCCTGCCGAGACTCGCGCCACCTCGGCGATCGTGGGAGCACGATTGTGGCCGGCCAACCCAACGGAGTTGCGGCACTCTGTCGATGCTAAGCCTGGTACGCGCTTTCAAACCTACGTCCTAGAGAATTACTATTGTCCGGTTGTTAGGCCTTTGTTGACATTTACTACTGCTATTACTAAACTAACATTACCAGTAAATGCACGGTAATGATTAACATGTCTTTAGCACACTAGTCACCTATCACATACGTATACTCCTAAGCTTGAACTAAGTTGTCATCCCTAGTTATATAGCTAGAAATGTATATTGGTGCTATATAAAGGAATCTATCATTTTATGTGACTAGGCAGAAATAACAAGAATGAATATATGAATAAAACTGGTTCTGCAAGCGGACAGATAATTATACCATTGTAGCATTTTACCTAAAGTATTACCAGGTTATCGATTTATATTTATACCACTGGGAAGGTCTAGTTAAACAGAAAATCTATGGTATTGATAACTTCCTATATATATGATGAATGAGAGATAAAACCAATATCATACACTCTACTCACAACAGGGATAAGTCACATGATAAAGATATATATGATAAGTAATGATCAGTCATCATAATAATAAGATAATAGATTCACTCAGAGCACTCTAGCTACTACAGTAACGTCATAAGACCCGAATATTAGAGAGATAATTCCTAATGTAGTTCTTTAATCACAAGTCAATGAATACTCTAATTAGTGCAACTACATCTAACAATCATTGTTAACATTACTACTATGTCATTATCCACACATAAGGAGCATCAACTAGAGAGGCTTTTAAGACGCAACCGTCACCTCCGACGCGACCGCGTGCTACATAACCTTTGCGCAGGGGATGGACTACAGAGAACTCAACGAAGCTATAATAGTCACCTTCGTGATCTATCACACGTCCCGAAACATTAGGGAGCACTCGCAGATATGCAATATATCTAAGCACCACGCCTACATAATGCAAATCATCTACCCTAGGTACCTTAGGATAAACGCTATACGAGCATATGCATGAACTCAATAATAATAAAGTAACTATGCTAGACATATAATCAAAGTAAACAATGAACATTGCAATCAAGAACATAAACAAGATGAAGATTAATGTTGCCATAACACTATAATAAACACACAATGATGAATAATACAAGAAGAGAGGAGAGCACAAGAATAGTACCAGTCTCCACGCTCTTGACAACGTCAGAAATCCAAGCTAGGTTGACCAACTTGACTCTCTCTAGATCTAGTATAACTAGGCTATCGCTATAAACTAGAGGAACTCTGAGGAACTAGGGTTTCTGGCTCTGGATGGCTTGATCTCAAAATGATTTGATGGCTCCAAGGGGGTCAGGCTCTGTATATATAGTTCGGTGGGATGCACGTCAACCCTTGGATCAAACCGACTTGACGTAGGGCTAAGATTGATCCTCAAGGTCGGTGGAGGAGGCTCGCAGAAGATGACAAGTTGGGCCCACAGCCAGGGGTCGGTCGACCTGGGGGCCTAGTGCCGCCCGGCCTCCTCCAGAAGCATCTGGAGTCCTGCTTTTGCCTACTGCCTTCTCATGTCTTCTAGAGTCTTCTAGCGTGTCTTTTGCGGTGTAATTCTGATAATCCGTTTGATAATTAGGTCCCTCTTGTCAGTTTTTCTGAAATAATCCCTGGAAAATAATAATTCACCAAAACTCATGGAATTTATCAGATAAAACCCTAGACTTTTCTATTTCCATGTTTATTGATCATTTCTCATGTTTATTGCGCTATAAAATGTTGACGCTATCCACCGTCAACAAGCTCCCCCAAACTTACCCTTTGCTAGTCCCTTAGCAAAGCCTATTTCGCTAAACTTGGATCAGGAGTTGCTACAATGCTTTCACTTCTCAAAAGTACACATGCTTTCAAACAAAAATTCTCCTCCGAATTAGACAAAATTGCTCTAACTTTCAAACTCACCCATATTACTTATAACTATGGAGCTTTTCAACTTTCACTTGGGTCTTGAGCAATTGAAAGACAGAACAATCAAGTATATTTTTATTTTTCTTGAGGAATAGTCTTCCTAGCATCAGTGGTGTTGAGGAATAGTCTTCCTAGTATGATGGGTGTATCTTCTTCCTTGTCTCCCATGTCGAGGACCATGAAGTCGGCGGGGACGAAGTGATCTTGGATTTTCACCATAATGTCTCTTGCTATGTCCTCCGGGAATCGAATCGACTGGTCCACCATCTGCAGCTGCACGTCGGTCGGGTACAACGGTTCGTTACCAAATAAATATTCATATGTTACCTTTGACATTATGTTGACACCCAATCCCATGTTGCAGAAGGTCTTGTGGAAGATTTTCTGATTGATTGCCCATTCAACGATAGGTACACCTAGATCATCCTTCTTCAATAGGAATGGTGGAGTGAGCAAGTGGTCGTATTCTGTTCTGATGGTGTTGATCATCTTGATAGTCTCTTCTAAAATCTTGCTGAGCTTGGTCTTTCTCTAGTTTCTAAAATTCTTCTTAGGCACTGGTGTTGTTGGCTTCTTAGGCATGAATGCTTTCTGTGGTAGAGCAGGAGAGTGCAGGATGCGTTCCTTGAATGAAAACTTCTCTTTCTTATCTTTAATGAAAAAAGATAATCTTGGCATGCTCTGCATAGATGATGGCTTTGGCTGTGCATAGGAATGGTTATCCCAAAATAATTGGTGCTCTTTCATCTCCTCCTGTATCCACGACTATGAAATCAACTGGAACATATGATTGTCCCACTCGAATGACTTGTTCTTCTAGGACTCCCTCAAGGTAGCAGATGGAGATGGACTGATCTGCAAGCTGCAAATACATATTTGTTTACAACAAAGGATCTCCTAGAATCTTTTCATAAATTACCTTAGGTATGATGTTGACACTTGCGCCAAAGTCATAGATAGCTTCTGAAAAGACATGGCATCCTATGGAGATAGGAATGATAGGTCTCCATGGATCACCTTTCTTGTCGGAAAGTGAATAGTCAATCCACTTCACATCTGCTGGCTGAGTGTAGTAGTTGGCTGCATTATGAATATCGACAAGATTTGCAGTTTCTAAATCTTCCAGCTAGCCCAGAATCTTACCTTTCTCTAGTGGAGGAACAGCAGCTGCCTGCTGAGCTAATTGTGATTCTAGCATTTTATTAAAGCTATGCTGGTTCTTAATAGCAGAAGCAAAGGTATCCATTCTAGCATTTATATTTTCTAGAGCTTTATCTTAGAGGCTACCTTCTTACTCATTTGATCCAATAATCTAAACTTACCAGCAACTAAATCTCTTAAGGGTGGTTGATTGTAATTACTGAAATTATTACCTTAAAAGTTACATTGGTAGTTTGGCCTTTGTTGTTGCTGATTCCATCCTTGATTCTGCTGATTCCATCCTTGATTTGGTTGAGGACGATAACTGTTGTTGTTGATGATGTAGTTCACACCTTCTTGAATTGTCGGACAGTTGTTTCCTGAATGCCCAACATCTCCACTCTTCACAAGTCATGTGAGAGTCATTGATGTGCATGACTTCCTTCTTCTCGATGCCTCGTTCTTCAAGCTTCTTCATTATTAGGTCTAACTTTGCAGACATCATATTAGCTTCCTTGAGTTGATGCATGCCTCCTCCTCTCTTGCGAGGTTGAACATGTTCTTCATTCCAGCTCTGATTTGAGACCATCTTTTCAATGAGTGTTGTAGCCTCATCAAGTTTGAGTGACAGGAAAGCACCTCCGGCTGCAGCATCTATTGACTCACAGGTACTAGTGACTAGCCCATGATAGAAGGTCTACAAAAGTAACCACTTTTCCATCCCATGATGAGGACACTCTGATATATAATCTTAAAAACGCTCCCATGCCTCGAGAATTGATTCATCATGGTGTTGCTGAAAGCTTGAAATCTTCCCACGTGGAGCATTGGTCTTGCCTATAGAAAAGAACTTGTCTAGAAAAGCAGTTGAATATTTGTCACATGTAGTATTCTTATCTTTGTTGGCATAGATCCACTGTTTTGCTTTCCCCAATAGTGAAAATGGGAAAAGGCAAAGTAGAGTTGCATCTCTGGATACTCCCTTGAGTGTGAAGGTGTTGCAAATCTCTAAAAAGTGTTGTAAGTGTGCACTTCCATCTTCATGAGCCTTTCCACAGAATTGGCTGGCTTGCGCCATGGTAATGAGTGCAAGCTTAAGCTCGAATCCATTCTCTCCGATGTTGACCGCTGGTCCCGTATGAATGTTGGCATTTGTTGGGGCAGAGAATTCACGGAGAGTCTTGTCGGCCATAGCTTCAAATTCTGATGCTAAGCTTCTCTTTGCTTGACTATCTCCCGAAGTTTCTACTATCGGAGTCTTCTTGAGTCTTGCTCTAGTCTTTCTTAGGATTGCTTTAGGATTGCTCGTGTAGTCTTCCAGAAGGTCAAAGCTCATACATTACCCTGCATAAGATACACAAGTAGATAAAATAAGGGTAAGCCTGATTGAGTTAGAGGTCAATTGGCCAATTTTATATATATATATATATATATATATATATATATATATATATATATATATATATATATATATATATATATATATATAAAGTTATCAATACTTTATAAGTTTAAATACCTTCCCCGGCAATGGCACCAAAAATGTTTGTTGACATTTACTACTGCTATTACTAAACAAACACACTAGTAAATGCATGGTAATGATTAACATGTCTTTAGCACACTAGTCACCTATCACATACCTACACTCCTAAGCTTGAACTAAGTTGTCATCCCTAGTTATATAGCTAGAAATATGTATTAGTACTATATAAAAGGAACCTATCATTTTATGTGACTAGGTAGAAATAACAAGAATGAATATATGAATAAAACTGGTTTTGCAAGCGGACAGATAATTATACCATTGTAGCATTTTACCTTGAGTATTACCAGGTTATCGATTTATATTTATACCACTGGGAAGGTCTAGCTAAACAGGAAATCTATAGTATTGATAACTTCCTATATATATGATGAATGAGAGATAAAAACCAATATCATACACTCTACTCATAACAGGGATAAGTCACATGATAAAGATATATATGATAAGTAATGATCAGTCATCATAATAATAAGATAATAGATTCACTCAGAGCACTCTAGCTACTACAGTAACGTCGTAAGACCCGAATATTAGAGAGATAATTCCTAAAGTAGTTCTTTAATCACAAGTCAATGCATACTCTAATTAGTGCAACTACATCTAACAATCATTGTTAACAGTACTACTATGTCATTATCCACACATAAGGAGCATCAACTAGAGAGGCTATTAAGATGCAACCATCACCTCTGACGTGATCGCTCTCTACATAACCTATGCGCAGGGGATGGACTACAGAGGACTCAACGAATGATAATAGTCACCTTCCCGATCTACCACACGTCCTAGAACATCAGGGAGCACTCGCAGATATGCAATATATCTAAGTATCACGCCTACATAATGCAAATCATCTACCCTAGGTACCTTAGGATAAACGCTATACGAGCATATGTATGAACTCAATAATAATAAAGTAACTATGCTAGACATATAATCAAAGTAAACAATGAACATTGCAATCAAGAACATAAACGAGATAAAGATTAATGTTGCCATAACACTGTAATAAACACACAATGATGAATAATACAATGAGAGAGGAGAGCACAAGAATAGTACCAATCACCACGCTCTTGACAACGTCAGGAATCCAAGCTAGGTTGACCAACTTGACTCCCTCTAGATCTAGTCTAACTAGGCTATCACTATAAACTAGAGGAACTCTAAGGAACTACGGTTTCTATCTCTGGATGGCTTGATATCAAAATGACTTGATGGCTCCAGGGGGGTCAGGCTCCATATATATAGTCTGATGGGATACACGTGAACCCTTAGATCAAACCGACTTGACATAGGGCTAAGATTGATCCTCAAGGTCGATGGAGGAGGCTCGCAGAAGATGACAGGTGGGGCCCATAGCCAGGGGCTGGTCGACTTGGGGGCCTAGTGTCGCCCGACCTCCTCCAGAAGCTTATGAAGTCCCGCTTTCGCCTACTGCCTTCTCATGTCCTCTAGAGTCTTCTAGCGTATCTTTTGCGGTGGAATTCCAATAATCCGTTTGATAATTAGGTCCCTTTTGTTAGCTTTTCTGGAATAATCCTTGGAAAATAACACTTCACCAAAACTCATGGAATTTGTCAGATAAAACCCTAGACTTCTCTATTTCCATATTTATTGATCATTTCTCATGTTTATTGCGTTATAAAATGTTGACGCTATCCACCGTCAACAGCCTTTGTGTGCTATCTCCTCCTTTCATGTCTTTTGGATCTCCTAGACGAATGGGACGTCCCCTGCTCCTGTCGATCTTGTGGCTAGAGGCCTCGACTATCATTTCTGTTCCCACCCTGAGGCTTTCCATGTTGATGCTGACCTCCCCCTTGTCTATTCTTCTTTTGTGGCTGCCAATGTGGTCAAGCTCCTTCTTCGGATTGGAATATTTGCTATTGATGGAATCATCTTTCGCATCCACGGCGACCGGCAAGCGGCGATGCTCGATGTCAGTTGCATGGCACCCAACAAGAAGGCGGGTCAATATTCAAAATTTGAAACTAATGCCACCGTCCAGGCCCTTTTGTAGCCCGGTACTAAGCCCGGTAACTTGCCTGATCAAATCTCTAACATACAACTGGAGGACACCGACGTTGAGCTTGCATGTCATCGCAACAGGAACCACGGCGATCTCAGCGAGAAGGACACAGTCAAAAGTACTTTACCTGCTCACTCTCTTAATGCATCGTCTACCCTCACATCTACTTTTACAGCTACTTCTCGGCTACCTAGCTATACCTCCCAATGTGCCCCTCTGACGAACGATGGAAACAACCCTGCTTACTCATCTCTCATTACCGGCGCTGGTGCTCAGGCTTATTGCCACCGCAACGTCCATGCATGGGAGTGTCAGACACATATCCACTTCGCTGGCGACGTCTCTGCTCTGGTGCCTGACGGCAAACTGCACTCTCCTCATCAGCCTCCCTTATTTCATAGACACAAAGGAAATTCTCTGCACAAGAAGTGTTTCAAGTGCTTGGCACCCAATCACCTAGTCTCTGCCTGCCAGGACCTTATAAAATGCTCCAGGTGCCTTCATTCTAGGCATAGAAGTTTTCAGTGCAAAAACTTTGTGATCAACAAAATGTCAGACTCCTTTGAGTCCTCCGCTTTCACCACCGCCCGCTCCACCGCTACTCGCTCCCCCACTACCTCCGCCATGATCACCGCCACCGCCAACATGCTCCACTCCCACTTCGCTAACCCTGTTCCCCATAGCTCCACCACCGTGCCGGATCCTACCCCCACTATCCACCCCCTACCCCCTCCCTCACCTAGTACAGGGCCCTCTAGCCTGACCCCCGCTAGGCGTGCCATGGTGGAGGCTCCCATGAGCAACAGCAACTATGAGGCGTCGAGGGTGTTTGCCTACGTCTACCTCGAGCATGCAGTGCACAGCCCCCACCTCTTCATCAGGTAGGCCATGGAGTAGGTCTTTGGTGCGCCTACTTTCCACCTGGCGGTGTCCTCGTGTGGAGTGGGGATCATGGTGTTCATAGATCAGGAGGCGCGCGAGCATATCGTCATGATGTCGCCCATCAACCACAACGACAACAACATCATCGTGGAGAGGCACAAGGAAGCCGAGAACCACTTCTACGCCTTCTACAACATCTACGCTGAGATTGCCGCGATCGACTTCCTGCTCGAGAACTGGGAGGAGCCTTTGGCCAGGGAGGCGCTGGGGGCCATCAGTAATGTTTGTTTCATTGACCCAGACTGCCTTCTTGATGTTGATTACACTTCCATGCGTGTTGTCATCTGCCTTGACCATGATCGTGAAATCCCTGAGCAGTTGCTAATGTGCAATCATAGTGGCCCCGCATCCATCGCCAAAATCTACACCATTTGCACCTAGCTTGATGCTAACCCCATGCCTGATTTCAGCAACTACACTTTTGGCCCACTGCCAGCTCTGCATGCTCCTCTCGCCTACCACCCTGCCGGCAACCTGCCAACTTAAATGACTGCTAACCCCTAGAACCTTGTTGCCACCATCCTCAAATGGGAGGTTCCCAACGCTACACCTAACCTTCACCCGGTGCATACCAGGCAAGCCACGCCTTACCCCACTGCTACTGCACGCAATCCTATTCCTCTTTCTCTGCCCTGGTATGTTGTTGGGGGAGTGCCTGAACGTGAAGAAGAGGTGCCGAGCGAGCCGGTCATGAGCACTACTGTTGATGAGGAGGCGACTGCTGCACTGGCGGACCTGAGCTTGGAGGTGCCCCTCAACCTCTCCGCTAGCGGGCACACTGAAGGTGAACATGAGAGTCATGCACAGAAGAGGCGTGCTAGGCGCAAGAGAGCCAAGTGTAACACTCCGGTGTTAAGCAATGCATTTTTGCCTGGCAATCATATTGCATAGCATTCATGTCATCATAATCATGTGTGATAATGTTACAATTTAAATCAAATAAAAGCTTGAAAATGATATAGGTGATGAAATATATTAATATGATAATCACATTATATCAAAAACCTTGCAACTATAAATTCTAGATCACTTGGAACTTTAGTTCAAATTTTGGAGCTCAAATTTTGTCAAAACTTGTTCAAAAATAATTATGAAAAATATTCAAAATTATTCCCTAATTTAGCTTTCATTCTGCCATTCAAAATCTATTAAGAATTTTGAGATGGCCCCTTAATCAAAGTTGTAGAGAATTCAATTTTGAGCAACTTTTATTTTTGGGCCAAATCCATAAAATGCTTTCTTCTTGTTCAAAATTGGGTTTGAAGTTTGAAATGCATTTAAATTTGAATTTGGAAAATCAAAAATCCGGTTTTTCCTTAGCAGGCCGTCGCCTCCTGTTCGGCCCACGTCCGGATGCGGCCCGCGCCACTCACCGCGCGCGCGCGCCCGCGCTGCCCCGCCTCGGCCCAGGCCCAGCCGGCCGTCTCCCTCCTCCGCCCGCGCCCTCGCCCGCGCGCGCTGGCGCTCCGGCAGAGCACGCATGCCGCGTGGCGGCCGCATGCCGGCCACAGCGGCCGGGTGGCGCTCGGTCGCCCCCACCAGCGCGAGCGCCCACGCCTTAACCCCCCCCCCCCCCGCGCAGCGCCTCGCCATTCCTCCCTCCGCTCTGCCTCCTCGCTTGTTCACCGAGCGCAGCTGCCGTTTCTGCCTCCGCCACCGCACGCGCTCGCCGGACGCGCGCGTTCCGACGAGCTCCGGCCACCGCAGACCTCTCCATCTCGCCACGAGCTTCCTCTCTCTCTGGCGCACCCCGTGCTCACCTCCATCTCCCGCGGTAAGCTCCACAGCCCCGCCAATCGCTCGCCGGAGTTCCGGCCGAGCTCACCGTGGTTCTCCGCTCCGTGGAAACCCCGCCTCCGCCTCTTCTTTTCCCTCACTCGCGCGAGCATCTTGTTCGCCTCCTCCTCCCGGTGCTCGGACACCATCTCCCGTGCCGCCCCGTGGCCGGAGAGGAGCTCCCGCCGGTGAGCAGCGCCGCCGAGCCGCCATGGCCGGTGGCAAGCTCGATTTCGAGCTCCTCCGGTCATGCCAATGATCTCAACGGGACCGCCTCGCCTTGAGGATCACGACGGTGGTGACCTCGCCGCCGGCGACCTCGCCGTCGTCGAGATCCGCGCGGTCAGCGCCCTCCTTGACTCGGAGCGGCTGACGCGTGGGACCCGGTTGACCCGCGGGCCCGCCTGTCTGTCTCTGTGTGCGCGCGCGTGTGTAGATCGCCGGGTGCGTCTAGCAGTTCAGCGACTGGATTTAAAAAGGATTTTTGGAAATGATTTTTCAGAAAATGTATAAATGCTTAGAAAAAAATTGTAACTTGCTCATTTTAGCTCCAAATTTGATGAAACAAATTTCTATGGACTCTTTGGGACCAGATCTATGATCTAAAATTATTGCATGTCAAATTTGAGATACTTTTCTGTAGAGTTTTTAATTAACTATTGAAATGGCTGTTTTCTTGATAAATACTTAATAAATCCTAGAAAAGTCAGAAAAATATGATTCCAAGTTTATTAATCTTTTTATGCCATGTACTTGCTAGGGAAATTTTATCTCATGACTGTTCTGTAGAAAAATGTATAGGTGTAGTTCAAAAGCTTCCTATCACTGATATTTGTTATTTTTGTTATTTAAATAAATTTGAATAGAACATGCAAGTGATAATTTTTCCATAGTGTTTGTTTAGGTAGTAGATAGTAGAAAAATTCCTAAATCTGTTGTTTGATACTTTTCATAATGTAAAGTATTTTAAATATCTATTTGAGGCCATATTTTGTTATTTTTGTATAGTAAGTTCTAATTATCCAAATGCAGTAAAAATTTTATGACAAGCTATTCTTGATATTAGTAACCCACTGTAATTTTATGAGATTTTTCTGAGCTACTAAAATATGTGTTGCTGTTCAACCTTAGGACTAATTAGGGTTTCTATTTATTCTTTAATGCAAAAATAGTTAGTAAACTATACTTTGGTGTATCTTTGAAGCACCTTGGGTGTTCAAGTACTCTCGCATGGTAGGAACTAGTGTTGGTAGTTTCCGAGTACATGTTCTTGGATGACGTAGACTACCTTGTAGAAGAGTCATAAGTTCCACATAATCCGATGACGTAATACATTCATTACATCGCATGCATTCATCATCATCATCTCATGTCACCTCTGCAATGCACCTATGCATGATGCACTCATACTTCTGCATCATACAGGATCGCGGGAAGTGACCCCGGCAGTAGTTCCCGAGGACGCAGAGGAGCAGCCCGAGGAGCCGGAGCCAGCAGAAGTAGAAGAGGAGTCCGGTGAAGAGCTTCCGGAGTGCCCCGACCATCGTCCCAGTACCTTCGAGCGAGGCAAGCCCCGGAGCATTTCTCCCCCGGTTTGCAAATAATTAATTATTAATTTTACTTAATCTGATGCATCAAGTTTAGGAGTTGTTTGCAAACGTTGCTGCATTATACCTTGTTCCACCTTGTTTTACCGATCCTTGTCACCCTGGTGTCCACGGTCAATACTTGCTTAGCTTGCTTAGACCGGTAGAAGTCGGGTGATTGCCTGTCATCCGCGAGCTATAGGGGATTACCTGGTTTTGTGAAAGAGATGTCATGTGAGAATAACTCAGTGTGGAATGAATGTGAGACCGGGCGGAAGCTTGCAGGGTTCTGGACTGTAGTGTCTTCCGTCTGTGTCGATTAAGGACCGTCCGATGTCGGGCCTCGGGTCATGTTGAACGCATGCCTCTCATTTAGCTGGCCGGATAAAGTACCTTTCGACCGCGAAGCCGGGAGATTATTCGGGCCGAGTGGATTGCCCGCAACGCACTGTACCGGAGCAGTAGTGGCAGGAAACGGGGGCGCGATGATAAGGCCAAAGAGCAGTCGGGCGGCCCCCGGGTACATGTGGTTCCTGGCAAGCTCGCGACTTTACCTGAATGGTTGACTCGGTGACCAATACCTCACTTTAGCGGGTGAGTGAGGTTTGTGTGAGGAATAAATTACCAGCTGGTCAATAATCGATTCGAATCGCCATCGTTCACTGGATAGTGAACACTTGACTTGAGTTACTTCATCGTAGTAATACTGATGAAACACTTGGATAGTTATGAGGAAATGACATGGTAACTATTGTTAATTATCAATGGTAATCCTTGCTTGCTTAATTATATGGTTACTTTAGCTTAAGTGCAAACATAGTTGACAGGAGAATAAAGAATTAAAAGATGACATGCTTTTGTAAATGATTTGGTAAGCTAAAAATGCTTTTCTTGCAAATGAGTCAGCTACCCCACCAAAAAGCCTATCATGATCCTTGGAGTCTTTTTGTTTTGGTTCTGTCGGGTAAGTCTAGCTGAGTACCTTCTCGTACTCAGGGCTTTGTTCCCACTTGTTGCAGATGGACAGATGTACTATGGTTATTGTATCAACTGTCTCTACCCTGCGATGGGCGAAGCCTAGGACCATGGGCAATGGTCACTCACTACTCCTCGCCTGATGCTTTTGTGGGAGATGATCGCGAGCTGGCACTGTATTTTGGAAAAGATGTGTGTGTGTGTGTGCTTTGAACTAATGCTTCCGCTACTTTATTTGAAACTGGTTTGTAATAACTATGTTTAAACTCCGATGTATTTTGTGCCGCAAACTGCTGTGTAACTTATGAAGGTAATCGCTGAACTTATTACGATCTTGGCTGTGATGTGAAATGGTTTGAAATCCGTCGAGATTTCACGGACTACCGGGTTATACGGGCTTAAGTTTGGTAAATTGTCCGTCCGTTGGATGATTTTCTTACTTAATCTCGTATAATTGGGCGGTTCTGTTACAGCTGGCATCGGAGCATGGTTTAGCGTAATTACTGTTCATAAGTGTATTTAAACCAAAACCCTGCTTAAAAAGTGTGATTTTGAAACTAAAAAAAAAAAGTGTGCCAGTGGTCATATCCTGTATGCCCAGTTAAGGACTCTAGGTGGCTATTTAAGTACTAACTTGGGGTTCTGCACCATATTTCTTTTTCGTTGCTCATACGGCGTGCTATTGTATGAGTGCCACTTAATTGAGTGGTAATGTATGGATCAGTTACCTCTACGCTTCGGTAAGTGTGAGTTGTGAGAGCATGATCGGATACACCGCCGATCTAGGGAAAGTGCTTATATGATACTTGGATAATTACATGTTTTACACATGTTTTTATAAAAGTGTCGCATGTGTGGGTGTTCCGTCCGTGAGGCGATGCCGTCAATAGGACGATGTGTTTGGGTAGTCGCTACCGTTGTACACGCATCTGGGGATTCGTGTAAAGCGTGTAGGTAGGTTTACTGCTTTCATGCATTCATGGGGAATGGGCTGAAATGAGTTTTCTGCAGGTACATAACAGCGTATCGTGTAGACCGAATTAGTTACGTATATGAGAAATCGTTGTATGCCACCGAATTCACCGTTAGATGCTTTTATTTCATAAGTTTGTGAGAACGTAAGACTCGTGCATGCATCATATTGTCTGCACATTCCATTCATGGCATGCATTCCTCCCCTTATAAAAGGATTATCCCATTTTGATAAAAGTGACCTCAACTAAAATATGTTCTCACCGGGTAATTAAAACTTGTGCTACAGATGGCCCGCACGAAGCAGACTGCCCGCAAGTCCACTGGAGGAAGAGCACCCCGTCGTCAGCTAGCCCCGCGGGAGCACCGCAACACGGACACTTTTCTAAGCGAGTTTGGCATGCCCACCTTGCTTTGGAGAGTGCTCCATGATGTGGGGTACCCGGAGGGACAAGAGCCAGTTTACTCTTGGAGCGAGAGCCAGCTAGCTGAAGATGGACTTGCTGTGGTAGAGATCACCGTCCCTGCTCTTGGTGATGCGCCAGAATGGGATGGTTGGCATTTGGAGTTCGAAGGACGCACTCCAGTCGAGGGTGCAGAGGGCGCAGCTTTTCGCGTCATCCGAGACATCATGAGCAGATTTCCCAATGAGTTAGCAGCAGCTTTGGCCGGTACCTTCCCGAGAGATGATCCTCGCGACGCCATTTGGGTACAGCCGCAAGGAAGTGCCCTGGTTAGAGGGGCAACCCTTGAGTTAGGTAGTCGGAAGTTCCGAGTGAACCTGGTAGTTATGCCTGGACTAGTTTTGGATGTAATAATAGGAATGAACTGGATGAAAGACTGGGAAGCAGTCATAGATACAAGCAGTAGGATGCTTACCCTTAAAGATCCCCAGGCAGAGGGTACTTTTCAGGTACCATTGCCTAAAAGAACAGATCTTGTGAGTGTGACCTGTGCCATGGAAGTTGTTCCTATCCATCAGATCCCAGTAGTATGTGAGTTCCCGGATGTGTTTCCAGACGAGTTGCCTGGCCTTCCTCCAGACAGAGATGTTGAGTTTGGAATCGAGTTGATCCCCGGGACAGCTCCAATTTCGAGGAGACCTTATCGGATGCCTCCGGATGAGTTAGCTGAGTTGAAGAAACAGTTGGAAGAGTTGTTAAAAAAGGGGTTTATTCGCCCAAGTAAGTCTGAATGGGGATGTCCTGCCTTGTTTGTAAAGAAAAAGAAAGAGGGTACTCTCAGGATGTGTGTGGATTATCGACCTCTTAACGCTGTAACTATCAAGAATAAATATCCACTGCCTCATATTGATGTTCTGTTTGATCAGTTAGCTAAAGCCAGAGTGTTCTCCAAGATAGACTTAAGGTCTGGGTATCATCAGATAAAGATTAGACCTCAAGATGTTCCGAAAACCGCCTTTTCTACCAGATACGGGTTGTACGAGTATCTTGTTATGTCATTTGGACTGACAAATGCTCCTGCATATTTTATGTATCTGATGAATACAGTTTTCATGCCAGAGTTGGACAAGTTTGTAGTTGTCTTCATTGATGACATTCTAGTATACTCTGAAAACGAGAAAGGTCATGAAGAGCATCTGAGAATTGTCTTGACCAGGCTGAGAGATCATAAGTTATATGCTAAGTTCAGCAAATGTGAATTTTGGTTGAAGAAAGTTCCTTTCCTCGGTCATATCCTATCTGAGAATGGAGTTTCTGTAGATCCGAGTAAAGTGCAAGAGGTTATGGATTGGAAGACTCCAACCACAGTGTCAGAAGTCAGGAGTTTCCTAGGGTTAGCAGGTTACTATCGCCGTTTTATCCCAGACTTCTCGAAGATTGCCAAGCCTATGACAAGTCTGTTACAGAAAGATCACAAGTTTGTGTGGACAGAGGAGTGTGAGACAGCTTTCCATACCTTGCGGAAACTGTTGACCACTGCTCCAGTTCTTGCACAGCCCGACATCGAAAAACCTTTTGATGTGTTCTGTGACGCATCAAAAACAGGATTAGGGTGTGTGCTAATGCAAGAAGGAAGAGTCATTGCTTATGCCTCCCGGCAGTTGAGAAAACATGAAATCAATTATCCGACCCACGATCTTGAGCTTGCCGCTGTGGTGCATGCCTTAAAGATTTGGAGACACTA
Organism: Saccharum hybrid cultivar R570; assembly: GCA_038087645.1. NCBI lineage: Eukaryota > Viridiplantae > Streptophyta > Magnoliopsida > Poales > Poaceae > Saccharum > Saccharum hybrid cultivar. Next base: position 1,833,969 of record JAQSUU010000543.1, read on the forward strand.
TCTGCTGGGTAATGTGTGCAATATTTTCACCGATCATAAGAGTCTCAAGTACATTTTCACCCAACCAGAATTGAACATGAGACAGCGGAGATGGTTAGAACTGATCAAAGACTACAACTTGAATGTACAGTATCACCCTGGGAAAGCCAATGTGGTAGCTGATGCTTTAAGCAGAAAGTCACATTGTATGAATGTGCAACCCTTGCTTGAAGATGGTTTCGATCTAATGCACCTTGCCGTGCTACAAAGTATTCAGGTCAGTTGTTCCTTGGAGAGTAAGATTATAGAAGGTCAGAAAACAGACAAGGGGATATTCCACATCAAAAAGAAGATTCAAGAAGAACCCTCGGAACACTTCAGGGTGGATGAGCAGGATGTGTTGTGGTTCGACAACCGTCTTGTTGTTCCAAAGGATAGGGAGCTTAAGAATAAAATTTTGGATGAAGCTCATCTCTCTAAGTTGTCTATTCATCCTGGCAGCAGTAAAATGTATCAAGAACTAAGACCTCGTTATTGGTGGACCAAAATGAAGAAGGAAATTGCAGCGTATGTAGCCAGATGTGACACATGTTGTAGAGTAAAAGCAATTCACATGAAGCCTGCCGGAATGCTACAACCTTTGTCAGTACCGAGTTGGAAGTGGGATGACATAAGTATGGATTTTATCACGGGTCTACCCACTACTCAAAAAGGTCACGATTCCATTTGGGTAATTGTGGATCGTCTTACTAAGACAGCCCACTTTCTGCCTGTCAAAACGGAATATAGACCACCTCAATATGCTGAGAAGTATATTGCGGAGATTGTGAGGTTGCATGGCATACCAAAGACTATAGTGTCTGACAGAGGGTCGCAGTTCACTGCTCACTTTTGGGAGCACTTGCAAAAAGGTTTGGGGACTAGTCTGATTCGTAGCACTGCCTATCATCCTCAAACAGATGGTCAAACTGAGAGAGTTAATGCTGTTCTAGAAGATATGTTAAGAGCTTGTGTGTTGTCTTCCAGAGGTTCATGGGAGTCATGGTTACCATTAGCAGAGTTCTCATACAATAACAGCTATCAAGAGAGTATCAAGATGGCACCTTTTGAGGCTCTGTATGGCCGAAAGTGTAGAACACCGTTAAACTGGATTGAGCCCGGAGAAAGAAGGTATTATGGTATTGACTTCGTAGAGGAAGCCGAAAGGAAAGTTCATATCATTCAGCAGAATATGAGAGCAGCCCAGTCACGTCAGAAAAGTTATGCAGATAAGAGAAGGAGACCGCTTGTGTTCGAAGTTGGTGACTATGTCTATCTAAAAGTTACGCCAATGAAAAAGAAAAGATTTGGTGTGCGCAGAAAGCTGGCCGCCAGATTTGTGGGACCTTATAAAATCCTGGAACGGAAGGGTCCTGTGGCTTACAAATTGGATTTACCAGAGTCAATGGGTGCTATATTCCCAGTTTTTCATGTATCACATCTCAAGAAGTGTTTGCGCGTTCCAGAGGAAAGGATTGAACCTCGAGGCATAAAACTAAAGTCAGATTTGGTGTATCGTGAGCAACCAGTTCGAGTATTGGATACCAAGGAAAGGACTACTCGAAACAGTGTGGTGAAAACGTATAAGATACAATGGAGTCATCACGATGAAGGGGATGCATCTTGGGAAACGGGTGAATACTTAAAGAACGCTTATGAAGATTTTTATAATAAATGGTTCGTAACCCAAATCTCGGGACGAGATTTTTATAAGGGGGAAGGGCTGTAACACTCCGGTGTTAAGCAATGCATTTTTGCCTGGCAATCATATTGCATAGCATTCATGTCATCATAATCATGTGTGATAATGTTACAATTTAAATCAAATAAAAGCTTGAAAATGATATAGGTGATGAAATATATTAATATGATAATCACATTATATCAAAAACCTTGCAACTATAAATTCTAGATCACTTGGAACTTTAGTTCAAATTTTGGAGCTCAAATTTTGTCAAAACTTGTTCAAAAATAATTATGAAAAATATTCAAAATTATTCCCTAATTTAGCTTTCATTCTGCCATTCAAAATCTATTAAGAATTTTGAGATGGCCCCTTAATCAAAGTTGTAGAGAATTCAATTTTGAGCAACTTTTATTTTTGGGCCAAATCCATAAAATGCTTTCTTCTTGTTCAAAATTGGGTTTGAAGTTTGAAATGCATTTAAATTTGAATTTGGAAAATCAAAAATCCGGTTTTTCCTTAGCAGGCCGCCGCCTCCTGTTCGGCCCACGTCCGGATGCGGCCCGCGCCACTCACCGCGCGCGCGCGCCCGCGCTGCCCCGCCTCGGCCCAGGCCCAGCCGGCCGTCTCCCTCCTCCGCCCGCGCCCTCGCCCGCGCGCGCTGGCGCTCCGGCAGAGCACGCACGCCGCGTGGCGGCCGCATGCCGGCCACAGCGGCCGGGTGGCGCTCGGTCGCCCCCACCAGCGCGAGCGCCCACGCCTTAACCCCCCCGCGCAGCGCCTCGCCATTCCTCCCTCCGCTCTGCCTCCTCGCTTGTTCACCGAGCGCAGCTGCCGTTTCCGCCTCCGCCACCGCACGCGCTCGCCGGACGCGCGCGTTCCGACGAGCTCCGGCCACCGCAGACCTCTCCATCTCGCCACGAGCTTCCTCTCTCTCTGGCGCACCCCGTGCTCACCTCCATCTCCCGCGGTAAGCTCCACAGCCCCGCCAATCGCTCGCCGGAGTTCCGGCCGAGCTCACCGTGGTTCTCCGCTCCGTGGAAACCCCGCCTCCGCCTCTTCTTTTCCCTCACTCGCGCGAGCATCTTGTTCGCCTCCTCCTCCCGGTGCTCGGACACCATCTCCCGTGCCGCCCCGTGGCCGGAGAGGAGCTCCCGCCGGTGAGCAGCGCCGCCGAGCCGCCATGGCCGGTGGCAAGCTCGATTTCGAGCTCCTCCGGTCATGCCAATGATCTCAACGGGACCGCCTCGCCTTGAGGATCACGACGGTGGTGACCTCGCCGCCGGCGACCTCGCCGTCGTCGAGATCCGCGCGGTCAGCGCCCTCCTTGACTCGGAGCGGCTGACGCGTGGGACCCGGTTGACCCGCGGGCCCGCCTGTCTGTCTCTGTGTGCGCGCGCGTGTGTAGATCGCCGGGTGCGTCTAGCAGTTCAGCGACTGGATTTAAAAAGGATTTTTGGAAATGATTTTTCAGAAAATGTATAAATGCTTAGAAAAAAAATTGTAACTTGCTCATTTTAGCTCCAAATTTGATGAAACAAATTTCTATGGACTCTTTGGGACCAGATCTATGATCTAAAATTATTGCATGTCAAATTTGAGATACTTTTCTGTAGAGTTTTTAATTAACTATTGAAATGGCTGTTTTCTTGATAAATACTTAATAAATCCTAGAAAAGTCAGAAAAATATGATTCCAAGTTTATTAATCTTTTTATGCCATGTACTTGCTAGGGAAATTTTATCTCATGACTGTTCTGTAGAAAAATGTATAGGTGTAGTTCAAAAGCTTCCTATCACTGATATTTGTTATTTTTGTTATTTAAATAAATTTGAATAGAACATGCAAGTGATAATTTTTTCATAGTGTTTGTTTAGGTAGTAGATAGTAGAAAAATTCCTAAATCTGTTGTTTGATACTTTTCATAATGTAAAGTATTTTAAATATCTATTTGAGGCCATATTTTGTTATTTTTGTATAGTAAGTTCTAATTATCCAAATGCAGTAAAAATTTTATGACAAGCTATTCTTGATATTAGTAACCCACTGTAATTTTATGAGATTTTTCTGAGCTACTAAAATATGTGTTGCTGTTCAACCTTAGGACTAATTAGGGTTTCTATTTATTCTTTAATGCAAAAATAGTTAGTAAACTATACTTTGGTGTATCTTTGAAGCACCTTGGGTGTTCAAGTACTCTCGCATGGTAGGAACTAGTGTTGGTAGTTTCCGAGTACATGTTCTTGGATGACGTAGACTACCTTGTAGAAGAGTCATAAGTTCCACATAATCCGATGACGTAATACATTCATTACATCGCATGCATTCATCATCATCATCTCATGTCACCTCTGCAATGCACCTATGCATGATGCACTCATACTTCTGCATCATACAGGATCGCGGGAAGTGACCCCGGCAGTAGTTCCCGAGGACGCAGAGGAGCAGCCCGAGGAGCCGGAGCCAGCAGAAGTAGAAGAGGAGTCCGGTGAAGAGCTTCCAGAGTGCCCCGACCATCGTCCCAGTACCTTCGAGCGAGGCAAGCCCCGGAGCATTTCTCCCCCGGTTTGCAAATAATTAATTATTAATTTTACTTAATCTGATGCATCAAGTTTAGGAGTTGTTTGCAAACGTTGCTGCATTATACCTTGTTCCACCTTGTTTTACCGATCCTTGTCACCCTGGTGTCCACGGTCAATACTTGCTTAGCTTGCTTAGACCGGTAGAAGTCGGGTGATTGCCTGTCATCCGCGAGCTATAGGGGATTACCTGGTTTTGTGAAAGAGATGTCATGTGAGAATAACTCAGTGTGGAATGAATGTGAGACCGGGCGGAAGCTTGCAGGGTTCTGGACTGTAGTGTCTTCCGTCTGTGTCGATTAAGGACCGTCCGATGTCGGGCCTCGGGTCATGTTGAACGCATGCCTCTCATTTAGCTGGCCGGATAAAGTACCTTTCGACCGCGAAGCCGGGAGATTATTCGGGCCGAGTGGATTGCCCGCAACGCACTGTACCGGAGCAGTAGTGGCAGGAAACGGGGGCGCGATGATAAGGCCAAAGAGCAGTCGGGCGGCCCCCGGGTACATGTGGTTCCTGGCAAGCTCGCGACTTTACCTGAATGGTTGACTCGGTGACCAATACCTCACTTTAGCGGGTGAGTGAGGTTTGTGTGAGGAATAAATTACCAGCTGGTCAATAATCGATTCGAATCGCCATCGTTCACTGGATAGTGAACACTTGACTTGAGTTACTTCATCGTAGTAATACTGATGAAACACTTGGATAGTTATGAGGAAATGACATGGTAACTATTGTTAATTATCAATGGTAATCCTTGCTTGCTTAATTATATGGTTACTTTAGCTTAAGTGCAAACATAGTTGACAGGAGAATAAAGAATTAAAAGATGACATGCTTTTGTAAATGATTTGGTAAGCTAAAAATGCTTTTCTTGCAAATGAGTCAGCTACCCCACCAAAAAGCCTATCATGATCCTTGGAGTCTTTTTGTTTTGGTTCTGTCGGGTAAGTCTAGCTGAGTACCTTCTCGTACTCAGGGCTTTGTTCCCACTTGTTGCAGATGGACAGATGTACTATGGTTATTGTATCAACTGTCTCTACCCTGCGATGGGCGAAGCCTAGGACCATGGGCAATGGTCACTCACTACTCCTCGCCTGATGCTTTTGTGGGAGATGATCGCGAGCTGGCACTGTATTTTGGAAAAGATGTGTGTGTGTGTGTGTGTGCTTTGAACTAATGCTTCCGCTACTTTATTTGAAACTGGTTTGTAATAACTATGTTTAAACTCCGATGTATTTTGTGCCGCAAACTGCTGTGTAACTTATGAAGGTAATCGCTGAACTTATTACGATCTTGGCTGTGATGTGAAATGGTTTGAAATCCGTCGAGATTTCACGGACTACCGGGTTATACGGGCTTAAGTTTGGTAAATTGTCCGTCCGTTGGATGATTTTCTTACTTAATCTCGTATAATTGGGCGGTTCTGTTACACCAAGGACAGTACCCACAAGCTTCACAGGAGCTTGAGGCTTAAGGAGAAGGAGGAAGCTAGCTTTGAGCTCCTAGAAGACAAAGCTGCCCAGGTCCAACAGGCTAAGTTCGACTTCAATGGTGCATCTTGTCGCCTCTGTAATGCTCTTTCCGGTTCTTATCTCCTATCTGACAACTACTATCCATCAGGTGATGATGAGTCTCTTATGGACATTACTGCAGCCTATGGTGCAAGCAAGGAAGAGCTCGCAGGCCTCTCTGGTGTGACGGCTTCACCATCCACTAGGCAGTGATGAGTCCCCAAGTCAACGTCAACTACGGTGGCGCCACACATCGCTCCGGGAAGCTACTGACTCCCAATTTTGTCTCAAGCTGCAATGGCGCCCTGATCACCCACCACGGTCCTTTAGTGTGATGCTTCTGTGTCTCAAGCATGTCTCATGTGTTCTCACACCTTGTATCTCGTTTCCTAGATGTGATCTAAATAATGTAAATAGACTGACAGCTGGTCCAGTGTGATGTCCTATGTATTGTGTGGAACAAGTTTTTAATGAATAGAAGCATCAAAGTTTGTTGTTGGAATGTTAGAGGATTGGGTGATATTATCAAATGTAGTGATGTCCTTTCTGAACTCCTTTCTTCTAATCCTGATTTGGTCTTCCTCTAGGAGACTAAGTTGGCTAACATATCCATGCAGAAACTCTACTCCTTTCTTCCTCGCCATCTCAACAACTCTATTTATTCTAACGCTAATGGCGCTTCTGGGGGCATCCTCTCTGCCTGGTCTGACTCTCTCTTCACATGTACTAACTCCAACTCTACAACCAACACCTTGGCCATCCACCTCACCTCCTCCTATCCTGAACTATCCTTGTTCATCACCAATGTATATGCCTCGGCTGCTCCTAAACTCAGGCTTGATTTCTTGGATGAACTTAAGTCCATCAGTCCTCCTCCTAACACTCCTTGGATGCTTTGTGGTGATTTCAACATGATTAGATACGCTCACGAGAAAAACAACTCCAACTTTAGGATGAGTGAAGCTAAATCTTTCAACGACTGAATCAATGATATATGCCTCATTGAGATCCCTATTTTGGATAGGAGCTTCACCTGGTCCAACAAACGCAGTACCCCTACTCTCGAACGTTTGGACAGAGTCTTCATTAACTTGACATGGGATGAACTGCTCCCGAGTACCATTCTCTCCTCTCTCACTAGGACCACCTCGGATCATGTCCCCCTTAAGATCGACATCACCACCTCCATCCTGAAGTCCAAACTCTTTCATTTCAAAAACTTCTAGGTCTGGGAAGCCAGTTTCTATGACTCTGTGAACGCCTCCTAGAATTGGCAGACCAGCAACAGTGACCCATCGGCTGTCCTTGCCGCTAAGATGAAAGATACCCAGTTCGAGCTAAGGGCCTGGAGAAAACAAAAGCCCAATCTCTCCCAGCAAGAAACTGACTGTTGGATTGTGACCAACCTTCTGGATTATGTTGAGGAAGTGTGCCCTCTCTCCCTGCTAGAGCGTAACCTGCGCACACTCATCGTCAACATCCTCAGTAGGGTCACTCAAGCTAAGCTGCAACTTTGGAAACAACGGAGTAAAATTAGAGCGGCTATTGACGGTGACGAGAATACAAGATACTTCCATGCCTGTGCCAATCAACGTCACCGGCGGAACAAGATTCAGATCATTGAGCATGAAGGCTGTGAGCTCCATAATCATGACCAAAATGCGACTATCCTGCACTCCTTCTACTTTGACCTCCTAGAGTGTTCTCATCCCACCAACTGGAGGTTTCCTATTGAGGATCTCAACCCTGAAGGGGCGCTTGTCCTTGATCACCTGGCTGCCCCCTTTGACCATACTGAGATCTGGCAAGCCTATAGACACATGCATGTCAATGCTAGTTCGGGCCCCAATGGGTTTGGCCCTCTCTTCTTCAAGGTGACTTGGGCAACCATCTCTTCTGACGTCTACGACTTCTTTGCCTCTTTTCACTCTCACTCTACTGACATTGAATGTCTAAATCGTTCCTACCTGGTTCTCCTCCCCAAGAAAGACAATGCTCGTAGGCCTCAAGACTTTAGGCCCATTGCTCTACAAAACTCCACTGTCAAAGAGATTTCCAAAGTTCTGACGACCCGGCTCCAGCCTCACATCCCTCTTCTCATTGGCTCTGACCAATCTGGATTTATGTTGGGAAGATGTATCGCTGATAGTTTTGCTTAGGCTGCTAACCTTCTTCACTCCTGCTATCACCGGAATTCACCCACCATTATCATGAAGCTTGACTTCCACAAAGCCTTAGAGCAGGGCCCCTACGAGAACTTCACCTCGTGTCCCGAGCGCCCCCAACGGGCGACTCGGGGCGGCTTGCCGGCGCCGCTCCAGCGCCACCACCCAGCCCCTCTCCGGCCGCCGCCGCCGCCCTCTGACACGCGGCAGCGGTGGCCCAGAAAAAAAGCTCCTGTCACACCACCTTTCTCCCCCGTCCCTTACCCCTCACCCCCTCCTCCAACTTGACACCTCCACAACCAACTCCGGTGAGCCAGCCGGCCGGCGGCCAGGATCTGAGGACCTTGTGGCTGATCTGCGTCCCCCATGATGGATCCTTGGTGCTCGGCCGCAGCGTCGGGTGCGCCTCTCCCCTGGCGGCGGCACCTCACCATCGGCCTTCTCCAGCAAACTAGCCAGCGGTGGGCCAGATCTGGGCACCTCGGGGTCGGATCCACGCACCCCCTTGTTGGATCTGCTTCTGGCGCGCGGGTGCGGGATGGTCGGCGGCCTGCGTGTGGTGCTCGTCACGGTGGACGCGCTGGTGCTCACGGCGGCAGCCTTGGCCTCATCGTGGGTGCCTACCTCATCCGTGCAGGCCACTCACCTCCTTCGCCCCGTGACTCCACCCGCGGCTGCCTAGGTCATGCCCAGTGGCTGCCTCGCTGGGTGTCCACGCCCGGCGGCGGCGAGGGGTGACCAGCCGGCAGTCTGCGTGCTTTCGTGGCGGACGCGGTGGTCCTCAGCGGTGGTTTCATCGGCCTCGGGTGCCGTCCGCATCTTCCATTCCGCCCCTCCGCGGGCTAGAGCTGGAGGCGGAATGTGCTGCAGCAGGTGCACTATGACAGATCGAGCGAGCTGCTGCGGCCTCTGTCGGCGAATAGTTTTATTGGGTGAAAACTCTGCCTAGCGTTGATTCGGGTTGGCGGCGGTGGTACTGCCTGTGCCACCTACCTTCTTGAAGGCGTCGCCAAAGTTGTTGTTCGTCGTGCGATTCGCTGCGGCGTTGGAACGAAAGTCTTCTCGTGCTCTTCATTCAACATTGTTGGCGTCTATGGACGTCATCCCCTTCGTGGAGGCTTCGTTGGAGCACTGTTTGTCGTCCTGCCCCTCTTGCCAGAGTTGCTCTTGGTTGAGCTGTGCCTGCAAGTGCCTTGACTCTATCTTCGTTTTGGTCTGTCCAGCTCGGATGTTTGATGTTGCCACAGTCGTGTCCGGGCAGATGCTTTGTCACCGTAGTCGCTCACCTCTTGCGAATGCTTTGCCGCGGGGTCTCTGGCAGATGCTTTGCCGCCATTGTCGCTTACTCTTCACGGATGCTTTGCCGTGTGGTCTCTGGCGGATTCTTTGCCGCCATAGTCGCTCAACTCTTGCGGATGCTTTGCCGCAAGGTCTCTTTTCTCTTCTCGGTGGATGCTTTGCCACCGCGGCTTCATCTCCCTAGCTGGCAGTCCTTTGCGTTGTTTTCCACTGTAGGTCCAGTAGGTTAGGTTGTGGCAGGGGCCCTCTCCCTACCATGTTTCTTTCTCTTGTGTATTTTGTTCTTAACCACGGTCTCTGTGGTTCATGTGTTGCGCTGTGGGTTCTCCATAGTCGCGTCGTGTAAGCCAATCTTTCGGCGCTCCCACTTCTTCTTAATAAAATACACATCAATGCGTGTTCCCAAAAAAAACTTCCACAAAGCCTTCAATTGTGTCAATTGGGATAGCCTAGATCGTGTCCTTGGGTTTCCTAACAAATGGTGCACCTAGGTCTAGGACCTTCTGTGCACTGGTAAGACTGCAGTGCTCCTCAATGGCGTCCTAAGCAGATGGATCAACTACCGTAATGGTCTCCGGCAAGGAGACCCTCTCTCTCCTTACCTTTTCATCATTGTGGCTAACGTCCTTCGCAGGCTGCTCCATCATCCCCACCTAGCTACTGCCATCAAGCACCCCATCGTCCCTAATGGTCCCTGCCCCATGCTCTAGTACACTAATGACACTCTTCTCTTCCTCAAATGCTACCCTGAAGCGATCGTTCAGACTAAGATAATCTTTGAGATCTTTGAGGAAGCTACAGGCTTATCTATCAACTACCACAAGACTACTTTCCTCCCGATCAGTGTGCCTCCGAAAACTGCTCTGTCTCTTGCCAACATCTTTTGTATCACGGTCTCCTCTTTTCCTCAAACCTACCTTGGCCTCCCCTTATCTTCTCATAAAATTTCTATGGCTGATTGCCTGCCCCTGATCTCCTCTTGTGATAAACATCTCTCTGGCTGGTGCGCTTCGCTTCTAAACTGTGTCGGCAGGCTTACTCTAACCACTGCTGTGCTTAGCGTTGTCCCCTTACATTACATGTCTGCTATTAACATCCCTAAAACTATGATCAAGGCCATTGATCGAAGACGCCATGCTTTCTTCTGGACTGGTGATGACACCTATCATGGCTCCAAATGCTTGGTTGCCTGGGAAAATGTTCATGCCAAAAAAGATGCAGGTGGCCTCGGCATTGAGGATTTGCATCTTCAAAATCGTTGCCTGCTCATGAAGTTCATCAACAAGCTATTCTCTGGTGAACCGGCTGCTTGGAAGGAATGGATTCTTCGTGATGTAACTGCCTTTGATGCCACTACCAACGATACTCATAGCTATCTCTGGAGGATCATCAATGATGAGCTCAACGCCTATCATTCCATTACCTTTGTTGACATTCATGATGGCTCTTCCACTTCTTTCTGGTTTGATCATTGGCTTCCTGATGGTCCCATTTTCTCTTCCCACACTGCTCTCTTCTCCCACACTATTCGGCCTAACATCTCGGTGCAAAGTGTTTTTCAGAATAGGTTTGAATTGTGCCTCAGGCCACGGCTGACAAACGCCGCTAGCGCCCAGCTAGCTAATCTTCTGTCTAGCTTGCAGGAAATCAGGCTTGGTGATGGGCCAGACATCCGACTTCTGAAGATGACCGGAAAACCTTTCAACATGAGGGATGCTTATGCAGCACTGGACCAGGCGCACGACTCACTAGATTGCCATGGCAGACGAATCTGGGCGACTCGTGTGCCTAACAAGGTGAAGATTTTTGCTTGGCTGTACTTCAAAGACAGATTGAGCACAAGATCAAACCTCTATGCCAAGCACGTCTTGGACAGTGACCAATGCCAACGATGCGTCCACAACGTTGAAGACAGGCACCACACCTTTTTCGCATGTGAAGCAAGCTCTGAAGTATGGCGGACACTTGGTTTTCATGACATCTCATCCCTAAATGATGGAGACGTCTGGAGTTTTGCCACGCCCACAAGTCTGGACGCGAGCCTTTGGCCTTTCATCTTGCTCACGAGTCACGACACTCTGGAGGTTATGGGATGCCAGGAACAGAGAAGTTTTCAGGGGTGAAAAGAGCAACAGCCGGCTAATAATTAATCGTATTTGTGATGACTTTGTAATCCGGTGAAAGTGCCTCAAAAATGAAGCTCTTGTAAGCAGTCTGAATGACTGGCGTGGCTTCCTTCTCTCTTGTAATGCTGCTACTCACTTCGGTTAGCAGGAGGTTTATTTGGATCTAATGAAATCGTATTTGTGACGACTTTGTAATCTAGCGAAAGTGCCTCAAAATGAAGCTCTTGTAAGCAGTCTGAATGTGATGTGGCTTCCTTCTCTCTTGTATTGCTGCTACTCACTCCGGTTAGCAGGAGGTTTATTTGGCTCTAATGAAATTTTGGTGGGGAAGCTCTCCCCCCCCCCCCCACTCCGCGTTTGTTTCAAAAAAAAGATCGGATCGATACTCGAATCGAGTGAGGGAAGCCCAAAAATACTCCGGCAAGGTATAGCTTCCCGTTTTTTTTTGGACGACCTTTTCTGCTTGGAATACACATCATTTTTTATTTGTTTTTGGCGATTTTCCGCTTACTATACAGAACAGGTTCCCATCAAACTATGTACTTTCGTCTCCCGTAGAGGATGTAGACCCTTTTAAATTTTTTAGTTAATTACAATCAATGCCGTCATAAATTTGGTGTTTCTGAGAAACATTATTATTTTTCATCTAATATCGCTAGTTCCATTACAATTCATCCGAAACTTGAAATATACAACTTTCTATGCTCGTAAACTACATGGACCCATCTAGAAACCATCATATTCTCGTATGGACCCAAAATGGCTCTACTACTCTCCAACTCCTTACTCACTGACATGTGGGTCCTACCTATTATTCCATTCCTCTCCTTCACCAGACCACCACATCTTCCCCATAAGACGTCTTCGGCGCCACCCTGTCTCCATCGTTCGCCCCACCTCCTCCACTGCAGCGTTGGCCGCGCTGCTCGCCGAAGACACGCTTGATGGTGTCCTCCTCCACTCGCCAGAGACGCTTGGGCAGTGGGATGGGCTCAGCCAACGACAACTGTGCAGGAGGCAACGCAGGTGTGAATGGAGTGCACGGTGTAGCAGGTACGCCCGCGGCCTTCACAACAATCGCGGTCGACCACTGCTAGGCCCGCGCGGAGAGTGAAAAGTTCGAGTGTCGCCCACTCCAGTGATGGGGACCATAGGCAGCGGTGGCGGCTCACAACATAGGTGAGGAGAGCAGCGTGCGATGGTGGCGTCATGAGACATAGATGACGAGAGCACAGTGGCTGGAGTTGAGCAGTGAAGGAGAGGTAAGGGATGATAGGTGGGGCCCATGTGTTTACGAGTGAAGAGAGGCAAAATGGCAAGGGCATTTTCGTCTATAAAAAATAAAATTGGCTACATGTGGGTCCAAGTAGCCCATGGGCGTACAAAGTGGCATATTTCATGTTTCAAGCAAATTACAATGGCACTAATGTTATTAGACGAGAAATAGTGGTGTTTCTCAGAAACGTTGAATTTATAAAGGCATTGTTCTAATTTTCCTAGGGAAAGTTGACCTTTATATTAGAGATGAGTAGGATTAGGAGCCTGAGGTTAATAGTCAAATTTTAGCTGCCAAAACTTGGGCAAGCCAAGGATTTTACTTCTATTTGGTTTGTTGCCAAAATTTACCAATACCTCTGATTTAACTTGCCAAATCTGGGGCAAATATTTTTGCCTAACTTTTGGCAATGTTTGGTTGCCAAATCTCTGGCTTGGAAATTTTTGAAAGCCAACCAAGTAGGCCCTACATTGTAGAACTAGGTCTTGTCAAACTATACACTTCCATCTCCCATTGAGGCCTTGGTCCTTTTTTCCCATGGAAGGATGACCTTTTTACTAGAGATGAATAGGGGTATTGTCACCCATTAAGGGTTAGGCCCGGTTTGGCACGGCTTCTCCACCGGCTTCAGGAGTCGTTTTGTGCCAAACGGGGTAAAATAAAACGGCTTCATCTAGGAAGCCCCTTAAATCATGCTCTTACAGAGGTTTGAGTGGGATGGAGCCAAAAATAGTGGCTTCACCCAGCTTCACCTCGTCCTTGTGGGTCTAGCATGGGGCTCTATGAGAGCATGTTTTAAGGAGCTCTATATGTGAATCTGTTTTGCCTAACAATTTACGAAAACGGCTCCAACTTCACCGATGGAGTTGTTCATGGAGCTGACATCAAACAGGGCCTTAGTTTGGCTCCTCTTAAAAGGGTACTCCACCTCCACTTGTGGAGCAACTCATCTGGTGGAGGTGAAAAGGGTACTCCATCTCCTCTTGTGGAGCAACTTCTCTAGTGGAGGTGAGACATTTTGCAAAACGTTTGGCAAAAAGCAGCTCCAATGATAATTTTGTAATCATTTGTGTCAAATCTGTGAGGAGCCCGGAAAAGCCATATTTTCCAGCTATATGTTATTCTTTTTTTAAATTAATCTTGTAATTGTATTAGGCATCGACTATTTGATTTGATCTAAAACAGTTAGATCATCATCGTAAAATCCAACAACATAGGTTCTTTTTTTCTGAATATACTCGTACAGTTGTATTAGGAATGAACTATTTAATTTAATCTATGTCGTTGGTTCATCATAAAATCAAATTGTGTAGGCTTTCTCTTGATTAATCTCATATTTTTTAGATCATAATGGCTTATTTTGCTGGCTAAATACTAAGATGGTAAATGTTGTTGTCATGGCCTAAATCGAAAAGCCCTCCTGCCTCGCATCATCTTCTCCAGCAATTTGTATTGGGGTTGTGGAACATCAATGAATTGTTCATCTTCTCCAGCAATTTGTATTGGGGTTGTGGAACATCAATGAATTGTTCGCTTGAACGAACGAAGTATTGAAGGAGCAAGCTGCCTTGCCAATGGCAAAATGAAATAGTAGATTATAGCAAAAAAATCATTTTATTTGTCATCGTTCGTGACATCTGCCAAAGAAAAAAAACATATTATAGTTTCTGATCATGGGTGTAATTAATTCCCAAATATAGGAAAGCTAAGATTGGGTTGTCAAACAAGGAATTGCCTGCGTTTCATAAGGAAACATTGGAGATTCTGTTTTTAAAAGAAAAAAGAACTAGCATACTATTCCTGAACTGATGCTCTCATAAGTTCGATGACTGGTTCAGTACTAATAGCTACAAGAAAACAGAATAACTGTCATGGTACAGTGTTTTTTCTCACAACAAAACAGCTGTAGCCGGCTTATCACAAAAACTATCGGCCGAACTGCTCGTAGTGTTGGGCAAGGCAGCGAGCCAGCAATCCATGCATATGCATTTTGCGGATACACTTGCATGCATCGGAAGATCTGAGATCTGCCCAAAAAAATATTTACGAGGGGGTCGCAAACAGCGACGAGGCCGCGGCCCCGGAATTATCTGATCGAGCAGCAAGCATGTCTGCAACTCCGTTAGTGACCAACAAACCATGCATACAGCAGATCATATATCCACGACAGGTTTAACTGCAAACAGTACTTATTATACGAAACAGTACTTATTATTATACGGTACGACCAGACTGTTGTCTTCAGGCATAAAACAGTTCAACGACGACCAAACTTGACACGAACCACTCTTTTTCAGAAACAAAACAGTTCAAAGACTTCAAACCGACGACCAAACTTGACTCGAACCAGCAGACTCTTTGAGGAACAGATTAAAAGAGTTCGACGACGACCAGACTTAAGTCTTAACACGAAACGACGACGGCAGCAGCATAGCATATAGCATAGCTCAACTCCCAAGTCCATGGAGCAGAGCGATTTGTTGCATCGGCGAGAACATGAGCATGAGCGCGTTGGCGGCCTCAGTCCTCAGATGTTGATCAGCTGCACTATCTCCGACACCGCCAGCTTGAACCTGTCTTCAGCACACAGATTCTCCGGAAAGCTAGCCGAGGCCGACGCCGGATTCGCCTGTAGGTCCGTCGTCCACGACGCAAACAAAAATCAGCTATAGATTATAGATAGAAGCTACTCCTACAAGCAGTGGCGGATCTAGGGGGGCTGGGGCTGGAGCCCCCTAATGACTTGATTTACCACTAAATTACTGTAGTAAAAACATCAAATCATCATTGAATCTTGATGCAAATCAACATCTCTATTGTTTTAGCCCCTACTTGATTCTCATCCTGCATCCGCCACTGCCTACGAGAGAAACAAGAACCCAGCTGGTAGTGTTTGTTTGGTGACTTACGCGCGCATGGATGCCGTACATGCGGAAGCCATCCTGGGTGGAGATGGTGGTGGTGACGACATCGATGCTGTGCCTCTCCAGCACGAAGAGCGCCTTGGTCAGCGTGCCGGGCTCCCGCGGGCAGTGCAGGTTGATGTACGCCTCGTTGTTGGCCACGCTCACCACCACGTTCTGCCCGGTCCACGTCTGGAACCCCGCCGCGGGCGCAGGGAACGGCACCGCGCCACGGGGCAGCTGCGCGGCGGCGGCTGCGCCGGACGAGGAGGAGCCGGAGCTGCCCACCCCGGCCGCGGCTGCGGCCGCGGACGCCGCCACTGCCAGGGCCTTGTTCGCGGCGGCCACAGCGGCCTGTTGTGCCAAGCTGTGGACCATGTCCGCCAGGTTCGCCTCCCTCGATGACGCCGGTGCTGGTGCTGGCAGCGCTGGTGGTGCGGGGTGGCGCGCGGATGACGCGCGGCTGCTGCTGCCGGCACCCACCAGCAGCTGCTGCTGCGCCGCCAGCGCACGCTTGCGCTCCAGCTCCAGAACAATAGGTGAATCCAAGTCCAGTAAAATTAACTGAAAACACTCAGAAGGTTCAAAGTACACTCCTACTATAACCATAATGCATAGTAGTAACCACTCATTTGCCCAAACATCAGTGCCGATTATTAGTTTATTACGCTCTAAATAAACAGCCTATATTAATAAGGCAGAACCAACTATGGCCTTGTTTGCTTCCTCCAAAACTCCTGAAAAATGCACTAGGTAAAAAGAAGATTCCTCATCACATCAAACTTGCGATACATGCATGGAGTACTAAATGTAGATGTAATTAAAAACTAATTGCACAGTTTGGTTGTACTTTGCGAGACGAACGTTTTGAGCCTAATTAGTCAACGGTTAGACAATTATTACCAAATACAAACGAAATGCTACAGTGACACTACAGTGAATTTGGCACTCCCAACTTTAGAAACTAAACAAGGCCTATATATATACTCGGGGCAATAGTTTCTTACTTGTCAACGCAATTTTGCATAATCCTTATTTTTATCTATCATATCATGACCATATGCCTAGGGCGCCTCGGATGCCATGGACACACCTATGTCAAATAAGGTATTGCAGTTTCCTTACCTTTTAATGAAAATTAAGAAATTTATTGTCCCTTCAGGGGAGGGGGTGTCACACCCTCTAGTACACAATTCACTGAACATGGAGTATTCCACATTTAGATATCAAAAAATGTTGCAATTGCCAAGTGATTCCACATTGTAGCTTCCCTGTCATGCTGCTAGCGTGGTCTGGAAGAGGAGGGATGACGAGAGGGGTTAGTATGCAATAAAATCCATAATGGAAAAATAGAGAGGATTCTTTATGTTGCAAAGGAAGATGGCTAAGATGAGATATTTGAATGATGGAAGAGGCAACATTGAAAGAAGGCAATTGAAGCTGAAGGGATTGGGTGCTGGGGCTGACATTAGACATGTTCAAACCTGGGGCTCGGACGGGCTTTAAAAAGCCCGATGACAAATCCTACAGCCCGAGCCCACCCAAAGGCTAACACCGAGCCAAAAAAAAAAAAAAAAAGCCCAAGCCTGTCCCTAGGCAGTAGGCACCATGCATTTTACTGATCGGTCTAGGCTCTTTTCAGGCTTCAGTGCCCAGATGCAAGAAAACGAAGCCCAAACCCGACCCAGAGAATTAGAGTGGACTAGGAAATTGAAGGTCTAAACCTCTCAATGCAAGAGTCGGGTTGGCCTTTCCATAAACAGGTTTAGCTGGTGTATATGATTTCTCAAGAAGCTATTCAAGTTATATGATTTTCTCTCAATTTATTTTGTGAGCTGTGTATTTCGAACAAAAACAAGAAACTACTGACTACATCAAGCCTCATAGTTGGACGTAAGTACTTTTAAGTGCATATCCAACGGATCCAAACCCAACAAGATATATTGACTTTCTTCCTTATTTGGATCGGGAATCCACATCTAGTGCTCACCTTAGGTAACATCATGCCAAATTTGTACTCCCTCCATTCTAAATTATAAAATTATAAGTTGCTTTGATTTTTCTGGTACATTCATTTTGCTATGCATCTAGATAAATAATATGTCTAGATACGTAGCAAAATGGATAAACCAAAAAAGTCAAAACAACTTATAATTTGGAACGGAGGGAGTAGCATCCAATCTATTGACATGCTAACTCATATCCAATAGTCCAACATAAAGATCTAGTGCTAACGCGCTATTTACTACCGTCTCCGCTCCAAATTATAAATCGTACTGCCTTTTCTAGCTACATAGTTTTTATTATGTATCTACACACATAATGTGTGCCTGGGAGCATAGCAAAACCTATATACCCAGAAAAGCCAGAATGCCCTTGCCTCCTAGCTTACTGTTTGCATCCAGATCCGAGATCTAAAACCTAATCTAGCTGATGAAGGATGCAGTGTGAAGACGGAGAAGAAAAAAATTAGATGTGGCGAACTCCATGAATGCTTTAGTAATAAGAAGACAAAAAAAATTACTGGAGGACACCAAAACATATAATTGGTCGGCACACACCACTAAATGGAGAATTTGCCCAGTACCATTACAATTTTGTGGTTGTTTGTCAGTGGACACCACGCCGAATAAAATAATCATTTTCACTGCTCGGGAGAGAGAAAGCGTAGTGAGTAGACGCTTTTGCTCCTGCCTACCTGACACGCACCGCTATCCCGTAATGGTGGAAATAATTATTTTATTCGGCGCGGCGTCCACTAGCAAACAATCACAGAGCATAGATTTGTAATGGTACTAAGTAAATTCTCCGTTTGGCGCTGTGTGCAGGCCAATTACACGTCTATGCGGTGTCCTTGAGCAAATTTTGCCTAATAAGAAATACAAAAGTTCCCCCATTTACTTCTAATGATCACACCATTGCCAATGCAAGCACAAATAAGTGAAAATCTAGAATTCGCGACAACGCATGCAGTTGGTGATCTGTATATGAATAGAAAAATGTACGAAACAACAAAGAGAAACGAAGAAACGAAGGAACGATTTTTTTCAGCTTGCGCGCGCACATCATCTTGACATCGCTCATGGAAAACTTCAATCAAGAAAAAAGAAAAAAGAGCCATGCACGGACCTTGTCGGGGAGCTGGGGGGGAGGAGCGCATGCAAGGTGCTGAACATGTTTTTCGTCTTCTTCCTCCGCTCCCTCTCTGTAAAGATGTGCAAGTTGGGGTCCGCGTCCTCCACCGCTGCAGCATTGCCCTTCCTGCTGCCGCCGCCCACGTCGGCCTCATGGGCACGTTGTTCTCCAGCTACGTTGTTCTTTCCCTCCTTGGCGTTGCTCTCGCCGGCGTCAACCGCTGCTGGTCGGGTGGCAGCCTTGGACGACCCAGCATTGTTGTCCTTGCCGGCATGAGGGCAGGGCACCACCTGAATGGCGAGCTTGGATGTGTTGTCCTTGGCAGCATGGAGCGCCGCCGCCGCCGCCGATCTGGTGAGCCTGGATGACCCGGTGTTACCGCCGGCATGGGACACCGCCTGGATGGCGAGCTTGGTCCTGGTTTTGTTGTCCTCGCCGACATGGAGCAACGCCGGGCTGGCGAACTTGGGCCGCCCGGCGCTGTTGTCCATGTCCTTGCTGGCATGGAGCACTGCTGGATTTGGGAGCTTGAACCCGGCGTTGTTGTGCTCACCGGGATGGAGCACCGCTGGGGGGCTGTCAAGCTTGGAGCTGGTGGTGTTGCCCACGATGGCCTGGGGCACAGCCGGGCTAGCGATCTTGGATCCGTCGTTGTTACTATCACCGGCGTGGAGCACCGCCGGCCTGGAGAGCTTGGATCGGGCGGCGTTGCTATCCACGCCAGCATGGGACCCGGCTTTGCTATTGTCGCAGTCATGGAGCATCGCCAGGCTAGCGAGCTTGGACGCGGCGTTGCTGTCCTCGCCGGCTTGGAACACCACCGGGCTAGCGATCTTGGACATGGCGTTGTTGTCCTCGACGACAGAGAGCACCGCCAGGCTAGCACGCTCAGACAACCCAGCGTTGTTGACGGCGCTGGCAAGCTTGCTACCAAAGCTGGGGTTGGAACCAGCCAGCATCACTGTCGCCGTCGGCGACCCAACGCCAGCAGGGATGTTGCCATAGGGGGAGGTGGCCTGATCATGGCTCCCCTCCACTTCTTGGGGCAGGTTGGCTCCTTCCTGAGACATGGTGCGGTGGATACAGGAGGAGAGGAGGGTGTGGGGTGTGCAGGGGGCGATTTGTGATGGAGAGAAGGATGATGGAGAGGCTGGCACACGGAAAAGATTTACACCACCAACAGCTTTTTTTTAGCAGCTTCTGTGCCTCATCATCAAGGTATAAAGCTCCGCATATCGGCTGAAATTCTGTTTATCGTTTAACGATATAAGTGCAATATATCGGGCGATAAAGAGTTAAGAAGAATATCAGACATGCTCCATACACACACAAAAAATCGGGCGATAAATGTTAAAAAGAATACTACTAATGGCAGCTTACCTACTATGATATTGCATAGCCAGGAGTTTTTGCTAATCAACACATAGCGCTTTGACAAAGTTTGAAATCTATGGTAGTTTTCTTTGATATATATTTGTATGTGAAGTTTTGTGTTTTGATGAAGTACAACAATCCTTGTTAGGCATCCATGGCTGAATGGTTCTACCGGTTTGAGCTAAAATTCTACTAGGGCAATCACGCCAATTATGGAACTTCCTACACTCCAAAAGTGAAAGTAGACAAGTTCAATTTCACCAAGGTAACAATGCATAACTCAAAGTAACAACTTGCTTTGCCAATAACAATGCATCAAATTGAGGTTACAACTTTGCTTTACCAAAATGAAAAATGTCTCCCTGAAGGAATCCCCACTAGCTTGATAACACCTCAAAAACCCAATTTGCCATGCCAGGGCAAGCTCTTTGGGAGTTCCAAATTCTATAGGCCAAAATCCAAGTTCTTCAAGATAGTATAGGAAAGTTGGCACATGGGGAGCCACAACTTTTTCATCAAGTAAATTTCATGTATTTTGTTTCACGTTACCTGCTCCACTAACAACACTTGCATCAACATGGAATTCCATGTTTTATAAAAAGGTAAAAGTATTTATCATGGCATCTTTTTATGGATAGACTCATAACAGAGATACCTCAAGAAGAAAGAAAGACAAAATTGATGGTGTGTAACATCTGTGTGGATGAAAATGCCTGTCACCTGTTCTTCAATAGCCCCTTCAGTATCAGATGTTGTGATTCTCTTGGAGTTGGATGGGATCATCATTCATCAACCTGTAAGCATGTTTCGCAAGCAAAGGCCAATTTCAGCAATATTTTATTGATGGAAGCCTTCACAACTGCAGCATGGCGGGTGGGGAAGCAAAGATTAAATGGCCTAATTTTTCATCAAACAAGACCATCCATTGAATTGAAAAGTAGAAAACTAGCTTCATTTCTCATTTCTTCTGAACAATGTCTCCCTCCTCTCCTTGCACATCATTTCAAATAGTTGCACAAGTCACTTAAGGCGGGCAGTGAGCCTCATGTATAGATCTTCTCTTTCATTTTAGCATGGTTTTCAAAACCATGGAATGCACTCGTTTTTCTTTAATTATTACTTTTTATGTCTGTATTAATATTACCACACTAGGAGCTTCCCCTACTGTATTTCTCTCTTAAAAAAATAACAACACTTCGGCAGTGGATTGTTCTAACTTCAGCCATGAGCCTACAACTCACAAACAAGGTAATAATAAGCCCTAAATAATGAGCCATGAGCCTACAACTCACAGCTTCCATAAACATCAAAACATCTGATTCACCCATTTCTGATTCAGAAGAGGAGCTCCTAGACTCATACCCATCTCAATCTTCATCCTGATCCACATGTAGAGAAGGTCGTGTTGAGGGCTATGGTTCTTCCCACTCAATTTGAATCAAGTTCCGTATGTCACTCGGGCTGGGAACTGGGATTGGGCACAAATGGCCCAAAAAAGCCTGGCCCATACACAAGTTGGCATGTACCAGCGATATTTTCATTCTTGCCAGTCACGGCGATATATCGCGCTATTCGGCGCGGTATTCTTGTATTCTTTTGGCACGGGCAATACCACAAATAATACCTTTTTTTAAAAAAAAGAATACCACAGATAATAAATCGCTGTTAGTTTTGCATTGCAAGCTGGCTCGCCAAACATTTGGCAGGTACCACAGGAAAACAGGTAAAAGGCATGCTAGCATGCTGCGTCGTGTGAGGAGCTGCCTTGCTGCATCGCGTGAGGGGCTGCCAAAACAATTTCCCTTACGGCAGAGTTGCAGTTTTCCAGCTCTTGGAAACGCCTGCCAACAAAAGGAGAGATTAAAGAGAGTGATAGTCATTCCAAAAAAAAATACTGCTGATTATCAATTGGCGTGATTAGCCGGTTGTCGTTCCTGATAGACATCACCCCCTTTTTTCTAGTCCCACTGAAACTGCATTTGGCTTCACATGCAGCCTTCTGCATTTGGCTTCTCATACAGCCTTCTCTTTTTTTTTTTTTTTGAAAAAAAAGGGCTCTTTGCAGTAGAACTGCATTTTGGCATTTTAATCTCCTTTTTTTATTATTATATTATGCTGCTGGCTGCTGTTGATAGAAAAACAGATACTCCTTGTCAAAAAGGACAAAAGAAAACAAGAAACACAGTGAGCCAAAAGTTGATTCACGGATTCCATCATCATCAGAACAAAACTCACAAGATCCACCAATTGCTGCTTACAATGTCACAAAACAATGAAGGTCTGATTTATTCTTCAGAGGAAGACCTCCCTGACGTATTGCATTAAGAATTTTCCCGTTTGCAGGACCCAGAAAATGCTCCGAAGGCCACTGCCTAGGAGTCCATGTATCACGCTGAAAGCAGCCATGGCGAGAGGCTGAGAGACCTTGTTTTTGTGCCACGGCTAGTTTCCTCCTCTACTTGGAGGCTTACCATACAGCTAAGAACATCGACTCTTCACAACAAAACTGCCCTAAATTTTGTTATGATGCATATGTCAGCTACTCAACAAGCAGCTACAATCTTTCATAGAAAAGGAGCGTGGCCTCCGCACACAAAACATCCTCCTCAGAAACTTCTGATACACTACCATCCGAGATGTAAAACCACCGCCTGCCAAGGCCTGCAAGAGGTTTCCCTGGATCATCAGGGTCAGGATTCGATGCAACTCTCCTGTAAACTGCATAATGTCCCCCTCCACATTTCCCGTAGTGCTCAACGACGGCCGAGAGACCATATAACTTGCTCATTGATGGCTGCGGTGATGATGATGATGATGAACTACTAGACACATCAACATTTACCTGAAAATGACAAGTGATCAGATTGCTACCAGTTGCCACCCAAATCAGGTAGTAAAATTTTAAAAGTGGAGTAACCAACCACATGAATTGAGCGGCCACTATTGTTTGTTGCTTCTTCCTTACACGGCTGACTTGATAAGTACCCTCCAGTAGGTAAGACATTTAAGCTCATCTGCATATTCAGTTGTCGATATAGATGGAGAGCTTGTTGCCCATCTCTTTGCACATTCATTGCTAAAGGTCCAGCGCTCAATGCACCTCCCACAAATGGGGATAGATTGAGAAGTAAAGGGAAAGAAATATGTCCCTGCAGTTAACTACTGATCACTCGGTACGCCAATTACATTGTGTGATAGAGTAAACCACGTTTCGCATATAGCAGCAGGCTTACCTGATGTTTGATGGGCTCACCATCAAGACTGACTGAAGCACGTAGCAAATGGATGCATAAAATCTGGAAGAGGACATATGGTTGTTACTTAATTTTATGACAGTTCATGTAAGTCCCAACGAGTACTTCAATTTTGGATACCTTCGGGCACTGACTGATAATCAACTGCTTTGTTGCTCGTGAAGATGATGAACATGGCATTTCCTCCAGGGGGAACATATCCCTGCAACTGCAAGTGCCATAGTCGACACAGATGTGAAGCTTGCTAACCTTTTCCTGTAACAGTTATCAATGAAGTTGTCATACTCAACATTGCAAAGTCAAATTTTATAACAAAACATGGGTGCCATAGAATTTTCAGTGCAGTGACAATTAATACAAAGTAGAACATAATTACCTCATCAACTTCTGATTTAAGAGACAGATATTTGGCAGCAATGATGTGCCAACACCGATCACAACGATAATTGTCAAGATGCTCCACCACAGTGAAGTACTTTAGGCAATCCACCAAGCTACACCCACTGGTCTAGTGTCATGTCATATGATAAATGGAAGAAACAAAAATACCATTAATGAGCATAAAATGCACAGCAAATTAATAAACAAAATCTTGAATCACAGCAACAAAATTTAGGAAGGTTCACGCAGCCATACAATATCTCCATTTGCATTAAGCACCGGCGAAAGAGGCAAGCAGTGGAAATTCTCGAAGTCCAATGAAAGCTGTGGGATATGTAACAAGGGCAGAACAGTAAAAGTTAACAAAATAGGAGTATTTTAAGCTAACTGTCAAAATGCACATAATTACTTTGATTGGTAATATGAAAATAGCATCAGTAGTGGTTGGCTAAATTACTTCCAAAATCATGATTCTTTAATTTTACCACACAGCTAGAAAAGGTAGGGGCATGCACTGGAGGTATAGAGGGAATAAAATGCATTCAGCTATGAAGACAACAGTAGGTTACTTTTTTATAAGCCCACAGTTTAACAGTGACAAAATAAGAAGCATAGGAATCTACCACAGATGAACAGTTTCTGCAAGACAATATGCTGCCAATTGTCCCATCAAAGGGGCCAAATAGATTTTGTTTCCAGCGCTTGCATTCAGGCAGGTTACCTTCCCTTTGCTTGTATACTTTGGAGTGAGAAAGGGTGATGTCTGCCAGAGAACTCCTATGCGGTACATAACAATGGGAAAATTCATCCCTCAATGAGATCAGAAGATGAAGAAAAGCTTCAGAAGCGTCCTATAAGGAAAATTAGTTCTCATGATGACTGCTCATCTAATACAATACTAAAATATCAAAATAAGATATCATACCTGCTGTCTGGTCAAATTGAAGTGACTAACATAGAAACTCAAAGCATGCATTACTCCATGTGGATTCAACACAGTTCTTTCATCTCGAACTATGCTCAAGTCTGCAACATGCAAAGCTCAAGTACAATAATAACAATTTATGACCATGTAACCAAAAAGCATTTATAATCAAATGGCGGACGTCACGAAGAACAGAGTGTCATACATTTACATTTTCCAGGACATGACTAATTTCAGAATAATAAAGCGAAAATAAAATAAGTCCCATTCAGTGGTTTTATATAGAACCAAGAAGGTATTATGTGGGCCAAAGGATCCAAGCAATGCTAATAACAAGGACCCATAAATTCCCAAGAAGATCAGAGCATAGGAGAAAACACTGTTAAAAAATTACAGGGTGCATGGATTCCACCACCGGTGGATGCATTATATTGCATATGCAGCTGAGGACCCCACTTGATATTTGAACTTATAAGCCATGTACTGTATAGGGGTTCACATACAACTCACAAAATCTCAATATAAGGACCCCCCCTGAAATTTACTGCAGTAAAGGGACAATACTTGCAATGGACACTGAATCTAGAGTTGTGACAAGATTTCACAGTGGGGATCTCGAAAATGATAAGAAGTTCAATAGTCGATAGTAACAATCTTACCTTCCAAGAGAGAACTTAGAGCAAGAAGAAGAGGCATTCTTACAGCCTTTTCTTCAGGTAGCAAGCCATCAGTTACAAGCAAATTATCAAGAAAGGAAATAAAACCATCACAGCTGGCAAGTGCCTGCCAAGGAAAGGCTATCTTATTTAGCATTAACCCAGCTGGATGTCAGTAGAATTACAAAGTCAGTATTTACCTGGAGGATGACATTAAGAAAGCAATTGTTGCCAAGATTTCGCAGACCTCCAACATAGTATACTCTCCCTGACCCCAAAAATAAATTCCTTGGAGAAACCCATGATATGGACAAACCACTATGCAATGCCTTGCATAACCCGGCAACTCCTAGTCCCAAACCGACAGCAACTGCCGCAAGACTATAGTGACGTCTATTTACTTCGCTCTGAGGAAGCAGTCGATTGTCATGCATAAACTTCCCCATGATTCGCACCTGAACCAGCAGAAATAATCTTCATAAAATTTGTTAATACGAAAAATGACCAAAGGACGAAATTAGAGGAATCAATACCCAGGCATTGATGTGATAGTACAGCAAATAAGGCAGCCAAGTGTGAACACATAAATAATAATAATAAAAGAAAGTGTATGGGATATCTCTAATTCTCTATCTCAACCGGCAAATTACTCATCGTCAGCTCCTTATTTATAAAGCATGGCACATTGAATAGTTATTTCAGCAATATCACCAAGCCCAGTTTTCAGATGAAAATTGGGCAAAGCTATTGTCCCAAACTGGAACTTCTTCAAGACTTCATCCTGTCTCATTGCCCAAACTTATGCTAAGAGCAGGGCGGACCAAGTAAAAGGATATGGGTGTACTGTACACATGAGCACACAATACAAATGTACCCCCAACATTTTTTTTGCAAAAAAATCGAAGTTACAGATCCGAATGCAAGTAGTCAAATAGCTTAAGTTAGGGTTCGGGTGCTCGGTTTCGCACAGCAGGAAGGGAGGAGAAAGGGTGCACATACGTGGTGGTGGTGGGTGCTCGTCGCCAACGAAAGACCCCGGCGAAGACCAGGCGAAGGTACCGATGAAGACCTCGGCACCTGGCGTAGGGCGGCGGCGGTCGCCCAGTTGCCGCAGCCCGCAGGAGGGAGCACGCGCGGCGCGGGCACGCGGTTGAATAGGAGAAGTGCTTCGCTCAAGGGAAACGAGTCAAACTGGCAAACTCCAAACAAACATCATTATTTAAACATGACCCAAACAGAGGAAAAAGTCTACTGGACTACTTACCCCAAACTATGAAACGGTCTAATTTACCCCGTAAACTTTACAAAACCGGCCAAATCACCCCTCGAGCGGTTTTAGGTGGTGGTTTGCTACAGTAACCGCATTTTTCTACAATACCAGTGCTTTTGTCTTTTTCTTTTTATTTATTTATTTCGTCTGAATCTTTGAAAAATCATAGTAAATCACATAAAAATCATAAAATAGAAAATCCAATTTTGTTGGACTCCACATGAATAGATCTACACAATGAACACATAATATAGTATGCTTTAGTACAAAGTTTTTTGCTGTAAATTTGGATCAATTTTTTCTGTAATTAATTTGAATAATTCATACAACAAAAACTTTGTATTAAAACATACTATATTATATATTCACTGTGTATATCTACTCATGTGGAGTCCAACAAAATTGGATTTTCTATTTTATGATTTTTCTGTGATTTACTATGATTTTTCAAATATTCAGACGAAATAAATAAAAAAGAAAAGACAAAACCATCGTTACTGTAGCAAACGTTGTTACTGTAGCAAACCACCGCCCAAAACCCCTCGAGGGGGTGATTTAGCCGGTTTTGCAAAGTTCAGAAAGTAAATTAGACCGTTTCATAGTTTGGGGTAAAGTAGACGACCCCCATAGTTGGGAGGGGTCCAATAGACTTTTTCCCCATTCTATTGTTTGAGTCACGGACAGTAAAAAGGTCAGGCACCCAAAACTTGCATCTTCCAACAGCGAAGGCAAAAGGGTCACGCCTGGGCCCTGGGGGTGGCTAGCGGCGCCGCCTAGGAGCTGGCCGGACGGTGGCAGCCGAAGCGTGGAGCAGCAGACGTCGCGGGGCAGGCTAGCCAGGGCTCAGCGGTGGCAGGGCGGGCTAGCAAGGGCTCCGCGGCGTTGTCGTGGTGGAACCCCGACGCCGCCGCCAGGTGGTCCAGCCCCGGCAGCGAGATCCCGCCTCCCTCCCCGCCGAGCGTCGAGCCGAGGTCGCCGGCGACACTGTCCGCGGGCCCGCCTGGCCGCGCCGGTCGCGCCCCGCCGGAGCCGCGATCCTGCCTCACCGTCGTCGTCCGCGGGCCGCCGGACCTCCTCTGCGTGCTCCCGGTGGCGGAGCACGGCAGCGGCGGCCCACGGGAGCCCCGCGCGCGCGAGGCGGACGAGGAGCGCCAAGAAGGTGGCCGGCGTGTGGGAGAAGCCGCATTGGGAGGCTGCGTTGAAGAGGTCGAGCGCGCGCTGCGCGGACGAGGAGGACGCGATGAGGCGCGCGAGTTCCGGGTGGTGGAGGTACCGCGGCGGCCGGGTGGGAGGGGCTGGAGGCGGGGGAGGCGGTGGGGCACCGGAGATTTACGTCCTGGAGAGAGGCGACGCTTATTTTGTATTTTTTTTAACTTGGCACGCTTATTTTATATTTTTTTAACTTGGCCGATTCATATTTGCATCCTGGTTCGCTCGGTAGGCAAATTGATTTGTAAAATGGAATGAGTCGATTCATCACCACCTCATTAATCATAAGCTAATAATTAGTATATACATAAGAAATGGATTGATTTCACCAAAATTCATGGGATGAACTCATGATACATCACCTCATTAAGCATAGAGCCACTCTACAAACTAAACACACCATTAATGTAGGAGGCTGATGCGATGCCATCCAGTGACCAGTACGCACCATTTGTTTGATTCAACCGGCTCGAATCATAAGAACTGATATCCAACCCAACAGGCAACGTTAGTACACGTGTGATGTGTCAGCTTACCTGCAGATCCTGGTAGACAACATAAACATGATATTGAATCTGTATATGACATGCTTCCACGTTGTAACTTTGTAACCTTACAGTGGCTCTTCACCTAAATACAAGACCAATCACAGTAAAAAAAATCTAACTCCTAAACTACATATTTAAGGCGTATAGATTTCACGCTTCAAGCTAAATCATGAACCGTTCTCCAAGTACTTCAATGCGTTCTGCTCTCTCGGGGCCACGTCATCCTTCGATCTTAGCGGTGTGGATGCAATGTTCTTGATTATTGCAGCATACAGGTCGAATTCGGCTTTGTACTTGCAGCAGCTGGCCTCGATCCACTTCTCCGCGAGGCTTGTGGAGACGCTGTCTTGGCTATCCCTCTCATGCTCTTCAACCGCAGACCTTATCTCGTCATACAGGGAGTCGATTTCAGAAACAGCCTGATTCTTCACTTCCTGCGGAATTAGATGGATTAAATGCCGCATGCATCTTAAACTTCACATTATTTGCCACTACTGGACTGTTTCAATAGAAGGGAGTTTTAAATCATAGCAGACCATTACCTCACAGTACAGTATTTCTTCGCACGCCACAGATGATGTAAGCCGGTCGCAAATATCTGGAATATCCAGCTGCTTGTGCAGGACGCGTTTAGGTTTCCTACCACGACGTTTCGGTGCGGGCTTTACAGGGACCAACGCTGAATGGTTGCTGTTGTTTTGAGATCCAGTTTGGTTCGCATGATTTGCAGCTTTGGGCACTGAATTCTGAGAAGCGTCATGAGTGTCTTGTACACCATATTCAGTTGACCCATTCTCGGCTAAATGAGCTACCATTGGCATGGCATTCAATGGCTCAATAGTCATTGCTGTGAATTCATTTGAGCTTGCAGTTGATGGATCAACATTCATTGGTGCTAATCCATTAGAGCTTGCTGTCACTTTGTCCACAATAATTGGTGCAAATTCATTTGATCCAGCGTTTCCAGGATTCTCGGTACTCTGGACTGTGCTGATGTTGCTGTATTCGGTAACCATGCCATGACTTGATAAGAGGATGTCCTTGTTAATGCTTGTAGGTTCGTCGTCAGCAGAATCATAAAGAGGGATATTCTCAACAGAAAACCTGCACAGATCAACAGAAATTGCTGTATAATTGGTCTCAAAATCATTGCATCCATAAAAAAAATCTTCATGCATCAAAGATTTTACTAGTCAGGATAAGTAGATCTGGAAAACAGAGCAAGCATAATTTTCACTAAATAGTACTCCCTCCATTCCAAATTGTAAGTCGTTCTAGCTTTTCTAGACATAATGTATATCTAGGTGCGTAATAAAAGCTGTGTCTAGAAAAGCCAGGGCATATTTTCTTTCCTCTCTGTGACGGTAAATCAAGACATTAAGTAGTACTAATATTGGTTAAAATATGTGAAGTCCTGCATGTTGCCATTTAATAAGTTTCAGTCTTTCTTCCAGTTTATCTTAACAGGCAAAGCAAATATGTTGGTAAACAAAATCATTTGCCTATTAGAAACAAGCACATAAAACTTCTCCCAGAGATAATCCAAGTGAACCAAGTTTAGAAACTGACTGAGGTAGAATCAAATCTTTCTCATCGGTCCATGTCAAATATATTTTGAAAAGAACAGCTGAACATTATTATATTGTACAGAGACTAACATAAGGTCAAACAAGTGCAACCAACCTGTCATCATCATCTTCCCACAGGTACGTGGCCTCCTGCAACATACCAATCAACAAAGCTACATTAGGCACATATTGAACATATCAAATATCAACTTACAAGGAAATGCAAAAATGGCCAGATAATGATGCAGAATGTCAATCTTCCAAGCAATAAGTAGATAGCACAAAGGCTCAAAACATTATGTCAGCAAAAGAGCAAATGCAGAAAACAAGTGCAATCAATCTTCCAATGTCTGACAAAGAGGATTAGCATATAACAACTAAAAGGTATCAGCGATTCCTTCTGCCGAACACTAGTGTCAAGCATGAAATAGGAAGGCACATGCACATCATAAATTTGTTCTCCCACCTGGAAACCACGTGATTTAGCCCCAAGAAACCCAGAACAGCTGGCAGCTCCACAGAGGCACCGCACCATCACACCACCATACCACTCAAAATTGTAGTCATAGGATAATTCCGTTCCAAACGGAATGTTTTGCTTTGCAAAGATTCCAACTCGTACTTCCCCAAGGACATTCCATTTCCTTGTCTCACAATTCGGTTGGCTGTATGCTTCAATTGTGAACTATTAGACTTAATTACTTACAAGTCAATGACAGAAAATTTCAATAATCAAATCACACACATAAGAAGCAAGAATGAAATTTAAATATGTTGTGCGTTTAATACAAATTTTACCATGAATGGTTGATAAATCTCGCAAGGTTCCCTTTTCTTGTTGCATCGATTGACTCATCAGCATTGAGGTAAATGATATAGGCATCCTTTAAACCTAACAGTTACAGAAGCTAGATGTTATAGCTAGCTCAAAAAGTGCCAGTGTGCCACAATTCAAATATTAGAAGGGAGAGAGTATCTGCAGACCCTGGGTTTCATAAGCTTGAGCTCTCCGTTTGGCTTCCTTCCATGATATTACTTCTCCACAATATTCAATAACAAATTGACCAGCCTAAAATCATTTTAGTTCCAAGTTACTTAAGCATATTCACTTCAGTATATTGGAGGATATAAGAGAAACAAAAAAAAGCACCAACATAATTCATTCACCATAATATTCTCATCAGCCACAAGGCCCCATCCACGCCCTTCAGTTCTTACAAGTCTTGTCCTGGCATATTGACATTTTTGGAACCGCTGCCAACACAGAGATTAAGTGTCAGCATAATTGCCATTAAAGTGTAACGTAAATAATAAGCAACATGTAAGACCTCCTAGAATCTGATTTCTTTTTAAGGGGTTATTCATACAAACCCATTCCCTCCTAACAACATGTGGATTGGAGAGGGGAAACTAATTTCCCCCCTCAATCCTTCTCAATCCATTCCAATACACGTGAAGAATGGGTTTATCCAAACAAGCACTGAGGGAAAAAATGAACTAATAATGTCATATAGAACATTGACACGGTTCCTGGAAAACTTCAATTGCTCCTCATGCTAATATATGCATGGATCAATGATAGGGACCTGTTTGGATGGTGGCTTGAAAAGGCTAACTGGCCCAGGCAGACCTCCCAGCGTCCGATTTTTTGGACGCCTGGGGCCACGATTTGTTGCCTGGCCAGGCAATGCCTACCAGGCATCAATCTGAACAGGCCGATGCAGCACATGACCACAGACAGAAATCACCGTGTCCTAGCATTCCAATTTAGCACCCTATATGGATTTTGAATACCTAGAATTGGGCCTTGCGTTTTGAAACTAGAATTGGGTCATCAAAATCTGGGTGTTTTGATGCCACAGGAATTGGTACTGGGAGTACTGAACTGATTCCCGAAGGGTTTTGGGCATTTCAACAGTCCAAAGATTGAATGTGACATTTCAAGTCAGTGAATTAGAAGGGCAAAATGCATATCATGTTAGTTCAGAATCAAGTCACATATGTTTGACTTGCTACTACATTATTCTACCAGCATTCAGAATATAACATTAGGCAAAATTGGCTTTGTGGCACCCAAAGATCCGGTTTTAGAAAAGCTAGCACCGAGAGTTATTGGTACAGTTTAATAGCACCTAAAGAACAAAAGGCTAAGTTTTTTAGCACTTTGCTAACTTCTGTTAGCATTCTCGCTGTTCTTTTTTTTTCTTTCCATTTTCCCATTTCAGTCTGCAACAAGAAACACCACAATTGTCCGATGGCTTTTCTATTTTGAAACTCTATGATATGTATGGAGATCCAATCTGATCTACTCTTTTCTTCTCACCCTGATGACTCAACGCGCCTCGGCTGAGTGACCCGAGCAGCAGCCTCTGGCAAACCCTCCTGCCCTCGTGACCTGTTGCTCCTCTTCTCCGATTGCCCAAGTGACACATACATAGCCTTCTGCTAGGTCACAGTGGCCTGCAGCTGGTGCCTGCACCCTGACAAGATCAGGGAGGGTTGGTCCCTGCAGCATGTGGTTGTTACCCACCTTCCTTGCCCTGGTGTATGCTCCTCGTCTGGAAAACCAGCCAGCAGCAAGGAATCCTTTTCAGTTTTATTTGAATTGATGGTGAACCCTAAAGTTTGGGGGAAATTAAGAATTCAAACCCTAAAATTGGCTGTTTTGTTTGCCGTTGAGTATCAAAGCAAAAAAAAAAAAAGCTCGAAAAAATTCATGGACCTCCTAGATTTCCCATGGGTAAGAACATGACTCTATGTCTCTAGCCTATCTTTCCAACCTAACTTTGTTTAGCTCTGTGCAAGATGTGCTTGGTATTTACTGTTACTGTATAAGGACCTGTGTAGATCACTTGGACTAACTAGTGGCTAAAAAATAGTTCTAGTCCAGTCAAACAAGCAAACTAATAGGTGGACTAATTTTTAGTCTACACCCCTACTAACAACTAGTCCATTAGGTGGGCAAACCCAGCTAATGGAACTAATAGGTGTCCATGGAACCTTTAGTTGGGGATTCAGACACACCACAAATATTTTTTTAGCTAGCTTAACTTTAGCTGACTAATTTTTAGTTTCAATTAACAACTAGTCCTAGTTCATCCCAACAAGCCATAAACCTTCTGTTCCAGGGTGAACCCAATGACAGTGTACATTTGTGAAGATAGTTTGCGCATGTCGGCATGTCCATAATGGTATAAGGGAGTATTGCAAGGGCAAAAGGATAAACTGGGTGTGGACTTAGAGGAGTAACCTAGTAGAGGCAGATGACTGCAATAGATGGAGAAGTTCACAGAATGCTAAAAAGCCGAAGATTGGAAACTTTCGGTGATATTAAAGTGTACCAGAATCTTTTGGTGTTATTTATCTAAAACAAGGATCTTTTGGTGCCATGGACCAGTTTTGCCTTATCCATGCATTAAGGCGCCCTATGTTGAAACCATATACTTTCCCTTCGCAGTGTCAGGTTAGGAAAATTGAACCATCAATGATACAGAACAAAACTAATGCATCAGGCATCAGATAACTTTGAACTTATAGCACTAATACCAAAATAGCAAAGTCCTACCTGATTCTTGCAGTACACACCACAGCGGCAATAGCCAGGCGTGCATTCTGTGTTAGTCAATAAATTTAAGCACCGGTCTCCACATGGACTCTCTGGATCCAAGATATCGTACTGGCACTCACACACAGCTATGTCCTCCTCAGTCTGCCTCTTGTGCCTCCAAGAGATAACACAGGAAGTCAGGTAGTATAACATTCCCATAACAACAGAAAACGAGAGGAAATGTTGCAACCAGTCTCATCAAAAGTTCAAACCACATTGGACAGATTGAGAAAGAACCAACGCAGAACTACTCGGCTGCTCACTTTCTGTAGGAAAAATTGTTGCTGTCAATGTGGATGTACGATGGTGCCTCTACGCATTCTTCCTCCTACAATCCAAATAATTGGACGAATTCAGCATACACCATACAGAGAAACACCCAAAAAAACACATCTTCCGGACAGCCTCATTCAGCAGAAACACCATTAGCATTCGTGATTCGTCGACTGTGGAACAGCAGGCAGCAACAAGATGGCCTGAAAAATAAAAATTCGGGGTGCAATTAGCGTTTAGAGGTGGCAGATGAATGAATCTTACAACAAAGGCAAGCTGAATGAAGAGTTCTCACTCTTCAATAATCTGAATAATCTGGGAGAAGTGAGGCTAGGGCCTTTTTCTCTAAAAAAAAAGTGAGGCGAGGGCGTACCATGGGCGGATCCAGTAAAGGGACATGGGTGTACACATGTACGCCCAATAATTTTTGCAAAAACTTCGAAGTTAGGAGGATTGTCAAATAGCTAAATAGCTTTAGGTTAGGGTTTCGGTGCTCAGCTTCGCACAGCATAAGGGAAGGGAAGAGAAGGGGTGGGAGTACCTGGTGGGTGCTCGTCGCCGTCGAAGAGACCAAGGAAAGCCTCAGCACCTGGCCTAGGGCGGCGGCGGCCCAACAGTCGACTGGGAGAGAGAGGGTAGCGAGAGAGGGACAGAAGGAGGGAGGGAGGAAGGAGGAGGGCAGCGGACAGAGGAAGCACGTCGACGGCGGACAAAAAAAAACAACGCACGGCGGCACGGGCTTCTTGTGGGCCGTTTTTTCAGTTTCTTTGAAAATTTGTGTTTTTTATATATTTTCCTTTCTCTTCCTTTTAATTTTTTATTCTTGTTGATTTCATATATCTATTCTCTTCATTGGACACTATCAATGGCTAGTAAAACATTTGTTTTAAATAACATAACAGAAATTTCATATCTATTCTCTTCATTGGACACTATCAGTGGCTAGTAAATATATAGTACATTGTAAATAAGTAAATGGAACTTTTTATATTTTATTAAGGTTGAATATTTTTCTATTGAAGCTGGAAGCCATTTTCACAAGAACATATACCAATTTCACAAACCAACAAGCGATAACAACATTTTTCTAAAATAAAAACAATTTTCTCTTCGTGACAATTTTCCAAGTCAATATTAATTTTTTTTGTGCTGCTAAACATGAAACAATAGTTCCCATGAACTAGGAACACTGCTATCATCAATAAAAAATGGTATGAACTCATTAAAAAAATTTCATGCTCTAACAAGAACTAATACGGAGTATTGACACTTCAATATCTCGTGAAAATTTTGAGTCTTCCTAGCACTCTCTTTTGATTCTATAATTCATTGAGGATTTTTATGTTGTAACAGGGTTAAAGATTAGGTTGCAAAATACTTTCGTATGTTAGAATTGTCGCACTTTATCAACCTTAAACAAATCTGGCTAAGCGAGTGTTTATTATCTGCAAGGCACAAAGACAGTGGAGGCACAAAGTGGCGTTAAGTCCATAGAAAAGCTCCAACCAAAAACAAAGGTATACAAGTTGAAATGATATACATTGTTATGAGACAAGAGCAAAAGAAGGCTTGACATGATAGGATAGGAATAGAAATAGTTTGACCATAAAAACAATTATGCATTCGAAAAAAGTATTGTACAAATAACAATACTGCATAATTAATAAATTAGGAATGTTGCCACTCTTACATGACACTAGTTGTCCTTTATGGAACAAATAGTTTTTCTTCAAGTAGAACATTTTTTTACTTACCCCCTTTGTAATAAAATATATTTTTGGGTTAGAAATAACTTCTACAGTAGAAAAAGCAATATTTTATTAAGAGGAAAAAATATGATCATAGTATAGAAAAAAAATGTTAGGGGGTGTGACACATTTGCCTTCCTAGTATCTTATGGAATAGAAAACTTCTATGTGAGAAACCTTCCAAATAAATTGGAGTAATTGTCGTACTTTAGACAATATAATACTCTATATCTAGATATTTTGCATGAGAAATATCTAGGCAAACAATATTCTACAGGAAACACTCTAGATCTTGATATTTTGTGTAACGAGAAATATATGTGAATAGATAAATATGAGAGATATTCTAACATATAGAAAAGTGTAGAAGGTTGCTACTATAAAGCTATAAATACATATATAGACTTGTGCTCATTCCATACGCACCAAGTCACCAAGTGAGTTATCAAAAGTTATGAAAGTAGTCATCACATATTTAGTTTGAAAATACTTCGTAGTTATTTTGAAGTTTATAAGTGTACATGTTAAAAGTTTGTTTATAACAAGTTAGATATGATTATAAATAAAATAAAAGGGAAAATATTTTGCACACCCAATATTATAATACTACGTCCGCCACTGTGGCGTACCAGTAACTTTCGGCACTCTGGATCAACAAGAGAGGCGCAGGGAGAGGTTGTACGCAGCTGTGAAAGACTGAAGATACAAGGTGGGCGCGGGCTGAGGCTGGCGCGGAGGGTGGAGAACGGTGGCGGTGGTAGACGGAAGGAAGAGGCGAAGGATGTCGGACGGATGGACGGAGGTAGGGCGGCAGCGCGTGGGCGCTAGGCTCGTTGACGAGGGGAAGGAGGGCAGCGGCGGCTGAGACTGGGACGACTGCGAGGAGCCGAGGACAAGAGGCCTGATGCGTCAGCGGCGAAGGCGAGCTAGGAACGACGGTCAGGGGTCCCACGGATAGATGGGGTCATGGCCTCACGGCCCATAGGGAACAAGGAAAGAAACGCACTTCTTTTTTTTTGACAAAAAAAAGGAATGGAGAGAATTGCTTCTGTACGCGGTAGTTTGTCCTGTTTCATGTGTGTCTGCTACTGTTTGCCTAGACGGCGTCGTTCAAACGGTAAACAAAGATCAACATTGTCGTTTATGACCTAAACAGTGAATTAAACTCGTCTAAACCGTTTAAATAGTCCAACAAAATCGAGCTTAACGGTATTAAATGAGCTAAATAGCCATACTACATTTGGCAACCAAAATCGTAAATATATGAGGTGCATTCGGATTTAGTTTTTTCCAAAAAAAAAGTGTAGTAGAATACTTAATTTTTATATGCGTAAATATGTTTACTTTATAGCATATTTAGCTTTTACATACATAAATACGTATATGTAAGTGTTACTATACAAAATTGTTTAGACTATTTAACTCGTTTAAACACCGTCTAAACAGTCTAAACGCAAAAACAAAGAGTGACCGGCTATTTACTGTTTAGCGTTTAAGATAAAATTACTTTTTCTATGAAAATAAATTGATTCATGTAAAATTCTAGCATTTCAAAGGAGCCCCAAATCCCTGTGGCTACTACTCCGTTATCCGATGTCCCATTCGACCAGCAGTGGTCCATCCAAGACCGTGACTCCATGAGGCGAGATGGCATGGCATACTGGTGTCATGGTGATCGGTGAGTAATCGAGTAGGAGTGGGCGGTGCATTAGCAATTGAACCATCACAGGGATGATGGAAGTGTCGAGCCGCGGGCGCCTCACTATCTGCTTGGTCGTTTGGGCTTTCATTGGCTCGGGCCTTGGGGAGTTGCATATCTATAGATTTGAGCCCTCCCTTGGACTAGGCCCTAGACAGTCGCACCATGTGCACCTCCCCAGGGCGGCCCTGGACATAGGTTGGGAGCATGGAGCATAGCCATTGTGCTCTATTTCCCTTCTGGATCTTAAAAGCTAGAGGTAAACACTAGCGTAGCAGAGATGCAAGATAGCAAGCAAGTCGCACGGCAAAGGGGTGTGGTGGTGACATGAAGAAGAATAAGGAGGGGAGGCATGATTATATAGTAAGGTCATAGACATGTGGTTAGCTGAACATTGGGTTGGACTGGGGCACAAGGCTATCTTAAGGATTTAAGATTATTTGAGGTCCGTACTTGATAGTTGGAGTTTAGAGGTCTAGAAGACTAGAACTGAACTAAACATGTGTCGGGATTAACTGGCTTGTTGGGCCAGATATATAAACCACGATACCTAAATAGACTAGTGTTGTAGGTAATACAATGAGATTCAGATTGGGTTGGCACTTTCTATATAGTGTAAAGGGAACGAAAAGAGAGAGAGAGAGAGAGAAAAAAAAAACCTAAGTGACATTGAAAGCTATAGACATCCTTTATGCGCCATTAAAAATTAAAGCTTTTCTCCATGCCATTGATTCGAAATTATTTTCCCTTTTGTGCTATCATAGTCTTAAAGCAGTTCGTCGGTGTCAAAAATATATATATCCCTTAGGGGCCGTTTGAACCCTTTAATTTGAGTTGAACTCGAATTTACTTCATGAACTAGTCTATTTAGCTTAGTTCCAAATCTTAAGTACACACCTATGTCAAACTCAGAGGGTAAGAAATGGAAAAAGAGATAGTAAGAAATGAAAAGTGAGATTCATCGCCACCCCGTGTGGCCCGACCGCCTTTACTCGTCTCTTGCGAATCCTGCATAAAAAGCTCCTTGTGGGGGGATCTTCACTGCTACTATGAAGCTTTCACCAGTGACCATACCTCAATTAAGATCTAAAATGAAATCTGATTCTTCGTTCTTGGAATAAAATCCAATTCCATCCGAACAAACAGCCCTTAGACTTTTTGTTTGTGTGTGTAGTAAACACTTTCGCGACCACAAGCCACAAGGACGTAGGTTAAGAAGGATGTGGCTAGGGAAGAATAAAATGTGCAATTCTAGTGTCTATTAGATTGTGCACCAAATTAAAAACAATGGCACGCAAGAAAAGGAAAAAAACTAAATTAATGACGAGTAAGTGATTTTGTATTTTTGGATGGACGGTATTGGCATATAGGGAAGGAAAAAACAGAAAAAATATATATGGATGATAATTGATCTATATTTTTTATTGGTACATAAAGGAACTATTATAGTTTTGGATAATATAGAAGGAATTTCCCCAATAAAAAATGCGGTTCTTCCCCCTGGCCACGTATAGGACAATCCTGCTAGCGGAAGCAAAGGTTACGTCAGCAGTCTGACGTCTGAAATTATATTTTCCGAAATGTCGATATTAAAATTGGGACCAAGAGAACATTTCTTCTCCTTCTATGAATAAAAATAAAATAATGTATGTATCTCTGCTTTCGCTTCCTCGAGACAGGCAGGGCAGGGCCTATCCAGTAGTATCCACAGCGGCCGACGCCGACCTAGCACTAGCAGTCTCGCGGCTTCTGAAAGCTTTTGTTCCGTCTGAGGTTTCTTCCAAACGAGGAACAAGAGTCCAAACGGGGAAGTGCAGACTGCAGACGTCAGACGATGACATCCATGGGCCATGGCAGCGTGCTACGCACCGTCGTATCCTTAGCCGCCAAGACAGCGTTCGCCTAGGTCGGTTCGCGGATTTTTATGGCGTTGTTTATTGATCACAATGCTGTTAGCAGCTTCAAGAAGCGGATGGCGCGTGCCTGCGTGCTCGTCCGTGCCGCTGCTAATGCTAATGCAGGCCTAATCCAAGTTCGCTTCCGCGTGGGCGTGACGACGAAGCTGCAGCGTGCTCGTGCTCCCTCTCCCTGCCATTTCTCACGCTACAAGAAAACCGAACATCAACGACCAGACGCTAACGACCACGCACAATATGTGGTCGTCGGATGCCATTAGCTGGCTACACATGGCCTTTGGAAGTTGCCCGACGACCATAATTTTGGTGGTCGTTGTCCAAACATAGAATGTGGTTGCTATTTCTACTTTTTGTTCACCCGCAATGATCTTTTTTCACATCTTTTTTTTCAATTTTCCCGTGATGTTCTCTATATTTTCCTGCGATGTTTTTTTTTCCAACACGGTGACTTTTCACGGAGTCCAGCGGAGGAGATGAATTAAATTAAAAATATAAAAACTTCAACGTTGAAAAGAAGCTAAACATGGGATCGAACACGTTACCTCCTGAATACAGGACGAGGCCTCAACCTGCTTGACTAAAGGCAAGGAAGTTAATTATTTTACTAGGTTTAATGTACGTGCGTTGCATCGGGAATAAAAAATAATGACCCGGTAACTTAAATATGAATGTGTTGTACTATTACCAAAACATGATCAGTTTGCTCGTTTCCCATTGCTACAGCTGCAGCATCACTAAGCTACAATACTTCAGTGGAAAATTCAAATTCAAAGCTCTGATGACTATAAATTCTACTTCCAATACTGTTCGGATACAAATAACTTCACACATATGCTATCATCCCATAAATAGAGTTTTAGCTGAGTATGCTGAGGATCCCTAGTTTATATTTTACAGTTCACATTCTATACAATTAGCTATATAAATAACAGGAACATAACAGAGAATATACACCAACATGCTGGTATTTTTTTCAAATACAAATGACAGGTCCATTGCATACTACAGAAAAACATTGTATGGAATCAGTTCCAACCATTGTACAGGAAAATAAAAAGGCATGATCTGAGTGCTTCTTATGTTCTGCCATCAGCAATCACAAAGACACAAAAGTGAGATTATATAGCCAGGGCATCCTGTAGAACAATGCTATGTTAATAAATTTCTAGGAATTCCATTGCATACATGACATAATAAAAAATAACAACAAACCTAATAAAAGATCTAAACAAGAAACCTAATAAAAGATGTAAATAAGAAGGCATGAACCAGATAGGTGGTAACCGGTGAACATGAAACACATGGAACTAACTCGATAACCAAGCAAGATTTTTCATTTTCTTGAACATGTAATCCAATAAAATCTAAAGGTTCATTATCACAGCTAAATTGGGAGTGGGTCATGTTACTGAATATTAAGAAATAAATAAATAAGCTGGGAAATCAAACTAATCCAAATCTAATAGGAATCAAATCCTAAAAGGTCAAGAAAATGTGGAAAGGACAGTAGTATTTAGTAAATGAGAGGAACAGAGTAGAAGAAAGGCATAAACATACAAGACTAAAAGGGTGCTGATCCTAGCTCTCTAGTCTTGAACGATGAACATGAATCATTTGAACGATGAACAGGAATCATATGCCATAAGAATATGATGTAGCACCTAGCAACTTCATAATTCAAGTTCCCTTTCTCATATTGCAATCTGAATATACAGAAATAAAAAATGAAACCATGAACAGAAAAAGGAAAAGAATCATCGTGTAGTCATTGAAAATATCTCAAAAACTTTAGGCTCATGACGGATATTGTAGAACATAATTAAATTCTCATAGTTAACCAAACTTACATTATTAAGATAGAGCACCAATAAATAGCCCAAGGTGGTTTGTCAGATGCACACACTCTCTTACCTCTGTTTTGATAGCACAATTAAATCCATCAGCACTACCTAGGATTATACACGTGCGTTGAAACGGAAACAACAAAAATAGGAACGTGTTGTACCTTGACCAAAAAACAATGTACATTTTATCTGTAGCCAATAATCATTATTGCTATGACATTAAGTTTGTTTCTTAACTTTAAGGCTGTCAGCAGGGTTTGTTTCTTAACTCTAAGGCTGGCAGCTACCTGTCTGAAAAGACATACTAATAATTGTGGAAGAGTTTATGCAGAGTTGATGATTACAGCTGCGTTCTGTGCAACATTGGTTGTGAAGAAACAAGCTTTCACCTGTTATTTGACTGCAGCTTCAGTCAAGCCTGTTGGAACTCAATCTCCATCATCTAGAACAGAAATCTACAGCCACTAGATATGATCATTGAAGCTAGAACAACCTTTGGTAATCCTGTCTTCAGAGAAATCTTCATAACAGCTTGTTGGACCATCTGGACAACAAGAAATGTTTTCATCTTTGACAATGAACATTTCAGCCTTCCCAATTGGAAGAGGGTCTTCAAGGAGTAGCTCGGCCTTGTGTGCACTAAGGCCAAGCCAAGTCGGCAACCTGTGCTTAACCTTTGGAGAGATAGCTTCATTTAGTTTACCCCCCTTTTTTGCTTTTGGGCCTAGCTGCCCTGTAACTGTTTTTCTCCTTTCACCTTGTACAGAACATTCTTTCATTTATCTGAAAAAATATTAGGTAGGGGGTTCCCCTACTGATTCGGTCAAAAAAAAGTTTATGCAGAGTTTTAAAGTGCCTCTTTTGGTGTCTGAAAATAATAGGAGAGAATATATAGTTATCATGCAGAGTGTAACACACAGTACTGTAATTTTACATGTATACCAGGTGAGTCACCAAACTTTTTGTATCAAAATAACCATCATCAGCATGGAATACTAATCGTTTAGCGAATAGCGGATAGCCTTTACTTACTGAAAGCAAACATTAATTGTGCAAAATTTGGTGAAGGCAGTTCTGAGTGACAAGGTATGTTCAGAAAATCTCTACTAAAAGGCATGACCATGTGTGTCAAAATCATCTCAAGTAAGTAGAATATGTCTATAATCTATCAGACATATTATCATCCTTCTGTTCATCCACCCCAGCATGAACAAGAGCAGTGGAGCTGTTCTTGCGAGACAGGTTATCAAAAATCATAATCTCACATACAAGAAGAACCTTTCTACCACCGAGGGGTGTGGAGTTCTCATCAGTCAGAAAATCAACAAGTCCAAGTCCAACTCTTAAACATACTTGTCGACATGGATGATCTGATGACACCCAACTTGTGCACCACTGGCAACATGTTGTAGATAGTCAGATAAAAATCAGTGCAGCAAACTTCTAGTTCCAAATTCTGCAGAATCGACAGTGATGCAAATGCAAATTTGTAGACAGTTTAGATGGAGTTCAGCAAAGCACTAAATATGTATACATTCTTATCCCGACCATCTATGCCAAATGTGAAATTGGCCACAATAACTTTGAAACTACTTATTTATTACCACAGTGAATCTGAAACTGCAGTGACTCTGAAACTACTAATTTACCACATCACAGTAGTTTGATAGCAATTTAAGGAGAATCTTACTGTATATATGCGACTAAATTGAAATAGCATGATTGAACTCCCAGCGTTGTTTTAAGCAAATTTAGTGGGTGCTCTGTTGTTTTGCTTTTAGCAAATTTTGCAGATGCTCTGCCATTTCATTATAGGAGAAAGTAGTAGAACAATTCAAAGAAGAAAAGAATAAAAATATGCTTCAAGGGAAGGGAAAATCCGTGTACATATTGAATATCTATAACAACAATTGTCTTATGATCCGAAAGATTGACAAAATCACAACAACCAAAGAAAGAAAAAAAAAAGAAACAAGGAGCACCTTCTCGTTGGACAGGAGGGTGGGCGCACAGGACGCCGCGCCACCAGGATGCCGCGCCGCCTCTATCATCGGGACGCTGTGCCACCTCTACTGCAGGGTCACTGCTCCGCCTCCGCTGCTGGGACGCCGCTCAGCCTCCGCCGGGACGCCACGCCACCTGGACATGCAGTGACGACAATACTATGAATCCTAAGCTCCCAATCTCTCTGCAAAAGTTTTGCTACTTCACCTGTCCAAAATAGTCGAAACAAAATGTGAACTGCAAAATATTTATCATTCTTTTACCATAGAAAAATTCACTGGAGCTATATTATTCAGGTGTCGCCATACTGCTCCCACTTAGCTATATGGCTGAAGTAAGCCACTACACTACATGGCCTATTGCCATACTGCTACAGAAGCAAGAAGGGACAGCAAGAGCTGAGTCGCCACTACTCCTGATCTGCAGGACACTATCAAAAGGGAGCAGCAAATTATCCGCTCGTTTTGAACCATATGAGCTTAAATCGATCTAAGAGCCTAGTCTTTAAGTTTGAATGACAGCTTAAAAACATACGAAAGCTGCCTCATAGAACTATCACATTGTTGTCAGGTTGGGAACATGGTTTCAGCTCCAGATTATGTCATTATTTTTCCCGCAGGGAGCAAAGTTTACTTGCTTGCACATCATCAAAAGATGTGCAGCGCAATATACACAAAACGAAACCTTTATTTCCTCTGTGCTATTGTAAAGCACCGCTTGTTACATTCAACTCTGGGTAATGTTGAAAAAACACTGGTTAACAGGCAGTAACCCTCATGGCCTCTACCACTGCCATATGGACCCTGTATATTTCCTAAGAGATGTA
The DNA here is from genome assembly GCA_038087645.1 of Saccharum hybrid cultivar R570. Lineage (NCBI taxonomy): Eukaryota > Viridiplantae > Streptophyta > Magnoliopsida > Poales > Poaceae > Saccharum > Saccharum hybrid cultivar. Next base: position 1,877,767 of record JAQSUU010000543.1, read on the forward strand.
CAAGATGAAGAAAATCAAACCTTCAACCAAGCAATAACTGACGGCCCGGAGTAATTGGCCATCAAATATGTTGTAATCTGAAACAACAGTGACTCTGAAACTACTAATTTTCCACATCACATGTGTAATTGGCCATCAAATATGCTATTATGAAATCTGAAACTACTAATTGCAGGGAACTAAAAGGGAATTACGCCAATGAAAGGTAGGGGGTTTGGGGTTCGGACTGCTCACCGGTGGAGTGAAGGAACGTCACAGAACCGGGGTGGCGCGCCGGGCGGCCGAGCAGCCGGGTGTCGTGGCCGCGGATGTTTGGCGGTGCAACGCAGGGATGTCGGAGCCGCGTCCTCAGACTCTGTGTGCTAGTCGTGGCCGTGGACGCTGGCTCGGCGTCGGACGAGGCCGCGGTGGATCACGGGCTTGCCGCTTGGTACGGATGAGGCTACGCCGGGCGACACAGGAGAGGCTGCCGCAACGCCGGCGTGCACGACCCCGACTGTGGGGGAGCCGGCGTGCAGGGGCTGGCGGCGGCGTGCGGACGAGGCTGCGCTGACGGCATGGGTGGGAACAACCCCGACTGTATGGGCGCCGGCGTGCACGGGCTGGCGGCGCGGGCGTGCAGGGCCGGTGCTGGCGGCGGCGTCGGAGGGGTGCGGCGTCGGAGCGTGGGAGGCGTGGAGTCGTGGGGAGGCTGGGGCGCGGCAGTTTGGTTTTTGCGGGGAGCCTTCACGCGGTGCTAGGTAATTAGGGGTAAGCGGGGTGATTAGGCTAATCTGACGATGACATTTGGTTCTTTTTAGTTGTAAAGATACAGTTTGGAAGAATATTTAGTTTAATATAAAAGCTTGACTAGTAGTTCTATAAGAATGAAGTAGATCTGAATTAGCTATTTGCTGATATTTACCATCCATCTCAAAAAGAGTGGCATTTTAGAAAATGACCCCTCTATGTTAAAGGTAATTTTTGCTCAGGTGCTATTTGCTGATATAGACCACCAACTCGTATTTTTATTTTTGCATTATGGGAGAAAGAAAGACGGGTGAATAGACCATATTACCTCTTCTCCGTGCAATCGATTTCCCTCACTCGGCATTGTAGGCAGTGGCACTTAAGAGCAACGTGGCATGGCGACCAGCTTGAGCGTGCCGTGCTTCTTCCACGTTGCACATAAGTTAACAAAAGAAATCAATGAAACCAAGTCATCGAATTGGATCGGTCGATTCTTGTGCGTGTGACGTTAATCGGCTTACCGCACATGTTAGGATGTTGTCGAGTGCCAACGCGCGCTATACACGCATTCTCCATGTCTTGTCACCCACCTCGTGGCCATGGACGGAGCCAGCGGGTGGCACGGGTATGGTGCGACATACCCTAAGCTGATTAGATAGAAAAAATTATAAATTATGAGGCAAATTTTGCTGCTGTATATCGAATTGCTAAATAGGTCTTTGCCAAATTGGATATGAGAATTTTGGTGCAACATACCCTATGCCAAAATCCTAGCTCCGTCACTGCTCGTGGCCGTGGCTGTTGACGTCCCCCATACTAAACTTCGGCCTCATCGACCTCCATGACCATGAGTCCGAGCTTCTCGAAGTCGCGTTTGCGCACCTTGAAGCTATATTCATGCTCAACATCCATCCCAAGCACACGCTCGTTGGGCACAAGGAGTGGGTGGCGTCGCTACGCTAGAGAGTGGGGGCGAGGCTTTGAGGATGCTGCATGGCTCGCCTAGCCACACGTGAGTATTAGTATATCACAGTGTTGCAGATCGGATGGTGTCCTAAGAGACTTTTTTCGAGCTTGAGCTACTAGTTAACAAGTGGTCACTAATACCCTCCATAGTACCTTGTAATGCTATAGAAGTGGTCACTAATACCCTCCATAGTACCTTGTAGAAACAATTTGCGATCACAATTGTGGTCGTTAATGCATTATGGTAGATGGCAGTATGATATTAACGATGACAAATGTGGTTGTTGTTAGTATAAACGTGGTCGTTAATGCTATAGTATCAACGACCACATATTATCCCGTCGTTGAAAAGTTAACGACAGGAAATTGTATGTGGTCGTTAATTGTATTAACGACGGAGCCTTTAATGACCATGGACGACCACATATCAACTTTTAACGACCACATATCCCGTCGTTAATACCACGTTTTCTTGTAGTGTCAGAGGATGAGCTATAAAACCCGGAGCGTTCGTGATGCCATGCGGCTTTATGCTGGGAAAAGATCAATGCAGCCGCAGACACCGCCGACGACGTCGACACCAACAATGGGGTGCTCGGAGCAGTCGCTGGCGGCGGAGACGGCGGCGATCGTGTCGGCGCTCACGCACGTCGTATCCAGTGGCCGCGGGCCGCCACGCCAGGCGCCGGCGCTCGTCATGCCGCCGTGGCACCGCGTGGACGACAGCGCCGTTCACCGTGGCCAGCTCGCGGGGGTGGCGGCGCAGGAGCCGGCGCCCGCGCCCGCGGCGCGGAAGTACCGTGGGTTCAGGCGGCGGCCGTGGGGGAAGTGGGCGGCGGAGATCCGGGACCCGCACAAGGCGGCACGGGTGTGGCTCGGCACCTTTGCGACCGCCGAGGACGCCGCGCGCGCCTACGACGCCGCCGCGCTACGCTTCCGCGGTGGCCGCGCCAAGCTCAACTTCCCTGAGGCCGACGCCGCGCGCCGCGCCAGGGACACCAAGGCGGCCTCCGCCGCGGCCAGGGCCGGCCCGCCCGCCGCGCTGCTCGAGTCGCAGTCGCAGGCCGCCGCAGGCGACGCCGACGATGTGGCCGATTACATCGACTACTCGAGGATCCTGGAAGCCGCCGAGCCCAGCGGCATCATGGACGGGCTCTTCGGTGGCCATGGCAACGGACGCTTCCTCGGCTCGTGGAGCATTGGCACGTCGCCGCCGTCCTCGGGGGGGCTCCGGCGCCTCGCTTGCCGGTGCCGCCTCCTCCGCTCCTCTGTTCCACCAGACTGATGGCGGGAAGCAGAGCAGCAATAATAGTGCCGCCTCTGGGGATTAGTTGACGATTTCTGGTTTTTTTCTTAGTATAATAGTCTCTACTATATTCTATTATAATGGAACAATCAAAACTTACCTAGGTACACCCAAATAAATGTCCCAGGAGCTCAACCACTGTACACCACACATTTTGCACCCAAAAAATCATCTCCATTAAAATCGAGTGTTAAAAACCATCTATCACGTGGGTCGACCCAATCTTACGGCCACGGTTGTTTGTATGAACTACGATGAGGCTTCATCGCGCGGCATCGGACAGGCTTCCAAGCGCGGCATCCGCAAATCCACTCGCGACAGTCAAGGATCGAAACCTGCTAGCTACGGAAAAACAAAAAAGAAAAATGAAAAAAACGGGAGACGCCTCCTCGCCCGTGCCAACGCTCTCGGCCCCTGGATCCCGCAGGCGGCGGCCCCAACTAGCGTCGAGGCACCTCCCCGGTGGGTGCCCTGCCGGCCTTCCCTCTCGGTCCCCCAGATCCCGCAGGCGGCGGCACGAAGCAGCGGCGAGGCGGAGGTCCCCAGCGAGTGCCCTGCCGGCCTTCTCTACCCTCTCCAGAGATTGCAGGTGGTGGAGCTCTCTGGCCAGTGGCGGGACGGGCCTCATTAGTCGGCGCCCTCGCGGCCTTCTCCTCTCAGCCTAGGAAAGAGAGCGCAAGTCATGGCCGTGGATCCAAGCATCGCGGCGCAAGCAGAGGGCACGGCCCACCGGAGTGAGGAGGCCTTCTCCCAAGCGGCGCCACCGCTGCGCGACCGCGAGCTCCTCACCGCCAGCCTCGCCGATTTCGTCTCCCGCCACTCCGATGGCAAGTGAACCCCGATCCCCCGCTTCTCTCCCTCTGCTCTCATCTCTGTCCGGCGCCAGGTTGGGTGGCTGAAAGGAAAATCAGATTTCTGACGCGCTGCTCCTGTCCCCCTGATCGCGTGCTGCAGGGAGCGGCGGAGTGGTGTGCGTCACCTCCGGTGGCACTACGATGCCCCTGGAGCAGCGTTGCGTGCGCTACATCTACAATTTTACCTCCGGCCAAACTAGAGCGATGCCACCTCCACCGAGTAGGCAGACAAATTACACACTCTTTTGCTTTTTACTGCTCTGCTTGCTCATGCTATTATGGAGCTGGCCCGTTCATCTTTTGGTTCAATGGAGATCTATTTGCTCATGCTATCCGAGCACCGTTGCCGCAGCCGCCGGTGCCTGCGCTCCACGGAGCACCTATGCAGCACGGATACGGATACGCGTATCGGTATCGGAAGGATACGGATACGCGGATACGCCAATTTCCCAAAAAACTACGCGGATACGTTTAATATTTAAAAAATAAAATAAAAAAAATAATAATGCAGGTCTAAATTGAAACCGATAATAACAAAGCATTTCATATGTAACATTAGGACATTTACCTATTCCCTTTTCCCCCTTCTGCAGCAAATGAGCTTCAAGCCTTCAACTCTACTGTAACTACTCAGTTTTGCATTGGACAGTACTTGCATTTCCACATCGTATTTCCTCCACCGGGTTTTGGCTTCTCTAAAATGGTGACATGATCCCAAAGTGGAGCCTTGATGTTTGTTGTTTCTGTGGCTGCAGATCCTACACTAGCACTTGCACTAGCACCGCTCAAATTGGGAGACGCCATCTACTGCATACAAGGAACAAGAGCTCACTAACTCCGCTGCTGAGTGCTCAAATTGAATAGATCGAGAATGGGGAGAGGAAGACGGAGTGGGGATAGAAGAAATCAAGAAGCTACGAACTGAAGAAGAGGAGATCGAGAATGGGGAAGGGAACTCACCGTCACCGGAGCTGGCTCCACATCGCAGCCTGGCGGAAACTCCACTGCCGAGCGCGGAAACTCCACTGGCGGCTGGCGAAGTGGCGAGCAGGGACGGTGCTCGTCGCCGGCGAGCAGGGATGGATGCTCGTCACCGGCGAGCGGAGGCTCGTCGCCGGTGGCTGGCGGGCGGCGCTCGCGGCGTCACCGCGCGGGGATGCGGCGCGATGCGGGCATGGGGATGCGGCGCGATGTGGGAGTGCGACGCGATGGAGGCTAGGGCGACGGGGATATGCGGCTGTTATTGGGCCAGGCCGTATCCATAAACGCTGATACGCGTATCCGCACCACTGATACGTATCAAGCCCACGTATCGGAATTTCGCGAAATTAATTAATATTCGGATACTCCGCCGATACGTATCCGCGGCGTATCGGACGCGTATCCATATCCGATACGCGATACGCCTGTTCCTTGAAGTATCCGTGTAACGTAGCGGAGCACAGCCGGATCTCCACCGCCACCGCCCCCTCAAGCAATAGCACGGTGCCAGGTCCTCGTTGGCCCCATCCCTGCAGACGGCCACCCAAATAGGTTTGCTAGGTCTTGCGGCTGCCTGCCAACCATGTCTCGAACTAATTAGTGCATTGCACGAGGAATTTCAGCTTCCATAATATTGGTTAGTTCATCCAGATTCAGGTAGGTGTAGGTTCACAGGGCTGGACCCTGGCATATGGGCATGTAATTTGTAATTTGCATTAGAAGCAATCCTGTTGCGCATGTATTTCTTCTGTGTTTTTATTCAGCATTTACTGATGCCAAGATTGCTTCTTTGCCCCCTTTTCTTGTTTAGTTTAATTGATTGACGATACTATCATAGCTTTGATAGTTGTCATTGGTTTCTTGCAGTTAGTACTTTGCCGAGTTGCTTGCCGCACACCAGAAGTTGGGGCCGTGTGCTGCCCATATGCAACAAGATGCAGAGCGAAGGTGAGATCCATCTGTTAGATCTACTTCTCACAGTCCATATACTTGCTGCTCTGTCAGAAATTTGTATGCCTGATTTTTGTGTCTACTGCCTACTCTGATCAATGGTGATTTCCTACTTTTTCTGTATCAGGATACCTGCAAGTTCATTGAGGAGGAAGGACCCTGTCAAGTCCTCCCAATCGAACGGATACGTAATTTCTTCAACTTGATCTTCAGTTATTTCTCTTCTTCCTGTTACATTCATTTTTGCTATAGTTTACAAAACTTTCAGAGATACCACGTCATGCCATGTATCCTCTGCCTCCCTTTGTTGCATGCTATTTCCAAATTCTAGTGATGAGAGTTTTCCAGGAAAGTGTTTCCGAGAGTGAGAGTTTGTAGTACACAATACTGAGTTTCTATTATATTGCGTCCACACCCTTTTTCCTTCCATATACATTAGGAAATAGCTAGCCCAGCCCAATTGCAAAAATATGATAGACATAAGGTTTTTCCAATGTTCAGATGAAACAGTTCATGAGGCCAATGAACTGTTTTTTGTTGTTCTTGGCTTCTTATTAGTTAATGCTACATCATGGTCTACTAAATTTGTTTCTTGGTTCAGTCTTGCAGTAAGGTTTGTGCATGTTCATATTTCTTTTTCCTACATGGATTCTTTTCTGACATGTCACCTAACCCCTAACCCCTAATAACATGCACTCAACTAGATCATGGACTATAAAGGTTGTACAACCTGTTCTGTTTCCATCCCATGAAAAGGTAAGTATTTTCCCTGTACCCAACTTCTTCTTAATCTCTGTCTCTTACCCAAGATAAATCAGGAACAGAAAATTACCTAACTACTTTGCTATACTGTGATTTATATCCCAGCATTATGTGATATCAATATCAACATGGTTATAGGAGAAGGCTAATTTTTCAGATCCTTTAGTTTTGCAATGGCCTTTTCTTAACTTTGCTTATCATGGCTCATGACTCGTGACTGTAATTGACTCATGAATCATGACTGTAATTGTAGAATTTTTCTTTTCTTAACTTTACTTTTGAGTACTAAAGGCTCGATGCTTATTGATATTTGCTTAATGCTTATCGATGTAAGCACCCTGTTTCTAGCTAGCTATTCATAATTAAAAAGTAGTGGTTCAATGGTAGAAAATCCATCCATGAATATGTAAAACCTGGCACTCCAAAACTAATCAGTGAAAAATTGGTGCCACGCAAGTTCTGAAACTTTAATTTTTTAATTGATAGAAGTTGTTCTTGTGTAGTATAAGTTGGCTACGAACCTAACAATGGGAAACACCCTGATTCTCAGGGAGCTAGAGATGCAGAGATGAGCAACGGGAAGCAAATTTTATCTTGTTTTGTATTTTTTCCCATCATGAAGGAGCGCGAGATGCAGAGCTACATCATGGAGTGCGAGCGCGAGGTCGCCGAGCGGGAGGCCGCCTGGAAGGCCGAGCTCTCCCGCCATGAGGTAATCACCGCAGTTTTTTTTCCCTCTGCTGTCTTAACATTGAAACCTCAAACAATCAGTGCGCGCTGCTCCTGCTCGCGTGCTGTACATGTCGTTGATGAGTTGGCCGATGTTGCCCAATGTCAACACATTTTTATTTCTTCAATCATTGCTTGTAACCCAATTTTGGCACACCGCCATTGAAGTGAAGTAGATTGGGATGAGTTTAGGATTCCTCAGCAACCACTACAGTATGTTTTTTGGGGCTGCTTTCCTCTTCTACTAGGTTTCAGGCATGCCGTCTTAAGGTTTTTCTCCTTTTAAGAATTGATCCTTTCGTATAAATTGTGTTTTGATTTATGTGATATGCTCACATATATTTACTGCTCTGTAGTTGTTGCCTACTGATAGTCTGATACAAGATTAATCTTTCAGGTGCTCAGAAGTTACTTCCAGTGGCATGGCAGATTGGGCATATATTCAAACTGATGCTTAGCTTTAGGGATGCTGTTGTTGTGTGCCCTGCTTGCTGGAAAAGATATCCCAAATCTTAGTTGGATATGATGTCGTGCTCGGATTTTACATTCAGCTTTGCACTGTCAATTATTTGGCTTTACTCCAAGATTAACTATTCATTAATTTGTCATGGAGTTGCAGGTACAGATCAAATTAGATGAAAACTAACTTGAATTGGTTGATAAAAGTAGTCAAAGGGCTTCTATTTCCAGAGAGTATATTGGAGCAGGAAATGGCATGAAGATTAATAATACAAGGATGTAGCACAGCTGGGCAAGGGGCACCGGCAGCTGTAACTCAGACATCCACACAAGGTTCATTCATTTTTCCTCCTAGACCAAGTAACATGTTCATGTTTCCGCGATGCTAACGCCAAAAGGCTTGTCGTTTTCTGCTTGACATTAAAATGATAATTTGTTTATTAAATTTACCATTGTGTTTATTCCCATATCTCATGAAAAGTTTGTGGCCGTATCTCCTATTTTGTACCAGGGCATTAACATTAAAAAGGCTAACTTGCATATTCAGTTTTGATATGAGAGCTACTTTTAATGTCTGAGGGGTAACCTCTTTGAGGATGCTGTTATCAGAGAAATAAGGCCTGATCTCAATTTCATTTTATTTTTTCTCTCCATCTATGCATTTGACCTACTCTTTGTTTTGTATTTTTGTAAGGATTTTTCAGTAAAGGTTGGCTGACTTGTTGACGATCTCCTCTACAACAGCCTGAACTAAACCTTCCCTTTGCTGACATGCACACAATCCATGCGCAGGCAGTAAAAAGAGTTTGTAGCTAATCTAAGTTGTGCTGTCGATGTCTGTAATCATTCATGTGTGTGTTGCGTTGTGCCCTTTTACCTGTGCCTGCTGGACCAAGTGGAACGTGTGTGTCATGGAAATTGGAGGCCACAGAAAAAGTGTAAGGTTATATGGGGCATGGCACAATTTATTAGTAAAATTTTGTTCTTATCTCAAAACAGTTTGTGGATTACCGCTGTAATAACCATTGACCAAGTATAGTAGATTGGTTTAGATTTACCATATTTTTCAAATTCGTAATGATAGGTTGTTTACCAAATTTGATTTGATGAACTACTGTTTAATGTGTGTTATTCTAGATGTTGTCGTAGCGTTAGCACGGGCACTGTACTAGTAGAATATAAAAGAACAGCAGTCGAGTTTAGTAGCCTACTAGGTAGGTGATTTGTAGCCTTTCTGCTACACTAGGTAGTTCATTCATGATTGCAAACCGTGCTATCATAGAAATTTGTTATATTGATTTTAATTAGCATGCTATTGTCAGAAGTCACCCTGCTAATGGGGCAAAACCCACCCCTAACCCGCCCCGCCCCTCAGGCTCCCAAACCCAACCCCGCCCAAAAATTGAAGCAAATAACCCACCCCATGGAAGCGGGTTCAACCCATCTGTACCAGCATCCCCGTAATGCCTCGCCGCCATGACCAAATCGGCGCCGTCACGAAGCTCGGAGCTTCTCTGTGGCCAAATCCCGGCTCTCCTCTCGTACGGTTTCGCCTGCGGCCGAGAAGGTGAAGTTTGGCATGGCACCGTTGCCATGTTGTAGCTCACCAGTGACCCAGCAGCAACCATGGTGGCGGCAGCCGTGCTGGTCGGCAGCAAGGGGGCTGTTTAGTTCCAAGAAATTTTGCAAAATTTTTTAGATTTCCTGTCACATCGAATCTTTAGACACATGGTTAAATATAGATAAAAAAATAAAAATAATTACACAGTTTAGACGAAATGGACGAGACGAATCTTTTAAACCTAATTAGACCATGATTGGACAATATTTGTCAAATAACAACGAAAACGCTACAGTAGCGTTTTGCCAAAAATTTTGGCATCCAAACGGTGCCAAGGTCATCATGAGGGACCCCGGGCTGCGCGTCTCGAGCCACCGCTGCCAGCTGCGGCGAGACGGCGGCCGATGTGAGGGAAAGCAAAGTTCTCGGCAGCAGCAAAAGCCGAAGACGAATGAGCGAAGTTCTCGGCCTTGTTCGTTTGTCTTATAATCCGTATTTTTCAGCTAGTTTTTTTAGTCGTAACCGTGTTTTTCTCTCACAACAAATTAGCGAATAGAACTTTCAGCCATAATTTTTCAGCGAAACGGCTCGAAGTCGAAGATTGGGATCGTCGCCGTCGCCGTCGTGTCGTTGCTGTTCGTAGCAGCTGCGGCTGCTGTGCTTTGCCTCCGTCATTTTGTACGGGGAAGCAGAATCCGTGTGACAGCTTTTTCCTTCCCTTCCGGCCGCTCGAGCAAGACTGCTGCCAAGCGGAGGAGCTCGCTGATGGGCTCTCGCAGCTGCCGCGCCACCACCGTTTGTGGGTTAGACGAGATGCGCACGTTGAGCCATTGCGGGCGCTGTAATACCCCATGTTTTTGGGGCTATTAGCCGTGCTACTAAGGTCCTGTTTGGTTTTCGTTTGTTAAAATTTAACTCCCGTCACATTGAATTTGTGGCAAATGCATAAAATACTAAATGTAGACTAATTACATGCATATCGGCACAAATTATGAGTAATTTACGAGACGAATCTATTAAGCCTAATTAGTCAAAGATTGGAAACTTTTTGTCAAATAAAACGAAAATGTTACTGTGTTTGTTAAACTTTAACACGTGTAACCAAACATGGCCTAAGTGATGGGGTTAACTAAATAAATGAATAGTTCATGTACTAGTATATAATATATGAGCTTTCTCATAAAAGGAAAATAAAATAAAATAAAATAAAATAAAATATATAACCTAAGTTTAACTTTCTCTGTCATGAATATACCTAGTGAAATATTACCGAATATTTTATAGCTCATAGTACACGTATTTTAATTTGTTTGTGTGTACGTACACTAAGACCATGCATGCCTGGTAGCTTAAGCATGTCGTATAAGTATATGCATGTACGTGTGAGCATGCATCTTCATATATAGCATGGACGATTGGCTAATAAACTAGTTATTGGGCCCAGCTGTCATAGAGGCTCATTGATTAAATATTGTATCAGCATATTGACGAGGGAGTAGCTGGGAGCTGTTGCGTTAGAAATAATCCAAATAAAATATGTTAGGGTGAATAGAAGTTAGGCGAAGGAGGTAGATCACCGGAGGCCGAAGCCTACTGCCGCCTTAAAATATCACGTCCACAGAAGCTACCGATGAGACCGGTTTCATTGTCCCGGGCTCCCGGCAATAGGAGGTCACCGTGTACGTGTTCTCTTCCTTTCGTGGATGGATCCAGGGGCGGAGCTCTCCGGCCCCTGCTTGTCTCCAACAGATACGAAGGGCACTTAGCTCCAATAGAGGCATGCCAGCTGCTAAGGCTGTCGCACTCACGTCCGCTGTAGCCGTCCGATAAAAAATTAGCGGAACAAAAGTGTCGTAGCGGGATCCGCTATCGCCTGCGTGCGTCCGTTATTATTATGGTCGTCCACGAAATAAAGCGTGCATACCGGACCTCCGCTAAAAGGCCACGGGTCCACATATCAGTGACGGCATGACATGACGCATGTGCGGGCAAGCGCACCAGCGCAGCTGACGGAGCGCAGCAACGGGAGGGAGAGAGGTGACATGCAACTGTGGGCCCCATTGATTCAACTAACAAAAAATGTTATAACTCACGAACCAAAAAAACCAAATTAAATTCCGATTACACCATTAAATTTGTTTTAATAAATTCTTCAAAACAAGATCTCACATGAATATATTTAGATAAAATTTATAGAGGATGATAAGTGGGGCCGTCGTTGGGAGTTAGTATAGAGTATGAGATATAGAGGATGGATGAGTGCGGGAGAAAGTGATATAGAGGAGAGAATCTTAATGACCAGGACGGAATATTCTTTTAGACGATGGATATAGAGAATAATAAGTGCGGATAGCCTACAGCTTAAAATAGATAAAGCCTGTCACCAGGGAAGGGCAGCAGAGAGCTGAACATAGACTTAGGAGTCATCTCGAGCTTTTGCATTCATGCCCGGTTTAATTTTCACAAAAAAAAAAATTCACCTCGTTCCATCGAATGTTGGACACATGTATGAAGCATTAAATATAGATAAAAAAATAACTAATTGTACAGTTTGCATGAATTTTGCGAGACGAATCTTTTAAGCCTAATTAGTCCATGATTAGTCATAATTGCTACAGTAACACATGTGCTAATGATGAATTAATTAGGCTTAATAAATTCGTCTCGCGGTTTTCAGGCGAGTTATGTAATTAGTTTTTTTTATTAGTGTGCGAACACCCCTTCCAACATTCCATAAAACATCCAATGTGACACCCAAAAACTTTTCACCCACGAACTAAACAAACCTTCAGTATTTTAGTTCCCAAGTGCGAATAGTTATGCCATCTCACTTGTTGCCACTTGTCTACAATACTCTCAGGCCCATACTACTTAGGTGAATCGATGACGGTGTTTTGTACAATTGAAATTAGAACAATAAATCAATAATGTTTCTAGTATTGAATTAGCCCCCTTGATGTTGGAGCATGCTCTGCCACTGGATGGATCTGTTAGGGCACTCCCAATAGAGAATTAATGGTGGTTTCTATCTCTATTAATGTCGGTACCAAAGGTACGGGGTACCCACACCCATCGCTAAAATGACTGGCACCGCAATAAAAGACAGCCCGCCTCGACCGTGCATCCTGTCCGCCCCGTACGAGGCCCGCTCGACGGGGCGCCTCGACCGCGCTCCGACTCCGACTCGTACGAGGCCCGCTCGACGAGGCGCCTCGACCGCGCCCTATCCCGTACGGCAAGCTACCTCGACGACGCTCCGACCCGCGCGAAGCTCGTTCGCTCACTGGGAAAAACTCCGACTCGCGTGAGCCTGGGTCGAGCGCCTCGACTCCTTCTCTTTACCTACCCCAGGACAAAAGTCATAGCATTTAATGCGGTTACCTACTATCACCTACCGGCATGGCTGCGACCAGGATCGACGTGGGAACAATGCCCGTATCAAGTCTCACTATTTTACCATCCATCCCATGATGGGAGGTGAAACCCGTCACTATACCCACCTTACCGCACACTTTTTACCATCGATCACCCTCGAGGGAGGATAAGACAAGGCTCGTTCCCCGCAATCTCGGGGATTCGGCCTTACCCATCCGGTCTTGACCCGGCCTCGACCCAACCTCGACGCTCGGCACAGTTCAACGGCAAGGGAAGGACGGTATGGCACGACGTTCCGGGTCATTTCATCGTCTCGTCTCCCACGACGTCATAGTGTCCAGGGATGGCCGGCCATTCCCAGGGCACGTCGCTACAGTCAACTCAACAGGAATCGACCAAACATCACCCCCATCGTCTTGGCCCCCTCTCGCCCTATAAAAGGGCAGGCCAGAGTTCTACGAGGGGGGAGGGAAAAAACGAAGCACCCGACCACACAACAACAAACAACAAGAGATCGATACTTCAAGCAACCATCCTTGTCCTTTTTTCCTCTTTTTGAGACTTGGGCTCGGCGCCCTCTCTCGCCTGCTTGTAACCCCTACACGAGCACTTCGGTGCAAGAAAATACAAACTTCTTCCCCCCGCTGGATGTAGGGCCTTCTTTTGCCCGAACCAGGATAAACCCCCGTGTATTGTCCTTGCATCACCATCCAGGAAAGAGACACGCAGCATTTACTCGTTGGTTTAGGACCCCCTCGGGTCCGAACACCGACAGTTGGCGCGCCAGGTAGGGGATCGCTGCGTGCCAAACGTCGCTTTCTCGCCTTTTTTCCTGGATGGCTGACCCCGAACGCCCTATTCCGTTGGCCACGATGATCTGGTTCGGGAGTTTGGAGTTCATGTCGCTTGGCCATGGCTACGATATGGTCCTACTTCCCCCCAGGCACCCATCCGACGAGAACTACGAGCTCTCCTAGCCCGGGGGAGCAATCCGCCGGCACCGTCGCTCTAGGCGGGCGCGGGCCGCCCGACGACGATGAGCCCGGCACAACCACCGTCTTCACCTCGCGGAGGGCGACGAGGTCCCCCGGTCCGGCACCCCCAGCCAGGCGCCAGCCTAGACCTCCTTGTGGAAGGTTTGGGAAGGATGAGCTTGACTGAGGGTAACATGCCAACGGGGAATCCCGCCGCTCCCCCGTCCGGTGAGACGCCACTGTTCGGAGCATCCATTTCGGCACGGACAGTAACATCTCCATCACCACTCCCGTTTGGGCTAGACTCAGCTGCCCGGGTGTACGCATCTTTCGTGAGGACTCGCATGAGTGCTTATGAGGAACTCCCCGGGCACCATCTACGCTCCACTCCGGACCTCGTTGCATCCACATCGGCCTCTGATTATCTGGACTCTACGGAGACACCGGACACAGAGCCCGATGTGACTGCTTCTCAACGTCGCAACCCCAGTGACGATTTGCAACAGCCACACATTCCCCCGTCATACTACTACTTTGGCGCTCCTGACTCCGACTCGACCGACGACACCTATGATCTGACCCGCGAATGCTTCAACATCGATGTTGAAAGCACTTCAGAATCAGAGGACGAAGAGCCAGTCGAAGGAAGGCACACGCCACCCCATGTCGAGCCTCCTGCTGAGCGAGACGATCCTAGAGTTCCTTGCGGATCAAGGAGCGCAGCTCGAGCAGATTCGCGAGTTGCAGGACAGGCTTGACGAAGAACGGGAAAACCTAGGTCTACTCCAACAAACCCTCAAGCGCGAGCGTGCGGAACGCGCACTTGGCGGGAGAGCTCGCGAAAGAGCTCGTGACGTCAACCGTTGCATCGACGAGGACCGGATGGTCGACCCCCCGGTTTTCGCTCGAGCCAGCCAGAACGTCGTCGCCGCCGCCGTGCTTCTTCGCAACATGCCCGAGCCGTCAAACCCCGACGCCCGTTGGGCTCAGGATGAAATCCGAGAACTCCTCGAGACCGCCGCCATGTAGTAGGCCGAGAGCTCCGCCTCAAGGCGACGCGAGGCGGCCTCGGAGCGGATCATCGAGCCCTCCCGACAGGAGAGAGAGGCCTCGGTTCACCCCGAGCCTGCCCGGCGAAACCGGGTAGCTCCGGCCCCTGAGCTCACTAGCAACGACCACGAGCCTCGAGACACCCATGGCAACATCGTCGAGCGCCGCACGCGCAAGCACGATGACGGCATGGCTCGAGGCTACCTTGTCCACAGGGGCGGACGCTACGACAGTTCGGAAGATCGAAGCCCTTCACCCGAGCCTCCGAGTCCTCGGGTCTTCAGTAAGGCTATCCATGAGACGGTGCTCCCGGCTCGGTTTCGCTCCCCCACGACTCTCACCAAGTACAACGGCGAAACCAAACCCGAACTTTGGCTCGCCGATTTCCGCTTGGCGTGTTAGCTAGGCGAGGCCACCGACGACCGGGTCATCATTCGACAACTCCCCCTGTTCCTCTCCGACACCGCCCGAGCCTGGCTCGAGGATCTCCCATCTCGACAGATCCACGACTGGGACGATCTCGTGAGGGTGTTTGAGGGAAATTTCAAGGGGACCTACATGCGCCCCGGCAACTCGTGGGACCTCCGGAGCTGCAAGCAGAAACCAGGTGAATCCCTCCGGGATTACATCCGGCACTTCTCCCGGCAGCGTACCGAACTCCCCAACATCACTGACTCCGACGTAATTATGGCCTTCCTCTCCGGCACCACCTGTAAAGAGTTGGTCCGAGAACTGGGCTGTAACACTCCGCTCACTGCCAACGGGTTAATGGACATTGTCACCAACTTCGCCGCCGGCGAGGAGGCGGTTGGTGCAATCTTTGGTGGCGACCCGGAGAGGGGGGAGCAGAAGGTCGACGATCCCGCGAGCTCCACCCGGGGCTCCAAGAGGAACAACCGCAAGAAGAAGAAAGGCCAGCAGGGCAAGCTCGAGGCCTCGGCCGACGAGCTCGTCGCTGCTACCGAGCACAAAAAGCCTCGAGGCCTCCCCAGCGGGGGCGTCTTCGACAAAATGCTCAAAGAACCGTGTCCCTACCACAAGGGACTTACTAACCATAACCTCGAGGACTGTCATATGCTTCGCAGGTACTTTGGGGGTGCCGACGTCAAGAAGGACGACAAGAAGGAGGACCCTAAAGGCGACGACAAGGACGGGGAATTCCCCGAGATCCACGACTGCTTCATGATCTACGGAGGACCCTCGACCCGCCTCTCGGCGCGCCAGCGCAAGCGAGAACGGCGCGAGGTTTTCTCCGTACAAACAGCAGTCCCTCCTTCCTTGATTGGTCCACGGTGGCCATCACTTTCGACCGTGACGACCACCCAGACCACGTCCCCAACCCGGGAGTCTATCCGCTCGTTGTCGACCCCGTCATCGTCAACACACGCCTCACCAAGGTGCTCATGGACGGCGAAAGCAGCCTCAACATCATCTACTCTCAGACCCTCGACCTTCTGGGAGTCGGGAGAGCGCGCCTCCAACCTAGCGTAGGGGGCTTCCACGGAGTCGTGCCAGGGAAACGGACGGAACCCCTCGGACGGGTCGATCTGCCCGTTTGTTTTGGCACACCGGCCAACTTCTGAAAGGAGACTCTCACTTTTGAAGTGGTCAGATTCCGTGGAACGTACCACGCTATCCTGGGACGCCCATGCTACGCTCGGTTCATGGCGATCCCGAACTACACCTACCTCAAGCTCAAAATGCCGGGTCTAAATGGTGTCATCACTGTAGGGCCCTCATATGAACATGCCTACAAGTGCGAGGTCGAGTGCGTCGAACACGGTGAGACTGTTTTGGAGTCGGCGATCTTGGCTGCAGACCTCGACGGTCTTGCCAATGCGATTCCTGACCCGAAACACCATGCCGGCAGCTTCGAGCCTGCCGAAGATGTCAAACTCGTACCCCTCGACCCTGCTGATCCCAAGGGAAAGGCACTGAGCATCAGTGCCACCCTCGATCCTAAATAGGAAGTAGTGCTCGTCGACTTTCTCCGTGCAAACATCGACATCTTTGTATGGAGTCCTTCGGATATGCCGGGCATACCCAGGGAAGTCGCCGAGCATGCCTTGGAGATCCGTGCCGGATCCAAACCGGTGAAACAACGCCTGCGTCGCTTCGATGAGGAGAAGCGCAGGGTCATCGGCAAGGAAATACACAAACTGTTGGAGGCCGGATTCATCAAGGAGGTTCATCATCCTGAGTGGCTAGCTAATCCCGTATTAGTTAGGAAAAAGAGTGGGAAATGGAGGATGTGTGTAGACTACACCGGTTTAAATAAAGCATGTCCAAAAGTTCCCTTTCCTTTGCCACGCATTGACCAAATCATTGATTCCACTGCGGGATGTGAAACTCTCTCATTCTTAGATGCATACTCCGGCTACCACCAAATCAAAATGAAGGAGTCCGACCAGCTTGCGACTTCATTTATCACCCCGTTCGGCATGTATTGCTACGTTACGATGCCCTTCGGTCTCCGGAACATGGGGGCTACGTACCAGCGATGCATGCAGCATGTTTTCGGAAAGCACATCGGATCGACCGTCGAGGCTTATGTCGACGATATCGTTGTTAAAACCAAACAAGCCGACGACCTGGTCAGCGACCTCGACGTCTCGTTCAAATGCCTTCGGGCAAAAAACATCAGGCTCATCCCAGAGAAATGCGTCTTTGGCGTCCCACGAGGTATGCTCTTAGGGTTCATCGTATCCAAACGCGGCATCGAGGCCAACCCTAAAAAAATCTCTGCAATAACCAAGATGGGCCCCATCCGAGATCTGAAGGGCATACAGAGGGTCACATGTTGCTTGGCGGCACTCAGCCGTTTCATTTCACGCCTCGGCGAAAAAGCACTCCCTCTGTACCGTCTCTTGAAAAAATCGAAGCACTTTTCCTGGACCCCTGAGGCCGAGGAGGCTCTCACAAAACTCAAGGCCACACTCTCTAACTCACCAATCCTCGTCCCTCCGACCCCGGGTGAACCACTCCTACTCTATGTCGTCGTGACATCACAAGTAGTCAGTGCTGCCCTGGTTGTCGAACGGGCCGAGGAGGCACATACTTGCTCGTCCAGAGGCCGGTCTATTTCATCAGCGAAGTGCTCTCTGAAACCAAGAGTCGATACCCACAGATCCAGAAACTGCTATATGCCGTCATCCTGACACGGCGCAAGCTCCGACACTACTTCGAGGGTCACCCGATTACTGTGGTTTCTTCTTTCCCCTTGGGAGAGATAGCCCAGAACCGGGAAGCCTCGTGTAGGGTTGCCAAATGGGCAGTCGAACTCATGGGAGAGACCTTGTCCTATGCACCGCGAAAAGCTATCAAATCACAGGTGTTAGCAGATTTCCTGGCTGAGTGGACCGACACCCAACTCCCCCCTCCACAGCTTCAGGCGGAGCTGTGGACCATGTACTTCGATGGGTCGCTGATGAAAACGGGAGCGGGCGCGGGCTTGCTCTTCGTCTCACCCCTTGGGGTTCACATGCGCTACGTCATCCGACTTCATTTTCCTGCGTCTAACAACGTCGCCGAATACGAGACGCTCGTCACGGGATTAAGAATCGCCATCGAGCTCGGGGTCCGACACCTTGACGTTCGAGGCGACTCCCAACTCGTGATCGATTAGGTCATGAAGAGCTCGAGTTGACGTGACCCCAAGATGGAAGCCTACTGTCAAGAAGTATGGTGCCTCGAGGACAAGTTTCACGGCCTCGAGCTCAACCACGTCACGCGCAGGTACAATGAGGCCACCGATGAACTGGCAAAAATCGCATCCAGTCGGGCTACGGTCCCACCAGACATTTTCGCAAAAGACCTTCAGCAGCCGTCTGTGGACCTCGGGCCAGACGGAGGGGTTGGCAGGACGTCACTTGACCCTCCACCTGAGGCGGAAGCCCCCTCGATCTGGGCAGAGGCCATGCAGGTGGAAGGCTCGACCCCGCTGTCTGACCTCGAGCCTGACTGGCGCGTCCCATACCTCGACTACCTTATCCGAGGGGACCTCCCCTCAGGTAAGAACGAGGCTCGACGGATCGCGCACCGGGCCAAAACCTTTGTGATCATGGGCGACAGAGGGGAGCTCTACCGCCGTAGCCCTACCGGTATCCTCCAACGATGCATCACAAATGAGCAAGGCAGGAACCTGCTCGGCGATCTCCACAAGGGGGCTTGCGGTCACCACGCAACACCTCAAACCCTCGTCGGAAACGCCTTTCGACAAGGATTCTATTGGCCGACCGCGGTCTCCAACGCTGTCAAGCTAGTACGCTCCTGCAAGGGTTGTCAGTACTATGCGAGACGAACCCATCTTCTGGCACATGCCCTGCAAACTATCCCAATCACATGGCTGTTTGCCGTTTGGGGGCTCGACCTTGTCGGACCATTGAAAAGGGCAGCTGGCGGCTTCACCCACTTGCTCGTCGCGATCGACAAATTCTCTAAGTGGATCGAGGCCCGCCCTATCACCAGCATCAGGTCCGAGCAAGTTGTGCTCTTTTTCACCGGCATTATTCATCGCTTTGGGGTCCCTAACTGTATCATCACAGACAATGGCACCTAGTTCACTGGCAAAAAGTTTTTGGATTTCTGCGACAGCCACCACATCCGAGTGCTCTGGTCAGCCGTGGCCCATCCAAGAACAAACGGTTAGGTGGAACGTGCCAATGGTATGGTCCTACAAGGCCTGAAACCCAGGATCTTCGACAAGCTAAACAAACATGGCAAAAGATGGGCTGCCGAGCTACCCTCGGTCCTGTGGAGCCTGAGAACAACGCCGAGACGAGCCACAGGGTTCACTCTGTTCTTCTTAGTCTACGGGTCTGAGGCTATGCTCCCAATCGATATAGAATACGGATCCCCAAGGTTGAAGGCCTACAACGAAAGAAATAACGACGCCACAAGATAGGACGCCCTCGACCAGCTCGAGGAAGCCCGAGATGTGGCTCTGTTACATTCTGCTAGGTACCAGCAGGATCTCCGACGCTACCACGACAGACACGTCCGCAAGTGTGACCTCAACGTCGGCGACTTGGTGCTACGGCGGAACCAGAACACCAAGGGACGACACAAGCTCACGCCACCATGGGAAGGGCCGTACATCATCGCAGAAGTACTAAAGCCAGGCACCTACAAGCTATCCAACGAGAAGGGCAAAATCCTCACCAACGCGTGGAACATTGAACAGCTACGTCGCTTCTTTCCTTAAAAAGCCTCGAGGCTCTGTATTTTCTTTTTCGTCAATAAAGAATACAACGATGTTCAAACGTTCGTTTCGTAATGAGGAAGGATCGACTCTGCACTCCCAGAATCGACCCTCCCTCAGGGGCTGCAAGGGGGGAACCCCCAGTCCCCGAAAAAACTTTATGCTCTTTTTTAAATTTAAGAACCGCTTCTTAGATCGACTTCGCTGAAAGGGCACCCTAAGGTTCGAAAGGGCTCTCGAGTCTAAAGTATCACCTACGCCTCCGAGGCTACGGTACCTCCACTCACCCCTTACACCTTTTAGAGGTGCGACTTCATGCTAGGGAGATCTAAATAACGGTTCCTAAATTTGAAAAAGAACATACCCCCTGTCGCTTAGATCAGGCTCTCACACGATTTACAAGGCCGCAACATCACCCTAAAGCTCGAGGGAAGTTGAGCCACGAGATCACTTACGCCTCCAAGGCTACGGTACCTCCACTCGCTCCCTTACGCCAAAGGATGCAGCTGCGTGCTAAGTAAATCACGCGAGAATACGATCCGAGCGATAAAGGGAAGAAAAGCTCGAGTAAAACTGAATCAACCACGAACCGGTTTATGTTTCGAGTTTTTAGGGCCTCCGCGGCCACCATGACCAAAATTCGAAATACTAACTCATTACATGGGCCTTCATGCCCAGATTTGGCTCACAGGCCCTCGTCGTCGGCAGGCGGAACCACCTCGGCTTCAAACAGCGAGGCCAGACGGCTTCCAGGCTCTTTGGCAGCTTCAATCAGCTCCACGCAAGCATCCTCGTTCTCCTCGTCTGTCCGATCCGGGTCTGTGATAAAGCCCTCAGCGACGAGCTTCATGTCGAACATAGACCCTGAATGGACGACGGCCAGCGCCCTCTTCACGCCGTGATGGAGGTCGTCCCGTATCTTCTCCCGGGCAAGGCGGCCCAGCGCCACCATCCGACGGACGAAGGAGTTCTCTGAAACATCTTCCCCGGTGTCGGCGTCGGGCTCGACCCCCAAGCCATCACACACGGTGGTGATCGCGCCCTGGAGCAGTTGGGTCCTCCGGATCTCGGCTTCGAGGAGGCTCTGGAAGGAGTTGGCAGAGGATTGGGCCTCTCGGTTCTCCCTCTCCAGCTCTGAAACACGACGAACAGATTAATACCCAACGCAAGGCCCTCCGCATCGTGGCCGTAACAATCACACTTACCCTTGATGTGGGTCTGCAGGCCCACAACCTTGTCACGAAGCCCCCCGCAAGTCCGCTCGAGCCCAAGGAAGGCGTTGTCTTCGTCACCAATGGTTGCCTTTAGCGCCTCGATCTCTTGCCGAGCAGACTCGAGAGCTGCGTCCTTCTCTTGGACGGCTCCCTTCAGCGTCGTGACCTCGTCCTTTAGAGCATCAGAACGAGCGGTGGCCTGCTCGACCTCGACGTTGAGGGTGTCGCGTTGACGACTAACCTGCAAGACATTCTCCTCGAGCTCCTTCACCCGTTTCGATAGGGGCTCGAGATCCCTGCGGGCCTAGGCAGCCTCCTCCCGAGCCTTGTCCATGCTGGTGCGCATCATAGCCTCGGCCACCCATGCCTGCATCGCTTCCTCTTTTAGCACCGTGTAGGCGATGCGCAGCTCGACCATTTTGGCGTTCCGATTGGAAAGCCGTTTCTGGGCCTCCTCGGCCAAGACCCGTTGCTGAGACAGCGCGGCCCACACACCACTCTCATCCCGGATAAAGAGTGACTTGCGGCGGGAGTGCTCCTTCAGCTCCTGAACGCAATCCAAAAAAACTAAAAAGGTTAAAAAGCCGAGGGAAAAAGACACCAAGAAAACCACGGAAAAAGCTGACGGGTCGATCGTACCTCGGTGGCATCCCCCATACTCCGCACGGCACCAGACGCCACTTGGAGCAAACGATCAAGGTGCCGGCGGACGCCCTCGAGGTACTCCCATCGGTGCACTTCATCTTTGTCGTTCAGGACGAAGATGGGCTTGGCGTCGGGGTTCGCGGCGTCCCTGAACTGGAGCGACGGCCACCCCACCTCGGTATCTCCGCCTCTGCCCGCGCTATCACCAGCGTGGCGATGTCGGGCCATGACGACAACGACCCAGCCGGGGCGTCTCCCGGTCCCGCGGAAGGACCGGCCTCGCCCGCAGTTTCCGCCTCTTTGACGGCCGTCGAGGCACCGGCCCGATCCACGGCTTCGCCCCCCTCGACCCCCGTCACTTGTTTCCCTTTGTCAAGGGGGGTGTCGTCGGGGGAAGGTCCGTGGTCATGGGTGCCCGCCCCCCTAGGGGAACAGGCCCCTCAACCGCCGGCGCCTCCGGAGCCGGCGCCTCGACCAAAGACGGCTCCGGTACCCGCGCCTCGACCGTAGGCGCCCCCGAAGCCGGCGCCTCTTCTTCCGGCGCTCTGGTCAGGGGCTCGACCGCCCCGCCCTCCACTATACCCGCTGGCTCGGCCAATGGGTCTTGTTGCGACGGCGACCCGCCCGCCAGGGCCGCCTCCTGCCCCGACACCGACGCGACCTCCTCCATGGTCACGTCAGCCCCCGCCCGCACCGCGCCGCGGACGGGTGCCTCGCCCGTCGCGACCTCGACGGCAGCCTCGACCGACGCTGACGACCTGGGCCCCGCCTCGACCGCGCCGGGCGCCACCATCTCCGCCGGTTCGGACCCCTCCACGGCAGGGTCCGTGCCAGTAACCACCGTGGCATCTGATGGTTCCTGCCATTGTCGCAGGCGCCCCTTTGCGGCCTTGACCTGCTGGACCCAGGCCGCATCCTGCTCCGCCGTCCGGTTAAGGACAACGGCGCTGGCCCGCAGCGACTTCACGGGGGTAAGCCCCATTGGCTCCGCCTTCCGCTTTAACCTGCAAAGTGAAGAAACGTCAGCCAACGGACCCCAAGAAAGGCAGGACAACCGAGCAGAGACGCTTACCCAGAAATTGGCACCAAGGGCCTCGAACCCGTGCGACCCGAGCCTCCCGGGGCGGTCGATTGTGGCCTCGCAGCGGCCTCACCAGCAGGCTGGGCACTCCTAGGGACCCTGACCGACGCACCGCCCTGTGCCTTTTGTGCCTCCGAGGCCAGCTGGCCTCGGGTTCTCACGCCTACCGACGCCGCCGCCGAGGACGACGCCGATACTGCCGTCCTGGCCCCTGCCCGAGCTTGCGGGGCCTGGGCTGGTACGGACATCCCCGTCGACCCCTCTTGATGGGTCCGGGGTAAAGCGGCCCCTCCCATTTAGGGGCCCGTCTCCTTCTCCGTCTTCTCCTCCTCCTCGGACTCCTCGACCACGACGACCGAGGAGGACGCCCCCCTGATGGTTTCCACCAGGGGGCGAACGTCGGGAAGATCCCCCAGCCCGGTCGCGGTCTCATACCGCGACAGGGCGTCATCATCCTCACCGCTGCTGTCGTCGTCCTCCCTCGAGATCGTCTCGGAAGGCGACGGCGCCAGGGGGACCCCATCGATAGTCTGCTGGCGCCGGAGCTTCTTCAACGCCACCGCCTCTTTGGCCTTGCGGATTGCCCGCTTATTGGCCATCTCCTTGGTTTGCTTCTTCTTGGACCCTCTAGGACTGGCGGGCCGGTCCTCTGGGACTGGCGGACGTGTCTCTCGCAGCGTCGACAAATCCTACGCGCTGGCCTCGATCAAATCAGCGAAATCCAGAAATAAACGAAACTGGCAAACCTACTAATCCTAAGATATGTACCACTGGCTCGAACCCTTCGGTAGGTCTCATGGGGACCCAGTTAGCCTCCTCCACCTTGAAGTTCCCGACCATCCGACGCGCTCGCCGAAGGACCTCCTCGAGGGAAAGGGATTCGTGGGACATCCGGGTCCCCTCCAGCGATGCCTCCGGAGTCATCTGGTCGAGGCGAAGACAACGCCGGCACAACGGCATCACCCTACGACGATAGAAGGCCGCGGCCACCGCCGCAGCCGTCAAGCCCCGAAGGCGAAGCTGCTGCAGCGCCGCCAGCAGCGGGTCCAGGCGCGGCTTCTCGGCTTCCGGCACTCCGTATGTCCAACGCTCCTCTCGAGCGATCAGCATGCGGCCGGTGTACCTCGGCAACTGATCTTCATCATTGCGGAGGTAGAACCAACTCTCATGCCACCCACTGTTCGAAGAGATGAGGCGAGCCAGGATGTACAGATCCGCCCGGCTCGACCTCACCTGTAGGACGCAGCTCCCTACTCGGGCCGCGCACAAGACGCCCTTATCCCCCGCCTTCTTGGCGAAGAGCTCAGCCTTGAAAAGGTGAAGCCACAGGTTCCACTGCAGCTCCACCCCAAGGTAGCCCTCACAGACCGCCACGAAAATGGCGGCCTGCGCGACAGCGTTGGGAGAAAGGTGGTGAAGCTCCACCTGGTAGTAGTGGAGGAGCGCGCGCATGAAGACGGACGCCAGCACGCCAAACCCCCACTCGTGGAAGCAGACGAAGCTCACCACGTAACCTTCCGGGGGCGCCGGCTCCCGGTGGGCAGGGGGCGGCGCGATCCACTCCGGTTGCGACCGGCTCGTCCTCGGCCGCAGCAACCCATCCTCAACCAATTCTTCCAACCTCCTCTCCGTCACCGAGGAGGCAGCCCAGTCGTTGGCAGGGAGGATCTGGCTCTTTCCTGCCATCGGTATTGTCGAAAGGGGGGGTGGACGAAGAGGACGTGGTGGAGACAGCAATGCGGGCGCAGAGCGTGATAAGGCGAGGGTTGTCTGAGGCGGAAGAATGCAGGAGTGCAAGGGAATGGAGGGGAACGCAGACCCCCAGGCCTTGATTTTATATGCCCAGGCGGAAGCCCAACAGCCGCGCGAAAAAGGTAGGAACAGTTCCCAGCATTAAATGCGCCCACCTAACCGTTTCCTTACATCTCGCAGGAGTCGGGCACGTGGCCGTCCCCCACATCGTAACCGTACGCCACGTCTCCCACTACCGCGCCGATCTCGCCTCCCCCAAAAGACGCGCCCGGCTAACGGGCGGGGCAGGGATCCGCAGATGGATATTCCCAGATATCTGGGAAACGGGCCCCGAGCCCGGTATAAGCCTCGGGGGAATGAAAGCTGGCCCTCGACCAGGGTTCGACAGCTGCCCTCGAGCAACAGAGTTAGGGATGACCCAGGGTGCACCCGTACATGGCCAAGGGCTCGAGTCACGCTCTCGAGGCACCCCAGGACGTATTCGAGGCCGAAGGAGGAGGTCGTCGTAGGAATCCCCCCGGGGGAGGCATCGAGCCCTCGAATCCTGTCGCAGGGAATCGAGATCCACACGACCACTCCTTGGCATCTTTGAGAGCGCCTCCGGGCCACTAGCCGACCCCTAACGAATGGGGCACGAGCTCTCACTCGAATTCCCCCGCTAGCAGCTCACCGGAGATCATCGGAACTCGCGCCCAAACGAGGGTAGTACGGCGTTCTCCACCCCTCCTCCTTTTTTCGAAAGGGAGCGTGAGGGTCGCACAAAAGACGGTCGAGACTCTAATCGACCTCGTGCGCGTGAGGCTCGGGGGCTCGACCGCAGAAACCTAAGCCTCGAGGGAACGAAAGCTGGCCCTCGACCAGGGTTTAACAGCCGCCCTCGAGCAACAGAGTTAGGGACGACCCAGGGTGCGCCCGTACATGGCCAAGGGCTCGAGCCACGCTCTCGAGGCACCCCAGGACGTATTCGAGGCCGAAGGAGGAGGTCGTCATAGGAATCCCCCCGGGGGAGGCATCGAGCCCTCGAATCCTGTCACAGGGAATTGAGATCCACACGACCACTCCTTGGCATCTTTGAGAGCGCCTCCGGGCCACTAGCCGACCCCTAACGAACGGGGCACGGGCTCTCACTCGAATTCCCCCGCTAGCAGCTCACCGGAGATCGTCGGAACTCACGCCCAAACGAGGGTAGTACGGCGTTCTCCACCCCTCCTCCTTTTTTCGAAAGGGAGCGCGAGGGTCGCACAAAAGACGATCGGGACTCTAATCGACCTCGTGCGCGCGAGGCTCGGGGGCTCGGCCGCAACGAATCATCCCCCAATAAAATGAAAACAAGACCTCGGAGGAGTCCCAGCACTCCACCGAGGCCTCGGGGGCTACACCCGGCGGGTGCGCTCGCGCGCCCCCACCGGAAAAGATCACGACGCTACGACCCTAGTTCGAACAAACCTCTGGGAGAGTGATCACACACTCACCCAAAGGCTCGGGGGCTACTGTCGGTACCAAAGGTACGGGGGTACCCACACCCATCGCTAAAACGACTGGCACCGCATTAAAAGATAGCCCGCCTCGACCGCGCATCCTGTCTGCCCCGTACGAGGCCCGCTCGACGGGGCGCCTCGACCGCGCTCCGGCTCCGACTCGTACGAGGCCCGCTCGACGGGGCGCCTCAACCGCGCCCTATCCCGTACGGCAAGCTACCTCGATGACGCTCTGACCCGCGCGAAGCTCATCCGCCCACTAGGAAAAACTCTGACTCGCGTGAGCCTGGGTCGAGCGCCTCGACTCCTTCTCTTTACCTACCCCAGAACAAAAGCCATAGCATTTAATGCGGTTACCTACTATCACCTACCAGCATGGCTGCGACCAGGATCGACGTGGGAACAATGCCCGTGTCAGGTCTCACTATTTTACCATCCATCCCATAATGGGAGATGAAACCCGTGACTATACCCACCTTACGGCACACTGTTTACCATCGATCACCCTCGAGGGAGGATAAGACAAGGCCCGTTCCCCGCAATCTCGGGGATTTGGCCTTACCCATCCGGTCTCGACCCGGTCTCGACCCAACCTCGACGCTCGGCACAGTTCAACGGCAAGGGAAGGACGGTATGGCACGACGTTCTGGGTCATTTCACCGTCTCGTCTCCCACGACGCTGAAAGCCCAAGTTTGGTTTTGGTAATTAATGACATCAAGTTGCTAATGCCACATGTTAAGTGTTTTGAGTTAGGCATAAGCAACACATGTGATGAAGGTGTATGTGGCAAGGAGTGGTGGCCACAAGATCACAAAGAGATAGTGCATGAATATGAAATGATGTTTATGGTGGAGATGCACATAAAAGGAAGGACATGATGATCAAGTGGAAGAGAAAGATCTAAGAGCGCAAGGCAAAGGTATAATCATAGGGTTTTCCTTTTGCCGGTCTAAGATGAGTAGAGAAGTGATTGACCGGGTTTAGGATACATAGCCGACTATCAAGAGGGGCAATCACGGTTAGCTCGGAAATCAAGTGCCACTAGATCAATGTCTTGAGCATATGCATTAGGATCTAGTAAAAAGCTAACAAAATGCCTTGAGAAATGATTGTGAAATGCTAACACACATGCACATGGTGGTGTACACTTGGTGGTGTTAGCACATTTGCAAAGGCGGTGGAGTTCAGGCGGTAGAGAGGGGTTTGGGCTCCTCTCTCCCTCCCGCCGAGCTTGCGAGGCGGGATTCGGCGCTTTTTGGAGAAGCGAAATGCCTATTTTCTATTGCGCCGGAAGTCGGAAAAGAAACGGAGGCGAACGGAGGTCACTGTGACGACCGGACGCTGCACCGGACGCGGTCTCGGTATGACCGGACGCGTCCGGTCAGTGTTTAGCGTCTGCGCGGTTTTTAGTTCGATGATCGGACGCGCAGCGTGTCCGGTCACTGACGACCGGACGTGTCCGGTCATCCAGGGAGCTTACTGGACTCTAATCGGACGCTGGCACTGTGGCGTCCGGTCAGTTCAACAGCGCGTCCGGTCAGTTCTCCTGAGCGAATCAGAGCGCGCGACCGGCGCGTCCGGTCCCTCACGTAACCGGAGCGTCCGGTCAGGCGTCCAGAAGGGTAGAGCGAAGCGGAGTAACGATCGGACGCGCGGCGCGTCCGGTCACGTGCGATCGGACGCGTCCGGTCTCAACGGGAGCATACTGGAATGCGATCGGACACGGGCACTGTCGCGTCCGGTCAATCGGTTCAGCGCGTCCGGTCATGACAACGGCTAGTTCTGACACGCACTGTTTCTTGCTGTCGTGTAGTGACCGGACGCGTCCGGTCACCCTGACCAGAGCGTCCGGTCAGCGCGTTTTTCGCTGCGTCGTCTGTAACGGCTAGCTGCGTACCCCTTCGTTATAAATAGACGTTGGCCGGGGTTTGAGGATAACTCTTGCACATTTTGAGATATAGAGACATACTTTGAGCTAGAGAACGACCCCTCCACTCATCTCTTTGCATAGTTGCACATCTTGAGTGAGATTGAGTGAGATTCAAGTGCATTGCTTGAGAGTTGCATTCTAGAGGCACTTGATCTTCGAGTTGCTGCGGATTTCTTGTTACTCTTCCGTGTTTCCCGACACGGTAGACGGCTTGGAGCAGCGGAGGTGATTGAGCTCACAATTGGAGATTGTTGGAGCCTTCACCAAGTGTTGTAAGGGGTTCTTGATCCTTCCCCGCGGGAGTTCGCAAATTGGATACTCTAGTGGAGCTCGTGGCTTGGAGGATCCCCATCTTGTGTGCGGTTGTGCGGTGCCCGCCGAGGGCTCGACTCTTGATAGTCGATTAGCTCGCGAACCGACAAGTGGGTGCATCGCCACAACGAGGAGTAGCTTGCCGGGAAGCAAGTGAACCTCGGTAAAAAATCTTGTGTCATCTCTTTACCGAGGATTTCTCTTGTGGTTGATCACTGTGATTGATTCTTCGAGTGCTTTACTTCTCTACATCGTTGGTATAAGAATCAAGTCACTTGTTCTTTACTTTCTCGTACTACTTCTAGTGTAGCTTGTGTAGAGTAGCTTTTATCACATAGGAGTAAGTAGCTTAGCGACCTAGCTTTGTTGGTGTGTATTAAAGATCATAGTCTTGCTTCACTAAGTTGTAAGTTGGCTTGCATAGTGTAGTTGAGCTAGTGCTAGAATTAGCTTAGCCTTCTTTTATACTAACGTGGTTGTTTAGTAAAGCTTGTAGATTTTTGAATAGGCTATTCACCCCCCCTCTAGCCATTCGGACCTTACAAGTGGTATCGGAGCCAAGGCACCGTTTATTTGAGGCTTAACAACCTACGGTGAAAAAGAAATGGCTCAATTAAGCTTGCACATCAACAATACCAAGAAGGCACCTCACTTTGATGGCACAAATTATGCATATTGGAAGGTTAAGATGACCGCACACCTAAAGTCAATCAATAGAGAAGTGTGGAAGGTCACCGAAACAAAATTTGAGGTTGCTAATCCGGAAGCACCTACACCGGTGGAAGAGAAGAAGCTCCAATGCAATGACATTGCCATTAGTGCTCTTCATGGGGCATTAGATGACAAGACATTTGAGCAAGTGAAAAACATAGAAGTTGCACGTGATGCTTGGGCCAAGCTAGAAGAAACATTTGAGGGCACCGAAGGCACAAAGACCGCTAAAGCATATATCTTGCAAGAAAAATTTTCAAGCTTCAAGATGCAAGATGATGATAGTGTTCCGGAGGTGTTTCATAGATTGCAAGTCATTGTCAATGAGCTCAAGGCACTTGGTGAGGAGGTCAAGGACAATCAATTCTCTATGAAGTTTTTGAGAAGCTTGCCCAAGAGGTTTGATACATTGATCACTGTGCTAGTGAGGACTACATTGAAGGATTCAACTCCTCAACAAATATTTTAAGAGGTGATGACCGATGATTCATATAGAGAAGATGATGAGAAGGATGAGTTGGTCAAGAAGAAGAAGAAGGAAAATGAAAAGAAGATGAGTGTGGCATTCAAAGCCACCACATCTAAGGGCAAGTCCAAGATTGAATCATCAAGTGATGAAGACTTAAGCTCTTGTGATAGTGATGACATTGATGAGAAGATGGCTCTCTTTGTCAAGCAATTTGGCAAATTCATGAAGAAGAAGGGCTATCGTGCAAGGAGGAGGAAGAACTCATCTAAGAAGAATGAGCATAACATGAGATGCTTTAGATGCCATAGCAAGGATCATCTTATTGCAAAGTGTCCTTATGATAGTGATGATGAAGATGCTATCAAGAAGGAGAGGAAGAAGCAAAAGAAGAAGCAAGAAAAGAAGGAGAGCTCTCATAAAAGGAAGAATGATTCTCATGTTGCTACATGGGATAGTGATGATTCCTCAAGTGATGATGAGGATGACTACAAGAGCAAGAAGAAGGGACATGCTAGCATTGCCATCCAAAAGAAGGTCTCCCTCTTCGACACTCCATCATGCTTCATGGCTAAGGCCGCTAAGGTATCATCCAATGATGAGAGTGATCATGATAATACTAGTGATAGTGATAGTGATGAAGAGGAATTCACTAAAGATGAACTAATCACTATGCTAGAAGATTGCACTCAACATTTTAAAGAATCTAGAAAGGAGTGCAAGGGCTTGCTTAAGGAAAAGAAAAACCTTATGCAAGAACTTGATGAGCTTAGGGCATCTTATGAGAGTCTAAAGGTAGACCATAAGAAGCTTCAAAAGTCTCACACTAAGCTAGAAGAAGCTCATTCTTCTCTAGTTGAAAAATATGAAAACATTTCAACTAATGTTGAGAAAGCTAAAACTTGCAACATAGGCATATCATGTGATATAATTGATGAAACTTTTCATAAGCCTATTATTGTTGCTTCTACTAACCCTTCATGTAGCTCATCTACATCATCCTCATCTAGTAGTGATGGTTTCACTTGTGACTCCACACTTATAGTAGAGAATGAAAATCTCAAGAAGGAGGTAAAAGAGCTCAATCATACATTAGCTAAGGCTTATGGTGGTGAGGACCGCTTGCTTATGTGCTTGGGTAGCCAAAGAGCTTCTCTCTACAAAGAGGGATTGGGCTATAACCCCAAGAAAGGCAAGGCCGCTTTTGCTCCTCACAAGACTCGTTTTGTGAAGAACAATGATAGCTATTGCAAAAGTTGCAAGCAAGTTGGTCACATAGAGCAACATTGCATGAACAAGAAATCCAATGCAAATGTATCCTCAATCAAGTTTAATTCTTTCTATATGCTTACCAAGGGTACAAATGGTGTTCATACTAAGTTTATTGGTACACCATGGATGGGCTCAAAGAAGAAAGCCATTTGGGTACCAAAGAGCTTAGTCTCTAACCTTGAAGGACCCAAACAAGTTTGGGTACCTAAAAGAATTGATCTTGTCTTGTAGGTCAATTACAAAGCCGGAGGAAGGCATTGGGTGCTTGATAGTGGGTGCACTCAACATATGACCGAAGACTCTTGTATGTTCAATTCAATTGATACAAGTCAAAATGGTGGTTTTGATGCTATCACTTTTGGCAACAACAAGAAAGGCAAGGTCAAGGGGCTTGGTAAAATTACTATCTCAAATGACATGAGCATATCTAATGTGTTGCTAGTTGAGAGCTTAGATTTCAATCTTTTATCGGTGGCACAACTTTGTGATCTTGGCTTCAAGTGCAGATTTGGTAGTGATGATGTTGAAGTCATAAGTGTTGATGGATCAAATTTGATATTCAAAGGATTTAGACATGGTAGCTTATACTTGGTTGACTTCAATGATAGTGAGACACAATTGACATCATGCTTGCTTAGTAAATCTAGTATGGGTTGGTTATGGCATAGAAGACTTGGTCATGTTGGAATGAAACAATTGAACAAACTTTTGAGGCATGACTTAGTTAGAGGATTGAAGGATGTCACCTTTGAGAAGGATAAACTATGTAATGCTTGTCAAGCCGGCAAACAAGTTGGAAATACACATCCTAGTAAGAGTGAGA
The DNA here is from genome assembly GCA_038087645.1 of Saccharum hybrid cultivar R570. Taxonomy (NCBI): domain Eukaryota; kingdom Viridiplantae; phylum Streptophyta; class Magnoliopsida; order Poales; family Poaceae; genus Saccharum; species Saccharum hybrid cultivar. Next base: position 1,909,349 of record JAQSUU010000543.1, read on the forward strand.
TGAGCACATCAAAGGCATTTGAGTTATTGCACATGGACTTGTTTGGGCCAACAACATACACTAGCATTGGTGGGAACAAGTATGGCTTTGTGATAGTGGATGACTACACTAGATATACTTGGGTGTTCTTTCTCTATGACAAGAGTGATGTTTTTGATCTATTCAAGTCTTTTGTCAAGAGGGTGCAAAATGAGTTTGAGACTACCATCAAGAAGATTAGAAGTGACAATGGTAGTGAGTTCAAGAACACAAGAATTGAGGAATTGTGTGATGATTTTGGTATTGGACATCAATTCTCACCAACATACACTCCTCAATCCAATGGTGTAGTTGAAAGGAAAAATAAAAATTTGATTGATATGGCTAGATCAATGCTTAGTGAATACAATGTGAGTCATTCATTTTGGAGTGAAGCTATCAACACGGCTTGCTATTGTAGCAACCGTCTCTATTGCCATGGAAAGCTTGGAAAGACACCATATGAGCTATTGAATGGAAGAAAGCCCAACATTGCATACTTTAGAGTGTTTGGTTGCAAATGCTATATTCTCAAGAAAGGAACTAGATTGAGCAAGTTTGAAAAGAAATGTGATGAAGGGTTCTTACTTGGTTATTCTACCACAAGCAAAGCATATAGAGTTTGGAATCTCACAAATGGCACCTTGGAAGAAGTTCATGATGTTGAGTTTGATGAAACCCAAGGGTCTCAAAATGAAGCTCAAAACCTTGATGATGTGAGAGGAGATCAATTGTCAAATGCAATGAAGAACATGGACATTGGTGATATAAGGCCGATGCAAGTTGATGATGATGATATTCATGTGATCAACCAAAGTGTGCAAATTGATTCAAATCAAGCAAGCTCAAGTGGTTCTCATGATGAAGTGCAAGTTCAAGGTCAAACAAGTGGAATCAATCAACTCCCAATACTCCAACCTACTAGCATTGCAAGAGATCATCCGTTGGACCAAATCATTGGTGGAATTCAAAGTGGTGTTCAAACTAGATCAAGGCTAGCATCCTTTTGTGAGCATTACTCATTTGTCTCATTAGAAGAACCAAAGAAGATAGAAGATGCATTGAAAGATTCCGATTGGGTAAATGCCATGCATGAAGAACTAAACAACTTTGCTAGAAATCAAGTTTGGGAACTTGTTGAAAGGCCAAAGAAATACAATGTGATTGGTACTAAGTGGGTCTTTAGAAACAAGCAAGATCAAGATGGCATGGTTGTGAGAAACAAAGCAAGATTAGTAGCACAAGGATACACTCAAGTTGAGGGTCTTGACTTTGGAGAGACATATGCACCGGTTGCAAGATTGGAGGCAACTAGAATCTTATTAGCATATGCTTGTGCACACAATATCAAGCTCTATCAAATGGATGTCAAGAGTGCATTTCTCAATGGCTACATCAATGAAGAAGTTTATGTTGAGCAACCTCCCGGTTTTGAAGATGACAAGAAGCCCGACCATGTTTACAAGCTAAAGAAAGCATTGTATGGTTTGAAGCAAGCACCTAGAGCATGGTATGAGAGATTGAGGGACTTTCTTCTCTCTAAAGGGTTCAAGATGGGAAAGGCTGACACCACTCTCTTCACCAAGAAGCTTGGAAATGACTTGTTTGTGTTGCAAATCTATGTGGATGACATTATCTTTGGATCAACTAACCAAGACTTTTGTGAAGAGTTTGGAAAAATGATGGCTAATGAGTTTGAGATGTCTATGATTGGAGAGCTTAGTTACTTCCTTGGACTTCAAATCAAGCAAATGAAGAATGGCACTTTTATAAGTCAAGGCAAGTACATCAAGGACATGATCAAGAAGTTTGGATTGCAAGATGCTAAGCCAATGAGCACACCAATGGGCTCTAATGATCAATTGAGTATTGATAATAGTGGAAATATGGTAGATCAAAAGCAATACCGGTCCATGATTGGAAGTTTGCTCTATGTCACCGCTTCTAGGCTGGATGTGATGTTTAGTGTGTGCAAGTGTGCAAGATATCAAGCTTCACCTAGAGAAAGTCACTTGAAAACAACCAAGAGGATATTGAGATATCTTAAGGGCACTCATGATGTTGGATTATGGTATCCTAAGGGATCTAACTTTGAGTTGATTGGATATTCGGATTCCGACTATGGTGGTTGCAAGATTGATAGAATGAGCACAAGTGGCACTTGTCAATTGCTTGGAAGGTCTCTTGTCTCATGGTCATCAAAGAAACAAAATAGTGTTGCACTATCTACCGCCGAGGCCGAATACATTAGTGCCGGTAGTTGTTGTGCACAATTGTTTTGGATGAAAGTCACCTTGAATGACTTTGGAATTAAATTCAAGAATGTGCCTTTGTTTTGTGATAATGAGAGTGCTATAAAGATGACACAAAATCCGGTTGAACATTCAAGAACAAAGCACATTGACATAAGGCACCACTTCATAAGAGACCATCAACAAAAGGGTGATATTAGCATTAAGAGCATTGGCACCGAAGATCAACTAGCCGACATCTTTACAAAGCCACTTGATGAAAAGAGATTTTACAAGTTGAAGAATGAATTGAACATACTTGACTTCTCCAACTTGAAATGAGTGTACCCCCACATTCTTATATGACATGTCTCTCCTCCAACATAGCAAGGTAAAGTTGTTTGGCATATCATTCATACTTTGCTAAGGACATGGTTAGAACATATAGACATATTTGCATGACAAATAAGCTCATTCATGAAAATCAAATGATTTTGATGTATATATGGTACCACTATTGCTTCTATGTTTGATTGATCTAGTGGTAGCATATGACATGTTTGTGGGCTTGCGAACCTAGTGTTGAATCTGGAAAATGAGCTCATGATGTGTAATTCAACGTGGTCAAGATAACCCTTATACTTTATGAGGTGTGAAGAAGCTTGTCCTTGGTTCAAACCGAATTACATATTCTAGGCAAGTGATCTAGATTGAACCATAATTTGGACTCCCTCATATTGATTGACTTATCTCTCACTAAATTGGCACCTTTTTGGTGATTGTTGACAAAGGGGGAGAGAAAAGTCACAAAGATATTGCAAAGAGGAAATAAGATAATAAGGGGAAGAGAAAAATCATAGGGGGAGAGAAAAGTCATAGGGAAGCAAGCTCATGAATTATTTGTTGCATTTGTATGTGCACTAACATGATGATGTGTTGCATTACAAATTTAATTTCGATATTCATGTTTGTATGGTGTATGCTAGAAATAGAACTTGAATAATGATTTGTTAAGAGTAGCTTTACAAGTGGTAACTAGACACCTTTTGCTTATAATATTGATCTCACGGGGTACTTTAGTGTTTGTGATCTTTATAAGTGATGTATTACAAATGGTGTCTAGCTACGTCGATGCTAAGGATGGTATATAAAGGCAACTCCGATTGGTATCACGCTTCAAAGGTCCATTCTATATACCTTAGCATCAATTTGATAGTAGTAACTCTCTCAAATTTCAAATCCATACATATGTGCATAATTGAACCAAACTCATGGAAGCACATATGTAGGGGGAGCTAATACTATCGAAATTGAAAATTGATTTCATTTCATATCTTTGTGATGGTTGTCATCAATTACCAAAAATGGGAAGATTGAAAGCCCAAGTTTGGTTTTGGTAATTAATGACATCAAGTTGCTAATGCCACGTGTTAAGTGTTTTGAGTTAGGCATAAGCAACACATGTGATGAAGGTGTATGTGGCAAGGAGTGGTGGCCACAAGATCACAAAGAGATAGTGCATGAATATGAAATGATGTTTATGGTGGAGATGCACATAAAAGGAAGGACATGATGATCAAGTGGAAGAGAAAGATCTAAGAGCGCAAGGCAAAGGTATAATCATAGGGTTTTCCTTTTGCCGGTCTAAGATGAGTAGAGAAGTGATTGACCGGGTTTAGGATACATAGCCGACTATCAAGAGGGGCAATCACGGTTAGCTCGGAAATCAAGTGCCACTAGATCAATGTCTTGAGCATATGCATTAGGATCTAGTAAAAAGCTAACAAAACGCCTTGAGAAATGATTGTGAAATGCTAACACACATGCACATGGTGGTGTACACTTGGTGGTGTTAGCACATTTGCAAAGGCGGTGGAGTTCAGGCGGTAGAGAGGGGTTTGGGCTCCTCTCTCCCTCCCGCCGAGCTTGCGAGGCGGGATTCGGCGCTTTTTGGAGAAGCGAAATGCCTATTTTCTATTGCGCCGGAAGTCGGAAAAGAAACGGAGGCGAACGGAGGTCATTGTGACGACCGGACGCTGCACCGGACGCGGTCTCGGTATGACCGGACGCGTCCGGTCAGTGTTCAGCGTCTGCACGGTTTTTAGTTCGATGATCGGACGCGCAGCGTGTCCGGTCACTGACGACCGGACATGTTCGGTCATCCAGGGAGCTTACTGGACTCTAATCAGACGCTGGCACTGTGGCGTCCGGTCAGTTCAACAGCGCGTCCGGTCAGTTCTCCTGAGCGAATCAGAGCGCGCGACCGGCGCGTCCGGTCCCTCACGTAACCGGAGCGTCCGGTCAGGCGTCCAGAAGGGTAGAGCGAAGCGGAGTAACGCCGGTCACGTGCGATCGGACGTGTCCGGTCTCAACGGGAGCATACTGGAATGCGACCGGACGCGGGCACTGTCGCGTCCGGTCAATCGGTTCAGCGCGTCCGGTCACGGCAACGGCTAGTTCTGACACGCACTGTTTCTTGCTGTCGTGTAGTGACCGGACGCGTCCGGTCACCCTGACCAGAGCGTCCGGTCAGCGCGTTTTTCGCTGCGTCGTCTGTAACGGCTAGCTGCGTACCCCTTCGTTATAAATAGACGTTGGTCGGGGTTTGAGGATAACTCTTGCACATTTTGAGATATAGAGACATACTTTGAGCTAGAGAACAACCCCTCCACTCATCTCTTTGCATAGTTGCACATCTTGAGTGAGATTGAGTGAGATTCAAGTGCATTGCTTGAGAGTTGCATTCTAGAGGCACTTGATCTTCGAGTTGCTGCGGATTTCTTGTTACTCTTCCGTGTTTCCCGACACGGTAGACGGCTTGGAGCAGCGGAGGTGATTGAGCTCACAATTGGAGATTGTTGGAGCCTTCACCAAGTGTTGTAAGGGGTTCTTGATCCTTCCCCGCGGGAGTTCGTAAATTGGATACTCTAGTGGAGCTCGTGGCTTGGAGGATCCCCATCTTGTGTGCGGTTGTGCGGTGCCCGCCGAGGGCTCGACTCTTGATAGTCGATTAGCTCGCGAACCGACAAGTGGGTGCATCACCACAACGAGGAGTAGCTTGCCGGGAAGCAAGTGAACCTCGGTAAAAAATCTTGTGTCATCTCTTTACCGAGGATTTCTCTTGTGGTTGATCACTGTGATTGATTCTTCGAGTGCTTTACTTCTCTACATCGTTGGTATAAGAATCAAGTCACTTGTTCTTTACTTTCTCGTACTACTTCTAGTGTAGCTTGTGTAGAGTAGCTTTTATCACATAGGAGTAAGTAGCTTAGCGACCTAGCTTTGTTGGTGTGTATTAAAGATCATAGTCTTGCTTCACTAAGTTGTAAGTTGGCTTGCATAGTGTAGTTGAGCTAGTGCTAGAATTAGCTTAGCCTTCTTTTATACTAACGTGGTTGTTTAGTAAAGCTTGTAGATTTTTGAATAGGCTATTCACCCCCCTCTAGCCATTCGGACCTTACAGACGCCATAGTGTCCAGGGATGGCCGGCCATTCTCAGGGCACGTCGCTACAGTCAACTCAACAGGAATCGACCAAACATCACCCCCCGTCGTCTTGGCCCCCTCTCGCCCTATAAAAGGGCAGGCCAGGGTTCTACGAGGGGGAGGGAAAAAACGAAGCACCCGACCACACAACAACACAACAACAAGAGATCGATACTTCAAGCAACCATCCTTGTCTTTTTTTCCTCTTTTTGAGACTTGGGCTCGGCGCCCTCTCTCGCCTGCTTGTAACCCCTACACGAGCACTTCGGTGCAAGGAAATACAAACTTCTTCCCCCCGCTGGACGTAGGGCCTTATTTTGCCCGAACCAGGATAAACCCCCGTGTATTCTCCTTGCATCACCATCCAGGAAAGAGACACGCAGCATTTACTCGTTGGTTTAGGACCTCCTCGGGTCCGAACACCGACAATTAAATAAGATGCCAACTTAGCAAAATGCTGACATGACAGCCTAATTAATAAAGAAAGAGATGAAAAATAGAAGAAATCGTTTCTTCAAGAGAAAACGAAGTCGTCTCTTGAATCGATGCACTAAGAAACTGCGATTTCACTGTTGGGAAGAAACGAGTCGTTTCTATCAAGTTGCGGCGCCTGTGATGGCTTGCTGGCCGCCGCGGCACGCTCGCTTGCCAACGGCCCCGCGCTTACCCTGCTGGCCGCGCGCTTGCCAGCCGCCACCGCGCTCGCCCGCGCTGCCGCTGCGCTGGCCGCGCGCTCATCGCCGACCGCCACCACACTGGCCCGCTCGCTCGCTGGCCGCCACCATGCTCGCCCGCACCGCCGCTGCACGCGCTAGCAAGTATCCACCGCGCCAGAACAGCGCCAAAATCACGAGGCCGTGGCGCTGGAAGGGGCAGGACAAGAAGGCCGTCGTCATCTACTAGGGCGTCCAGCCACGGAAGATCATGAAGGAGGACAGGACGGAGTGGAGGTGGTTCTGCTTCGGGCTGAGCACTTGATCTGCTCTACGCATTGCAACCGCTGGGTTCCAATTTGTGATGGTCGCCGTTTGACACGTATAGAGCGGACACGTCGATCGACATGAAGAAGCACCACGAGCCGCCGACAGCCACGCACACTCGCCTGGGCCGCCGCGCACCCGCCTGCACTCGCTCGCCGGCCACCGCACGCGCTCGCTGGCGCCGCCGCGCACGCCCGCTGGCAGCTGCACACCTTCGCCCACGCCGCTGCGCGCTCACGTGCTGGTAGCTGCTCTCGCCAGCCGAGCTCGCCCACGGCAGAGAATACCAGAGGCAAGAGCATCCATGGTAATCGGTGGAGGAAGAGAAAAAAACACACACATTTATTATGTGAAGAAATCTACATTGTGAGGGATAGTTTCTGTAGATGAATTTTTGCTGATATGGTCACTGTGAAAAACGGTGCATAGTATCTACCGTTGGGACTACCTTACAATATTTAACTGGCCGTTCTTATCCCCCTTTTAGCTGTGCGTAAACCGGCTCCCTGCGGCTATAAATAGCGATGCGTCCTGCGATTCTCAGCACACCAGCAGCCTCATAACGCAGTGGCTACCAGCAAGAGCATCGGCTCGAGCGGATGATGGAGCCACTTCTGTAGAAAGGAAGTGCTGTAGAAATAGCCAGTTAAAGTAGTTAATAGGAGGTAGTAGCAGTAGCTGGTGTAGCTATTCCCGTGGCTCATACTGCTATTAGTTATTTTGTCTGGCAGCAAAGGTGCTGCCGAAATAGTGCTCGAGAGCAGTAAAAGAATATTTTATATATCAGTGTTGTGATAAGGCAAGCAGCCAGGGAGCTACTAACATGCTAACATTCCTATTTACTTTCCGTGAACGTTTTACCTTTACAGCTGTGTTGTTGTATTACATTTCGCGTGAGTTTTATATTTCAGCTGTTGTGTTGCCCTTACCCTTCGGGGTTGTTTAGTTGGTGAAAAAGTTTGGGTTCGGCTACTGTAGCACTTTTCGTTTTATTTGGCAATTTGTGTCCAATCATGGACTAATTAGGCTCAAAAGATTTGTCTCGTGATTTACAACTAAACTGCGTAATTAGTTTTTTCTTTCATCTACATTTAGTACTCCATGCATGTGCCGCAAGATTTGATGTGACAGATACTGTAGCACTTTTTGGGTTCACTTTTTGTGAACTAAACAGGCTCTTCATGTGGGTTTTACATTCTTATTGTGGGGTTGCCTTCACTTTTCGTGTGTGTTTATATTTTCGTTGTGGCACTCTCTTTACATTCTGCACCATTTGTTTTCCTTTTATTTACTTTACGCGTGCTATTTATATTCCACGTGTCATTTATATTTCTTGATATTATGTTCGTTTAAGCCGTTGTGACGCTCAAATTTTCCATGCACCTTAATTTTACGTCGCTATGCTGCCAAAATATTTTAAAAAGCTGGTGTTGCGACGGCAATCATATTGTGTTGGTCATGGTGCAGGAATGGGACTATCTAAGTTCTCTAATGGAGGTGGCTCTTGCTCTAAACAGGTTGCCTGGTGATGGATCCGTAGGAGCAACCATGCACCGGTAAGTCAAGAGATGCAATTTCCAGAGGGCCAGTGGCGGATCTAGGATGGCATCAAGGGGGGGCTAATCCATAAAGATGTTGATTGATAATGAAGATTTCATGGTAATTTGGAGCTGTTGCTACAGTGATTCAATGGAGAAATCACCTCATGGGGGGGGGGGGCTGCAGCCCCCTGGATCCGCCACCGCAGAGGGCCAAAGAGCTCTGCTCTTCTAGAACATGCATGTACTCATGGTGTTTTGGTAGAGGCCATCGATGTTTGTGTACCCCTCTATAGAGTATAAAAGTGTGAAATTTCACTCCCGGGTTGGGAAGCTTGCGGTTATATGTGGCACCAGTTTAAACTATTGTTTGTTTTCAAAATATGGTGTGGATGATGTGTTAAATATTTCTTGCTTCTGCGCGTTTTGCTGATTTTGTTAGCATCATGTACCTGTTTGATGAGTATGATTTATCGTACTCACCCTTGCTCTTGATGAATACTGGCCCGATCTTCCGAGAGGTAACCGGTAAGTTCGATTTGTGGAGATCTCGACGTTGGCGATCCGGCTTCAAATCAGACACGATTCGAACCCTGCAACCGTTACACCACTGCTCCGTTGGTTATCAACCAAGCACAACTTGATTGACCTCGCCAAGAAGGCTTTTCCTGCAAGCGAATCGAAGAACACAAGCAAGAAGGTAAAAACACGCAATCTGAAATTGCAAATATGAATGTTGCGAATATCAATAGAGGGTTCAAGAACTCGGTTCCAAAGGACTAATCGACACAGTGGAGAAGATCAAGAACAGGGGCCCTGGATCACTGTAAAAGGATTTGTCACCACAGTTACAATGAACAATTCAGTTTCTCGATGGAAAACTAAACTCTAAACAAAACCCAATTGTCTAACAGCGGCGGCGGCTGTGTTTATAGTCTAAGACTCGACCTAGGGTTGGGAACGGCCAGGGGTTGGGCTCCCACAACTTGGGCTTAAGGCCCAACATGATACATGGCCAATCGGCCCAAAAGACGGCGACACAGCGCCCTGACAGATTCTGGACGGTGACTTGTTTCGACGATTCCTGTTGATTCCGAACATATTTTGATGTAGGACCACTTGGGTTGGCTTCCTTATCAAATAAGCTTTCCATCCATATATGGATCATCGAAAACGGAGTCCGTACGCGTCCTGGGTGACCAATTCAAGGCAGACTGGTCCAGGATTCCGAGGTGGACTCAAACTTAATTTGGGCCTCCACCTTGGTGACTCGAACCAGATAAGTTTTGGGTTTTCTTCTCGATTTGGATACCCTTGCTGATCTCCTTGTCCTCCATGTAATTCTCCAAGTATGGTCATGACCTCATCATCCTCCCCTTCTTGATGAAAAGCCGTCCTCGGCGTCGATGTTTCTTGAATGTCATTCTGCACAACATGAAGACAAACGAGGTTGCCAAAATATTGGGAATTGAAAATGTTGTGAGAAAGAATATGACCACATGCTTTGGTTTGCAGCATGCCTTCTCCTACAAACATGTAGTCTCCTTGATTAAAATGCACACGATCTTTGTCAATACTATCCTGCAAAAGATTAGTAGTAACAAGAAATATATGCTCCCCTTCTTTGGATTCCACTTGGGACTGTAAAGCAAAACGAGAGGAATATGACATGACAACATTGTTGATTTTATAGTCCTCTAATTGATCATTATTTTGCACAACAAAAGAAGAATTCACAATTGTACAAATGTAAACTTGTTGTACCATATATTGTCCTTGGTTGCTATATTTGCCAAAAACATGATATGTATGTCTAGACAACCATGGAAAATCAGCATATGCATAAAGTTTTTCCTCTAAATAATTAAGATTGCAAAGAACATTAAAATCAATGTATCCCAATGTATTTAAAGAAGACATCAATTGTAGCTCATCAACATCGCTAGCATTATGAAAACATGTCTATTTGTATTAGTAGTGTTCGATTCCAACATACATATAGCATGATCATTCATTATTGGAATAATATAAATATCATCATTCAAGTCATCTTTATCACAAGGAACATCAAGCAAATCATCTTCTGACAAAGGTAAATCAAACGAAGGTTCCACTAATATTTGCTCTATCATAACATGATTGGTGGAAAAATTCAGCACATCAAGAGAACTATCATCTTCTGTGAGATTAGCATCATTGGCATTACCTTGGCTCTCACTGTCAGCGGAAGTAACATGTGTTGAATGTTCACATGAAACTGAGAGCACCTCATTTTCTGTCATGTCATCCCCGCTCTTTTGTGCATTATCCTGCAAAAGGTTAGGCACAACAGGAGGAATAATAGGAGATTGGTCTAGTTGATGTTCCTCATCAGCTCTTAACTATGTTTTTGCAGCTCCCAATTATGGACTAAGCTAGGCAAGAAGGGGAATTATTAGACGTAGCTACAGTAGTAGCTAGTAGTTTGAGTACTTGTAGTCTTGTACTTTTAATCATGTAAAATGTACCAAAAGTATTAATCAATAAGAAGAATGGTTTTTGATTCACTTCTCGTCTATGTTTATTATACGTCTTGCAAGGTTATAAATTAATTTCTATAACCTTGCGGCGGCTGTTCTATCTACGCCCTAGTTGGAGGCGTGATAGGCGCTCGCCGGCATCCTCGGAGCCGAGGGAGACGAGGCGCATCGCGGCCGCACAGTAGATCATCTCCTTGACCTGCACCAGCGCCTCCGTGTTCAGCTCGTACGTCATCGACGCCGTCGTTGGTTGCGGGATTCGAGCCGTCAAAAGCTGATGCTACCTACTCGCCTCAACCCATCCCAACCCGGATCGGCTGTTAACCCAACCCACCCTAGCTCGTTATATACTGAAACCCATTCAAACCCTTCCAAACAAACTCCACGCAGGGATGAAAACGAAAATGATAATCTCCGATTTTCGGAAATCGTTTTCGAGTTTTTTTTTTCTAATTTTTAGGCCTAAACGGAAATGGTAGCGGTAATCGAAAAAACGAAAACAATAACGGTAAAAATAATCGAAAATAAAAATGATTTTGCCCTCTTCCGATCGTTTTCGAAGATTCCCGTATTTAACCGGTAATTTACCGTCGGTAATTACCGATTCAAAGACCTTTAATTAAGGAATCCTAATTTATTTATAGACTAATAAGGCAAATATTTTTTTTGAAAGGAACCCATCTGCACACACAAGCACATAAGACAAATATTTTTTGAAAGGAATTATCTATACAAAAGTATTTTATTTGTATAACCAGAAGTCAATCAGCCAATCACCCAATCACTTGCTGCACCCACTAACCACGAACGCGAACGGACTCGGGCGGCGAGCGCCTGCACCTAAAATGGTGTGAACCGTATGGTTTCAGCTTGTGATCTTGTCAATTGTGGCTTTATTTATTATTGTCATATGAGATAGGTCGAGCTATATGGATCTTCTCATGTTCTACAATTTGACGTGTTTATCGTTTTTGAAGATATCGTTCTTATGGATTCCGATCGTTATCGATGTATATTCCGATCGACTACTATCGTTTTCGAAATTACCGGAATATCGGTGCCGTATTCGTTTCCGACAATATCGTATTGATTTCGTTTTCGAGAAAAAAAAAACTATGAAAATGAAAGTGATTTGGCCTCCTATCAGTCGTTTCCGATCGTTTTCATCCCTACACGCCAGCACCCAACCCATAAAATCAGTTTCCACCCAATCCATTAGCACGGCGATCAGAAGAGAATAATTCTTTCATGTACAGTATATTTCATTTCAAATTTGGAATAAATGTTTGTAAATAAATGTATTTGTGAGGACAGTGACACTAGCTATTCACTGCAAGTCTCTTCATCCCTCTAAAGAAGAAACGCACCCACATGATATAATTGTCCGCATTGCAAATTGCAGTGCTTGCCATATTTCTCTACGATTCTTATAAAATTCTTGTATTATAAATAGCCCTCAACGGACCATGCTCACCCTAATTCACTCACGAGATACCAAAAACGCAACTGACAAGCAAATGCAAAAGCAAATGCCGGCGGCGGCGTGGGCAGCCTTGCGCTCCACAAGGAGCGGCGGCTGCACCAGATGATGTTCGACGACCGGGGAGTGGGGAGTCGGGTCGTCGGGAGTCGGAGGGCGCGCCGCGGACGGCGGTGTCCATGGCGCCGTGCGCTGAGCGCGGGTACACCGCCGTCGTGGTCCGGTGCCGGGACCAGCCCAAGCTGCTGTTCGACACCTTGTGCACCATCACGGACATGGAGTACGTGGTGCACCACGGCACCGTGAGCGCGGAGCCTGGCGGCGGCGCGTACCAGGAGTACTACATCCGGCACGTCGACGGCCAGGCCACTCTGGCGGTTGAGGGCGCGCGGTCAGGCCGCTTGTAGCAGACAACGACGCGGCGCTCTACTTCTTTTTTATATTTAGCAAGCATAAACCTAAATAAAATCTATAACTAAGTTATACATGACCTAACGAGTATGAAATTTTTACTACAGTTTAAGCATACAATAAGTAGCCCACCATAAAAATTTCACCATAATTGGACCATAAAAACTGCAGATATAAATTATTCTATTTAATTATAGAAAAGCATAGATCTAAAGCTCTAACAAAAGCTTTATACTAAAGCATACCATATTATATATTCACTAGTAGATCTACTCATGTGGAGTCCAACAAAATCAGATTTTCTATTTTATGATTTTTTTTTGTGATTACTATGATTTTTCAAAGATTCTACCGAAATAAATAAAAAAAGAAAATGACAAAATCGCCTTCAAAACCGCTTATAACAAGGTCCGGGAGGTAAGATGAACGGTTTTAAAAGTTGAGGAAGGTGTTTTGCCCAGTTTTAGAGTTCAGGGAGAAAAAGCGGACTTTCGCGAAAGTTGAGAGAGGTAACGTGTATTTTTTCTTTTCGAAATGGAAAAGAAAAACCCTAGCTGTTTCCAGAAACAGAAGCGGCATTGGGCATTTGGGCCGTGCTGCGGTGGAGAGAATTGTGAATTTGTGATGGAGGGAGGGATGGAGAGGATGGGCTTCTGCTTACTGCTTTGGGCTAGGCCCTCGGCCTCGGCTAGGCGTCTAGCCTAGGCCCACAGCCTACCTAAAAAAAAACCTAGGCAAGATTGCACGCCACGTTGCGACACAGGCAGTCACAGCCGCACAGCAACACCTGCACAAGCTTTGCTTTTATTTATGAGAAAATAATCACACCAACCAGATCAGATGAATAAGAAAATGGTCCTGAATCCAGGTGGTACCAGGCTACCAGCACATATGGCCATCTCTGGCTCTCTGCTAAGCATGTACTCCCTCCATCCACAGAAACATGTAATTCTCGTTTTTCGAGAAGTTAAACGGTTTGAATTTTAACTAAATTTATATAAAAAATACTAATATTTATGATACAAAATAAATATCATTAGATTAGTTATAGAATATATTTTTATAATAAATTTATTTGGAGATGTAAATGTTAATACTATTACTATAAACCTGATAAAACTTGAGTCAGTTTGATTGACACGTATCCCATAATACATCTTTTGTTGGACCGAGGGAGTCCTACCTGTCATATATTATTATATAAATATATAAACTAGTACTAGTTATCATTTTGTCGGGTCACATCCAACTTGTGTGATCTAGCACTAGGAGAAAAATCGCTTGTAACTTGTAAGTGCCCTCTATTGAGAAGAATACAATTCTAGTGTAGTTTTTATTTAAGAAATATAAATATTTCCAATATTTAATAAGTACTGCAATTTTTTAAATATTAATAGTATTTTTATTTGATGTCATAAATATTTTATAAGAATATTTAAGATAGTTTGACAGAAGGAGTAGCTTTAACAACTGGTCAGTCAGCCAAAAGTCAAGATGACTCATCAATACATAAATAAATAATATTAAAGAGTTCTATTTTTGTGCTTGCAAAAAAAAAGAGTTCTATTTTGTCTATTTTTTCCTAATTATTTGGACAATGGTGAGTTTTTTCGTCTTACTTTTTTTACTTCCCAAGCTGCACTCACCTCATCCATGTCTTATATGTGATTTGATCATGATTCGTGTTCATACGAGTTAGACGTATTGGATTACATCCTCTGTGTCTCACATGTGATGACTCATATGAGTTAGAATAATTTGCATCTAGCGATGATCAATATCGAGTCCGATTCCAAGATGTATTAGCTTGTGTCATCCATATCTCATATGCGATCAAAACTCATGACCTATGCTTAGAACAACTTGCATGTAACAATGATATTCAATTCATATATATTGAGTTCCGTTGTACAGATATGTTTGATAGCAAATAAATAAATAACAGAAATCTCGAGATATATATGTGGCCAAATTTGTTTGGCGGTCCATGTGAGATCCTTTTGACGTCACCTCTTTCGCCAACACAATGCCCATCCAGTCATGACGTGTGTACAAGCACAAACAGAGCACTACTGTATAACCAAAGCCAAAGCCCAGACACTAGAAATGTGCCGTGGCAGACATGCGTTTATCTGGAGGCCCATCAGAAAACTCTTGGCTTTATATCTGGGGAAAAAGCTGTCCCCTCTTTCGAGTTGCTCCTTCGAGTATTTTATATTTGCGATGCAGGGTCTTGTCTTACCAATTTTCCTTGTGGAGACCAGGAGAAGGCAGGAAGGATGGTGGGAAGACCGTGAAAGCTACTGTACATGCATTTGTGTGGTTGGAATTTGATTTTGGGGCTGCACGCCTGCGCTTGACCGTGACATGGGCCTCGTTCACTTTGCAAAAAATTTGAATCCGATGAATAGTACCGTTTTCGTCTTATTTGATAAATATTGTCCAATCGAGGACGTACTAGGTTCAAAAGATTCATCTCGTGATTTCTAACTAAACTATGTAATTAGTTATTTTTTTACCTACATTTAATACTCTATGCAAACGGCTAAAAATTAATGTAATAGAGAGAGAGTGAAAAAACTTGGAATTTGGATGATATCTAAACAAGGCCATGGTACGGAGAAAGGGGGCTGCTAGCTGGTGACTGTGACTAGGGTTGTTGATGGTGCATTAGTTTATATATATACGGATAAATACGCTTGATCGAGACATCCGCTATAATCATGGGATGTGAAAATCACAATGACAACTAAATTCTAAGGACCGGTCTCGTCGTATATTTTCCAGTATATTGCATTTCTGCTGCTTCTATAGATATGCTGATGATATAGTATCCCACATGACGTCCACTTTAATTTATTTAAGGCTCCATTTAGATCACCTTTAGATTATATACTCTCTTCCTCGTTCTTTCTTACATGTAATTTGCTTACATACGTTATATCTACGTGCATAGCAAAATGGATGTACTCCAAAAGTCAAAGCGACTTATAATTTGGAACGAATGGAGTATGTTAGATTTGTTCTAAATTAAATATTTCTAATTTGGATCATTAATTTTAAAAACATGGAGTTTCACAACATATATATTATGAAAAAAAAAATACGTAGTACTCCCTCAATTCCAAATTATAAGACGTTTTGGATTTTCTAGATTCATGACTTTTGCTACGCATCTAAATATATATTATGTCTAGATACATAATAAAAGATATGAATTTAGGAAGGCCAAAATGTCTTATAATTTGGGATGGATAGAGTAAATATAAAACATAAATCTTATGTTGTTAAGCTATTCATTTTACTAGAAAATGATTAATGGTAAGAGTTATAAATATTTGACTTAGGACAGACTTAAGTCAAAACAGAGGGTGTAGTTTTCAAATAAAATAATCTTTAGGCGATCCAAACACTCTAGACCAACAAATCTATATCTCTTATTATAGAAAGCAAAATCCTACTACACTTATATACCATAGTGTTCATCCATGACATCAAAGTAGCTAAACAATCGCATATTGAAATACCTCCTCAACATGTGCGTGCGCAGCACTCGACACACCTTTGATGGAGGGGGAAAAGGAAGAAAACGCAAAGAAGTCCGTCCATGCATGACCATCGTTTATCTAGGCTTCAACAACTTCGAACCCTAGTGGCGGCGACCGGGCACTATTTTTTATCCTAAAGATTTTTTTGATAAGGGTATGACATCACCATAGTTTTTATGGATATTAATTGTACTGACACCTAAGCGTTTTGTTGATGTGGCTAGGTAGTTATTGAAGAGAGAGCAAAAATCATAGAAACTGGGTCTAAGTTAGAAACCATGTCTACACGAGAATCAAGAGATAAAAGGATGTGATTGGTAGAGAATGTATGTGATTAGATAAAAAAATGTTCCATAGAAACTATCCATTAGGATCATGGGTTCTATACACAGTATCTATGAAGATTAATAGGTATAGAATAGCATTAGCACTGCCCTAAGGCAGTTAGTGGAGCACTAATACTAGTCTAGTTTCACGTGCCCTCTGGGCCTTTCCATCCGAGAAGAGGTGTGTATTGTTTCCTGTTCCACACGTTGTCAGGGCTTCTCTAACGCTGCCCTTTTACTAGCAGCCTCAAGTATCACATAGGATCGGATAAAAAAAGTAGGTGCTTGTCGGTACCAAAAGTACGGGGTACCCACACCCATCGCTAGTAAAAAACTAAAACGACTGACACAGCAATAAAAGGTAGCTCGCCTCGACCGCGCATCCTGTCCGCCTCGTACGAGGCCCGCTCGACGGGGCGCCTCGACCGCGCTCCGGCTCTGACTCGTACGAGGCCCACTCGACGGGGCGCCTCGACCGCGCCCCATCCCGTACGGCAAGCTACCTCGATGGCGCTCCGACCCGCGCGAAGCTCGTCCGCCCACTGGGAAAAACTCCGACTCGCGTGAGCCTGGGTCGAGTGCCTCGACTCCTTCTCTTTACCTACCCCAGGACAAAAGCCATAGCATTTAATGCGGTTACCTACTATCACCTATCGGCATGGCTGCGACCAGGATCGATGTGGGAACAATGCCCGTGTCAGGTCTCACTGTTTTACCACCCATCCCATGATGGGAGGTGAAACCCGTCACTATACCCACCTTATCGCGCACTGTTTACCATCAATCACCCTCGAGGGAGGATAAGACAAAGCCCGTTCTCTGCAATCTCGGGGATTCGACCTTATCCATCCGGTCTCGACCCGACCTCGACCCAACCTCGATGCTCGGCACAGTTCAACGACAAGGGAAGGACGGTATGGCACGGCACAGTTCAACGACAAGGGAAGGACGGTATGGCACGGCGCTCCGGGTCATTTCCAGGGCACGTTGCTACAGTCAACTCAACAGGAATCGACCAAACATCACCTCAAGGCTCCCCGTCATCCTGGCCTCCTCTCGCCCTATAAAAGGGCAGGCCAGGGCTCTACGAGGGGAGAAAAAAAGGAAGCACCCGACCACACAACAACAGACAACGAAGAAAAACGAGAGATCGATACCTCAAGCAACCACCCTTGTCCTTTTTTCCTCTCTTTGAGACTTGGGCTCGGCGCCCTCTCTCGCATGCTTGTAACCCCTACACGAGCACTTCGGTGCAAGGAAATACAAACTTCTTCCCCCCGCTGGACGTAGGGCCTTCTTTTGCCCGAACCAGGATAAACCCCCGTGTATTCTCCTTACATCACCATCCAGGAAAGAGACACGCAGCATTTACTCGTTGGTTTAGGACCCCCTCGGGTCCGAACACCGACAGTTGGCGCGCCAGGTAGGGGATCGCTGCGTGCCAAATGTCGCTTTCTTGCCTTTTTTCCTGGATGGCTGACCCCGAACGCCCTATTCCATTGGCCACGGTGATCTGGTTTGGGAGTTTGGAGTTCATGTCGCTTGGCCATGGCTACGATATGGTCCTACTTCCCCCCAGGCACCCATCCGACGAGGACTACAAGCTCTCCCAGCTCGGGGGAGCAATCCGCCGGCACCGTCGCTCTAGGCGGGCGTGGGCCGCCCGACGACGACGAGCCCGGCACAACCACCGTCTTCACCTCGCAGAGGGCGATGGGGTCCCTGTTGATTACGGATAATCTTCAGTCTACCACGGGATGCCCCACGGTAGTAGAGTTTCGGCAAGGGTTACGTTTAGACTGCGATCTGGATGTTGAGGAGCAAGACGACAACCTAGACAAAAGATTTACCCAGGTTCAGGCCGCTCGGAAGCGTAATACCCTACGTCCTGCTTCTCGTGTTATCTGTGTTCTCAAGTATCGGAATACAATGAGGTGCTCAGCTCATAGATCTGAGGACCGATCTAGGGCTAATTGAGTTGAAGATTAGATGCGTTCTAGGGGGGTCCCTGGCTGCTTTATATAGTCAGCCGCCAGGGTTACAGAGGTCGGTTACACCAAGTCGTATCCTAGGAGGACTCGAGCTATCCTAACCGATAAAGACTACTTGCGGGACAAGCTTCCTTGTACGTGATCCGAATTGAGGTCGGTTACGGACCACACCTCCGTCTTGATATCCAGCCCACCAGCCTGGTTGGCAGCAAGCTGGGCTTCGCCTGGTCTGGGCCGTCTTGCCGAGCAGTCCGAGACTACCTATGAGGGTATACGGGGTCTATCCCCCCACAGCTAGTCCCCGAGCGCCATGTATTCTGATGCGACACGCCATTTTAACCTTCTCTGAATAGTGAGGCTTGAGTTCTTGACATCTCCGACCACTGTTGTCGCCGGAGAAGTAGGTTGTCCGAAGAATGTATGGTGCTCTTAAGAAGAAAGAAAAAGATTTCCGTCCCAGGAAGTGTGCCCACTTGTATTTCTAAAAAGAAATGTAAGTGCGTCTTGAAGTGTAGCATCTTTGATCATCAGAGGCGTAGTGGTCGAAAAATAAGCACATTCACCGCGAGGTGAAGTGTGCCCACTTAGTCCCCGAGCCTGGTAGTAGGTGACGTAGGCACGTGGTGTCAGGGTCTAAAAAGAATTCCCAGTTAAGTTGAGAATCCAATCGTCATACAGGCGATACGAGATGCATCGGCAGGTGCATCGTACCGATGTAGTCCCCGAGCTTGCTGGAAGGCGAGGTATGAGCCTTGTAGCAAGGTCCAAATGAGAAAAAAATATCCCAACTGTATGCGAGTTGCCAGTCACATGTAGTTGAGACGCAAAGTCCCCGAGCCGTGGTCGGAGAGTGGTTGAGGCAGTCCCCGAGCATAGGTCGAGGAGCGAGCGACGAAATCCCCAAGCCGTGGTCGAAGAGCAGTCGAGGCGCGAGCGACGAAGTCCCCGAGTCATGGTCGGAGAGTGATCGAGGCAGTCCCCGAGCACTAGTCGAGGCGCAAGCGACGAAATCCCTGAGTCATGGTCGACGAAGTCCGTGGTCGACGTGGTCCGTGGTCGTAGTCCGTTCCCGTTATAGGGAAGTGGATCCTGCCGTCGTGTCCCTTAGGATCGCTCTGGAGCTAGACAACGACGCTGCTGAAGAGCTCCAGGCCTCCTCTGCTCCTACCGCCGCAGCCTTGGTAGAAGACATGGTGCTGATCGAAGATCCTGTAACGACAGACGGTGGTCAGTAGGCAGCCATGTAGAAACATTATGTATGAACAATATGTGTAGGAGTTAAACAAAGCACGAGGTGCTCAGAAACTCGTTATGGCAATGTATATTTCAGGCGTTTACTTAAGCGTGTGATAAGTATTTTGCCGTTTCTAAGTTTTACTTTATGCATAACTAAACACATAAAGTTTATTTTGAAAGTATGTGTCGACATCCAAGTTTTATCCTTGCTCTCGAAGCGACTAGCTCAGTTAGGTGACCCAGGGACGCACTAGTGAACAGCGCGATGCGCCAGGATCACTAGGTACGATCCTAAGTACCGTTAGAGGACAACCATCGGATCTCCTAGTGCTGAGTAGCGCGGAGCTGTAGCACATCGACAGAGGACCGAGACGTGGTGTCTTGTCAAGTCGTTCTCGGCGAGCAAGAATAAAGTTTGGATGTGACATAT
This sequence comes from Saccharum hybrid cultivar R570, assembly GCA_038087645.1. Classification (NCBI taxonomy): domain Eukaryota; kingdom Viridiplantae; phylum Streptophyta; class Magnoliopsida; order Poales; family Poaceae; genus Saccharum; species Saccharum hybrid cultivar. The sequence continues at coordinate 1,929,542 of JAQSUU010000543.1, forward strand.
GCAGGGTGCATGTATGCAAGGTGTGTACAAAACCCTTTTAAAGAAGATTGCAACTGGAAAGCAGAGAGAGATGAAAACTTCCATTATATAAAGAAATAAATTAGAGGTGATGAAATACATATCTTAGGATTTACACGTGGTAGCGTATGAGCAGCTCTATGTGCCATGAATTAGGCTCTTCAACACCTTCTAATGTCTCCAACCGATAGGATGTTGGGCGTGTGACGGCCTTTACCCTGAACGGTCCTTCCCACCTTGGTGATAGTTTATGGAGGCCATCGGTCTTTTGAATCCGATGGAGCACGAGATCACCGATCACGAACAAGCGTCCTCGGACGTTGCGATTATAGTAGCAACGTACGGCCGCTAAGTACTTGGCAGTCCGAACACACGAATCCAATGCCTGTTCTTCTTTAGCGATGATGTCGACATCCCTGGCAGAGTTGGAAACGTCTTCGTTGTAGTAGGCGACTCGTGGTGATCTGAATGCAACTTCAGCTGGTAGAACAGCCTCGGAGCCGTATACCATGAAATATGGTGATACTCCGGTATTTCGACTGGGTTGGGTGCGCAGTCCCTAGACCACAGCAGGGAGCTCCTAGAGCCACCGACCAGGTTTGAGAACCTTGTCCGCCTGGTAGACTCGCTTCTTGAGAGCGTCGAGGATCATTCCATTTGCTCATTCTACTTGACCGTTTGCTCTGGGGTGAGCGATGGAGACGTATTTAACTTTGATGCAGTTGTCTTCGCAAAAGTTGAAGAAAGCATCGCTTGTGAATTGTGACCCCAGATCGGTGATTATAGAGTTTGGGATGCCAAACCTATGGATAACCTCGTCTAGAAATTGTACGGCCTTCTCAGCGGTGGCTTGCTTGACTAGTTTGTACTCTATCCACTTGGAGAACTTGTCGATGAGCACGTAAACAGAAGCATAGCCGCCGGGTGCTTTTTTGAAAGGACCGATCATATCCAGTTCCCAGCACGAGAAGGGCCAAGCAACTAGAATGGTTTGCAAATCATGTGCTGGGACATGGATCTGCTTAGCAAACATTTGACAGTTTGCGCATCGCCGCACATAATCTTCGGCGTCAGTAACAGCTGTAGGCTAGTAGAAACCTGCTCGGTAAGCTTTGCCGACCAGCGTCCGAGAAGCTGCATGGTTACCGCACATACCCTCATGGATCTCTTTCAAGAGCTCGAGGCCCTCTTTCTAGGTAATGCACTTTTGGTAAATGATGGACCTGGGTCCTTTTCGCATTAGTTCATCCCGTCATCTAGCAGGGCGTAGTCATGGGCAATGCTGAAGAGGTCCTCCATGGTTCTCGGCTGCCGGAGCAGTAGCGCCTTTTGTAGATCATGACCTCGTGGCTGGACGAGGCCGTTGATAAATGCATCGACGGCCGTCTCCGGAGAGATGTCGGTCACCCGGTTCCAGGTTTTCGAGAAGCGCCGGATGTACTGCCGCAGAGACTCCTTGGGGCGTAGTCGGATCTGCTTGAGGGCGTACTTGGAGCCGGGCTGGACGCATGTCGGCTTGAAGTGATCGATGAACATCTGACGAAGCTGTGCCCAGCTGTGGATGGATCCCGGACGTTGACGGAGCAGCCACGTAGTGACTGTGTTGTCGAGCACCACCGGGAGGTAGTTAGCCATGACGTATTCGTCGCCGCCGGCTGCCTGGATAGCAACTTCGTACAGCGTGATCCAGTGCTCAGGATCTGCTTTGCCGTCGTAGGACTTGATCTCCGATGTTCGAAAACTCTTTGGCCAGATTACAGCCTTGAGTGCTTCCGAGAAGGGAGGGATGCCGCCGAGGTTCCTGCGTGCGCGATAGCGCTCATCAATTCACTCGCGGAGATCGCGACGGTTAGGTTGGACCACCTCGTCGTCGTGTTGTCCCTGTGGGTGTGCGCGCTGTCGGTTGGGCTGACCACGGTTATGCCTCGGGGCATTGTTGTGATAGGCGTTACGATCGTCGTTGTAACCGTAGCCGCCGTCTTCTGCGTAGCGCAGCCGCTCACGAGCAGGAACACGTCTTTCGTTGTTGGAGGAGTTGTCACCCCCGCTCTCCGATCGCTGATCACGCTGGTCGCGGTAGCGCCGAGGACGGCGAGACCGGTAGGATGATGACATGGAACCTATGGAGCGGAGGTCGTTGACTTGGTCCTCTACAGCTTCCAGGAATCCGCGGATCTCAGCGACGCCGGGTGTGTTCGGAGGTAGTTGGTTCAACTTCTCCATGGCAACAGCTATGTTTGTCGTGGGTGTCTGGTGGACGGGCGCGTTGCCGGCCACGTTGAGCTCATCTCGTAGGTTGCGACGCCATGGGCGACACTGTGGTTGTTGCGCCTCTCTCCTCGCACCTTGATTGACAGGGGCGAGTTTGGCAGCGCGACGGCGATCTCGCTCGGTGTTGCGTTCTTCGCGTAGTCGTCTTTGTTCATCCGTCTCATTTTGTGGCGGTGGCTCGTTGTCGCTGACCACGAAGATCATGTCACCAAGACTCGGGAGGTAGCTGGTGAGATCAAGCATGGTACTGTCGGGGTCAACGTGATGCTCGGAGGCCATCAGAGCGGAATCGTCGTCCGGACCCTTGTTCCCCTGGACTTCCTCCTCGGACATCAAGGTGTTCGTGCAGTCACGGGAAGGCGAGGGTGTGAACTGGATCTGTGCGAGCAGATCTGACAAGGTAGGAGAGACCAGCTCGGTTTCCTAAGGTATGGGATCTAGAGTCCGTAACTCAACCATGTTGATGACGTGCGTTGGATCTACCGGGACGTGGTCCGCGCGTAGTAGTCCGGCGTGATGACGCTGAGTACTGCGGGAGTACGCTGCGGCTGTGTTGTCCATCCCGAAGGGAAGGACTGTTCGGTTGACCGCATGCGTTGTAGATGCATTGGCCGGAGCCGTTGTGGTCTGCGGTCTGTGTGCTCTGCGATGTCATTGTCGGCGAGGAGCGAGACTTGGGCGTCGTGCTTCGATGAACTCGTGCAGCAGCACGGGCCGTGGGGCTTGCATGCTGCGCACGGATGAGTCGTACCGAGGAAGTAGGTGACCCAATCTGCGTTGGCGGACCACCCCCTGGGATCTTGTTGGAAAGAGGGAGGGTGGGTTTCTTACAGCGGGTGCTCGGCGTTGGTTGGGATCTAACCAACGAGGGCCGTTAATTGGATCTGCAGCGCGTGCTCGGCGGACGTGGCTGCGCTGTCGTGGTCGGACAGGGGTGAAGCCAGAGAAATCTGGCTCTTGGTGAAGCTGGTTGCGAGCAGTCTCGACTAGATCCAACATCTCCACCAAACCACAACCCTGTCGGTCGATTAGCTCAATCAGATCTGAGTTGTCAATGTGCCTCCTCTGGTAGCGAGGAAGCTGTCTTCGGGGGGCCTGGGCGGCCATCTTCTCCGTGGCCACTGAGGGCAACACGGAATCTTGCGCAACTGGTGCTGGGACCAGCGGCGATGACCTTGGCGCTGTGACCGAAGGTGCAGCAAGCGGTGTTGTGATCGGCTGAACAGCAGGTGGTGCTGGGACCATCCTGGACGCTCCTGAGGACGTGAGGGCCGTAGCTACGCTCGTGGTCCAGGTGAAGGATCCGACGGTGAGCGTGTAGCCGGCTTGGAAATCCATGGAAGCGGGGAAGGAAACCATCTGGATCGCCTCAAGATCTAAAACACCAACCCCTACCTGGCGCGCCACTGTTGATTACGGATAATCTTCAGTCTACCACGGGATGCCCCACGGTAGTAGAGTTTCGGCAAGGGTTACGTTTAGACCGCGATCTGGATGTTGAGGAGCAAGACGACAACCTAGACAAAAGATTTACCTAGGTTCAGGCCGCTCGGAAGCGTAATACCCTACGTCCTGCTTCTCGTGTTATCTGTGTTCTCAAGTATCGGAATACAATGAGGTGCTCAGCTCGTAGATCTGAGGACCGATCTAGGGCTGATTGAGTTGAAGATTAGATGCGTTCTAGGGGGGTCCCTGGCTGCTTTATATAGTCAGCCGCCAGGGTTACAGAGGTCGGTTACACCAAGTCGTATCCTAGGAGGACTCGAGCTATCCTAACCGATAAAGACTACTTGCGGGACAAGCTTCCTTGTACGTGATCCGAATTGAGGTCGGTTACGGACCACACCTCCGTCTTGACATCCAGCCCACCAGCCTGGTTGGCAGCAAGCTGGGCTTCGCCTAGTCTGGGCCATCTTGCCGAGCAGCCCAAGACTACCTATGAGGGTATACGAGGTCTATCCCCCCACAGTCCCTCGGTCTGGCACCCCCCAGCCAGGCGCCAGCCTAGACCTCCTTGTGGAAGGTTTGGGAAGGACGAGCTTGACTGAGGGTAACATGCCAACGGGAAATCCCGCCGCTCCCCCGTCCGGTGAGACACCACTGTCCGGAGCATCCATTTCGGCACGGACAGCAACATCTCCATCACCATTCCCGTTTGGGCTAGATTCGGCTGCTCGGGTGTACGCATCTTTCGTGAGCACTCACATCAGTGCTTATGAGGAACTCCCCGGGCACCATCTACGCTCCACTCCGGACCTCGTTGCATCCACACCGGCCTCTGATTATCTGGACTCTACAGAGACACCGGACACAGAGCCCCATGTGACTGCTTGTCAACGTCGCAACCCCAGTGACGATTTGCAACGGCCACACATTCCCCCGTCATACTACTACTTTGGCGCTCCTAACTCTGACTCGGCTGACGACACCTATGATCCGACCCACGAATGCTTCAACATCGACGTTGAAAGCACTTCGGAATCAGAGGACAAAGAGCCAGTCGAAGGAAGGTACACGCCACCCCATGTCGAGCTTCCTACTGAGCGAGACGATCCTCAGTTCCTTGCGGATCAAGGAGCACAGCTCGAGCAAATTCGCGAGCTGCAGGACAGGCTTGACGAGGAACGGGAAAACCTGGGCCTACTCCAACAAACCCTCGAGCGCGAGCGTGCGGAACACGCACTTGGCGGGAGAGCTCGCGAAAGAGCTCGCGACGTCAACCGTCGCATCGACGAGGACCGGATGGTCGACCCCCTGGTTTTCGCTCGAGCCAGCCAGAACATCATCGCCCGTTGGGCTCGGGATGAAATCCGAGAACTCCTCGAGACCGCCGCCATGCAGCAGGCCGAGAGCTCCGCCTCGAGGCGACGCGAGGCAGCCTCGGAGCGGATCATCCAGCCCTCCCGACAGGAGAGAGAGGCCTCGGTTCACCCCGAGCCTGCCCGGCGAAACCGGGTAGCTCCGGCCCCTGAGCTCACCAGCAACGACCACGAGCCTCGAGACACCCGTGGCAACATCATCGAGCGCCGCACGCGCAAGCACGGTGACGGCGTGGCTTGAGGCTACCACGTCCACAGGGGCGAACGCTATGACAGTTCGGAAGATCGAAGCCCTTCACCCGAGCCTCTGGGTCCTCGGGTTTTCAGTAAGGCTATCCGTGAGACGGTGCTCCCGGCTTGGTTTCGCTCCCCCACGACTCTCACCAAGTACAACGGCGAAACCAAACCCGAACTTTGGCTCGCTGATTTCCGCTTGGCGTGTCAGCTGGGCGGGGCCACCGACGACCGGGTCATCATTCGACAACTCCCCCTGTTCCTCTCCGACACCGCCCGAGCCTGGCTCGAGGATCTCCCACCTCGACAGATCCACGACTGGGACGATCTCATGAGGGTGTTTGAGGGAAATTTCAAGGGGACCTACATGCGCCCTGGCAACTCGTGGGACCTCTGGAGCTGCAAGCAGAAACCAGGTGAATCCCTCTGGGATTACATCCGACGCTTCTCCTGGCAGCGTACCGAACTCCTCAACATCACTAACTCCGACGTAATTATGGCCTTCCTCTCCGACACCACCTGTAAAGAGTTGGTCCGAGAATTGGGCCGTAACACTCCGCTCACTGCCAACGGGTTAATGGACATTGTCACCAACTTCGCCGCCGGCGAGGAGGCGGTTGGTGCAATCTTTGGTGGCGACCCGGAGAGGGGGGAGCAGAAGGTCGACGATCCCGCAAGCTCCACCGGGGGCTCTAAGAGGAACAACCGCAAGAAGAAGAAAGGCCAGCAGGGCAAGCTTGAGGCCCCGGCCGACGAGCTCGTCGCTGCTACCGAGCACAAAAAGCCTCAAGGCCTCCCCGGTGGGGGCGTCTTCGACAAAATGCTCAAAGAGCCGTGTCCCTACCACAAGGGACTTACTAACCATAACCTCGAGGACTGTCATATGCTTCGCAGGTACTTTGGGGGTGCCGGCGTTAAGAAGGACGACAAGAAGGAGGACCCTAAAGGCGACGACAAGGACGGGGAATTCCCCGAGATCCATGACTGCTTCATGATCTACGGAGGGCCCTCGACCCGCCTCTCGGCGCGCCAGCGCAAGCGAGAACGGCGCGAGGTTTTCTCCGTACAAACGACAGTCCCCCACTTCCTTGATTGGTCTGCGGTGGCCATCACTTTCGATCGTGACGACCACCCAGACCACGTCCCCGACCCGGGAGTCTATCCGCTCGTTGTTGACCCCGTCATCGCCAACACACGCCTCACCAAGGTGCTCATGGACGGCAGAAGCAGCCTCAACATCATCTACTCCCAGACCCTCGACCTTCTGGGGGTCGGGAGAGCGCGCCTCCAACCTAGCGTCGGGGGCTTCCATGGAGTCATGCCAGGGAAACGGGCGGAACCCCTCGGACGGGTCGATCTGCCCGTTTGTTTTGGCACATCGGCCAACTTCTGAAAGGAGACTCTCACTTTTGAAGTGGTCCGATTCCGTGGAACGTACCACGCTATCCTGGGACGCCCATGCTACGCCCCGTTCATGGTGATCCCGAACTACACCTACCTCAAGCTCAAAATGCCGGGTCCAAATGGTGTCATCACTGTAGGGCCCTCGTATGAACATGCCTACGAGTGCGACGTCGAGTGCGTCGAGCACGACGAGGCTATTTTGGAGTCGGTGATCTTGGCTGCAGACCTCGACGGTCTTGCCAATGCGATTCCCAACCCAAAACGCCATGCCGGCAGCTTCGAGCCCGCTGAAGATGTCAAACTCGTACCCCTCAACCCCGCTGATCCCAAGGGAAAGGCACTGAGCATCAGTGCCACCCTCGATCCTAAATAGGAAGCAGTGCTCATCGACTTTCTCCGTGCAAACGTCGACATCTTTGCGTGGAGTCCCTTGGATATGCCAGGCATACCCAGGGAAGTCGCCGAGCATGCCTTGGAAATCCGGGCTGGATCCAAACCGGTGAAGCAACGCCTGCGTCGCTTCGATGAGGAGAAGCGCAGGGTCATCGGCGAGGAGATACACAAACTGTTGGAGGCCGGATTCATCAAGGAGGTTCATCATCCCGAGTGGCTAGCTAATCCCGTATTAGTTAGGAAAAAGAGTGGGAAATGGAGGATGTGTGTAGACTACACCGGTTTAAATAAAGCATGTCCAAAAGTTCCCTTTCCTTTGTCACGCATTGACCAAATCATTGATTCCACTGCGGGATGTGAAATTCTCTCATTCTTAGATGCATACTCCGGCTACCACCAAATCAAAATGAAGGAGTCCGACCAGCTTGCAACTTCATTCATCACCCCGTTCGGCATGTATTGCTACGTTACGATGCCCTTCGGTCTTCGGAACACGGGGGCTATGTACCAGCGATGCATGCAGCATGTTTTCGGAAAGCACATCGGGTCGACCGTCGAGGCTTATGTCGACGACATCGTGGTCAAAACCAAACAAGCCGACGACCTGGTCAGCGACCTCGACGTCGCGTTCAAATGCCTTCGGGCAAAAAACATCAGGCTCAACCTAGAGAAATGCGTCTTTGGCGTCCCACGAGGTATGCTCTTAGGGTTCATCGTATCCAAACGTGGCATCGAGGCCAACCCTAAAAAAATCTCTGCAATAACCAAGATGGGCCCCATCCAAGATCTGAAGGGCGTAGAGAGGGTCACGGGTTGCTTGGCGGCACTCAGCCGTTTCATTTCGCGCCTCAGTGAAAAAGCACTCCCTCTGTACCGTCTCTTGAAAAAATCAGAGCACTTTTCCTAGACCCTTGAGGCTGAGGAGGCTCTCACAAAACTCAAGGCCACACTCTCTAACTCACCAATCCTCGTCCCTCCGACCCCGGGTGAACCACTCCTACTCTATGTCGCCGCGACATCACAAGTAGTCAGTGCTGCCCTGATTGTCGAATGGGCCGAGGAGGCACATGCCTTGCTCGTCTAGAGGCCGGTCTATTTCATTAGCGAAGTGCTCTCTGAAACCAAGAGTCGATACCCACAGATCCAGAAACTGCTATATGCCGTCATCCTAACACGGCGCAAGCTCCGACACTACTTCGAGGGTCACCCGATTACTGTGGTTTCTTCTTTCCCCTTGGGAGAGATAGCCCAGAACCGGGAAGCCTCGGGTAGGGTTGCCAAATGGGCAGTCGAACTCATGGGCGAGACCTTGTCCTATGCGCCATGAAAAGCTATCAAATCACAGGTGTTAGCAGATTTCCTGGCTGAGTGGACCGACACCGAACTCCCCCTGCACAGCTTCAGGCGGAGCTGTGGACCATGTACTTCGATGGGTCGCTGATGAAAACGGGAGCGGACGCGGGCTTGCTCTTCGTCTCACCCCTCGGGGTTCACATGCGCTACGTCATCCGGCTTCATTTTCCTGCGTCTAACAACGTCGCCGAATACGAGGCGCTCGTCACGAGATTAAGAATCGCCATCGAACTCAGGGTCCGACACCTTGACGTTTGAGGCGACTCCCAACTCGTGATCGATCAAGTCATAAAGAGCTCGAGTTGCCGTGACCCCAAGATGGAAGCCTACTGTCAAGAAGTACGGCGCCTCAAGGACAAGTTTCACGGCCTCGAGCTCAACCACATCGTGCGCAGGTACAATGAGGCCACCGATGAACTGGAAAAAATCGCGTCCAGTCGAGCTATGGTCCCACCAGACGTTTTCGCAAAAGACCTTCAGCAGCCGTCCGTGGACCTCGGGCCAAACGGAGGGGTTGGCGGGACGTCACTCGACCCTCCACCTGAGGCAGAAGCCCCCTCGACCGGGGCAGAAGCCATGCAGGTGGAAGACTCGACCCCGCCGTCTGACCTCGAGCCTGACTGGCGCGTCCCATACCTCGACTACCTTATCCGAGGGGACCTCCCCTCGGGTAAGACCGAGGCTCGACGGATCGCGCACCGGGCCAAAACCTTTGTGATCATGGGCGACAGCGGAGAGCTCTACTGCCGTAGCCCTACTGGTATCCTCCAACGATGCATCTCAAATGAGCAAGGCAGGAACCTGCTCGGCGATCTCCACTCGGGGGTTGCGGTCACCACACAGCACCTCGAACCCTCGTCAAAAACGCCTTTCGACAAGGATTCTATTGGCCAACCGCGGTCTCCGACGCTGTCAAGCTAGTACGCTCCTGCAAGGGTTGTCAGTACTATGCGAGACGAACCCATCTTCCGGCACATGCCCTGCAAACTATCCCCATCACATGGCCGTTTGCCGTTTGGGGGCTCGACCTTGTCGGACCATTGAAAAGGGCAGCTGGCGGCTTCACCCACTTGCTCGTCGCGATCGACAAATTCTCCAAGTGGATCGAGGCCCGCCCTATCACCAGCATCAGGTCTGAGCAAGCTGTGCTCTTCTTCACTGGCATTATTCATCGCTTCGGGGTCCCTAACTGTATCATCACAGACAATGGCACCCAGTTCACTGGCAAAAAGTTTTTGGATTTCTGCGACAGCCACCACATCCGAGTGCTCTGGTCAGTCGTGGCCCATCCAAAAACAAACGGTCAGGTGGAACGTGCCAATGGTATGGTCCTACAAGGCCTGAAACCCAGAATCTTTGACAAACTAAATAAACATGGCAAAAGATGGGCTGCCGAGCTACCCTCGGTCCTGTGGAGCCTAAGAACAACGTCGAGTCGAGCCACAGGGTTCACTCCGTTCTTCTTAGTCTACGGGTCTGAGGCTATGCTCCCAACTGATATAGAATACGGATCCCCAAGGTTGAAGGCCTACAACGAAAGAAATAACGACGCCACAAGATAGGACGCCCTCGACCAGCTCAAGGAAGCCCGAGATGTGGCTCTGTTGCATTCTGCCAGATACCAGCAGGATCTCCGACGCTACCACGATAGACACGTCCGCAAGTGTGACCTCAACGTCGGCGACTTGGTGCTACGGCGGAACCAGAACACCAAGGGACGGCACAAGCTCACGCCACCATGGGAAGGGCCGTACATCATCACAGAAGTACTAAAGCCGGGCACCTACAAGCTATCCAACGAGAAGGGCGAAATCCTCACCAACGCTTGGAACATTGAACAGCTACGTCTCTTCTTTCCTTAAAAAGCCTCGAGACTCTGTATTTTCTTTTTCGTCAATAAAGAATACAGCGATGTTCAAACTTTCGTTTTACAGTGAGGAAGGATTGACTCTGCACTCCCAGAATCGACCCTCCCTCGGGGGCTACAAGGGGGAACCCCCCAGTCCCCAAAAAAACTTATGCTCTTTTTTTTTTAAAAAAATTAAGAACCGCTTCTTAGATTGACTTCGCTGCAAGAGCACCCCAAGGTTCGAAAGGGCTCCCGAGTCAGGAGTATCACCTACGCCTCTGAGGCTACGGTACCTCCACTCACCCCTTACGCCTTTTAGAGGTGCAACTTCACGCTAAGGAGATCTAAATAATGGTTCCTAACTTTGAAAAAGAACATATCCCCTGTCGCTTAGATCAGGCTCTCACACGATTTACAAGGCCGCAACATCACCCAGAAGCTCGAGGGCGGTCGAGCCGTGAGATCACTTACGCCCCCGAGGCTATGGTACCTCCACTCGCTCCCTTACGCCAAAGGATGCAGCTGCGTGCTAAGTAAATCACGCAAGAACACGATCCAAACGATAAAGGGAAGAAAAGCTCGAATAAAACTAAATCAACCACGAACCGGTTTATGTTTCGAGTTTTTAGGCCTTCGAGGCCACCACGATCAAAATTCGAAATGCTAACTTATTACATGGGCCTTCATGCCCAGATTTGGCTCACAGGCCCTCATCGTCATTAGGTGGAACCACCTCGGCTTTAAAAAGCGAGGCCAGACTGAAAGCATCTAGGCCCTGAGGTTTGGTTTCGGCAATTGATGACAACGCTTTATTACCATGACTAACGTGTGTTTTGCAGAAACTTTGGTAAGTTAGGTCATGGAGGTTTTAACTGCTTTGGGCACCATGGTGTTCATGCTCCTTGATGGAAATCGTTTCGGTTTTCAAAAGAGTGACGTCAAGATTAAGGACGGTTAGTTCCGGATGTCGAGGTGTTGAGAGACATTTGGAATAGTCGTTAGGATCTTCGTTTTTTTTCTCTTTTGGCCGTACTATAAAGGGAGGCATGAGCGGGTAGCTTGACCTAGGCGAGTCCTATGTTTAGGTGTGGTGCACACTTGTTAAACTTGGCGCTAGGCAGCTCTAGAATAGCTCAAAGTTCAGTTGGAAGCAACTTGGTTCAAGTTGTGACGCGTTTCGAAGAGTTTTGGGTCGTTTTCTCATGACCGGACGCGGTCCTCGGCATGACCAGACACGTCCGGTCAGTACAGTTCCGCGGCTAGGGTTTCAGCTCTGAACACCGGACGCGGTCCTCGCGAGGACCGGACGCGGTGGTCAGAAGTCAACACGTGTCACTTGAGGGAAACACCCGATCGGACGCGACCTGGGTGTGATCGGCGCGTCCGGTCACAGTCCAGTAAGGTCCAGAGACGACCGGACGCGTCCGGTCATCACCGATCGGACGCGGTCGCGCGTCCGGTGCGAGTACAGTATGCTCCCTGCACGATCGGACGCGTCCGGTCACCCCTGACCGGTGCGTCCGGTCACTCAGTTGTTTTTCGGATTTCGACCGTTACGAGCGACCGGCGCGTCCGGTCAGTTCAACCGGCGCGTCCGGTCAGCTCGTGTTTTGCTGAGTCAGCGGGTAACGGTTCGTTTTGTCTGTGGGGTGTATAAATACATCCCCACCACCTCTTTTAGAGGTCTCTTGCTCATTTGATCAGCTGATAAACACCTTTGGAGTGCAAGGGAGTGCAAGAGCACTAGTGAGGATAGAGATTTGAGAATCAAAGCTTGAGAGTTCCTCACTAGCGATTAGAGAGTAGCAAGTGTGCATCCACTTTCTCATTTGGGCTCGTAGTGGTCAAGTGAGAGTTCTAGCTTGTTACTCTTGGTGATTGCCATCACCTAGACGGCTTGGTGGTGATTGGGAGTTCGGTGATCATCCGGCGGAGCTTGTGGATGACCCAACTCATCTTGTGAGCGGTTGTGGGTGATTCACCGCGACGGAGTGTCAAAGAATCAACCTGTAGAGAGCACTTGATCCTTGCGCGGATCAAGGGGGAGCTACACCCTTGCGCGGGTGCTCCAACGAGGACTAGTGGGGAGTGGCGACTCTCCGATACCTCAGAAAAACATCGCCGTGTTCCTTGCCCCTTTACATTCAAGCATTTACATTCTCGTATTTACTTTCATTGCTTGTTTACATTCCTAGACTTGCCATGCTAGACTAGGTTTGGAAACTAGGGTGCAAAACTTTGTATCGGTAGACTCTCTAGGAACACAAGTAGACACTAGGGGTGAATTCCGGCTTGTAGGATTTATTTCTTGCATTTAATTTTTCGAAAAGCCCAATTCACCCCCCCTCTCGGGCATCTTGATCCTTTCAATTGGTATCAGAGCCGTGTTGCTCTATTTTTAGGCTTTACTGCCTAGAGCAAGATGTCTAATGGGGAAGGACCACCTCCCACTTTTGAGGGAGACGATTTTCCATATTGGAAAATTCGTATGGAGGCGTACCTCGAAGCCATAGATGTTGGGTGCCTTAGAGCCGCAACCGAAGGGCTTCCCCCCATAAGGGATCCCGCTAACCCAAGTGGTGACGAGGAGAAGTACGACCGGTGGAATGCAAAGGCCAAAAATGCACTCTACCGGGGCTTAGGCAAAGATATCTTCAATCGCGTGCGTAATGCAAAGAACGCTCATGAATTGTGGGAAAATCTTTGTGCTCTCCATGAGGGAACTAAGAGTGAGCGTGAGGAACGCTATCACATAGCTTTAAAGAAAATTAATTCTTTTGAGATGCTTCCCAAAGAAAGTGCTAATGACATGTACACTCGCTTGAATGTTCTTGTAGAGGACCTCAATGCTCTTGGGCTCACCAAAATGAGCCAATCGGATGTTACAAGGAAGATCTTGAGTGTGCTTCCCGTTGAGAAGTATGGACACATTGTCACCGTGCTTCACCAAAGTGATCTTTCCACCGCAACACCGACTCAAGTTTTAGGGAAAATCAATGCTCATGAGATGTACATGCATATCACTCCGAAAGAGGGCTCATCATCTTCCAAGAAGAAAGACTTGGCCTTCAAAGCTAGTCATGACAAGAAGAAGAAGAAGGGCCAAGCCATGATAGTGCAAGAAAGCTCAAGTGAAAGTGATGTTGATGATGAATCACTTGCACTCATGGTGAGAAAGACCACCAAGATGCTAAAGAAGCTCAACAAGAGTGGCATCAAGTTCGATGGCAAGAAGAAGAAATTCTTCACAAGTAGCAAGAGAAAGCCAATCTCAGAGATGGATTGCTACAATTGTGGTGAACTTGGCCACCTAGCTCATCAATGCCCTAGACCACCAAAAGACAAGTACAAGAACAAGAACAAGGGCAAGAAAAATGATTCAAGTGATGAAGAAGAAGAGAAGAAGAAGAACAAGCCATACAAGAAGAAGGATGGCAAGAAGAAGGAGTTCCACAAGAAGAAGAAGGGAGGAAAGGCATACATTGTTGGTGATTGGCTCACCGACATTGAATCATCTTGTGAGTCCTCCGAAGATGAGAGCGATGATGAGAAAGAGAAGGTTGCCGCATTTGTGATGGGGCCATCATCTTCACCAATATCTTCATCACCACCTTCACCGCCTCCTTCACCATCATCGTCCACTACTCACCTATGCCTTATGGCCAAGGGTGAACGAAAGGTATAAAACCATGATAGTGATGATGATGATGATAGTGATAGTGATGATGAATATGACTCACCTTCTTATGATGAACTTGTAAAATTGCTAAACAAATACACTAAAATCATAAGAAGAACTAGAAGTGAAAATGATGATCTTCAAAATGAAAATGAATCACTCTCATCCAAGCTTGAAAATATTCAAAAGACTAGTGATGAGCTTAGAGTTCAAAATGAAGTGATGTCTTCCACTCTCAAGGAGCTCAAAACCTCTTATAAAGAGCTTAAAGATCAACATGATAAACTTGAGAAGAAGCATGATGAGCTCATCACTAGACATAATTCTCTAAAGGACAAATACACCACATTAAAAATTGACTATGATAGTCTTGTGGTTGCTAATGAACTTGCTCTTGAGACACATGATGCTACTAACCATGTTGTTAAGTGTGATATAGCTACATCATGTGATGACTTGATCATTGAAAGCATTGAGCGAGGTTCTAGTAGCAAAGGCAAGAGTGTGGTTGAGTCAAGCAACCATGATGATTATGCCAAGATTAAGAGTGAGAATGAGAAGCTTGCAAATGAGAACAAGAAGCTAAAAGGTTTGATGGCTCTTGAGAAGCAACCAACAAATGAGTCACTCATTGAAGAAAACAAAAAGCTCAAGCAAGAAAAAGAGCATCTCAAGACCGGCCTAAGCAAGTTCATAAGAGGCCAACATTTGCAAAGTGAGCTCCTCATGAACACCGTAATGAAGATGGATAGAAGTGGTATTGGGTACTTGGCAAATCAAGAGAAGAAAGCAAAAGCTCAACAACAACAAAGCAAGTCAAAGCCCAAGCCAAAGAGATGTGTTGAGTGTGGTCAAGAAGGTCACTTTGCTCATGAATGCAAAACTCCACCACCATAACCCTTGCCCAAGCATGCTAGACCCTTCGCCTTCAATGCTCATTATATGCTAAGAAAAGATTCAAATGGAAAGATGAAAGTCATGTTTTTGGGTCCCCCAAACAAGAATAGGCCAAAGAAAATATGGGTTGCCAAGTCACTAGTTGAGAAAGTCAAGGGCCCCTCTCAAGTTTGGGTCCCTAAACAAAAAGCTTGATCTCTTGTGTGTAGGTGAACTACAAGACCGGTGGATCTCATTGGGTTATTGATAGTGGTTGCACTCAACATATGACCGGTGATCCTCGTATGTTCACCACCATTGAAGAGAATGGAATATGTCAAGAGAAGATCACATTTGGGGATAATTCAAAGAGCAAAGTCAAGGGTATAGGCAAGATTGCAATATTACATGATCACTCACTCTCAAATGTGCTCTATGTTGCTTCATTGAGTTTCAACTTGTTATCCGTTGGGCAACTTTGTGACCTTGGCTTCCAATGCTTGTTCACACCAAATGAAGTGGAAGTTTCAAAGATAGATGACAAGCAAGTGATATTCAAAGGCTTTAGATACAACAATCTTTATCTTGTTGACTTCACCTCCGAAGATGCAAATTTGATGACATGTTTGTTCACCAAGACCTCACTTGGTTGGCTTTGGCATAGGAGGCTTGCTCATGTTGGAATGAACACTCTCAACAAGCTATTGAAGAAAGAACTAGTGAGAGGATTGAAGGATGTGAAGTTTGAAAAGGACAAACCTTGTAGTGCATGTCAAGCGGGCAAACAAGTTGCAAACACTCATCCAACCAAAGCTTTCATGTCAACTTCAAGAGTGCTAGAACTTCTACACATGGATTTGTTTGGGCCTACAACATACAAGAGCTTGGGTGGTAATCTCTATTGTCTTGTGATAGTGGATGACTACTCAAGGTATACATGGACTTTCTTCCTTCATGACAAATCCGAAGTGGCAAATTGCTTCAAGAAGTTTGCAAAGAGAGCTCAAAATGAATTTGAAGTCAAGATAAAGAAGATTAGAAGTGACAATGGGAAAGAGTTTGACAACACCAACATTGAAGCTTATTGTGATGAAATTGGAATCAAGCATGAGGTCTCTTCAACCTACACTCCTCAACAAAATGGTGTAGTTGAGAGAAAGAACCGAACTTTGATCACCCTTGCAAGAACAATGCTAGATGAGTACAACACTCCGGAGAAGTTGTGGGCCGAGGCAATCAACACCGCAAGCTATGCTTCAAATCGCCTCTTCCTACAAAAGTTTCTTGGCAAGACCCCCTATGAGTTGCTTAATGGGAAAAAGCCGGACGTCTCTTTCTTTCGGGTGTTTGGTTGCAAATGTTACATCTACAAGAAGCGTCAACACCTAGGGAAGTTTCAAAGACGTTGTGATATTGGTTTTCTTGTTGGTTACTCATCAAAGTCTAAAGCATATAGAGTATTTAACCATGCCACCGGTTTGGTTGAAGAAACATATGATGTGGAATTTGATGAATCTAACGGCTCCCAAGGAGCAATAGAGAATTGTGATGATGTAGGTGATGAACCCTTGAGGGAGGCCATGAAGAACATGCCGGTGGGAGACATCAAGCCAAAAAATGATGATAACGATGTACAAATTGTTGATCCACCATCTTCATCACGTGTGCCTCAAGATAATGACAAGAATGAGAGAGTTGAAAATGAAGACACTTATGTCTCTCATGATCAAGCCGAGGCACAAGCTCAAAATGTCGATGCTCTCCATCCACCTCCTCAAGTGGTTGATAGAAGAAACTCACCACTACTTCAAGCACATCCACAAGATCTCATCATAGGGAGTCCTACAAAGGGAGTAATGACTCGATCCCAAAAGCTAGCTTCTTTTGTTGAACATCACTCTTTTGTCTCTTGCGTTGAACCTAAGAATGTAGAAGAAGCTCTTCAAGATCCGGATTGGGTGAATGCAATGCATGAAGAATTGAACAACTTCACCCACAATCAAGTATGGACACTTGAAGAGCATCCTAAAGGTGCAAGAGTCATTGGAACCAAGTGGGTGTTCCGAAACAAGCAAGATGACCAAGGCATAGTGGTGAGGAACAAGGCAAGACTAGTTGCAAAGGGGTTCTCTCAAGTTGAAGGTCTTGATTTTGGAGAGACCTTTGCACCCGTTGCAAGACTTGAAGCCATTCGTATCCTCCTTGCATATGCATCACATCATGATATGAAACTATATCAAATGGATGTGAAAAGTGCATTCTTAAATGGCTTTATAAATGAACTAGTCTATGTTAATCAACCTCCCGGGTTTGAAGACCCTAGATATCCTAATCATGTTTATAGGTTGTCCAAGGTGTTATATGGGCTCAAGCAAGCCCCTAGAGCATGGTATGAGCGCCTCCGGGACTTCCTCATTGAGAAGGGCTTCACCATTGGGAAGGTCGACACCACACTATTCACCAAGAAGTTTAATGGAGAGATCTTTATTTGTCAAGTATATGTTGATGATATCATCTTCGGATCAACAAATGAAGATTATTGCAAGGAATTTGGTGAATTGATGTCGAAGGAGTTCGAGATGTCAATGATTGGTGAGCTCACATTCTTCCTTGGATTTCAAGTAAAGCAAATGAGAGAAGGGATTTTCATCTCTTAAGAAAAGTATACCAAGGATCTTCTCAAAAGATTCAAGATGGAAGAATGCAAACCAATCAAGACCCCAATGCCATCAAATGGACATCTCGACCTAGATGAGGGAGGTAAACCGGTTGATCAAACTCTCTACCGTTCTATGATTGGTAGCTTGTTGTACCTTACCGCATCTAGGCCCGATATCATGTTTAGTGTGTGCATGTGTGCCCGCTTTCAAGCGTGCCCTAAAGAACCTCACCTAAGTGCCGTAAAAAGAATCCTAAGATATCTTAAGCTCACCCCAAGCATTGGTCTTTGGTATCCCAAAGGAGCTAGATTCCAACTAGTTGGCTATTTCGATTCGGACTATGCCGGTTGCAAAATTGATAGAAAAAGCACATCCGGAGGGTGCCATTTGCTTGGAAGATCTTTAGTATCTTGGTCATCTAAAAAGCAAAATAGTGTGGCTTTGTCCACCGCCGAGGCGGAATACATTGCCGCGGGGGCTTGTTGTGCACAAATCTTATATATGAAACAAACCCTCCTAGACTATGGAATTGTTCTTGAAAAGGTGCCACTTTTATGTGATAATG
Organism: Saccharum hybrid cultivar R570; assembly: GCA_038087645.1. NCBI lineage: Eukaryota > Viridiplantae > Streptophyta > Magnoliopsida > Poales > Poaceae > Saccharum > Saccharum hybrid cultivar. The sequence goes on from JAQSUU010000543.1 coordinate 1,947,663, forward strand.
AAAGTGCCGTTAAAATTGCTAACAATCCGGTACAACACTCTCGCACCAAGCACATTGATATCCGCCATCACTTTCTAAGAGATCACGTTGCTAAAAATGACATATCATTAGAAGGTGTAAGAAGTGAAAATCAATTAGCGGATATCTTCACTAAACCTTTGGATGAGGCAACTTTTTGTAGGTTAAGAAGTGAACTCAATGTGCTTGATTCTAGTAATTTTAAAAAATGAGCGTGTGTTGTCCCTTGCATTGCATTGTATGATATGCCATGTTTATTTTATCGCAATGTTTTTAGGGCTTGGCTAACACGGTTACGATAACCCTTCTTTGGAGGAGTGAAAAAGCCTAACCGTGGATCAAACTTGACAAGCATTCTAGTTTTACCTTCTTGTATTGCATTGCATATGCATGGTTGTTGTTCTTGTCGTTTCTTTTCGGTTAAGCTTTGAGCAACCTCTGTGTTCGTCCATGGATAGAGAGAGCATTTTGATGCTCCTAAAGGTTCAAAAACTCTATTGCATGGCCATACGTTGCTCCTTGGGTGTTTATTGCCTATTTTCTTAAAAATAATACTAGCCTAGGGCAATCTATTTTTTTAAAAAAAAATTTGAGGGTTTGAGTGAGGTCACTCATATCGTGTTCCAATTGGTGTTTATTTGTGTCTTTTTGAATTGGAACCTGATTGGGAGAAGTCGCGTCGTTGTTCGGAACGAAGAAGGGCGAAGAACAGTGACCGGACGCTGGACCAGACGCTGCACCGGACGCAGTGATACTTCACCACCGCGTCCGGTCCCGGCGTCCACCAGCGCGTCCGGTCATCCAGAAGACCAACTCCAGATCTACTGATCGGACGCTGCACCGGACGCGCCTCTGTTGACCACCGCGTCCGGTCCCAGTTACCACCACCGCGTCCGGTCATTCGTGACGATTTCCCGAGCTCCCCTCGACCGGACTCTTACCGCGTCCGGTCAGTCCTCACCGGACGCGTCCGGTCACTCTAGGAGCTTACTGGAGTGTGACCGGACGCTGCACCACCGCGTCCGGTCATAATGACCACCGCGTCCGGTCGTCACGCGTCGAGCGGATCTGACCCTTCATATAACGGTTCGTACTCGGTCGTTTCTTCTAATCCGCCCGAGATTTTTTTCCGCCGCCGCCGCGCCATCTCCTCCGTCGCAGCCTCCGCCGCGCCTCCGCCGCAGCCGCCGCCGCGCCTCAGCCGCGTCTCCTGCCCCGCGCCGGCCCTCGCTCCCGCGCGCGCCAGCCCTGCCCGTGTCTGCCCATGCCAGCCGCACGCACGCGCCACCGCCGCCCGCTCGCCACCGCCGCCCGCTCGCCACCGCGCCACCGCCGCCCGCACGCGACCTTGCCGCCGGTGAGCTGCGCTCCTTGCTTGCCAGCATCATCTCCGGCAGTGGGCTGCCTCTCGCTCACCTCCAATCGATCTTCGTCGAGTTGCCCTAACCCTAACCCTAGGGTTCGCGTAACGTCGTTCGATCGTTCGTCGTCGAGGTTTTGTCACGCGTCGTCTTCTTCGCGAGGTTGTTTCGCGTCACCTTGACCTCCTCGCTAGGGTTTGCCGTAATTCTTTCTTTTAATCCTAATTGCATCTTGTTTCGGCAAATCAGAGCTCGTCCGGCGATTTCGGGAATCTCGCGATCTAGGTCACCTCATCTTGTCACCGTCGTCTCGTCGATCCGAGGTAGCTTCACGTCTCGATTCTCATCGTATCACATATGCTTGCTATCTCTAGGGTTTCGTACCTTTTAGTTGTATATGTGCTTATAGTAGATCTCTCTATTCCGTCGTTGCAGCGAGTCTGTCCGTGTGTCGGGTGAGATCAGTTTGCTGAATCCGAGGCCAAGCCTGCGGATACGGATTGAGGCCAAGCCTCTCGAGTGACAGTTCACCATCTTTCAGAGGTTTTCAGTCAGTTTGTCAGCATGGTGCGTTGCAAGAACGCCGGTGGTGCTCCTGGTGACGGGGACGACAGTCCTCCTCGTCGGTCTGAGATTGCACGTGGGAAGCGTATCAAGGTCATGGCCAGAAAGAAGAAGAAGACACTCACAGAGGCAGAGATTGCTCAAGCCGTGGCAGATGCAGCAGAGCAGGCAGAGAGAGGTGGCAGGAGCAGTGGCATACGCATAGGCGAGCGTCGCTTTCATCTTGAAGGTCGACAGCTCGGCATAGAGGCCACTGAGGGTACTGAGGATACTGGAGCTACAGAGGGCATGTCAGTTGATCCACCTCCAGAGGTTCCAAAGGCCACAGAGGCTCCAGAGGCTATAGAAGACATAGAGGAGCAGCCAGCTCAGTCTCCACCACGTCGCCGCTCCACACGCGCACGTACTCAGGTGACTCCTAGGCTAGAGGGCCAGCGTCGTGGAGCACGTCCTCCACCCAGAGCTAGAGGTTCACCCCCGGTCGAGCACTTTGACTTGAGGGGTGCTACAGCACGTCAGGTGCAGGGGTTGAGGTTCGTGGAGGTCAGTCGGTGGTTTCCGCCTGTGAGGGATCCCAGAGCTTCAGAAGGCTTCTATACCCCACTTCAGGAGGATTTCTACAGGGCTCTAGTTGACAGCGGTATTACTTTCCGACCACAGAGGGTCTGTCGACTTGAGTCACTAGTTGAGGTTGTGGGAGAACAGCTACGTCCGCACCTGTCCTTTCTGCCAGGCTTGCCAGATCTTCTTGGACGGACAGGTGCATACTGCGGCACATGGGTCAGAGAGTTCTATGCTTCACTATGGATTGATCCTGACCATGATTTCATTCACTTTGCATTCCGAGGCCGCGATCACCGTCTATACAGCACCAGAGTGCGGGAGATTCTCAGACTCCCAGCTTCCAACACGAAGATACATCAGCTGTGTTTTGGTCAGACTCCTCCACCGAGACGCCCTCATGGCGGTGCAGTGCCACCTACAGACTTGGTTCGACCCTGCTTCCGTGAGCCTTTTGGCGAAGGGTCTCGTCGCACGCCTGCCAGTTTTGACACCTCTTGCCAGAGTTCTGGATGCTATAGTCAGACGCACTCTACTTCCCAGACTTGGCTACAGAGAGGGACTGACTCGGATGCAGCTATGGGTTGTTCACCACCTCCTCTCACAGACACAGTTTGACATTTGGGATCTCATACTTAGTGAGATGGAGGACACCATAGCTGAGGGCTTCAAGGGTAATCATCAGCTGCCCTATGCACACTGGATCTGCTTCATTATTAGATCATCCATTCAGCTACCAGCAGAGATCCGAGCTGAGATATCAGATACTACTACTACTTTCCCTGAGTATGATATCCGTCAGCTTTGGGCTTCAGTCACTAGAGATCAGGCCCCAGTGCCAGGACAGCGTGTGCGACCTGAGGTTCCTGAGACAGCAGCTGAGCAGGACGCCACAGTTGATGAGCTTGCAGAGGCAGAGCTTGCCGATCTTGACGCTCAGCCTGCTGATCTTCCTGAGGATGTGACATCTGACAGCACTGATGAGGACTACCAGCCCATCCCCAGGTACCGGCCTCCTCGGTCTCACGACCACGAGGCCGGTGGCTCTGGTTCAGCCTCCCGCACAGACCCTGCCATGGTGGCGATACTTGAGAGGTTGACCCAGGCACAGGAGCAGCAGCAACAGCAGATACAGCGACAGGCTCAGGACACAGCTGCAGCACTTGCACAGATTCAGGCTCGTCAGGACGAGTTTCAGCGATAGCAGTACGAGATTCAGCGACAGAGTGCAGCCAGTCAGCAGCAGTACTTGGATCTCCTGCGCCACCTAGTCAATGTTGGGGTTCCTCCGCCTCCTTCTGTCCTGACTTCTGCTTTACAATCCAGTGATCCATCGAGTCAGGGACAGCCGGGTTTCCAGTTCACATCTCCACAGCAGCAGGTTCCCCAGTCATTCCAGTCCCCGAGCTTCACGCCTATTCATACAGGGTTTACACCTTCAGACCAGCCTCGCCCTCATCTCCTGACAGGCACACCCTTCCGTGATTTCAGTGCTACCTACAGCGAGTTGACTGGTCAGCCGACGCCCTCGCACACTACCTTTGCTACTTCTTCAGGGTTGTCAGCTTCAGAGGCAGCTATTCCTCCAGTGACAGGGACTGGTACTACAGAGACTCTACCTTCGTCAGTTGCCTCGACAGATCCTCCTGCTATTGGCTCGCTACAGGCTCAGGTCACTCAGACGGATCCTCTTATTGCCACTACGACAGTACCTGTTCCTGTCATTCAGACCCAGACAGTTACACAGCCACATGCTTCTTCAGAGGGTCAGCCAGATAGCTCAGATTCCGAGGGAGATTCTCTACACTTCGTGATTACTCCGCGCACCTCGGCACCCGGCACGACTTCGTCTGTCCCCCCGTCAGATCCTTAGATTAGTTTTTTGGCGCTTGATGCCAAAGGGGGGAGAGAGAGTAGTTTCAGGGGGAGTTTTGAGAGAGGTTTTTCGTTTTTCTTGTGTGCTACATTCATGCATCATGTTTACTTTTCAGTCATTGCATTCGTGTGACATGTCGTCGTGTGATAAACCTTGAGTCTTAATGTTTTATCCAGTCACTTTGTTAACACTTGTCACCTTTTTTAATTATAGCTCTAAGGTTGTGCTTCCGTGCCTTACTCCGATTTCTTATGAGCTATATCTGTATGTGTACTAACGTTCTTTGTCTTATCTTATGAGTACACTCTTTTGGCTTGGGGCACATAAGCAATTCCTAACCCCTTGTGCTTATTGCTTTTTTGCTTATGTGAACCTTGCATGCTCGAAAACCTCAACTCAAATCTTTTATATCTTAGTGTTGTCATCAATCACCAAAAAGGGGGAGATTGAAAGCATCTAGGCCCCGAGGTTTGGTTTCGGCAATTGATGACAACGCTTTATTACCATGACTAACGTGTGTTTTGCAGAAACTTTGGTAAGTTAGGTCATGGAGGTTTTAACTGCTTTGGGCACCATGGTGTTCATGCTCCTTGATAGAAATCGTTTCGGTTTTCAAAAGAGTGACGTCAAGATTAAGGACGGTTAGTTCCGGATGTCGAGGTGTTGAGAGACATTTGGAATAGTCGTTAGGATCTTCGTTTTTTTCTCTCTTTTGGCCGTACTATAAAGGGGGGCATGAGCGGGTAGCTTGACCTAGGCGAGTCCTATGTTTAGGTGTGGTGCACACTTGTTAAACTTGGCGCTAGGCAGCTCTAGAATAGCTCAAAGTTCAGTTGGAAGCAACTTGGTTCAAGTTGTGACGCGTTTCGGAGAGTTTCGGGTCGTTTTCCCATGACCGGACGCGGTCCTCGGCATGACCGGACGCGTCCGGTCAGTACAGTTCCGCGGCTAGGGTTTCAGCTCTGAACACCGGACGCGGTCCTCGCGAGGACCGGATGCGGTGGTCAGAAGTCAACACGTGTCACTTGAGGGAAACACCCGATCGGACGTGACCTGGGTGTGATCGGCGCGTCCGGTCACAGTCCAGTAAGGTCCAGAGACGACCGGACGCGTCCGGTCATCACCGATCGGACACGGTCGCGCGTCCGGTGCGAGTACAGTATGCTCCCTGCACGATCGGACGCGTCCGGTCACCCCTGACCGGTGCGTCCGGTCACTCAGTTGTTTTTCGGATTTCGACCGTTACGAGCGACCGGCGCGTCCGGTCAGTTCAACCGGCGCGTCCGATCAGCTCGTGTTTTGCTGAGTCAGCGGGTAACGGTTCGTTTTGTCTGTGGGGTGTATAAATACATCCCCACCACCTCTTTTAGAGGTCTCTTGCTCATTTGATCAGCTGATAAACACCTTTGGAGTGCAAGGGAGTGCAAGAGCACTAGTGAGGATAGAGATTTGAGAATCAAAGCTTGAGAGTTCCTCACTAGCGATTAGAGAGTAGCAAGTGTGCATCCACTTTCTCATTTGGGCTCGTAGTGGTCAAGTGAGAGTTCTAGCTTGTTACTCTTGGTGATCGCCATCACCTAGACGGCTTGGTGGTGATTGGGAGTTCGGTGATCATCCGGCGGAGCTTGTGGATGACCCAACTCATCTTGTGAGCGGTTGTGGGTGATTCACCATGACGGAGTGTCAAAGAATCAACCCGTAGAGAGCACTTGATCCTTGCGCGGATCAAGGGGGAGCTACACCCTTGCGCGGGTGCTCCAACGAGGACTAGTGGGGAGTGGCGACTCTCCGATACCTCGGAAAAACATCGTCGTGTTCCTTGCCCCTTTACATTCAAGCATTTACATTCTCGTATTTACTTTCATTGCTTGTTTACATTCCTAGACTTGCCATGCTAGACTAGGTTTGGAAACTAGGTTGCAAAACTTTGTATCGGTAGACTCTCTAGGAACACAAGTAGACACTAGGGGTGAATTCCGGCTTGTAGGATTTATTTCTTGCATTTAATTTTTAGAAAAGCCCAATTCACCCCCCCTCTTGGGCATCTTGATCCTTTCACAGACGGTTCCAGGCTCTTCGGCGGCTTCAATCAGCTCCACGCAGGCATCCTCGTTCTCCTCGTCTGTCTGATCCGGATCTGTGATAAAGCCCTCAGCGACGAGCTTCATGTCAAACACAAACCCTGAACGGACGACGGCCAGCGCCCTCTTCACGCCGTGATGGAGGCCGTCCCGTATCTTCTCTCGGGCAAGGCGGCCCAGCGCCACCATCCGACGGACGAAGGAGTTCCCCGGAACATCTTCCCCGGTGTCGGTGTCAGGCTCGACCCCCAGGGCGTCACACACGGTGGTGATCACGCCCTGGAGTAGTTGGGTCCTCCAGATCTCGGCTTCGAGGAGGCTCTGGAAGGAGTTGGCAGAGGATTGGGCCTCTCGGTTCTCCCTCTCCAGCTCTGAAACACGACGAACAGATTAATACCCAACGCAAGGCCCTCCGCATCATGGCCGTAACAATCACACTTACCCTCGATGTGGGTCTGCAGGCCCACAACCTCGTCACGAAGCCTCCCGCAAGTCCGCTCGAGCCCAAGGAAGGCATTGTCTTTGTCACCAATGGTTGCCTTTAGCGCCTCGATCTCTTGCCGAGCAGACTCGAGAGCTGCGTCCTTCTCTTGGACGTCTCCCTTCAGCGTCGTGATCTCGTCCTTCAGAGCATCAGAACGAGCGGTGGCCTGCTCGACCTCGACGTTGAGGGTGTCGCGTTGACGACTAACCCGCGAGACATTCTCCTTGAGATCCTTCACCCGTGTCGATAGGGGCTCGAGATCCCTGCAGGCCTGGGCAGCCTCCTCCCGAGCCTTGTCCATGCCAGTGCGCATCACGGCCTCGGCCGCCCATGCCTGCATCGCTTCCTCTTTCAGCACCACGTAGGCGACGCGCAGCTCGGCCATTTCGGCGTTCCGATCGAAAAGCCATTTCTGGGCCTCCTCGGCCAAGATCCGTTGCTGAGACAGCGTGGCCCACACGCCACTCTCATCCCGGATGAAGAGTGACTTGCGGCGGGAGTGCTCCTTCAGCTCCTGAACGCAATTCAAAAAAAACCAAAAAGGTTAAAAAGCCAAGGGAAAAAGACACCAAGAAAACCACGGAAAAAGCCAACGGGTCGATCGTACCTCGGTGGCATCCCCCATGCTCCGCACGGCACCAGACGCCACTTGGAGCAACCGATCAAGGTGCCGGCGGACGCCCTCGAGGTACTCCCATCGGTGCACTTCATCTTTGTCGTTCAGGACAAAGATGGGCTCGGCGTCGGGGTTCGCGGCGTCCCTAAACTGGGGCGACGGCCCCCCCACCTCGGTATCTCTGCCTCTGCCCGCGCTATCGCCAGCGCGGTGATGTCGGGCTATGACGACAATGACCCAGCCGGGGCGTCTCCCGGTCCCGCGGAAGGACCGGCCACGCCCGCAGTTTCCGCCTCTCTGACGGCCGTCGAGGCACCGGCCTGATCCGCGGCTTCGCCCCCCTCGACCCCCATCACTTGTTTCCCTCTGTCCAGGGGGGTGTCGTCGGGGGGAAGGTCCACGACCATGGGTGCCCGCCCCCCTAGGGGAACTGGCCCTTCAACCGCCGGCGCCTCCGGAGCCAGCGCCTCGACCGAAGACGGCTCCGGTACCCGTGCCTCGACAGTAGGCACCCCCGGAGCCGGCACCTCTTCTTCCGACGCTCCGGTCAGGGGCTCGACCGCCCCGCCCTCCACCATACCCACTGGCTCGGCCAACGGGTCTTGTTGCGACGGTGACCCGCCCACCAGGGCCGCCTCCTGCCCCGACACCAACGCGACCTTCTCTATGATCACGTCAGCCCCCGCTCGCTCCGCGCCGCGGACGGGTGCCTCGAGCATCGCGACCTCGACGGCAGCCTCGACCGACGCTGACGACCTGGGCCCTGCCTCGACCGCGCCGGGCGCCACCATCTCCGCCGGTTCGGACCCCTCCATGGTAGGGTCCGTGCTAGTAACCACCGTGGCGTCTGCTGGTTCCTGCCATTGTCGCAGGCGCCCCCTCGCAGCCTCGACCTGCCGGACCCAGGCCGCATCCTGCTCTGCCGTCCGGTTAAGGACAATGGAGCTGGCCTGCAGCGACTTCACAGGGGTAAGCCCCATTGGCTCCGCCTTCCGCTTTAACCTGCAAAGCGAAGAAACGTCAGCCAACGGACCCTGAGAAAGGCAGGACAACCGAGCAGAGACGCTTACCCGGAAATTGGCACCAAGGGCCTCGACCCCGTGCGACCCGAGCCTCCCGGGGCGGCCGATTGTGGCCTCGCAGCGGCCTCACCAGCAGGCCGGGCACTCCTGGGGGCCCTAACTGACGCACCGCCCTACGCCTTTTGTGCCTCCGAGGCCAGCTGGCCTCGGGTTCTCACGCCTGCCGACGCCGCCGCCGATGACGACGCTGGTACTGCCGTCCCAGCCCCTGCCCGAGCTTGCGGGGCCTGGGCTGGTGCGGACGTCCCCGTCGACCCCTCTTGATGGGTCCGGGGTAAAGCGGCCCCTCCCGTCGAGGGGCCCGTCTCCTTCTCCGTTTTCTCCTCCTCCTCGGACTCCTCAACCACGACGACCGAGGAGGACGCCCCCCTGATGGGTTCCACCAGAGGGCGAACGTCGGGAAGATCCCCCAGCCCGGTCGCGGTCTCATACCGCGACAGGGCGTCATCGTCCTCACCGCTGCTGTCGTCGTCCTCCCCCGAGATCGTCTCGGAAGGCGACGGCGCCAGGGGGACCCCATCGATAGTCTGCTGGCGCCGGAGCTTCTTCAACGCCACCGCCTCTTTGGCCTTGCGGATTGCCCGCTTCTTGGCCATCTCCTTGGTTTGCTTCTTCTTGGAAGCATGCTGGCGTCGAGCCTCCCGGGCGGGCCGATCCTCTGGGACTGGCGGACGCATCTCCCGCAGCGCCGACAAATCCTACGCGCCGGCCTCGACCAAATCAGCGAAATCCAAAAATAAACGAAACTGGCAAACCTACTAATCCTACGATACATACCACTGGCTCGAACCCTTCGGTAGGTCTCATGGGAACCCGGTTAGCCTCCTCCACCTTGAAGTTCCTGACCATCCGACGCGCTCGTCGGAGGACCTCCTCAAGGGAAAGGGATTCGTGGGACATCCGGGTCCCCTCCAGTGATGCCTCCGGAGTCATCTGGTCGAGGCGGAGACGACGCCGGCACAGCGGCATCACCCTACGGCGATGGAAGGCCACGGCCACCGCCGCAGCCGTCAAGCCCCGAAGGCGAAGCTGCTGCAGCGCCGCCAGCAGCGGGTCCAGGCATGGCTTCTCGGCTTCCGGCACTCCGTATGTCCAGCGATCTTCTCGAGCGGTTAGCACGCGGCCGGTGTACCTCGACAACTGATTTTCATCGTTGCGGAGGTAGAACCAACCCTCGTGCCACCCACTATTCGAAGAGATGAGGCGAGCCGAGATGTATAGATCCGCTCGGCTCGACCTCACCTGCAGGACGCAGCTCCCTACTCGGGCCGCGCACAAGACGCCCTTCTCCCCCGCCTTCTTGGCGAAGAGCTCGGCCTTGAAAAGGTGAAGCCACAGGTTCCACTGCGGCTCCACCCCAAGGTAGCCCTCGCAGACCGCCATGAAAATGGCGGCCTGCGCGACGGCGTTGGGGGAAAGGTGGTGAAGCTCCACCTGGTAGTAGTGGAGGAGCGCACGCATGAAGACGGACGCCGGCACGCCAAACCCCCGCTCGTGGAAGCAGACGAAGCTCACCACGTACCCCTCCGGGGGCGCCGGCTCCCGGTGGGCAGGGGGCGGCGCGATCCACTCCGGTTGCGACCGGCTCGTCCTCGGCCGCAGCAGCCCATCCTCGACCAATTCTTCCAACCTCCTCTTCGTCACCGAGGAGGCGGCCCAGTCGTCGACGGGGAGGATCTGACTCTTTCCTGCCATCGGTGTTGTCGAAAGGGGGGGTGGACGAAGAGGACGCGGTAGCGACAGCGATGCGGGCGCAGAGCGTGATAAGGCAAGGGTTGTCTGAGGCAGAAGAATGCAGGAGCGCAAGGGAACGGAGGGGAACGCAGACCCCCAGGCCTTGATTTTATATGCCCAGGCGGAAGCCCAATAGCCACGCGAAAAGGTAGGAACAGTTTCCCGCATTAAATGCGCCCACCTAACCGTTTCCTTATATCTCGCAGGAGTCGGGCACGTGGCCATCCCCCATGTAGTAACCGTACACCACGTCACCCACTACCGTGCCGATCTCGCCTCCCCCAAAAGACGCGCCCGGCTAACGGGCGGGGGAGGGATCCGCGGACGGATATTCCCAGATATCTGGGAAACGGGCCCCGAGCCCGGTATAAGCCTCGAGGGAGCGAAAGCTGGCCCTCGACCAGGGTTCGACAGCTGCCCTCGAGCAACAGAGTTAGGGACGACCCAGGGTGCGCCCGTACATGGCCAAGGGCTCGAGCCACGCTCTCAAGGCACCCCAGGACGTATTCGAGGCCGAAGGAGGAGGTTATCGTAGGAATCCCCCCGGGGGAGGCATCGAGCCCTCGAATCCTGTCGCAGGGAATCGAGATCCACATGACCACTCCTTGGCATCTTTGAGAGCGCCTCCGGGCCACTAGCCGACCCCTAACGAACGGGGCACGGGCTCTCACTCGAATTCCCCCGCTAGCAGCTCACCGGAGATCATCGGAACTCGCGCCCAAACGAGGGTAGTATGGCGTTCTCCACCCCTCCTCCTTTTTTCGAAAGGGAGCGTGAGGGTCGCACAAAAGACAGTCGGGACTCTGATCGACCTCGTGCGCGCGAGGCTCGGGGGCTCAACCGCAGAAACCTAAGCCTCGGGGGAACGAAAGCTGGCCCTTGACCAGGGTTCGACAGCTGCCCTCGAGCAACAGAGTTAGGGATGACCCAGGGTGCGCCCGTACATGGCCAAGGGCTCGAGCCACGCTCTCGAGGCACCCCAGGACGTATTTGAGGCCGAAGGAGGAGGTCATCGTAGGAATCCCCCCAGGGGAGGCATCGAGCCCTCGAATCCTGTCGCAGGGAATCGAGATCCACACGACCACTCCTTAGCATCTTTGAGAGCGCCTCCGGGCCACTAGCCGACCCCTAACGAACAGGGCACGGGCTCTCACTCGAATTCCTCCGCTAGCAGCTCACCGGAGATCGTCGGAACTCGCGCCCAAACGAGGGTAGTACGGCGTTCTCCACCCCTCCTACTTTTTTTCGAAAGGGAGCGTGAGGGTTGCACAAAAGACGGTCGGGACTCTGATCGACCTCGTGCGCGCGAAGCTTGGGGGCTCGGCCGCAACGAATCATCCCCCAATAAAACGAAAACAAGACCTCGGAGGAGTCCCAGCACTCCACCGAGGCCTCGGGGGCTACACTCGGCGGGTGCGCTCGCGCGCCCCCACTGGAAAAATCATGACGCTACGACTCCAGTTCGAACAAACCTCTGGGAGAGTGATCACACACTCGCCCAAAGGCTCGGGGGCTACTGTCGGTACCAAAAGTACGGGGTACCCACACCCATCGCTAGTAAAAAACTAAAACGACTGACACAGCAATAAAAGGCAGCTCGCCTCGAACGCGCATCCTGTCCGCCTCGTACGAGGCCCGCTCGACGGGGCGCCTCGACCGCGCTCCGGCTCTGACTCGTACGAGGCCCGCTCGACGGGGCGCCTCAACCGCGCCCCATCCCGTACGGCAAGCTACCTCGACGGCGCTCCGACCCGCGCAAAGCTCGTCCGCCCACTAGGAAAAACTCCGACTCGCGTGAGCCTGGGTCGAGCGCCTCGACTCCTTCTCTTTACCTACCCCAGGACAAAAGCCATAGCATTTAATGCGGTTACCTACTATCACCTACCGGCATGGCTGCGACCAGGATCAACGTGGGAATAATGCCCGTGTCAGGTCTCACTGTTTTACCACCCATCCCATGATGGGAGGTGAAACCCGTCACTATACCCATCTTACCGCGCACTGTTTACCATCGATCACCCTCGAGGGAGGATAAGACAAAGCCCGTTCTCCGCAATCTCGGGGATTCGGCATTATCCATCCGGTCTCGACCCGACCTCGACCCAACCTCGACGCTCGGCACAGTTCAACGGCAAGGGAAGGACGGTATGGCACGGCGCTCCGGGTCATTTCGTCGTCTCGTCTCCCACGACGCCATGATGTCCAGGGATGGCCGGCCATTCCCAGGGTACGTCGCTACAGTCAACTCAACAGGAATCGACCAAACATCACCTCAAGGCTCCCCGTCGTCCTGGCCTCCTCTCGCCCTATAAAAGGGCAGGCCAGGGCTCTACGAGGGGGAGAAAAAAAGGAAGCACCCGACCACACAAACAACAGACAACGAAGAAAAACGAGAGATCGATACCTCAAGCAACCACCCTTGTCTTTTTTTCCTCTCTTTGAGACTTGGGCTCGGCGCCCTCTCTCGCATGCTTGTAACTCCTACACGAGCACTTCGGTGCAAGGAAATACAAACTTATTCCCCCCGCTGGACGTAGGGCCTTCTTTTGCCCGAACCAGGATAAACCCCCGTGTATTCTCCTTGCATCACCATCCAGAAAAGAGACACGCAGCATTTACTCGTTGGTTTAGGACCCCCTCGGGTCCGAACACCGACAGTGCTCTACACTTATTACAGTGATTTGCAGAGAGAAGATGATCTATGCTAAAAAAGAAAAGAGAGAAAAAAATAAAGGTGAGGTATAATAAAAGAAAAAAAAAGTTTCTTCGCAAACCTGATAGTTTGCACTGTGTGCCCTCAGCTGTCTCGCAAGGCAAGAAGACGGCAAGATTCCCCTGCCACAGCACGCAAGGCAAGTCGGGGTCCGCGCGGCGGCCGCGGCCGCAGGAGATCCCAGCAGCAACACGGCGGCGAGATCCAGGAAGATTCCTGCAGGCCACCCCACCAGAAGCAAGGAAGGAGAGGTGCGTCGCGTCGCGTCGCGTGAGCCGTGAGCGTGCGTGCGTCCCCGCGGACCCAAAGCCAAAAGGCCAAAGCGAAGCCGCCTCCGGCAACCGCGCGCCACCGGCATCTCTCGTGCGTGGACTCGTGTCTTGGGCGCAAAAAAAAAAAGAAACCCTCTCTGACGGTAGGACCGACGCGCTTGGGGACCCAAATATCGTGTGCACGGGTAACTTTCGTGTTTGTATATGTCAAGGGGAAATGGTGGAAAAGTGATCATCACCATCATGGCTATATTGGTCCAAAGAGGCCAGGACGGAAACGGAAATCAGCACTCAGCAGAGAAAGGATTCCTGAATTTCGAAGCAGGGGTTTGTTTGGTTCAGATTTCTCATATTATCAATGAGTTTATGATTCTAAAAATGCAGTGCTGATGGACTAGGGTTTTTATCCGTGAAACTCTATAACACGAGACCTTTGATATATAGAATGGAGATGAGAAATTGTGAAAGCTATTAGGCTCACTAAAACAGCGACAATGACGTATTGGAGCGTACCACAAGTGAGGAAATTTGATAGCGTCGCTATGTCTATAGGTAATGACGTTATCCGAGCGAATAAAGTTATGCGTGTATTTTGTCGTCATATAGTTTCTTTCGAGCCGCGGATTGGCCAATATGCATGCATTGTCGCACGGGAAAAAACATGCTCTCAACTACGTCGATATGTTTATTGCGCGTTTTCTTTACTTTGCTATTTGTTACACCTTAGGATCACTGCTGGACCTATGCTATGCCATGCAATTTCTAAATGGTAATGTTAACAACAAAGATAATCTGCTTAGCGCAGCATGAGATACAATGATTAAATATGACACAGAGAAATGATATAATATTAGGTACATAAAATAGCAAAGTCGAAAATAAAAGAACCACGGTAGGCCAAGAATGCCAAACTATGCCAAATGAACGAATGTCAAGATCAAACATCAACTCATGACTGTACCTTTTTTTTTGACATTCAAACACCTAATACTGTAGTGACGAGTTGACGACCAACAACCTACAGGGGTATCGGTGTAATTTTCCTCTTTCACCTGGTGCAAGCCTACAAGTCTGCAATCTTATTCCAACATATAAATACCGCCGGCTCCCGGCCAAGCTCCCAAATTCCATTCCGGCCCCTGCCTTCTCCGCCTCCTCCGCCTCCGCCTCCTTCCGGTCTCCAGTTGTCTTCCTCCCGCCTCCTTCCGGTCCCCTCCCGGCGCAGCCTCTCCCGCCCCCTCCAGCCAAGCGAACCCTAGGCGAGTAGGCGGAGCCACCTTCCACTCTTGCCCGGGAGGGGAGACCAGGATGGCGGCGACGTCGGCGCCGCCCGCGAGCGCCCACGCCCACGCCAACGGCAACGGCTCCCTCGCGGGGGTGGCGGCGCCCGTGGGCGCGCCCACCAACCCCATGGCGACGGCGCTGCTCACCGATCAGTACCAGTTCTCCATGGCCTACGCGTACTGGAAGGCCGGGAAGCACGCCGACCGAGCCGTGTGAGCGCCCTCTCTCCCCTGCCCCGCTTCGTTGCTGTGCCGGCCCGTGTCTTACTTGTTCAGCGGTGCCGGTTGGATTGGATCGGGAGGTCGTGATCTGGCGTGAGGGTGGTGAGCGGGACGGTTTTTCCGTGCCGGGTTAGGTTTTGAGGGATGGGGCTTTCAGGGCCATGTATTGGCGGAGCTCGGCCCCTCCCTGCTGCAATTCCCTTGTTGCTGTTCTGTTGCTAATGCGATGCTCTCGTTTTCGGTTCTGATTGATGTGCTGGGAGCGTTTGTTCTCGTAGGATCGGTTGTTTGATATTGCTGATTCCCCCCCTCCTCTTATTACTTACTCACCGTTGTGGGTTAGCCAGTGTTCTTTACATCGTGGATCATTGATTGTTCAGAGCATTTTATTTATTTTCTACTCGGTGCTCTTGTTTTGCTCTGCCTTTGGGGACCCTTTTTCGTGTGTAGTTAAATTTTTTCTCTTGTTGCAGCAGTGATATTTCAAGCATCTCTTCGTCTCGACGTCTACTATTCGTCCTTTATGTTTCTGTGTTAGTACATTTGTTGTATGTCAATATGCATTACTTTTTGCTAATACAATGTTGCCTATGTAAAATATGAGCAAGTGGGATGTCACCTTTAGTATTTTGATATGTGCTGTTCTGTGTTCAAACCTTCATGGCTCAACTTTGTATTTCTCCACTAAGCCCTTTCCATTGTGCAATTTTAATTGCTCCTTGTCGATGTTGGTATTTATCTGTTTTTATTTGTTTGGAGTGGACGATGCATTCATTTGGGATTATCGTGCTCTTGTTAGAGGTATATTCTGCAATTGGTGTTAGTTTATCCTAAGTTGGGTTTAGGAGCCAAATGTTTTTTTTTTCTACTTTTCTAATTGTATGCCTTGGATAATTTTCACAATTTGCACACTACATTGACACATTAGTGTATTTTAAATCGTGATGTAATTTAGGCCCTGTTCGCTTGTCTTAATCCGCACTTTTCAGCTTGTTTTTTCAACCGGAACAATGTTTTTCTCTCGCAACAAATCAGCGAACAGTACTTTCAGCCATGGCTTTTTAGCGAAGCGAACGTGGACATTTGAATGAAGACAAACAGATGAATGACATTTACTGCTCGAGTAAACAAATAAGTCAATCAATCATCTTTGGATTTTATATTTAAAATTTGCTGATGTAATTCAAAGGGTACGTGGACATTTGAATGAAGACAAACAGACGAATGACATTTACTGCTTGAGTAAACAAATAAGCCAATCAATTTATCTTCGGATTTTATATTTAAAATTTTCTTTGGTCATCCAAGGTTTGAAATGTGTACAATGACAAACGTATGCAAGAAAGTGACTTTGACTTAAAGCAGTTGCATATTTTGGTAGCGGAAAACTCCTTTTCTTTAGAGAAGAAACAAGGTGATCATCATATTTGTGTTGCCTGCTAGCTCAGGAACAGGGGAGTGTTTTTACGGGAAAAATAGCTATAATTGTGGCATTCAAGGAATATTCTGGGAAGGTACCTTGAAACTACACTAGGCTGTTTTATATATTGCTAGTATACAGCATGACAGTGCAAAATTTATTGATGGATGTTGAGCTAAACAAGGAACTTTGTGTGAAGTGATCTTCTCTATGTCTTGGAACGTAGTCATAGCTCTTAACTAGGACATTTCAAACCAATTGCTTTGCCTTTATCAATGGTCATATGTGCCTCATACCCTTAAGTTTCATATGGGATAGACCTTGCTTGTGTGCATTATATTAAAACGTTGTTTGTCCACAGTATTAAGATATTTGTCGGCTTCTGAAAAAACAATGTTTTTATTTTACCACAGCAGCTCCTTAGATTGCACCAGAGATGCCCCCACGTGTCTCCAAATAAAGTGCGGCCAATCTTAAAATAATTTTTATCACAATTTTAGGGAAAATTTAATGCAAGTGGCATTGTGGCAAGCTAATGGTAGGCCATGGTATAATTCAATCAAGCGAAGTTGGGAAAGTATTTCTTTCCATTATTCTCCTTTTTGTTATTATTCATCCTCCATTATCTTATATGAATACTACTGTGTGCATTTCTACCATGTGTTCCTTTACAACAAATTGTTCCTTGCATGTTGTTTCTTCTGTATTGTTTTTCCATTCAAGGTTGAATGGCAAAACTCTTCTTACCTGCATAACTAGAAGCTATTTGTTCATGGAGATGAAAACAATAAATGATCTAAGCTGATCGCTGCAATTACCAGGCCCTGGGTGCGTGTTGTCACCATCATATTACAGCTAATAGAATGGGTGGTGGCAAAAGGATAATGCTGGATTGAGAATTTCTGATGTCTTCCTTTGGGATTTGATATGTCTTTGAATTAGTGTGCTGGGTAGTGGGCAGTGGGTACTCAGGCTTGACTTGGAGCTTATGGTCATGGAACTTCAATCTCCCAGCAAATTTTAAAAATCATCCATCTATAATGAATCCAGACAACTGGTGGAAAAAGATACAAGAATCTCTAATCCTTGGAACTCACGAGATAGTCTTTGGCATTTCATGGGAAGCTGGGAACTGACTACTTAGTAGCAACTTGAATGTTCATCCAATGCAGCCCATCTTGTTGCATTTTAGTCTTAATACGATCAAGAAAACACTTTATGTCTGCTTCCTCATGCAAGTGCTAGTCCTCCATGAACCTTCTGATTTAGTTTCAGTGAATGCAAATCTATGGATGGCAATAATGTATTACAGCTAACAGCTTTGTCAACTTAATTCTTATTTGAATCCTTTTCCATTCACAGGTTTGACCTGTACTTTAGGAAAAATCCATTTGGTGGGGAGTTCACTGTTTTTGCTGGCCTTGAGGAGTGCATCAAATTTATTGCGAATTTTAAGTTCACAGAACATGACATTTGTTTCCTGAAATCAGTCATGCCAATGTGTGAGGTATCATCTCATCCATACATGAGTAGTCTCTCTTTCTTCCCATGATTCTGAGATAGGTTGCTGGGTTTGCTGAAAATCATGCCTTTTAGTCACCACCGATTAGCATGAACTAGAAAGAATTGGCTACTTCAAATGGAGGAAGCAGGAGTAGTTTTAAATGCACGTGCTGTGCCTTGGATCTTTCGTTTTTCACCTAACTTTTATGAACACTCCTTATTTGGTTGTTTTCCTGCTAAATGTTCATTTTCTGATGTAAACTACAATTCCTAGGATGCGTTCTTCGATTATCTCAGGGAAGTTGACTGCTCGGATGTAGAGGTGTACTCCATTCCTGAGGGATCAGTAGTTTTTCCAAAAGTGCCCTTAATGAGAGTTGAAGGTCCAGTTGCTGTAAGTACGAAGACCTCACCAGTTGTTGTGACATGTTTGCCATATGAGCATTGACCAGAATTTTGAAGTGCCTCTGATAACTTACCATTTGTATTACACCATCAGGTGGTTCAACTTCTTGAGACTCCATTTGTAAATCTTATCAATTATGCCTCTTTGGTAACTACTAATGCTGCGCGTCATCGTCATGTTGCTGGAAAGTCAAAGGTTCTGTTAGAATTTGGTTTAAGACGAGCACAGGTGTGATATTCAATTATCCATCCCTTTTCAACTGTCATTGTAAAACATTAGTATTTCTATGTTAAAATATTGCTGTGGATTTATTACTGCAGGGACCTGATGGAGCAATAAGTGCCTCAAAATATTGTTTTATGGGAGGTTTTGACGCAACCAGGTGGATTATTTTGCATTTATAGTTTATAACTAAAATCCAGCATATTTATGATCCTTGCTCTTTATAATAATGCTTGAAGAAGTATGCTTTCAGTTATCCTTGCATAATTGCCTTTTTATCCTCACCATAAAAATATTTTGCCCCCAAAAATGTTAAATGTGTTTACCTTTTGTTCAATTTTTTTTTTGCAGTAATGTTTTGGCTGGAAATTTGTTTGGCATACCACTTCGCGGAACACATTCCCATGCTTTTGTTAGCTCATATATGGTCAGTAAAGTATCCTTCCTGCTATGAATGAATGAAAGTTTACACAAATGCAGTTACTTTCGTCATTGGAGAGCATTATACCTGCATACTGTAGTTTCATTGGTCAAACAAAACCTTTGTTCTTCACTGCATTGATTGCTAGCCCCACTGTTGTTACAGTGTTACAGGATTCTGGGTAATGTGTTTCATTTCTTCTCTTTTCAACCATGCTAGTTTTTTCTTGTTATGTTCTTTTAGTCTGATGTGGAATCTATGGATTATCAATTTACCATTCCTCCTTTTCATATCATTTCTGTGCAGTGTGCACAACAGTTGGTACTGCCCCTTGCAATTTTTTCCTCGAACGTGCAGGGGAGCTGCGTATCATTGCATTAATAGGCTGTCCCTTGGATGTTCATGCTTAGATGTCTATTTTGAGAGTATTTTTCTTTGCGCCTGTTATCACAATTTGCTTGTTTCATGATTTAGTAATATACTTTTCACCCTTTCAGAGCCTTGATGAGATACCAGACAAGGTCCTCAGGAGCAAAGATGGCTCAAGAGTTTGCCAGGATTTTGTAAGTTTAGTGCAAGAGTGGCTTCAAAAGATTCAGGTATGATTCCAGAAACTTGTTACGTTGGTTTTAATTATCATGGTATGCTTATGTTACTTTTTTGGTTGATTTCAGACAGCTGATTCATTAGGTGGTGTATTTGGTGATACAAATAAAAGTGAGCTGGCTGCATTTGCATCCTATGCATTGGCTTTTCCAAGCAACTTCCTTGCTCTTGTGGACACATATGACGTAAGTTGTTAGTTTGTACGAGCTTCAAGCTTTTCTCTTGTTGTTTGTACTTCAATTCATGTCTGAATGAGTAGGGTCAACTCTCTTTTCTTGAGGTTGAGTAGGTCTGAAAACCTCCCTTTGTCATTGCTGACTTCTATAATTTGCTGTTTGTCTTTCTTGTTAGAGAAAGTGTTTCTATTATCTTGGGCTAACCCTAGAAGGGTAGCTATATAGGTCCCATACATGGGCCACATGGGCCTTAGCCACATGGGCCTAAATACATACTCCAACACCCCCCCGCAGTCTGAACTACCGGCGCAGCGGAGTTCGAGGCTGAACAAGAAAGAACACACACAACCCCCCACAGACGCAACTAGCCACCAGTGATGTTGAGGCTGGAGCGAAACTCGGCGAAGGTTGAGGACGAGAGGCCTTTGGTGAAGATGTCCGCGAACTGGGAGGTCGTCGGAACATGAAGGACCCGCACCTCGCCCATGGCCACCCGATCACGGACAAAATGGAGGTCGATCTCCACATGCTTCGTCCGCTGGTGCTGGATGGGGTTGGTGGAGAGGTAGACCGCACTGACGTTGTCGCAGTAGATCAGTGTGCTCCAGGAGGGTGGAGTGTGCAACTCAGCCAGCAGCTGCCGGAGCCAGGCGGCCTCCGCCACGCCGTTAGCAACGGCGCGGTACTCCGCCTCGGCGCTGGACCGGGAGACCACCGGCTGGCGCTTGGACGACCAAGACACCAGGTTGGCGCCCAGGAAGACGACGTAGCCGGAGGTGGAGCGACGAGTATCAGGGCATCCGGCCCAGTCAGCGTCGGTGTAGATGATGAGGTCGGTGGAGGAGGCCCGGTGGAGGAGGAGGCCGTAGTCGAGTGTGCCCCGGAGGTAGCTGAGGAGGCGCTTGAGAGCCATGAGGTGAGGCTCCCGGGGATCATGCATGTGGAGGCAGACCTGCTGAACTGCATATGTGATATCCGGTCGGGTGAAAGTGAGGTACTGAAGGGCCCCGGCGAGACTCCTGTACGCAGTGGGATCGGCCACCGGTGGTCCCTCAGCCTCAGACAGCTTGCCCTGAGTGTCGACCGGAGTGGAGCAAGGGTTGCAGTCAGTCATCCCAGCCCGCTCCAGAATGTCCCGAGTGTACTGTCGCTGGTGAAGGAGGAGCCCGGCAGGACGGTGCTCAACAGTGACACCGAGGAAGTGGTGGAGCTCACCCAGATCCTTCATCGCGAACTCTTGCTGGAGAGCGGTGATGATCCGGCGGAGAAGTGGCTCGCTGGAGGCGGTGAGGACAATGTCATCAACATAGAGCAACAAGTATGCAGTGTCGGCTCCATGGTGGTAGACGAACAGGGACGTATCAGACTTGACCTCCATGAACCCCAGGGTCAGCAAGAAAGCGGCGAACCGGTGGTTTCACGCCCGAGGTGCCTGCTTGAGGCCGTAGAGGGACCTGTTGAGCCGACAGACCATGTCAGGACGGGTGGTGTCGACGAACCCCGCCGGCTGACTGCAGTACACCGTCTCGGTAAGACGGCCGTGGAGGAAGGCGTTCTTGACGTCCAGCTGGTGGACGGGCCAAGACCGAGCAAGTGCCAGCGATAGCACGGTACGGACGGTGGCCGGCTTAACCACCGGGCTGAATGTCTCATCGTAGTCGACGCCAGGGCGCTGGGTGAAACCCCGAAGGACCCAGCGAGCCTTGTAGCGCTCGAGAGAGCCGTCGGCCCGGCGCTTGTGGGTCCAAATCCACTTGCCGGTGACGACGTTGGAGCCTGGCGGCCGGGGCACCAACTCCCACGTCTGGTTGGCGAGTAGCGCGGCGTACTCCTCTTCCATCGCGCGGCGCCAGTGAGGGTCCAACAGGGCGTCGCGGACGGAGGAGGGTATCGGAGAGACCACCGCATCGCCGGTCGAAGCCTCGAGGGCACGAGGCGGCAGGGTGCCAGCCGCGTGTCTTGTCACCATCGGGTGAACATGCCGCGGGTGTCGGTGCAGCAGTGGCGGGTGGTAGACCGGCGGGGTACCACGAGCCGGCGGAGACAGCGGCGGTGGTGTCGGTGTCCCCGGTGGAGAAGGGAGCGCGAGCGGCGGCGGCGGCGGCCTGCGCTGGTACACCCGTACCGGCGCGGTGAACCTCGACGGAGGTGCCGGGGCAGGTGCCGGGATGGGATCCGGCATCGTCGACCGACACAACCCCCCGGGGCAGCAGCGGGGGACGAAGGCCCCAGGTCTGCACCAACCGGAGAGGACGGGGCCGCGCCCGAGGACGACGGGCACGGACCGGCTGGGGATCCGGGACAGGAGGTCGGCCCGGCGCGCGGCGAAGCGGTACCTGCAGGAGACCACGAAAAAGGTGGCTGGACCACCGGGTCAGTAGGAAACAGGGAGTGTGGGTCAGGTACCGGAGGGGTGGTGGTGCTAGAAAAGGGAAAAACGGACTCATCGAACACCACATGGCGAGAGATGAGAACTCGTCGGGAGGTAAGGTCAAAGCACCGGTACCCCTTGTGATCCGGGGAGTACCCGAGGAAGACACAGAGCGTGGAGCGAGGGTCCAGCTTGTGAGAAGAAGTGGCAGCGGTGTTGGGGTAACCCGCACACCCAAACACGCGGAGGTGATCGTACCGAGGCGGGGTACCGAAGAGGGCGTGGTGAGGAGTGGGAGCGGGGCAGGCCGCGGAAGGAAGACGGTTAAGAAGGTAGGTGGAGGTGTGCAGGCCCTCAGCCTAGAAGCGAGCGGGAAGAGAGGCCTGAAACAGAAGGGTACGCACGGTGTCATTGGTGGTGCGAATCATCCGCTCAGCCTTGCCATTTTGCGAAGAGGTGTATGGACAAGACATGCGGAGCTGAACACCGTGAGAGAGGAAGAAATCGCGGGAGGTGGAGTTATCAAACTCGCGACCATTGTCACACTGGACGACCTTGATGGGGAGGCCGAACTGTGTAGACACCCAAGAAAAGAAGTGAAGGAGCGTGGTAAACGTATCTGACTTCGCACGGAGAGGAAAAGTCCACGAATAATGTGAAAAATCATCAACAACCACAAGATAGTACTTATAACCGGAAATGCTCAGAATAGGAGACGTACATAGGTCGCAATGTACAAGATCAAAAATACGGGCCGCATGGGAAGTAGAACTAGAAAACGGAAGACGAACATGTCGGCCCAATTGGCACGCATGACACAGTTGCTCATCATGAGCTCGAGTACATGGAAGACCAGAGCTACGGCTGAGCTGTATCAGGGCATCACGTCCAGGATGGCCGAGGCGCCGGTGCCAGGTAGTAGAGGAAGTAGAAGCGACGAAGGCAGCTGACAAAACGGGCGGCGAAGAAGACGAAGGAGCCGCCGGGAAGCGAAGAGTGTAAAGGGGCCCGGTGCTGTCACATCGGAGCAGAGGACGCCGGGAAGCCAAATCCTTTACAGTAAGACCAGAAGAGTCAAATTCCACAGAACAAGAATTGTCAGCTGTAAAACGTCGAATAGAAAGAAGATTATGAACCATAGAAGGAGCAACAAGAACATCAGGAAGACGAAAGGAGCCATGAGCACCGGCGGTACCCACAGACGAGACCGGAATACAAGAACCATTTGCGACCATAATGGACGAAGAAAGAGAGGAAGAGGGAGAGTGAATCGACGAAAGTATACCGGGGTCAGAAGTAGTGTGGTAGGTGGCCCCCGAATCAGCGATCCACTCGGGTCCGACCGGAGGTGTCAGGCCCATGGTGCTGAACGAGCGAGCCAGGGCCGCCTGGTCCCAGCCGGTGACCCCCGGAAGAGTCCCGGAGGGTGGAACCCACGGCGTAGCAGGGAAGGCGCCAGGTGTAGGGCCAGCAGGAGGAGCTCCGGTGAGCATGGCCACCGATGGTCGCGAGTCGCCCCCGATGGCGTGGTAGGGCCACATGGAGATGCGCCCTGACCACGGGTGCTGGAAGGAGGGCCATAGTGCCCCCCCTGCGGCCCACCAGTAGCCGGAGGCTGGGTGTGGCCGCCCCGGCCACCCCCACGACCCCCTCCACGTCGACGGCGACCGCCACGGCCCCCCACCTCCGCTTGGCCCGGAGGGAGGGGGACCCAGAAGAGATGGCAGCGGTGGAGCGGCGGACCGTGATGGAGCAGTCGGGCGCGGCGAAGTAGCAGCCAGGGCCGTCGAGGGGGACGAGGAGCCCGTGGAGGTGGTGGATCCCGGCTGGGGGCCCTGAGTGAGCTCCTCCATGACGAGATCGTCACGGACCTCCAGGAAGGTGGGGAAGGGCCTCTGGCGGGTGATCCACGTCCGGAGATGGGCGTAGCGGTCGCTGAGCCCCCGGAGGACGTTGAGGACCAAGATGCGATCCTCCACGGGCCACCCAAGGTCCCCCAGAGAGTCCGCCATGCCCTTCATCCGACGGCAGAACTCACCGACGGAGAGGTCACCCTGGACGAAGGTCCTGAAACTCGCGTCGAGGCGCAGAGCCCGGGCCTCCGCGTTGCCTAGGAACTGACCCTCAAGGGCGAGCCAAGCCCGGCGCGCGTCAGGAGAGGTGCGGACGAGGTCGTGGAGGTCCAGAGAGATCGTCCCCAGGATCCAGGAGAGGACGATGCTGTCCAGACGAAGCCACGACGGGGTCTGGACGGCGACCGAAGCGTCAACGAGGACGTGGTCGTCGAGGGCGTAGCGGCGAAGAGTGAGAAGCACCAGATCCCGCCAGCGGGCGTAGGAGGGCGACTCCGGCTCGAGGACGACCGGGACGAGGAGGCGGATGTTCTGGACCCCCCAGCCTGGTAGTGAAGCTGAGCCACGAGCGGGTCGGCCGGGTCGTGCCAAAGGACGGCGGTGTGAGACACACGGCGACCCGTCGAGGCGGAGGAGGTGGCCCCAGCATCCGGAGAGGCGGGAGAGAGTAGCCGCTCCGCCTCGACGATCTGGCGGGCCAAGGCATCGGCCGCGTCGTGCTCACGCTCCCACACGAGGGCGGCCGCGCGCACCCGGGCCTGCCCTTCCGCGGCGGCAGCCCGGGCAGCGACGAGAGCGGCGGCGAGGGCGGAGTCGGGACGCGCGCCGGAAGGAGGCAGCGGTGGCGGGGCGGGGAAGGCAGCGGCATCGGGGCGGTCCATCACCACCGGTGTCAGATCAGGAGTCCCGGAGGTGGGAGCGTGAAGTCCCCCGATAACCTCCCCGGCGGCCGGCGGCACAGGAACAGTGGCACCACCGGCAGCAGCTCCACCTACCGCGGTAAGGGCAGCGGCCTGCCAGGCGGTGGGGGCAGCAGCGCCACCAGCAGCGGCCCCTCCCGCGGCCAAGGCAGCAAGGGCGGCATCAGGCGCAGTCGCCAGGGCAGCTGCAGCGGCGAGATCCGCCCACGGGAGGCCACCGCGCAGGGGCGTTGCCCGCAGGGACGTTGCCGCCGGCGGTGGAGCGCCCGCAGGGACGGTGGCGCCTGCGGTGGAGCCGCCAGGTGCGCCGGCGGCCGCACCAGGAGGGTGAGCGGCGGCGCCGTCACCTGGGGCAGGGGCGGCGGCGGTAGGGGGCTGAGAAGAGGGAGGAGCAGCGATTTGCGCCCAGGAAGTGGTGGGGAGAGAGGGGAAGACATGGAAGTAGGAAGATGGGGGAGGAGGGGGTGGCCGGCCGGCCATGGGGTGGCGGCGGCGGCGCCGGCCTGGTAGGCGGCGGCTGGGAGGGGGTGGAAGGAAGAAGGTTAGGCTGCTGATACCATGTTAGAGAAAGTGTTTCTATTATCTTGGGCTAACCCTAGAAGGGTAGCTATATAGGTCCCATACATGGGCCACATGGGCCTTAGCCACATGGGCCTAAATACATACTCCAACATTTCTGAATGCTCCTCTCTTTCTGTGCTAATATAAGAAATCATGATCTTTTGTTTTACTGCCAAACTTGTTACTTTATGCATAGACATGTATGGATTTTTTTAGACTAAGGGTAGACTGATTGGTGATTGCGCAATTCCAGAACAGAATTTGTTTTCACTATTATCATTACCTGGCATTTATTCAGAAGGCATAGTTAATTCCATGCTCATTCATGTATATATTTTCTGTTGTGTAACAATTACCGTCCATAAACCATACTCACCCTCTTCTCTACCTTTCAGGTTATGCGAAGTGGTATTCCAAATTTCTGTGCAGTGGCTCTAGCACTTCATGACTTAGGGTATGCCAAATGTCCTTTGGCGTTCATTACCTGTGTGTTTGACCACCCCTATTAGATACGAGCTTATCTTCACATGGAAATTCATCGCGTACTCAAAGAATCAAATTCATGAGAACACAAATGAAGCTAAAGTTATTAAAAAAAGGTTACACCAATAGCATATACTCTAGGATGGTTTACGTTTATAACTACCATGCTTACAAGTTACAACTGAGATAGGAAATTTCCCAATCTTGTGCTCAATCTTTAAAAATAAGCATTTGCCTAATCATATATTCTTTTTTAGGTACAAGGCATCTGGTATTAGATTAGATTCTGGTGATCTAGCCTATTTGTCCATTGAAGCACGAAAAGTGTTTCGTGCAGTAGAGAAGGAATTTAATGTACCTGGTTTTGCAAAGATGGTCATTACTGCTAGCAACGACCTGAATGAGGAAACAATTGATGCCCTCAACAAACAGGTAATAAACTTATCTTGTGTTTACAATTTGTCAAGGACTATTTTACCTTTCGTATTATGGTAGCTGTGGTTCCAATGTTATCTGACATGTTTGCTTGTTCTTCTGTAGATTTATCTTTATTATTCATCCTGCCAATTGCAGATATAATTTAAGATCTCCATTTATTTTGCAGGGTCATGAGGTTGATGCCTTTGGAATTGGAACTTACCTTGTGACGTGTTATTCCCAGGCTGCTCTTGGCTGTGTCTTTAAGCTAGTTGAGATAAATAATAGACCTCGTATTAAGCTTTCTGAGGACGTGGCAAAAGTATGTCCAGTATTTTTGTATTAGAAATATCTGCTTTATTTTATATTTATTCATTGATGGTGTGATAATATGTTTCAGGTTTCCATTCCATGCAAAAAACGTTGCTTTAGACTGTATGGGAAAGAAGGCTACCCACTTGTAGATATCATGATTCGTGAAAGTGAACCATCACCTAAGGTAACAATGCACCTCTGTTATCTTTGTTGGACATCTGAGCTTTATATTTAGCACAAGGTTCCCAAGTATCACAGTACAGAATTTTAGAATATATATCTTAGAATGGAATATAGCTGAGCTAGTACTTGAGTTCATCACATGCTTCCTATCTGTTATGCAACACAGCTGTCATGCACTCATGCTCTGTAGCTTGTCTTTGACATCATCTGCAGTAACCTCCAATGTTTAAACTGGATTTCATATTGTTAAAATATTGCAGGCAGGAGAAAGAATCCTCTGCCGCCATCCATTCATTGAATCAAAGAGAGCATATGTTGTCCCCCAGCATGTTGAGGAGCTTCTACAGTGCTATTGGCCTGGGACATCAGGTATGGACCTTTTTAACTCTTTAGCAAGAATTTTGTTAGTGGTCACACACCCATGGCTGAATTTTGGAAAGTAGTAACTGAAAATGGGAGTAACCAGAATCAGCATTAGACTGCCTTCAAAAATCAGAAGGGTTTATCGATCCTCGTTTTGCACTACATTTTCTAAGCAGAAGAATCTTAAAATAGAAAGGAGTAGCATGACAGGCTTAAATTTCTTTCTGAACATAGTTTGATAGACTTAATTAATTTATGTGTCCCATATTTCCAGTGCTCTGTTCTGTTCATATCCTACTGTTGATAATCACCAGAGCCACAGCTAAGTATGCAAAGTTTAGCTTCCTTTGGATCACCGGGTCGAATTTAAAGTCACTGCAGTTGAACTATAATCCAAATTTCAAAGCAAGGGAAGTGAGATAAAAATAACTTAACTAGCTAACCCACTGGTATCACCACTTTCATCCCTAGCCACAGCCCTTTCATGTTTCCTCCTGTAGTTTTCTTCATCAAAGGTGACACGTTTAGGAAAAAAAAAAGACTTCATCAACCCTGTATACAAAAGAAAAATCTGAATGCTAAATGTCTTTTGGATCATTAAAATCTGTTGACTTTAGTGTCCTGGCTCCTGGCCCCTGTCTTGTTATGTGTTAGTGACATGTGTACCTGTGTTTCCCTGCAGATAAACCAAGAGCAGAGCTGCCCTCCTTGGAGAAGATCAGAAGCCGCTGTATGAAGCAGCTTGAAAAGCTGCGTCCGGATCACATCCGGCGGCTAAATCCAACGCCGTACAAGGTTTGCTTCTTTGCATCTCGTCTTTGTCTGTCGTCATCTTGATATAGTGACATGTCATAACCGGAAGTATCACTAACTCCTCAATGTGGGCAGGTGAGCGTGAGCGCAAAGCTGTACGATTTCATCCACTGCCTATGGCTGAACGAGGCGCCAGTAGGTGAACTACAGTAGATGATGCTCACATAAAAGAAGTTTTGGGTCATCTTTGATACAGCAGCGATTCATCGAAAAGAATTAGAGCTCTTCTGCGCAACTTCAGCAGTTGAGCCCATGGTCCATCCCGTAGGATTTTGCTCCCCAGATTTTTCCATCTCTGTAGTTACCGGTATAGAGGCAGGTTAATCAACTCGTCTAATTTATACATCCCTTGATTGGTGGGATACTATATACACATCATCATGGAAGGAACAGAATACAGCATTTGGAGTCGATGGGAAGATTATAATAGCCAAAAATGTTACTAGATCCTGCCATGTTTGTCCTCTGCAGTGTACTGTACTCCCTCTGTCCCTAATTAAGTGTCGTTTTCGGTTTTTGTGTCAGCAAGTTTAACTCGATTTATAGAAAATGCGTGTAACATTTATATCTCTAAATAAATTTATTAAAAAACTAGATTAAAAGATCTTTCCAATGATACTAATTATATACCATAAATATTAATATTTTTTTAATATATATTTAATTAAAGTTATTTCTTGAGAAGCGTAAATATTTAATTAAAGTTATTTCTTGAGAAGCGTAAATCGACAGTGCAGGTGTTAGATCCGACAGACCAGGCACCAGAGCAAAGCTGCTGGTTGCCGCGCTAGCAGGCTTGAATTGCTGCTGTCACCGTTCCCTGTTCTCGGGTGTTGTGTTACGCAAGGACTGAGACTGCCGTGGGGTGGGATGACTCCAAACGTTGCAGTCACTAGAGATGCACTCGCCAACTGCCGTGGTATTAAGGCTGTGTTCAGTTCCTTAAAAAAAAAACACTGTGCAAACAAAAGATTTTCCGTCACATCAAACTTGCGATACATGCATGGAGTACTAAATGTAGATAAAATCAAAAACTAATTGTACAGCTTGGTTGTACTTTGCGAGACGAACGTTTTGAACCTAATTAGTCAACGATTGGACACTATTTACCAAATAAAGCCAAAACGTGCTACAATACTTTTTTTACACCTTTTCGCGGAACTAAACACACCCTAACACAGCAACGCTTTTTGGTTGGTTATTTTTTCTAAAGAGTTAAATGCACCAGAGGTCCTCTAACTTGTGAGGAGGTTTCAGTTAGATCCATCAACTTTCAAAGTGACTTTCTGGGTCCATAAATTTTGATGCCGTATCACTTAGATTCATCAACTTTGAAAGTGACTTTCTGGATCCATAAACTTTATATGCCGTATCACTTAGGTATGGTGCGCTGCGGCAAGCCGGGGACGAGCGAGCTAGCTGCTTGTTTGCATTGGCGTCGTTTGGGTGGGCGATCGAACAGCCGGTGGACGTGTGGTTGGGCTAGCTGCTTCGATCAGCTGGCATATGATCTGTGCTGCATGCTTGCGCGGTGGTGCGCCCAGCCGCACATCATCGATCCGATCGGCACACGCACGTACACTTGAGCGAGCGAGCGAGCTGAGGTGAACCATGCATGCAGCTCGCAGTACACGGGCACCGCGTCGGCCTGCTCATGATCATTTCCCGTGGCGGACGCGTCCGTCTGCGGACGCCGTGCCGTACACCTGCTAGTAGATGGCCTGCATGCATGCGTCGAGTGGCCATATCATGCATGGTCCAAGTCCACGTACTCGATCGGACCGGTCGTCGCTGAAACGCAAGCACGGCGCGATCGCCCACGACAACGGTCTCGTAGCCGGTGACACGTCGTCGTTGTCTGTGCCGTATGTACGTACGTGTCACGACGTCTGTGCGCTGCAGTTTTAATTTGCTCGCATGCATGGAATCGCGAATTGGTACGTGCTCGCCCGCGGATGATCGCTATCGCTACTGTTTCGACTCACCGATGCGGCATCGACCACAACAAGCAGCTGATCCGATCGATGCCGATGCAAGAGCTCTAGATCCGGCCATCGTACGTCCCCGATCGATCAGATCAAAGCACAAGTGCATTCACGTCTGAATGCCTGGATTATCGTGGAGCAATACCATATCTGAATGCCTGGATTATCGTGGAGCACAAATAAGCACATGCACGTACACTTGAGTGAGCGAGCTGAGGTGAACCATGCATGCAGCTCGCGGTACACGGGCACCGCGTCGGCCGGGGCGAAAGCCGCTCATGATTGTTTCGATCCCCATGTGAACTTGTCGTCGTTACAGATAGGCACCCTTGACCTAACTGGGTTCGACACAATGACGCGGAGCACGTGCTGGATCTAAGTGATACGACATATAAAGTTTATGGACCCGGAAAATCACTTTGAAAGTTGATGGACTTAGGTTGAAAGTTGATGGATCTAAGTGATACGATATCAAAGTTTATTGACTCAGAAAGTCACTTTAAAAGTTGATGGACCTAATTGAAACCT
The DNA here is from genome assembly GCA_038087645.1 of Saccharum hybrid cultivar R570. Lineage (NCBI taxonomy): Eukaryota > Viridiplantae > Streptophyta > Magnoliopsida > Poales > Poaceae > Saccharum > Saccharum hybrid cultivar. The sequence goes on from JAQSUU010000543.1 coordinate 1,978,076, forward strand.
CCTCACAAGTTAGTGGACCTCTGGTGCATTTAACTCTTTTCTAAACTACCGTTGCGTTATGACAGCACATGTAACACATCGGTTAGTTGCTTTTGGATCTTGTGGTGGCATGCATGGTTGTTTGCTCTTTTATGCGCAATTCCTGCCAAAAGGGTGACTATAGGTCTGCTAATTTCCATGGAAGGGGCACACGTTTCGTGAATGGAGAGCTTGCAACGATAGAGACCTGTGAGAGGTAGGCCTATGGTTAAGCATCAGAACGCTATTTTCTGACAAATTCATGTTACCTACGTTTCCGGGCTCAGATACAGATCTGAGCACTCCATTTCTCATTTGCCGGTCCAAATAACTTTTAGGTCATATTTAGGACATGGGAATTTTTTTCCTATTCCCATATTTTTCATACGAAATTGAACTTGGTATGATTCCTGTGAAATTCTCGCGTTACAAACAACCCTTAATGTAGGACAAGATTAATGTCTCCAAGAATGTTAAAAAATGAGGCAAAATATTATAGTATCGGATAGTTTCCAAGAATATAAAAAAGAAAATAATTCCTCCAAATACGCCCTATTTTTGGTGCCCAAAATCTATCATGGTATTGTGTGGAACCTCTCTGGTCACCTGGCTACCACTAGGAGTCTAGGAGGCAGCCAGTAGCCTCTAGCGGTCATTTGGAACACAGTAACACACTGCTGGCGCCAGAGGCGGGTAGATGTGGCCAGCGGCAACTAAGGGCGTGTGTAATTTGCCTTTGCTCAAACAGAGGAGCGCAAATTTGAGGTGATATGGATATGGTACTCGCTGAGTGATTTTTAATCTTTTGTTGGCAAGGTATCCCCACCCTAGAAACACCCCAAATCTGTTTTTATCTGCGATTTTTCGCACTCGAGATACCCAACAATGAAGCAATGACTTATAATCTTTACTTCCTTGACTCTGTTTAATTTCTGTCTCACCTAGAAACTTTTTAAAGAGCACCTGTTCTATGAATCGAAAGAACCTGCTGCGAGAGACGTATCGCCCTAATGCACTTAAGGTGGACATGACATGGTTGATCATAATCTTCTATAATAAAATTCATGTGATTGACAAATAGTTTTACGAACATGCTAGCGTCCGGACATCCGGTTCTAGGTCCGTGTCCGGACGCTGCTCCCCGCACCCCGCATCTGCTCCGTGCCGCACGCCCTGCTCGCTCGGGTTCCGTGCCACTCGAACGACTCATGCCCCACCCATGCCACCCGCCCCCACGCGGGCCCAAGCCGCCCGCTGCTCCCCGCGCCCCGCGCTTGCTCCATGCCACATGCCCCGCTTGCTCGGGTTCCGCGCCACTCAAATGACTCGTGCCCCACCCACACGGCCCGCCCCCACGCGGGCCCATGTCGTCTGAACATCACCAGCATCGAGAAAGCGAAGGAGACACCAAGGCGAGGCAGCAGAAGACGATGAGAGAGATGCAACGCCTGATCTACTTTTGAAACATCCAAATACAACACTTGTAACATACATATAGATAAAACGTTTGAAAGATGAGTCTGAAACATTTGCAAAAAAAAACACATGGAACACTTGAAAATCATTACAACACATATGCAACATCTAGATAAATCACTTACAAAATATGTGTGAAACATATGCAACATCCAAATAAACACACTTGCAACATACGTCTGAAAAAATAGATGAAACATTGGAAACAAACATTTGCAACATAAGTGTACAACCATTGCAACATATGCAACATCCCTATGAAACCCTTACAATATACTTTTAAAAAAACTGAAACACTTGAAATATACACTTACAACATGCGCTTTCAGCCCAATGTCACCTTGCTGCTTGGACAAATGGAACTCGTTGTTGTAGAGCTCGACGTAGGCGCAAAGCTCGATGCCAAAGTGACAGGAGGTCGCTGGTGCTCATGATGGACCACCAACAAAAGAAGGCCCTGACGCGGATGCTGTCGAGGCTCGAGATGTGGCGGTCATCGCGGCAGCCCGTGAGGCGGTCGTTGAGGAAGCGAGGTAGCTCCCCGCAGGCGGCACGATGCGGCAGCTAGAGTAGAGGTCATTGGCGAAGTCCCCGGAGCCGGCGTCGAGCGTGTAGGCACGCGCGTTGGCCGGGAGTAGGCTATGCAGGAAGCCCTAGAGACAGAGTTCGTCGTACACGGTGGTGGCGGGCGGTGACGAGGTGGAGTCCGAGCAGGCGAGCGGGAGCAAGAGCGACGCCGTGAGGAGGGCAGCAGGAGGCAGCGCACCATCGTGGGTTCGTTGCGTAGGTCAGAGATCGGGGGGCGGGGTAGAGCCGTGGAGGCCTGGAGGGCAGAGGGGAACGGGAGAGGCGTGTGGGGCGGCAGAACAATTCGGAATGGGAGAGTAGAGCCATTGAAATGTTCGGACAAGAGTCACAGGACGGACCGCTATGGTCCGCAGGCCCCGCAAGGAGGCGTCCGGACAGACAGGACGGACGGACGTCCCGACCCCAACATTATCCATAGTTTTAAAAACAAATTTAAGCATGTCAATTCATATGATTACTCTCCTCAATTTAATGCGCTTGCGGGAGGACAAGAATCACGTGGCTGAGGTGCTATCACGGTTGGCAACCAAGCGGTCACGTGGTCATAGTAGCAGTTTCCAACCGTGTACGTTTTGCTTAGAGGTGCAAAAGGGTCGGATACGGACATATATCGCGAATATTACATTTGTTTTCATATTTCTATTCGAATTTTGATTTGAATACATATAGTATCTATGTCGGATAAGATATAAATGGATATCAATATCATAAATATGCGGTTTAAGTATTCGGATATGGATACGATATCAGATGTTGAATATCCGAACTCGTATACAGATAGATCTCCTCTAAATGAATTTGGACTCAGATACAGTCAAAAAATATTCGTACCATTTGCACCCCTAGTTTTGCTATGTCCATGTTCTGTGGCCTCTCGGTACACAAAATACTACGGTAGCAAAGAAGAATTTGCTTCAGAAACCCGCGAGACTATAACTAGCTTCTATAACACTCTTATTATGAAGTAGACCATGTATTGCAACTTGCATCTAGGGTTGAATACTAAAATTTGCATCCCCCAACATATAAGTCATTTCAACATCTAAATATCATTTAACTACATATTTCTTGGTTGTCTACCCTAGAAACTTGGAGATGGCAATGATGATAATATGTTATTAGCTTATAATTGTTATTCTGGGAATGTTTCCTTTATGGCTGATCAGCGTTGTATGGCTGTAAGGACCTTGATGTCACCTAGAGGAGGGTGAATAGGCGTATCTAAAAATTTCTACACAAACTCAAAGCCAAATGTCAGTGATAGTCAGAAGTTCTAGCACTTGCCGGAACTTCCGGCTAGAGTTGCGGCCCGAAACTTCCAGCAGCTTCGTGAAAACTGCTACAACCTAGAATATGAACTTTGAGCCAATGATAACTTAGAACCCCACTTCCTAGTGGTAAGGTGAAGCGTTGGGGTTGGTCTTTTGATGTTGAAACGCCACCACTCGGTAGATCAAGTTCAAACCCTAAGAATAACTTTGGGAGGAAGAAAGAGACAACGAAGAACAAGTAATCTCAAGTAGTCACAATAATAAAAAGCACGCGGGACAAAAGGATTTATCCCAAGGTTCAACTCGCCACTAAGGCTTGTCTACGTCCTCGTTGTTAAGGTGACCACTAAGGTCGGAGTCTCTTTCACCCTCTTGCCTCACTCAAGCAACTACAAAGGTAAACTTGAGTTCTTCACTAGAAAATAATGGTAATACAAACTTCCCAAGGTTCTTCCATAGATCGGGAGCTCTTAGGCGATGCCTAGCTGGCTAGGGTTCCAAGAATCCAAGAGTAATAGACGCAAATCCAACCGGCTTGACGAAAAAAATCAAATGCTCAAGCTTGAATCGATGTTTCTCTCACCAAATCCCTTCTCTCAACTCAATCTCTTGCAAGATTTAAAGCTAGGAGCAAAGAGGAGGATAAAGGGGGAGCTTGAGAGCACTTTCTCTGAAGTTTTTGGTCGAGTGGAATGAGTGAGTAACGGTTGGAAAAGAGGGGAGCGGTATTTATACTCTTAGCTGAAATCCAACCATTCAGATCTAAGTCGGAACTTCCGGCTCAACTCTAAAACACTATTCACAAAGAAGTCCGCAGGGCTTGCTCGCAAAGGGAGCCAGAACTTCCAGCATTTGTCAGAACTTTCAGCAGCTTTGCGGGCTAGAACTTCCGGCAATCGCCAGAACTAACATCAACTTTGCGAGCCGAGACTTCCAGCAATTTTGCGGGCCGAAACTTCTAGCAATTTCCAAAACTTCCAGCAGGCGAAAGTCTACAAAGTGCAACTAAGTGTTCGTGAGGTGATTTAGTGTCTCTCTTTTGATTTTAATATTATGCTTGAGCACTCTATCTTTCTCAGACTAACTAAATTTGCATCCCTCTTTATAGTGCGGCATATCCTAAACTCAAAGTCAAAATAATATAACCATTTTAACCACTTGAGTCTTCAATGTCTTCATATGTCACTTCTTCTCAATATCACTTCATAAGGGGATGCAATCAACTTCATCTCCTCTCTTTGAGCAAATACAGCTTGAGCATGTGACTTGAACCATTTCAACACATGTGAGTTCAATCCATGGCTTTAAGTCACTTCCACTAATGATTTAATCCTCAACACAGTATGACTCCTCATGGCTCAATTAGTACCTCGACTCAATGCAAGTACTCTCTTCTTCATCTTAGCCATGATACCTCGGTTTGCAAGCCATTGCTTGCCCTTCACCTTTGCTTAGTTCCTCGAAGCCCTTTCCTTGCTATCTTCACCCTATCAAGCCATACTCAAGTCACATCATATTAAGCATCCATTGAAAAATCATTTCTTCAATATTATGATCATTATTGCTTGAATATCTTCTTGATATGAATGTTGAGATCAATCAAGCTTAATATGTGGAATATCATCTGGTTTGCCTTCTTGTTGAACCTATATATACTTCTCATTTCACAATCCATAAGTGTATGCAATACTCAATTTCCTGTTCAACACTTTGCAAACTTGTTAGATCTTTAATTATGTCGTCATTCAATTCACCAAAACCCACTAAAGGGCTAGATGCACTTACAATCTCCCCTTTTTTGGTGATTGATGACAACACACTTAAAGCTTACAAGAGATTGATTAATAATAAGATTTTGAATCCTATGATATAGTGAGCTCCCCTTAAATGTGTGCATTGAAAGAAATTCAAATTTTGGCCTCGAATGCCCAATACACATATTTAAGATGAAGTGTGGGAACCCTTTATATCTTAGCATCCGTGGGGTGCAAGGTGTCAACATGATAACCGTGATGCATATGACAAGTGTGCACACAAGCATCCAAGGCAACAAAAAAATTTGTACCCCCTTCTCTTCTCCCTTCTCATTCTCCCCCTTTGGCAACAAGCACCAAAAAGAGAGAAAAGAACGAAGATGGATACAACAATTTTGACAAATTATGGTCGGCAACAGATAACCAATACAAGCGAGTTCTCTTTTTATAAAGCATTTTGAAGCACATTATGAACTCTTTCTAAGCCTTTTGCCTAGATGCTAGTTGATCAATCAAGTTGTGCAATCATTTAAAAAAACTCTTAATGGTCATCAAATGACACTCTTTCGGATTAGCTTGAATTCTATCACACATGCACACACTAGCATGTAAGGGCCTAGAAGCACAAAGGTAATACAAGAGTTCATGGAGCGATATACCTTTGTTCTAAGCCTCATAATCTCCACCGTGATCATGAATTTTTAAATTTAGTGCTTTGATGGGCTTGGCACGATGCAAAAGATTTCATTTGTGCCCATCTCCCTTGATCATAGGAGATATCATAAACTTGTGCTTGATTTTAATTTAAAGTCCATTGCTAGCCCTTGTTGCCATTTTGAGATACCAATTGAAGACATATTTCTTGTATACCAAATTTAGAGATTATCCATCAATACCAATTGAAATATGATCTTCACAATTTTGACATCAATTGAAAGAGCCTTCACAAGTTGATGCCAATTGGAATGGATTCTTGTATCTCATAATGTCACCTAGGAAATGCTCATAAAGACAAGAGATAGCATTAAATTGCACAAGCTAGAGTTTCACAACTAGCGATCATTTTGGATGTAGAAGGCAAGTGGATCACTAATTGCAAAACCTCATAACATAGACTAAATTCCCCCTTTTTGATAGTGCATACATGTATATGTGGAAAGCAAGAACACATGCACTTTTTGGTCAATTAAGTCCAAACAAGGGAATTTAAGCTATATTATGGAGAGTAGCTACTCAAGAGATAAATATTGCAATCCAAATAAATATGAAGGATAACTTTACCAATTTGGATTGAGTTAATGTAGCATACCCATGAGAAACTCATTCTCACCAAGAGACTATACAAATTTACTAGAAGAAAAGGTTTGTCTCAAAAGACACAAGACATAGCATGGGCTCTCTCTTAATATGTGCATCCAATACTTGACTTACTTGTGAAATGCACTTGAATCAGTTTAAGAATCTAGAGGAGATCATCCTATATCTTGGTCAAGGCATAACAATATTGCAAATAATTGAAATTATGCTAAAGAAAACATACCACCACGAAGGTAGATAGATCACCACACAAATTTTGATTGATATGACCATCATAAGTGAGACTTCAATGATATTTGGATGGCCATAGTTCTCACTTAATAACTCATGGTGAATTGGAGCTCTTGTGATCTTCCAAGATTCATAATTGGTCCCTAGTCCTTTCTTTACCTAAAGCATCTCACAAAGAGGCCAAAAAGTTAAATTCCAAAAATTGCAAATTGTGAGCTAGGGGTTACCACTCCTTTGTTGACATGGTCTTGGATGATCAATGGAATGGATCCATGTGCACTTGATGAGCTCTAGAGTGGATAATTAACAATGAAAGCCACTCTTCAATTCTTTTTTTCAACTCATTTAAACCCATTTCACTAAAGGATTGGGCCATCCGACACTAAACCGGGAGCACTTGGTTTATAAAGACCAAGACCTCCTAAAATAATTGTGAAGCACCCAGAGAATCTAAAGGAACCATCCATTCTCCTTTTTCCCATGTGTAGGACTGCACAACATATATCTGAGAGAAACCCTTAGTACCACAAAATATAGACTAAACTCCCCCTTAATTTGTGCATACAAGAGTACACAGAATACACTTATGCACATGATTAACATGAGGTCAAGAGGGAAGTCTTCACTAGATTCCAACTGGTTTCAAACTCCTTTAGGTTGCTTGCAGTCCAATTAGTTTCAGCTGGTTGCAGTTGCTTTCAATTGATTTCAAATAATTCCAACTGATTATAACTCATTGTTGCTACTTGTAACTACAGAAGTCAACTAGTTTCATCTAGTTTCAAATGATCTCAGTTATTGTTTCTAAAAGGTTGCACTGACTTCTTTTAGTTCCAACTCCTTCAGACCAAACTGATGCTTCTCATTTTTACTGATTCTTCATGACCAATTGCACAACAACAAGTAGTATATGTATATCATGCTCACAAAGTTTCAGGTCAATTCATCAGTATTTGAATTTCCAAATCCATGCTTGACGGTAGCCATCTCAAGTTTTCAATTTTCTAGACAGATTTTATAATTGACAATTCTTTTCTACTTCTTTTTCAATCTTGAGGTGAATTTGGTTGAAAATGCTCACAAGATGTTATTTCCATTCAGTCCTCTTATCAATGCTTGTAATCTTGTGAATTCTTCTAATATAGCTTATCTAACTCAACCTCAAACTTGATTTTATCCAAACTAAGAATTTTGTCTCTTTGGCCTCTAGCAACCTCATCTTTCTTCAGGTGAAGAGCAACTATGGGCTTGTGATTTATTTAGTTAAACCAACACAACCTCTTCTTCTTGATTTTCTATAAATAAGCTCAACACAATAGGGTATTAATAACACAAGCACTAGTTTCTCATTTAGTAACCCTTTATATGTGGAAGGCAAGTGGGCTACCAAAATAGAGAAACCTCATAACATAGACTAAATCTCCCTATGCCTCATGCACACTCTTTTGAGTGGAATGGGAATGTGAATGTGCATGATTGGTCAATTAAGTCCAAAGGGTAGATTTAAGCCATATTATGGTGAGTGTCTAAAATAGATGAATCAAATCCAAATTAACTAGAGAGAATACATCACAATGTTTTGGATTGATAGCCTTCATATGATAGCACACTCCATTTGAGAACCATATTCTCATATAGTGAGAAACCATTAGAGCACATTGAAAGGTCTTGATGGCTAGAGGGGGGTGAATAGCCTTTTAAAATTTTCTACAAAGACAAGCTAAACAAATTTATCAATATAACAAGTAGCGAGATGCAAGTTTTGCTTAGCCTATGGGGTGTATGCAAGCTGAAAGCATCTAGGCCCCGAGGTTTGGTTTCGGCAATTGATGACAACGCTTTATTACCATGACTAACGTGTGTTTTGCAGAAACATTGGTAAGTTAGGTCATGGAGGTTTTAACTGCTTTGGGCACCATGGTATTCATGCCCCTTGATGGAAATCATTTCGGTTTTCAAAAGAGTGACGTCAAGATTAAGGACGGTTAGTTCCGGATGTCGAGGTGTTGAGAGACATTTGGAATAGTCGTTAGGATCTTCGTTTTTCTCTTTTGGCCGTACTATAAAGGGGGGCATGAGCGGGTAGCTTGACCTAGGCGAGTCCTATGTTTAGGTGTGGTGCACACTTGTTAAACTTGGCGCTAGGCAGCTCTAGAATAGCTCAAAGTTCAGTTGGAAGCAACTTGGTTCAAGTTGTGACGCGTTTCGGAGTGTTTCGGGTTGTTTTCCCATGACCGGACGTGGTCCTCGGCATGACCGGACGCGTCCGGTCAGTTCAGTTCCGCGGCTAGGGTTTCAGCTCTGAACAACGGACGCGGTCCTCGCGAGGACCGGACGCGGTGGTCAGAAGTCAACACGTGTCACTTGAGGGAAACACCCGATCGGACGCGACCTGGGTGTGATCGGCGCGTCCGGTCATAGTCCAGTAAGGTCCAGAGACGACCGGACGCGTCCGGTCATCACCGATCGGACGCGGTCGCGCGTCCAGTGCGAGTACAGTAAGCTCCCTGCACGATCGGACGCGTCCGGTCACCCCTGACCGGTGCGTCCGGTCACTTAGGTGTTTTTCGGTTTTCGACCGTTACGAGCGACCGGCGCGTCCGGTCAGTACGACCGGCGCGTCCGGTCAGCTCGAGTTTTGCTGAGTCAGCAGGTAACGGTTCGTTTTGTCTGTGGGGTGTATAAATACATCCCCACCACCTCTTTTAGAGGTCTCTTGCTCATTTGATCAGCTGATAAACACCTTTGGAGTGCAAGGTAGTGCAAGAGCACTAGTGAGGATAGAGATTTGAGAATCAAAGTTTGAGAGTTTCTCACTAGCGATTAGAGAGTAGCAAGTGTGCATCCACTTTCTCATTTGGGCTCGTAGTGGTCAAGTGAGAGTTCTAGCTTGTTACTCTTGGTGATCGCCATCACCTAGACGACTTGGTGGTGATTGGGAGTTTGGTGATCATCCGGTGGAGCTTGTGGATGACCCAACTCATCTTGTGAGCGGTTGTGGGTGATTCACCGCGACGGAGTGTCAAAGAATCAACCCGTAGAGAGCACTTGATCCTTGCACGGATCAAGGGGGAGCGACACCCTTGCGCGGGTGCTCCAACGAGGACTAGTGGGGAGTGGCGACTCTCCGATACCTCGGAAAAACATCGCCGTGTTCCTTGCCCCTTTACATTCAAGCATTTACATTCTCGTATTTACTTTCATTGCTTGTTTACATTCCTAGACTTGCCATGCTAGACTAGGTTTGGAAACTAGGGTGCAAAACTTTGTATCGGTAGACTCTCTAGGAACACAAGTAGACACTAGGGGTGAATTCCGGCTTGTAGGATTTATTCCTTGCATTTAAATTTTAGAAAAGCCCAATTCACCCCCCCTCTTGGGCATCTTGATCCTTTCAATTGGTATCGGAGCCGTGTTGCTCTATTTTTAGGCTTTACCGCCTGGAGCAAGATGTCTAATGGGGAAGGACCACTGTAAGGTCCAAATAGGCTAGAGGGGGGGTGAATAGCCTAATTAAAACTTCTACAAGAATTACTTAACCACGAGTTAGTACGAAAAGTGGCGAAGCAAAAGCACTAGCTCTAACTAATTAAGCAAGCCACCTACACAAGTCTAGTACAAGGCTATTCACTAAACACAACAACAACTATAAGCTAGAAACAAGAAGTAATACGAGAGAAGAGCTTTGATTGATTATACCGTCGTGTAGAGATGAGATGTACCAATCAATCAATCACACAAGAGAAATCCTCGGGAAGAGAATGACACAAGAATTTATCCCGAGGTTCACTTGCTTCCCGGCAAGCTACTCCCCGTTGTGGCGATACACCCACTTGTCGGTTCGCGAGCTAATCGACTATCAAGAGTCGAGCCCTCGGCGGGCGCCGCACAACCGCACACAAGATGGGGATCCTCCAAGCCACGAGCTCCACTAGAGTATCCAATTCATGAACTCCCGCGGGGAAGGATCAAGAACCCCTTACAACACTTGGTGAAGGCTCCAACAATCTCCAATTGCGAGCTCAATCACCTCCGCTGCTCCAAGCCGTCTACCGTGTCGGGAAACACGGAAGAGTAACAAGAAATCCACAGCAACTCGAAGATCAAGTGCCTCTAGAATGCAACTCTCAAGCAATGCACTTGAATCTCACTCAATCTCACTCAAGATATGCAACTAATCAAAGAGATGAGTGGAGGGGTTGTTCTCTAGCTCAAAGTATGTCTCTATATCTCAAAATGTGCAAGAGTTGCCCTCAAACCCCGGCCAACGTCTATTTATAACGAAGGGGTACGCAGCTAGCCGTTACGGATGACGCAGCGAAAATCGCGCTGACCGGACGCTCCGGTCAGGGTGACCGGACGCGTCCGGTCACTACACGACAAACGTGAACAGCGCGCGTCAGTACTAGCCGTTGCCCTGACCGGACGCGCTCAACCGAGTGACCGGACGCGACAGTGCCCGCGTCCGGTCGCGTTCCAGTAAGCTCCAGCTGCGACCGGACGCGTCCGATCGCACGTGACCGGACGCGCCGCGCGTCCGATCGTCACTCCGCTTCGCTCTGTGTTTCTAGACGCGTGACCGGACGCTCCGGTCCCGTGAAGGACCGGACGCGCCGGTCGCGCGCTTCTCTCTTACGCCCAGTTGAACTGACCGGACGCGCTGGTCAGGCCAGACCCGCGTCCGGTCACAAACCCTAGCGCTCGCGCCGCGTTGAACTGACCGGACGCGTCCGGTGAAACCGTGACCGCGTCCGGTGCAGCGTCCGGTGCAGCGACCGATCAACGCAGTGACCTCCTTTCGCCTCCATTTCTTTTCCGACTTCCGGCACAGTAGAAAATAGGCGTTTCACTTCTCCAAAAAGCGCCGAATCCCGCCTCGCAAGCTCGGCGGGAGGGAGAGAGGAACCCAAACCCCTCTCTACCGCTTAAACTCCACCGCCTTCGAAACTGTGCTAACACCACCAAGTGTACACCACCATGTGCATGTGTGTTAGCATTTCACAATCATTTTCCAAGGCGTTATGTTAGCTCTTTACTAGATTCTAATGCATATGCTCAAGACATTGATCTAGTGGCACTTGATTCCCGAGCTAACCGTGATTGCCCCTCTTGATAGTCGACTATGTATCCTAAATCCGGTCAATCACTTCTCTACTCAACTTAGACCGGCAAAAGGAAAACCCTATGGTTATACCTTTGCCTTGCGCTCTTAGATCCTTCTCTTCTACTTGATCATCATGTACACCATATTATGTGCATCTCCACCACTTGTGATCTTGTGGCCATCACTCCATGCCACATGCTCCTTCATCACGTGTGTTGCTTGTGCCTAACTCAAAACACTTAACACATGGCATTAGCAACTTGGTGTCATTAATTACCAAAACCAAACTTGGGCTTTCAATCTCCCCCTTTTTGGTAATTGATGACAACCATCACAAAGATATGAAATGAAATCAATTTTCAATTTCGATAGTATTAGCTCCCCCTACATATGTGCTTCTATGAGTTTGGTTCAATTGTGCACATATGTATGGATTTGAATTTTGGGAGAGTTACTACTATCAAATTGATGCTAAGGTATATAGAATGGACCTTTAAAGCGTGATACCAATCGGAGTTGCCTTTATATACCATCCTTAGCATCGAAGTAGCTAGACATCACTTGTAATACATCACTTGTAAAGATCACAAACACTAAAGTACTTTGTGAGATCAACATTAAAAGCAAAGGTGTCTAGATACCATAGGTAAAGCTACTCTTAACAAAACATCATTCAAGTTCTATATCTAGCATACACCATTCAATCATGAATATCGAAATTAAACTTTGTAATGCAACAATTTATCATGTTAATGCACATGCAAGTGCAACAAATAATTCATGAGCTTGCTCCCCCTACTTGTGTGCTCAAATTTAATTGATCCCTTGATTTCTCTCCCTTTGACTTTTCTCTCCCCCTATGATTTTTCTCTCCCCCTTATTATCTTATTTCCTCGCAATATCTTTGTGACTTTTCTCTCCCCCTTTGTCAACAATCACCAAAAAGGTGCCAATTTTAGTGAGAGATAAGTCAATCAATTATGAGGGAGTCCAAATTATGGTTCAATCTAGATTACTTGCCTAGAATATGTAATTCGGTTTGATCCAAGGACAAGCTTTTTCACACCTCATAAAGTATAAGGGTTATCTTGACCATGTTGAATTACACATCATGAGCTCGTTTACTAGATTCAACACTAGATTCGCAAGCCCACAAACATGTCATATGCTACCACTAGATTAATCAATCATAGAAGCAATAGTGGTACCATATATACATCAAAATTATTTGATTTTCATGAATGAGCTTATTTGTCATGCAAATATGTCTATATGTTCTAACCATGTCCTTAGCAAAGTATGAATGATATGCCAAACAACTTTACCTTGCTATATTGGAGGAGAGGCATGTCATATAAGAATGTGGGGGTGCACTCATTTCAAGTTGGAGAAGTCAAGTATGTTCAATTCATTCTTCAACTTGTAAAACCTTTTCTCATCAAGTGGCTTTGTAAAGATGTCGGCTAGTTGATCTTCGGTGCCAATGCTCTCAATGCTAATATCACCCTTTTGTTGATGGTCTCTTATGAAGTGGTGCCTTATATCAATGTGCTTGGTTCTTGAATGTTGAACCGGATTTTGAGTCATCTTGATAGCACTTTCATTGTCACAAAACAAAGGCACATTCTTAAATTTGATTCCAAAGTCATTCAAGGTGGCTTTCATCCAAAGCAATTGTGCACAACAACTACCGGCACTAATGTATTCGGCCTCGGAGGTAGATAGTGCAACACTATTTTGTTTCTTTGATGACCATGAAACAAGAGACCTTCCAAGCAATTGACAAGTGCCACTTGTGCTCATTCTATCAATCTTGCATCCACCATAGTCGGAGTCCGAATATCCAATCAACTCAAAGTTAGACCCCTTGGGATACCATAGTCCAACATCATGAGTGCCCTTAAGATATCTCAATATCCTTTTGGTTGCTTTCAAGTGACTTTCTCTAGGTGAAGCTTGATATCTTGCACACTTGCACACACTAAACATCACATCCGGCCTAGAGGCGGTGACATAGAGCAAACTTCCAATCATAGACCGGTATTGCTTTTGATCTACCATGTTTCCACTATCATCAATACCCAATTGATCATTTGTGCCCATTGGTGTACTCATTGGCTTAGCATCTTGCAATCCAAACTTCTTGATCATGTCCTTGATGTACTTGCCTTGACTTACAAAAGTGTCATTCTTCATTTGCTTGATTTGAAGTCCAAGGAAGTAACTAAGCTCTCCAATCATAGACATCTCAAACTCATTAGCCATCATATTTCCAAATTCTTCACAAAAGTCTTGGTTAGTTGATCCAAAGATAATGTCATCCACATAGATTTGCAACACAAACAAGTCATTTCCAAGCTTCTTGGTGAAGAGAGTGGTGTCAACCTTTCCCATTTTGAACCCTTTAGAGAGGAGAAAGTCCCTCAACCTCTCATACCATGCTCTAGGTGCTTGCTTCAAACCATACAATGCCTTCTTTAGCTTGTAAACATGGTTAGGCTTCTTATCATCTTCAAAACCGGGAGGTTGCTCAACATAAACTTCTTCATTGATGTAGCCATTGAGAAATGCACTCTTAACATCCATTTGATAGAGCTTGATGTTGTGTGCACAAGCATATGCTAATAAGATTCTAATTGCTTCCAATCTTGCAACCGGTGCATATGTCTCTCCAAAGTCAAGACCCTCAACTTGAGTGTATCCTTGTGCTACTAATCTTGCTTTGTTCCTTACAATCATGCCATCTTGATCTTGCTTGTTTCTAAAGACCCACTTAGTGCCAATCACATTGTAGTTCTTTGGTCTATCAACAAGTTTCCAAACTTGATTTCTAGCAAAGTTGTTTAGTTCTTCATGCATGGCATTTACCCACTCGGAATCTTTCAATGCATCTTCTATCTTCTTTGGTTCTTCTAATGAGACAAATGAGTAATGCTCACAAAATAATGCTAATCTTGATCTAGTTTGAACACCACTTTGAATTCCACCAATGATTTGATCCAATGGATGATCCCTAGCAATGCTAGTAGGTTGGAGTATTGGGAGTTGATTGCTTCCACTTGTTTGACCTTGAACTTGAGCTTCATCATGAGAACCACTAGAGCTTGCTTGATTTGTATCAATTTGCACACTTTGGTTGATCACATGAATATCATCATCATCAACTTGCATCGGCCTTATATCACCAATGTCCATGTTCTTCATTGCATTTGACAATTGATCCCCTCTCACATCATCAAGGTTTTGAGCTTCATTTTGAGACCCTTGGGTTTCATCAAACTCAACATCATGAACTTCTTCCAAGGTGCCATTTGTGAGATTCCAAACTCTATATGCTTTGCTTGTGGTAGAATAACCAAGTAAGAACCCTTCATCACATTTCTTTTCAAACTTGCTCAATCTAGTGCCTTTCTTGAGAATATAGCATTTGCAACCAAACACTCTAAAGTATGCAATGTTAGGCTTTCTTCCATTCAATAGCTCATATGGTGTCTTCCCAAGCTTCCCATGGCAATAGAGACGGTTGCTACAATAGCAAGCCGTGTTGATAGCTTCACTCCAAAATGAATAACTAACATTGTATTCACTAAGCATTGATCTAGCCATATCAATCAAGGTTCTATTTTTCCTTTCAACTACACCATTTGATTGAGGAGTGTATGTTGGTGAGAATTGATGCCCAATACCAAGATCATCACACAAATCTTCAATTCTTGTGTTCTTGAACTCACTACCATTGTCACTTCTAATCTTCTTGATGGTGATTTCAAACTCATTTTGCACTCTCTTGACAAAAGACTTGAATAGATTATAAACATCACTCTTGTCATAAAGAAAGAGCACCCAAGTGTATCTAGTGTAGTCATCCACAATCACAAAACCATACTTGTTGCCACCAATGCTAGTGTATGTTGTTGGCCCAAACAAGTCCATGTGCAATAGCTCAAATGCTTTTGATGTGCTCATCTCACTCTTACTAGGATGTATATTTCCAACTTATTTGCCGGCTTGACAAGCACTACATAGTTTATCCTTCTCAAAGGTGACATCCTTCAATCCTCTAACTAAGTCATGCCTCAAAAGTTTGTTCAATTGTTTCATTCCAACATGACCAAGCCTTCTATGCCATAACCAACCCATACTAGATTTACTAAGCAAGCATGATGTCAATTGTGTCTTACTATCATTGAAGTCAACCAAGTATAAGCTATCATGTCTAAATCCTTTGAATATCAAATTTGATCCATCAACACTTATGACTTCAACATCATCACTACCAAATATGCACTTGAAGCCAAGATCACAAAGTTGTGCCACCGATAAAAGATTGAAATCTAAGCTCTCAACTAGCAACACATTAGATATGCTCATGTCATTTGAGATAGCAATTTTACCAAGCCCCTTGACCTTGCCTTTCTTGTTGTTGCCGAAAGTGATAGCATCAAAACCACCATTTTGACTTCTATCAATAGATTTGAACATACAAGAATCCCCGGTCATATGTTGAGTGCACCCACTATCAAGCACCCAATGCCTTCCTCCGGCTTTGTAATTGACCTACAAGACAAGATCAATTCCTTTTAGGTACCCAAACTTGTTTGGGTCCTCCAAGGTTAGAGACTAAGCTCTTTGGTACCCAAATGGCTTTCTTCTTTGAGCCCATCCATGGTGTACCAATAAACTTAGCATGAACACCATTTGTACCCTTGGTAAGCATATAGAAAGAATTAAACTTGATTGAGGATACATTTGCATTGGATTTCTTGTTCATGCAATGTTGCTCTATGTGACCAACTTGCTTGCAACTTTTGCAATAGCTACCATTGTTCTTCACAAAATGAGTCTTGTGAGGAGCAAAAGCGGCCTTGCCTTTCTTGGGGTTATAGCCCAATCCCTCTTTGTAGAGAGAAGCTCTTTGGCTACCCAAGCACATAAGCAAGCGGTCCTCACCACCATAAGCCTTAGCTAATGTGTGATTGAGCTCTTTTACCTCCTTCTTGAGATTTTCATTCTCAACTATAAGTGTGGAGTCACAAGTGAAACCATCACTACTAGATGAGGATGATGTAGATGAGCTACATGAAGGGTTAGTAGGAGCAACAATAATAGGCTTATGAAAAGTTTCATCAATTATATCACATGATATGCCTATGTTACAAGTTTTAGCTTTCTCAATATTAGTTGGCATGTTTTCACATTTTTCAACTAGAGAGGAATGAGCTTCTTCAAGCTTAGTGTGAGACTTTTGAAGCTTCTTATGGTCTACCTTTAGACTCTCATAAGATGCCCTAAGCTCATCAAGTTCTTGCATAAGGTTTTTCTTTTCCTTAAGCAAGCCCTTGCACTCCTTTCTAGATTCTTTAAAATGTTGAGTGCAATCTTCTAGCATAGTGATTAGTTCATCTTTAGTGAATTCTTCTTCATCACTATCACTATCACTAGCATTATCATGATCACTCTCATCGTCAGATGATACCTTAGCGGCCTTAGCCATGAAGCACGATGGAGTGTCGAAGAGGGAGACATTCTCTTGGATGGCAATGCTAGCATGTCCCTTCTTCTTGCTCTTGTAGTCATCCTCATCATCACTTGAGGAATCATCACTATCCCATGTAGCAACATGAGAATCATTCTTCTTCTTATAAGAGCTCTTTTTCTTTTCTTGCTTCTTCTTCTCTTTCTTGATAGCATCTTCATCATCACTATCATAAGGACACTTTGCAATGAGATGGTCCTTGCTATGGCATCTAAAGCATCTCATGGTATGCTCACTCTTCTTGGATGAGTTCTTCCTCCTTCTTGCACGATATCCTTTCTTCTTCATGAATTTACCAAATTGCTTGACAAAGAGAGCCATCTTCTCATCAATGTCATCACCATCACAAGAGCTTGAGTCTTCATCACTTGATGATTCAATCTTGGATTTGCTCTTGGATGTGGTGGCTTTGAATGCCACACTCTTCTTCTTTTCATCATCTTTCTTCTCATTTTCCTTCTTCTTCTTCTTGACCAACTCATCCTTCTCATCATCTTCTCTATATGAATCATCGGTCATCACTTCTTGAAATATTTGTTGAGGAGTTGAATCCTTCAATGTAGTCCTCACTAGCACGGTGATCAATGTATCAAATCTCTTGGGTAGACTTCTCAAGAACTTCATAGAGAATTGATTGTCCTTGACCTCCTCACCAAGTGCCTTGAGCTCATTGACGATGACTTGCAACCTATGAAACATCTCCGGTACACTCTCATCATCTTGCATCTTGAAGCTTGAAAATTTTTCTTGCAAGATATATGCTTTAGCGGTCTTTGTACCTTCGGTGCCCTCAAATGTTTCTTCTAGCTTGGCCCAAGCATCATGAGCAATCTCTATGTTCTTTACTTGCTCAAATGTCTTGTCATCTAGTGCCTCATGAAGAGCACTAATGGCAATATCATTGCATTGGAGCTTCTTCTCCTCTACCGGTGTAGGTGCTTCCGGATTAGCAACCTCAAATTTTGTTTCGGTGACCTTCCACACTTCTCTATTGATTGACTTTAGGTGTGCGGTCATCTTAACCTTCCAATATGCATAATTTGTGCCATCAAAGTGAGGTGCCTTCTTGGTGTTGTTGATGTGCAAGCTTAATTGAGCCATTTCTTTTTCACCGTAGGTTGTTAAGCCTCAAATAAACGGTGCCTCGGCTCCGATACCACTTGTAAGGTCCAAATAGGCTAGAGGGGGGGTGAATAGCCTAATTAAAACTTCTACAAGAATTACTTAACCACGAGTTAGTACGAAAAGTGGCGAAGCAAAAGCACTAGCTCTAACTAATTAAGCAAGCCACCTACACAAGTCTAGTACAAGGCTATTCACTAAACACAACAACAACTATAAGCTAGAAACAAGAAGTAATACGAGAGAAGAGCTTTGATTGATTATACCGTCGTGTAGAGATGAGATGTACCAATCAGTCAATCACACAAGAGAAATCCTCGGGAAGAGAATGACACAAGAATTTATCCCGAGGTTCACTTGCTTCCCGGCAAGCTACTCCCCGTTGTGGCGATACACCCACTTGTCGGTTCGCGAGCTAAACGACTATCAAGAGTCGAGCCCTCGGCGGGCGCCGCACAACCGCACACAAGATGGGGATCCTCCAAGCCACGAGCTCCACTAGAGTATCCAATTCACGAACTCCCGCGGGGAAGGATCAAGAACCCCTTACAACACTTGGTGAAGGCTCCAACAATCTCCAATTGCGAGCTCAATCACCTCCGCTGCTCCAAGCCGTCTACCGTGTCAGGAAACACGGAAGAGTAACAAGAAATCCGCAGCAACTCGAAGATCAAGTGCCTCTAGAATGCAACTCTCAAGCAATGCACTTGAATCTCACTCAATCTCACTCAAGATATGCAACTAATCAAAGAGATGAGTGGAGGGGTTGTTCTCTAGCTCAAAGTATGTCTCTATATCTCAAAATGTGCAAGAGTTGCCCTCAAACCCCGGCCAACGTCTATTTATAACGAAGGGGTACGCAGCTAGCCGTTACGGATGACGCAGCGAAAATCGCGCTGACCGGACGCTCCGGTCAGGGTGACCGGACGCGTCCGGTCACTACACGACAAACGTGAACAGCGCGCGTCAGTACTAGCCGTTGCCCTGACCGGACGCGCTCAACCGAGTGACCGGACGCGACAGTGCCCGCGTCCGGTCGCGTTCCAGTAAGCTCCAGCTGCGACCGGACGCGTCCGATCGCACGTGACCGGACGCGCCGCGCGTCCGATCGTCACTCCGCTTCGCTCTGTGTTTCTAGACGCGTGACCGGACGCTCCGGTCCCGTGAAGGACCGGACGCGCCGGTCGCGCGCTTCTCTCTTACGCCCAGTTGAACTGACCGGATGCGCTGGTCAGGCCAGACCCGCGTTCGGTCACAAACCCTAGCGCTCGCGCCGCGTTGAACTGACCGGACGCGTCCGGAGAAACCGTGACCGCGTCCGGTGCAGCGTCCGGTGCAGCGACCGATCAACGCAGTGACCTCCTTTCGCCTCCGTTTCTTTTCCGACTTCCGGCGCAGTAGAAAATAGGCGTTTCACTTCTCCAAAAAGCGCCGAATCCCGCCTCGCAAGCTCGGCGGGAGGGAGAGAGGAACCCAAACCCCTCTCTACCGCTTAAACTCCACCGCCTTCGAAACTGTGCTAACACCACCAAGTGTACACCACCATGTGCATGTGTGTTAGCATTTCACAATCATTTTCCAAGGCGTTATGTTAGCTCTTTACTAGATTCTAATGCATATGCTCAAGACATTGATCTAGTGGCACTTGATTCCCGAGCTAACCGTGATTGCCCCTCTTGATAGTCGACTATGTATCCTAAATCCGGTCAATCACTTCTCTACTCAACTTAGACCGGCAAAAGGAAAACCCTATGGTTATACCTTTGCCTTGCGCTCTTAGATCCTTCTCTTCTACTTGATCATCATGTACACCATATTATGTGCATCTCCACCACTTGTGATCTTGTGGCCATCACTCCATGCCACATGCTCCTTCATCACGTGTGTTGCTTGTGCCTAACTCAAAACACTTAACACATGGCATTAGCAACTTGGTGTCATTAATTACCAAAACCAAACTTGGGCTTTCAACCACCTCCCACTTTTGAGGGAGACGATTTTCCATATTGGAAAATTCGTATGGAGGCGTACCTCGAAGCCATAGATGTTGGGTGCCTTAGAGCCGCAACCGAAGGGCTTCCCCCCATAAGGGATCCCGCTAACCCAAGTGGTGACGAGGAGAAGTACGACCGGTGGAATGCAAAGGCCAAAAATGCACTCTACCGGGGCTTAGGCAAAGATATCTTCAATCGTGTGCGTAATGCAAAGAACGCTCATGAATTGTGGGAAAATATTTGTGCTCTCCATGAGGGAACTAAGAGTGAGCGTGAGGAACGTTATCACATAGCCTTAAAGAAAATTAATTCTTTTGAGATGCTTCCTAAAGAAAGTGCTAATGACATGTACACTCGCTTGAATGTTCTTGTAGAGGACCTCAATGCTCTTGGGCTCACCAAAATGAGCCAATCGGATGTTGCAAGGAAGATCTTGAGTGTGCTTCCCGTTGAGAAGTATGGACACATTGTCACCGTGCTTCACCAAAGTGATCTTTCCACCGCAACACCTACTCAAGTTTTAGGGAAAATCAATGCTCATGAGATGTACATGCATATCACTCCGGAAGAGGGCTCATCATCTTCCAAGAAGAAGAAGAAGGGCCAAGCCATGATGGTGCAAGAAAGCTCAAGTGAAAGTGATGTTGATAATGAATCACTTGCACTCATGGTGAGAAAGACCACCAAGATGCTAAAGAAGCTTAACAAGAGTGGCATCAAGTTCGATGGCAAGAAGAAGAAATTCTTCACAAGTAGCAAGAGAAAGCCAATCTCGGAAATGGATTGCTACAATTGTGGTGAACTTGGCCATCTAGCTCATCAATACCCTAGACCACCAAAAGACAAGTACAAGAACAAGAACAAGGGCAAGAAAAATGATTCAAGTGATGAAGAAGAAGAGAAGAAGAGGAACAAGCCATACAAGAAGAAGGATGGCAAGAGGAAGGAGTTCCACAAGAAGAAGAAGGGAGGAAAGGTATACATTGTTGGTGATTGGCTCACCGACATTGAATCATCTTGTGAGTCCTCCGAAGATGAGAGCGATGATGAGAAAGAGAAGGTTGCCGCATTTGTGATGGGGCCATCATCTTCACCAACATCTTCATCACCACCTTCACCGCCTCCTTCACCATCATCGTCCACTACTCACCTATGCCTTATGGCCAAGGGTGAACGAAAGGTACAAAACCATGATAGTGATGATGATGATGATAGTGATAGTGATGATGAATATGACTCACCTTCTTATGATGAACTTGTAAAATTGCTAAACAAATACACTAAAATCATAAGAAGAACTAGAAGTGAAAATGATGATCTTCAAAATGAAAATGAATCACTCTCATCGAAGCTTGAAAATATTCAAAAGACTAGTGGTGAGCTTAGAGTTCAAAATGAAGTGATGTCTTCCACTCTCAAGGAGCTCAAAACCTCTTATAAAGAGCTTAAAGATCAACATGATAAACTTGAGAAGAAGCATGATGAGCTCATCACTAGACATAATTCTCTAAAGGACAAATACACCACATTAAAAATTGACTATGATAGTCTTGTGGTTGCTAATGAACTTGCTCTTGAGACACATGATGCTACTAACCATGTTGTTAAGTGTGATATAGCTACATCATGTGATGACTTGATCATTGAAAGCATTGAGCGAGGTTCTAGTAGCAAAGGCAAGAGTGTGGTTGAGTCAAGCAACCATGATGATTATGCCAAGATTAAGAGTGAGAATGAGAAGCTTGCAAATGAGAACAAGAAGCTAAAAGGTTTGATGGCTCTTGAGAAGCAACCAACAAATGAGTCACTCATTGAAGAGAACAAAAAGCTCAAGCAAGAAAAAGAGCATCTCAAGACCGGCCTAAGCAAGTTCACAAGAGGCCAACATTTGCAAAGTGAGCTCCTCATGAACACCGTAATGAAGATGGATAGAAGTGGTATTGGGTACTTGGCAAATCAAGAGAAGAAGGCAAAAGCTCAACAACAACAAAGCAAGTCAAAGCCCAAGCCAAAGAGATGTGTTGAGTGTGGTCAAGAAGGTCACTTTGCTCATGAATGCAAAACTCCACCACCACAACCCTTGCCCAAGCATGCTAGACCTTTCGCCTTCAATGCTCATTATATGCTAAGAAAAGATTCAAATGGAAAGATGAAAGTCATGTTTTTGGGTCCCCCAAACAAGAATAGGCTAAAGAAAATATGGGTTGCCAAGTCACTAGTTGAGAAAGTCAAGGGCCCCTCTCAAGTTTGGGTCCCTAAACAAAAAGCTTGATCTTTTGTGTGTAGGTGAACTACAAGACCGGTGGATCTCATTGGGTTATTGATAGTGGTTGCACTCAACATATGACCGGTGATCCTCGTATGTTCACCACCATTGAAGAGAATGGAATATGTCAAGAGAAGATCACATTTGGGGATAATTCAAAGAGCAAAGTCAAGGGTATAGGCAAGATTGCAATATCACATGATCACTCACTCTCAAATGTGCTCTATGTTGCTTCATTGAGTTTCAACTTGTTATCCGTTGGGCAACTTTGTGACCTTGGCTTCCAATGCTTGTTCACACCAAATGAAGTGGAAGTTTCAAAGATAGATGACAAGCAAGTGATATTCAAAGGCTTTAGATACAACAATCTTTATCTTGTTGACTTCACCTCTGAAGATGCTAATTTGATGACATGTTTGTTCACCAAGACCTCACTTGGTTGGCTTTGGCATAGGAGGCTTGCTCATGTTGGAATGAACACTCTCAACAAGCTATTGAAGAAAGAACTAGTGAGAGGATTGAAGGATGTGAAGTTTGAAAAGGACAAACCTTGTAGTGCATGTCAAGCGGGCAAACAAGTTGCAAACACTCATCCAACCAAAGCTTTCATGTCAACTTCAAGAGTACTAGAACTTCTACACATGGATTTGTTTGGGCCTACAACATACAAGAGCTTGGGTGGTAATCTCTATTGTCTTGTGATAGTGGATGACTACTCAAGGTATACATGGACTTTCTTCCTTCATGACAAATCCGAAGTGGCAAATTGCTTTAAGAAGTTTGCAAAGAGAGCTCAAAATGAATTTGAAGTCAAGATAAAGAAGATTAGAAGTGACAATGGGAAAGAGTTTGACAACACCAACATTGAAGCTTATTGTGATGAAATTGGAATCAAGCATGAGGTCTCTTCAACCTACACTCCTCAACAAAATGGTGTAGTTGAGAGAAAGAACCGAACATTGATCACCCTTGCAAGAACAATGCTAGATGAGTACAACACTCCGGAGAAGTTGTGGGCCGAGGCAATCAACACCGCATGCTATGCTTCAAATCGCCTCTTCCTACAAAAGTTTCTTGGCAAGACCCCCTATGAGTTGCTTAATGGGAAGAAGCCGGACGTCTCTTTCTTCCGGGTGTTTGGTTGCAAATGTTACATCTACAAGAAACGTCAACACCTAGGGAAGTTTCAAAGACGTTGTGATATTGGTTTTCTTGTTGGTTACTCATCAAAGTCCAAAGCATATAGAGTATTTAACCATGCCACCGGTTTGGTTGAAGAAACATATGATGTGGAATTTGATGAATCTAACGGCTCCCAAGGAGCAATTGAGAATTGTGATGATGTAGGTGATGAACCCTTGAGGGAGGCCATGAAGAACATGCCGGTGGGAGACATCAAGCCAAAAGATGATGATGACGATGTACAAATTGTTGATCCACCATCTTCATCACGTGTGCCTCAAGATGATGACAAGAATGAGAGAGTTGAAAATGAAGACACCTATGTCTCTCATGAACAATCCGAGGCACAAGCTCAAGATGTTGATGCTCCCCATCCACCTCCTCAAGTGGTTGATAGAAGAAATTCACCACTACTTCAAGCACAACCACAAGATCTCATCATAGGGAGTCCTACAAAGGGAGTAATGACTCGATCCCAAAAGCTAGCTTCTTTTGTTGAACATCACTCTTTTGTCTCTTGCGTTGAACCTAAGAATGTAGAAGAAGCTCTTCAAGATCCGGATTGGGTGGTTGCAATGCATGAAGAATTGAACAACTTCACCCGCAATCAAGTATGGACACTTGAAGAGCATCCCAAAGGTGCAAGAGTCATTGGAACCAAGTGGGTGTTCCAAAACAAGCAAGATGACCAAGGCATAGTGGTGAGGAACAAGGCAAGACTAGTTGCAAAGGGGTTCTCTCAAGTTGAAGGTCTTGATTTTGGAGAGACTTTTGCACCCGTTGCAAGACTTGAAGCCATTCGTATCCTCCTTGCATATGCATCACATCATGATATGAAACTATATCAAATGGATGTGAAAAGTGCATTCTTAAATGGATTTATAAATGAACTAGTCTATGTTAATCAACCTCCCGAGTTTGAAGACCCTAGATATCCTAATCATGTTTATAGGTTGTCCAAGGTGTTATATGGGCTCAAGCAAGCCCCTAGAGCGTGGTATGAACGCCTCCGGGACTTCCTCATTGAGAAGGGCTTCACCATTGGGAAGGTCGACACCACACTATTCACCAAGAAGTTTAATGGGGAGATCTTCATTTGTCAAGTATATGTTGATGATATCATCTTCGGATCAACAAATGAAGATTATTGCAAGGAATTTGGTGAATTGATGTTGAAGGAATTCGAGATGTCAATGATTGGTGAGCTCACATTCTTCCTTGGTTTTCAAGTAAAGCAAATGAGAGAAGGGATTTTCATCTCTCAAGAAAAGTATACCAAGGATCTTCTCAAAAGATTCAAGATGGAAGAATGCAAACCAATCAAGACCCCAATGCCATCAAATGGACATCTCGACCTAGATGAGGGAGGTAAACCGGTTGATCAAACTCTCTACCGTTCTATGATTGGTAGCTTGTTGTACCTTACCGCATCTAGGCCCGATATCATGTTTAGTGTGTGCATGTGTGCCCGCTTTCAAGCGTGCCCTAAAGAACCTCACCTAAGTGCCGTAAAAATAATCCTAAGATATCTTAAGCTCACCCCAAGCATTGGTCTTTGGTATCCCAAAGGAGCTAGATTCCAACTAGTTGGCTATTCCGATTCGGACTATGCCGGTTGCAAAATTGATAGAAAAAGCACATCCGGAGGGTGCCATTTGCTTGGAAGATCTTTAGTATCTTGGTCATCTAAAAAGCAAAATAGTGTGGCTTTGTCTACCGCCGAGGCGGAATACATTGCCGCGGGGGCTTGTTGTGCACAAATCCTATATATGAAACAAACCCTCCTAGACTATGGAATTGTTCTTGAAAAGGTGCCACTTTTATGTGATAATGAAAGTGCCGTTAAAATTGCTAACAATCCGGTACAACACTCTCGCACCAAGCACATTGATATCCGCCATCACTTTCTAAGAGATCACGTTGCTAAAAATGACATATCACTAGAAGGTGTAAGAAGTGAAAATCAATTAGCGGATATCTTCACTAAACCTTTGGATGAGGCAACCTTTTGTAGGTTAAGAAGTGAACTCAATGTGCTTGATTCTAGTAACTTTAAAAAATGAGCGTGTGTTGTCCCTTGCATTGCATTGTATAATATGCCATGTTTATTTTTATCGCATTGTTTTTAGGGCTTGGCTAACACGGTTACGATAACCCTTCCTTGGAGGAGTGAAAAAGCCTAACCGTGGATCAAACTTGACAATCATTCTAGTTTTACCTTCTTGTATTGCATTGCATATGCATGGTTGTTGTTCTTGTCGTTTCTTTTCGGTTAAGCTTTGAGCAACCTCTGTGTTCGTCCATGGATAGAGAGAGCATTTTGACGCTCCTAAAGGTTCAAAAACTCTATTGCATGGCCATACGTTGCTCCTTGGGTGTTTATTGCCTATTTTCTTAAAAATAATACTAGCCTAAGGCAATCTATTTTGAAAAACTTTGAGGGTTTGAGTGAGGTCTCTCATATCATGTTCCAATTGGTGTTTATTTGTGTCTCTTTGAATTGGAACCTGATTGGGAGAAGTCGCGTCGTAGTTCGAAACAAGAAGGGCGAAGAACAGTCACCGGACGCTGCACCGGACGCTGCACCGGACGCAGTGATGCTTCACCACCGCGTTCGGTCCTGGCGTCCAGCAGCGCGTCCGGTCATCCAGAAGACCAACTCCAGATCTAGTGATCGGACGCTGCACCGGACGCGCCTCTGTTGACCACCGCGTCCGGTCCCGGTTACCACCACTGCGTCCGGTCATTCGCGATATATTCCCGAACTCCCAACGATCGGACTCTGACCGCGTCCGGTCAGTCCGCACCGGACGCGTCAGGTCACTTCAGGAGCTTACTGGAGTGTGACCGGACGCTGCACCACCGCGTCCGGTCATATCGACCACCGCGTCCGGTCATCACTGAAAGTCCCTAGTTTGGTTTTGGCTAATTGATGAAACCTAGGACTAACCTTTGTATCTAAGTGGATGATTTAGATAAAGGTGGTCATTGCATATGAGACATGACATTGACTCATGTGACCAAGATGATGAAGACCAAGATGAGGCTTGGCTCGATGGACCGGTTGTGAAGGTGAAGGGCAAGTCGAGGCTTCGAAGCGAAGGACCATGCGATGGTGAAGCTTGAGCAAGACTTAGCGCCGATGGACTGATGCAACGGTGAAGAGCAAGTGAAGTCAAGGTCGATGGATCGAGACGGTCATGTGATGATATGAAGTGGATCATATCATTTGGAGAAACAAAATGGGCTCAAGGCAAAGGTATAACCATAGGGCCATTTTGTTTTACACTCAAGACACCATAGAGGGTGTGAGTGGTTTAGGATCGATAGCCGAACTATTAAGAGGGGAAGTCTTATCGGTTATTCGATGCACGGGTGCCACTAGGTGAATTCATGAAGTGCATTGCATGTAGGGCCTAGTGAGCTAATTGGAAAACCTTTGAAAATGATTGAGAAAATGCTAACACACAAGCACATGGAGATGTACACTTGATGGTGTTGGCACATTTGCAAAGGTGGCGTTGGTCGCGCTGTGGTTTGCGGGTAGAGAGGGGTTTGGGTTCCTCTCTCCCTCCCGCCGAGCGTGCGAGCGCGGGATTCAGGCGATTTCGGGGAAATGAAATGCCTATTTTCCACTACGCCGAAAGTCGAAAAAGAAACGGAGGCGAACGGGGTCACAGAGGTGACCGGACGCTGCACCGGACGCGGTCACGGTATGACCGGACGCGTCCGATCAGTACAGCGCGGTTTCGGGCGCGCGGGCTAGGGTTTGCAACCGGCGCGTCCGGTCACTCGCGGGACCGGCGCGTCCGGTCAGGTGCCTAGAAGGAACTGCGGTTCACAAGGACGATCGGACGCGGGGCGCGTCCGGTCACACACGATCGGACGCGTCTGGTCGTCAAAGGAGCTTACTGGACTCCGACCGGACGCTGGCACTGTCGCGTCCGGTCGTTCTCTAGAGCGCGTCCGGTCGTTGTTTCGCGGGGGGCGCGTCCGGTCGTTGCTTTGCGCGCGCGGTGCTGAGCGACCATCGCGTCCGGTCTGTTAAGAAGCGCGTCCGGTCATGGGATTTGACCGTTGGCGCAGTGACCGTTGGAGGACCGGACGCGGTTGAGCGCGTCCGGTCAGTTTCGACCGGCGCGTCCGGTCGTCCCGAAAAAACGGTCCGTGGAGTTGCAACGGCTCTATTTGTTTGGGGTGCTTATAAATACTCGTTGGCCGGCCCTTGGGGAGCTGGCTTGGCATTTCTAACACTCTTGTGCATCCTTTGAGCAAAAGCAACTCCTCCCACTCATCTCCCTTGCTTGATTGCAAATCAAAAGTGAGATTGAGTGATCCCAAAGTGCATTGCATAGCTTGAGGGCATCTAGTGGCACTTGTGGGTGGTTTAGCCGGTGGATTTCTTGTTACTCTTGGAGAGTACCGCTCCTAGCCGGCTTGGAGATTGTTGGAGGCGTTGGCAAGAGAAGGTGATTGTTCTTGGCCACCTCCGGTTGTTTGTGAGAGGTTCTTGTGCTTTCCTCGGCGGGACGCCAAAAGCAACTCTATTGGATTGCGCGTGTCATTGAGTTACCTCACTTGAGAGTGGTGTCTTGCGGTGCCTTGCGGGGCGTGCCTTGAGGGGCAAGTGACTTGAGGGTCACACCGAGGAACCATCTAAGTGTTGGTCGACACAACCGGTGACGTAGCTTGTCGGTGCACAAGTGAACACCGGGTGAACAAAAATATTGTGTCTCTTGTCTCCCGGTGATTGGTCTACATATTGTGTTGTTGTCAATATTAATTGATTGTATATCATCTTGGTGATTGGCAACATCTTCACTCCACCGTCGGTATAAGATTCACAATCCTTTCTCTCGCATTTACTTTTACTAGATTATCTTGTGTAGCTCTAGTGGTATCCTTCTCTAGTAGTTGTTAGCTTGCTCACTAGTGTAAGTTAGTGACTTAGCACTTGTGTGAACTAGAGATCATAATCTACTAGACTTGTGGATAGGAGGCTTGCATCACAACCTTTGGCTAAGCAAAACTCGCTTTACGCCGTTTGTTATTCTAACAAGTTTGCTTAGTGGTGCTTGTAGAATTTTTATAGGCTATTCACCCCCCCTCTAGCCATCTAGGACCTTACAAGTGGTATCAGAGCAGTGGTCACCGTTTTTAATCAAGGCTTAACATCCTTCGGTGTGAAAAATGGCTCAAATTGTGTTCAATCATGTTGGGGGCAAGCCACCATTCTTTGATGGTGTTAGTTCTTTTGCTCATTGGAAGAGAAAGATGACAATGTACCTTGGTTCTATTCATGAGAGAGTATTGCAAGTCACCGAGAATGATTTTGCTATCATTGATCCCAATCATCTCACCGATGAAGATAGAGCAAATAGAACATGCAATAGAATGGCTCTCAATACACTCTACAATGGTATTGACACAAAAGTGTTTGAGGGCATCAAAGATTTGGAATTGGCTAGTGAAGTATGGACAAGGTTGAGTGAGACATATGAAGGCACTAAGGTTGTGAAGAGTGCCAAGCTATATGGGCTCAAGAGTGAGTTTGAGAACTTCAAGAAAAAGGATGATGAAACAATCATTGAAATGTTTCATAGATTGCAAGTGATAGTCAATGATCTCAAGAGCTTAGGGCACAAAACTCAAGATCAAGATTTTTGTCATAAGTTCTTATTGAGCTTACCTAGAAGATTCAAGATGTTGATCATGATGTTGCAAAGAGATGGGTTTGAAACAATGAAGCCTAATGATTTGCTTGGTGAAGTATTGATCTATGACAAATATGATCAAGATGTTGATGACAAGGAAAATGTGGAAGATGAGAAGAAGAAGACCGTGGCATTCAAGGCCACCTCCTCCAAGGGCAAAGCTACCATCATTGAAGAAGAAGAAGACAACAATGAAGATGGGGAATTTGAAATTGATGATGAGGCACTTGCTCTTGTAGTCAAGAAGATGGGTCACATGTTCATCAAGAGAAGAGGCTTTAAGAAAAGAAATGAGCAACAAAGAAAGTGCTTCAATTGTGATAGCACCGAGCACCTTCAAGCGGAATGTCCTTATGATAAGAAGAAGAACAAAAAGGACAAGTTTGAAAAGAAGAAGAGAGAGGCCAAGATGACATTCAAGAAAGGCAAAAATGGTGCCTATGTGATCACTTGGGAAAGTGATGATAATGAAGAAGAAGAAGAATCATCCAACAAGGCTTTTGCTTCCATTGCTATCAACAAGAAGCCATCACTATTTGATTCATCCTCTTCATGCTTCATGGCTAAAGAAGCTAAGGTATTATATGATGAGAGTGATGATGAAAGTGAAATGGAATATGCACATGATAGTGATAATGATAATAATAATGAAAATAATGATGATGAACCAACTAAAGAACAACTATATGACTTGATGCAACAAACTAGAGACATAGCTATTGCCAAGGACAAAGAGTGTAAGAAGCTTTCAATGAAAGTAGCAATACTTGAGAAAGTTCTTAGTGAGCTTAAGACCACTCATGAGAGTCTAGTGGAAGACCATGAGGATTTTGGTAAGGCTCATTTCAAGCTTGAAAAGGCTCACTCATTGCTACTTGAGCAACAAGAAAAGAAGGATGTTGTTGTATCATGTGATATAGGTGTTACATGTGATATAATTGATGAATCCTTTAATGAACCTATCATCATGTCAAATGCTAACCCTTCTTGTAGCTCTTCATCCACCACCACCAACTCTACCTCTACTACTAGTGATGGTTTCACTTGTGATGCCTCACTAATGGTTGAGAATGAGACTCTCAAGAGAGAGGTGGATGAGCTCACTCACGCCCTAGGCAAGGCCTATGGTGGTGAGGCCCGCTTGCTTAAGTGCTTGGGTAGCCAAAGGTTCTCTCTTAACAAAGAGGGATTGGGCTACAACCCCAAGAAAGGCAAGTCGGCCTTTGCAACTCCAAAGCCTAGCTTTGTGAAGGGCAATGGTCGGTTTTGCAATAGATGCAAGCAAGTTGGGCACCTAGAGCATAATTGCAATAAAAAGAACCAAAGCAAGAACCTTGTTAATGCTATACCTTTTGATTCTTGCTATGTGCTTACCAAGGGTGTGAAGGGTGTGCAAGCTAAGTTTGTTGGTACACCAATTGTGGGCCCAAAGAAGAAGGCTATTTGGGTACCAAAGAGCTTAGTTACTAACCTACAAGGACCCAAGCAAAAATGGGTACCTAAGCTTCATTGATTTGCTTGTAGGTCAATTACAAAGCCGGAGGAAGGCATTGGATTATTGATAGTGGGTGCACTCAACACATGACCGGTACATCAAGAATGTTTGATTCATTCAATGACAATGATAGTGGTGTTGATTCTATCACATTTGGCAATAACAAGAAAGGCAAGGTTATTGGCTTGGGCAAGATTGCAATATCAAATGATATGAGTATCTCCAATGTGTTGCTAGTTGAAAGTTTGGATTTCAATCTTCTATCCGTGGCATAAATATGTGATCTAGGCTACAAGTGCATCTTTGGGGTTGATGATGTAGATGTTATTAGTGTGGATGGTTCAAATGTGGCATTCAAGGGCTTTAGATATGAGAATCTCTACCTAGTTGACTTTAATGCTAGAGAAACTTCTTTGACAACTTGCTTAGTCTCCAAATCAAGCATGGGTTGGCTTTGGCATAGAAGGCTTGGTCATGTTGGTATGAAACAATTGAAGAAGCTTACAACTTACAATCTTGTCAATGGTTTGAAAGATGTTGAATTTGAGAAGAATAAGCTTTGTAGTGCATGTCAAGCCGGAAAGCAAGTTGGAAGCTCACATCCAAAGAAGAGTACAATGAGCACATGCAAAGCATTTGAGTTGATGCACATGGATCTATTTGGACCAACAACATATACAAGCATAGGTGGCAACAAGTATGGTTTTGTCATAGTGGATGACTTCACAAGATTCACATGGGTATTCTTTCTTAGTGATAAAAGTGAAGTGTTTGACACCTTCAAGACATTTCTCACTAGAGTTCACAATGAGTTTGAGATTAGAATCAAGAAAGTGAGAAGTGACAATGGAAGTGAGTTCAAGAATACAAGAATTGAAGAACTTTGTGATCATTATGGTATTGGACATCAATTCTCGGCCAAGTACACTCCACAATCAAATGGCCTAGTTGAGAGGAAGAATAGAACATTGCTTGATATGGCTAGATCAATGCTTCATGAGTACAATGTGAGTCAATCATTTTGGGATGAAGCAATCAATACCGCTTGCTACTACATCAATAGACTATATTGTCATCCATTGCTAGAGAAGACCCCATATGAGTTACTTCATGGAAGAAAGCCCAATATTTCTTACTTTAGGGTGTTTGGTTGCAAATGCTATATCTTGAAGAAGGGCACTAGATTGGGAAAGTTTGACAAAAGATGTGATGAGGGGTTCCTACTTGGTTATTCAACTACAAGCAAAGCTTATAGAGTTTGGAACAACTCAAGTGGCATTCTAGAAGAAGTCCATGATGTGCAATTTGATGAAACCAATGGGTCACAAGATGAAGAAGAGAATCTAGATGATGTTAGTGGAACTCTATTGGTGGAAGCAATGAAGAACATGGACATTGGGGACATTAGAGCAAAGCAAGTTATTGATATTCAAGATGATGATAAAGATCAAGTGCTCAATTCTCCATTCAAGCTAGCTAGTGACTCTCAAGTACAAGATCATGGTGCTAGTTCTTCTCAACAAGATACATCAAGTGATCAACCAAGCTCAAGCAATCAAGTGCAAGTACTCCAACCACAACATGTTGCAAGAGATCACCCCATTAATAGTGTTATTGGTGATATTAGAAGTGGTGTGCAAACAAGATCAAGATTGACTATGTTTTATGAGCATGCATCATTTGTGTCAACCATAGAACCAAAGAAGATAGAAGAAGCTTTGAGGGATGCCGATTGGATCATGGCTATGCAAGAAGAGCTTAACAATTTTACAAGAAATGATGTTTGGGAATTGGTAGAAAGGCCAAATGACTACAATGTGATTGGAACCAAATGGGTGTTTAAAAACAAGCAAGATCAAGATGGCATTGTAGTGAGAAACAAAGCAAGACTAGTTGCTCAAGGTTACACTCAAGTTGAAGGTCTTGACTATGATGAGACATATGCTCCCGTGGCAAGATTGGAGGCAATAAGGATTCTATTGGCTTATGCTTGTGCACACAATATCAAACTATATCAAATGGATGTCAAAAGTGCATTTCTCAATGGGATCATCAATGAGTTAGTATTTGTTGAGCAACCGCCCGGATTTGAAGATGACAAGAAACCCAACCATGTCTACAAGTTGAAGAAGGCTTTATATGGCTTAAAGCAAGCACCTAGAGCATGGTATGAGAGGCTAAGGGATTTCCTTCTCTCTAAGGGATTCAAAATGGGCAAGGTTGATACTACTCTATTCACCAAGAAGATTGGAAATGATCTATTCATAGTGCAAATATATGTTGATGACATCATCTTTGGATCAACCGATCAAGCTTATTGTGAAGAATTTGGTGCTATGATGGCCAAAGAGTTTGAAATGTCTATGATTGGTGAACTTAGCTACTTCCTTGGTCTCCAAGTCAAGCAATTGAAGAATGGAACATTTGTGAGTCAAGGGAAATACATAAGGGACATGTTGAAGAAGTTTGGAATGCAAGATGCAAAGCCAATTTCAACTCCAATGGGCACAAATGGCAATTTGGATAGTGATCTTGATGGCAAAATGGTGAATCAAAAGGAATATCGGTCCTTGATTGGAAGTCTACTCTATGTCACCACATCAAGGCCGGATGTCATGTTTAGTGTTTGCATGTGTGCTAGATATCAAGCCTCACCTAGAGAAAGTCATCTCACGGCCGCAAAGAGAATATTGAGGTACTTGAAGCAAACAAGAGATGTTGGACTATGGTATCCCAAGGGGTCAAAGTTTGAATTGATTGGATATTCGGACTCCGACTATGGGGGTTGCAAGATCAATAGAAAGAGCACAAGTGGCACATGTCAATTACTTGGAAGATCACTTGTGTCATGGTCCTCAAAGAAACAAAATAGTGTGGCAATCTCTACCGCCGAAGCCGAATATGTGAGTGCAGGGAGTTGTTGTGCACAATTGCTATGGATGACATCAACTTTGAAGGATTATGGCCTCAATTTCAAGAATGTGCCGTTGCTATGTGATAATGAGAGTGCAATCAAGATGATACAAAACCCGGTTCAACATGGAAGAACAAAGCATATTGACATAAGACACCATTTCATTAGAGATCATCAACAAAAGGGAGATATTGCCATTGAAAGTGTTGGCACCGATGATCAACTTGCCGATATTCTCACTAAGCCACTTGATGAAAAGAGGTTTTGCAAGCTAAGGAATAAATTGAACATTCTTGATTTCTCAAACATGAGTTGAATGCACCCCACCCACTTATTGACATGCCTCTCCTTCGACATTGCAAGGTAAAATTGATTGACATGTCTTTCATCCTATGCTAAGGACTTGATAGAGCATGTAGACATAATAAGTGGTACACATAAGCATTCATGATAAATCAAATGAATTTTATGGATATATGTTACCACTATTGCTTATATGCGTATTTTGATCTAGTGGTGGCATATGACATGTTTGTGAGCTTGTAAACCTAGTGTTGAATCTAGAAGATTTGCTATAAGTGTTTAATTCAACATAGGCAAGATAACCCTTATTTTGAGGAGTGAAGAAGCTTGTCTTTGGTTCAAATCGAATTAAATATCTTTGGCAAGTATTCTAGGTTAAACCAAATTTGATAAATTTTTTAACCTTACATGTGGTATCGAATTAATTTCAATCTACTCCATCAAACACTTTTCCTTCTCTCCACAATTTGATCCCTTTTTGGGTAAGTTGTTGACAAAGGGGGAGAGAAAAAGATGATTCAACTTGATAAATGGGTAAATAAAATTTATGATGAGAAAAAGATGATTCGACTTGATAAAGGGGTAAATAAAATTTGTTGATGCACACAAGACAAGTAGGGGGAGCAAGCTCATAAACAAAGTTGTTGCATTTGTTTGGGCATTCTCATATGACTTGCTCATTGCACATGTATTTAAATTCAATATACATGCTTGTGTGGTGCAATGCTAGTATAGAAATTGGACGATGAAATGATCTACTAGCATGCATAGGAATAGTTTACATGTGGTATCTAGACTTGCCTAAAGCTTTACAAGTGGTTAGCTTTACAAGTGGTCCAAGAACCTTTACATATAATGTTGATCTCACGGGGTTCTTGAGTTTTGATGGATGTCTAGTTACTTCATGATGCTAAGGATGGTGTAAAAGGTAACTCCGATTGGTATCACGCTTCAAAGGTCCATTTCTTACACCATAGCATCATTTTGGTAGAATTACTCTCCCAACACTTCTATCCATGCATATGTGCAAAGCTTTCAATCCAAACTCTATGCACATATGTAGGGGGAGCTAATGCTACCAAAACCGAGCTTGTGATAATTGTCCAAACTTTACTTATGAGCAAAATGATTGGACAAGTATGACAAGTTCAAAACTTTTATTATCAAAATCATCTTTGTGAGGGTTGTCATCAATTACCAAAAAGGGGGAGATTGAAAGTCCCTAGTTTGGTTTTGGCTAATTGATGAAACCTAGGACTAACCTTTGTATCTAAGTGGATGATTTAGATAAAGGTGGTCATTGCATATGAGACATGACATTGACTCATGTGACCAAGATGATGAAGACCAAGATGAGGCTTGGCTCGATGGACCGGTTGTGAAGGTGAAGGGCAAGTCGAGGCTTCGAAGCGAAGGACCATGCGATGGTGAAGCTTGAGCAAGACTTAGCGCCGATGGACTGATGCAACGGTGAAGAGCAAGTGAAGTCAAGGTCGATGGATCGAGACGGTCATGTGATGATATGAAGTGGATCATATCATTTGGAGAAACAAAATGGGCTCAAGGCAAAGGTATAACCATAGGGCCATTTTGTTTTACACTCAAGACACCATAGAGGGTGTGAGTGGTTTAGGATCGATAGCCGAACTATTAAGAGGGGAAGTCTTATCGGTTATTCGATGCACGGGTGCCACTAGGTGAATTCATGAAGTGCATTGCATGTAGGGCCTAGTGAGCTAATTGGAAAACCTTTGAAAATGATTGAGAAAATGCTAACACACAAGCACATGGAGATGTACACTTGATGGTGTTGGCACATTTGCAAAGGTGGCGTTGGTCGCGCTGTGGTTTGCGGGTAGAGAGGGGTTTGGGTTCCTCTCTCCCTCCCGCCGAGCGTGCGAGCGCGGGATTCAGGCGATTTCGGGGAAATGAAATGCCTATTTTCCACTACGCCGAAAGTCGGAAAAGAAACGGAGGCGAACGGGGTCACAGAGGTGACCGGACGCTGCACCGGACGCGGTCACGGTATGACCGGACGCGTCTGATCAGTACAGCGCAGTTTCGGGCGCGCGGGCTAGGGTTTGCAACCGGCGCGTCCGGTCACTCGCGGGACCGGCGCGTCCGGTCAGGTGCCTAGAAGGAACTGCGGTTCGCAAGGACGATCGGACGCGGGGCGCGTCCGGTCACACACGATCGGACGCGTCCGGTCGTCAAACGAGCTTACTGGACTCCGACCGGACGCTGGCACTATCGCGTCCGGTCGTTCTCTGGAGCGCGTCCGGTCGTTGTTTCGCGGCACGGGTGCTGTGCGGATCGGCGCGTCCGGTCGTTGCGAGGGGCGCGTCCGGTCGTTGCTTCGCGCGCGCGGTGCTGAGCGACCATCGCGTCCGGTCTGTTAAGAAGCGCGTCCGGTCATGGGATTTGACCGTTGGCGCAGTGACCGTTGGAGGACCGGACGCGGTTGAGCGCGTCCGGTCAGTTTCGACCGGCGCGTCCGGTCGTCCCGAAAAAACGGTCAGTGGAGTTGCAACGGCTCTATTTGTTTGGGGTGCTTATAAATACTCGTTGGCCGGCCCTTGGGGAGCTGGCTTGGCATTTCTAACACTCTTGTGCATCCTTTGAGCAAAAGCAACTCCTCCCACTCATCTCCCTTGCTTGATTGCAAATCAAAAGTGAGATTGAGTGATCCCAAAGTGCATTGCATAGCTTGAGGGCATCTAGTGGCACTTGTGGGTGGTTTAGCCGGTGGATTTCTTGTTACTCTTGGAGAGTACCGCTCCTAGCCGGCTTGGAGATTGTTGGAGGCGTTGGCAAGAGAAGGTGATTGTTCTTGGCCACCTCCGGTTGTTTGTGAGAGGTTCTTGTGCTTTCCTCGGCGGGACGCCAAAAGCAACTCTATTGGATTGCGCGTGTCATTGAGTTACCTCACTTGAGAGTGGTGTCTTGCGGTGCCTTGTGGGGCGTGCCTTGAGGGGCAAGTGACTTGAGGGTCACACCGAGGAACCATCTAAGTGTTGGTCGACACAACCGGTGACGTAGCTTGTCGGTGCACAAGTGAACACCGGGTGAACAAAAATATTGTGTCTCTTGTCTCCCGGTGATTGGTCTACATATTGTGTTGTTGTCAATATTAATTGATTGTATATCATCTTGGTGATTGGCAACATCTTCACTCCACCGTCGGTATAAGATTCACAATCCTTTCTCTCGCATTTACTTTTACTAGATTATCTTGTGTAGCTCTAGTGGTATCCTTCTCTAGTAGTTGTTAGCTTGCTCACTAGTGTAAGTTAGTGACTTAGCACTTGTGTGAACTAGAGATCATAATCTACTAGACTTGTGGATAGGAGGCTTGCATCACAACCTTTGGCTAAGCAAAACTCGCTTTACGCCATTTGTTATTCTAACAAGTTTGCTTAGTGGTGCTTGTAGAATTTTTATAGGCTATTCACCCCCCCTCTAGCCATCTAGGACCTTACAATCACGCGTCGAGCGGATCTAACCCTTCATAAAACGGTTCGTTTTCGGCCGTACCTTCTCATCCGCCCGAGCTCTTCGCGCCGCCGCCGCCCTTGCGCCTTCGCTGCACCCCCTGCCACCGGTGAACCGCCGCACCGCCTGCCGCCGGTGAGCCGCTGCCACCTGCGTCGTCTTCCTCGGCTAGCCTCGCTCGCGCGCGCGCCAGCCGCCCGCACGCGCCCGCCCGTGCCATCTTCGCTCGCAGTCGCGCCGCCACCACCCTCGCGCCGTGCCGCCGCAGCCAACGCTCCACCACCGCCGGTGAGACGGGTTCCTGCAAGCCAGCTTCTCCTCCGACCGAAGAACGACTCATCC
The DNA here is from genome assembly GCA_038087645.1 of Saccharum hybrid cultivar R570. Lineage (NCBI taxonomy): Eukaryota > Viridiplantae > Streptophyta > Magnoliopsida > Poales > Poaceae > Saccharum > Saccharum hybrid cultivar. The sequence goes on from JAQSUU010000543.1 coordinate 2,016,195, forward strand.
TCGCCTCCGATCGATTTTCGTCGATTTGCCCTAACCCTAGGGTTCGTCGGACGATCGTTCATCGACGAGATTCGTCGTGCGTCGTCTTCTTCGCGAGGTTGTTTCGCGTCACCTTGACCTCCTTGCTAGGGTTTGCCGTAACTGTTTCTTTTCAATCCTAATTATACCTTGTTTCGGCAAATTAAAGCTCGTTCGGCGATTTCGGGAATCTCGCAATCTAGGTCACCTCACCCTGTCAGTCATCTCGACGATCCGAGGTAGCTTCACGTTTCGATTCATATCGTATCTCATATGCTTGCTATCTCTAGGATTCGTACCTTTTAGTTATATATGTGTTTATAGTAGATCTCTCTATTCCGTCTTTGCAGCGAGTCTGTTGTGTGTCAGGGTGAGATCAGTTTGCTAAATCCGAGGCCAAGCCTGCGGATACAGATTGAGGCCAAGCCTCTTGAGTGACAGTTCATCATCTTACAGAGGTTCTCAGTCAGTGTGTCAGCATGGTGCGTTGCAAGAACGCCGGTGGTGCCCCTGGTGACGGGGACGACAGTCCTCCTCGTCGGTCTGAGATTGCACGTGGGAAGCGTGTCAAGGTCTTGGCCAGAAAGAAGAAGAAGACACTCACAGAGGCAGAGATTGCTCAGGCCGTGGCAGATGCAGCAGAGCAGGCAGAGAGAGGTGGCAGGAGCAGTGGCATACGCATAGGCGAGCGTCGCTTTCATCTTGAAGGTCGACAGCTCGGCACAGAGGCCACTGAGGGTACTGAGGATACTGGAGCTACAGAGAGTATGGCAGTTGATCCACCTTCAGAGGCTCCAGAGGCTCCAGAGGCTACAGAGAACACAGAGGAGCAGCCAGCTCAGTCTCCACCACGTCGCCGCTCCACACGCGCCCGTACTCAGGTGTCTCCTAGGCCAGAGGGCCAGCGTCGTGGAGCACGTCCTCCTCCCAGAGCTAGAGGTTCACCCCCGATCGAGCACTTTGACTTGAGGGGTGCTACAGCACGTCAGGTGCAGGGGTTGAGGTTCGTGGAGGTCAGTCGGTGGTTTCCGCCTGTGAGGGATCCCAGAGCTTCAGAAGGATTCTATACCCCTCTCCAGGAGGATTTCTACAGAGCTCTAGTTGACAGCGGTATTGCTTTCCGACCACAGAGGGTCTGTCGACTTGAGTCACTAGTTGAGGTTGTGGGAGAGCAGCTACGACCGCACCTGTCCTTTCTGCCAGGCTTGTCAGATCTTCTTGGACGGACAGGTGCATACTGCGGCACATGGGTCAGAGAGTTTTATGCTTCACTGTGGATTGATCCTACCCATGATTTCATTCACTTTGCATTCCGAGGCCGCGATCACCGCCTATACAGCACCAGAGTGCGGGAGATTCTCAGACTCCCAGCTTTTGACACAAAGATACATCAGCTATGTTATGGTCAGACTCCTCCACCGAGACGCCCTCACGGCGGGACAGTGCCACCTACAGACCTGGTTCGACCCTGCTTCCGTGAGCCTTTTGGCGAAGGGTCTCGTCGCACGCCTGCCAGCTTGACACCTCTTGCCAGGGTTTTGGATGCTATAGTCAGACGCACTCTTCTTCCCAGACTTGGCTACAGAGAGGGACTGACTCGGATGCAGCTATGGGTTGTTCACCACCTCCTCTCACAGACTCAGTTTGACATTTGGGATCTTATACTTAGTGAGATGGAGGACACCATAGCTGAGGGCTTCAAGGGTAATCGTCAGCTGCCCTATGCACACTGGATCTGCTTCATTATCAGATCATCTATTCAGCTGCCAGCAGAGATCCGAGCTGAGATATCAGATACTACCACTCCTTTTCCTGAGTATGATATCCGTCAACTTTGGGCGTCAGTCACCAGAGATCAGGCCCCAGTGCCAGGACAGCGCGTGCGACCTGAGGTTCCTGAGACAGCAGCTGAGCAGGACGCCACAGTTGATGAGCTTGCAGAGGCAGAGCTTGCAGATCTTGACGCTCAGCCTGCTGATCTTCCTGAGGATGGGACTTCTGACAGCACTGATGAGGACTACCAGCCCATCCCCAGGTACCGGTCTCCTCGGTCTCACGACCACGAGGCCGGTGGCTCTGGTTCAGCCTCCCGCACAGACCCAGCCATGGTGGCAATACTTGAGAGGTTGACTCAGGCACAGGAGCAACAGCAACAGCAAATACAGCGACAGGCTCAGGACACAGCTGCAGCACTTGCACAGATTCAGGCTCGTCAGGACGAGTTTCAGCGTCAGCAGCTAGAGATCCAGAGGCAGCAAGTCGAAATGCAGCGACAGCAATATGAGATTCAGCGACAGAGTGCAGCTAGTCAGCAGCAGTACTTGGACCTCCTGTGCCACCTAGTCACTGTTGGGGTTCCTCCGCCTGCTTCAGTCCTGACTTCTACTTTACCATCTACTGATCCATCGAGTCAGGGACAGCCGGGTTTCCAGTTCACATCTCCACAGCAGCAGGTTCCCCAGTCTTTCCAGTCCCCGAGCTTCACGCCTATTCACACGGGGTTTACACCATCAGACCAGCCTCGCCCTCACCTCCTGACAGGCACACCTTTCGGTGATTTTAGTGCTACCTACAGCGAGTTGACTGGTCAGCCGACGCCCTCGCACACTACATTTGCTACTTCTTCAGGGTTGTTAGCTTCAGAGGCAGCTATTCCTCCAGTGACAGGGACTGGTACTACAGAGACTCTACCTTCGTCAGTTGCCTCCACAGATCCTCCTGCTATTGGCTCGCTACAGGCTCAGGTCACTCAGACGGATCCTATTATTGCTACTATGACAGTACCTGTTCCTGCCGTTCAGACCCAGACAGTTACTCAGCCACATGCTTCTTCAGAGGGTCAGCCAGATAGCTCAGATTCCGAGGGCGATTCTCTACACTTCATGATCACTCCGCGCACCTCGGCACCCGACACGACTCCGTCTGTCCCCCCATCAGATCCTTAGATTAGCTTTTTTGGCGCTTGATGCCAAAGGGGGAGAGAGAGTAGTTTCAGGGGGAGTTTTTGAGAGTGGTTTTTCGTTTTTTCCTGTGTGCTACATTCATGCATCATGTTTACTTCTCAGTCATTGCATTCGTGTGACATGTCGTTGTGAGATAAACCTTAAGACTTATCACCGTTGTTAATTATAGCTCTAAGGTTGTGCTTCCGTGCCTTACTCCGTTTTCTTATGAGCTATATCTGTTTGTGTACTAACGCCTTTTGTCTTATCTTATGAGTACACTCTTTTGGCTTGGGACACATAAGCAATTCCTAACCCTTCTATGCTTATTGCTCTTTGCTTATGTGAACCATGCATGCTCAAAAACCTCAACTCCAATCTTTCATATCTTAGTGTTGTCATCAATCACCAAAAAAGGGGAGATCGAAAGCATCTAGGCCCCGAGGTTTGGTTTCGGCAATTGATGACAACGCTTTATTACCATGACTAACGTGTGTTTTGCAGAAACATTGGTAAGTTAGGTCATGGAGGTTTTAACTGCTTTGGGCACCATGGTATTCATGCCCCTTGATGGAAATCGTTTTGGTTTTCAAAAGAGTGACGTCAAGATTAAGGACGGTTAGTTTCGGATGTCGAGGTGTTGAGAGACATTTGGAATAGTCGTTAGGATCTTCGTTTTTCTCTTTTGGCCGTACTATAAAGGGGGGCATGAGCGGGTAGCTTGACCTAGGCGAGTCCTATGTTTAGGTGTGGTGCACACTTGTTAAACTTGGCGCTAGGCAGCTCTAGAATAGCTCAAAGTTCAGTTGGAAGCAACTTGGTTCAAGTTGTGACGCGTTTCGGAGTGTTTCGGGTTGTTTTCCCATGACCGGACGCGGTCCTCGGCATGACCGGACGCGTCCGGTCAGTTCAGTTCCGCGGCTAGGGTTTCAGCTCTGAACACCGGACGCGGTCCTCGCGAGGACCGGACGCGGTGGTCAGAAGTCAACACGTGTCACTTGAGGGAAACACCCGATCGGACGCGACCTGGGTGTGATCGGCGCGTCCGGTCATAGTCCAGTAAGGTCCAGAGACGACCGGACGCGTCCGGTCATCACCGATCGGACGCGGTCGCGCGTCCGGTGCGAGTACAGTAAGCTCCCTGCACGATCGGACGCGTCCGGTCACCCCTGACCGGTGCGTCCGGTCACTTAGGTGTTTTTCGGTTTTCGACCGTTACGAGCGACCGGCGCGTCCGGTCAGTACGACCGGCGCGTCCGGTCAGCTCGAGTTTTGCTGAGTCAGCAGGTAACGGTTCGTTTTGTCTGTGGGGTGTATAAATACATCCCCACCACCTCTTTTAGAGGTCTCTTGCTCATTTGATCAGCTGATAAACACCTTTGGAGTGCAAGGTAGTGCAAGAGCACTAGTGAGGATAGAGATTTGAGAATCAAAGTTTGAGAGTTCCTCACTAGCGATTAGAGAGTAGCAAGTGTGCATCCACTTTCTCATTTGGGCTCGTAGTGGTCAAGTGAGAGTTCTAGCTTGTTACTCTTGGTGATCGCCTTCACCTAGACGGCTTGGTGGTGATTGGGAGTTTGGTGATCATCCGGCGGAGCTTGTGGATGACCCAACTCATCTTGTGAGCGGTTATGGGTGATTCACCGCGACGGAGTGTCAAAGAATCAACCCGTAGAGAGCACTTGATCCTTGCGCGGATCAAGGGGGAGCGACACCCTTGCGCGGGTGCTCCAACGAGGACTAGTGGGGAGTGGCGACTCTCCGATACCTCGGAAAAACATCGCCGTGTTCCTTGCCCCTTTACATTCAAGCATTTACATTCTCGTATTTACTTTCATTGCTTGTTTACATTCCTAGACTTGCCATGCTAGACTAGGTTTGGAAACTAGGGTGCAAAACTTTGTATCGGTAGACTCTCTAGGAACACAAGTAGACACTAGGGGTGAATTCCGGCTTGTAGGATTTATTCCTTGTATTTAAATTTTAGAAAAGCCCAATTCACCCCCCCTCTTGGGCATCTTGATCCTTTCACAAGCCACCTAACCAATTCACAATTCTAGAATATTTGCACTCAACCGCACAAGTCAAACCGAGAAGGTAACTATAACTACAACTAGCAAGCTACACAAAGGAGCTACTCTAGCAAAGCTAAATAGCTAGCAAAGATAACTAAAAAAGTAATGCGGAGTTGAGTTAGGAGAGTTTCACCGTGGGGCGAAGTATTGAGCCAACCGATATGATCAACAATGAATACCAAGATAACCGAACACCGGGATCAATCAATCACAATATGAAAGTGATGACACGAAGATTTATCCCGAGGTTCACGTGCTTGCCGGCACGCTAGTCCTCGTTGTGTCCCTCTTCACCATGTGGTTCGGTGGCTAATCGATCACACACTGAGCCTCTCAAAAGGCGCCACAAGAACCTACCAAATAGCAAAAGGTTGCAATGACACGAGCAATATACTAATGTTGCCTTTGGTGCTTCGCCGAGGTAGGCACAAACCCCTCACAATCACCGGAGGTGGTCAAGAACAATCACCAACTCTTGCCAACGCCTCCAAGCTGCTCCAAGCCGTCTAGGTGGCGGCAACCACCAAGAGAAACAAGAATCCCGCAGCAAATCAACCACCAAGTGCCAACTAGATGTAATCTCGCAATGCAAATGCACTTGGATCACTCAATCTCACTTCGAATATGCAAAGAAGCAAGAGAGATGAGTGGGAGGGGAGTTGCTTAGCTCAAAGTGCTCACAAGTATGTCAAATGTTCAAGAGAGAGAGCCTTGAGCCAGCCAACGAGTATTTATAGACGTACCCCTTCGAATATAGCCGTTACGCACTTAAACAGCGAAGTCGTGCTGACCGGACGCGCTGGTCCAACTGACCGGACGCGCTGGTCCAACTGACCGGACGCACCGGTCGCACAACGGCTAAGTCGCGAAGCACTGACTGGACGCGCTGGTCCAACTGACCGGACGCGCCGGTCGCACAACGGCTAACTGCGAAGCAACGACCGAACACGCTTAACGCGCAGACCGGACGCGCTGCGAACGACCGGACGCGCTGGTCCCATGACTGACCAGACGCGCTGGTCAAGCCTGAGCAGCGCTCAACGAAACAACGACCGGACGCGCTGTAGAAATGATTGGACGCGACAGTGCCAGCGTCCGGTTAGAGTCCAGTAAGCTCCCTGAACGACCAGACGCGTCCGGTCGACAGTGACCGGACGCGCTTTGCGTCCGATCATCAAACTGAAATACGCGCAGACACTGAACATTGACCGGACGCGTCTGGTCATGCAAAGACCGCGTCTGGTTCAGCGTCCGGTCACCTCTGTGACCTCCGTTCACCTCCGTTTCTTTTCTGGACTTCTGGCGTAGAGGAAAATATACTAGCAAGTCACCACACAAGTAAAGTATCAGAGAAAAAGAAATGCATAACTATGCATCATACATATGAAGTGCACATGGAAATGCAACATTCATGTTTAAGAGCTTGCTCCCCCTACTTGTGTGCTCAAAATTTTAGTTGATCCCCTTCTTTTATCAATTGTCCCCTTTAGGTTTTCTTTCCCTTTAGAATCTATCTTTTAGTTGATCCCCTTCTTTTATCAATTGTCCCCTTTAGGTTTTCTTTCCCTTTAGAATCTATCTTTGTGAACAACATTTTCTCCCCCTTTGGCACCAATGACCACAAGGAACCAATTTTAGATAGATTATCATGTTGAATTATAGGGTGAGGATAAAGTTTGTGATTCAACCTAGATTGCTTGCATAAATAAAATGCTTCGGTTTGATCCAAGGACAAGCTTCTTCACACCTCACTAGAAGGGTTATCATGCACCATGTTGAAGCAAATATTTAGACAAGCTTTCTAGATTAAACACTTAGGATCACAAGCTACTTAAACAAGTTATATGCTACCACTAGATCATACAAGTCATGGAAACAACAGTGGCACCATATAAACTTCAAATTCATTTGATTTTCATGAATGAGCCTAGAATATGTAAATTATGACTAGATGCACTAAACAAGTCCTTAGCATAGAATGTATGACATGTCAACCAATTGTACCTTGGGGCTCGAAGGAGAGGCATGTCATATATGGGGTGCATCAACTCATGTTGGAGAAGTCAAGTATGTTCAACTCATTCTTTAGCTTGTGAAATCTCTTCTCATCAAGTGGCTTGGTGAATAGATCGGCTAATTGATCTTCGGTGCCCACACTCTCAATAGCAATGTCACCCTTTTGTTGATGATCTCTAATAAAGTGATGACGAACATCAATATGCTTTGTTCTTTGATGTTGAATCGGATTGTTGGTTAGCTTCATGGCACTTTCATTGTCACATAGCAATGGCACATTCTTGAAATTGATTCCAAAATCCTTCAATGTTGCCTTTATCCACAAGATTTGTGCACAACAACTACCCGCGGCGATGTATTCGGCTTCGGCGGTAGATAGTGCAATACTATTTTGCTTCTTGGATGACCATGAGACAAGTGATCTTCCCAACAATTGACAAGTCCCAGAGGTGCTTTTTCTCTCCACTTTGTCACTGGCATAGTCGGAATCTGAATATCCAACTAGCTCAAAACTTGCACCCTTGGGATAGAATAATCCAACATCTTGTGTATGCTTTAAGTACCTCAATATTCTCTTTGTTGCCTTCAAATGACTTTCTCTTGGTGAGGCTTAAAATCTTGCACACATGCATACACTAAACATCACATCGGGCCTTGATGCCGTCACATAGAGTAGGCTACCAATCATTGATCTATATTGCTTTTGATCCACCATATTGCCATTCTTATCACTATCCAAGCTTCCACGTGCTCATTGGAGTGGTGATTCCTTTTGCATCTTCCATACCAAACTTCTTTAGCATATCCTTTATGTATTTGGTTTGGCTTATAAATGTCCCTTCCTTCATTTGTTTGATTTGAAGTCCAAGGAAGAAACTAAGTTCACCAATCATTGACATTTCAAATTCCTTTGCCATCATTTTTCCAAACTCATCACAATAATCTTGATTGGTTGAACCGAATATGATATCATCAACATATATTTGCAACACAAACAAGTCTTTCCCAATCTTCTTGGTGAATAGTGTTGTATCAACTTTGCCCATGACAAATCCTTTGGATAGCAAGAAGTCCCTCAATCTTTCATACCATGCTCTAGGTGCTTGCTTCAATCCATACAAAGCTTTTCTCAATTTGTAGACATGATTGGGTTTCTTGTCATCTTCAAAACTGGGAGATTGCTCCACATACACCTCCTCTTGGATGTACCCATTAAGAAATGCACTATTCACATCCATTTGATATAGCTTGATATTGTGAGCACAAGCATAGGCAAGTAAGATCCTAATTGCTTCCAATCTTGCAACCGGGGCATAAGTTTCACCAAAGTCAAGACCCTCTATTTGTGTGTAACCTTGAGCCACTAGTCTTGCTTTGTTCCTTACTACTGTCCCATCTTGATCTTGCTTGTTGCGAAAGACCCATCTTGTTCCAATGACGTTGTGATCCTTAGGCCTCTCAACTAATTCCCATACTTCATTTCTCTTGAAGTTGTTGAGCTCTTCATGCATTGCATTTACCCAATCCGGATCTCTCAATGCTTTATCAATGTCCTTGGGTTCTTCCATTGACACAAAAGAAGAGTGAGCACAAAAAGATGCCAATCTTGATCTAGTTTGAACTCCCCTTTGTATGTCACCAATGATGGAATCCAATAGATGGTCTCTTGCAATGTTAGTTGGTTGAAGCACTTGGACTTGATTGCTTGGATGTTGATGTTGATCATAAGTTGGAGATGATGAACTAGCCACTTGTTGATCTTGTTACACTTGAGATGATGTACTAGCTTGATTTTGCATTAGAGAACCACTAGCTTGTGTAATTGGACTTTGGAGCACTTGATCTTTGTTGTCATCCACATCAATCACTTGCTTTGGCCTAATATCACCAATATCCATTTCTTTCATAGCATTGGTCAATTGAGTTCCTCTTACATCATCCAAGTTATCTTCTTCATCTTGAGAACCATTTGTTTCATCAAACTCAACATCATGCACTTCTTCAAGTAAACCACTAGCCAAATTCCAAACTCTATAAGCTTTGCTAGTAGTGGAGTAACCAAGTAGGAATCCTTCATCATATTTCTTCTCAAATTTGCTTAATTTAGTGCCCTTCTTTAAGATGTAGCATTTGCAACCAAATACTCGAAAGTATGCAATGTTAGGCTTTCTTCCATTTAAGATCTCATATGGTGTCTTCTCTAGGAACTTGTGGCAATAGAGGTGGTTGCTATAGAAGCAAGCCGTGTTGATTGCTTCAGCCCAAAATGAATGACTCACATTATACTCATTCAACATTGATCTTGCCATATCAATCAAGGTTCTATTCTTCCTCTCAACTAGGCCATTTGATTGAGGTGTATACTTGGCCAAGAATTGATGTTTGATTCCAAGCTCATCACATAGCTCATTAACTCTTGTATTTCTAAACTCACTTCTATTGTCACTTCTTACTTTCTTGATAGTGGTCTCAAACTCATTTTGCACTCTCTTGATGAACTTCTTGAATATGTCAAATACATCACTTTTGTCCACAAGAAAGAATACCCATGTATATCTAGTGAAATCATCAACAATCACAAATCCATACTTATTGCCACCAATGCTTGTGTATGTAGTTGGCCCAAATAGATCCATGCGCAACAACTCAAATGCCTTGGAAGTACTCATAATGCTCTTCAATGGATGAGTGTTGCCTACTTACTTTATGGCTTGACATGCACTACATAGCTTATCCTTCTCAAATATGACATCCTTCAAGCCTCTAACTAAGTCATGCTTCACTAACTTGTTCAATTGCTTCATGCCAACATGACCAAGTCTTCTATGCCATAACCAACCCATACTTGATTTGGTGAGCAAGCATGTTGAAAGTTGAGTGTCACTAGCATTGAAATCAACCAAGTATAGATTCTCAAATCTAAAGCCTTTGAAGATCAAGTTAGAGCCATCAACACTAACTATCTCCACATCATCAACACCAAATATACACTTGAAACCTAGATCACACAATTGAGCAACCGAGAGAAGATTGAAGTTCAACTTTTCAACTAAGAGCACATTGGAAATGCTATGATCTTTTGAGATTGCAATCCTTCCAAGAGCCTTTACATCACCCTTGCTATTGTCACCAAATATGATACTATCAATGCCACTATCATTTGATTTGAGAGAGTTGAACATTCTTGAATCACCGGTCATATGTTGAGAGCACCCACTATCAAGCACCCAATGCCTTCCTCCGGCCTTGTAATTGACCTACAAAACAAATTAATGTTTCTTAGGTACCCATACTTATTTGGGTCCTTGAAGGTTAGTCACTAAGCTCTTTGGTACCCAAATGGCCTTCTTCTTTGTGCCCACAATTAGTGTACCAACAAACCTAGCATACACACCTTTCTCACCCTTGGTAAGCACATAACAAGAATCAAAAGGAATGTAAGGTACATTAGCATTTTTCTTGTTCTTGTTCATTTTGTTGCAATTAATCTCTAGATGCCCAACTTGCTTGCATCTATTGCAATAACGACCATTGCCCTTCACAAAGCGAGGCTTTAGAGTAGCAAAGACCGCCTTGCCCTTCTTAGGAGTATAGCCCAAACCCTCTTTGTTAAGAGAGAACCTTTAGCTACCCAAGCATTTTAGCAAGCGGGCATCCCCACCATAGGCATTGCCTAATGCGCGGGTGAGATCATCCACCTCTCTTTTGAGAGTCTTATTCTCAACCACAAGTGATGAATCACTAGTAGTAGAGGTAGAGTTGGTTGTGGTGGATGATGATGAGCTACATGAAGCATTAGTAGGACCAACAAATAAAGAATTATCAATAATATCACATGTTAGTCCAATATCACAAGTGATAATCACTTGCTCCTCCTTAGCTTCCTTCATGAGCTTCTCCAACTTGAGGTCCTTTTCCTTGATGAGCTCAAGTAGAGTGGAGTGGGCTTCCTTAAGCCTAGTGTGAGCAACTTCAAGGTCCTCGTGGTCTTCCTTTAGACACTCACGAGAGGCCTCTAGCTCATCAAAGGATTTCCTAAGAGCTTTGAGCTCTTGTTCAATTCCTTTGCACTCCTTACTCTTTTTGAGAGCAACAAGCTCCTCCATCAAGGTATTATTTTTATTGCTCTTGGCAATGAGCTCTTGTTCCAAGATTTTGTATTTCTTGGTTGTCCTCTTGTAGCCCTTGCTCATTTGATCTATTATGCCCAATAGATCATCCTTGGAGTAGTCCTCATCCTCCTCATTATCACTCCTATAACCATCACTAGCACAAGAATCATCATCACTATCATCATATTTTACCTTGGTAGGCTTAGCCATAAGGCATGTTGATGTAGTATCGAAGATGGATGGCTTGTTGGAGAGGGCAATGTTTGCAATGGCTCGCCGAGTGGTCCTCTCATCATCACTAGAGCTTGCATCATCATCACTATCGGAGTTGTCACTATCCCAAGTGACTACATAACCGCCACCCTTCTTCTTCTTGTTGAATATGAAGCTCTTCTTTGCTTTCTTCTCCTTCTCTTTCTTATCCTTCTTGTTCTTCTTAAGCTTCAAGTCCCCATTATGAAATCTCTTATCTTCATAGGGACAATCCACCACTATGTGATCGGGGCTATTACAATTGTAGCAAAGCACCTCCTTTGCCTTCATGAAGTCCCTTCTCTTTCTTGCACCATAGCCTCTCTTCTTCATGAACCGACCCATCTTTTGCACTAGAAGGGCCATGGTCTCATCATCAAATGGATCATCATCATCAACAACCTTGCTCTTGCCCTTGGAAGAAGCCTTGAATGCGGTGGTCTTCTCTTGCTTGACCTTGATCTCCTTCTTCTCATCTTCATCTTCATCATCATCATATTGAGCATCGGTCATGACATCTCCAAGCACTTGGTTTGGAGTCACCTTGTCCAAACCCTCTCTTTGGATTATCTTCCTCAAGATAGCAAACTTCTTAGGTAAGTTCATCAAGAACTTATGTGAGAAGTCCTTGTCCTTGACATCTTCTCCTAGGCTCTTGAGATCATTGACAATAACTTGTAGCCTATAGAACATCTCCGGTATGGACTCATCATCCTTCATCTTGAAGCTTGCAAACTTATCCTTGAGCATATAGAGCTTGGCACACTTTACCGTTGAAGTGCCCTCATATGTTTCCTCTAATCTTGTCCACACTTCACTTGCCATCTCAAGATCCTTGATTTGCTTAAACACCTTTGCATCAATCCCATTGTAGAGAGTATTGAGAGCCATAGTGTTGCATTGGTTGTTGATGCGGTCATTGTTGGTGAGGTTATCGGGATCAATGATAGCATAATCATGGTGTGTCACCTCCCAAACGTTCCTATAAATAGAGCCAAGATATTGCTTCATCTTTCTTTTCTAATGATCAAAAGATGTGACACCATCAAAGAATGGAGGCTTGCCCCCGACATGGTTGAACACAACTTGAGCCATCTTACACCGAGGTTGTTAAGCCTTGCAAACGGTGACCATGGCTCCAATACCACTTGAAAGGTCTTGATGGCTAGAGGGGGGTGAATAGCCTTTTAAAATTTTCTACAAAGACAAGCTAAACAAGTTTATCAATATAACAAGTAGCGAGATGCAAGTTTTGCTTAGCCTACGGGGTGTATGCAAGCCACCTAACCAATTCACAATTCTAGAATATTTGCACTCAACCGCACAAGTCAAACTGAGAAGGTAACTATAACTACAACTAGCAAGCTACACAAAGGAGCTACTCTAGCAAAGCTAACTAGCTAGCAAAGATAACTAAAAAAGTAATGCGGAGTTGAGTTAGGAGAGTTTCACCGTGGGGCGAAGTATTGAGCCAACTGATATGATCAACAATGAATACCAAGATAACCGAACACCGGGATCAATCAATCACAATATGAAAGTGATGACACGAAGATTTATCCCGAGGTTCACGTGCTTGCCGGCACGCTAGTCCTCGTTGTGTCCCTCTTCACCACGTGGTTCGGTGGCTAATCGGTCACACACCAAGCCTCTCAAAAGGCGCCACAAGAACCTACCAAATGGCAAAAGGTTGCAATGACACGAGCAATATACTATTGTTGCCTTTGGCGCTTCGCCGAGGTAGGCACAAACCCCTCACAATCACCGGAGGTGGCCAAGAACAATCACCAACTCTTGCCAATGCCTCCAAGCTGCTCCAAGCCATCTAGGTGGCGGCAACCACCAAGAGAAACAAGAATCCCATAGCAAATCAACCACCAAGTGCCAACTAGATGCAATCTCGTAATGCAAATACACTTGGATCACTCAATCTCACTTCAAATATGCAAAGAAGCAAGAGAGATGAGTGGGAGGGGAGTTGCTTAGCTCAAAGTGCTCACAAGTATGTCAAATGTTCAAGAGAGAGAGCCTTGAGCTGGCCAACGAGTATTTATAGATGTACCCCTTCGAATATAGCCGTTACGCACTTAAACAGCCGAAGTCGTGCTGACCGGACGCGCTGGTCCAACTGACCGGACGCGCCGGTCGCACAACGGCTAAGTCACGAAGCACTGACCGGACGCGCTGGTCCAACTGACTGGACGCGCCGGTCACACAACGGCTAACTGCGAAGCAACGACCGGACGCGCTTGACGCGCAGACCAGACGCGCTGCGAACGACCGGACGCCCTAGTCCCATGACTGACTAGACGCGCTGGTCAAGCCTGAGCAGTGCTCAACGAAACAATGACCGGACGCGCTGTAGAAATGACCGGACGCGATAGTGCCAGCGTCCGGTTAGAGTCCAGTAAGCTCCCTGAATGACCGGACGCGTCCGGTCGACAGTGACCGGACGCGCTTCGCGTCCGATCATCAAACTGAAATACGCGCAGACACTGAACACTGACTGGACGTGTCCGGTCATGCAAAGACCATGTCTGGCTCAGCGTCCGGTCACCTCTGTGACCTCCGTTCGTCTTCGTTTCTTTTCCGAACTTTTGGCGTAGAGGAAAATAGTCATTTCAATTCCTCAAAAACGCTTGAATCCCGCCTCGCAAGCTCGGCGGGAGGGAGAGAGGACCCCAAACCCTCTCTACCGCTCAAACTCCGCCGCCATCGCAAACGTGCTAACACCACCAAGTGATCTCGTAATGTGCGAGTGTGTTAGCATTTTCACAATCATTTTTCAAGGTGTTATTAATTCTATCCAAATGCATATGATTATGAAATGCACACCTAGAGGCACTTAGGAGTTCAATAGCCGCGTCATTCCCCTCTTTATAGTACGGCTATATATCCTATAATGTAACCACACCCACTAGGTGTCTTGGTTACTAAAACACAACCCTTAAGCATATACCTTTGCCTTGATCACGTAGGGTTACGTCCAAATCCAAGTGTGGCCATCATGATCACCATGTCCATCTTGCCACCAACCTTGGAATGTACTAATCCTCATATGCTACATACAACTTAGGCATAGGATTAGTACTTAGGCATTGTCACTAATTACCAACACCAAACATAGGACTTTCACACGTAGACTTCTATTGGCTTGACTGCCTCATACGATGGTTCCTCATTACCTACACTATAAATAAGATCTTGCTCTACTAGAGAGCCATTAAAAGCATCATATGACAAATGATTCATTTAAACTTTAAGAGCTCTAGCCACTCCTAATAATTCACAAACACACACATATTTGTGAACTACTAGAGACTACACAAGTTAAGTGGCTAGCTAGTAAGGATTAGGTACTAGCTACCGAGGTGAGTATGAAGTTACAAATGTACCCATCAATATATCCTTGGGTCAATCTTGAGAGAATAGACAATATGAATAAGATTGATAGCTTGAGATGATATTTTCAATTAACTTGCTCAAGCACCCCAAAGCTTCATATCACCTTTAAGTACCTACAATACTTCATCAAGCACAACTTGGTACCCAAACTATGTTGGGTCCATCAAGGTTAGTCACAAGAGACTTAGGCACCCAAATGGCCTTTATGCTAGCACATGGTGAACAAATCACCTTTCTAGCACAAGTGTCATTTTTGGGCCTCCTAAGCAAATTTGAATCAATTAGTGAGTTGAGCTTAGGAGTGTTACCCATGGAACAATCCACACTTAGATGTCTCTTTCCTCGGCAAGTGTAGCAGATGCGGTGTTTGTTCTTGCAAGAAATCTTCTTATCTTGTTTCTTGTTTGCTTCCTTGTCGATGAGCCTCTTTCTTGATGATGCCAAGCCTTCATCCTTCATTGAGGGACATGATGCAATTTCATGACCCTTCTCATTGCTTCCATAACACTTCCTCTTGCTTCTACTTGTCTTCTTCTTTAGAAGTGTGACTTGGTCATCAACTTCGTTTGAACACCTAGAGGCATTGTGTCCCATGTTGGAGCACTCGAGGCACTTGACATGAGCCATCTTCTTTTTCTCTTGAATCTTGCTCATGCCTTTGTTTTCTTTCTTCAAGGAGCAATCTCTTACATGGTGACCCTCTTTCTTGCACCTGAAGCAAGTGATGAGAGTCTTCTTTGATTAAAGTTGCACCTTGGTGGCCTTGGGGGCTTTGTTGTTCCGCCTAGGTGCGGCACTACCACATTGGGATGTGACACTACTGCATCCTAGAACCTCTGCAGCCTTGAGCTGAATTGCTACATTTTGGAAAGATTGCACTTATTCAAATTTTCCCTTGACTTTGCCACTGTTGGACTTCTGACCTTGTTGATGGGGCTTGATGCATGCATCGGTTGATCCCTTCTCAAGCTTCTTCACCATGTCTTCATGGTTATCTTGAGAAGGTTGATCATTGCATTTTCCCTTCAATCGAATCAAGTCGCTTTTTAGCCTCTCAACCTCTTCCTTAAGCTCTTCATTTTCTTTTGTAATGGAATCATCACAAGTTTCTACAAGTTCATGTTCAACAGAAGGTTGGCTTGCTTGAGAGCAACAATTGTTAGCACATGATAAAATATATGGAACTTGTGTACATGTGCACTTGTGAGTGTAAGGTTGGTATGATTTTACCGATGTTACCACAACCTCATGAGCTATTTCTAGTATGAGATGAGATTCAATAAGCTTCTCATGAGAGCACAAGAGCTCATCATGATCTTCTTGTAAGATCTCATTCTTGCTAGTGAGCCTTTCCACCTTATCCTTGAGCACATGATTCTCATCTTCTAATCGAGCAACACAAGATAGAGAGTTAATAGTATGAGTTTGCTCAATAGGTAAGTTTTCATACCTTTTGACCAAACTAGCATGAGAGCACTTAAGCTTTTCATGCTTTTTGGTCAACTTCTCCAAGCATTTGATCTTGTTGATGAGAAACTCTTCTTGCTCATGAAGTGTTTCTTCTTGCTCTTGTATTTTCTCTATGAGCTTGAGCACCATCAACTTGTCTTTCTTGCTTAGACGTGCCAAGTGTTGATTGAACTCATCATCATCACTTTCATCTTCACTCACTATCACTTGCCGCACTCTTCTCTTTCTTTGCCATGAAACCCACATAAGAAGTGGCATAGAGAGTTTAGCTTCTTGGTGAGGTGGATTCATCATTTGGCCTCCACCGATCACAAGCTTCTTCTTCCTTCAAAATGTTAGTCTCACAAGAACTAGAGGAAGCAGAAGTACCACATGTAAAAGCATTGTTCTCACCAACCATTTCATTACCGTTCACATATGTTAGTGAGGAAGTGGATGTGGCGTGATCACTTTGACCATTTGAAAGAATCACTTGAGGCTCTTCACTTGTCGGTGAAGTTGAGCACTCCTCAAGTGGTTCCTCCAATGAGAGCAACTTCTCATCACATTTGGACTTGTCATATTTTTCTTTGATCATGGTCCAAATGAGATGAGCATCATCAAGCGGTTCACCATCTCCAAATATGACAGCATCAAAAACATCTTCACTCAAAGCACTAAATAAGACACTAGTAGCTTGAACATTGTGTTGTAAGCAATTCACTTCCTCTTTAGATAAGATGGATAAATCGTCACTAGAAGGTGAAATGCTCACATCAACAATCCGCTCAATATGAGGACCCATGGCCCTAAAAACATCAAGCACACTAGCAGACCAAGATGCATAATTTGAGCCATATAAAAAGTATAAGTTCTAGAGATACCTCCTCACTTGTCGACATCGTCTCTCAAGGCGGTTAAGCCCAAAATTGAGAGCCTAGCTCTGATACCACTTGTAAGGACCTTGATGTCGCCTAGAGGGGGTGAATAGGTGTATTTGAAAATTTCTATACAAACTCAAAGCCAAATGTCAGTGATAGTGGGAAGTTCCAGCACCTGCCAAAACTTTCGGCTAGAGTTGTGGCCCGGAACTTCCAGCAAATTCCCGGAAGTTCCAACAGCTTCGTGAAAACTGCTACAACCTAGAATATGAACTTTGAACCAATGATAACTTATAACCCCACTTCCTAGTGGTAAGGTGAAGCGTTGGGGTTGGTCTTTTGATGTCAAAACTCCACCACTTGGTAGATTGAGTTCAAACCCTAGAAATAGCTTTGGGAGGAAGAAAGAGACAACGAAGAACAAGTAATCTCAAGTAATCACAATAATAAAAAGCACGCGGGACACAAGGATTTATCCTGAGGTTCAACTTGCCACTAAGGCTTGTCTATGTCCTCGTTGTTGAGGTGACCACTAAGGTCGGAGCCTCGTTCACCTCCTTGCCTCACTCAAGCAACCACAAAGGTAAACTTGAGTTCTTTACTAGAAAACAAGGGTAATATAAACTTCCCAAGGTTCTCCTATAGATCGGGAGCTCTTGGGCGAGGCCTAGATAGCTAGGGTTCCAAGAATCCAAGAGTAATAGGGGCAAATCTAACCGGCTTGACAAAGAAATCAAGTGCCCAAGCTTGAATCAATGTTTCTCTCACCAAATCCCTTCTCTCAACTCAATCTCTTGCAAGATTTGAAGCTAGGAGCAAAGAGGAGAAGAAAGGGGGAGCTTGAGAGCTAGAGAGCACTTTCTCTGAAGTTTTTGGTCGAGTGGAATGAGTGAGTAACGGTTGGAAAAGAGGGGAGCGGTATTTATACTCTTAGCTGAAATCCAACCGTTCAGATCTAAGCCGGAACTTCCGGCTCAACTCTAAAACACTGTTCGCAAAGAAGTCCGTAGGGCTTGCTCACAAAGGGAGCCAGAACTTCCAGCATTTGTCAGAACTTCTAGCAGCTTTGCGGGCCAGAACTTCCAGCAATTGTTGGAACTTCCAGCAACTTTGCGAGCTAAAACTTCCAGCTATTGTCGGAACTTCCAGCAACTTTGCGGGCCATAACTTCTAGCAATTCCTGGAACTTCTGGCAGGCAAAAGTCTACAAAGTGTAACTAAGTGTTCGTGAGGTGATTTAGTGTCTCTCTTTTGATTTTAATATTCTACTTGAGCACTCTATCTTTCTCAGACCAACTAAATTTGCATCCCCCTTTATAGTGCGACATATCCTAAACTCAAAGTCAAAAGAATATAACCATTTTAACCACTTGAGTCTTCAATGTCTTTATATGTCACTTCTTCTCAATATCACTTCATAAGGGGATGCAATCAACTTCGTCTCCTCTCTTTGAGCAAATATAGCTTGAGCATGTGACTTGAACCATTTCAACACAGGTGAGTTCAATCCATGGCTTTAAGTCACTTCCACTAATGATTTGATCCTCAACATAGTATGACTCCTCATGGCTCAATTAGTACCTCAACTCAATGCAAGTACTCTCTTCTTCACCTTAGCCATAGTACCTCGGTCTACAAGCCATTGCTTGCCCTTCACCTTCGTTTAGTCCCTCGAAGCCCTTTCCTTGCTATCTTCACCCTATCGAACCATACTTAAGTCACATCATATTAAGCATCCATTGAAAAACTATTTCTTCAATATTGTGATCCTTATTACTTGAATATCTTCTTGATATGAATATTGAGATCAATCAAGCTTAATATGTGGAATATCATCTGGTTTGCCTTCTTGTTGAACCTATATATACTTCTCATTTCATAATCCATAAGTGTATGCAATACTCAATTTCCTATTCAACACTTTGTAAACTTGTTAGATCTTTAATTGTGTCGTCATTCAATTCACCAAAATCTACTAAAGGGCTAAATGCACCTACAATGGTGAGCCTAGGCATTGGATTTCATATGCCTGGGGTCTAACGCATGTCTGATAGACTTACCTGGCTAGGTTTCAAAGCAAACAAGCCCTCTGTAACAGAGGCTCTCCATATTGCGAAGCCATGTGTGTAAGAGGCTAAGCAGGCTTGACAAATGCATTGTAGCTCTAATAATGTATTTATTTTTGTGAATGTAACCAAAACCTTGCACGGCACAAAGGTCCCTGTTCTTGACAAGCAGCTAGGCTCTGAAGATCCTCCATGGCTACGTATTGTGGCCTATAACAAGCTTGGTAGTGGAGGTGTCGTCATGTCGATCAGGGTGGCTTTTTTTGCATGGTGTAAGCAGGATGCTAGGTGACTGTGACAATATGGTGCACAATGGTGATTTATCATCCAGCAAAAGTCAAGGTGCTACTAGGTTGGGCACGTCTCATGCTTCTTGGGATGTCCATGGTGGACGATGATGATTGGGTTGAGACATCAATACTTGATGACTGGCACGACATAGGCTAGCCTTGTGTAGCAATGCTAGCAATGCGATGATAATGGTAGCTGGCAAGGCGGCTTACCATTGTCTGTCGGTTGTGGCTATGGTTGCTAGCCCTGCTTTGTGGTGGCCGATTCAATATGGCTATGGTGGGATGATAGTTTGGTGGGGCCGGGTGGGTATGATGGTAGCTAGTGGTGACATACTACAACCAACCCTGGAGTGATGAAAGGATTAGATGTGGCATCCTTTGCAAGTTGATGGTAGTGTTGCGAGTTTTCTTTGAACGTGATCTATAGTGGGCTGGCTTTTGTTTGACTATCAGCAGTTCGTATGGACTGACATGACAGAGACTATGTATGCCTATGGTTGGCTCATCGCTGCTAGGATAACCAGCGAATGGCGACATGTGGAGAGATGCTCCTGCCATTGTTATTTGATGGATGGTGAGGTGCAATAATGATGGCGAAGCTCCTTGCACTAGTGCAGGAACAGAGTGTGGTGTTTCCATAGTGGCTACTGCTAGGCAAGCTAGAGGCAACTCCTATGGATCGGTGCAACAACGACAGGTAACGCAGGCCAATGACCTTGTCGTCATGGCAGCGATCTCCTGCTTGGGACAGCTGGCTATGATCATTGTCTCGCTGGCTCATCTCTCATGGCAGTGGCAAGTCGGTGTTACAACATTGCGCTTGGGTGTTTAGGTTGGGATCCGGAGATTTTTGAGTGAAATCCTTGCTCGGCTTTCCACTAACGTCGGCAATGGTGATGCCTTTGGCTCCACACTTCTTGTTGGAGGAATTGCCATGAGGTTTCCTACGTCCTAGGGTTTCTATTGAAAAATCTTTGGTCCTCAGTTGGTGTTGGTGGCATCATCTATGGATGGTTTCCCTTCGTGGAGGCATCTGCGTACCATATCCAAGTTCTTTGCTTGTTTGTTGCGGCATGCAAGGTGGCTTTTGTTCATCGTTGTTTTGGTGGTTTTGTGGGCAGTTTATTGTTGTGGTTGTTTTCATATTGTTGCTTGCACCGTGAGGGTGGTTGTTTTTTAGAGTGCTCTTTTGTTGTACGATGTACGATACCTCATCTCTATTAAGGCCCTGTTTGGATACTATGGTCTCAAGTTAGTTGCCTTTAAAGAGTAAAACTTTAGACCACTTTAGATCGCTTGTGTGGTCTAAAGTTTTTGTAAGGTTGGCTAAACTGTAGACAATACTTTAGACCTTATGCTTGAAGTCTCAAGAGGTAAAGTGGTTTAAAGTTTAGTGGCTAAACTTTAGACCATGAGATCCAAACAACACATAATACAACTCGATAAATTTCTTGTTGTGGCTTTTCGGAAAACAAATCTGCATAAATCCACCTTCATTGTGGCAAATAGCTCAAAATCATAGCAACGGCATGGTTAAATTGGAGGAGTCGGGACGACCAATGGTTCTCATACTACGATTAGTATTACATTGGTATATATAGAACATGCAACACACAAAAATACACATGGAAACTTGTCTAAGAGGCTAGATACATAATGGGTATTTCTGACAACCAATATCTCTAAAATATGTATATAATTTCTATTCTAAAAACAAAGTTTGTAACTTATGATTCCACCACCAAGGCATCAACAACTAAATATGCACATATAAGTACTTTGTAAAAAAAGACACCATCCAGGGAAACGATGTTCCCTTGAGTCATCTTAAGATAGGGGCCTACTGAACCCTAGAAAGCAGGCAAGAACTACACATACACACGCTCTTTTTTTGGCCACGAACCCATATGTATTGTTACAAACTAGAGAGGTGAGCACATGACCCATGCAACACCAGGGCTCGAACCCGAGCAAGGATCACCGCCCCTAGGCGCTCAAACAATAGTACTTTAGTCTTTATCTTTAGCCAATGACATGAAAGGAGAAGGAAGCTATATAGGAGATTTATGGGCTCATGGCCTTACTAACAGAGATATGGCAACGTACACTCTTAGGTCTCGTTCATGATAGAGAAATAATCACGTGAATATCAGAGTTCTCTTATTTTGTATTCAAAAAATATCTCTTATTTGTTTACTACTCTAACATTTCAAATTATAAGATGTTTTGCCTTTTCTGGATACATTATTGATGACTTCCATAATGTGACAAATAGCATGTATAAGACGTGTTTGATACCCAGCGCTACTTGTTATCTAGTTAAAAATTAGCTAAAATTAATCCTCATTGTCTAAACAGGGGCTAATAGATATGCTAAATTTTTCGGTCAAAATTTTCAACTAGTTATTATATTAGTGAACTAATTTTTTCTCGAAAACGTAGGAGAACTACGCTTCATTGTATTAAGAAGAAGAAAGTTGGGCAAGAGCCCTATTACAACTCACACAACACATCCACCGTAAAAAAAATTCATTCGCGCCTTGGATAAAAGAAAAAAAGGCTAATAATTTGAAGTCATTAGTGAACTAACTTACCAACATCAACTAATTTGTAGCCACAGCTGATCCAAACATAGCCATAAGAGCAAGGCTAATAATAAACCGTCTGCTAACCGTAAGGATCTTTATAATCTATCTCTCACCTCACCTATATTGTAGTTAACTCTTCACTATTAATACATGACCCACTTATCTTTCTCACAAAGTTTCTTAATTATTATATCTAAGCCGGTTGTGAGCTTACAACTCGCTTCTTCTCTCCTCTATCTCAGTATTTAACCTGCTTATAGCCTGTAAACATAACTTAATAGAGTCCTAGACCCACCACAAGCTCCGATATAAATGGCTGCAGGTGGTTTAATATCCGTCGACAGATTTAGGCCCTGTTTAGTTGCCATGCAAACCCAAAATATTTCCTCTTCCACCCATCACATCGAATCTTTCGACACATGCATGAAGCATTAAACGTAGGTAAAAAAGATAACTAATTGCATAGTTTCTCTGTAAATGTCGGGACGAATCTTTTGAGCCTAGTTAGTCCATGATTGGATAAAATTTACCAAATAACAACGAAAGATGCTACAGTAACTTTTCACCTACTTTTCGCGAAGTGAACACACCCTTAGTGCAAGTTCACTTTTAGCCTCATCTAAGCTGCTGCTACAGCCGTTTTTTTTTATAGTGCGGTAATTTGTGAGAGTAGAAAAAAAAAACGTCTGTCATTCTCCTCTCATAAATTTACTTGTAGCAAAAAAAACGGCTGTGGACCGTGAGGTATGGCTGTAGCCTAAGACTACCCGCAGTGGATACTCTAAAACGATACTCTAAAGCTTTAGAGTATGAATATAGAGTAAAAACTGCTGCACTGGATACTCTAAAACGATACTCTATCCTTTCTCTCACTCTATATTTAGAGTAGTACTGTGCTTACTCTATACTCTGTAGTGGCGGACCCTGCTAGCTAAACAAAGGGAAAAAAAATGCTATAACTCACAAACCAAAAATCCAAATTAAATTTCGATTGCACCATTAAATTCGTCTCAATAAATCCTTCAAAACTAGATCACACATGAATATATTTAGATAAAGTGACAAGCCGGTCCCACAGTGAATAGAGTGGATAGAGGATGATATAGAGGATGGATGGGTGCGGGAGAATTGAGTATAGAGGAGAGAATCTTGCTGACTAGGACGTATAGAGGATGATATAGATGATGAATGGGTGCGGGTAGTCTAACAGGAATCATCCTATCCCTGAGATTCCCACGCTTGAATCTGAAAACGGGTTGTGCAAGTTGCAACTCCTAACTCAGGACTCCCTCGCCCCGGTCGCGTCTGAAACGACCTAAAAAATACCCTGTTGTGCATTTGTTTAGGGTTCCGGTATTGACTTCTCTATCTCCCAATTCCAGTCGCCACCAATACTGTACAATTATGATTCAAAAAATACTGTACAATTATGCAAACACCCTGTCAGGCTGGCTGTCACTGCTCCTGTTCGTTTGTAATCCTCTCTCCTCTCCCTCCCACTGGTCCTGCAGTCCACTCCTCCCTCTGCTGTTCTCCACTCTCCCCGCCCTCGTCTCGTCTCTCTCCCCTTTCGCTCCCCTTCTATTCGTACGTACTCTACTCACTGCACTCTCACTCTCACTCTCTCTGAGCAGTCACTTTTGTACTGTCCCGTGTTTCCTTGTGATGCATTTCTTGTTGATTTGGACTGTGATTGGCCTCTAATGATCGCCACCAACCACCCAGCCACACACCTCACCACTGCACCAGCACCACCACCCTCCTCCACCTCCACGCCAAAATCCATGCTTGCTTGCATCGGAGCTAGCTAAATTAACCACGCTTCCCTCGTCGCTCCTCACGCCCCCAAAATAATCCAGTCTCAGCCCCCACATTGCCCGCAAATCCAACCTTTTCGGGCCCAATCAACCTCCAAATCCACCTTTTTCGTCACTCCATCCTGTCCTAAATCCCCTCCCTCCCCGCAAAGTCATACCTTTCCCACTGCCTGCGCCAGCCCCCAGCAGAAATCCAGAGATTCTTGGCCACTTTGGTTGTTCCCCGCATGAATCCGGCTTCGCACGCCCAATTCCCTGCAAAACCCCAGTTCTTGGCGGTTTTTTTGTTGGGAAATCCCTTCATTCTTTGGTAGCGCCCAATTCTGCTGGGGGGTTCTTGGGAGGTAGGAGATCCACCATTTCGTTTCGGCTTGAGCAGCCCGGGGAGCTGAGCTGAGCAGCGCGGCGCCGCCCATGTCGGACTCTGAGCTGTCCCAGGGCACGCTGGTGTTCGGGCTTCACCTCTGGGAGCTCGTCGGCATCGGCGTCGGTGCCGCATTCGTGCTCCTCCTCGTGCTCCTCTCCCTGCTCTGCCTCCTCGCCTCCCGCCGCCGCCGCCGCCGCCGCGCCGCCCCCGTCCTCCAACTCCCCGTCGTCGTGCCCAATGCCCAGCCCAAGCACCCCGCCGCCAAGCCCCCCAAGGACATCCAAGAGGTGCCCTCCCGCGGCGCCGCGGCCCCCGCCGCCGCCCCGGCCAAGGCGCCGCTCGCCCAGGTGCTCCAGGCGCCGCCGCCGGACTCCATCCAGATCGAGACGGGGAAGGAGCACCGCATCACGTTCCCGGAGCAGCCGCCGCCCCCGCACCACCAGCGGAGCGGGGGGGCCTCGTCTCGGGGCGCCAGCGGGGAGAGCCGTGGCGGTGGCGGGGAGCCGGGGGTCCCGGAGGTCTCGCACCTGGGGTGGGGCCACTGGTACACGCTCAAGGAGCTCGAGGACGCCACGTGCATGTTCGCCGACGAGAAGGTGATCGGCGAGGGCGGATACGGCATAGTGTACCACGGCGTGCTCGAGGGCGGAGTGCAGGTCGCCGTCAAAAACTTGCTCAACAACAGGTACTGATGCTACCTGTGGACTAAAGTATAGCCATATTTATAAGGTTGTGTGTTCGATTGGTTGTCGTCTTTCTTTTGCAAAATGTTGATTATAGTCTAAGCAAGATGTATACCAATTGTCAATGGAGATGTGACAATTCAGATAGTGACACTCTGTGCAAGAACTTGATACTAGAAAATATCCAACTAAGTTTTGTTTTGTAGGGTTCATGCTTATAGTGTAGTCTGCCATATATATAATATAGATGATGAAATGTGTGTTTGAATTAGTGGTTTTTGTGCTGCTGAATTTGATAAGCTTTGATGCTATGTTCTATCAGGGGGCAGGCAGAACGGGAATTCAAGGTTGAGGTGGAAGCTATCGGTCGGGTGCGACACAAGAACCTTGTGCGGTTGTTAGGATATTGCGCTGAAGGCAACCAAAGGTACCTTCTTGTATGGACAGTAGCTTTAGTTTATATTGTGAAATTGTAGAACCAAGGAGTTTGAGTTTTATCATAAATTTCATGATATATGGTTCTTTTCCAGGATGCTTGTGTATGAGTATGTTAATAATGGAAACTTGGAGCAATGGCTCCATGGTGATGTTGGTCCTGTGAGCCCTCTTACATGGGATATAAGAATGAAGATTATTCTGGGAACAGCAAAAGGGTATGCACTTTTTGACTTTTACTGTGGTCCATAATTTTTTTGGCTGTCACTGTCTGCTTACATTATTTTACCTAATTGTGCAGGTTAATGTATTTGCATGAGGGACTTGAGCCAAAGGTGGTTCACCGTGATGTCAAGTCGAGCAATATTCTTCTTGACAAGCATTGGAATGCAAAGCTTTCTGATTTTGGGCTAGCGAAACTTTTGGGTTCAGAGAGGAGTTACGTCACAACCAGGGTCATGGGGACATTTGGGTTAGACATCAACACTGCTTATAAGATTAGGATCACGCAAGATAAGCAAGAATGTGGTGGCTTATTTTTTATTTTATTGCTTGTAGGTATGTTGCGCCAGAGTATGCGGGCACTGGCATGTTGAATGAAACTAGCGATGTCTATAGTTTTGGAATTCTTATCATGGAAATAATATCTGGCCGTGTACCTGTTGATTACAACAGGCCTCCAGGGGAGGTTAGTAATGGTGGTAACTCCTTGGATTTGCTGAATAATGAACTTGAGAAGTGCATATATGAACTTTGTGGAGCAATCTTTTCAGATTAATCTTGTTGAGTGGCTGAAGACGATGGTCAGCAACAGAAACTCTGAAGGGGTTTTGGATCCAAAGATGACTGAGAAGCCTACTTCTAGGGCATTGAAGAAGGCTTTGCTAGTGGCTCTGCGCTGCGTAGATCCTGAAGCTCGCAAGAGGCCAAAGATTGGGCATGTCATTCACATGCTTGAAGTTGATGATTTTCCATACAGAGATGTAAGTTAAGATGGCATGTGCATAGTTTTGAGTACCCATTGTTTTAGTATGTTAATCTGTATTGATTTTGTTGCCCATAAATCTTATTGTCCACTAATTCTGAAGCAAGAAGGTCATCATGATGAACACTTTGTTCGCAATCATTGTTTACATTTGGAATAGCTGTATTTACTTATTATAGTCAAGCATCCCTACAGGTAACTGTACAATATGCACTGAATTGGTTGCACTTGTTATCACAATTCCATGACTCATGGGGCAACTCGCTGGAGGACTGTGCACTCATTAATCCTGTGTAGTTTAATTGGGGGGCCTGCGGCCTGCCCTCTATTCTTCATTTTCTAATTGTTTTCACAGCATGAGTTTAGGTATCAATCTGGTATGTCTGGTCGTTTTTGCTGTAAGTAATGTGTGCCTTCACCTTCAAAGCCTGCAAGAGCTGCCAAGTCGTTCTTCCTTCTAATAATTTCAACCATCATGAAAAGAGTAATATAGTAGTATTTTTCTAAATTGTACAGACTTAGATTGCTAACATTTTGCTACTGTTGCCAGGAGCGTCGGGGTGGCAAAGCTCCAACTCAAGCAAGATCGGTTGTAACACCTGCAAGTGAACCTGGCGATAGCAGTGAAAACAACACTCCAAAGGATACACCAAAAGGGGAACCTTTC
Organism: Saccharum hybrid cultivar R570; assembly: GCA_038087645.1. Classification (NCBI taxonomy): domain Eukaryota; kingdom Viridiplantae; phylum Streptophyta; class Magnoliopsida; order Poales; family Poaceae; genus Saccharum; species Saccharum hybrid cultivar. The sequence continues at coordinate 2,043,246 of JAQSUU010000543.1, forward strand.
AATTGGAGAAATCAGGAAGACTAGCCAACCATCAGGAAAACGGTGATTGCTATGAGTTTGTGCCTGATATAGAAGCTGGATATCGCGTAGGGACAGAGAAAAGCTCGTCTGCAGTCTCATCGGTTGGTTGGTTGGTTGGTTGGTTGGTCAGGCATGCAAACTCTGCAAGCACCGTCGTGACAGTATCTGTACATTGTTGGATCAATATGTTAGCCATAGCGATTTTTTCTGTTGGTTTTCTTGGGGCCGTATTTATGCGAGGGATGATTTTGTATGATAAAGGCGTGTGTGTACTCCTGAGGCGAAAAAGATTGAGCATTGCTATAGCTGAAACCGTTCCAGTAGGATTGGCCGATGACCTCCAAAGTCCAAATCTTGCTGCCTATTTGAGCCATCCGCCTGGCCCTGGTATATAGCCCTCAGTTTCTGATGTCATACTCATACCATGTGTTGTTTCATTATACAGTCATAGTCATATCAATGTGATTGCTCAGCTGTTCACCCTGGATACTTTCAAGTACAGTGCAGCTTGTGCCATGGATGGGATGCTGTTGGGGTGCGTCTCTTGCACTCCTGCTTGCGAGGGCCTGATTGTACGAGTATGGACTTGCAGCTGCCGTTGTTTGGCACAAAAATAAGAGGATTGCACCTGCACAGTCAGGTATTCAAAGAAGTGTCGGTAGTCGGTGGTGTACTGGTGTGCGCAGGTAGAGATGGCCGATGACGGACAGATGGATTGAGGCTGATGATGATCCTCCGGACTGAAGATGTAAAACGACATGGAGATGGGCGATGGGCGATGGGCGATGGCCAAATTCGGCTGCAGCCGGCAGGTCCCGTGTCCACCTGGAGTTGAGACGACAGGCAAGGACCGAGAGGAAGCTGGCCCCGACTGCGATGAGTGAAATATCAGCTTCGACGGCCCCGATGGAATCGCTGTCCAAACACGCGGCTAAGGGCACGTTCGCGAGGAATCGCTGTCCAGATGCTTTTCGGTTACGGATGAACATTTCCATGCGTCATACGGCGCAGTCCCCCGTCCCCGTACAGCCCGTGGAGCCTGACGGGACGATGACCGCCGCCGACAAGTTGCTGTCGGTGGCCACTCCGTATAGGGACGACGGATCTTAGGCCCGTTTGGTCGTATAGGGACGACGGATCTTAGGCCCGTTTTGTTTGGTTTTGTTAAAGTTTAACTCGTATCACATCAATATTCCTTTAAATGCATGGAGTACTAAATGTAGATTAATTGCATGCATGTCGGTACAGATTAGGAGTAATTTACGAGACAAATCTATTAAGCCTAATTAGTCCAAGATTGGAAACTTTTTGTCAAATAAGACGAAAGTGCTACAGTGTTTGTTAAACTTTAACTCCTCAAACCAAACATCACCTTAGTTTTCCACTCTATTTTTTTAAACAAGTTTTCCACTCTTTTTCCTATGCGTTTGGGTGTGGCGGAGCCACCGACCGCCCACGGGCAGCCGGCCGGGCCCTCGTCAAAGTTTAAAAGGAAATTTTCTTTATATTCATATAGAATTTTGTAATTTTATAGCTAAATATTTTTACATAATGAGAATTGTTCGGGCTCTTAAAAGCTTCTGACTCCGTAACTGGACTAAACGATCCGAGTCCATGACACTTATATAAACATATATACCATGGATCCATCAGCTACTACTATAATAATTAGCTAGTTAATTGTTCATAAATAATATTAGCTGCTTACTAGTTGGTTTGATCCGATTAGTATTCAACTAACAATTAGGTAAACTATTGACTAGACTTTTGTATCAATAACTTGTGAGCGGAGAAGTATGGACCTAAACGATACAACATAAAAAGTTTATGGACCTAAATATCCACTTTCAAAGTTGATAGACCTAACTGAAACCCGTTCATAAGTTAATGAACCTCTGGTGCATTTAAGGGCATGTTTGGTTGGAGACCAAAGCTTGCCATGCCAAAGGCTGGTCATGCCACAGTTTATCTGGCAGCTGTTTGGTTCACTGCCACAGTTATGGCACGCCGAACTTTCCTAGCACCCTGCCCCACATGTCATAGACTCATTTTCATGTCATAAATTGCCATAAGTTTGGCTTCGATTTTGTTCGTCACACTTTATGTGGTAGCCACAGTTTACCGAAGGTTAAGCGTAGCAAGTTTTAGTCACCAACCAAACAGGCCCTTAACTCTACAGGAAATATGAGACGTATGTCATACTGACTTGTGACTCTATGAGATGCACCATATGGTGCACCATCAATTTAGCTCATGCGTTTAGCTTGCCAAGTGGCATGTAATTCAGCTTTAGTTCTCACTTACCATATGTTTTGTGTCTCTTTTCTGACCATATTTTCGTAACCGTATATCTCCTGCTACTGCTACCCCTCCTAACTATCCTGCTCCCGCTATCGGTGAAATATTACAGTAACGAAAGCGGGAGAGGATATTTCCCCGTCCGTTTCCGTTTGTTTTTATCTCTATCAATTATAGGAGTGACCACTACCATTACGCTAGGGCATCGTAGACTATCACCAAACTGATAACAGCTCACATATATTCTGGAAATGGAGTAAAAGTTAATCACACTTAGATGTATATGACTTTAAAAGATTGAATTAGTAGATCTTAAAATGGATGAAATCATCACAAACTCTCGTTATTAATAGACACATTGTCTGTCACTGAAATAATAATATTAGGCATAAATATGAGCATTCATGCTAAATTAAACACCTAAATCCATATGGCTAGGTCTTATCATAAAAAATCTAACCAACTAAATTATACTACGTCCGTTCTAAATTATAAGTCACTTTAACTTTTTTATATATCCATTTATTATATATCTAAATATAATAATATGTCTAGATACATAGCAAACTGAATAAACCAAAAAAGTTAAAGCGACTTATAGTTTGGAACGGATGGAGTAGTCAGCTTCAAATCTTCGAACTTCTGTTTCAAACAAATAAACTTTTCAACTTCAATAATGCTCCACTGCGGGCGTCCGTCCCGCATTGAAACACCGGATGCTAAGTGGCTCATGGTGTCCACGTATTTTACCCATCACACAAATATCTTTTCCGGTTCCATCTCGTCTCTCTCCTCCGCCTCTCCATTAAAAGCAACAGGAAGAGGAAGGGTGTCTAGGACAGAACACGCCCGACGCATGGCCTTTGCTCCATTCGTGCCACCACTTGTCGACTTGGGGTTCGTGTAACTGTGGAGACCGTGCCGACGCCCTCTCTTCCTCTCCCACTTGCTCGCCTTCGCTCCTCTCCCTCTTGCTCTACTCGAGAGTGCAGGCACCGAGTGCCATGGCCGCCCGCCTAGCTTCGATGGCCGCCGCTAGCTCCCGTGCCTCCTGTAACAGAACCGACTAATTATACGAAAGTAAGTAAGAAAATCACCCACCAAAACAGATAATTTAACAAACTTAAGCCCGTATAACCCGGTAGTCCGTGAAACCACGAAAGATTTCAAACCAACCAACATACAAACCAAGATCGTACAAGTTTAGTAGTCACAGTCACATATTACATAAAGTTCATAACGACAGTTGAATACATTGGAGTTTAGAACGTAAAGTTATTACAAACCAAGTTTAATATAAAGTAGTGGAAGCAAATAGTTTCATGAACCACACACACTTAGTTCAAATATAGTGCCAGAAGATAGTCACTTTTCACAAAAGCATTAGGTAAGACATACGGAGTGATCATTGCCCTTGGTCCTAGTTGTCACCCATCGCCGGATACAGGCAGTTGATGCAATAGATGTAGTACATCTGACCATCTGCAACAACAATAGGAATAACGCCCCTGAGTATGAGAAAGTACTCAGCTAGACTTACCTGTCTTAAACCATAATAAAGTGACACCAAGGAGTATGCAAGACTTTCTTTAGTGGACTAGCTGACTCATTTGCGAAAAGCATAAGCTATCATGAATAAACCAATTTAAGTAATTTGCATTATCTTTATTATAACCTATCAATCTAGGTAAGCACCTATGTTATAGCAATCACTTGATTAATCAATAACATCCAGTTACCATTTCAGGTTTAGCATTTCCAATATCATCCACAACCATCAGTGTTCCATCATCATTACTACAATGTCGTAACTCGAGACAAGTGCTCACTATCCAGGAGCGATGGCAATTCGAATAGATTTCTAACCAGCTGGTGATTTATTCCTCACACAAACCACACTCACCCGCTAAAGTGAGCTACAGATCACCAATGCCACTATCCAGGTAAATGTCGCGGGACAAATTGGAGCTGTAGTACCTAGGGACCGCCCGACAGCCAGGACGCACCTTGGGCTCACTCTTCGCGTCCCTATCATACCCCCTGCAACACCAATATGCACACCCGTGTAGATTCCGGCCCGAATAATGCCACTAGCTTCGCAGTCGAAAGGTACTTTATTCGGCCAGGTAAATGTGAGGCATGCGTTCAACATGACAAGAGGGACGAGCAACGATCGGTCCTTAACCAACACAGACGAAAAACTAATAGCACCCCAAAACCCTGTTTGGTTGCCTCCAACTTTTCCGTCCGGTCTCCAATTATCCATCAACACCTGGTTATTTCTAGGATATCATTCATTTCATAGCTAAAGCATTCCAGTAACCACCTATAATTGTAGGTGACCGGAAATCACCGATCGCTACCGGTCTAAACAGGGCTAAGCAGTGTTCGATTCTAAACTTAATTAGATAATAATGTAGGCAAGTATAGTAATAAATGCATCAACAGTTCACTCAACTCCTATAATTTAATGTAACAATATATAAACTCATATAGATATAAAGAATTGCTTTTATAAAGTAGGAGACTTAGAATACTCTGGGGCTTGCCTCGTTTGAAGAAACTGGGTTGGTGGTCCACACACTCAGGTAGATCCTCTTTTTGCTCATCTACCTTAGGCACCTCCTGTGCCTGAGTTTTAGTAACATCCTGGATGTTAAAAAATAATTAAAATATGATAATGATGCATCATCAAGCATAAGTATCAAGTGTTATACCATAAATTCATTCATATTGCAATAATAGATATCATATGTTGTATATGTTTTAAGTATTGTTTTTAGAATGTTTCAGATGATAATTGCCTTGTTTCAAATATGCGCTACATGTTGCATTTATAGCATTGTTATGTTGCATATACCATGTCTATGTTGCATATGTAATGTTGCCATATGAAATGTTTCATATGTTTCTTTGTCATGTTCACATATTGCAAATCTGGTATTTTAGTTAATTCGATGAAATGATGGCATGTTGATACACTAGGTTCTTTATGAATTTATATATGAGAATTGGCTTAAGCAAATAAAGTTTTGTTTAAATAAAAGTTGTAGTGTTAAATGTGCTTTATAATATGGGATCAAGGCTTGATAATGGAGCTTCAAGTTTGAGTTTAAATTTAGAATCCAAAACTTGTTGCAAGTTTTCCGATTCGAATTCGAATTTAGATTTGAGGAATTATTAAAAGAGTTTCCGAAGTCAACTTGGTCAACCAAGAGTGGCATTTGGTCAACCATGTGATGCTTGACTCAATGATGCCCTTAGGTGATGGTGTGATCACTAAATAATCACAAATTAATAGAACATCAAGTTTCAATTTGAAATCCTTCCGAAAACCCTAAAATGCAAAACCCTGATTTTATGCCTTTTTGAATAATTCAAAATCTAAGCAAAATTTGGGAAAAGTTTAATACCAAGTTTGTAGATCTTTTTAAGGGCTACAAGTTTAGTGTTTTGAGTTTTCAAAGTTTCAGTGTAAAATTCAAAGTAATTTTGAAAAGATTCAAATCTCAAATTTGACCCCTTTTCATCTCCCCAATCCAATTTCAAAATGGAGGCATAATTTGAAAATGTTTTGAATAGAAAAGTTGTAGGTCTTACCTAGATGTACAACTTTGGTATTTTGAGTTTTTGAAGTTTCAATATAAGATTGAAATTAATTTTGAATTTACAAATTTCCAGAAAATGTCCCCTTTTAATTTCAAATTCAAATTTCAAAATACAAGCCGAATTTGAAAAAGTTTATGTTGATAAAGTTGTAGAGATTTAAAAATTGAGCAACTTTTGTATTTACAGATTTTCAACTTCTATAGAAAATTTGAGAGTAAATTGGAAATTTCAGTCAATGGCATTTTCGTAATTAATTCAAATCGATCTCCAACCGCAGGGCGCCACCTCCTGCTTGCCGCCGGTGTCCTCCTGGTCACTTCCAGGTGCGCCCGATGCCATTCCCTATTTCGTGGTGACAGCGCTAGCAGCTGCTGGCTCTCGTCCAGGAGCTTCACCGCGACGTCAAGAGCCCGAGTCGGACGTCGTTTTTTTTTCTTCTCCTCCGCTGTCGGTCACCTCTCGCCGCCGGCCGATTTCACCGTAGCCATCGCGCCATCATGAAATTGCCCACACATACAGCTTCACCAAGTCCATGCGCACCCTCCGAGTCGCTCGCAACGGCTATCTTCGTCCAGAGCAGTCGCGCGTCGCTTTCTCCTCGACGGCCGGCCACAGCTCCGCCGTAGCCGCCCTCCACGTCGGCAGCTCCATCCACCATCTCTCCGCTCCAACCGAGCGCTCTAGCAGGTCTGTGGCACGCCCCTGGTGCTCCCCGACCTCTCTAATCCATCTTTTCTGCCTCATCGTGGCCGGTGCACCACCACCGCACCACCGTGTCCGCCATGGACGGTGGTAGGCCGTTGCACCACCTCAATCCAGTCTGTTTTCACCTTGGTCGGGTTCAGGAGATCGAGGTGAGTGTGTAGATGGTGGTCTCGTCACCGTAGTCATCTCGGAGGGCTCACCGGCGTTGGGCAGCGCCACCGTCTCGGCGGTCGGCTGAGGCTAGGGCGATGAGCCGGGTGGGCCGGTCCATTTTGGGTTGGGTCAGCCATAGAGGAAAGAAAAGGAGGAGAGGGGAAGTGGGCCGGGGAAGGGTGGGTGGACCACGCGCCCAGTTGGGCCGGAGGGAGAAAGAGAGGAGCGGGCCGGAGTAAAGAAATTGTCTTTCCTTTTTCTGATAAATAAATAGTAATGAATTTTGTTTATTTCATAAAAATATATGTAGAGTTCCAAAAATGATAAATTTTTTTTGTGTAGTCTCTCTATGATGTGTACTATTTAGGAAAAATATAAAATTCCAATTTTGATTACTTTTCGTAAGTGATTTAATTAGCTCAATTAATTATTAAATGCAACTTCCATGAATTTTAGTAATTAAAATAAAAGTCCAAAAATCATGAAATTAATTTTGGGTACGAGTTTAGGGTAAGATTAATCTGTATAAAAAGTTTGGGCTTAATTGGATAAATTTCATTTTATTCTTAATTTTTGTCTTAATTAATTAATTAATTAATTAAACATGTGTTTAACTTGATAATTTAGGATTTGTGTGACTTTGAGATGCTTGTTGACCTTGGATCATTAACATGTGATGATCCATGGCATCTTATTGAACTGTTTGAGCTCACGATTAACTTGTTAACTATGATTGGTTAATGATAATTAATGTGTTTAATATAGACCATTAATGTATAATGATTTCTTGTGTAAGTAATTAGTGGTCTTGTGATAGACTTACTTGCTTATTAGATGCAACCTCTTGGGTAAAAAATAAAGTTAAGTAGTTTTCTTAACAATGTCTTAATGTGATTGAAGTTGTTCAATAGTTATGTTGGATTGCAACTGTACCGTGAAGGAATGTTGTACTCAAGTAGATAACTAGTGTTTATCCTTTCTAAATGTCTCTTGTATGCTATGCTTTGCTCATCATCATGCATCATGGCATGCATTCCATCATATTAAGCCTCGCATAATTTGTATACGTGTAGTTTATACGAGAGCGTTTTGGATAGTGTCGATGAAGCTTCGGAGAAGGTGATCCACCCGTAGTGTTGGTGTCAAGCTTGACTTCTACGAGAACTAACCACCGCTGCAACAAAGGCAAGCCCTGGACATATAACCAAGAAAAGTCTTTTTCTTTTCTAATTTTAATTCCAAAATCTTCTAACAGTTTCAAATTTTAAATTTTAAAGTGGAAAAAGACATTTTTAAAACTTGACCCCAAAACAAAAGTTGTTCAAGATTTAATTCTCTACAATATTTCTTTAGGGCACATTTTGAAATTCCAAACAGATTTTGAATTAGAGATTCAAAGTTAGTTTAAATCAAAATCCCCTTTTTCTAGATTATTTTTAAAAGCAAAATTTGGGAAAAATTTAATATCAAACTTGCTCCAAATTTTATGCTAAACATTTCTCAATGATTTGTACTAATAATAAACATGTATTAAAAGCATAACAAGCATAACCATGGCATAATTATATTTCAACAAGCAATTGCAACATTCATGTTTCATTGTTATGTTTCACATGTTTTATTTCAATGTTACACTTATGTTACATGTGATAACGAATGCAAGATGATGCTCATGCGCATGATTGGAAATGCTTAATGCATGCTTAACACATGAGGTGTTACACCACCGAGCGCCCTCCTTTGTGCAACCTCCGTCCAAACCGACCACCCCATTGGCTTCCTCATCCCTGCCACAGGTCGCACGCCTCTTCGCCGGCATCAACCGCCCCGCTGAGCTCCACACACGCTACCGTTGAGCTTTGTGTCACCGGCATCTACGCTTCGTCGCAGAGCTCTGCGCGTGTTGCCGCCGGCAAGCCACGTGTCGTCGGCGAGCTCTGCACGCATTGAGATCCATGCCGCCATTGAGCTGCGCACTGGCGACCTCCGTGGCATCGAGCTTTGTGCCAGCATCGAGCTTCGCGTCAATGAACCTCGATTCGCCCAAGCAGCAAGAAGATGTTGCGCTTTACAGGTTGCAAATGTATATTTCAGGTGTTTCATATGCATGTTGCAAGTTTCATTTGAATGTTACAAAAGTATATCAGAATGTTGCATATGTTGTGATGGCTATATACATACTCCCTCTTTCCCTAAATATCTGTCGTTTTCGTTTCCCGAGAAACAAGTTTGACTAAATATATATAATATTAATATTTATGGTACATAATTAATATCACTATATATATATATATATATATATCTATTTTTAACAAATTTATTCGGATATACAAATATTGCACTTATTTTCTATAAAATGCTGTCAAACTTTTGGCACAAAAACCAACGATGACAGTTAATTGGGGATAGAGGGGGTATGTTGCAAGCGTTCGTTCCAAATGTTTCAGCTGTTTCAGATGTATGTTCTACGTGTTTTATCTGGGTGTTGCATATGTTTCACACTTATGTTGCAAGTGTTTCATGCGGATGTTGTATATATTTCACACATATGTTGCAAGTGTTTCATTTAAATGTTACATATGTTTTGCAATGGCTACACACACGTTTTCCTTGTGTTTCGGACGTATGTTGCAAGTGTTTCAACTTTTTCGGACGTATGTTGCAAATATTTCCTCTAGATGTTGTAAAAGCAGATTTAGTGTTACACATGTTGCGATGGGACCCATCTGCAGCAACCGCCTGCTGCAGCTGCTGAACCCGACTACATGCGCATGGGTTTGGAGGAGGCGCGATTGGTAGGCGTGGGAAACAGTGTGGGCGCAGATCGAGACAGAGCGGCACGAGACACGGAGCAACACAGGACACGGATCGGGCATAGGACACGGTGCAGCGTGGGACCCTACGTGAAGCAGGCGCAACAGCATGCCTATGTGAAACAGGGGCGGGCGTACGTACTTGCGGGCGCTAGCCTTTCCGTTTCAACTTTACAGCTTGTCTTGTTTTGTGCAAATATCTGTTTTCAGGAAAATAAAATATATCTGTAATAATAAAGAAAATATAGTTTTTTTTAGTGGAAGAAAAGTATAGTTGACCTTTAGTAGCAGGCCGAGGCGGAAACAAAATCCGTGCCCAGTGCATAAAGGAAAGGCCCAGCGATGCAAAGCGAAACGGCCCAAATATGTTTGTACCCCGGGTAGTACTGGGCCAAGATGTTGCTAAAAAAAATACTGGGCCAAGAAGCCCAGATGCAGAAGGCCCCGCCTCCATTTTGACGCTTATGCCCCTCACTTGCTCTGCTCATCGAACCAAACCCTACACCGCGGCGGCAGCTATATAAAAGCCATCTCCCGACCCGTGCGCTAGGGTTCTTCGTTCCTCCCACTCGCCGCCGCCGCCTCCTCCTCCTCCCCAGCACCCGGAGCTCGCCCGCCCGACGCCCCACCATGGTAAGATAGTACGCGCGAGGCTTAATCCGCTGCTGCTCCTCGGCTTCCGTCTGTTCTGTTGCCGGTGTTAATATCGTGTCTGTTTTCTTCACCCGCAGATCATCCCCAAGAAGAACCGCAATGAGATCTGCAAGTACCTCTTCAAGGGTACGTGATTCTTGGTCCACTGAACTCGCAGTAGGGTAGGTTGCGTTGATTGGTTGTTTCGTTTTCTGGGAGGAGACAGATCTTCGAATTGTTTTTTATTAATAGGAGAGTACTATGTATTATTTTGAGCTCACCTTTTTGTGCCAATTTTAACATCCCACAAACTAGCGAGCAGATATATAGGCTTGACACAGCGAGCTTATGATCTAAGTTTGTCCTCCAAATTTGTTTGCCCCCTAAACTAGGGAATGGACATAGCTTCTGGTTCGTTGTTGTATATATTCATCACTGATAATTCAAAGCATGGACTGATGTGATCTGCGTTACGTTCAATTTGATCTATCTGCTGCTGCAGAGGGCGTGCTGTACGCCAAGAAGGATTACAACCTGGCGAAGCACCCGCAGATTGATGTGCCCAACCTCCAGGTGATCAAGCTCATGCAGAGTTTTAAGTCCAAGGAGTACGTCAGGGAGACCTTCTCCTGGCAGTACTACTACTGGTATCTCACCAATGACGGCATTGAGCACCTCCGCAACTACCTGAACCTCCCGTCTGAGATCGTGCCTGCCACGCTCAAGAAGTCTGCCAGGCCACCGGGCCGCCCATTCGGCTCTGGCCCTCCTGGTGACCGCCCGCCAAGGTAAAGCCTTAATTCTTGAGGCGCTGTGGCATTCATGTTAATGTGTATACTTAACAAACGTGTCTAGTGATGATATCACATGTTTGCTTCTCATGTCTGGTGATGATTTCAGATGCAAAAGTACAATTAAGTCTGAAATGGCTTTTTGTACACTTTTCATCTTTGGATAGGGTTATCTAGTAAATTGCTTTTTTGATGGGTGCTTGTTATGCATTTTCCAATTTATGTTTTGTGAGATGCAACATTTCTACTACTGTTGTGAAGTTGGTTGTTGCATGAGTAAATAAAGAGTACATGTTTATTTAAGAATAGCGGTGTTGTACTTATTTATACTGAGTAATAATTGGTTTGACAAATCTGCTTTAGGATGAGATTTTGTTAAGGATATCCTTGTAAAGACGACAAACTAAATTTATACAGATCATATTTGGGTGCTTTTAACACTCTGTTTTAATGAGGAGCAGATTAAAGCTAACCAATTAGGTACAAATTGTTTAGTTTTGAATTGTTGATGCTGTTATTTAATATTTGCTTGTAATGTATGTAGGGGCCCAGGTCGTTTTGAAGGCGACAGGCCAAGGTTTGGTGACAGGGATGGGTACCGTGGTGGTCCTCGTGGCGCTCCTGGTGACTTCGGTGGCGATAAGGGTGGAGCTCCTGCTGAGTTCCAGCCGTCTTTCAGGGTAATCATATTCGTCCGTTGATGCCTTGTTATTTTATTCCCTAGTTTTGAGCATACTGAGTTGAAATTCCACCTGCAGTTGTTCATGTCTTGTGCATATAGATACACATCATGCAGCTTGAAGTGAAATTGGCAATGTGAAACATCAGGGTGCATTCTAAGGGGTGGGCAAGCACTATGTTAGGATTGAAATGAATATGTTAGAAGTAATTTTTTCTGAAATATATTCCTAGATTTGCTGGCAGTTAGAAATCTTGAATGGACTTCGGATGAGACAGCATTCTATCCTGCACCAACTCAATCTTTTATAGTAGTAACCATAACCATTGTACTACTTTAAAAGATGGGAGTTGGTGGTGATCGTCTGTTTGCTATCCTGTGAGCCCTTCATTAAAGCAAGACATTTGGCACAAGGCCCTCCTTTAACTGTATTTAGTCGTAAATATTTGAATAAAGTCATCATATCCTGTTAATTTACAAACAGAAAGCAGGGGCACAATGCACCGTTGTTGGGCTAGGCCGATCACACTGCAACTGAAGTTAATTTGATAGATTTTCTCCTAGAAGGTTTTACCTGATATCTTTTAGTTTTAAAAGGGACTAGGTGATATTGAATGGAGATTGGATGTGATGGTGTATTGTGCCTGTCATGCACCAACTTGTGTTTTTAAAGTAGCATATATTCGAAGGATACTACATTAAAAGTCTGAGTTAGTGGTTGAAATAACATGTGGGAGTGGTAGAGCCTGGGTGAGCTTTGAAGCAAATATAGCCTGTTTGTGCAGTCTTGTTGTAGGTACATTGTATATTTATGCTACATGCCATATCAGTAAACCTAATGCTTTTGCTCATTTTGCCAAAATGTGTTCACTACCATTTTCTATAATTACAGTATTCCTAGTGTCAAGTTGGCTTTTGTAAGATTGAAAAATTCCATTTTCTATAATTACTGCTTTTTCATACTTGCTGATATATATTTCTGCACCTACAATATTGCAGAGTTCTGGTGGGAGGCCTGGGTTTGGTCGTGGTGGCGGAAGCGGCTTTGGCGCTGGCCCGACCTCGTCTTCCATGGAGTGAAGTTGCCCTTAGTTTGGACATGATGTTTCCGGTCGCGTGAGGCGTTTTTAATTTTGAAGGACAGTTATTATGTACTAGTAATGTTATCCAGATCGGCCAGTGCTGACATATGCAAAAAAATTGGTCTATCATTATACATTGGTTCCAGTATAATAGTCTTTGCAAAACGCTTGGGTTTTCAAGTCTGTACTTCTTTCGCTAATATATAAGTAATTGTTCTGCGTTTGGTGGTTGTCTGTCTGATGGGTTGGTGATGCTGCGATGTTGTTTCATTTGTTGTGTCCTCTAGCTGTTTCTGTTTGTAGCCATGAGGAAAATCTAATCTGTCAAGGTACTGTAGCAAATCTAATCTGTCAAGTTACTGTGGTTTGCTACGTAGCATTTGTTAAGTCTTTGGCTGTGGCCCTAGAGCTAAAACAAGATCAGCCTAATTTCTAACGGCGCCCTACGGCTGCTAGTCTTTGGCTGTGGCCCTAGAGCTAAAACAAGCTCAACCTAATTTCTAATGGCGCCCTACGGCTGCTAGATGGCGTAAAATTGTGCCTAGGCAAGATATGCCTTATTTGCAAGTGTGATGCCAATGTTGTTCCAGTGGTATGAGCCTTCCTGGGGTCTGTCGATTTTGCCTTCCTGGATTGGTTGATTTTTTGCGGCTTGTTTGCCTCTGCGTTGCAGGCAAGTATTGCATATATGTCAAAAAAACATGTCGAGATATCTTTTATATTGCCAGGCGATTTTGGCTAAGATCAAGTGTATATGTTCTTATCAGTTTAACATCTAATGTAAGTTTATTTTTTAGGGGAGGGTCCACCAAGTGGCTTGCCATTGTGGCCCTCATGTGTCTTCTAGGTGTTGCACTATTACCTAGACTTGACACACCCCAACCATATCAAATCAAACATGAAATTGGCTTTGCCACTAGAAACCTCATGTCCATGTGTCATCTAGGTTTTGAACTATTGTCTAGACCTGGCAACGGCTTATAAAAATTGGCTTTGCTACGATGTTGCACTATTGTTTAGACCTAACACACACCAACCAAATCAAACCAAACTTATGAAATTGGCTTTTGCTAGTGTAAAATATAACTCTCTTTATTTTATTTTTATGTTTTATGAACTCTATATTTGCAGTTGTACAGGACCATCACTGCTCACTATAGCCACTTTTTATTTTGTACTTACCAACTCCTTGTAAGCTTCTGTGGCTATAAAAAAATACTCCCTCCATGTCAGATTACAAGTTATTCTATCTTTCTTGGAGAGTCAAAATATCTTAAGTTTGACCAAATTTATATAATAAATAATAACATTTATGATACCAAATAAGTACATTAGATTCTTCATTATTATATTTTCATACTATACCTATTTGGTGTTATAAATTTTTATAATTTTCTCTATAAATTTAGTCAAACTTTAGATGCTTTGGCTCTCCAAACAGTTGGAAAGCCTTATAATTTGGAACGAACGAAGTATAAAGGAGGAGAGGGGGGCTTCAGTGGCTATGAAAATGTAAAGGAGGAGAAGGTGGGATTAGCGCCGTCATGGTTCGCCTTGGTACTAGATTCACCCAATATTCAGAACCATAATCCCAGTGGTAGAGTAACCAGAATGCTAATTTGTGACCGTGCCCATGGCTCCTCGACAAGTTACGGAGTTCAGCCCAAGTTGCAAGGATGGCATGATGCTGGCCTAGTTATGAGAATGCTCCTGGCTTGGTTTGTTTTTGCCGTGGAGTTTGCACTAGACATGACATTATTTTTAACTACAGGGTATTTTTCTTGTGTTGGATTGCTGGCATGGCTTTTATTTTAACTGCAGGATATTTTTAGTGTTAAATTGCTGGAGGTTTAGCCTGCATTCGTGGGTTCGTTATTTATAAACGAGTTAAATGCACCGTAGGCCCATGAACTTGCACAGCTGTGCCAAATAGGTCCATCAACTAGGAAACCAGATATCTGGCCCCTCAAACTTGCGAACCCGTTCACTCCAGGTCCATGTACCAAAACCAGCCCGGTTTTGCTGACGTGGTATGTCTACCGTGGACTGGGCCCCACGCCAAATGCACCGGCGGCCATCGAACTTGTAAGTCTGTGTCATATAGGTCCATGAACTTAAAAAACACATTTTTGAAACCCTGAACTTGTTAAGTAGTGCGCCCAGAGCCCACGTATATTTTATGCAGAGATGTCAAGATCATCGAAGAAAACCGGCGTACACGGTTGTGTCCGCTACCAAAATCTGTTGAAAATATTGTGGTTCCCAAATAACTGAAACAAAGACCAACAGTTTCAGTCGTTTGTTTGGACTGGCCGGTTCAACAATCATGCGAAATTAGTATAGTGGGCAATTTTTCTAAAAAGAAAAAGGTATAGTCGGCAACAAATGGAGAGAATTTGGGTTGTTTGAGCGTGCGCATGTTTTTTTTGTGTTCTTGAGACGAACATCCTATTTTAGACTTTTAGAGTCTGATTTGAAGGAGGCATCCAGCGCTAAAAACGAACAAAGAAACTCTATTGCTGATATCTCACCTGGTGGCAGTGGGGTTGCCGTCGACGTCATGTTAAATGGCGTAGGAGATGGCGCCGGTGGCGACGCCGCTAGCAGACGTAGCGAGGGCGCTCTGGAGAAGAAAGAGTACACTTCGTACCTGAAATTGCACCGCATCCCTATAATCCTCTCGCCCTTACTTCCGCTGAGAGACCGTGGTATCGCCGATATTATGCTCCCAAGGCAGCTCTGGTAGTCCGCAAACGACATGTCCGGCGTGCACTGCGTGAGTCCGTAGACGGTGGGTTTGCTGGCGTCGAAACCCTCTTCCCCCGTGGCAAACCGCGACGAGTTCGCCGCCGCGTAGTCACCAGTGGCGTTCAGGAGCACGACGACGGTGGCGTCAAACGCCCGCACCGGCGAGCTCACGCTCTGCGTGTTGGCGAGGATGATGGGATTATTGCCATTGTCGGTGATGCTGGCGATGAAATCCTGGTTGGAGAAGCGGAGATAGCAGGCGTCATAGAACACGGCCGCGTCCTTGTCGTAGGCATAGAGCTGCTGCGCGTCCTGGAACCCTGTGGCGACGCAGGAGCCGCAGGCCGTGGCGTTGGTGTCCCCGCGGCAGAGCGCGAGCACGTAGACCACGTCCGATACGGCGCCGACGCTGCCCTCCGCGAAGAGGTTCCCCGAGCGGGACGCATTTGCGGACATGTGGTGCACTGCTTAAAAAGTTCAGGTTTCTAAAAATACGTTTTTC
Organism: Saccharum hybrid cultivar R570; assembly: GCA_038087645.1. Taxonomy (NCBI): domain Eukaryota; kingdom Viridiplantae; phylum Streptophyta; class Magnoliopsida; order Poales; family Poaceae; genus Saccharum; species Saccharum hybrid cultivar. The sequence continues at coordinate 2,059,280 of JAQSUU010000543.1, forward strand.
AAGTTCATGGACCTATATGACGCATGCTTACAAGTTCGATGGCCGCCGGTGCATTTGGCGTGGGGCTCAATCCATGGTGGACATGTCACGTCAGCAAAACCGGGTTGGTTTTGACAGATGGACCTGGAGTGAACGGGTTCGTAAGTTTGAGGGGTCATATATCTAGTTTCCTAGTTGATGGACCTATCTAGCACAGTTGTGCAAGTTCATGGTCCTACCGTGCATTTAACTCTTTATAAACATACACCGGGAGTGTTTGGATGCGATTCTTTGCACCACGGTCACTACTCACTAGTCACTATCAGACTATCAGTCGCATCTAGTAATAAGCCGAACAAAATGTCCCCGTGACTCCGTTGCTAGGAGCTCAAACTGAACCATTAGGCTCTCAGTTTATATAACTTTATTAAGAAGCCTAAGGCCGTCCCCACTTTTAGTTCTGCATCGATCAGCAAGAGCAACTGAGCAAGAGCATCTTTCCTTCCGCATTTGATGTTGTGTTTAACCTTGTATATGCACCCTGTCTCATACACAGATTACTGTAGCCTAAGCTGCTAGCTGGCTGCAACCAATCTGTCTATATATATACAGCAAAATACGCTCGCTGGCTGGCTGCAACCAAACCAATCCGTATCCGTCTATACAACAAAATACGTAGAATTTACAGGGCCAGAAGAAGAGCAAGGAGAGACGGCAGCAGGATGAGTCGTTGCCATTGCAGAACCGGCGGCGGCGGCCTCCACGCCGCCGCGTCGGATGAGGCGTTGAAGATGCCTTTGGGCGTCCTGCCGTGCCGGGGAGTGCACGTCCCGTTCGCCTGCTCAGACACACACAGTTCCATCTTAGTAATTTACACAAGAGAATTTTACTAGAGGCTTTATGCAGCGAGGAGGCATTACGTTGCAGGCCGATATGCTCCAGCAGCCGCAGACAAGGCCGCCGTTCGCCTTGTCCGTGGCCTCCGCCGCGCCCCCTCGGTCGCTCCTCTGCGTCCAAAATTCACAACCCAGGTTCAGTCAGAGCTGAGCTAGGAATTAACCACGGACAGGGCCGGAAGAGAGGAGACGACGGAGCTGGCTGACCTTGTAGAAGTCGACGGCGATGAAGTTGGGCCACCGGTTCCCGGACTTGTCGTGGCAGGTGGTGACCATGTCCAGCAGCTGCGCCGAGTTGTCCTTGCACGCCGCCGGCAGGTTCGGGAGGTCCCTGAAGTAGTTGACGAGCACCAGCGACCTGGACAGGTCGTTCATGGCGGCCGACTCGGCGCGGTTGTGGCAGGTCCCCTTCACCATCCCCTTGGTCCCGTCTGCAAGCAAGCAAGAGGAAGCAGCACCACCGGCCGAGCGTCAGAATCTGCATCGCTCCTGGTGCAAAGGACAGGGACGGCGACGGAGTAGGTAGCGTACACTGGTTCTCGACGACGTAGCGCCACTCGTAGGCGATGCCCTCGGCGGCCTCCTTGGCGGGCCTGGAGGTGAAGACGAGCAGGCGGTGGTTGTCGCGGACCATGTCGCTGAGTCGCGGCCAGTCGCCGCCGCTCTTGGGCATGCGCCAGGGCGGGAACACGTAGCGGGCGAGGCCCGACGCGTTGAGCACCCGGGTGAGCCCCTTGGGCGACTCCACATAGTCCTCCACGAAGATGGTCACCACCTCGGATGGGTTCCGCGACAGGAAGCGCTCCACCTCCCGGAGCACGTTCACCGCCGGTTGCTGCCAGGGGAACTCGAGGTCAGACAGAGCTGTGGAGACGAACACGGTGACGCCGGCCGGCGGAAGGAGAAGGAGCTTACAAACGCGGTGAAGTTCTGGCAGATGCCGCCGTAGGAGTGGCAGAGCCAGACGTCGTTGCGGAAGTCGTACATGTCCAGCATCAGCCCCCTCACGCCGTTCTACGCCACATACAACAGGGTAACCAAGGCGACAATCTGATCTGAAGGACAAAGAATTCAAGCGAGGCCAAATCTATGTGATCTTGCTGTACAGTCTAGCAATCGGAGTCATGTTAAAGCTTGCCATTTCCAGCTATGTAGACCGGAAAAGGCAATAATGTTAGGGCCCGTTTAGTTGCCAGAAAATTTTGCAAAATTTTTCAGATTTCCCGTCACATCGAATCTTTAGACACATGTATGAAGCATTAAATATAGATAAAAAATAAAACTAATTACACAGTTTAGACGAAATGAACGAGACGAATCTTTTAAGCCTAATTAGACCATGATTGGACACTAATTGTCAAATAACAACGAAACGTGCTACAGGGTCATTTTGCAAAAATTTTTGCAACTGAACAAAGCCTTACTTGAAGGTGAGATAACACCCCCCCCCACCCCATCCGTCTCTATCTTTCACAATAATCGTTCAGAATGCCACATGATTATGGTTGCCGGAAATGCCATCGTGGGGACATCATGGCGACGCAATGAGACGTGACATTGGCCCTGTTCATCTGGCTTATAATCCATTTTATTCAGCTTGTTTTTTTAACCGGAACAGTATTTTTCTCTCACAAAAAAATTAGTCAATAGTGTTTTTCAGCCGGCTTATAATTACAGCCGAGCGACTACGCGCAGGCCATCACAGAAAGACGCGCAGGAACGAACACATGCGTGGCGTGCCTGCCGTAAGTGCAGTGCCATGTGTGCCGCGACCACGCTTCAAGCAAGCGCAGCCGCAGCAGGGCGTGTGGTGTGGGCTCGCTGCGGCTCTGCTCCGCCAGACCGCCACCGCGGGCGTGCACGCAAACCCGTGCTCGCTCGCTCGCTCGCCGCCTGGAGCGCGTGCACGCGTCGGCACGCGGAGAGCGCCCGCGACACCTGTTGGCTGTCGCGTCACGGCCCGGCGGCACCTCACGCCCATGCCTACCAGCTGGACGGTAAACACATTGGGCTACTTGTAGTAGTAGGAGTATTCTCATGCCCAATTATTTCTTTGCCGTGTGCCCGTGTCCAATCAAACCGTGGAAGCAGGAGGAGCTGGCATTTGCTCCAAGATTCGCGCCAGCAATCTAGTAGGACGTGGAAGCTAACGTTTTGCGTGCGTGGCGCGCCGCCGGGTCATCCGGACGTGGACGAGCGAGGAGCAGCTAGCTTTGCCGAGCTCAGGAAGAAGCTGAGGAAGGAGGAGCGAGAGACCGGACGGAGAGGGAACTCACGTTGAGCTGCTCGGTGACGGTGTCCTGCTGGTTCCACGGCGTGGCGATGGCGACCCCCGTCTGCGACCGCTGCCCGAGCCGCGCGAACGAGTTGTGCGTCGTCAGCCACGCGTACCGGTTGAACGGCAGGTCCCGCGCCTGCCACCATGACAGGAGCAAACAACCCGCGCAAATTGTCGTGGGACGGTCAGTGTCGCCGGCGGCGGCAGCGATCCAATAATCCGGCGGCCGCATTCGGGCCGGCGAACGGGAAAGCGCGCGTACGTACCTTGGCCTGCGGGTCGACGGGGGCGACGCGGGTGCAGCGCGGCCGCACGTTGCCGTCGGCGACGCACGTCTCGCAGTGCAGCCCGGCGTCGCAGTTCCGGTCCAGCGCGCACGTCTCGCCCACCTTCCGGGCCGACACCACCACCACCGCGCCGGGGCCGGGGGAGCACAGCATCACGAGAACGAGCACGGCGGCGGCGACGCGTCGGAGAAGAAGCACCGCCGGCCCATCCCTGTCCGCGGCCATCATCTCCGTTCTTCCTTGCTTTGTCCTCCCTCCGCCGCCGCCGCCGGTCGACGCCTCCTGCTGACCGTGTTGCTGGCCTGGGCACGGTGATCCAGCTATTCCAGCCAAAGAAGCCAGGAGGAGAGCAGCAAGCAGGTTGGTGCGTGGGCGGCGGTCGCTTCGCTTCGCTCGCGTCTCAGAGTGGTGTTTGTGTGGCTTGCAAGGCCGGACATGCCAGTGGCGTCGGCGCCCCGGCGTGCGTGCGCGGTTTTTCTCGGACTCGGACGCTCTAATTTCGCCTTTCCTTCCATCCGCCCCGCGCCCCCGTGGATCTTGGCCGTTGGTGGGGTGGGGGTGCCTCATCCGCCGTGGGCCCCGGTCGTCGTGCCAGGTGAGCTGGCACGGGCAGCAACCGCAGTTCGTTCACGTAATACGCACATCAGATTTCATGGTTGGATGTACTGATGTGCTCTCTCAAGTATGGGTACTAGTTTGGGGTTTTCCTCCTTGGGCTCGAAAGGAAAAAGCTGTTGAAGAGGTGGCTTACTTAGTGGGGGACTTGGTTGAGGTGGATTCTAAATCTCTCCCAGGGCTTGGCCCAATCAGATTGAAGGTTGCCTGTAAAGACCCTGCTGCTATTAAGGGCTCTTCCAAAGTTTACTTTAATGGGAGAGGCTTCTTTATTAGTTGGAATCTTGAAACTGAGAAGAATGAGAGGAAAATTTTCACTGAAGATAAGCCAGGCAAGGAAAATGAGGATGAAGATTCTTGGGAAGAAGAAGAGGATGATGAGATCTCAGACAATTTCCCTTTTGGTGATCAATCTAAACAGGGTGAACAAAAAAGCATAAAAGAGATTCCTGAATCCAGTAAACAGGGTGGACAACGAGGTGGAAAACAACAATCCATTGAGGTCAAGGCTCAAGATAATGAGGAGAAGGTGATTGAGAAGGAAAGTGGAAACAGTAAAGGGAGTGAGGGGACGGGTGAGGATGACGTCAAGCTTTTAATCCCCATCTCCTTCGATGATGCTGAAACACAGCAAGAATTGTTGGAGGAGTATATGAAGAGCAATATTACTGTACCGGAAGCAACTGTACCAAGCCTAACTCAGCAAGAAACTAATCTAGAAGAGGTGTTAACAGTTGTTGCTGACCCGAAAGCTACTAATACTCATGCTCAAGAAGATGATCAAGGTTTTATCACGGTATCAAGCGCCAAGAAGCAGAAGCTTAGGCATGTGGAGGTGGCCCAGAAGACTTGTGCAAGGGTGACGGGAACGGGGACTCCCATCCCTATTAGAGCTGAGAGGAGGGCCAGGATGCTGGACAGCCAAGGTACATCTCAAAATTCCTTTGCTATCTTACAAAACATTAGTTCCCATGTTCTTAATAAAGTAGCTCTAGATTGTGGTATCATTTTGGGAGATTCAGATGAGGAGGTAGATGCATCTATTGATTTGATTAAGGCAAAAGAACTTGCTCAAGCCACGTTAGCAGAAGCTGAGAATAAAAAAGAACAAGCTCAGAAAGATAAACAGGGGTTAGTAGAGGAAGAGGAGGAAGAGGTGTTCAATGAAGAACATTCCAGAATAATTCAGGACCTGGAAGAGGTGTCAGATGATATTATTTCTGGAGAGGTGATAAAAGGGATAAGGGATAGAGAACATAAAGGAAAAAAGGTAGTTCCCAATGAGTGTTCTATTCTGGAATGTTAGGGGTCTTGGCAGTAAAGGAAGGAAAGCTCAACTGAAGAAGATTGTTCAGGAGCATCAGATTAAGTGTTTATGTATCAGTGAAACAATCAAACAGAATTTCACAAACAGAGAGTTGCAAGCCTTGGGAGGTGGTTCGGCCTTTACCTGGAATTGGATTCCTCCTACAGGTCGGTCAGGTGGTCTGATTATGGGAGTTGATGAGGAGTTTGCAGAGGTGATTAAAATAGAAGGGGATAATCATTTTCAGGCAATGAATATGGTTCAGAGAACAGATGGATTCACATGGAGGTTGATCAGTGTGTATGGCCCAGTTAAGGATAACCAAAAGCAAGAATTTCTTCAGAAATTAGAGGTGATAATTAATGATCAAGACATCCCAACGCTTATTGGAGGTGATTTCAATTTGATTAGGCAGAGTGACGAGAAATCAACTGGTAATGCTAACACACATTTGATGGATGTTTTCAATGCGTTTGTGGCTGACACCGAGCTGAGAGAAATACGTAGAGGTGGAGGTCAATATACATGGACTAATAAGCAGATAAATCCAATTATGGTTGTGTTGGACAGGGTTTTTATGAACACGAGTTGGGAAAGCAGATACCCATTAGTTAAAGCTTACTCGGTCACAAGGATTGGTTCGGATCATAACCCTCTAGTAGTAGATTTGGAAGTGGTAAGAGGTGGGAGGTCCAAGATTTTTCGGTTTGAGGCTGCCTGGGCCAAACAGGATGGCTTTAAGGATTGGGTATTAGCCAAATGGCCAGATAATCAGAATTTGAGAAGCATAGATTTATGGCAGAGAATTTCATCTAAACTTAGGAGCAGTCTTAGAGGTTGGAATGGAAACTGGGGTAGTGATATGAGGAAGAGGAAGCAGGATCTTTTGTTATGTATTAAGAATCTTGACAAAAAAGCTGATGAAGTAGGGTTGACTGACTCCGAGTGGGAGTTAAGATACAAGTGGGAGGAGGATCTGACTGAAATTTATGGTCAGGAGGAACTTATATGGCAAACTAGAGGTGGAGAGAGATGGATTCTAGAAGGCGATGCAAACACAGCCTATTTCCATGGTATTGCTAATGGTAGGAAACGTAAAACGGAGATCAAGTATCTGGAGAATAATGATGAGGTGATAACCGAGGTGGCAGAACTTCAGGAACATATTACTAATTTCTATAAAGAACTGTTTGGAAGTGAGCCTCAGACTAGATTGAGACTAGCGTCTGATTTTTGGGGTGATGTACACAGAGTCAGCCAAAAGGAGAATGAGGAGTTGATTAAGCCTTTTTCTGTTGCCGAGTTAGAAGAGGTTGTAAAAGGACTGAGAGATAGCTCTGCACCAGGTCCCGATGGTTTCTCTGCTCTTTTTTTCAAACTGTTCTGGGGAAAGATTAAAGGGCCCATTATGGAAATGCTACAAGATTTTAGGGAGGGAAACTTAGATATAGCCAGGCTGAATTATGGTATCATTACTCTTATTCCAAAAATTAAGGGGGCCGTGAATATTAGACAATTTAGACCTATTTGCCTTCTTAATGTAGTTTACAAAATTATTACCAAAACGTTGACCTTGAGACTTAATAAAGTTGCTGACAAACTCATTAGCCCCTACCAGACAGCTTTTATTCCTGGAAGACATATCTTGGATGGGGTGGTGGTTATTCACGAGGTGCTGCATGAGCTTGCCAAGTGCAAACAAAGTGGGATCATTTTGAAGTTAGACTTTGAGAAGGCATATGATAAGGTGAACTGGAATTTTCTTAAAGAGGTGATGAGTAGGAAAGGTTTCAGCGAAAAATGGATAGAGTGGATCATGAAAGTAGTTTGTGGAGGTAGGGTAGCTGTCAATCTCAATGGAGAGCTTGGGAAATATTTCAGAAGCTATAAAGGACTTAGACAGGGAGATCCTCTGTCCCCTCTTCTGTTCAACCTAGTGGCAGATGGTTTATCAGGCATTCTAAGCAAAGCTTCTGCAAGAGGTGTTATTGAGGGAGTGACGCCACATTTAGTAGAGGGGGGCCTAACTCATCTTCAGTATGCTGATGATACTGTTCTTTTTATTAGAAATAGCAAACACAGCATTACAAATCTCAAGTTTTTACTTTTTTGTTATGAAGAGGTGTCAGGAATGAAGATAAACTATAACAAATCAGAGGTGTTTGCTCTGGGGATTAATGAGGTGGAAGCTGAAGGAATAGCGAAGGTTTTTAACTGCAAACTTGGTCATTTTCCAATGAAGTATTTGGGGCTTCCTATCAGTTTTAAGAGATTGTCCAAGGAAGATCTTAGTTTTTCTGCCAATAAAGTGGAAAAGAGGCTGGAAACCTGGAAATGTAATCAGCTATCACATGGTGGTAGATCAATTCTAATCAACTCAAGTTTGTCTAGCATACCAATGTATTCTATGGGCTTTTACTGGTTATATGATGGTATTCATAAGAGGTTAGATTCTGTTAGAGGCAGATTTTTTTGGGAAGGGGTTGGTAATAAGAAGAAGTATCATTTGGTTAAATGGGAAGCTATGGCTTCACCAAAAGAGTTTGGAGGGCTTGGTTTCATTGATACAAGGGCGATGAATACAGTATTGTTAGCCAAATGGATTTTCAAGCTTGATAGAGGTGACAATAATTTGGCTTTAGATGTGCTCAGGAAAAAATATCTGAAGGACAAGAGTTTTTGTCAAGTTAAGTGTAAAGGCAGTTCGCAGTTTTGGCAGGGTTTGGAAAAAGTTAAAGATTGGTATGAAAGAGGCCTCAAGTGGAAGATTGGTAATGGTAAGAAAATTCGGTTCTGGCATGATGTCTGGTTGAAGGATTGTCCTTTAAAAGTTTCATTCCCCAGGCTGTTCAAAATAAGTAGACAGCAGGATTGGTCAGTTTTTGATTTTAAAGAGGTGGACTGGGAGTTAGACATGAGAAGGAGGTTAGGTATTGAGGAGGTGGCTGAATGGAATGAGTTACAGGAAGCGTTGGATCTTGTCTGTTTTTCAGATGAGGAAGATAAGGCGGTGTGGGCTTTGGAAAACTCTGGCAATTTCTCTACAAAGTCATTATATAGACTGATAAAGCATAGTGGCTCAGTCGACCTAAGGATGTTAGAGGTGTGGGGTGCAAAGCTGCCTCTAAAGATCAGAATTTTTCTTTGGATGTTATGGCATGATAGAGTTCTCACAGGAGAACAAATGAGGATCAGAAAAAGCACTAAGTCAGAAAAATGCAAGTATTGTGGGAAGTTAGAAACTAGGAATCATCTTTTCTTTAACTGTAACATTTCCAAAATGATTTGGGTTTGGGTAAGAGTGAGTATGAGGTGGACTGAGAGACCTACCTCAATGCAATCTTTTGAAGATAAGTTGGGTGCGGGGCTGGGGCAAAATAACAAGTTTGCTCTTCTTTTCATATTGGCTAGTGTAGGCTGGAGTTTGTGGAAGACAAGAAATGATTGGATCTTTAATCATCATTTGATCAAATCTCCTAAAGCTATTGCTTACAAAGTTTTGGGCTTTCTGTCTCAGTGGAAGAAGATGCTGAAACCAAAAGAGGTGATGATAATGGAAGATTTGACTCTGAAGCTACAGGAGGGCCTGAAGGCGTGGTAATGGCGAACCCCTGGTGAAGGCGATGAGATGGTTTTAGGATCCGGAAGGCGTTTGCTCTTGCTGGATTCTTCTACAGTTTGAGGTGTTTGAGGTGGTGAACTGTTAAGTTGGTTTTAACTGCGGAAGACTTGGATCTTCTTTTGTTCTTAACTGAGACTGGTCGTTTTGGTGTCTTTTCGGTTTACCTGTAGTTTTCTGTGTTCTGCTCGTTGGTACTTTGTAAGCTGGCTTCCCCAGCAGCTACCTTTGTTTGCTTTCACTACAAGCAGGGACGTTGGCCTTTGGTTTAAAAAGAGCGCCTGAAGCTTGGCGGTGTGTTTTGAGGGGTGTTGTCTGGAAAGAGGTGGAGGATTTTGAGGACCAAGCTTGAAGCTCCCAGACTTTAGCCTTATCTAGGAGTAGCTGGTTTTTCTTTGTGAAGTCTTAGGCTCTTGTGCCGCTATCTTTCTATTCTGCGTTTGGCCTGTAAGTCTGTTCTTGATCCTTGTAAGCTGGCGTCCCCAGCAAACTGTGTTGCTTTCAATACAAGCAGGGCTACGGCCTTTGGTCTAAAAATACGCGCATTATTCAAGGCCATGATTTGGTTATTGCCATTTCTCGTGCTGTTCTGGCGTGCTGCCACCCATGAGGTGTTGTGTTTTGTTTCAGAAACGAGGCACATGCCTCTTTTGTGTACTCCAGTTTAATACAGGATTGAGCTGTTACATGTTAATTTTTGCATCCGATTTTTTTTTCTTCGGTTATTTCTCACGCTTTAGCTAACGCCCGCTCACCCTTCCTATCTTTCGCGCCCCATTGCTTGGAAACGTGACATGTACGTGCGTGTTTGACCTGAGCATGTATGAGGTTTCGGTCAGCTGATAATGAAAGGCAAGCAGGTTAAAAAAAAAAATCTTTCACGCCCCATGGTTGCTAGGTCCTCCGTCACTACTCTTGCCACTTAAAATGGTTTTGTCGGCATGCTTTTCCGGTCCTCTCCGCCCATTGGTTGTCCGATGCCGCCCCGCTATCCCTTCCACCGCCATAGTCAGGCCTACCTACTCTAGAACCCCTCCTTCTAGGCCCGACAACGACAAACGCCCTCCTCAAGAAGAAGAAGCTCGTCTCCCACCACTATTGTTGTCTCGCTACTTGGTCACCTAAAAATTTCTCAATTTTTAGACATCTGCAATTTAGAAAAGCATGGTTTTAATGTAGTGCGTTGTTTCGTACTTAGAGAAATTGGATTCTAGCACTCAACTAAGTCCTTCCAAATGGGAACATAAAGAGTAAGTTGCTGGACCGACGACCCATAGCAACCCCGTGAAGTTTACATCTAACTTCGTACAATTAGTAGTTGTGTAAAGTTAGACCAAGTGTGGCTTGCATGCGAATCACAAGATATGCCAAACAAAGTGGCTAAAGTTTGGCATTAAGATGTATTTTTGCATGTTGGCCTAGGAGATTGCAAAGTTTCAAAAAACAAAAGTACACAACCGTTGCATTTGAAACAAGCACATGATTTGAAAATTATGACAAGTCTTAGGCGTGGCACGAATAAGTAATGTTCGGCAACCAAACCAAACAAACACAAGCCTCAGTTATACCATTTCCTAATAGAACATGTCGTTGTTATTTGCGAACACCTTTGTTTGTCAACAATATAACCATTACATTGTCTCCACAATGTGTGTGTGTGTCTATATATATATATATATATATATATATATATATATATATATATATATATATATATATATATATATATATATATATATATATATATATATATATATATATATATATATATAGAGTACATGGAGCCTTTCTATCTTAGAATGATAAATAAAACGAATACATGGCCTATATATTTAATGCAGGTATAGGATCGTAAATATATAAATGGTTTGGAAACTATTTTGAGCAAACATACAATACAATTGTTTTTGTTTCACTATGACAAAATGCTTATGACCGTTATTTTCACTCTCGTTGGTGATAATCAAGGTCATCAAAATCGTCTTCCGCAATGAGACAGTGGTGAATATATTAAAAAATAACACCATCCGACGTAGGGTGCCAATTAGGCACACCAGTCGTCGATGTCGGAGATGAGGGTAGAGGTCGTGCCCACGCCATGGGGGCAGCCGTGTGAAAGCCCTAGTTTGATTTTGATTAATTGATGAAATCTATTTGGACTAATTGTCACAGAACCTTCTAAATTATGATGGTCTACATGTACCTGTCATTGTCATAATGACCTCTGACAGTCATACTTATGTTCCTCATAACTAAAAAGGTCTCCTTTCCTCCGAACAGGATCCAATTACAGGAGTATTGCAATATTACAACAGTTTATTCAAAATAACATCAGAGTAAAAGAGCGGAAGTCTTACATAACTTAAATTTACAAATCACAGTTTCAAACCTTCAAACTATACGTATCATTATTACAAACCAGTAGTAGTGGAGTATCAGTAGTAACTTTATTACAACACCCAAACGAGGTGCCTTGCCCAGAGGCCACACAGCCTACTCGTCGTCTGTAAGGTCCTAGATGGCTAGAGGGGGGTGAATAGCCTATAAAAATTCTACAAGAACCACTAAGCAAACTTGTTAGAATAACAAATGGCGCAAAGCAAGTTTTGCTTAGCCTACAGTTGTGATGCAAGCCTCCTATCCACAAGTCTAGTAGATTATGATCTCTAGTTCATACAAGGGCTATGTCACTAATTTTACACTAGTGAGCAAGCTAACAACTACTAGCAAAGGCTACCACTAGAGCTACACAAGATAATCTAGTAAATGTAAAAGCAAGAGATAGGATTGTGAATCTTATACCGACAGTGGAGTGAAGATGTTGCCAATCACCAAGATGATATACAACCCATCAATATTGACAACAACACAATATGAAGACCAATCACCGGGAGACAAGATACACAATATTTTTATTCACCCGGTGTTCACTTGTGCACCGACAAGCTACGTCACCGGTTGTGTCGACAAACACTTAGATGGTTCCTCGGTGTGACCCTCAAGTCACTTGCCCCTCAAGGCACGCCCCGCAAGGCACCGCAAGACACCACTCTCAAGTGAGGTAACTCAATGACACGCGCAATGTAATAGAGTTGCTTTTGGCGTCCCGCCGAGGAAAGCACAAGAACCTCTTACAATCAACCGGAGGTGGCCAAGAACAATCACCTTCTCTTGCCAACGCCTCCAACAATCTCCAAGCCGGCTAGGAGCGGTACTCTCCAAGAGTAACAAGAAATCCACCGGCTAAACCACCCACAAGTGCCACTAGATGCTCTCAAGCTATGCAATGCACTTTGGAAGCACTCAATCTCACTTTTGATTTGCAATCAAGCAAGAGAGATGAGTGGGAGGAGATGCTCTAGCTCAAAGGATGCACAAGACTGTTAGAAATCACGAGAGACCTCCCCAAGGGCCGGCCAACAAGTATTTATAAGCATCCCATCCAAATAGAGCCGTTATACCCCTTCACTGGGTTCTATCGGGATGACCAGACGCGCCGGTCATAACTGACCGGACGCGCTCAACCGCGTCCGATCCTCCAACGGTCACTGACCCTCAACGGTCAAAACAACGACCGGACATGCCCCAGGCAACGACCGGACGCGCCCGTCAAACGACCGGACGCGCCGCTTCGAACGACCGGACGCGCCGATCGCACTGACTCGTGCGCCCGCGAAGCAACGACCGGACGCACCCCTCGCAACGACCGGACGCGACAGTGCCCGCGTCCGGTTAGAGTCCAGTAAGCTTCCTCAACGATCAAACGCGTCCGATCATGTGTGACCGGACGCGCCTCGCGTCCGATCGTCCTTGCGAAACTCAGTTTCCTCTGGACACCTGACCGGACGTGCCGGTCCCGCGAGTGACCGGACGCGCCGGTTGCAAACCCTAGCACCCGCGCCTGTGCTGTACTGACCGGACGCGTCCGGTCATACCATGACCGCGTCTGGTGCAGCGTTCGGTCACCTCTGTGACCTCCGTTCGCCTCCGTTTCTTTTCTGACTTCCGGCGTAGTGGAAAATAGGCATTTCAAGTTCCCAAAAACGCCTGAATCCCGCGCTCGCAAGCTCGGCGGGAGGGAGAGAGAGAGACCCAAACCCTCTCTACCGCTCAACTTTCAACACCTTCGTAAATGTGCCAACACCAACAAGTGATCACCACCTTGTGCACGTGTGCTAGCATTTTCATAATCATTTTCGAAGGTTTTCCAGTTAGCTCACTAGGCCCTACATGCAATGCACTTCATGAATTCACCTAGTGGCACCCGTGCATCGAATAACCGATAAGACTTCCCCTCTTAATAGTTCGGCTATCGATCCTAAACCACTCACACCCTCTATGGTGTCTTGAGTGCAAAACAAAATGGCCCTATGGTTATACCTTTGCCTTGAGCCCATTTTATTTTTCCAAAAGATATGATCCACTTCATATCATCACATGACCGTCTTGATCCATCGACCTTGACTTCACTTGCTCTTCGCCGTTGCATCGGTCCGTCGGCGCCAAGTCTTGCTCAAGCTTTACCATCGCATGGTCCTTCGCTTCGAAGCCTCGACTTGCCCTTCACCTTCACAACCGGTCCATCGAGCCAAGCATCATCTTGGTCTTCATCATCTTGGTCACATGAGTCAATGTCATGTTTCATATTCAATGACCACCTTTATCTAAATCATCCACTTAGATACAAAGGTTAGTCCTAGGTTTCATCAATTAGCCAAAACTAAACTAGGGACTTTCATCGTCACTTTCTTCAATGACAACGATCATGCAACAAGGCTCAAAACAGACTTGCTCATGAGCTGCACCTGCAACAAGGGTTTAACAAACCAGAGTACTGAGGGTACTCAACAAAACTTACCCGACTAAGAAAGATTTCAAGGGCATGCTAGTTCTAGGGAATCAAGGTATGGTTATAATAAGATTCAAAGTTCTTTTGCAGAAAAGCTTACTAAGGTAAGTCCTTGCTTTCAACATTTTACTTTTACTATTGATAGTTTGCTATCAGATTCTACATGATCCTACACTAGATCAATTATTTCTTATCAAATTCTTTCTCATTTCTTCAACATATTCCATTTCTTCACTACGATGTTGGTGCAAGGTCAAGACTCATTTCTTGTGGAGTAACGACGATTCGAACCGCTTGATTTACCCAGCTGGGGCTTCCTAACCACACGACATATGTAAAACTAAATCTTGCATATATCAACTCTTACTTGGGTCGCCCAAAACCAGAACGTATCCATCGCCACCCGAGAGCACAGTACTCCTCGATCCCGGCCCAATTCTAGCCCCGAGGGTACACGCTACTCTCGCCATCTCTCCACTCCCGGTGCGATGTTAGACGTTCTCGTGATGGAATAGCCGAGTAAGGCTTACCCAACATGGGTATGTGGCTAATACTATTAAAAACTCCTTGACTCGAGGGCCAACAATGGACGGTCCTTAACTAATAAGGCGGAAACACTACATTGAGACTCCTTTCTGAAAGGTCTTGATGGCTATAGGGGGGTGAATAGCCTTTTAAAATTTTCTACAAAGATAAGCTAAACAAGTTTATCAATATAACAAATAGCGAGATGCGAGTTTTGCTTAGCCTACGGGGTGTTTGCAAGCCACCTAACCAATTCATAATTCTAGTATTTGCACTCAACCGCACAAGTCAAACCGAGAAGATAACTACAACTACAACTAGCAAGCTACACAAAGGAGCTACTAAAGCAAAGCTAACTAACTAGCAAAGATAACTAAGAAAGTAATGCGGAGTTGAGTTGGGAGAGTTTCACCGAGGGGTGAAGTAATGAGCCAACCAATATGATCAACAATGAATACCAAGACAACCGAACACCAGAATCAATCAATCACAATATGAAAGTGATGACACGAAGATTTATCCCGAGGTTCACGTGCTTGCCGGCACGCTAGTCCCCGTTGTGTCCCTCTTCACCACGTGGTTCGGTGGCTAATCGGTCTCACACCGAGCCTCTCAAAAGGCGCCACAAGAACCTACAAAATGGTAAAAGGTTGCAATGACATGAGCAATTTACTAATGTTGCCTTTGGCCCTTCACCGAGGTAGGCACAAACCCCTCACAATCACCGGAGGTGGCCAAGAACAATCACCAACTCTTGCCAACGTCTCCAAGCTGCTCTAAGCCGTCTAGGTGGTGGCAACCACCAAGAGAAATAATAATCCCACAGCAAATCAACCACCAAGTGCCAACTAGATGCAATCTCACAATACAAATACACTTGGATCACTCAATCTCACTTCGAATATGCAAAGAAGCAAGAGAGATAAGTGGGAGGGGAGTTGCTTAGCTCAAGTGCTCACAAGTATGTCAAAATGTTCAAGAGAGAGAGCCTTTAGCTGGCCAATGAGTATTTATAGACGTACCCCTTCGAATATAGCCGTTAGAAACTTGAAACAGTCGAAGTCGCGCTGACCGAACGCGCTGGTCACACTGACCAGATGCGCCGATCGCACAACGGCTATGCCGTGAAGCACCGACCGAACGCGCTCGTTGTGAGGACCGGACGCGCTGGGATCGACCGGACACGTTGGTCCCGTAACTGACCGGACGCGCTGGTCAAGCCTGAGTAGCGCACAATGAAACAGCGACCGGACGCGCTGCAGAACTGACCGGACGCCACAGTGCCAGTGTCCGGTTGGAGTCCAGTAAGCTCCCTGAACGACCGGACGTGTCCGGTCGACAGTGACCGGACGCGCTGCGCGTCCGATCATCAAACTGAAACACGCACAGACGCTGAACGCTGACCAAACGCGTTCGGTCACACAGAGACCGCGTCCGGTCCAGCGTTCGGTCACCTTTGTGACCTCCGTTTGCCTCCGTTTCTTTTCCGACTTCCGATGTAGTGGAAAATAGTCGTTTCAACTCCTCGAAAATGCCTGAATCACGCCTCGCAAGCTCGGCGGGAGGGAGAGAGGACCCCAAACCCTCTCTACTGCTCAAACTCCACCACCTTCGCAAACGTGCTAACACCACTAAGTGATCTCATC
The DNA here is from genome assembly GCA_038087645.1 of Saccharum hybrid cultivar R570. Lineage (NCBI taxonomy): Eukaryota > Viridiplantae > Streptophyta > Magnoliopsida > Poales > Poaceae > Saccharum > Saccharum hybrid cultivar. The sequence continues at coordinate 2,075,280 of JAQSUU010000543.1, forward strand.
ATGTGTGAGTGTGTTAGCATTTTCACAATCATTTTCGAGGCGTTATTAGTTCTATCCAAATGCATATGTTTATGAAATGCACACCTAGAGGCACTTAGGAGTTCAATAGCCGCGTCATTCCTCTCTTTATAGTACGGCTATCTATCATATAATGTAACCACACCCACTAGGTGTCTTGGTTACTAAAACGCAACCCTTAAGCATATACCTTTGCCTTGATAACGTAGGGTTGCGTCCAAATTCAAGTGTGGCCATCATGATCACCATGTCCATCTTGCCACCAACCTTGGAATGTACTAATCCTCATATGCTACATACAACTTAGGCATAGGATTAGTACTTAGGTATTGTCACTAATTACCAACACCAAACATAGGACTTTCACTTTCCTAATGCAAGCTAGCAGTGGACAAACCACCCGCCCGATCTCAAGTTCATTCTTATATTTCAGTATCCAACAAGTTATGCCATCATAGGGCCATTTAAAACATTTCATTTTAAAAGCCTAACTTAATAAGCATGGCGAAGCATAACTACACATTTTTCAATAAAAACAAGTACCAAGGGGGATATCACAATAATCAAGGATGGTAATGCAATAATTGGGTTATCACTCAACTCCTAATTACTTAATGCAGTAAACCATAGTACCAGTGATAAAGATTTATAAAAACTCAACGAAGGGTTAGATGCACCGGGACTTGCCTTGATCAGACGAGACGACTGGTTCAGGCTCAACAACACTGACGTCCGGTCTAGAACCCACTGACGACGGCTCTTCTCCGGAAGCTGGCTCAACAACGTTTACTTCCTCGAAAGCGGAAACTACACGAGAATATGACATGCTTTAACATGATGTGGTAATAAACATGATGCTTGATGATGATATGCCATGATTAATAACTTGAGTACAACTTTCCTTCGCGGTACAGTTGCAAACCAACAGAACTCACTAACTAACAGTAATTTACATTAAGTAATATTATTACTTCATAAAGAACATGTTAATCATGAGCTCAAACAAGTAATTAAGGCGCCAAGGATCATTAAAGGTTAATGACTGTCACGAAACCGCCTAAATTATAAGAACAAAAGTACAAAAACAATCGTCGGAGCAATTAAATTCCCATACTTAAGCTCCTATAACTCCGGTAGTCCAATAAAATCATGAGGGATTTCAAACCAACCAACATACAAGCCAAGATCGTAGTGGTCCAACATAACAGGTCATATGTTACATCCGTTTCATAAGTAATTCAACATATATCGGAGTTTAGTAGAGTTATTACAACTCAAGTTCAAAAGTAGCGGAAGCAAAGTAGTTTGAAAACTAATATCACCTTAATTCAAATACATGCCAGTACCAAGGTCAAATTCCCATAAAAGCAAGAGAGACAAGATAGCTCAGACGGATCATGCCCATGATCACACTCCGCCACTACAGCCGGAGTCTTCCAATTCTTGCAGTAGCTATGTTATATCACAACCTGCAACAAGTGGGAATAAACCCTGAGTACGAGAAGGTACTCAGCTAGACTTACCCGTCATAAACCAGAAACAATGACACCAAGGAGTATGCAAGGCTTTCTTTCAGTGGGCTAGCTTGACTCATTTGCGAAAAGCATAAGTTATCATGAATAAACTAATTTAAGTATTTTTGCATCATCTTTATTATAACCTATTCAATCTAGGTAAGCACCTATGCTAAAGCAATCACTTGATTAACCATTAACATCAAAGGTTACCATTTCAGGTTTAGCATTTCCAATCATCATCCACATAACCATCCATGTTCCATAATCATTACTACGATGCAGTAGCTCGAGTCAAGTGCTCACTAACCGGGAGCGACGACGATTCGAATCGAATTCCTATCCAGCTGGAGATTTATTCCTCACACAAACCTCACTCACCCGCTAAAGTGAGGTGTTGGTCACCGAGTCAACCATTCAGGTAAAGTCGCGAGCTTGCCAGGAACCACTTGTACCCAGGGGCCGTCCGACTGCTCTTTGGCCTTATCATCGCGCCCCCGTTTCCTGCCACTACTGCTTCGGTACAGTGCGTTGCGGGCAATCCACTCGGCCCGAATAATCTCCCAGCTTTGTGGTCGAAAGGTACCTTATTCGGCCAGCTAAATGTGAGGCATGCGTTCAACATGACCCAAGGGACAACAACGGACGGTCCTTAATCGACACAAGCGGAAACTACAAGCACCCCAGAACCCTGTCTGGTTGCCCCATACTTATTCCGCTCGGTCTCCAATTATTCATCAACACTTGGTTATTTCCAGGATATCATCCATTCCATAGCTAAAGTTTCCCAGTAACCACCTATAATTGCCGGTGACAGGAAATCACCGATCGCTACCGGTCTAAGCAGGGCTAAGCAATATTTTCGATCCTGAACCAAAATAGGATTTCAGGCATATTTATGGAACAAGGAAAGGGTATATATGCAGCAAGTGTTTCCAAACAACTCCTAACTTAATGCAACAATACCTATATAACATATATATACTCAATTGCTTTTATAAAATAGGAGGCTTAGAATGCTCCGGGGCTTGCCTAGGATCGAACACTAGGTTAGTGATTGACTGATGACACTCGCTTGGCGTGCATCTCCCATCCCGATACTTGTTTAGTCCTTCCATCTTCGGGATAGGTCCACCAAACACCGTCTTTAGGTTTGGCTTCAACATCTCATCCTTCACGTGGTGCATCTAGCGAACCTAAATGAGATGCAAGATGCATGCGTATGAATATGATGAATGGTAACATAAGATGCATCACATAATCAATTAAAGAGGGAAAGCACATTAAGCATAACAAAAGTTTAATAAGATCACAAGTATCTTAACTTGACCGTCATCAAGGGTATAAGCCACACTTAGCAACACATGGAGTAAACAACCATGACTAGCATCTGACAATTTCTAAACTGCAAACAACATCTACATGTTTGAATCATAACTAGAGTTATACAAATCCAATAGCCATGCAACAAGACATTCTAAAAAGCTTATGAAATTGTCTATGATTCATCTTTAATCATCTTAGCATAATTCTCAAGTTAACCAAGTCAAACATGCATAATTACAGAATCTGGTCCAGAGATTCCAGAGAACAACTATTTCTGGAACCCAACTTGAAACAGTCATTACTCACAAACTATAATGCCAAATGCCACCAAAATTTAACACAAGCTAGATTAATGAGTTATCTACAACTTTGTTATAAGCATGTTTCTCAGCAAACATCATTTTCATGGTGCAATTACCAAAGTCCCAGAAACTGTCCAGGAAAGCATCAATTGCAAGAATAAATATTAACTTACATTCCAAACATACATTTGGCCACAACCAATGTAACCATCATAAAGTGCATGTTAAATGATTACCAAAAAGTATAGTGCTTATCATTAAATAATTTCTTTTAAAGCATTTCTTAATTTATTTAAATAGCAAGGTAAAATAATAAACATATACCAAAATTCCATAATAAAATCTATAAACATTAAAGTAGCTCTTATATACACCCAATAGTCTATTGTACAAATTTCAAGCCATTTGGACATGTATATCAACCTCTATGAAAAAGACAAATTATTATTGCAAGAATTCATGTGAGAGCAAGATACACTAATAAATTACTCATATGGCAACCAAAATTCATGAAATAATTACTACATATTAAACATCATATGAGTCTATGACAGTGCAGTTAGGCCCCTGGATTTAGTCGAATTCTCGCACGAAGTCCCTAGTCGCGAAACAGCGCATGGGAGGCGCCGGGCTCGCGGTTCCGGCCGTTGGAGAGCTCGTCAGCGGCGACGAGGTGGCGGGGAAGCATCAGGAGACTCCCGCGAACCTGATGGTGGCCTCGGCTCGCCTCGAGGTGGCCCGAGGAGGTGGGGCCATGCGGAGCAGCGGCAGCAGCGTCAGCTGCCCGCCGACGGGGAGCAGTGACGGCGGGCGGCACCGGAGAAGGAGTGCGGGAGGTCGCACGAGGCCGTGGTGAGCTAGAGACGTGGAGCTTGCAGTGGCCAGAGGCTTAGCGCGGGATGTCATGGAGCGGCGACGGCAGAGCTCGGACCGGAGCTCGTCGCGTCCATGGCGGCGTTCATGCGCTGCAGTCTACAGAGGCAAGGGGAGGCGAACGTCGGTGGCGAGCTCACGCCGAGGATGGAGCTTGACAAGGCAAATGCGATGGTGGTGGCGTCTGGTGCAGAGGCGATGCGCAGTAGTGGCAGCGAGCTCAGCTCGAAAGCCGGCCATGGTGGCGCACTCTGGCGCAAATGGCAGAGCGAGGGTGAGCGTGGAGAGAGCGAATGGGAGCTCCAGGGCATCCCAATCGCGTAGGCAGGAGTAGGCAGCAGCGGCAGAGGACGTGGGGCGCGTGGCGGAGGTGGGAGCGCGCGGCGTCCATGCGCGAGACCACGTCGACATACAATCGAACACCTGGCAGGCAGTGAATCAGGCGAGGTGGGAGGCTGATTAGGGCCAGCAGCAGGCCGATTTGGACCTTGGGCCAAAAGGCAAAGTTGTAGCCCACGAGTTTCTCTACAACTTTTGTTAAGGGTCCAAGGTCATTAGAGCAACCAATTAGCGGTTAATTAGTTGCCAAAATGACAATGTCAATATGTTGACGGAGATCACGGAAACTCGCATTCGGAGGTCAAAACCTGATCAAACTTAATCCAACTTTTTGCATGCTCTTCTCCAAGATGTAAGCTCCAACTTTTATTTTTGGCTCAACTCAAGTTGCTTAACGAAAACACGAGAACGTGACATGCCAACGTCGACGACGATGAATTCCAGACTTAGAAAAATTCTAAGTCTGAAAACAGCCGCTGATTCAATCTTCGAGCCTCTGTTTGACTTATTTCCAAGTTGATCTAGCTCTTGGTCCAAAAACAAAGTTTGTTCTACATGATATGGACTACAACTTTCATTTAAGGTCCAACCTCAAAACTAGTATAGAACCTACTGTTCTACTTTGACCAATGTAGGATCACGATGAAGCTTAAATCATCCTTTTTGATCTATTGGAGCATTTTCTGGGCATTTGCTCAACACGAACCTTTCTTGACTTTTGTTGTAGAGTCCATCTAGAGTCATTTGGGCAAGGTTACAAGGTTTGGTTGATGACCTATATTTCCATCCACTTAATAATGCAATTCCAACACTTAGTAAAGTCATTCCAACAAGCATATAACTTATCATTTCTTGTGACTTTTTGATTCCAAACGTCATGAAACTTTTTCAGGGATCAATATAGATAGGTAATAAGGTGAGACACATGAAGATATTGCAATAACTCCACCCAAGCATATACCTTGAAAATGGCCTATATATGAAGCAAGGGTGCAACATCCAAGTTTAGGTTAGGGCTCGCTTCCATAGGTTGACCTTGACATCATCATCTCCACTTAATCTATCATGTTTGAGCTCAAACTCATTGCTTAACTGGTGGCAAACACCTGGGGTGTTACAGCTCTCCCCCCTTAAAAGAATCGCGTCCCGAGATTCGGTGCGAAGAACTTTCCAAGGGAAGAGAAGCATGTTATCCAATGCCAACATCTGCAAGCACATCAGGCTACTTAGCTTCAAGCATCAGAGAGGCTAATTGGGCAAGACACTTTCTGATACTCGCTTTACATAGAAATTTTTGTCTGAAAAAAAATTTCCTTCACTGACTTCCATGAAGCATTTTTACTTTGGGAGGAATCCAAGACAATACGGTCCTTCGTTCATGGTGTACGAAGAGTACTACAAGCATGGACTAACTACTCGTAGCATCTTTTCTGGTGGCATAGTATGTACAACTTTCGATAAGGGTTGGATCCATATACGAGGTAATCATTCTTCGAGGCTATCAGAAACCGTCTAACCAATAGATAATGTCCATCCCGGTCATAGACTATTCACTCACTCAGATGCCAATTGATGGAAAACTACATATCGCTCCACGTGTGCAGTTCTCTTTCTCTGATGCCAATACTGTATTATCTGAGTCTATTGAGGGAACAGTGAAAGTGATAGCTGACTCTGTCGGTTCTGGATTTCTGCCAACTGTTACCTAAGAAGATTCTCTTATACAAAGGCAACAGTTATCTGGGTTGAATTAGATGCAATCTCTTGGGTAAAAACACATATAAAGTACCAGAGGCACGTCAGCACTAGAGAACCATTACCGCAAAAGGATGTTAGTTAGGTCTCAAAGACAATAAAAGTTGCAAGTATCCACCAAAATAGTTCTGTTCTGAAATGGCAGCAAACCAAGCTGACAAGACATCTCTCAAATCCTATGTTTTACTCAACCAATACTCATATCAACTTAAGACATTGAAGGGTCCTAAGCAAGGAATGAGGTTACCAAGTTTGGGTCAATCCAACTTCGTTTGAGTCACTAACCGTTGACTTGAAGATAACCGGTGTAGTGCCACAAAATTCTGGACAAATTTCGCGTTCTTCCTTTTCTTTTGCTTCACATGTTGAGGGGTGTGTTTTGCACTCTCTGGTCTTTCTCATAGTAGCAGAAGCCTTTTGTCTCGCTGAGGATGGAGGTGATAGTCTTCCTGATAGGTTCTCAGGGAACAAATTCAACCGTGATCTAGACAGTAACTTGATGATGCACAAGCATTGGACTTATGGCTGTTTTCACAGAGCACCAAACATTATTCCACATGGAGGGCATCCCTACGTAGATAAGGAACCATTTCTAAATATTTTCTGGCATTTCCTCCAATAGAACCTTGAACCAAAACTGTTCGTGGTACTTAAGGGCACAATGATGCAGATCGAAACTATGGACATGCTTTCTCTAGTTCTTCACATGGCTAATACAACATCTTGCACTATATACGTGATTGTCCAAGATGGAATTGACTTGATAGCACATTTGGAGAAGAAGTAACACTTGCATTGCTGACCGGCTTCATGGCTTCTTTGCTTACTATTGTTCGTCGGGACATAACCATCATAGTTATCGAGGAATCGTTACTTGACTGGAGATTAACCTTCTAACTGGCAAATAATCAGTTGTCTCTCAATTCCCAAAGTTCCAACCTTTACTCTTGACCACCATAATAATTACAGTCGAGGCACAAACAAGTGGTCGACATTGAAGTCTACAGATAAGGAGTCACACCAGAGAGAGTTGATTTCATCTGTATGACTGTCATCTACACAAGGATCAAGACTTTTGATAACTAGGTCAAATGCACAATGTGACGATAAATTCTTATCCCATGGATAACTTGTCCAATCATTTTGTGTTAGGTGCCCATTCGATTCAACAGGGATGGCATACGTTGCTCCCTCGATGACCGACGTCGTACAAGGGCACATAGGGAGAGTCACTTGTCTACCACCTCTTGCAGTCTGTTAACGCTTATGCCGGTGACTGTTCTTCAAAGGTCATCTTCTTAGCAACTTCAAGGGATATCTACTACATCAGTCCTAAGATATGAATCTTCAGATAAGATATAGGGAGATAACCAAGGAAAACGGTCACGAGAAACAACACATCGGATGTCGTTTCATAATAGATCATGAATAGCAACCCTGATACCAGTGCATGCCGAGCAGCACAACCTTGTGTGCGCGCCCACAGGAGGCTCTCGGTTTCGTCGCGGCACCATAAAATGCTAATCGTAACACCATTATTAAACGCACAAACAAAGTGAAATTTCAAGTGGCACCGATTGGGTGGTAAGAACAAGCACCAGACAAGGGAGGAGTAGCAAGCAAGGGTAGTTACAAGGTTTAGAGTCAACACGGAGGCGATTCGAAGATTAAAACATAGCGTAAGAGAAAATAGCGTAATTGCCGAAGACAACTGAGCAAGGGTTCTCGGTCACGTTGGACAACAACATGAGATCAAGATTAATAACGTTGAGAGACGTTAGAAGTTGGGATGGACTTTAGCAGACTTCTAGAACAAAATGATACACCGATCAGAGATTTGGTTGATAAGGTAGCCACGTGATTTCGCAAGCAAAGATTTCTAGATCAGACGACGAGAGATTAGCGTTGCTCGGATCATCTGTAGGAGAGACAATCGGGAGGTCCAATATGGAACTGGTATGGTCTCCAAAACTTGGCAAGCAACAACTGTGGTCAAGATCGACGTTCATTAGAACTTAACTTGGTTGGTCAATCGACAAGGGCATTCTCCAAAAGGTAGCGGATGTCCAAGGCCTAAGCAAACATATAAGGGGACTACGCTAGGGCCTATGGTTCAAGCAGGGCATGGATACAAAAACATTCAAGGGCTAGCAACCATGTCTACAGGCTCTGGCTCCTACGAGAGAATCTAATTAGAGACGACAACCATGCGATTACGTAACACGAGCGTTGTTCTAGGATAAAGCATCTTCAACACTCACATGCTCACCGAGGACAAAAGAAAGGTCAACTATGACACTACCTAGATAACAAGCATCTACACAACATCACAGTTTTAAGCGAACACTTGAGATTATTAGTCAGGTTAGCTTAAGCATCCAATACTAAGCAGAAGGCTCACACCTATTTATCCAACAAGAACTAACTACAAGTTCAGCTAAAACAAAATCATGCTAAAGTAACCAACTTAGTACATACATAGAGCATAGACAGCAACGCAGCAGACACGTGTTTTGAACAAAACATAAGTTGTAAGCATCAAACTAAGGTGGTACTAGACTTATTGGAAAGCTTACTAAGTTATCTATAACTTTCTTATTCACACTAAAGACTAATTCACATATTACATTATTATGACCATGAAAATATTACTACAACAGAAACTGTTCTAGCAACCAAAGTTCATTACATGCAAAACAATGTTTAACCTTGTTGTGTTAACAAGAGAGCACACAACCACATTATTCTAGTAACTCCAAACATTCTTACTTTAGACTACTCAACAATTTAGTTTATTCATAGGAATCACAATTACTTATTTATTAGGACAAAGGTGGGAGGAGCATAGTTATATGCACAAAGCAACAACCATAATGATGCATGCTTCGTCCTATTCGTCCTCACAAGATTGCCAGCCTAAGGTGACAATCACGTTCTATGTCGGTGGCATAACACGTATTCTCTCGATATAGAGCTAGTCGCCTGCTACATTCAACTTACGCATTCGTGGTTAGCGTACCTGCAGAAAATTCCATTGCAGCCCAACAATTCCCAATATAGCACACAATGAAAGCAGTAAACTAAATACTCTCCATACATACATCCCCTGATGCATATACTTCGGTATCATAGCTACCCAACAAATGTACCCACAATTAAGTACTTTCATAAATACATGGTTAAACATGTAATTATGCCAGTAACCATAGCTAACTCTCCCCTAGACCGATGGTTGAACTGTCATGCTCTCCCAGCTCACACTTACCTTGGCGTAGGTGCGACGTTGCAAGAATGTAACTCTAGCGACATATATGGCTATTTCATATATGAAGGTTACCTCTACCATTCGACCACAAGGTAACAGTGCGGTCAAGTTATCACTCATACATACCTTGGCTTGGGCGTAGATGCAAAAATTTAAAACCCCCAAGTTAGTACTTAATTAAGCCACCTAAGGGTCCTTAATTGGGCATAAAGGAAATGACCACTGGCATACTTAGATTTAAAATTCAGATTTGAACAAACCTATATATGTAGTAGCTATAAGTTGTTAAAAAAACATCGTTTTGCAAACAAAAACTTTTGTTTTCAATACACATATGACATGTTTAGTGTTGAACCTTGCTCCGATACCAGCTGTCACGAAACCGCCCAAATTATAAGAACAAAAGTACAAAAACAATCGCCGGAGCAATTAAATTCCCGTACTTAAGCTCCTATAACTCCGGTAGTCCAATAAAATCACGAGGGATTTCAAACCAACCAACATACAAGCCAAGATCGTAGTGGTCCAACATAACAGGTCATATATACATCCGTTTCATAAGTAATTCAACATATATCGGAGTTTAGTAGAGTTATTACAACTCAAGTTCAAAAGTAGCGGAAGCAAAGTAGTTTGAAAACTAATATCACCTTAATTCAAATACATGCCAGTACCAAGGTCAAATTCCCATAAAAGCAAGAGAGACAAGATAGCTCAGACAGATCATGCCCATGATCACACTCCGCCACTACAGCCGGAGTCTTCCAATTCTTGCAGTAGCTATGTTATATCACAACCTGCAATAAGTGGAAATAAACCCTGAGTACGAGAAGGTACTCAGCTAGACTTACCCGTCATAAACCAGAAATAATGACACCAAGGAGTATGCAAGGCTTTCTTTCAGTGGGCTAGCTTGACTCATTTGCGAAAAGCATAAGTTATCATGAATAAACTAATTTAAGTATTTTTGCATCATCTTTATTATAACCTATTCAATCAAGGTAAGCACCTATGCTAAAGCAATCACTTGATTAACCATTAACATCAAAGGTTACCATTTTAGGTTTAGCATTTCCAATCATCATCCACATAACCATCCATGTTCCATAATCATTACTACGATGCAGTAGCTCGAGTCAAGTGCTCACTAACCGGGAGCGACGGCGATTCGAATCGAATTCCTATCCAGCTGGAGATTTATTCCTCACACAAACCTCACTCACCCGCTAAAGTGAGGTGTTGGTCACTGAGTCAACCATTCAGGTAAAGTCGCGAGCTTGCCAGGAACCACTTGTACCCGGGGGCCGTCCGACTGCTCTTTGGCCTTATCATCGCGCCCCCGTTTCCTGCCACTACTGCTTCGGTACAGTGCGTTGCGGGCAATCCACTCGGCCCGAATAATCTCCCAGCTTCGCGGTCGAAAGGTACCTTATTTGGCCAGCTAAATGTGAGGCATGCGTTCAACATGACCCGAGGGACAACAACGGACGGTCCTTAATCGACACAAGCGGAAACTACAAGCACCCCAGAACCCTATCTGGTTGCCCCATACTTATTCCGCCCGGTCTCCAATTATTCATCAACACTTGGTTATTTCCAGGATATCATCCATTCCATAGCTAAAGTTTCCCAGTAACCACCTATAATTGCCGGTGACAGGAAATCACCGATCGCTACCGGTCTAAGCAGGGCTAAGCAATATTTTTGATCCTGAACCAAAATAGGATTTCAGGCATATTTATGGAACAAGGAAAGGGTATATATGCAGCAAGTGTTTCCAAACAACTCCTAACTTAATGCAACAATACCTATATAACATATATATACTCAATTGCTTTTATAAAATAGGAGGCTTAGAATGCTCCGGGGCTTGCCTGGGATCGAACACTAGGTTAGTGATTGACTGATGACACTCGCTTGGCGTGCATCTCCCATCCCGACACTTGTTTAGTCCTTCCATCTTCGGGATAGGTCCACCAAACACCGTCTTTAGGTTTGGCTTCAACATCTCATCCTTCACGTGGTGCATCTAGCGAACCTAAATGAGATGCAAGATGCATGCGTATGAATATGATGAATGGTAACATAAGATGCATCACATAATCAATTAAAGAGGGAAAGCACATTAAGCATAACACAAGTTTAATAAGATCACAAGTATCTTAACTTGACCATCATCAAGGGTATAAGCCACACTTAGCAACACATGGAGTAAACAACCATGACTAGCATCTGACAATTTCTAAACTGCAAACAACATCTATATGTTTGGATCATAACTAGAGTTATACAAATCCAATAGCCATGCAACAAGACATTCTGGAAAGCTTATGAAATTGTCTATGATTCATCTTTAATCATCTTAGCATAATTCTCAAGTTAACCAAGTCAAACATGCATAATTACAGAATCTGGTCCAGAGATTCCAGAGAACAACTATTTCTGGAACCTAACTTAAAACAGTCATTACTCACAAACTATAATGCCAAATGCCACCAAAATTTAACACAAGCTATATTAATGAGTTATCTACAACTTTGTTATAAGCATGTTTCTCAGAAAACATCATTTTCATGGTGCAATTATCAAAGTCCCAGAAACTGTCCAGGAAAGCATCAATTGCAAGAATAAATATTAACTTACATTCCAAACATACATTTGGCCACAACCAATGTAACCATCATAAAGTGCATGTTAAATGATTACCAAAAAGTATAGTGCTTATCATTAAATAATTTCTTTTAAAGCATTTCTTAATTTATTTAAATAGCAAGGTGAAATAATAAACATATACCAAAATTCCATAATAAAATCTATAAAAATTAAAGTAGCTCTTATATACACCCAATAGTCTACTGTACAAATTTCAAGCCATTTGGACATGTATATCAACCTCTATGAAAAAGACAAATTGTTATTGCAAGAATTCATGTGAGAGCAAGATACACTAATAAATTACTCATATGGCAACCAAAATTCATAAAATAATTACCACATATTAAACATCATATGAGTAGCATGCCACAAAAATTTCACTTTATTTGGAGCCCTAGATCTACAGTTATGAAAATGACAAATACAACTAGCATTGAAAACCTAGCTGCACAATTCCATTTTTACAGAGAAAACTTTAAACTAAAACATGCTATATTATAGATCTAATGCATAGAGAATTTCACAAGGATTCCAAAAAGTCTTCATTTACTATTTTACGAATTTTCTATGATTTACTATGTAATTTCAAAGTTACTGCAAAATCATCACAAAACAGTCCTCTCGGCACTATTCATTTGAGTCTATGACAGTGCAGTTAGGCCCCTGGATTTAGTCGAATTCTCGCACGAAGTCCCTAGTCGCGAAACAGAGCAGGGGAGGCGCCGGGCTCGCGGTTCCGGCCGTTGGAGAGCTCGTCAGCGGCGACGAGGTGGCGGGGGAGCATCAAGAGACTCCCGCGCACCTGATGGTGGCCTCGGCTCGCCTCGAGGTGGCCCGAGGAGGTGGGGCCACGCGGAGCAGCGGCAGCAGCGTCAGCTGCCCGCCGACGGGGAGCAGTGACGGCGGGCGGCACCGGAGAAGGAGCGCGGGAGGTCGCACGAGGCCGTGGTGAGCTAGAGATGTGGAGCTTGCAGTGGCCAGAGGCTTAGCGCGGGATGTCATGGAGCGGCGACGGCAGAGCTCGGACCGGAGCTCGTCGCGTCCATGGCGGCGTTCGTGCGCTGCAGTCTACAAAGGCAAGGGGAGGCGAACGTCGGTGGCGAGCTCGCGCCGAGGATGGAGCTTGACAAGGCGAATGCGATGGTGGTGGCGTCTGGTGCAGAGGCGATGCGCCGTAGTGGTAGCGAGCTCAGCTCGAAAGCCGGCCATGGCGGCGCACTCTGGCGCGAATGGCAGAGCGAGGGTGAGCGTGGAGAGAGCGAACGGGAGCTCCGGGGCATCCCAATCGCATAGGCAGGAGTAGGCAGCAGCGGCAGAGGACGTGGGGCACGTGGTGGAGGTGGGAGCGCGCGGCGTCCATGCGCGAGACCACGTCGACATACAATCGAACACCTGGCAGGCAGTGAATCGAGCGAGGTAGGAGGCTGATTAGGGCCAGCAGCAGGCCGATTTGGACCTTGGGCCAAAAGGCAAAGTTGTAGCCCACGAGTTTCTCTACAACTTTTGTTAAGGGGCCAAGGTCATTAGAGCAACCAATTAGCGGTTAATTAGTTGCCAAAATGACAATGTCAACATGTTGACGGAGATCACGGAAACTCGCATTCGGAGGTCAAAACCTGATCAAACTTAATCCAACTTTTTGCATGCTCTTCTCCAAGATGTAAGCTCCAACTTTTATTTGTGGCTCAACTCAAGTTGCTTAACGAAAACACGAGAACGCGACATGCCAACGTCGACGACGATGAATTCCAGACTTAGAAAAATTGTAAGTCTGAAAACAGCCGCTGATTCAATCTTCGAGCCTCTGTTTGACTTATTTTCAAGTTGATCTAGCTCTTGGTCCAAAAACAAAGTTTGTTCTACATGATATGGACTACAACTTTCATTTAAGGTCCAACCTCAAAACTAGTATAGAACCTACTGTTCTACTTTGACCAAAGTAGGATCACGATGAAGCTTAAATCATCCTTTTTGATCTATTGGAGCATTTTCTGGGCATTTGCTCAACACGAACCTTTCTTGACTTTTGTTGTAGAGTCCATCTAGAGTCATTTGGGTAAGGTTACAAGGTTTGGTTGATGACCTATATTTCCATCCACTTAATAATGCAATTCCAGCACTTAGTAAAGTCATTCCAACAAGCATATAACTTATCATTTCATGTGACTTTTTGATTCCAAACGTCATGAAACTTTTCCAGGGATCAATATAGATAGGTAATAAGGTGAGACATATGAAGATATTGCAATAACTCCACCCAAGCATATACCTTGAAAATGGCCTATATATGAAGCAAGGGTGCAACATCCAAGTTTAGGTTGGGGCTCGCTTCCATAGGTTGACCTTGACATCATCATCTTCACTTAATCTATCATGTTTGAGCTCAAACTCACTACTTAACTGGTGGCAAACACCTGGGGTGTTACAATGACTCAAGGTCATCACTCAATCAAAAAGGACACACAACACTTAAAGTTATCAACTTAAACATTTATTTAATCACTTAAACAATTAAGGCATAAATTAAGAATAAATTAAATTTCATCTAATTGAGTTCAAACTTTTCCTACAAATTGACCATAGTCTAAAATAGTGTCAAAACAAATTTCATGATTTTTAGATTAATATTTTAATTACTAAAATTCCTAGAAGTTGCATTTAACATTTAATTGAGCTAATTAAATAACTTTCAAAAATTAATCAAAATTGGCATTTTATATTTTTCCTAAATATTACACAGTACAAAGATATTTCACAAAAAAATTCAATAATTTTGGAGCTCTAGAAATTTTATAATGAAATAAACAAAAACCGTTACTATTTCATATTTTTGAAAAAGAAAAACAAAAACGACGACACGGGCCGTTTCCCTTCTCTCCTTCCCCTCGCTCGGCCCAGCCAGATGCACGGCCCACCCACGCGCGCGCTCTCTCTCTCGGCCTAGCAAGGCTAGGCCGGCCCAGCTCCCTTCTCCCCCTCGTCGTCCTCTTCTTCCCCGCGTCCCGCGGCCCAGCCATGGCGGCACGGCGGCCGGCCGGTGACCACAACCCCAACGATGAAGCTCCGACCAAGCTACCCCGAGCATCACTACCTACACAACCTACCGAACCCCCTCAGACACACCACCAGCCCGCAGACGTCATGGAGGGAGCCCCACCCGGCATGGCGGCACGGTGGCCGCGACGCACGGTGCTCCGGCGATACAAGCCGGTAATGATCAAATTGAATGCATGGAAAGCATCAGTGGCTCACCGTGAGCGTAGCTGTGCAACTGGTAGGTGCGGAGAGGCGGTGGAGGTGGCTGGCCACGTGAGGCGGCGCGGTGGCTACGACTCACCAGAGAAAAAGGAGGTTGTGGTGCTGGTACTCCGGGCGAGCTAGGCTGGTGCTAGCGAGTCTAAGGGATGCACGGGAGTGAGACGAATGGGTTGACGTGGTCGCCTTAGCTGGAGACGGCTCAACGGCGGCAGTAGCGAGCGGCGGAGCTAGGCGGCGGTGACGGCAGAACAGAGAAGAAGAAAACGAAAACGGCGGTGCTAGGCTTTATAGGGCGTCGAAAACGACCTCCAAGCGACATGCGGCGTTCCTGGCGAAGCCACGCCGAACGAAAGACGGCCTCGGGCACGCCTGGAAGATGGTCGAAGGCCATGGCGGCTCGCCGGCGCCCATGCCGCGCGCGGCCCTGCTCGGATTTGCTGGCTACTGTAGCAACCCCCCAAATCTTATGACTTCAAAACTGTTTTCAAAATTACTTCCAAAAATATGTAGCAACTTGAAAAATTCCCAAGATATGAAATCTTCAGAATTTCAAGATCTACAAGTTTCATGTTGAAAACTTTCTCAAATTCAAACTGGATTTTGAAATTTGAATTTGAAATCAAAATGGGACATTTTCTGGAATTTGGTAATTTTAAAATTACTTTAAATTTTATATTGAAACATAAAAAACTCAAAATACCAAAGTTGTACATCTAACCAAGACCTACAACTTTGCTATTCAAACCATTTTAAAAATTTTCCTCCATTTTGAAATTTGGGTTTAGGATGAAAAGGGGTCAAATTTGAAATTTGCTTCTTTTCAAAATTACTCCAAACTTTACACTGAAACTTTGAAAACTCAAAACACCAAACTTGTAGCCCTAAAAAATATCTACAAACTTGGTTTTTAACTTTTTCCCAAAATTTTCTTAGATTTTGAATTAATCAAAAAGGGGTAAAACAAAGGATTTGAATTTTTAGGTTTTCGGAAGAATTTTAAATTGAAACTTGTTGCTATATTAATTGGTGATTATTGAATGATCATACCATCATCCAAGGGCATCATCGAGTCAAGCATCACATGTTTGACCAAATGCCACTCTTGGTTGACTAAGTTGACTTTTAAAAATCTTTTAATAATTCCCCAAATTTGAATTCAAATTCGAATCGGAAAACTTGCGATAAGTTTTGGATTCCAAATTCAAACTCAACTTGAAGCTTCATTTTTTGGGTTGGACTTAAGTTCATACCCTACACTTGGCACTAGTGTATAACACAGTCATACACCCCAAATTACGTAGGACACAAACTAAGTATTTGCGGTGACATTTAAAATTAGAGTTTTTTTATTCGAGTCACACATCACAGAAACACATTCAATCTATGAAATATAAACTTATTTTAGTTGATGCCCATCAAGGTTGACCTAATCATGAATGCTTTGCAGTGCATATGATGACATGGCCAAATTTTAGTTACTATAACACCAGAGGTGTTACACTAACCCTATGCTCTAAGTGTGGATTTGAGATAGGTTGGTCCAACCCAAGTGAAGGAGCTAGGTGGCACTCATGGATGGAGATGGCCACATAAAATGAAGTCCATGGTGATGGTGTGGACATGTGTTGATGATCAAGCTCCGTACTTTGAAAAAAGAAAGAGAAAAACAAAATGGGCTCAAGGCAAACGTGATATCAATAGGGCCATTTTGTTTTCGGTGATCAAGACACTATAGAGAGTGTGATCACATTTAGGATAGATGGTCATACTATTAAGAGGGGAGTTCTTATCGGACAACTCGATCATCTAGTGCCACTAGGTGTTGGAATACTTGTATATGCATTTTAGGCCTAGTGCACAATCGATGAGAAAGTGGTTAACCTTTGAAAAATGATTGTGAAAATGCTAACACACTTGCACATGATGGTGAAATACTTGGAGTGTTAGCACATTTGCAAAGGTGGTGAAAAAGGTGAAAAAAAAGGAGGCGTCCGGTGCACCACCACCCCTGTGGCGGTGATCAGCTGGAGGAGGCCGAGAGGGAGGTACTAGGTTGGCACCGCCACCCTGTCTAGTGGCACCACCACCCCTAGGGTGGTGCCCATGTGACCCCGGGCGACAGCAGCAGAGAAGGAGGTGGCATCGGTGTGTCCGGTGTACACTGTCGCGATGAGGGCGGTGCACCGCCTGGTCACTGCCACTGGTGAGGCGATGCCACTGCCATTTTTATCCAGAGAGTGGGGTAAATCGGGTTGGTCACCGCCGCAGGCACCACCGCCCCTAGAGCGGTGCACCGCCGTTTTTATCCAGAGACTGGTGTTTTCGGGGGGGAGGGAGGGGTGGCCGGGTGGTCACTGCCACCCGTAGGGCGGTGCCACCGCCACCCTGTTCGATGCCCCAACGGCTAGTTGGATGACCGTTGGAGGGGCACTGCCACCCCATGTCTGATGCCCTCGCAAAAAGTGGCTCCAAGGGGTAACGACTCTATTTGCTTGTGGGCTTATAAATAGAGGTGGCGGCCGGCCTTGGCCACGCTCTTGGCACTTCCCACACCTGCATACACCGTTTGGGAGTTGAGCACACCACTCCACTCACTTGCACACTTGATTTCATCGTCTTGAGTGAGATTGAAGAGCCTCTAATGCATTGCTTAGTGGTCTAGCATCTTGTGGCACTAGTTGGGCGATTTAGGCTGGTGGAGATCTTGTTACTCTTGGTGTTTGCCGACACCTAGACGACCCGGTGTTTGGTGGATCGTCGAGCGGAGAAAGGTGATTGTCTCCGGCTTCGATCATTATGCTTGTGAGGGGTTCTTGTGCCTTCCCGGTGGAGCGCTAAAGGCAACTCTAGTGGATTGCGTGTGGCTTGTGGATCCTCATCTTGTGTTGGTTGTGCGGCACCCGATTGCGGGTTAGGCGTGTGATGCCTATTAGTGCGTGAACCTCTAAGTGAGTGAATCGCCACAATGGGGACTAGCTTGCCGGCAAGCAAGTGAACCTCGGAGGAAAAATTGATTGTGTCATCATTGTCTCCTTGGTATTCTTTGGTATTCATTGACTGATCTCTTGCCACGGCGGTATATCACTTCTACCACTCTCTTGCATTACTTTGTGTATTTACATTGTGTAGTGCTTGTAGCTAATGTAGCTCTTTAGTTGTAGTTCTCTAGCTAGTTTGTTCACCTAGGTGTAAATTAGTGAAATAGTTCTTGTGTGGTATACTATAGATCATAGGGATTAGAATTGGGTAGGTGGCTTGCAACACGAGTGTAGTGCTAGCGTAAAATTCGCTTTGCCATCTTATTTACTAATCACTTGTCTTAGTGTTGTTGTAAAATTTTTTAATAGGATATTCATCCCCCTCTAGTCATTAGGATCTTTTACTGTGCTAGGGCCGCCACCGTTTCAAGTGAGGGGCGGGCCACCACTGTGGCACACGGCCCATCTCCTCGCCGGGGAGAGAGGGGGAGAGCGATGGGAGAAAAGATGGATGTGAGAGAGAGATTGAGAGAGGACATGGAGCTTGTGATCCGTGTGCTCCGTGTGAGCACCGGCCGCGTGGTGACATGCGTGCACAAGGCCCGCTTGTCGGCCACAACACCGAAGCACACACGGGGAGACACGCAAGGGAGACTAGCTTTTCACTGCACCGGTTTTAATTAGTCTCCAACCAGTAGTGAAAATCATTGATGAAAAATAATTTTGTAGTAGTATTTACCTTTTTGTTTGGGGAGGTCATATCCTTATCCTAGAGCGAGGTTTCATTATTAACACAACTAGGGAATACATAGGAAAAAAGAGAGATGAATGAAGAGATAAAAAGAAGAGAGGTTCACGCTCACGCATGAGAAGGCGGTGGGGGATGGAAAAAACAGAGAAGAAAGAAAAATACAGGAAGAAGATAGTTTTAAAATTTTGCACCGATAGAAATATTAATACTAAAATAAGTACACACGCAAGGATTAAGAGAAACACATGGTTAGCAAATGTTGCGATATAAAGTACACATTCTTTTTGTACCCCTACAGAAAGTGAGGCTAGCTCAACTGGTTGGGTGAGAGGTGTGGCAATGCACCCAACCACCCAGATTCAAGTCCTATTTTAGACTAAATTTGGATGTCTATTTTCTCTTCTTAATGATTAATAATGAAAAACCACATAATTCCTCCTAGGTTGGATCTCTCTCTCTTTGTACTCCCTACCATGTGACCTTATCCAATTTGCAAGAATCAAATGTTGAAAATTACGACGGTGCGAAGTCGAAGTGGATTATGTTGGTAGTTAACCGATGGTTCCTAGCAGAGCGGCGGCCGGCCGCCGCCATGTCATTGACTCATTGTTAATTGTGTGCTCCACCGTTCAAATGAGCTGTGAGTATTGACCATCATAATCGTTTAGTACTCCTACGTTCGTTGCACACGCATCGCCTTGTTTGTTTGGCATAAGAGGAGGCACTTGTACATGCCAAGTCATGGCTCATGAGAGTGGGTTTTTTTTTGATCAGTCGTGAGAGTGGTTGGTTGAAGGCAAAAGACACAAGGACTAGATAATAAGGATGGAATGTATGTATTCCAGCTGGGTCGTTGACTGCCCAGGCGCGGAATTGTGTTGGTTGAATGTGGACGCATGTGTGAACTTGCCGCCAACAACTCCATAACTGGATATATAGGTGTGTTCACTTCCGGTGCAAACCCAAAATATTTCCTCTTCCACCCATCACATCGAATATTTGACGCATGTGTGGAGCATTAAATGTAGGTAAAAAAGATAACTAATTGCATAGTTTGTCTGTAAATGTCGAGATGAATCTTTTGAGCCTAGTTAGTCCATGGTTGGACAAATTTTGCTAAATAACAACAAAAGATGCTACAGTAACTTTTCGTCTACTTTTCACCAAGTGAACACACCCTATATATATATATATATATTTTTGAAAACCATAACTGGATATATATACTAGTATTAAGAGAATGAAACTAAACTGCAATTTGCAGGCATGTGTGTTTATGGACGCTGGGTTGACTGTTGAGGATAGTCAAAAGGAAACATGCAAGCAGCTAGCTGGGTGTGGTATTGGAATATTGGATACCTTTGTTAGACCGATGGCACGGGGTACGCTAAACGCGTACTGGAGGAGGAGATGGAGGATGAGACAACTGCACTGGGAATGCTAAAACCGTCCGTTACCGCTCAGTATCCGCTATTTTCAGCGTAGTAGCATCCATCCGCTATGCACTGCTGCTGCATGCGCGCCTCCTCTGCCGCGTGAGGAGATGGGAGGGAGAGAGCACATGCGTGGCCCCACTGCTGTTACTATTTCAACTAATAGCTAAAAAATATTATAACTCACAAACTAAAAAACCAAATTAAATTCCGATTGCACCATTAAATTTTTTTTTTTCAATAAATACTTCAAAACAAGATGTCACATGGATATATTTAGATAAAGTGATAAGTGGGTCCACAGTGGATAGAGGATGATATAGAGGATAGATGGATGCGGAGAAACTGTATATTTTGTGATGACTAGGATGAAATATTCCTTTTTAAAGGATGAATATAGAGGTCCATGAGTGCGGATAGTCTTATTCAGGGCACTGGACAACTAGTATCGGATTTGTTGTAAAAAAAGCACTAGTATCGGATTTGGACAAGAGCCTGAGTTAAAGTTTAACCAACACGGTAGCACTTTCGTCTTATTTGATAAAAAGTTTCCAATCTTGGACTAATTAGACTTAATAGATTCGTCTCGTAAATTACTCTTTATCTGTGCCGATATACATGCAATTAGTCTACATTTAGTACTCCATGCATTTAAGAGAATATTAATATGATGAGAGTTAAATTTTAACAAGTGTCAACCAAACGGGACCTAAAGTGGATCCCTGCTCTCGTAACGCACCTTTCTAGGCTCTTTTGGGCGGCTGGCTGTACGCATGCAGATGCAGTGTAGCGCTGCGGCGGCCCCCAAGAACCAAGAGGAACTTCTCGTGTCAATAGAGCAACAACGGCGTGGCGACAAGGAGCTGGCTGCGCTCGGGTCTGTCGTCTGCGTGCGCTGTTTCTGTCAAATGCATGCAGCGCCCTCTTGCGGTTGCGGCCTGGGCAGCAGCCTACTCGGCCATATTTAGGCTCCGTTTGGTAGGGCTTCTCCAACGGCTTCAGGAGCCGTTTGGAGCCGTTTTCTGTCAAACGGGGTAAAATGAAACGGCTCCACCGATGAAGCCCCTAAAAACGCGCTCTCACAGAGCTTTGAGGTGAGAAGTAGCCAAAAATAGTGGCTTCTCCCGGTTTCACCTCATCCTACGTGGCGTTTTGTGAGAGCATGTTTTAAGGAACTCTACATGTAGAGTTGTTTTGCCAAACGATTTACCAAAACGACTCTAACTCCACCGATAGAGCTGTTCATGGAGCTGAAACACAAAAAAATGGCTTCGCTGGTGAAGCGGAGCCGTGCCAAACGGAGCCTTAGTCCCCAAATTTATCCCTAAATTTTATTATGCAAAAAGAAAATTTCCATCACATCAAAATACCGGCACATGTATGAAGTACGAAATGTAAACGAAATCAAAAACTAATTGCATAGTTTTGTTGTACTTTGCAAAACGAACGTTTTGAGCCTAATTAATCAATATTTGGACAATTATTACTAAATTAAAACAAAATGCTACAGTACGCTACAGTACCACACAGTGCATTTTGGCGGCGCCGAAATGGGCAACTAAACAAGGCCCTAGGCCACGTTTAGATTACAAAAAATTTCAACCCGATGAATAATACCACTTTCATCTTATTTGGCAAATATTGTCCAATCGTGGACCAACTAGGCTCAAAAGATTCATCTCGTGATTTTCAACAAAACTGTGTAATTAGTTATTTTTTTACCTACATTTACTACTTCATGCATGGGTCTAAAGACTGATGTGATGGAGAGAGAGTGAAAAAATTTCAACTTTTGGGGTGCATCTAAAGCAGCCCTAGTTGATGTTTATGAAGCCGGCTGTGTAGACGTTCAGCGTTGACATTTGCACTTCCGTGATCCGTATGCTTCTGCTGCTGGGATTCGGACGGCTAAAATAGGATACCATATCAGCAATGAGTTGCCTGACAGAATGTCTGGAGTGATAAACTACTAGCCAACTAGCGGCTGCCCAGCATATATGAGCAGAGTTATCGCTGCGCCTGAATGCCTGATGGAATGAGGGTGGCGCATGGTCCGCGGAAATGCTAGGGACTAGGGAGTTGTCTCTCTGGTACCCAGGAAAACATGCCGCCTCATTCCGGATTGCGACACAACGCATGTCCCCAGTGGGCAGGGGCAGGCCATGGCTTGTGGCCTGTGGGCGCGACCGTACGCGCGGTAGCCTTTTCCGTCTCAACAAAGAACGAACGCGAGCCGATAATTGCCACCGCCAAACTGAACGACGACGAAGCCCGTGGCCCGCCCGGGGACATTCTGGCAGTGGCCCCGAGCACCCCTCCTAGTGGCTAGTCCAACAATCAGTATCAGTAGGCCGTCGCCCGAGAGGGTCGTCGGGTCGGCGCCTTGAGGAGACGAGACCGCCCGTCACGAGATGCCCCCAGCGGCGTCGCGACGGCCGAAATCCTCGAGCGCGGCGCCGCGCGCGGCTGCTGCTGGCACTGTATCACTGTATGGGCCGGTCCACGCCACGTGCGAGACCCATTTCATTTCATTTACCCACTGCGCGCCCGTGAGCCCAACCCAACCACGGCTGCTCCTACTCTAGATGAAAAGGGGGCCTGCTGCCGCCTGCGCCCGGCACGGCAAAGCGAAAAAGCGCCGGCGAGCAAAAGAGAGCCGAGAGCAGGGGGGAATCGGGCTGGCGTCGAGTGGTCAGCCTGGCATCCCATTCCTGCCTTCCTGAAGAGCCAGACGGACTATTTTTCTCCTCCTCGCAAGCACTGCCACTGACTGCACGCTCTCCGGCTCCACTCTGCCACTCCCGCGGTCGGCGGTCCCCGACCCCGCCTCCTTCGGCGGGCTCGATGCGGCGGCGCCTCGCGCCGGCGCTGCTCCTCGCCGCCGCGCTGCTGCTGGCGGCGCGCCCGGGCCCAGCGGTGATCGCGGCAGGTAAGCGCCCGCCGATGCCACTCGCCCCGCCGCCGGGTCCCCCTTCCCTCCTCCCTTTGCCGCTCCTATATATCCGCCAGCTGTCGCGCGCTTCTCACCGGTGATCGCTGTCGCTGGGTTCTGGAACCTGATAGGGTGGGTGGGAGTGGCGGCGGCGACTGTGCTCGCGGGTGGAATCGGGCGCGCACTTCGCTCAACCACAACCAGTGCTTCCATTCTGTTCTGCTCTTTGCTTCCCTAACTTGGTGGTGATTCGTTGAGTTGGTGAAACCTATTTTTTCCCCTTTTGCTGGAGATTTTCTGGTGACGATTCTGCATTTCGTCCAGATTAGTTCTCGTTCCCAGAGCTGCATTTTTATGAGAATGTTATTATGTTTTTCTTCCTCCTGATGGACTGTGAGTGAGGGTTTGAGACGTGGTCAGTCACCTCGTTGGGGGGGGGGGGGGGGGGGGGGGGGGAGGGGGGGGGGGGATACTGCCAGAGAAGTTGTTCGCGGGCCGCCGCATGTGTCGTCTGCCGGGGGGGCTCGCTTCGCTAGCGCTTGGAGACGGAGTCCTCGCGCCATCAATTCGCTTACCTAACGGGGGTTGCTGCACTGCGCCGGGTTAAACAGTTACTACCTGTGTGCCTTTCGGCCCTTCATGCCTCTCTCTCGCCTTGCTTTTGTAGCCGTTGGATTTTGCTCTCCGCAGAACCCCCGTCCTGTCATTTGGCGTTACTGAATCACTAATTTGTTTGACTTCACCTTCACCTGATGTTTTCACGTGGGTTGTTCAGACTTGTGCTCTACAATACTGCTGAATAGTTGGATATCTTGAATTGCAGTCATAGGGTGTGTTTAGTTCCGCGAAAAGGTGTAAAAAAAGTACTGTAGTACGTTTTGGTTTTATTTGGTAAATAGTGTCCAATCGTTGACTAATTAGGTTCAAAACGTTCGTCTCGCAAAGTACAACCAAGCTGTACAATTAGTTTTTGATTTTATCTACATTTAGTACTCCATGCATATATCGCAAGTTTGATGTGACGGAGAATCTTTTGTTTGCACAGTGCTGTTTTTGAGGAACTGAACACAGCCATATACGTTTATCCGTAGGTACCCCACCCACAATCTGAATGTCTTGTATAGCACGTCCTAGGCCTCGTTAGATACCCAAATTCATCCTCAAATTCCACTATGCAAAAAAGGAGATTCTCAATCACATCAAAATGTCGGCAAATGCATGGAGTACTAAATGTAGATGAAATCATAAACTAATTGTACAGTTTTGTTGTACTTTACGAGACGAACATTTTGAGTCTAATTAATCAATTTTTAGACAATTTTTTACACTAAAAAACAAAAGTTACTAAGAACACTGTGCCCGAATCGGCCTCCGCATTCGGGAATCTAAACAAGGCCCTATAGTCCGATGAAATCAAGGGATGGATTTGGAATTTATTGCATGTTCTGTTGGGCATGCAAGATGTATCTACCTACTGGTCCTGAGGATCTGAGACATTCAGGCCCTGTTTAGTTGTAAAAAATTTTGTAAAATTTTTCAACATTTCCCGTCCTTTGGACGCATACATGAAGCATTAAATATTGAGAAAAAATAAAACTAATTACACAGTTTAGACGAAATAGACGAGATGAATCTTTTAAGCATAATTAGATCATGATTGAACACTAATTGCCAAATAACAACGAAATTTGCTACAGTGTCATTTTGCCAAATTTTTGGCAACTAAACCAGCCCTCACACTTCAGTTTCTGTTTTCTAAGAGTGTGTTCACTTCCCATGCAAACCCAAAATATTTCCTCTTCCACCTATCACATCAAATATTTGGACGCATGTATAGAGTATTAAATATAGGTAAAAAAAATAACTAATTGCTAAGTTTGTCTGGTTTTTGTGAGACGAATCTTTTGAGCCTAGTTACTTCATAGTTGGATAATATTTGTCAAATAAAAACGAAAGGTGCTACAGTAACTTTTCACCCACTTTTCACCGACTAAACACACCCTAAGATGCAATTCGTGTCATCAACGGAGAAAGAGCCAGCTGCACGGCTTCATTGCAGATTTTGTTCTTTCTGTGTAATATCTTCTCCAGTTTCAGTAAACATGTGGAGTGTTAAGATGGTCTTCAAAAGATATCTATTTTTTTTTTTTTCTGTTTTCTTGTATCTATACATTTTCAGCACCATCCATTATTCAATAAATCATTTTCCTTCATGCAGATTGTCCTTTGGATTTGAGTTGGCCCAACTACGGACTGATAGCTTCAGTGTGCTCGGACCAAAATGGACACTCAAAGTGTTGCCGCTACATCAACGCTGTTCTTGCAGTCTCATCTGCAATGTATGCAAACACAACAGGCACTCTTGGGGTTCCAGCTCAATTTTCTGATGCCTGCATCGCCAATATCTCTGATACATTGGTGGCGAAGGGGATACTGCCCACTGCCGCTTCGTTCTGTGGCCTTGGGATCAAAATTCTAGTGTCCTATCAGTGTGTTGGGATGACCACCATCCTTGAGATGTTGCAGTCTCCGAATTTCAGCGATGTCACAAGAAGCTGTGCAACCACACTTTCAGATGATGTCACTTGCAAGAGGTGCTTAAACTCTGGTCTGTCGTACCTCCGCCATCTTGTCGGGGAACAAGATAATGTCACGTTGAATACCTGCCGTGATGCTGCTTTTGTTGCATTTGTGAGTCAAGGGAATATATCTACCATTGATACGGCTGGTTGCTTTTTTAGCGTTCAGGGGCTTAGTGCTCTTCAAGGTTTGCATATTTGATAAATCAATTTGCCTTCCTTTTCTGTAAAATGGCTAGTGTCATGTAGGAAAAAAATCTTTTAGATTCTGTTATCTTAGCCATATTACCTTTTCTCTCTCCTTTTCTTTTTTTGATATAGATGACTTCTCTTTCAGTTAAGTGGATCACATAATGTAACCTTAACACATAAAGCCTGGCACCTCACAGAATCATTTCCTAGTTTTTTCCCCATCGCTTGATGCTTGCACAGATACAAAATTATTGCTGTGGATATTTCTTCTGGTTCAAACAAGCTTGTCATACCAAATGATCGCTCTGAATTCTGTGAAGCAAGTTTACCCATGATAGTTTCCTGTATAAATATTCAACAATAGGTATCCATCTTAATCTAAACATTCATAATAAGTATATATTAGTATCAATGTTACATTTAGCTCTTATTGTAATAGTTAAGCATGAGCATACTGCTTTTTTTTTAATCTTTGCATACGTTTTCATATTAAAAAAATCTATTTCCATATATTGGTTCGTAAGATGAAACTATTGCTTTACATTTGCTTTTATTATGCAAAACTGTAGCTGTCTTTCTTGTACCTATTGATTTGCTTCTTTAACGAGTTAGGTACTTACGTGTATTAAAGTGTGTTCTCCGAAAAGTATTTGTTTGTTATGGTTCTGTAGTCTGTACCTTGACCTTGTCCAATATGTTGAACTTCTCATCGTTGAATATATAATGCAGCGAATATCTCTGGACCGGCTCCAGCTGGACTTGCCGTGCCAGATATTTCTCCTAGTCCACTTACGGTGCAAGTTCCTGTAGTGCCACCCAAGCATCATCGCAGTTACAAGCTTGTTCTATTCCCAGCAATTGGAGCTTTGGTTACTGGAGTAGCAATTCTACTAATGATAGTACTGATTTTCCTAATCCGTAGAAAGAATAGAGAACTCAAAAAGTTGGAAGGAAATAACCCTCTGGATGCATGGAGTTTTTCCTGTGTCAAGAAGGGCCAAGAAGGTAAGGATTTCCTGATTTTTTTATTGTGATATTGTAATTCTTTCACGAACGTCTGCTCATTTGGATGTCCAACTGTCTTGGATGATTTAACGAGGTTGTATGGCACATGATACAAGTGCTGGATACTAGCATACTTCCATTTCTTTGTGGCTTGATTTTAGATGACGCAGAATTCATTTATGGCTAAGGCAAACATGAGGGAAAGCTTGAGGGCCTAGAACAAGTTAATATGTTTGGCTTCTTCCATGCTGTTCAAATTAAATAAATCTACCATGTGCACAGTAGACGTCAATATCTCAAGTTGGTATACATGGTGTTCCTTTTGTACTCATTATCTTTTAAAAAAACACCTATGAGGAACTAGGTGATTTCTAATTTAAAAGTAAATAGACACCCAAATTCAAGACAAAGAGGACTGAACTTGGATGGGGGTGTACAGACTCCCATAAGCTGAGCTAGACTCAGTTCCTTTCAGTCATTTTCATGAAGCTATCAATAATATGGATAACAATGATGTGGTCTGAATTTTTCTTGCCACAGTGCGTCGTACTAAATACTATGATGGACTTCCTGTAATTTATTAAAAACCTTATCCTTATGGTTCAAAATAGGATAGATTGATGTCACAGGCTTTATCTTCAAATTACTTAATAATCAGAATCAGTTCAAGAACCATTTCAATTTATTTTCCTAACATAATTTTTTGCAGGCAATTCCACCATTTTTGGCAGATTTAGTTACAAAGAAATGAAGAAAGCAACAAGGAACTTCAGCACAGTGTTAGGAGGTGAAAATGGTACAGTATTCAGAGGACAACTAAATGATGGATCTGTGGTTGCTATCAGACGCGTTGAGTGTTCACCGAAACAAAGTCAACATGAATTTTGTAAAGAAATGGAACTTCTTGGGCGGTTGCATCATCGGCATCTTGTTGGACTAAAAGGTTTTTGTTCAACAAGATTTGAGAGGTGAATATCTGTTGTACTTAAATTCAGATATCTACCGATTTATGGTTCTTACAGTGTTCTGTAATCCAGGTTTCAGGTGTATGAATACATGGAAAATGGAAGCCTTCAAGATCACCTACATTGTAATATGTCATGTTTCGTTCTCATTCTTCTGATGATGCATCATTTGTTGAATTGTATGCTAAAAAGAATAGCTCTTTGCAGCGCCGAGTAAACACCTGCTACCGTGGAAAAATAGGGTCCAAATTGCCATCGATGTTGCTAATGCTTTGGTAAGTTCCAGGAAATCTATGATTGTTTCTTTCTTTCTGCAGAAGTCAGTGATCGTGATAATTGAGACTTAATAGTTGTTTCTTATAATTTTGTCAATCTTTACTGTATTCCCTGTCGTGACTAGACATATTTCAAATTTTATGTGTAACTTTGTATGATGTTTGGTTGCAGGAGTACCTTCATTTTTATTGTGATCCTCCACTGTACCATGGAGATGTTAAGCCTAGCAATGTCTTCTTGGACAAGAATTACCTTGCAAAGGTAATTCATACAGAACTTTGTCACAATTTACAATCCTATTCTGCGCATCCCAACCGTTTGCATTTTAACAGCTTGCTGGTTGCGGTCTTGCGCACCACTCTAGTAGTGGCAATACAACTCCCAGTTGCACCCCAGTAAATGTCAAGATCCAAGCAACTCCTGGTAAGGCTCTCTTGTTTTCTAAATTGGTGCCTTTTGCTGTCAGTTTTTAGATGAAGGATGCTATATTTGGAATGAAATAGGGTTCTGACCTATGCATCTGACTGTTAAGCTGAAGCACTCAGCCATTATAAAGACTTGTTTGGATTCAGTGACTAAAGTTTAGGAGATGTCATATAGGGGTGTTGCATAGGGTGTTCGGATACTAATAAAAAACAAATTACAGAATCCGTCAGCAATCCGTGAGATAAATTTATTAAGCCTAATTAATCCGTCATTAGCACATGTTTACTGTAGCACCACATTGTCAAATCATGGGCTAATTAGGCTTAAAAATTTTGTCTCGCAAAATAGTGTCAATATGTGTATTTAGTTTTGTAAATAGTCTGTATTTAATACTCCATGCATGTGTCAGACGTCCGATGGGAACAACTAAAGTTTAGGTGGTGGAACCAAACACCCATGAATAAATATATACATATATAAGAATGGTAAGAAATGCGAAAGAATAGAAACTTGTGCGCACGCGTCACCATGTCAAACCTAATGTACAGGTCAAAACCCACCTGACACTCCTAAACTCTTTTTTTTTTTTGCGAATGCACTCCAAATATTGGAAAGCTAGCTATTGCTGCACGGCAACCTGTGATCTCTCACCACTGAGAGAGGAACAGAACTTTTTGGAGCTGTCATTTAAGATGAGGGAATGGTCTCTGGATTGTTCATGGCATTTGTGATTTTTTAATCCCACAAATAAATTTCACCAGTATTGTACTTTGTAGTAGTATCTTTTTTTTTTATGCAACTCTGTACACTGTACTAGTATCTCAGTAGTAATGTATATAGCCAAAATCTTTGAGCAGGCTACGTAGACCCTGAGTACATGGTGACCCAGGAGGTGACCACGAAGAGCGACGTGTACAGCTACGGCGTGCTGTTGCTGGAGCTGGTGACGGGCAAGCCGGTGATCCAGGACAACAAGAGCCTCGTGGAGTGGTCCCGCGAGCTCATCGGCACGGACTACCGGCTCCACGAGCTGGTCGACCCGTCGGTGGCGGACGCGTTCGACCTGGACGAGCTGCAGGTGGTGGCGGACGTGATCCACTGGTGCACGCACCGGGACGGCGCGGCGCGGCCGTCCATGAAGCAGGTGCTCCGCATCCTGTACGAGCGGCTGGACCCGCTGTCCGGCCGGTTCGCGCGCGCCGTGGAGGGCGAGGAGGGGTACTACTACTGCCACGGCGGCGGGCGGGTGAAGGGGAAGCAGGCGGGCGGCGACTTGACCCAGTTCAGCGGCGACGCGGCGCGGTCGTGGCTGCCGTCGTCGAGCAGCACGTCCAGGTCGCACTGCAGCCGCAGCGTGCTGCTGGAGTGCAACTCGCCCGAGCCGGAGTCGTCCCCGGCCCACGGCAACGGCGCGTTCCTGGCCTGATAACACCGGCCCGTGCTGCGTCCGTTTTTTTGGTCAGTACTAGTCTGGAGCGCTGGAGCTAGCGCTGCCCACTGCACCCATCCGTTGCGTCGACTTCTGCAGGAGATTTCGGATCTGCACCTCACGGTGGTTCGTGATGACTGACGAGTGACGACTGACGGATCCTGCTACGGGATCGGGAGGGCCAGAAGCCCTGCATGGCTAGTCATGTGGAGCCCAGCAGAACTGTGCAAAAGAGGTGCCACGCGTGAGAGTGGCTGACTGCTGTCTTTCGGTTCGCTTCCCTAGGTGTTGGTGGTTGTTTTTCATTGATCACTGCATTGATGTGCTTCGGGAACATGGCTACGCATTCAAAGTCGTGATACAGGTTTCACTCATAGGCTTTTTTTAATCTAAATTTTGGAGTGCTAAAATACACTGTAGCATTTTGTTTGTATTTGGTAATAATTGTCTAACCATTGACTAATTAGGCTCAAAACGTTCGTCTCGCAAAGTACAACCAAACTGTGTAATTAGTTTTTAATTTTATCCACATTTAGTACTTCATATATGTATCATAAGTTTGATGTGACATAGAATTTTTTTTTTGCATAGTGCATTTTTAATGGATCTTAACACAGCCATACTCTCCCTGTTTTGAGAGCGTGGTGGGGCCAGCTGTGTTCTAGGACTGGGAGAGGCTTTGCCCGGCGTGTTTAGTTCCTAAAGTTTTGTAAAATATTTTAAGATTTTTTATCATATCGAATCTTGGACACGTGCGAGATTTTTGGCTGCTGCTACGATTCCCTTCGTAAAGTTTAGCTTAAGGCCTTGTTTAGTTTTGGAAATTTTTTAGGTTTTGCTACTGTAGTATTTTTGTTTTTATTTGGTAATTAGTGTCCAATCATGAACTAATTAGGTTCGAAAGTTTCATTTCGTGATTTCTTACCTAACTGTGTAATTAGTTTTTTTTTGTCTACATTTAATGCTCTATGCATGCGTTCAAAGATTTGATGTGACGGGCAAAATCTAAAAATTTTTGAAACTAAACATGGCCTTAGGCCTGGTTTAGTTTCTAAATTTTTTTTGTCTTTACCCATCATATCGAATGTTTGGACACATGCATGGAGTCCTAAACGTAGACAAAAAAAACTAATTGCACAGTTCTCGGAAAAACCGCAAGACGAATCTTTTAAGCCTAATTAGCCCATAAAAAGTCTTAAGTGCTACAGTAACGAACATGTTCTAATGACGGATTAATTAGTATCATTAGATTCGTCTCGCAGTTTCTTGACGGGTTCTGTAATTTATTTTTTTATTAATATCCAAAAATTCCTTCCGACATTCTTCCTACATATCTGACGTGACGTTCAAAAATTTTCTTTTCGTGAACTAAACGCACCCTTATGTTTTGTTGATGCTTTCACGATTTCACGTGCTAGCCTGTTTGACTGGACTCCTCAAATGTTTTTACGGAGCAACTTTTTAGGGATCCTGTTAATTGATGCTAGAACGCCTCTGGCTCCTCTACTAAGTACCATAAACAATTTCTCCTTCTAACACCCTATTCGTTTATGCTGAAATTTAGCTTATACTGATGCTTATGTTAAAATACTGTGAGAGAAAAATACTGTTTCATGACTGAAAAGTAGCTCAAGCGAAAAAGTGTTTGGTAGAGCTTCTCTAAAAAAGCTGACCCATATCGTGGGGCCCATTCTGAGTGTATGACAAGTGGATCCTAGGAACTCTGCTTTTTCAAGAAAAGACTCACATAACCAGGTAAAATTTGTAGACAAAGAGGTGTTTAAGACTGCTCCGTTTCACGTTTTTAAGTTAAACGGTTGTAGCTCCACGTACCCTGTTCGAGAAAAAAGGTGGAGTTGTGAGAGCACCTGAAGAGGTGTTTCATAAACTCTAATTTTTTGAGCTGCTCTACGATGGAGTTTGTAGAGCAGTCCCAAACACCCCAAAAAACTCAAACTCATTAGTATACCAAGCATTAAGGTATCGTTTGAGTCCCATCTGACTCTAAGAATCCTTATAAAAGCAATCACAACAATTTTATTATATTTTTGGAATCTAATAGTCAATGAGTTAAAATCCCTCTAAAATCTAGACTATTTGGATGTTGAATTATTTTTGAATTACTTTATTTTTGAATGTTGAATGAATATAAATGTTGATTATAGCCGGGGGTATGTTGATTGTTTAAATGAAGGTTAAGTAATAGACCGAAAATATGTTCTTCAGAGTCTTGTACATGTATTTGAATTTTTGTGTTCATAAAATTTTTTATGACATGTTTTTCTGCATAACTAAGAATTTTTATATTTTTTATAAATAGCTAAATGAAATAACTCCTATTATATCCCGTTATAGTTTGTTTTCATAACCCATATGTTTTTATAAAAAAAAACCACGTTATTTCTGTAGCTAAATAGACAACCTAATAAACCACGTTGTTTTTTTTATAAAGCCACGTTATCTATATCTATATCTATATCTATATATATATATATATACCTATTAATAAAGAGACAAAATTTCAACCCATCTTTTTTTCGTCCATCTATTTTTCCGGCCACCTCCTCCTAACCAACTATGTGCTATTTATAGCTCTCTTGATTTATATGATAAGTTCGGAATAGCTACGAGTCCAAATCTAAATAGAACTCTGCGATACCAAACAAGCTAAATAGGAATCCTAATCTCTATCTAACATCTTTATCTATCTATCTATCTATCTATCTATCTATCTATCTATCTATCTATACCTAATATTAAGCCTACGATCCTAACTTGAATAGAAATCCTAATCTAAATAAATCTATATCTGCCTATATATCTTATTATAATCTGTCTTTACTTTCTACCGTGTTCTCTTTTTTTTTAAATTTCGTTTACACACAGACCAAAAACTCCTGTGCGTCCTGCATCCTCAAATTCCCATCGGTTCCATGAGCCAAGGAAAAACACACCTGGTATCTGATTAGGAATCGCGACCAAATAAGCAGAGGGAGAAGAGTCTGATCCAAAAAAAAAAAAAGAACAAGTTTCTTCTTCATTCGTTTTTATTTTTTTGGCTCTTTTTTTCTGTTGTTACAGTTTTGTCTCCTTTTTTCATTTTTACGGTTTCATCTCTTTTTGTTTCATTCTTTTTTCTCTCTTTCTCTTGTAATTGGTGTAGGGAATTAAATTCTAATGTAAAATAGAGAATTAACTTCATAACTTTAATTTTCAACAAACTAGAAGAATACCCGGCCCACATGTTGCTGCGGGACTTTGAAATAAAACGTTTGTAGAATATTAAATTAAATTATATGAGAATGTGATAGGAAAACAAATAGTACAATGTAGATACCTTGCATGTTGATAGACTAAAGATAGTAATTGTATTATGTGGAAAATGTTGTAGCAATTATTAAAAGGATGATGTGGCACTTAGTGGAGTATGCCATGTGGTGTCCTGCATGTGGAGATTGATAGACAATGATGTTTGTTTTAATAAGAGATATAGATAAATTTCACCACCAAACTGCTGTTGTGTTAGTTTTTTTTGCACAAGTTATCCTCTTTAATTGTTATAGTAGGTGCTCAACTTGCCTACAATATAATAACCAAAAAATCAAATCGTTATCAATTTTTTCAAAAGTTAAGCAATAAATCAATATTTTTTTTTGCCTATATGCTGTGTCCACCAAAAATTGCACTGTGGAGTCTTATACAAGATAAGTAGAAGAGACACACGATGAATCGTTAAGTTTTGTTTGTCTGGTCTCTACTTTTGAGTATGGGAAGAAAATGCTTTGGATGAATTTCCAAATATGAACTATATTTTCTAGAAAAAAAAAGTAGTATATACTAGTATTAAGGTATGGAGTTTTTAATCGTTTGCTCTCTCCCATACTTTTATGAGTTAGAGCATGTGTCAAGACATGATGGGAAGTTTGATCCCAATATAAATTGAAACGCATGACTCAATCAATGGATAAATCTTCAAGTGTCTTTTGCCTATATGAATGCGAGCATAGCTTGTCCGAACATGGTATAGAGTTTGATTTCAAGATGAATAAAAACACATGACACAATAGTTGAATAAATCTTCTGAGCCTCATGTTGTTCAAGTGACTGCAAACTATACATCCCGTAGCAACGCACGGGCATTGCCAGTTAAAAAAAACCACGTCGGGAGCTCTACTTTTGGGAGGAACAAAACCCAAGTTCCCGGAGCTGAGCACCGTGCACCGCTGCACCGGCGGCCGGGCGGACAAGCCCAGTCTCAGGCGCGCCATCCGCCACGCTGCCGTGGTTCTAACTTGTACGGTGCTAACCCTGCACCTGCAAGATAGGGCGAGGCCGCGGTTCGTCGTGGGCGACCATGCGCCACGCGGCATATGAGTCCCGTCCCGTGCACCGTGCTTCGTTTTTGTGTAGTTCCAAGCTGGAATTCGTAGTTGAAGCAGAACGTGCACGCGCGCGTCGGCAGGAATTTGGATAAACGACCCGACCCGACCCGTGTCGACTGCCCGAGGCCAGGGCGAGGGTGGTGGTGCTCCACCACCGGAGGACGGAGGTCGTCAAGGGTGGCATGATCAGCTGAACACGGACGCACGCACGCGCGCGGCGGGCGTGCCTGGTTGCCCCGGGACCGTCCGTGTGCGGGGTGACGCCTGCGCCGCGCCGTGGGGCGCACTAGCCGCAGTTCCACCCACCACGTCCACATGGCATGCGAGCAGCCAGATCCCGTCGGCGTGCAAGCGGCCGCAGCCTTGCGCCCTCGCCGTTGCCGCTGCAACCCCCCCCCACCCCCCCCCCCCCCCCCCCCCCCCCCCCCCCCCCCCCCCCCCCCCCCCCCCCCGCAGCGAGTCAGCCAAGGCGGCGAGGCGCTCCGTGGCCCTGTCCCTGGCCGTAAGTCACTGTCGGATCGGCCGTCCGATGCCCGCCGGCAGACACGACAAGGCTGACCTCAGGTGCCGCCGCGCGTGCCGATGAATTGCCAGGAAGTGTGGCGTTTTCCCCGCGAGTTTTATCTACCGCGATCGAATCAAAAGTATTCTCCGCGACTGTGCGCATCGGCCACCCGTGCTGCGTGCGCGTGGGCGTGATTATTATCAGGAGAAGTGGAGAACCGACTGGATCGCGATCACGTGACCCTAGATCGAGCGTCCGGCAAGCTAAGTAAGGCTGGGCATTCGGGTTACCCGAAAAATTCAGGTAGTTGGAAATTTGGGTATTAAAAATTGCTACCTGATTTTTGTCCCGAAAAAGTATGACCTAAAATTTCGGGTACCCAATAATTCGGGTTTGGGTTTTACCCGATATACCCGAAATTGACAAAACCAACCATTTTAGAAGAATTCAAATACCATTTTAAAGCAATAAACGATAGTCCTATAAATCACATTATGTCTTCATATCAATTACCAACAAATCAATTATCAAATTAGCATAAATCTACATTAATTCATACCAAATAATATATTTATATGGCATTGAAATACTTTATGTCTTCGTATTAGGAATAGAAGAGCAAATATTTGATATATTTTGGGTAGTTTGGGTATTGAGAAACATTACCCGAATTACCCAAACTAATTTCGGGTTTTTACGATCACTATCCGAAATTGCGATCGGGTATTTCGGGTTCGGGTACTTCGAGTCTGAGTTCGAATAATTCGGGTTCGGAAATTGGATATCGGGTATTTTGCCCATACTTACAAGCAAGTCAGGCAGAGAGGTCAGAGGGAGATCGGCGAAGGATCTCTCATTCTCGTCAGGGGATTGAGACGCGCGGCGGCAATTTGTTTCGGGATCAGGGCCGGTGGGGCGGCGTAGCGTAGGCGACCGGAACCTCGCATCGCATCGGTGGAATCCACAAGTCAACGCTGCACCTGCACGTAGGGATGGTTCACGGCTCACGATGCACGCGGTCTGCGCTGCTCCACGGTTGGAGCGGCCCCGCCCCGGGCCGTGGGGGAACGGTCGCCCGCCGCGGCGTTGTGCCAGAAATCCGTACGGGCCGGAGCGGGAGCCCTTGCCGTGTGGTATCTGATCGTCGTCGAATCCCAATAGCAGCAGTGCAGCACTGTGCTCTGCACGGCCGCTGCGTCCGGAAAGCTAAAGCCGGTGTTTAAGCTTACTAGTAGCACGACGGACGCGGCGTAATGAAATACGTACGTGCCCGTGGCACACACTTTCGCGTCACCTGAAAGTGCAAGAGGAGGAGCAGGTGCAAGTGCAAGGGGACAAAAATGTCTTAAGGAAGGGGAGCGCAAATCGGCCGGATCAGATAAGGCCGAACCCCAACCTTAAGTGCACTGGACGGACGGGTTGATTTGAAAAACAAACAGAGGGGAGCAGTCCAGCAGAGTAGTCTACTCCAATCCGGGTTCCGGGGGACGTTTTCTAACCAGACAGCTAGTACCTAATACCTGGGCTGTGTGTAAACAAACAATTCCTATAGCCGCCCGGCATGTAAGTAACCTTCACATGGGCGAGCGGGCGGCAGGGCGGGCGATGCGTTCTACCCGAGTCCGACTGTCTCACGCCTCACTGTCCCAGACGTCACAAAGCGCAAAAGCGGCAATGCCGCCATCTCGATGCTGCTGTGTTCAGACCGTAGAAACTCGGCAACGGAAACTGTTAGGTGCCGGGTTGCCATCGAAACCAAAACCACGATCCAGTCAGTCACCCAGTGCTGCACGTCTCTCTACGCGCATCCTTCCCGCGACACATCACACATGGTTTGCCCAGCCGGCCCGGCAGCCCGGCAGAGCACACGGAGCCGTTCACGGTTCAGGTTCACCGACCCCGGAAGCCAGCCATGCCATCGCCCCCCTTCTGAAACGCAGGCCGCCCGCCGCGAGTGAGTCGCGGAGTGGTGGGCGCGCACCGCTCCTGCTCTACTTCTACCGCCCGCTGACCTGACCGAGGGCAGGGCACCTCCTCCAGCTCTCTTTCTACTACCCGCAGTGCACACGCAAGTCGCAGCTCGCAACCGACGCCGCCACCCCGCAGCCATCCGCGATGCAGCAGCAGCAGCCCCCGCACCGGCACGCCAAGACGGACTCGGAGGTGACGTCGAGCATGGCGGCGTCGTCGCCGCCGCGGGCGGCCTACTACGTGCAGTCGCCGAGCCACGACGACGGCGACAACAAGACGGCCGCGTCCTCCTTCCACTCCTCCCCGGCCGCGTCCCCGCCGCGCTCGCTGGGGCGAGCGTCCAGGGACTCCTCCTCCTCCCGCTTCTCCGCCAGCGCCAAGAGCGCCGGCGCCGGAGCCGCCCCGGGAGGCGTCGCCGTCCCCAGCGCGGGCGGCCGGCGCCGCAGCAGCCCGTGGATGAAGGAGGCGGCCATCGAGGAGGAGGGTCTCCTCGGCATGGACGACGACGACGACGACCCGGACGCCCACGGCGGGCTCAGCGGGATCCCCAAGCGCGTGCGCTACACGCTCGGCTTCGTGGGCGCCTTCTTCGGGCTCTTCTTCTTCTTCGCGCTCATCCTGTGGGGCGCCTCCCGCAACCAGCGGCCCGTCGTCACCCTGCGCGCCGTCACGTTCCACCGCTTCGTCGTGCAGGCCGGCACCGACGCGTCGCTCGTGCCCACCGAGATGGCCTCGCTCAACGCCACCGTCCGCCTCGTCTTCCGCAACACCGGGACCTTCTTCGGCGTCCACGTCTCCGCCGACCCCGTCACGCTCTACTACACACAGCTCCAGCTCGCGTCCGGCAATGTAAGCAAGCGCCATTCATACATACTACTAGTCTTCTTCTTTCGACCTTGTTCGGATTTTTACATTACAGTACAGCAGCAATCAATCTGTTTGTTCCTAGTTATTAGTACGAGTTCGTCTCGTTTATGGATCATGACAAGTCCACCCGATGTGCGCCGTTTAGCTCAAGCAGGCGGCCTTGATCGATCGAGCCTAGTAGTTAAATCGCTAGTCTCCATTGATTCGAGGAAGGATATATATTGGAGATTTGGAGTACTAGAATGGTAGAGAATTTGCCATTTTAAGGTTGCGAAAAGTGTGCCTTGATAACACCGGGGACTGTTTGCAAGGTTTCTCTGCTAATCAAGCTGTTAGGAGCAGTGAAAATTCAGATTTCGCCAATAAATCTCCCAAACCAGTAGTAGCTGGCTCAAAATGCATTGTAAGAACAGGAACAGAACAGAACGGAGTACCGATTTTTCAGTCTTTATCTTTGCTTGTAGCAGTAGATAGAGTACCACTATTACTACATGAACAGTGGACTACAGCTGCACGGTGACATTGACCCGAGCAACACGCGGTAGCAGTAGCCGTCGATAGCGACTTGTTGCGACGGGAACACGAGCGCAGAGTCGCCGGGTCCGTGCCGTGGAAACTCGAGCAGACACAGCTCATGCCTTGCAGTTTCCCGCATCGTAGCTGTCACCCAGTTCACTGGCGTCGCGTTCCTGCACCCCCGCATGGCTGCTGCGTTGCATTCGCATTTCCGGGGGGCAATTTCTTCTCTTTTTCTTTCCTGCAAAGAAAGATCCCTAAAATTTGACCGACGACGTCGTGTCGTGTTGCGTTGCGTTGCATGCAGATAAAGTACTTCTACCAGTCTCGGAAGAGCCAGCGGAGCCTGACGGTGGCGGTGGTCGGCGACAAGGTGCCCCTGTACGGCGGCGGGTCGGGGCTGAGCAGCACCCCGACGACGCTGCCGCCGCCCAAGAAGCGCGCGCCGCCGGTGGTGGTGCCGCCGCCGCCCGTGCCGCTGCAGCTCACGGTGCGGCTGCGGTCGCGCGCCTTCGTGCTGGGGAGGCTGGTGAAGCCCAAGTTCTACAGCGAGGCCCGCTGCAGCGTCACCATGGACCAGACCAAGCTCGGCAAGCCCGTCTCCCTCAACAACAAGGCCTGCACCTACACCTACTAGCTTAGCTAGCTAATACTACACGCCTGCTGCCGTCGCCGTCGACCGTCGTCGTGAACTTCGCCGTTGTTCTTGAATTCTCCGATCTCCATCGTGTTACACTGCCTGCGTGCGTGCGTTATATTTGGATGGGAGCATTGTTGGTCGGTTGTCTTTGTACAGAGAAGTTTTTGGTGCTGAAGATTTTTGAGTGAGATGGAATAAGAATCAAACCTTTCTTGATCCGGCATGTGTTTCCGATCGCATGCCAATGCCATGCCGTGGAGGGCATGTAAAAATGTCGGTGAAATTCAATGCGCTCGAAGCAAACGAAAATTTTTGGTGAAAGACGCGTAAAATTCCCGACGGCAGCATCCGCTTGTTTGGATCATTGGACCCGACAGTCACCAGACGTGCTCGCATGAAATTTGGCAGCTGAAGTTTGTCAGTTTCAGAGGACATCTGGTCTCCAACAGATTATAGATGGCTCCAATCAGCAACCATTCAGCTCACTGGGCGTTTTTGTTCTTCATGTAGATCTGATTCTGACAAATAACCACAGAGCCGGATCTGAGATAAATGAGCGCATCCGTATCACTGTTGCAAAGTTGCAGGAGCACGAACAAGATGCGAGTGATACATTAACTAGTGCAGTACCCTGTTCTAGCGATCCTAGCGCATTGAAACAGGCAGGGGTTCAGATGTTCAGTGAAGGCGTCAAGGGATGGAGCTCACATGGACACTGTCTCACTATGTTGCACCGATACGGGATATTGATACGCCCATACCGATACGGCGATACGTTGATACGGCATTTTCTAAAAACAAGGATACGCCGATACGGCAGGTATATAAATATACAAAAAATCAGAATACAACTACTTAGAAAAATTTTCACTCTAGCAAAATAATCATCAAATAAAAATGGCAAAATATATATCAATTCAGTGATTCACCCGTAAATAAAGCCTACACTAACTGATTCTCAAGCAACACTGAATCACCAAAATACCCTTAGCCTTATCCATCCGTTTCTTCCAGGAACGAACATATATCTTACTCCCGCACTCATTTTTTCTTCGGCCCTGTTCGTTACGCCGCCGCAGCCGCCGCTCTTCTCTGTTCCACGCCGTCGCCGCTGAGTGCAGGAGGAGGCCAGGCTGGGCGCAGGGCCGGTCGCCGGTGCTGGGTGCTGGCCATGCGTGCGCCGGTCCACCTCCGCCCGTCTCCGCCGTGACGCCTCGCCGTCGCGTGCTCGTGGAGCAGGAGCGCCCGCGTCTCCGGCCTTCTCGCGCAATCGCGACGCATCACCCTCCCTCGCTGCTACAGACCGCGCCTCCGGCCCACTCACACGGCAAGTGCACCGATACTTCCCAGATACCGTATCGGAGGTGCACTGAGAAGTATCGAGATTAATTGTATTTTTCTTTTTCTCCGATACTTCACCGATACCGTATCGGCAGCGTATCGCCGTATCGGCGATACCGACACGGCACTTGAGGAACGTATCGGTGTAACGTAGCTGTCTCACTCAGACAGGTCAGTCATAGATCGGAACGTGTATGTAATGTATCCTCCGATGGTTCTCAAGGTAAACCAATCG
This sequence comes from Saccharum hybrid cultivar R570, assembly GCA_038087645.1. Taxonomy (NCBI): domain Eukaryota; kingdom Viridiplantae; phylum Streptophyta; class Magnoliopsida; order Poales; family Poaceae; genus Saccharum; species Saccharum hybrid cultivar. The sequence goes on from JAQSUU010000543.1 coordinate 2,116,008, forward strand.
TGGTGGAACTCAGTTTTGGCATGATCAAACACCAATCTAGCAAGAAGTCGTCCAAGCTACTCGGCGGCTCTTGGAGCATCACTTACAGAGTATCTTCCAATGAGGCAAGAACAGATGAAAGGCCATCACTGAGTTAATTGCTTTCTCAACAAACTATGTAGAACACTGCAAAGGCTGACGAGAAGTTTAGCCAACAACTCCCTTTCCATGTCTTTTCTCAATCATTTACCCAAAGTGATACAACAGGAGGATAGAAACTTGGAGCATTCAGCTCCTCAATACACAAAGCGACCTCCTTTTCATCTTTTGCACTTTTTTTCTCGAATACGCAAAAGATTTGTGTATCATTGTATTAAGAAGAAGAGTTTTTTCGTACAAAACGACGCGCATCAGATGAGCGTGCTAGGTGGTCTAACATTGGACCTACCCAGCCGACTGCTTCATAGATCAATATTACATAAAAGGGGGGGACAACCAAAGTGTGAGCGCCGCCACAACCTACTGGTCTTCCGCGAACTGCAATTGGCCGCTGGGAACGGCTCATTCAGAGCTTCCACCTGGCTCGACGACAAGTTCCCAATGAATATAGCGTCGTATGTTGCCGTGGACGCAGTAGAAACTGGTGCTGCCGGTGGTGCGATGCTCATCCTCTGCATGAGGAGTACCTCGCCCCGCTTGGCGGTCGGTATGTGTGCCAGCGGTTGAGCTGCAATCCATCTGCTCCTGATTAGCAGGGGCCTCGTGGTTGCCGCCATATGCTTTGGTGGAGTGGCGAGTAGGGGCGACACTCGCTTCGCCTGCACCTCCTCGACAAACCGAGCAAGACGCCGAGCGGCCTCGCCCGGCGTGGGCGTCACGTCGCTGGGGTCGGACGTGGCTTGGGGCAGTCCGTCCTTCGTCGGTGTAGAAGGGTCGGATGTGGTGTGGCCACGATCTCGTGTCGACGTAGGGGTGCCCGCCGCGAGCGCCACCTCATCCACAACAACAGCAGGTCCCGTCTGAGGAGGCGTGCCTTGCACAGGTGACGACGGAGGCGGTTCCGTCGTGTACTGAGCAACCATCCCTAGAGAGCTGGTGTCCAACAAAGGTCGAGCCTCCTGACGTGAAGCGGCGAACTCCTCCAGCATTGGGTCGATCCACGGGGGCGGCACCGAGCTCACGCGTGGCTCCAACCCCAGCGGATCAAGCTCGGGGAAGCGGCCAACATCAACGGCTGGAGTGGCGTTGTCGACGCCACCGAAGGTCATGTCCCTTGTCGGCTTACTCCGGCATCTTTTGCACTTTAATACCGTCTCAACATTAATATAGAGAGGAGGGGCAGCTTCCTTCAGATTGATGTAGATTGGCAGAGTTTGGCCGTGACCCAGGTGTCAGAGGACATCCCTGTTACTGATAGCTCGCTTGTTCAGGCCTTGCGGACAGCCGGACAGGAGACGGAGGACTTGGCTTTGCAGTTGTTCAGAACAGAGAATCCAGTTGTGGGGGAGGACTGCCATTTCAAGCCATGTTGTTAGAGGGGTGTTGCAGAGAATTAGCGGGGTATGATGAGGATAGCAATGTGATTTTCCTCTGGACAGCTATCGGCGTCTTCATGATCCAACTTGAGTCGATGAAGTTCGCCAAAGTTTCCGATGACACACCAGTATCCATGGCTATTTTCCCTTCACAAGTTTCTATACTGCCGGTAATAGCTCATCTTTGCTTTTCACATTGCACAAGTAACTAAATGAAATTACTTTGTGTATGTGATACAGAGATGTCGTTCCTTTGATTAGTTAAGGGTGCCCAACCAGCTGTACATATTTAACCCTTCATTGCATTTTGTTATGTTTATTTCTCAAGTTGGTAACTCGTAGCCTTTTTTTTTTTGCTATATTAATTTTATGTGCAATTCCACGAAAGGTAGTAGACAGTAGTAAAAGCAAAAATATTGTCGATGCTTCGATGCCTGCTTAAAATATTCTGTGGTGCTTTCCTGTACTCTTGTTTTCAGCATGCTCTTCCTACCAATAGGGGCATTGTTCGCACTTAGTAAAGTTGAACAGTCTTATATCTGAACTGAGTAGCTTATTTGGTACAATTGAAAGCTTAGAGCTTGTTGTTTGGTTTTATTCATTTATCACTGTCTTTTCTTCATGATAACATTTACCTGTATCAAATTCATCGCGTGCTATGTTTAAACTTTTATGTAGAAGTCCTGCTGAAAGTGATGTTTTCACTTTTACCGGGTTAGAACCAAATAACACTTTGTTGTATCTTTTTACAAGGTCGAGTCGAGTCATATCTAAGGCAAAGATATCATGCTTTATCATTTCAATGAAGTTTCTGAATTTGAGTGTATTTTAATTATATTCATTGGGAATAAGTGAACCATGTTCCTGCAGAGTTGTTCTAGATCGCTTTTGTTCCTCTGATTGGCTAAGTAGCCTAAACATTCCTTACTACAGAAGTAGTATGTTGCTAATCTGGCTATTGATGTATGCATATAATATTCTATGGTGCATTCTTGTACTGTTCCTTTCAGGATATCAAGTTTCCTAACAATACTACTTGACTTGTATATACTTTTTTTAGGAAACAGAAGGGACCTTCCTCCCTACTGAAATTTATTAGCAAAAGTTTAACAAAGTTACAAGGCAGGAGGGAGAGGGGGAGGAAATTAAGAAACAAAGAAGGTGATAAGAACACTAAAATTACAACAGAAAAGAGATGAGCTAGGCTAGATTGGCAATCCATTGGTTAATCCTGGGGGAGTAACATCTCTTGTCTCTCAGAAGCAAAAGCTGGAGCTCCATTCTGAAATTATCCTTTGAATTCTGCAGGCTTGGTCCTATCTGACGAAAAATCACATCATTTCTTGCCATCCAAATTGTCCAGCACATAAGGATGATCACTTCCATGAAAAAAGGAACCTGAAGCTGGTCTTTGAAACTCAACAGATTCTGGAAGGGCTCAAGACTTGGGTCTACCTGAATGTTTAGTTTATCCATGCCCAGCATTGAGTTGCCAGGGGACATTCAAGAAACAAATGAGTAGAAGATTCTTCTGCAGGGCCATTGCACAATGGGCAATTGTAATCTTGCAGCGCCATGTTTTTCCTTCTCGGTAGTTCCCTAGTGCTTAGCCTATCCTTTATGAGCAGCCAAAAAAATACTTTATGTTTGTTCTGACAAGAACAGCTCCAAAGCCATTTGTAAACAGGATGCAGAGTTAGATGTCCACTCATATGCTTGTAGGCTTTCCTAACTGAGAATTGGTTTGAGTTCCAGATGTAAACCCATCTATCTGAAGAGTCATTCATTTGAATGTCCTGCAGCTCTGTCTGAAGTAGAAGCATCCGAGAATGAGCCTGTTGAGATAGTGGTAAGCAGAGGTGGAACCAGCGATTTTGATTAAGGGGGGCCAGACAAATGTGATCATATTTTTTTAGTGTGATAAAATATACATAATTATATGTTTCAACAAATTTTGAAAAAAATCTACACTATTTCTAACCAAAATCATCATATTTTAATAAAAAATAGGTGAAATTAATATTTTTTGTGCTATAAATACAAATATTTATATAGGTATTTAAATAAATCTACTGTGCTTGCCCCCCTGGTTCCGCCTCGGTAAGTTGAACCATCTGATATTTGAAACGATTAATTCAATTTGCACACTTGGAACCTTAAAGCTTAGTTGTTTTTTTTTCAGCATGCCCTGTGCAAGATAATATATATATCTTTGTTGATCTTTTTACTAGATGATAAATATGAATGGCCTCCACATCTTTACACTCATGGAATAGTATTACTGTCATTACACTTCTGTTTAAGAGTCGGCTGCAAGTGATGTATTCACTATTACCGTTTTAAGAACTTAAAAACTAAATATTGCTGTGTGCTATCTTACAAGGCCAGATATTACATACATCTAAGTAGTCATACTCATATGTCTGAACTCTGAAGTTTTTCACTGACTCTTTGAGCATGTACTTCATCGGGAAAATTGGCACAAGTTGGAAAGTTCCCTCCAGAGTTGTTACAATTTCATTTTGGTTGATTTATTAAGTAATGTAAACATGCAAGGTGCTTATCATTGTTCTGAGTAGTTTACTCCTAAGTTACAAAACGTTGACGTCCCGGGGTCCATGAAAACCCCTGTCAACACTCCAGTTTCAAAGGCTGGAACAAACTTTTTGAGAACAAATTAAAATCAGGGCGACTTCTCTACTACCCCTGGTCGAGATTTTTCCCCTTGTTCTTGGCGTTAGATTTGGATCCTCTTCCCTTATTTCTGGCACTGTAATAAAACATATTAATTTGAGTTTACTACTATATATACTATTGTGTATTGTACATAATAAAAATAAGAGTAAAGTCCACTAACGGTCCTCGAACTTGTTTCGTTGTGTCATCCCGGTCTCTAAACTCGCAAATTGAACGTTTAGGTCTTCAAACTTGTTCATCTGTGTCATCTCGGTCCCTAAACTCACAAGTCACTCTTTTAGGTCCTCAAACTTGTTCGGCCGTGTTATCCCGGTCCTCAAACATGCAAATTACCCATTTACATGCTCAAACTTATTCAGTTGTGTCATCTCGATTCCTAAATGCTATAAACTTGTAAATTCACATATATTTATAGAACTGTCCAAAAATTGTAAATCTAATTTTGTTAGACTCCTGGTAATATGTACTTTAAATTAGAATTAAAGAAATATCTTGTACTTTCTGTTTTTAACTCTACAATTAAACAACTAAATATGCACATATATAAAATGTATATGCCTATTTAGTTATTTAATTATAGAGTTAAAATAGAAAGTACAGGATGATTTCTTAGTCCAACTTAAAGTACACATGTTACCAAGAGTCTAACAAAATTGGATTTATAATTTTTAAATAGTTCTATAAATATATATTGAATTTACAAGTTTACAACATTTACTATATTTAGAGACCGAGATGACATATTTGAGGACTTAAACGGGTGATTTGCATGTTTAAGGATTGGGATGACACAGACGAACAAATTTGATAACATGAACGAGCGACTTAATAGTTTAGAGACTGAGATAACATAAATGAACAAGTTTGAGGATCTAAACGGTTGATTTGCAAGTTTAGAGAACGGAATCACATAGGCAAATAAGGGTTTGTTTGGTTTCTCCTTGCTAAACTTTAGTAGCTAAACCATGGACTAAACTTTAGCTATTGGGTGTTTGGTTTGGGTGACTAAAAGAGGTCTTTTAGTCCCTTTTAGTCCTGTGTTTGGATAAATGAGACTAAAAGGTGAGGTTTAGCTCCATTTAGTCTAGTAGATGGCAATGGAGAATTCCTCGTCGGGGAACGCCTCCCCATCCCCGTCCCCGCGGGGCAAAAAAATCCCCGTCCCCGTCCCCGTCAAACCTCGCGGGGAGGTTTCCTCCCCGTCCCCGTCCTGCTCGGGGATTCCATACCCGACGGGGACCCCGGCCCCGAGGAAGCCAGAGCGTGCAACGTACTCAACTCAAACTCAAGTCATCCACAACAAAAAGAAATCAAATATGGCTCCCATGAATCGATCCACAAACGAAGAAATCAAAGGAAATCAAATAAGAAGGCTCCCATGAATCAATCCACAAACAAAGAGAAGGGAGACGATGTACATCCGCTGAGCATCTGCCGGCGGCGGCGCTCCTGCTAGATTTGGCAGCGGCGGCGCACCTGCTAGATCTGTCGGTGGTGGTGCTCTCCTGCTGGATCTACTGAGCATCGGATGGACGGAGCTGCGGCAGCAGGCGCTGCGGACTTCCCGGCTTGCTGCGGGCCTGTGGCAAACCGGCGAAGCTGCAGAAGAAACATGAAGGGCGAAAGGAGGCGGTCGAACGAGGAGTGGAGGGCGGCGCGTCCGTGCGTCGCGCTGAAAGACTAGCGTGTGCGGTGCTGATTGGGAATCGGGTGGGGGACTAGGGGTCGGGTGAAGGGCCATGGGTGGATAAGATTTGGATGGACGGATGGATGGAGTACTTATTTCAGATGGATGAAGAGCTAACTAAACATGGCTCTGCGGGGAGTGGGTACGGGGATAGCTCTCCCCCGTCCGCGGCCCCGTCAGACCTAACGGAGATGGTTTTGGCCTCATTTAATTTTTCGTGGGGATCAATTTGGCTCCGTCCCCAGAGAAATTTCACGCGGAAAAATCAGGATCGGGGGCGTTGCCGTCCTTTACCCGTATAAAATAATAATAAAGCCATATTTTCTTCGGCTGCCGCTCAGATCTGGCCGAGATATTCCCTGCCCCTCCAGTTTGAAAGACGATCGCTATCCCCACTGATCCGTCAGCCATGAGCCGATCCTTAATCCTTGCCCGTCCGCCTATGCACCCCGACGATCTGGACCCGCCTCCGGCTTCCATCCTCCTGGACCGGCGCGGCTACATCGACGACCGCACCCACGCCACCACCGCCGAAGGCGTCACAAGCGGCGGCAAGCGCATCAGGGTAACCTTCTGGACGGTCCACCCGCCGCGCTGCTCCGGCTTCACGGTCTACAGCCCTGATTTAGAGAACTCCACCGCGTTCGGCGGCATCCCCATGCTCCTCAGCACGGAGGACGACCTCGCCCTGCTTCGCGTCCCGATCTGCCCTCTGGGCCGCGACGGTGTCGCGTGGAACAACGACCACTTCGTCTATCAGGCCGGCGACGAGAGCAAGCCTCCATCGCTGGATTTGATCCCCAAGGCTCCCAGCCGATTCTTCTTCGACGATAAAGCTGGCCTCCTGCGCTGCCGTGCTCGCGACATGTATTTCATTGCTCTACTCTGCTGGGGATTCCGCGTGGGACACTACGAACTGCACCTCTACAACTCCAAGACGGAGACATGGAGCACCAAGCTGATGTACCTTGCTTCGTTAGAACAGAAATTGCTCTACACCTACTCCAGCAAGGTGATCAATCTTGGAGGGGAGCTTGGGTCCATGGGCTGGGTTGACCTCTGGCGAGACATCCTCATATGCGACGTCCTCAATGGCAGCCCCCAGCTTCGCTACATCCCACTGCCGTCTCCATTGGTACCCAGGCCACTCAACAGTCCTCCATTGTATTTTCGGGACATCGTTTTTGTTGAAGGCTACATCAAGTACTTCGAGATGTGTTTACACGTCCGACCTGAAGGCTGGAAGGCAGCCACATGGGAAAGGAAGGATTCTTGGAATGAGTGGAGGAAGGACTGTGTGATCCAAGTTTCCAAGGACCCAGCACATACCAACCCTGATGATCAGCAGGAGGCTGAAACCAAAGAGCAGCCAACCTTGAAGGGATTCTACTAAGGTTATATATCCAGCCCTGAGCTTGCACGATGGTGATGTTGTTTACATCAAGGACAGACACAACCTCGATGACACAAATGTAACACTGGTTGCTGTTGATATGAGGAAACAGACTCTAAAGGGTGTGGCTGGTTATTACTCTCCGAGGCCGCTGGGTTACAGTTCCGTCTACTTTGGAAGTGGGATCTCCAAACATCTGCGCAGGACGTCCACCAGAGGGAATGCTGCTACTGAAACAAGTAAGCATGAAACTCTGCAATTTGGCAATCAAGGAGTTCCAAGGAAGAATGTGCAGTCTCAAATGAGTTCTAAAAAAGTTGATGGAACACACTGCAAGTGTAGAGGAAGACGTGGCCGTTGTAAGCAAGCTGACAAGCTAGAAGTTCCTGGGAAGAATGATATCAGCTGAGTTCCAAAGCTGATGGAACAAGCTACAAGTTTAGAGAAAGACATGGCCGTTGTAAGCAGGGGAAGTAAGGTGTGCAAAAATTTCTGGCGGTTGATTGCTTAGGTGTACCGCGTACGAACAAATCTAGTGGTGACTAGTTCTGTGTGTGGTCTAGAGGCGTGTTATGGTAATGCACCCGAAATCAGAAGCTAGACGCTGTCTGTATTCTGTTTCTTCTTCCTCGTACCAACGTTGTCTTCTGTTTGCTCTATTGGAAGTCGACAACTATGCCAACTCTCTCATAATAAAGCCATATATATATATATATATATATATATATATATATATATATATATATATATATATATATATATATATATATATATATATATATATATATATATATATATATATATATATATATAGAACTATTAGGCTGTAGCTGGCTACGAAATAAAATTATTTTGTAGCCAGGCCGTCCGACCGAGGGAGCTGTTCCTGAACCAAAATATGCGACTCTATCAGGCACGGATCTGGCCGGTCCCATAATAATCCAAAAAATCACCATTGATTTCTCCGGTCCCTACGGTCCAATAATCACATTGATTTCTCCCTGTACACCTCGCCCGCATGACCGCGTAAGCCCCAATCCCACCGAGCACATCGCGGCGGCGCCTCCTCCACTTTCCCTGCACGGTGGCGGCTCCACCCCGGCGAGGCAGCGGTTCCTCCACCTTCCTGGCGCCGACGGCGGCCGGCCCTCCACCTCCCCGCGCAGATCCGCGACCCCACGTTCGCGGCGGCAAGGCCAACCGGCTGGCACGGCGGCCCCTGGCCGCGCGCGGCTTCTCATCCCCAACCAGTGGCGGATGGCGCTTGAGGCCACGGCGTGGCTCGGCCTGCGCACCATGGCAGCTCCTTCCCCGGTGACCGTAGCGCGTCCCTTCTCTCTGGTGTCGGCGTCCACTCCTTCCCTGACAGTCGACGACAGCGCGGCGTGGCCTGGCCCGTTCCCCGACCGGCGACGCGCGGCTTCCCCTCGTGGTCCGGCGGCCGTCCTACTCGCCCCTTGAAGATGGTCCTCACGGCGGCTGCGGCGAGCCGAGTGCATGGCCCCCAAGGCCACGCTCGTTCATCAGGAGGCAGCGGCCCTGCACCCGTCGCATCTCCGACGGTGAGAGTATCTCGAGGTGCGTTAGAGATAAATCCCTGCCTTGTTTTTTCTTCCTAGAGATTTACTGAATTCAAGGTGCACCATCCATCCTTTCTCAGCGTTCGTGTGTTCCAGAGACAAGACAGCGGAGGCATCGATCCATCTAGGCAGATTCGCCCTCACGTTAGCAGAATAGCAGGTGCAGAAATTGCTAGTACTTATTCGACCTTAAGGCCATCAATTAGGATTAGGATTTGATTTGATTATTTCTTACTTTATCTAATTTTTTAGTGTTCTTCAGTTGGTGTGGTTAGCCGAAAGGAATACTTTTTTATTGCCATGGACTAGTTGTATGGATTATGCTATATTGATTTAGAATTTTTTTTATAGTAAATTTTGGTTCATATTCAGATTCAGGAAAGGTTCTGTCAGTATGCATGGTTTTAGCAATTTTGTTAATAGTGCCAGAACCAATACTCTATATGATACCCTGTTTTAGATCCAGCACAATACATGCTCCTTTGCATGCTACTTAATTATTGTAACTTTGTCGTAAATCAGAGAGGAATTTACGATATTTTTTTTTGCCTGAATTAGAGTCACGAGTTTAGGAAGACCATGGATTTCTAATGGCAATTTTACCATATAAGTTAGTTAACAGGCTACCTGAATCAGTGTATATTATTTTGCCGTCACGAGAACTCTTCAGTAGCTACATACTTCAGTTATATTTAGAGTTTGGCACCCTTTTTTCTCTTAATCCAGCCCCAGGTTGACAACATCACACCCCGGATGCTACAAATGACCTGACAGAGGGCATACTCTCCCAGAGTTTTGCCATAACTCATGATGCCAAAAATCTGTTAAATACTGGTTGTGACATTGTTGTGATGAAGCTATCAGACAGAGACGTAGTTTTCTGCAGAAATGATTTCTTGTTTCGATGACTTTATCATGTAAATGTAAATATGTCAGATATCAGCTTATTCCTTGCTTACTGATTTGGCAGTATAATTTATTTCTTGTTGAGTGCAGAGTAAAACCAGTATAATTTATTTTTCTCTTGGTGAGCATTTTCAGTTCATCGGAGTAGCCCCTCTAGGCACCGGTGATATGGTTGCCACATCAACGTCAGCAGCAAAATGGTGAGCAAAGGGCTTCCAACCAGTGATACAACAAGAGGTCACTGTCTCTGGAGCTCACTGCTTGGACAGAAAAGCTATGCTAAATTCCATTGTGGTAACTTGAGGATGCCATTGTAGTAAATTGGATATGCCACTGTGGTAACTCGTGTCGTGGCGGCTGCGGTGGCCTCCCCAAGGCAATGAGTGTTCTATACCATATTCCATGGCTTGCTTACTACTTGTGTTAGGAAAAAGATACATAGCATATCTTTTTACAGTAACTTCATCATGACATTGTGCTAAAATTATGGTAAATGCATACCATTTGTCTAGTGTATTCTACACAACATTATCGTAAATATATCTTTGCATCCATACAAATCATTGCTGTTATAGTCATTTTGCTTGTAGGAATGACATGTGTCACTGTTCAATGGTTAGTTTCATTCTGTTAATTGGAAGATGCAAGCTAGTTCGGTCATTCTAATTGTGTGTCATTACTAATGCAGAAAAAGGTACCTCAGGTTTGGTCAAAGCTGCTCTTCTGAATGCATTACAAACCACTGAGAAGAAGATCAAGAAGTTGTGGTCTATGCTGAACCTGCGCCACACACAGCTCGAACTAACTTACCTGATGATGATCTGTGTTAAAACTTAAAACTACATAGAAGCCTACTCTTCTTTTCCTGTACTTATGTTTGTGTTTAAATTTGATTGGGTTGGCAAATGTATTAGTGTGTTATGTTCCAAAAAATATGTGCTTCATCTCCTTGTTGAAGATGGCTCTAATCTTTTCATTTTTTTAAAAAATGTGACTTGGTAAATGAATGCTGGCCAATGCTGAAATTTTTTGTCTTCCTCGGCTTCGGGAGCGGAGGGTTCGTGCGTAGCTTAAACTGATGTTATAGTAAATTAAATTTGATCATAGTTCATAATTCTCGTAAATACTTGTAGTACAAAGTTCTCATAAATATTCTCTGTGCAAGTTCTCGTAAATTTCATTGTACGAGATATTCATAGTATAAAATTCACGTAAACATTTACAGTATAAAATTCTCGTAAACATTTACCATACAAAATTCTCGTAAATATTTACGGATTAAAATTCTCGTACATATTTACCGTATAAAACTCTCGTGCTAATGTGCTAATTATCGTAACAGCCTACAACATTTGCCTGCTAATTATAGTAACTAGAATATTTTTTTACTATTCTACATACTCTGTAGATCCTTGCATGTGCATGAATGTGTTCTCGTAATCCTTGTTAGTTTTTCATGCATAGAGTTACCAAAATTAACGTCAGAAAACCAAGGAGATAAAGTAGTAGCTCGACATCCTAATTACCATACTAGCACGTGCATGAAGTTACGAGATGTACCCCAGTGTGCAGCACGGAGGCTAGCACCGACGATTAATTTTTTCAATTACCATAATTATTAAACCATGCAATAAATTCCGGCAAGCTCGCTCCATTTACTGCACATGGAATCAGCATCACGCAATTACGGGAAGCCACCCGTGCACGATGTGAAACTGGGTGCGAGGCCGGTGCGGTGGGACGACCTGGCTACAGAATAAAGTATTCTGTAGCTAGCTACAGAGTATACTCTCCCTAGCTACACAGATCATCATCAGGTAAGTTAGTTCAAGCTGTGTGTGGCGCAGGTTCAGCATAGACCACAACTTCTTGATCTTCTTCTCAGTGGTTTGTAATGCATTCAGAAGAGCAGCTTTGACCAAACCTGAGGTACCTTTTTCTGCATTAGTAATGACACACAATTAGAATGACCGAACTAGCTTGCATCTTCCAATTAACAGAATGAAACTAACCATTGAACAGTGACACATGTCATTCCTACAAGCAAAATGACTATAACAGCAATGATTTGTATGGATGCAAAGATATATTTACGATAATGTTGTGTAGAATACACTAGACAAATGGTATGCATTTACCATAATTTTAGCACAATGTCATGATGAAGTTACTGTAAAAAGATATGCTATGTATCTTTTTCCTAACACAAGTAGTAAGCAAGCCATGGAATATGGTATAGAACACTCATTGCCTTGGGGAGGCCACCGCAGCCGCCACAACACGAGTTACCACAGTGGCATATCCAATTTACTACAATGGCATCCTCAAGTTACCACAATGGAATTTAGCATAGCTTTTCTGTCCAAGCAGTGAGCTCCAGAGACAGTGACCTCTTGTTGTATCACTGGTTGGAAGCCCTTTGCTCACCATTTTGCTGCTGACGTTGATGTGGCAACCATATCACCGGTGCCTAGAGGGGCTACTCCGATGAACTGAAAATGCTCACCAAGAGAAAAATAAATTATACTGGTTTTACTCTGCACTCAACAAGAAATAAATTATACTGCCAAATCAGTAAGCAAGGAATAAGCTGATATCTGACATATTTACATTTACATGATAAAGTCATCGAAACAAGAAATCATTTCTGCAGAAAACTACGTCTCTGTCTGATAGCTTCATCACAACAATGTCACAACCAGTATTTAACAGATTTTTGGCATCATGAGTTATGGCAAAACTCTGGGAGAGTATGCCCTCTGTCAGGTCATTTGTAGCATCCGGGGTGTGATGTTGTCAACCTGGGGCTAGATTAAGAGAAAAAAGGGTGCCAAACTCTAAATATAACTGAAGTATGTAGCTACTGAAGAGTTCTCGTGACGGCAAAATAATATACACTGATTCAGGTAGCCTGTTAACTAACTTATATGGTAAAATTGCCATTAGAAATCCATGGTCTTCCTAAACTCGTGACTCTAATTCAGGCAAAAAAAAATATCGTAAATTCCTCTCTGATTTACGACAAAGTTACAATAATTAAGTAGCATGCAAAGGAGCATGTATTGTGCTGGATCTAAAACAGGGTATCATATAGAGTATTGGTTCTGGCACTATTAACAAAATTGCTAAAACCATGCATACTGACAGAACCTTTCCTGAATCTGAATATGAACCAAAATTTACTATAAAAAAAATTCTAAATCAATATAGCATAATCCATACAACTAGTCCATGGCAATAAAAAAGTATTCCTTTCGGCTAACCACACCAACTGAAGAACACTAAAAAATTAGATAAAGTAAGAAATAATCAAATCAAATCCTAATCCTAATTGATGGCCTTAAGGTCGAATAAGTACTAGCAATTTCTGCACTTGCTATTCTGCTAACGTGAGGGCGAATCTGCCTAGATGGATCGATGCCTCCGCTGTCTTGTCTCTGGAACACACGAACGCTGAGAAAGGATGGATGGTGCACCTTGAATTCAGTAAATCTCTAGGAAGAAAAAACAAGGCAGGGATTTATCTCTAACGCACCTCGAGATACTCTCACCGTCGGAGATGCGACGGGTGCAGGGCCGCTGCCTCCTGATGAACGAGCGTGGCCTTGGGGGCCATGCACTCGGCTCGCCGCAGCCGCCGTGAGGACCATCTTCAAGGGGCGAGTAGGACGGCCGCCGGACCACGAGGGGAAGCCGCGCGTCGCCGGTCGGGGAACGGGCTAGGCCACGCCGCGCTGTCGTCAACTGTCAGGGAAGGAGTGGACGCCGACACCAGAGAGAAGGGACGCGCTACGGTCACCGGGGAAGGAGCTGCCATGGTGCGCAGGGCGAGCCACGCCGTGGCCTCAAGCGCCATCCGCCACTGGTTGGGGATGAGAAGCCGCGCGCGGCCAGGGGCCGCCGTGCCAGCCGGTTGGCCTTGCCGCCGCGAACGTGGGGTCGCAGATCTGCGCGGGGAGGTGGAGGGCCGGCCGCCGTCGGCGCCAGGAAGGTGGAGGAGCCGCTGCCTCGCCGGGGTGGAGCCGCCACCGTGCAGGGAAAGTGGAGGAGGCGCCGCCGCGATGTGCTCGGTGGGATTGGGGCTTACGCGGTCATGCGGGTGAGGTGTACAGGGAGAAATCAATGTGATTATTGGACCGTAGGGACAGGAGAAATCAATGGTGATTTTTTGGATTATTATGGGACCGGCCAGATCCGTGCCTGATAGAGTCGCATATTTTGGTTCAGGAACAGCTCCCTCGGTCGGACGGCCTGGCTATAAAATAATTTTATTTCGTAGCCAGCTACAGCCTAATAGTTCTATATATATATATATATATATATATATATATATATATATATATATATATATATATATATATATATATATATATATATATATATATATATATATATATATATATATATATATATATATATATATATGGAAATTATTTCCTACTCCCAGGAGTAGTTACTCCCATGTTTATATCTCTAGATTTATATACACCCTATATCACACTCCAAGGGTGTGGTGTTTTCCCATCTCTCTGTCTTTCTACATTTAATACGTTATCATTTGACATACAGTAGTTGATCTGAATCTGATTGTGAACATTTGTTCTATGTTTTAAATTCAGCCATCCTTAGTTTCAGTTTGATCACTGGGATTGTTTTGCTTGTGGATTGGGCAGTTGGTGGTGGAGTGGAGATGATAGAGCTGAAATGTTGAACAATACATGAGATGACTCTCCTGTTGTATCAGGTAAAGTTCTGTGTTGGTTGAAAAGGTGATGTAATTTTTTGTTTTGCGATGTGCACATGTTTTGCCCACCAGCATCTTAAGCGACATCACCTACTTAGTTATTTTCTCAATATTTTCTGAAGTGGTTAACAAGCTGCATTGCATTGGGATGTAAATTGTGAGAGTTTACACAACATGTAATATGTGTACAGCCAAATGACAACCTAATTAAGTACCTTGTGATTTGTCATTATGTAAATGACCCGCTGTTTTTTTCCTATTTAACTTATGTTAACTATACTTGACAATTTGTTCAGATGCTTAACCTTTCTTTTTTTTACATGCCCATTTTTCCTGTAACGTCGATAACTTGTTTGTTTTATATTATCGACTTGTTTGTTTTATATTCCTTTCCTTTTCCTCAAGTACTACAATGTAGGTACAGGCAGTCTGGTACAGAACCACTAGAGCACTATGATTTGATTTCGTGCTTGTAATTTACTGTCGCGACATGGACAAGCAGTATCTAGTATGTCTTGAGCTGTTGGCCACTTGGCCATAACTTTCTACATGTCAATCTAGCTACTTCAATTTCCATTGCCATGATATACAGGCGATCAGTGCTCATGTGTTTAGCAATAAAAAAAGATCCTGGTCCTGTTTGCATAACACATCTATCATGTGACTATGTGAGTGGTGAGTTTAATTAATTTCAACCTTGATATTTCGTTAATCTTGCTTGCAGGTTGCTAAATGAGCTTGCTGGGAATGGAAATTAGCAATTAATCTTGGCTGCCCTTGCTATGGCTGCTGCTGCAAAGCTGTGGCTGTATTTTGGTCTCTGCAGTTACTGTAGCAACAGAGCAGCCAGACTGTTTTAATATGAAGTTCTCGGCGGGTCTGTACAAGCCAGGTTTGAAGCAGAGGTAATCTTGGAGGGAACTAGGGTCCACGTCAAGAGGCACGGGCCATCCGCCACAACAACTGCTGCAGATAATGGAGTGACATCAAGATCCGTGACATGTTAGAGGGTGATGAGAAAGCTACTGAAGGAAGTTCCAGAAACAGATGTCTTTGCTGCTATGTGTTTGTATCTGATGAAACTTGGTAGTTCTCAGATGGTTTACTTTTGTTGGTGTCTGTTGTTGGTGGATGTGGTCTGTTAATAAACTTGTTAATTGGTTGGGCATGTTAGCTCTAGTTGCCGAAATCATGTAATTATTACTATAGACTTGTCGCTTAGTCATTTCATTTTCGTTTTGGGGTCTTATTCTGAACTTCTCGCAACTGTTTCTTGCTGATTCTTGCACCAGTTCCTTTACACAAAATAAGGAAAATAAAGCTCGTGGTTACGGAAAAGAGGTTAAAAAAAAGAAAATAAAGTTGGAAGGATTCAAATCACCATCAAGTTTTACTATCTAATGGATGAATTTGGTTGATCAAAACCACCCCCTCGCTGTGAGAACAAGCCACACCATAGAAGAGAATATCCTCTCTCTCTCTCGGCTGTTTAGCTAGGCTCCTTCCGGCTTCGACTCCGTCCTATAGTAGTGGAGAAGGGAGCTAGATCAGGAGCCCAAAATATTGGCTTTGGCTCCCTAGTTCATCTAGAAAAGAGAAAGAAAAATAGTTCTGATAAGCAACGTAGGAGATGGAGGAGCAATTGAGAGCCCTTCCAAATGGGACCTTAACCCTAAAAGGGGAAGAATCAAGCCACAGCATAGGAGAGATGGTTGGCTCCCTGCTTTTACTATTTTCCAAGCTGCAAAATATTGCAAACAACTCCCATTATTACAGCCTATGCACAATGTATTAGCTAAAACGGTACACAAATGGTGAAATTAGGAGCAGCAACATCACAGCACACCTATATCAAAATATTAAAATGAAGCAAATGCCGCAATAACATGATTGATGAATTCAACAAGGCCACATTGTTTCTTAAAAATGACTCGTATATGACGAAATCTTAAAGTGGAACTTAAGTGTTCGGTCCATGATCACTTTCGATAGGAAGAACGCGAACTGAAAAGGTGAATTAATTAAACAAGCTACTATCACTGAACTTTATTTCTCCAGAAGAAACAGAACAGCATCAGCACTGCGAGATGATCGATTTGCCTATATCCCATTTATTTGCCAGGCCATACGAAGATCACTGGTTCCCGACCGGTGCTGGCAATTTGCCACTGGCTAGCTTCAGCTGAAAATAAAGATACCAAAAATCATTAAGCTTATAACCATGTTATAGATCTTTTTTTAAAGAGATAACCATGCTGTAGATCAGCAATCACACTTGCATGAGCAAACGAACTCAATGAAATAACTTTACTCCAACGTCGGCTTTACAATATTTGTCCGGTCCACATATTTAAGAGGCACAAAAGGCTAAGTAATTTTTTGTGCCTCCTAAGTAGGGATGAAAATGGATCGGATACGAACGGATATCATCGATATTACATTTATTTTCATATTTCTGGTCGAATTCAGATTCGAATACGGATAGTGTCAGCCATGCCGGATATGATACGATTCAATGTCGACATCACAAATATGTGCTTTGAGTATTCGGATACGGATACGGTATCAGATGTTGAATATCCGGACTTAGATATAGACAGATGTGAACCCTTCTAAAAGAATTCGGTCTCGAATATGGTCGGAAAATATCCGTATCACTACTGGAAATGGCCGATTTGCCTAGTGCCAGGGGCACTCGGCAAAGACTAGTTTACACTCGGCAAAGCCTTTGCCGAGTGCCACACTCGATAAAGCGCACTCGACAAAAAAATTGTCGGCAAAGGACGCTTTGCCGAGTGTCATTTATCGGGCACTCGGTAAAGATTTTGCCGAGTGCCGGTTTGACACTCGGCAAAGAAAAGTCGCCGTGACGGCGACGGAGGCAGAACGGTAGGTTTGCCGAGTGCCATGGGCTTGGCACTCAGCAAACTCGCCCACTTTGCCGAGTGCCAAGGGCTTGGCACTTGGCAATCTCGCCCACTTTGCCGAGTGCCAGGGTCTTAGCACTCGGCAAAGCTATGAACTTTGCCGAGTGTTATGGCCATGACACTCGGCAAACCCTATTCCCAGGTGCCCAGTTTTGGTCACTTTGCCAAGTGTCTTGGTCATGACACTCGGTAAAGTGACCAAAAATAGCCTTTTTTATTGGTTTTTACATTCCATCTAAACAAACATTATATATATATCATCTTTCACAAACATCCCATATATATCACAAACACCACATATATTCACATATATATCACAAACATCACATATCTCACAAGTCCATCACAAGTCCAACCACAAGTGCATCACAGTTGTCCAAAATAAACCACAAGTGCATAAGAACCAACCATAAGTAAATCATGGCGACTGTCCGGGTTGATGAGGCCCAACATACGATCCCAACGACCCTTCGAGGTGACGAGGCACGCTATTCGATGCCGCCGATTGATTCTGCACAAAGGATAAGAGATTGCATGTGTGAGAGACAAGATAAATATATACCATCAATGTTGCTTGAGTAGTTGCATGTGTGAGACAAGATAAATATATACCATCAATGTTGCACTAGGTTTCAAGTAGTGTTGTGGTTTGACCGTAAGCATGAACATACAAACTAAAACATTCATACTCACAGGAGTAGTTGCATGAGGAGGCGGAGGTGGAGCGAATAGCGTAGGTGGCAGAGCTACACCCGTAGCGACCCCAAGACTTTGCATGTACTGAAGAATCTCCGCCATCCTCCGCTGCTCGGCCTCCCGCTCGACCGCCATAGCCTCCATCCTCTGTCGATCGGCCTGCATCATTGCCTGCATCTCCTCCCATATCCTCCTCTCTTCTTACAGCTGGGCCTATAATATTTCACCCCAATGTTACAATAATGCAAAGCTAAGGTATATAAAAATCAATGAACGATGAATAAAACAGGAATAACCTGGAGTGCGTCGACCCGATGTTGTGCAGTGTCCGGCCGTGGGCATATGGCCGGGCTTGTGCTCGTGCTCCTTGCTCGGATCTAGGAGAGAGTGGGAGTAGCGGTCGTGTCGATTGCGCCATCGCCAAGCCAGTACCACCCATGCTTCTTGCCTCCTCCCACCCTCATGACAACTTCTCCATCATGGTCCTCGGTGCTCGGATCGTACTCTGGCCCATGGACTGTCCTTGCCATCTCAGTGTACTGACTGAGGTGGCTGTGGATGGTCACGTTGTTGTACGCCTCAGGAGGGTCCTCCGGGTTGTAGTCGACGTCAGACGTCGCCTTGCCCTTGTGGGCCAAAGCCCATGCCTTGAAGTTAGAGCAAGGCCGGCCACCATGTGACGACGACTGCGAGAAAAATAGCAAGATGGTTAGAAATCATGCAGAATTGAGCTTTAGAATAAATAAATGAATTCACGTACCCATGTTTGTGCGTATCCACTGAGGCTGCGGCTGCCTTGATGGTGTGGTACACTTGGCATCATCAAACACCGCTCCCGGCAAACGGTGTGCATCTCCAGCCACTCGAGGGCGCACCACTTGTCCACCATCATCTCCTAGAACTGGGGATGCGCGGCGCACCAGCACGGAATCACCTACACGTCATCAAGTATGACATATAAGAAGATCAAATTAAGACTACCTAAGCTCGGAAGAAATCAATATTAATGTTCGACTATATTTACCTCCAGGTACTGCTCCTTGGTCAGCGTCATCTTTCTTGTGTTAGCTTTGGTGACCTTCGTTCCAAGGAACACTGCGTTGTATGTTATGATGGCCTGGACGTGCGCCTCATAATGTAGGTCCTTCATGAGTTTTTTACATTCTTTGGTAGCCACCAAAGCCGCCCTGTCCTCAAATCCCGCCTGACATCTGAAGAAATCCTGCATATAGACGCGATGTATCCATTCAATATTTCAAGAATGTCCAATGAATGCGATGTATTGAGCAATGTAATGCGAGGAAGACTTACCCATAGCTTGGCCTTCACCTGCTCCGTCTTGTTGGGGAATTGCCTGCCAACAAGGTCTCTAGCATCGTCGGCGACGGCGTAGTGGTCAAACATGTAGGCCGACTCCGTCTTCTGGGCGAACTCAACCAGGGCAGGGAAGTGTTCCTTGCACAGAAGACCCAGGATGCCATTGACACTACGTGTGTGACAACGTGCAGACTCTACAATCATCCAACTCCTACCCAAGTGATTAAGAAAAAATATTAGTTTCTATTGTGATTTTCAACATATCATATGAAGTAGTGATAACATCTTAAGTTACTTACTTTTTCAAATTAGGTCGAATCAGCGGGCATCTGTGAGGAGGTATCGGTCGCTGAGGTGGGCTCACGGGACCTCGCAAGTAGACACTCGATGAACCAGAGGAAGCGGAACCTGCTGCTGCTGCCTCCTCCTCCTCGTCCTCATGCGCCACCTCGTCGTCCGTCTGCTGAACCTCCTCCTCCTCGTCCTCAGGCATCACCTGCTCGTCCTCCTCACACGGTGTGGCGGTAGGCGACGGCTCCCTCCTACAGCTGCTCCTCCTCCTCCTCTCTAACGGCTCCTCATCTGCAGCGGGCGCTGCAGGACGTGTTCTTTGGTAAATCGAGTTCACCCTCCTCTGACGATCGCCCACCGTCTTTGTTCAATCACCTGCAATTAAAAAGAATAAACAATGTTGTATTAGAAATAACATAATTACATTCTTGCAAAATAAACAAAATATAATTATAAAATAACATAGTATTACATGTATTAGAAATAATCTTCATGATCGGGATTAGTTGGATCATAAGTCTCATCATCACTATCAACCATGTTGAAATAATCAACACTATCCGAAGGAGCAATGTTGTTATCATTGTCATTGCCTAAACGTAATCGCTCAAGCATTTGTAAGTCCTTCACATTTTGCACCTCATCTCCAGCGTCCTCATCATCAACCCTTTCATTGTCTACTTCCATTTCAATCGCTTCGGTTAAGTCTATCTCAAACCTCCCTTCTAGCCTCTCTTCTTGAAAGAACTCTCCGTCATATGTGTTTGGGTTGAAGTTGTAATCTTCATCGTTTGGGACAGATAGTTTACCGTGTGGCGATACCTTGTGCACAATATCCCAACCCTTAAGATGCTCCTTGGTTTGGCACGCGTATGAGAGATAATAAACCTGCGTGGCCTGTTGGGCCACAATATAGACATCGTCTCCTGCTAAGACAGAATCATGTCGAATTTCGACTACCCCAAGACTAGCCCAAGTCCGTCTCGTTACTTTATGATCAAACTAATGACATTTGAATATGATAGGATTAAGAGGTTTGCAATCATGAAAGTTGAGTTCGTATATTTTTTTCAATTATTCCATAATACTCGACCCCATCTTAGCCGGGCGTAAAAACTCCGGTACTTGTGGTTCTTCGATTGGGCCGACTCTGCTCGTAGCTTGCTGTGTGAAAGCGATATCCATTCACGTCATAACCGGTAAATGAGCTGACCCTATAGGCACATCAGTTTGGCCCTGCAAGCTCGAGCAGGATAGATCGTTATATTATTCGCATGTACGAGCAACTTGGAATGTCAAACTAAGCACGAGCTAAATTGGACGGTAGCTTCTTTTTAAACCAAGAAATGAAATCGAGCCTCCCATTTCCCGCACCCTGTCTAAGAAGGGTATCAGATTCCTGCGGGGTAGGATCCCTTGATCGATGCCAGAATTAATGAAGATATTCTCTGTACCAAGGAGAAACAAGAGGGTTAGATGCAGAATAGTGACGACGTATTGAACAAGCTCGTTGAGAACTTACCCCACGTACGGCTCCACTTCGTCAAGGTTGGTCAACACATAGCGCCACTCTTTAGGTTTCAAGTTCTTGGTGGTCGATGCACTTGCGCTTCCGAGTTGCCCTAGGAAAAGGCTGAGGTTCGATTCATTTTCGCCAGCATTGTAACGAGGGGGTGGATTATGCACGTAGGAAGGTTCTCAGCGTAGTATGTTGTTGTGAAGTTTGACACCTCCTCTAGAATGAATGCCTCTGCAATAGAAGCCTCAATTTTGCCTCTATTTCTACATTTTTCCCGAAGAACCATTAGACATCTCTCGATTGGATAGCACCAATGGGGCTGCACGGGCCCCCCATTCGTGCCTCATACGGGAGGTGCAAAATCAAATGCTGCATCGAATTGAAGAAGCCGGGTTGAAAGATCTTCTCCAACTTACAGAGCAACACAGGTGCCACTTTTTTCAAGTCATCAATCACGGTCCGAGATAACTCCTTGGCACAAAGCTGGCGGAAGAAATAGCTCAACTCTGTCAGCACTAGCCAGACATGCTCAGGGACATAGCCTCAAACCATAGCCAGAAGAAGCCGCTCAATCTATATGTGGTAGTCATGACTCTTCATCCCTAAGACTCGCAGAGTAGATAAGTTCACTCCACTCCTCAGATTCACTGCATACCCATCAGGGAACATTAACGTCTGGATCCATTCAAGTACTTCCCTCCTTTGTTTCCTGGTCAAGACGAATTCGGCCTTAGGCCTTCTCCATGTCTTGCCGCCTCTAGGAGGCTGCATCTCTTGCTTTGGTCTATCGCATAACATTGCCAGGTCCACTCTAGCCTTAACATTGTCCTTGGACTTATCAGGAATGTCCATGATTATTGCCCATAGTGCCTCGGCGACATTCTTTTTAGTGTGCATTACATCGATGTTATGTGGTAGAAGAAGATCATCAAAATAGGGGAGCCTCATCAAGCCCGACTTATGAGTCCACATATGTTGCTCACCATATCCCACAAAACCACCTTCTACTTGATTGACCACGAGAGCATCTATCTGAGCATGAACCTCGGTAGCAATCATCATCTGCGGTGCAGGGTCTGTCACTACGACACCTTTTGTAAAGTTCTTGATGTCTTGTCTGAATGCATGGTCAAGAGGGAGGAATTGTCGATGTTTGTCTAACGATGAATACTTGCCACCCTTCTGTAACCAAATGAACCTCAGACCTTCCTTGCATACTGGGCATGGGAACTTCCTGTGAACACACCAGGCGTAGAATATCCCATACGTCAGAAAGTCATGCAGGGAATAGTGGTACCAAACACGCATTCTGAAGTTTGTCTTTTAGCTCGGTCGTATGTCCATACCCCTTTATCCCAAGCATGGACCAATTCATCAAACATAGGCTCCATGAACACACCCATATTATTCCCCAGGTGTCTAGGAATTATCAACAAGAATACATTCTGTCGTTAAAAGCATACGCCGGAGCGGAGATTGAGGGGGATAACGAACATGTGCCAACATGTGTATGGGTTAGCCATCATTACATAAGGATTGAACCCATCTATTGCCAGCGCAACATGTACATTACGAGCCTCTTCAGCTTTGTCATGATGAATGCCATCAAAATGAGTCCACACTTCACCATCAGATGGATGTACCAGCTTGTCAGTATCGCTTGCCCTTTTTGTGCCATGTCATCTGTTTCGTGGATTCCTCAGTCATGTATAGCCGTTGGATCCTCGGTATGAACGGAAGGTACCGTAGGATTTTCACGGGGATAGAAAGCTGCCTCTTCTGGCCATCACTAGAGTCTACCTCCAGGAACCTAGAGGATTCACACTTTGGATAATACTTTGCTTCCGCGTGTTCTTTCCTAAATAGGATGCACCCCTTCGGACAAACATGTATCTGCTCATACGACATCTTAAGTGCACGAAGGAGTTTCTATGACTCGTACATGCTCTTTGGCAGAATGTGACCCTCCAGAAGTAGGCTGCCAATGACGGCCAACATACCATCGTAGGCGTCTTGACTCAGGCTAAACTGGGACTTGAAAGCCATTACGCGTCCAATGGCATCCAGTTGAGAAACTGTTGCCTGGCTGTGAAGGGGTTTCTTTGCTGAGAACGCCTTTGCGGTTGCCTCCATCTCCTCCTCTGTACGTCCTTCAACGAATTGTGCTTCGTGAAAGTCATTAAACATGTCTCCTACCTTGGCATCACCATCATAATCCTCGACGTGTGATCTCACCACCTCCTCTCTCATACGATGGGCTTCACCATAGTGAACCCACCGGGTATAGTCCGACGTAAATTCATTCTTCAAAAGATGTTTACTCATGTTCTCCTTGTTTTGTCTTTTCCTGTTTGCACATTTGCTGCAAGGACACAAAGTTTGACTCGCTCCTTTAGCAGTCTCACCAAATGCTAGGTCTAAGAAAGAATTAGTCTTGTCCATCCATTCATCAGAGTATTGACTCTGACTTGAGCGGCCCGCGTACATCCACTCATGGTCATTCATCCTCTAACATATATATCAGTGAGTAATATAACCATCAATTGCATTTACACGATGTTCCTACTATCTAATAGGTGAGGATAGGTCATAATCCCATCCGAGGATGCGTAGATGAGGTTAGTTTTCATGCTCTACTCCTATCCGAGACAGAATTTTGGCAGCACCTCCCCGCTGCTCTCTAGATACACGTCCTGACAGGGAGAGTGTCTATCCGGTGAACAACAGGGAGATGATGCCAAAAATCTATCTTGGATCGGAGCAGACCATGAAAACTAACCCATATACTCATCTGCGGGCTGTCCAAAAAACGTGGACAATTCGAAATAGATACGGTTATAGATATGCAAAGATCTGCATATTTACAATCGTATATCTTTCGAACGGGAGACGCCTAACTAGGTTACGTGATCTACAACCATGATATGGAAAGAGGGGTTATACCTAGGGTGGCGGTGGAGTCAGGCTAGCGGGGCCGTGTCTGGTTGGTGTAGTGGCAAGGCGACACGGTGCAGGCAGACCCGCAGCGGCGAGGAAGACGATCGGGGTCACCGAGGTACTCCGGCTCGGCTCCGACGGACTCTTCTCTGCAAAAAAATAACATACGGGCTCAGTTGAAAATTTTGGCAGAACCTCCCCTGCACGGTAAGGTTTCCAAAACCTGCAAAAAAACGTACGACACGATAGCCGACAACCACATATATATCTAGGGAAGCCATGTAGTTTAATTACCAAAGTTCTACTACTACTACCACTACTTAACAAATGTAGACTATATATATATATATTATAAGTACTACTTATCTAATAACTATATACGAATCTAACTATGTAACAACTACCTAACTATGAGATAACTATATACAATAGCTAGTTAACTAAATACATAAGAATCTATCTAAATATCTATGTTTCAATCTTGAACTATAACCAACACACTACTAACTCATATCAGCTATGCACTAACTAATATAAATATAGAAACTAATTAACTACCTCACTAACAGGACGGAGGCGACGCGGAGGAGATGGCCACCAATCCCCGGAAATGAATCCCCTGGCCAAGTAGGGGAGATGGGCTGGGTGCGGCGGAGCTGCCCGGGCCGGCCCTGCTCGGTAGCCTGGAGGTCGCCTGGCCGGGGCGGTGTGGCCAGCGGAGCACGGACCAGCGGCCATCGACACGGAGGGGGCGGGGCGGGGACAGACGACGCCGAGGTGGGACGGCACCAGGGCGAGGAGGCGGCTCGGGGTCGGGGGCGGGGCGGCACCGAGCCGAGGAAGCGGCTCGGGGAAGGGGGCAGGGCGGGCGCCGGCGTCCGCCTGCCGAGCAGTGCCGCGGCGGGCTTGGACCGGCGGGGAGGAGGAGACGGGTCAGGGCGAGCAGGTGGGGAAGAGGCGGCGCGCCGGGGATGGGCGGGCGGCCGGGCGTCCGCGGCGCGGCGGCAACGGGTCGGGGCGGGTATTTGTGTTAGCGTGTGTGCGTGTGTGGTGGCTGGCCGGGGCGGGGAGTATATTCCCCTCCTTTGCCGAGTGCCCCCGATCTGGCACTCGGCAAAGGTTTATTTTTTTAAAAAAACTATTTGCCGAGTGTCCTCCTGATCTGGCACTCGGTAAAATGTTTTTCTTTTTTTTTTGTAAAATCTTTGTCGGGTGCCCACTGACGTAGCACTCGGCAAAGAGGTTTTCCAAAAAAAATAATATATCCCTTTGCCGAGTGCCGGATCAGGAGGGCACTCGGCAAAGTTCTAATTTTCAAAAAAAAAGGTTGCAGTGGTTAGCCGCCGGCGTCACAGGTTTGCTGAGTGTCAACGGCAGACACTCGGCAAATAAGTCAGTTTATCGAGTGTCTTTCTCTGACACTCGGCAAACTGTTTTTTTTCTGACCTCCAAACTTTTTCGGCTGTCCTCTTACTGTGCTTGGAACTATATGTTCAAATTTGAGACATTTCTCGATGTGTTTGCTATATTTAGTTAATTTATTTCATTTAATTGAATTTTTTTGGGATAAGTCAAATTTGAACATTAAGTCATTCGAATAATGGAAAAAAGTGATTGGAAAAATGATATTCATGTTATTGAGTCTAATGTGAGGCCGTATCTAGAACATACCAGAAATTTCGAATGTCTTGTTCACGAAACATGACCACGAACGCACGGAGAAGCCAGCAATGCCTAGGGACTTTTAATCAACCCCAATTCCGTTGTTTTCGGTCATTGTTGCACGTCGCTTCCTACTATTTATATTGATTTCATTCCGTTGCTCTTCAGTCATAACCGCACGCCATGCTCTGTCTTTTTGCCTTTTTACGTTTGTTAGGATCAACGACTTTTGTAAGTAAATTAGATTAACTTTGGCCACCTTTTTTTAATTAAAAGTTAATTATGTTCGTGCGTTACAACGGGAACTAAATAATGTCACATAATTTAAGTTTAAATGTGCATTGTGTTATTACTAAAAAAAGAAAAATTATTTTGTAGACAAACATCACTATTACATGCACATAATTGAAACATGCAAACATGTTGAACAAACTCATCAAAACATTGTTCAAAAAACCCATTGTAATCCATCGTACCTGGATCCACTCCTGTGACAATCGTGAGAATCAGCACCCATGTCATAGCACATCTCATCGAATAAATAACGAGAGGAAGCTACGAAATTCAGAATTCAGATTCAGAAGAAATAAGGGGAGAAAACACCACGCTGAGATCCAACAACACGAGCAAGGCAACATAGACCAACAACAGCCAGCACGGACAGCACAGATAAACAGCCGGGACTCGTTCAGGCCATCCAGAGAGGGCCATGGAACTGCCAAGGCTGCTAGGGATGCCTCCGTCACAGTCTCACGGACATTCCTAGTGGTCGTGGACTAATGGTGTGGCCGCCATGCTGGATCCACTCTGAGACGATGGATTCACACGGAGCCATGAGGAGGCCAATCCTGGACAGGGTTGATGATGTCTTCTGTTTTCACCTCTGGGGACGACCAGAAGACGCCGCCACAGTCGGTGACGATGCCTCCCGTGACACACCCATCGATCTGCTGTGCTCGTCCACTTCAGCCGTGGGGGGTCTAGTGCCCCACCACCAGGAGTCACCGCGGTTGATGCCGATGAGTGATGGAGGCGACCAAGCCACCACTTTCCTACACGGATCCTCCGCCTCCCCTTGCAGATCCTCCAACACAGGAGTCGCCACCGAAGCACGTGGGCGATTCACAGTCGCACCACACCTCAAGGATTCACGGGCGATTCATCCGAGCCGCAAGCGCCGCCAGCAGGCCCTGCCTCGCCGAGCCTTGAGAGAGTATAGTAGAGAAATTAGAGAGATAAGACTGCAGGAATCTCTGCACCTAGAATCCGTGGATAGGCAAGGAGCGGCAAGGCATGGAAGAAATCTCGACACGGAAACAGAAATAATTCGGACTTCGGAGTCGTTATCACATGAGGGAGCGAGAGGGAACCGAGATAGACCCGATCGAGCGTCGGGCGGGCGGGCGCACGAAAGTCGTCCATATTTTTTAGGCCGTCCCCAACGCTACAGGCTGTCGTGCTGCTTCAAGGTCCACGTCGCCACTTGAACTCCATGTCACACCCAAGTATAGCCTGGCAGGCTGTCAGATGCTCTTGCAAAAGAGCCGTTAGCTTCGCCTGACACAAACGCAGAGTAGCTGATCGCAGTCAAGTTTTCCAGGACCACTGCGGCTGTGTTTACTTCCTTAAAAAAATACTGTACAAACAAAAGATTCCCCGTCACATCAAACTTGCGATACATGCATGGAGTACTAAATGTAGATGAAATCAAAAACTAATTGTACAGCTTGGTTGTACTTTACGAGACGAACGTTTTGAACCTAATTAGTCAACGGTTGGACACTATTTACCAAATAAAGCCAAAACGTGCTACAATACTTTTTTACACCTTTTCGCGGAACTAAACACACCCTGCATAGAGAGAGTGCATCGGAGCTGATTTCGAGAAAAGAGACAGGAGACCAAGGATAGTGGTGGGACCAAAGGAGCGAACAGTATGCTTCGGTCGGAGAAAAATTGACTTTGGTTGTAGCTTTACGACATGGAACGTAACTTTTTTCTAAGGCTACTGGCATCATCCGCCTGCGTTGCGGCTGCCCTTAGGTGGTATACTAGATTTTCTTGTCCTCGCGATTTTAGGATACCGTTCCATACACGGCGACGAGAAGCAATAAAAAGAGGGAAGAAAGAGAGAAGAAGTAAGAGCCGAACACTTGGATGGCCACGTGTGCGGAAAAAATGCGGTAAACGCTCACAGGGTCCTATATGGCCATGAAAAAACAGCAGCAAACTATGCTAGGCTCGGATACGGCGTCCGCGGCCAAAATTAAAAAGAAAAAAAAAATGAAAACGCTCCCCGTAGGTGTGATGGCCACGGATGGGAAACGCTCACCCGTAGATTCGATGGACAACCAAAACAAGGTAATTTTGGAAGGGAAAAACCGTTGAAAGAGACGCTTCACTCTTTAATATTAGGTAGAGAGTAGAGAGATATTGTTATGGGTTCTCAAAGAAAGTTGTGGAACCCCATATTTAACTAGCAACACATGGACAATATGAAAATGATACTATAATACATTTACGAGTAAATATTTTTGTGCTTTGCAATGAAAAAAAAGATCTGTCAAGATTGTATTTTAGTTCAATACAGGTTTAATAGAACATTATCATATTATTGTTAACATTAATCTACATTAATGAGGCATGGTCATAAAAAATATAGCTTTTTAAATTTATTGAAGGGGTAAAACATAATACTGTATATCATTCCTGATGTAGTTAATTGAAAAAAGGATTTACCAAAAAATAATTTAAAAAGGAAACCATCTATTTTATTTATGTAGAAGACTAAAATGTCACCGTCTCCGAAAATACGTACCTAGCGATTTTTAGAAACGATTAGCATATTTATAGAGACAGTCCAATAAAAAAGTTTGAAGTGGAAAGTTTTCGATCTTTTTTAGTATTACAACTTTTTTAGGTAATTTCTCCATCCAAGATCATTTGAAAAATCCATAAAAGATATTGATTTTTAAAAAATAATTTTCTTGGTGGTTTTCAATAGCACTAAGGAAATGACTATTTTCCTTGGCGGTTCACAATAACACTCAAGGAAAACTGCACTTTTCTTATTGGATGCCTGATGGTACCACCAAGCATACTAATTACCTTGGCGGTTTACTACAACCCCAAGGAAATGACAACTCTTTGGCGGCTAGATTACGACACTCATGGAAATTGTGGACCCCAAGGAATTTAGGTTTTGGTGTAGTGAAAACAAAACTCGTGGTAATGAAACAGGTTTAGAAAAAGGAAACTAAAGTTTAGAGTCTTCAAACCCCACCAATTTCATTGTCTAATATGACTTCTAATGGATTCTAGATCTAAACCTCACCCCTCAAATCTTCTCACTCCCTCTCTCAACTTCAAAAGGGGAAGGACAAGTCAAACCATAGAAGAGAATCTCCTCTCTCCCTCTCAACCCTAAAAGGGAAAGGAAAAACACACCATAGAAGAGAAGTTTAGCTCCCCTGGTTTTATCACTTTTCGTAATCTCTCCAACCCCACCCACCACACACACACACACACACACCCACACACCAAGGTACAGAATATTGCAAACAACTCCCATTTCAGCCTAAGCAGTATGCACCATGTATGGAGCTGCAAGACACAGCCCACCTATATGTCAAAATATTAAAATGAAGCAGATGTCTCAAAGCACAACTATGATGAATTGAACAAGACAAAAATTGTTTCTTGAAAATGAATCGTATATGACGAAATCTTAAAGTGAAACTTAATTGTTTGATTCATGATCACATTTTCAATAGGAAGAACGCGAACAGAAAAAGTGAACTAATTAAACAAGCTACTCCTACTGAACTTTTTTTTTATAAAAATCTCACTGAACTTTATTTCCCCGAACAGCATCAGGCCATCAGCACTGCAAGATGATCGATTTTTCCTATATTCTATAGGCCATACGAAGATCACGGGTTCCCGACTGGTGCTGGCAATTTGCCGTTGGCTAGCTTCAGCTGAAAAGGTACCAAACATCATTAATCTTATAACCATGTTATAGATCGGCAATCACACTTGCAAATTCAACGAAATAAAACACTCCAACCTCCTTTGCAATATTTTTCCGATCTGGATACTTAGGATAGGCACCAAAAGCTAAGTAATTTTTCCAATTGAGTAACTTTTTTGGTATTGGACAGATTAACTAAGCACCCATTTAATTTATTTTTATTTATTAAACATTAACTACTCACATATTTTGCTGATATAGACTGAATGAACATACTGAAGAGTAACTCTTAAAGTACATTGTGAAGAGTAACTCTTAAATACATTAACTTGTTTTTTCCCAAAAAGTAGCCGTCAAAAGGTGCCAAGCATGTATTAACAAAGAAGTGATATACACAAATAAAATCATCTACGTACATGATGCGACAACAACACGCAAACAATGCAACACCACACCACCAGCTTAACCACCAAAGTAGTCATGGGAGCCTAAGCCCTCCACAATGGATGGCTAGAGTGAAGCTTAAATGTGAAGAGAACATTTAGGCAGTACTCATGTTGTAACAGGTGATGCCAGTTCCAAGAATTTTAGGAGCGGCGAGCCGATCCTTCAAGAATAAAGACATCTACGAACCCACTTTGCATGCATCGTATGGCTTTTCATATCACCGCGGCAACCTAATTAAAATGTGTCCTTTTTTTATTGGTTATGGAGACAACTGAGATGGAATGAATTGATGTTCTACACTGGTACAAAATGAAGCCAGCATCGATCTGAGTTGGAGATAATACACAGTTCCAAGCATCACTGTACCTAACTATTACTTGCCCGACTAAAACGTAGTAAATACTCGAGAATAGAGAATAGAAGCCATAGCAGCAATGACTCAGTGTAGAAGCTCACAAAGGGATAAATGCTGTCGACTACTCCTCCCATCTCGCACACCTTCCTCGCCTGCAATGACGACCCAAGCTCGATGGTGAAGACGTCATCTTCTGTGCTTACAAAAATGACATTGGCGTCTTGGGCAACGCCAGTCAAACATGGCTGCCTCTTGAGGTTGCCAACCGGGAGCAGCGTTTTGAGATCGATGAAGCAGGGCGAGTTCCAAACGCTCCAGGCACGCTTTTCGTTATTCTACGAATTTGCCGCCTAGCTTGAATTGTTTTGATACTTTTCCGATCCTCCCTTTCATGCGCCTGAACGTTCAGGCGATGGTGACAGGCAATGAGTTTGTGACTGTTGGCACTTGGCAGACATTATGTTGCACATGAGGGAATACTAGTCGCCTGAAAACTTTTATATTTCAGACATCTGAAATATCGATAATCCTAGCGCTCGGACGTCCGGCGCGCGAGACACGTCTGGACGCCGGGCCCTTCCCACCTCGCCCTCCCAATCCCGCTCGCCCTCGCAGGAATAGAACGCGAACAGAATGCTGCTCCCTTCTCAACCCTACCCGCCCACCCCGCGGGAATAGAACGGAACGCCGCTCCCCGCTTCCCAAAACCGTCCACCCTGCCGCGGGAATAGAACGGAACCTGACCACCCCCGCATCGCCCTGTTCCCCCACCGCGCCCCCTATCCTAAGAGCACGAAAATACTTCAAGTGCAACATCTGCATTTTTAAAAAACATGTACTGTAACATCAAAAATATGTGCTGCAACATCACAAAAATATGTACCACAACACAAAAAAAACAAGTAATGTAACATCGGAAAATATGCACTGCAACATTGAAAAAATATGTGCTGCAACATCAAAAATTATGTACTACAACATTGAAAATTATGTGCTGCGACATCGAAAAATATATACTGCAACATCGCAAAAAACGATAATGAAACATGGAAAAATGGGACCATTCAGGGAAAAATCTATTGCAACAACCCAAAAATCTCATTGCAACGTTCGAAAATCATATGTTGCAACACAAAAAAACCATTGCAATCTGGAAAAACAATAAAAATACATACGAAAACAGCAAGAAGATGGGTTCGAGGTACATGCTGCTCCAACCCTAGCCCATCACCTCCGAACTCGCCGAAGGGAGGAGGAGGGAAGGACCACAGAGCTCACCGGAACCCTAGCCACCACTGTGTCCCTCAGATCCTGAGGAGGAGGAGGTGGATGGCTTAGATCCAAAAGAAGAGGA
This sequence comes from Saccharum hybrid cultivar R570, assembly GCA_038087645.1. Taxonomy (NCBI): domain Eukaryota; kingdom Viridiplantae; phylum Streptophyta; class Magnoliopsida; order Poales; family Poaceae; genus Saccharum; species Saccharum hybrid cultivar. The sequence continues at coordinate 2,148,007 of JAQSUU010000543.1, forward strand.
GGAGGAGGAGGGCTCAGATCCAGTGAAGGACCACTACCTCGTCGAAGTAGCCGCCGTCGTCCTCGTTTCCGGTGGGGGCACGGGAGCTAGGTCGCTGGGCAGTGCGGAGTCATAGAGAGCTCGCGGAGGGGGAGGGAGGAAGGGAGCGCCGGCAGGAGGGCGCGACAACGAGGTGGCGTGAGGAGTGTCATATCAACGAGGGCTGTTGGATTTAAACTTATATTAGTTTTGTATGACCTGATACCTCGCACTTTAAATTGGTTAATGGATGAATCTGGACCCTATAAAGTTGGGATCACTATGACTATCACTTTGTTTTAAAAGGATGCATGGATAATCCATAATGTATTATGGATGTATTGTGTATAGTATGGAGTATGGGCCATGGATTATGAATGCATTATGTATGGTGTGGTGTAGCACTATAGTATATTATTATACTTATATACGTTGGCACAAATAATTTATTTGTTTGTTTTTTTACGTCTGGCTCGCAAGCTAAACGAGCTAGCTCATGCTTGTAAACAAGCCGAGCCAAGCTGGATCGTTATCCAGCCCTACTCATAGCTTCCTCAACGGGGACATAGGGTTTAAATAGGAACCTAAACTTTGGTGAAACAATTCCTTGTCTCCTTTGTGGCTTTGTGCTTTACTTTGCATATTTGTGATTTCCACTTGATCACTTGGTTGTGCATATTCGAGTATAGGTTCTTCGTGGACTTGCTATTGAACGTAAGTTTGGTTTGTTCTACAAGTCTTAAGGCGCAGTTTCATTTCGTTTTACTCTGTCAAGTTCGAAAGTTCCGACACCCCCCTCCCTCGTAACTTCCGACGGTTACCGTTGTATTTTTTACTTGTTAAATTTGTAGGAAATGACTATTCATCGAACCCATAGGTGACATATTTGTTCTTTCATTCTGGAAACCAAGTAACTTGATTTTTACTGAGTATACACAATGGATACTTTCCTTTGAGCGGTCTCCAGGAACTTGTAGAAGCATTGTATATACATTGTGAGAGCTGTTCCTAACCCTTTTTTGTGATGTTGTGTGATTTTTTAGATCCAAGTGTTTAGTTGAGAGACTTAGAGATAGGGAGCACAAGACAACAAACTGAAGCATTGAACACTTGTGGCAAGTAAAAAAACTCAAAGAATTTATCACTCTAGGAGGTGAAGTCTCCCAACAAGCATCCAAGTTCATGGAAGGCTGCACACATGTTCAGTTTGAGATCACAATCTTGAAGTTCATTTTGAAAAGGGGAGTTTTCCTCTATTTTAAGCCAACTTACATGGGTTTAAGCCAACTATGTGTTTATATTCACTACTACAGAAAGTTCATCACCGCCGGTTCTAAACCCCCTTCACCGACGGTTTTGGCCCCGTTGGTAAAAAGTCGTTGGTGATGGTTGGTATCCATCACCGCCGGTTCCAAACCTTCAGTGGTATTTTACACTCCCACCAGTCTGGGCACCTAACCGGCAGTGTTGATGGAAACATCTATGACGGTCCGGCGGACCATTCAGTGGTGATAATGGGAATATCAACGCCGGTTCAGCGTATTCTCGAATAGGTCCTTCTTCCTCCTCTGGAAGCACACTGCCATGGCAACCATGGCTACGCAGGGGAGGAGCTGGCGATCGGGACGGGTGGGCGGTAGGCGGCGTTGGGCCGTGCCTGTGGGCGGACGGCACACGGGTCTAGGGAGTGCGGGGTTGGCATCAGCCAACTGGAGCTGCGCGCAGGGATGGGCTTGGCCGGTAGCTAGGCCTTGTCGGGGGAGTGTCGGGTGGTCGAGGAGGACTCACCTAGGCCACGCCGGGTGGAGCGGGGGGAGCGCGAGGGCCCAGGTCTGCGATGGAAGCGCCAGGCCTGAGAGGTGCCATGACGATCGCGCTGGGGCTGGGAGGGGCATCGCCAAGGCCGAGAGGGGCTACGCCGAGGCCTGGAGGAGCCACGCCGGGGCCATGCGTGCTTCCCGCGGTGGCTGTGCTGCCGACATCCATTAGGGTTAGGTTCGCGCGTGGTGCTCACGTGATGTGAATTTGGTTGATCAAGAAGGTATGCTAGCAGCAACCAAGGTTGACTCGGCTGTTATTTCAGTTAATAATGGTTCATCCAGTGAAATATTAGAGGTAGAGAAAATGATGTCTTATGAAGGTTTCCATACTGCTGACGTGAAGGACACTGGACAAACCATGCCTGTTGCTACCCAATGTAAGTTTGAAGATAATGATGCTTATAGTCAGATGAAGGAAGCTGCTAAAACTGTCCCAAAGCCGAGGCTGGCTTTGTTTCAAGGGAAGGAGGATGATGAGCCCATGGCTCCTCAAGTTATCGGTAATAATATAAAAGAGCCGTCCTTCATTAAGCTCGGTGCATTTTCATTTGATTCATGGAAAAATATGACGAAGGACTGATAGCGCTTGGTTTCCTTTCTTGCTTCCCATCTAGCTTCTTGAGTAGATTTATTTGTCCTGGACCATATAACCTGAGAGCTGGAAGTACACATCAAACTTTGCTTTAGAGCACATGCACATGTAGCATACAGTTTGCTTTTGCTAAGATATTTGCTAAGCTTTTGATAAGGTCTAGAAACAAAAGCGGCCACCTTCTCCGATCCTTCTTCTCCTTGGTATTCTTGTGTCCACAACAAGCAAAAAGCCGCACGCTTGGCACACCAACCGCTATAATAATAAGAGTAATAATCGACGACCTAAACAAAGCATCATCGCCATCGATCGTTCACCTTTGCATCATGCTGCCGGCGGCCTCTCGCTTCATAATCACACACCAATGATCAGTAATCGCCACTGAAAAAAAAAGGCTTTGCCAGGACAATTGCCACCTAGCTTAGCAAGCCCCTACAACCACTGCTATTATAGTACTACTACACAGTACTACCGATCTCTTGTTCTGCCTTGTACTTCTGCCCAGCTGCATTTATGGAGCTATTTTGCAATTATGAGTGCATTGCAATGAGTTTACAAGAAGCAAAGTTTTCCGTGTGGAATTCAGACGGAGTACTCAACTGAACCAAAATATGGAACAGTGCGATGACAGGTTCATATTATATACTCCCATTTGATTTGATTTGGAGCTCACAGCAAGCAACTGATTTTGATTTATCCCCGAAAAGTGAAAACGCAATGATTTGTGCAGTGCCGGACTGCAGCCTGGCAATCTGAGAAGCAGTTGATGTCACTTTCGGTTGCCATCGTCGTCAGGACTTAGAATCCGTTACGCTAGAAACTCAGAATTGAATGTGCATGCGACCGTGCTGCACTCTTCCACCTGAAATCTTTGCCGTCCTCCTCAAAATTCCAGTTCATACAGCTAGGTTGTAATAACTGATCAGAAACTCATAGCAAGGAAGATCGACGATGCCACATCCACATCCACCTGAGAACGCTTCTAAATTCCGGACTGGCATCGTCGTCAGCGGTTGTAGAGTTCGTTACGCGAAAAGAAAAAATTGAATGAAGAATGCAACCTCGGGAATCAGAGCCCGTTACGCGAGAGAGCTCAGAATTGAATGGAAGGACGACGCAATCGTGCTGCACTCCTCCACTCAACGGTCTCGCTCACCGGTCACTCTCAGTGCTCGCTGCCCGCCTGTCCTCCAGTCATCCAGTCGACGGGTCGGTCTCCGCCGCAACCGAAGACGGCGGCCGGCGGTGGAGCACGATGCCGGAAAAGGAGCACATTACGAAGGGAAGGCAGCTGACCGCACCGCACACACACCAAGACCATCCGTCCCTGAATGCATGCCAGCCTGACTGACTGCCTGAGTGGCTGAGTCTGAGTGCACGCAGCACCCACAGTAGACAACACAGCACTGCGCCCTGGCGCTTTTGTTTCTTGCTCTGCTGTTCCTATTGTGCATCGGTTTCACGCGATCACATCGAAGGAAACAGGTAGCATATCCACACCCAAATCGTGCCCCTTTTTCTGAATTTCTTTGACGTAGCAAGACTTGAAAAGCACTGCTGCAATTGCATAACGAACTGATTGGCGAGTAAACAAGGTGTCATCATGGCATTAGCACTGTAAAGGCAGGAGGATTATAGGGGTCAGTCTCGGTGAGAGTTTACGAGAGTTTCATTTGCATTTAATAGCCTGTCGCATATGTATTTTTTATGAAGAGAGAGAAGAAATGAGTTTTATGGAGATGAAACTCTCTTTGCACGATTACCAGTTCTCTATGAGTCTTGAAATTTAATGTCTATGAAACCATGAAATGAAACTTTGCATTAAGAACAGGTGTTTTATCTGAGTTCTATTTCATTTTATATGACATGACAGCCTTGAAAACAACACAATGAAACTCTCCACTGACACTGGCCAATCAAAGCGGCTCGAGCAGGTGCGAATAAGAGCCCGTTGTCGTGGGAGGAAAGCAAGTCCAGTGACATGGACGCGCACCAGACACCGGTTATAATTTACATATACTCCTTCCGTCCCAAAACCTCGGTCATTTTCACTTCCCGAGAAACAACTTTGACAAAATATATATTAAAAATATTAATATTTATGGTACATAATTGGTATCATTGGAAAGATATTTGAATCTAGTTTTTTTAATAAATTTATTTGGAGATACAAATATTGCATGTATTTTCTATAAATCGAGTCAAACTTGCGGCACGAAAATAAAAAACGACGGATAATTTGAGACAGAGAAAACACATGCTTTCATGAAAAGCTAATGGCACTGTACAATGATTGCAACGTCGACAGACATGCAGGCCACCCATGGGGCGATCCAAGGGCGGAGCTTTGCTTTATTTGGTGACGATCTTGCTAAGATTCTTCCGTGTGTGACATTTGATTAATCCCATGCATGGCCGCCATGGAATCCATTATATGAGTGTATATAATGTATATGTACTATCTGGTAGGGTGTCACCCACTTCACCGGCGACGCGACGGCGAGTGCTCTCCACTCGTGGCATCCACTCACTCACTCTCACTCAGCTCTGCTCTCCACTCCGCTGCCGATGCATAAGAAGCGGCAGCTCTGAGCTCAAGCGTCTCAGCTCAGCTCGCTTCATCCGCTCGACCGCAGCCAGTCTGCGGACTGCGGCTGCTTCTGACGTCCGCGATCATGTTCCGCGCCGTGCCGTTCGGGGCCATCAGCCTCTTGCTGCTGGCGTGCGCCGCGGCGGCGGCGGCGGCGGCAGCTGACGGCGAACGGCGATCGTACATCGTCCACATGGACGTGGAGAAGATGCCGGCGCCGTTCGTGGAGCACGAGGGGTGGTACCTCTCGGTGCTGTCGTCGCTGCCGTCCGCGACGACGGCAGGGGAGGGCGCGGCGCCGGTTCACCTGTACACGTACGCGCACGTCATGCACGGGTTCAGCGCGGTGCTCACCTCGCGGCAGCTGGAGGAGCTCAGGGGCGTGGATGGCCACGTGGCCGCGTTCCCGGAGACGTACGGCCGGCTCCACACCACGCACACGCCGGCGTTCCTCGGGCTGACGAGCGGCGGCTCGGGCGTCTGGCCGGCGTCCAAGTTCGGCGACGGCGTGATCGTCGGGATCGTCGACACGGGCGTCTGGCCGGAGAGCGAGAGCTTCAGCGACGCCGGTATGGGCCCCGTTCCGGCGAGGTGGAAAGGCGCGTGCGAGGCCGGCCAGGAGTTCAAGGCCTCCATGTGCAACCGGAAGCTCATCGGGGCGCGCTCCTTCAGCGAGGGCCTCAAGCAGAGCGGTCTCACGATCGCGCCCGACGACTACGACTCGCCGCGGGACTACTACGGCCACGGCTCGCACACGTCGTCCACGGCGGCCGGCGCCGCCGTCAGCGGCGCGAGCTACTTCGGTTACGCCAACGGCACGGCCACGGGCATCGCCCCGAAGGCCCGGGTGGCCATGTACAAGGCCGTGTTCTCGAGCGACACGCTGGAGTCCGCGTCCACCGACGTGCTGGCCGCCATGGACCAGGCCATCGCCGACGGCGTCGACGTGATGTCGCTGTCCCTGGGCTTCCCCGAGACGTCCTACGACACCAATGTGATAGCCATCGGGGCCTTCGCCGCCATGCAGAGGGGCATCTTCGTGGCGTGCTCGGCCGGGAACGACGGCTCCGACGGGTACAGCATCTTGAACGGCGCGCCCTGGATCACGACCGTCGGCGCCGCGAGCGTCGACAGGGACTTCACCGCGACCGTCACGCTCGGCAGCGGCGCGACCGTCCAGGGCAAGTCGGTGTACCCGCTGAGCACGCCGACCGCCAGCGCGAACCTCTACTACGGCCGCGGCAACAGGAGCAAGCAAAGGTGCGAGCCCACCAGTCTGAGAAGCAAGGACGTGAGAGGGAAGTACGTCTTCTGCTCCGCCGACCCGAGCACCGAGATCGAGGAGCAGATGGACGAGGTGCAGAGCAAGGGCGGCCTCGGCGCCATCATCGCGAGCGACATGAAGCAGTTCCTCCAGCCGACGGAGTACACCATGCCGGTGGTGCTGGTCACCCAGTCGGACGGCGCGGCCATCGCCAAGTACGCGACGGCACGGTCAACCAAAGGGGCGCCCAAGGCGAGCGTCCGGTTCGGCGGCACGGCGCTCGGCGTCAAGCCGGCGCCGACCGTGTCCTACTTCTCCGCCCGCGGACCGGGCCAGATCAGCCCGACGATCCTGAAGCCGGACGTCATCGCGCCCGGGGTGGACATCCTGGCGGCGTGGGTGCCCAACAAGGAGATCATGGAGCTCGGCAAGCAGAAGCTCTTCACCAAGTACGCGCTCGTCTCCGGCACGTCCATGTCATCGCCGCACGTCGCCGGCGTGGTCGCCCTCCTGCGGTCAGTGCACCCTGACTGGAGCCCGATGGCCATCCGGTCAGCCATGATGACAACGGCGTACGTGAAGGACAGCAACAGCAACGTCATCGTCAGCATGCCGAGCGGGTCACCCGGAACGCCTCTGGACTTTGGCAGTGGCCACGTCAGCCCCAACGAGGCCATGGACCCTGGCCTTGTGTACGACGTGGTGGCCGACGACTATGTCAACTTCCTGTGCGCCCTACGCTACAGCAGCAGCCAGATATCGACCATCACTGGCCGGCGAAACCCCAGCTGCGCAGGAGCAAACCTGGACCTGAACTACCCGTCCTTCATGATCATCCTCAACAGGACCAACTCGGCCACACACACGTTCAAGAGGGTACTGACAAACGTCGCAGCCGCACCAGCTCAGTACAGTGTGTCAGTGACGGCGCCAGCAGGGATGAAGGTGACGGTTTCGCCGACGGCGCTGTCCTTCAGCGGCAAAGGCAGCAAGCAGCCGTTCACAGTCACGGTGCAGGTCAGCCAGGTGAAAAGGAACTCATATGACTACAACTACATTGGGAACTATGGGTTCCTGAGCTGGAATGAAGTTGGAGGCAAGCATGCTGTCAGGAGCCCAATAGTCTCCGCATTTGCCCAATGATCGAGGAAGACATGTTAGCATAACAGGAGCAAAAATAAGACTATAAGAGCATTATAGTAGAAAAGATAATTATATATTTACAATTAATCCTGATCAGGAACATAAAGAAAATAGACTGAAGAAAGGGGGAAAAGCCTCAACAGATACTAAATTACTACAGTTGACAAGTGTATTTATACCCGGTAAATCAAATTATAGGTTTCTCAATTATTGATTTTTCTCAGCGTATCAGACTCTGCTCCAATCCACTGAACTGCTTCCATATTTTGGTTTGCTTCATAAGCAGCACACAAATTGAAAGGGACTGCACCCCATCTTGGGGAACATCAGAATCACATGGGTTCTGTGTTCATAATCAAGAACAGCACTAACATGTCACGTTACTGCAGATAAACTATAGTATTATTATACAGTTAGGGCAATCCATGTTAATAAACCTCATACAATGAGTTGGAGCAGGTGCATCTCAGGCTTCCTCCCTCCTACAATTTGTCCTATGGGCAGTGATAGATCAGATGCAGCATCGAACAAAAGCGACTTCCAAGTCCCAAATGTAGAAAATAGTTCTCCAAAATTGAACAGCAGCACCTCTCCATAGCCAAAACCCAATTGGATAGGCAAAATTATGTGACATAGGTTGATGCAGGCAAATGGGGATACTCTTAACAATAAATCTAACTGGATACGCTTCACATTAAGGCATTTTGTATTCAACAAACATCCAAAACTATTGTGTCCTAGGCTCCAGTGCGACAACTTGCTACGCACAAAGCACTAGTACCAGCGAACAACTTGCTACGCACAAAGCACTAGTACCAGCATAAAAATCTTGAGAAGTCATGGTCATCTTACTGTAATCAGATCACTGCAGATCTGTACTACTTGACGCCATTCCTGCAAAAAATCCAAAATCCTACTCAATCTAAGCTTCTACCTTATGTATAAAGTCATTATCAGCAGAACAACACTTGCAAATGATTATCCATATCATATCAAAGTCTTTTGCCACCCACAGTTATGTACTTCATGTTGTTGACCATACTAGCACCGGAGACGTACACTAACACTAAAGATCATCAAGCATAGATGAGTCATTGTCTCATTGAGTTGCCTGACTGCTAGCTGTGGTGCTTCCAAAGCTCAAGTGTCTTGTCACCTTGTGCAATACAGGTGTATCTCTTGTATCGGCGAGGACAGAGGGCAAATCTGAGATGATACCAGCAGGTAATGCCTCACCAGGTACCCAAAGGCTCATGAAGTTTTCTGAAGAAGCCTTAAACACCCAGACCAGTACATCTGATGATGACATTGACAATGCACCCACAGACTACAACAGTCATCAATCCCACATCTTCATGGTTTCAACTACTGATCCTGTCATCGTGGTTGATTGTTTCAGTTGTTATTGGATTCAACATCAACCATTACCACCATAAACTGTACAGGCATGCACTATGTTATAGTCTCAGCACATGCTATTTTTCATCAGCACTTACAAACCTAATTGCATGGTTACTTTCCTGGTACCAACCACTTGATTTCAAACGTTTCTCAGGATCTCAGGTCTCCAGTAGTTCAATAACCACATGATGTTTTATACCCATGGTAAAGATGATCTTCATCCATGTTCAGCTGGCATGGCTCCCAAGGTACATATGCTCATAAATGTCCCAGACCAGATGGTGTACTGGTTGATATTTACAATTCAACACTAACTTCATGTCTTCATGTCAATTGCAGATAAGTGATCCAATAATTTTCTTATTATGGCATAACAGGCCAGATAAAGTCCAAAGCAACAACAGTCATGAAGTGGTTGACTAGTCACTGGCAGATGGTGTGCAAGTACTGCAAGAACCAAGCAATTTCTTCATGCTAAGGTTGCATCAGGCTCTTAAATGCTGGACATAACAATAAATTACATAGCTGCAACATGTGCACCAAAGACCAATTCCATTTCACCATGCTGACTTGGGGATGAAGCGAACACCATGAGTCGTGACCACATGTGCTTCTGCTGAGGGAATTGAGTGCTGAATAAGTGGTGACACCAAGCTGATCATCCAGTACACATTCATTCTACCATAACCACATAATTACTACAAACTTGCTTGGTGCATGCCATGCATGAAAGTATTAGCAGCAACCATCAAGTCTGCCATGACAACAGCATATTTGGTCAATAATGCCACTAAGAAGATCAATAGCATTCGAGGTAGAGTTGGCAGAATTCGGCCATGTATTAGATAATAGCTGTGTCATGTTAACACTTCAACCTTAAATTGTGCACCTAACCTTTTTAGTAGGAGTAGTGACTAAGAGATCCCACACCAGCTCCACAGGTGCCCAATCCTGATATAGATTACCTTTCCTGATCATTCTTGAGAATACAAACAATTAGGAAAGGCTAAACAGGGTCTTACGGAAAATCACTTAATCTACATCCAATTAAAATATTCACATGGGCATCCAAAGCAGCATTAAAGAAACAGTGTTCAGAAATACGGAGGTATTCAGAAAATTAGCTTTGCCTGTCTGTGTCTTCTTAAGTGATACAATAGGCAGATCCCCTGCTCGTTCACTTAAAAAATCAGGAAAATTAGACAAAACGTGGATATCATATCATATAGCATAAACTCTAAAAAAGGTATCATATATGACCTTAGCAGTTAGCAAAAGTAGAAGTATGTTCTGGACAAAATAAATTATCTCAGATTGCAGTGATGTTCTTGCACTAAAGGCTTGTTCGGTTAATCCCTCCAAATCCTCAGGATTACCCAAACGAGGCCTAAGTAAATGCAAGATATGTACTATCTATGGAACACACAAAAGATAAAACAGATAAAAATTAGATGATAGAGACGCAACAATAAAATTGAGGAAAACCTAACTTTGGTTTCATTTAATAAGTTATCGCCGAGGGCCTCAAATATGCTGCCCCTGTAATACATTACAGCCTTTGGGGAATTTTTTTGGTTAAAAAAAAAGAAACACTCTGGCTTATAAGAAATACATCTATATTTACACTGCTATTGTATAGCAAAAGGATGACCATCAGTGCCATACTTCTAGATAAGATGCTTGTGCTGTAAACTCAAATTTTACCTTGAGTTCTCTCTGCACTATCTGGTATAAAATGAAGTATACAGATCAATAACTCTGGACCAAAGAATATTAACCAAATATGTCATTGTTCTGCAATAGATTTCTCAATGGCTTTCACATAAACAGCCTTTGGCAGTGTCCCGGTAATACTATGTATTTTTTCTCCATCCTTGAAGAGTAAAACAGTTGGAATCCTATCGATGCTGTAAGCTGTAGCAACCTGTGGGTAATCGTCAGTGTCAAGCTTATAGCATTTTATTCTCCCAGCATATTCTTGTGCTATCTCATCGACAATCCGTGTGACCATTCTGCAAGGTCCACACCAGGAGGCCCAGAACTCAATAAGCACAGGTACATCACTGCAGATCACAGATTCATTCCAAGAGCATGCAGTGATTGTTTCAGCTGTAGAAGTAGACAATATCATTAGACATTTTCTAAATATTTCTACATAAGCTTCACAGATAAAATTCATGTTGAATGTAAAGCAGTAGTTCTGCTCATATAACAGAGTTAGAAATTTGAAAAAAAAAAAACACAAGTATACAGGGCATCTGAAAGTCTTTATTTAGGTCAATCACAAAGATGCCCAAAGTTGATGGGCTATCTATCACACAAAGAAGAAGAATAAAACAGAGAATGAAATCTACTCAATCATACTATGAATGGACAACTGAAAGCTGTATGGCAGTAGTGCCTATCTATCTTTATGGTATAAAAATAATTGATATTTTAATTGTATTTACGGTACTCATGAATTTCCATTGTTTGCGTGGGAACAGCAAACAGCTATTAGAATATTTAAAAGAAGTTCCAGGAAAGTTCAATTTCACAGCCAGAGCTGCCAAAAGCTAATTTCAACATGTATCAAGACTCAACTTTCCATCATTCTAGCTAATCACGGCTTCAAATCAAAGGATGAACTACAATGTCCATTCCATCCGTTACATCTAGCTTCTATCAAGTTGCCTTTCACCACAGCATTTAGGCCGACTGGCCGAGCACTAGACACCCGTAAGCATGTACGCTCAAACAGCAAGCGGAAACTAGTACAAAAGAAGCTTGAAGCAGGCTATGACACTTTCCAAGGAGCGGTAAGCGAGCAGTAAAGAGGGCGTGAGAAACAAAACTTCGCGGCACGGAGATCAATCAGCGGCAGTTAGGCCCTTACCGCCGGGGGAGTAGGCGCAGCTCACCCTCAATACCGCCCGTGCGGCGCGCCGTTGGCCGCCGGATCCGCGTCGTCGCAGCGTCCGGCCGGTGGGCCCAGCGGCGGCACTGCCACCGGCGGGCGTAGGAGGAGCCGTAGACGACCCTTCCGCGGCTGGATGCGGCGGCGGAGGGAAAAGGCACCGTCTTGGCGCAGCGGAGCCCGCGCGGAAGCGCGGGGCAGGAAGGAGCGGCGACGGCGGCGGCCATGTCTGGTTTCGTGTGTCGAGCGAGTCGTGGCGGAGAAATGCGGTTGGTAGAAAATTCACGAGCCAGCCGCACACGGCCGATCCTGACCCAAGACAGCAAGCGACGTTGACCACGGCGAAAACGTGTAAATGCTGTGGCCGGACCCCTGGAGTGTCGAACGGCCCTTCCAAAACTTCTCTTTCCGTCTCACGGGACCAATTATGAATCTTACGAAAGTCTAGCGCAAAAATATTCTCATAGCATATCCAGGAGTTTTCGAAACCTACTCTCAATCTAAATTTTTTTTGGAAAGATTAGAAAACTGCTCTTCAATGACTTGAAACAATTCAATCACGAAAATATAAGCGGGTGTATCAACGTTACAACGTGGAGATAGATGGATGTGGAAAGAATAAAAAGTAAGATTAGATTTATGATACAAATGTACAAATGAGAAAAAAAAAGTATAAAAGTGGTTGCATGACTGATGCGAAATTGTCTTCTATATTTGGGAAGCGATGTTTTAAAAAATTGTGGAAGAAGCCAATAAATATGCTTCTAAATTTTTTTAGCCCCTTTTAAAACTCATTGATATACCATTTTTTAGGAACTATATTGGGGCATATAAATAGATAAATAATATATATACTCTACATAGTATAGGGTAATTATTGTTTTAATTTTTTTAATGTGGGTGAATCACGAAATGCTGCACTATGGAAACACGTGTAAACAAGAGTAAACAAACAGAACGCGTAGACTAACAAATAAATAGATGGAAGAGGAATCACGAGAAACAATTCACCGGTTGCCTTCCCATTATAAAAGGAGGCCTGTGAACAGATTATTTCTTCTCTACTCCATCCAAAGGAAAGAAATAAAGAGCTCACATTTCTCCTCCCTAATTATATATGTTCATACTGTGCTCTCTGTGTGTGCATAATTGATCGATGGAATGATTTCTTAAAAACTGTTAAGGATAGAGATCCCTTACCTATAGTTAGATGAGTTATTGGATGAGCTACATGGGGCAAAATGGTTCACCAAACTATGTTGATTTGGATATCATTAGATTTGGGTTGCATTAGGGATAAGTACAAACCTACGTTCAAAACTCGTCATGGCTTGTTTGAGTTCAAAGTTATACCATTTGGGATCACTAATTCCCTAGCTTCCTTTCAAGGTCCTATAAATTCCATTTTTGCTCCCTGTTAAGAAAAGGTGCACTAAGGTTTCATGGATGACATTTTGATGTATAACTCTACTTTAGAACAACATGTGGCTCTCCTTCTCCAAGTCTTTGAGATTTTGCAGCAAAATGAATTCATCTCAAACTATCTAAATGTGCTTTTGCACAACTGGAGCTCGAATATTTGGGGGCACATCTTCTCTATTGCAGGTGTGCCAACAAAACCAACAAAAGTTCCAGCAATTGCAACATGGCCTTCTCCCAAAATAGTGAATGATTTGAGAGAATTTTTGGGTTTCACTGGTTATTACAAAGGGGTTTATCAAGGATTATGGATTCATCACTAAGCCTTTGAAAAATATATTGAGAAAGTGTACTATTTTTCAGTGGACCCCATTAGCTCAACAAGCCTTTGACATTCTGAAACAAGCCCTCATTCATGCTCCTATGCTGGTTGTTCCAAACTATCATCACAAACCTTTTTTGTGATTGAAACTGATGCTAGTGATGTGGGTTTTGGAGCTGTTTTGATATAGGATGGGCACCCATTTTCATATTTAAGTAATTCCTTGAGCCCTAAAAACATAACTCTCTCTCCATATGAGAAATAATGTATGGCCATTTTACTAGCCGTAGAAAACTGGAGATCATATTTGTTGAGGCAAGTGTTCACTATCAGAATTGATCATCAAAGTCTCTGATACCTTACAGAGCATAAGGTCACCACCCAGTTGCAGCAGAAAAAGCCCTTCTCAAGCTTATGGACCTCAATTTCAGAATACAGTAGAAAAAAGGTACTTCAAATGTAGCAGTTGATGCCTAATCTTGGTGCGTTGCCCCTTCGTCTATTACTGTCATTTTGACTTGATCTCCTATATGGTTAAAAGACTACAAACTGGATATGAGGATGATTCTAAAGCCAATAATTGCTAACACAATTGGCTCTATGTGATAGCAATGATAGAGGATATTCTCTCTTCAATAGGATCATTCGATACAATGGCAGAGTTTGGGTGGGTGTAAGGTCCTAGATGGCTAGAGGGGGGTGAATAGCCTATAAAAAATTCTACAATAAACACTAAGCAAACTTGTTAGAATAACAAACGGCGTAAAGCGAGTTTTGCTTAGCCTACGGTAGTGATGCAAGCCTCTTAACCACAAGTCTAGTATATTATGATCTCTAGTTCACACAAGGGCTAAGTCACTAAACTTACACTAGAGAGCAAGCTAACAACTACTAGCAAAGGCTAACACTAGAGCTACACAAGATAACTAGTAAATGTAAAAGCGAGAGAGAGGATTGTGAATCTTATACCGACGGTGGAGTGAAGATGTTGCCAATCACCAAGATGATATACAATCAATCAATATTGACAACAACACAATATGAAGACCAATCACCGGGAGACAAGAGACACAATGTTTTTGTTCACCCAGTGTTCACTTGTGCACCGACAAGCTACGTCACCGGTGTGTGTCGACCAACACTTAGATGGTTCCTCGGTGTGACCCTCAAGTCACTTGCCCCTCAAGGCACGTCCCGCAAGGCACCGCAAGACACCACTCTCAAGTGAGGTAACTCAATGACACGCGCAATCCACTAGAGTTGCTTTTGGCGCTCCGCCGAGGAAAGCACAAGAACCTCTTACAATCAACCGGAGGTGGCCAAGAATAATCTCCTTCTCTTGCCAACGCCTCCAACAATCTCCAAGCCAGCTAGGAGCGGTACTCTCCAAGAGTAACAAGAAATCCACCGGCTATACCACCCACAAGTGCCACTAGATGCCCTCAAGCTATGTAATGCACTTTGGGATCACTCAATCTCACTTAAGATTTGCAATCAAGCAAGAGAGATGAGTGGGAGGGAGAAGCTCTAGCTCAAAGGATGCACAAGAGTGTTAGAAATCACGAGAGCCCACCCCAAGGGCCGGCCAATAAGTATTTATAAGCATCCCAAACGAATAGAGTCGTTGTACCCCTTCACTGGACGTTTTCAGGATGACCGGACACGCCGGTCGAAACTGACCGGACGCGCTCAACCGCGTTCGATCCTCCAACGGTCACTGCGCCAACGGTCAAACACCACGACCGGACGCGCCTCTCAACCGACCAGACGCGTCGGTCGCACAGTACCTCGCGCCCACGAAGCAACGATCGGACGCGCTCTAGGCAACGACCGGACGCGACAGTGCCAGCGTCCGGTTGGAGTCCAGTAAGCTCCCTCAACGACCAGACGCGTTCGATCGCTTGTGACCGGACACGCCTCGCGTCCGATCGACCTTGCGAACTTCAGTTCCCTCTGGGTGCCTGACCGGACGCGCCGGTCCCGCGAGTGACCGGACGCGCCGGTTGCAAACCCTAGCACCCGCGCGCCTGACTGCTGCGTTGAACTGACCGGACACGTCCGGTCATACCATGACCACGTCCGGTGCAGCGTCTGGTCACCTCTGTGACCTCCGTTCGCCTCTGTTTCTTTTCTGACTTCTGGCGTAGTGGAAATAAGCATTTCAACTCCTAAAAAACGCCTGAATCCCGCGCTCGCAAGCTCGGTGGGAGGGAGAGAGAGACCCAAACCCTCTCTACCGCTCAAACTTCAACGCCTTCGTAAATGTGCCAACACCAACAAGTGATCACCACCTTGTGCACGTGTGTTAGCATTTTCATAATCATTTTTGAAGGTTTTCCGGTTAGCTCACTAGGTCCTACATGCAATGCACTTCATGAATTCACCTAGTGGCACCCGTGCGTCGAATAACCGATAAGACTTCCTCTCTTAATAGTTTGGCTATCGATCCTAAACCACTCACACCCTCTATGGTGTCTTGAGTGCAAAACAAAATGGCCCTATGGTTATACCTTTGCCTTGAGCCCATTTTGTTTTTTCCAAAAGATATGATCCACTTCATATCATCACATGACCGTCTCGATCCATTGACCTTGACTTCACTTGCTCTTCACCGTTGCATCGGTCCGTCGGCGCCAAGTCTTGCTCAAGCTTCACCATCGCATGGTCCTTCGCTTCGAAGCCTCGACTTGCCCTTCACCTTCACAACCGGTCCATCGAGCCAAGCATCATCTTGGTCTTCATCATCTTGGTCACATGAGTCAATGTCATGTCTCATATTCAATGACCACCTTTATCTAAATCATCCACTTAGATACAAAGGTTAGTCCTAGGTTTCATCAATTAGCCAAAACCAAACTAGGGACTTTCAGTGGGTACGATTCCCTCGCTCAAAATCACATTTGACAAGCCTTTCATGCTAGTGGGATTGTTGGACACTAGAACTCATGTCACTTATCACAAAATTAAAGGTCGGTTTGCATGGCCTAAGCTAAAGCAATAGGTTATCACATATATTCAATCATGTGATATTTGTCGAAAAGCAACAATAGAACATGTTAAATTGTCATGGCTTCTACAACCTCTTCTTGTCTCTGAGCACGCTTGGTCCACTGTCCGTCTTTGATATTGTAGAAGGCCTACCAAAGTCTGACGGTATGCATGTTATCTTGGTGGTTATTGATAAGGTTACAAAGTATGCACACTTCTGGCCCTACAATGCTCTCCAAGTGGCCAAGTTGTACTTCAGTCAAGTTTATCACTTGCATGGACTTTCCTCTACAATTATATCTTAGAGAGGCAAGATTTTCATCATGGCTTTATGACATGAGTTATTTCGATTGTCTGATACTCAACTATTGATGAGCTCCTCATATCATCCCAAATAGATGGTCAAACAAAGTGTTTGAATTAGTGTCTAGAACCCTTTCTTCATTGAATAAATGGTTACCATTCGTAGACTTTTGGTACAATACTTTGTCTCACTCTACTCTGGGTCAAAACACCTTTTGAGGTTTTATATGCCCATGCTCCTAGACATTTGGGAATTACCAATCCTGGTGATTTTATTGTTCCAAATTTGACTCATCAACTTGAAACAATGCTCTTTGCTAACATCACTCATTCAACCAACAACTATCTGAGCTCAGGCTCACATGAAACCACAACTGACAGGCGATCGGAAAGGCAGTTTGAGATCAATGGTCTAGTCTATCTCAAGCTTCAACCACACGTTCAAACTTCGGTTGCCACGAGATCAAATCAGAAATTGGCTTTTCGATTCTGTGGTCCATTCAAGATTTTGAAACATGTGGGCTCAGTGGCAATATCAATTAGAGTTACTACCAACTGTGTTGGTGGTGCATATGTCTCAAATTAAACAACATATTCCTCCATAGACATGGGTCAATGATGATCTTTCATCAATCTCCACTCATCTAGAGGCCCAAATTCCTCCGGTGCCTATGTCGGATCGTCTACTAATTTAGGTTGCTGGGGAAACTTATATGAAGTTGGAAATGCACTGGGGCGACTCGACATGTTTCCTAGCTAGTGACACTCAAAGATGGACATGATATGAAGCATCATTATCCTGCAAGGCACCAGCTTGAGATCAAGTTGCTTCTCAAGGGAGAAGGAATGTCATGAATAGCATGGCCCTGAGGTGGCAAGAGAAGGGCGACGTGGAAGAAGTGGGTCTTTGATGAGCGGGAAATAAAGTAGCTAAGGCTTCAGAGGTTGTTTAGGCTCTGTTCTAAACCGGATGGGAAGGCCATAGGCCCAGTAACTTGGTGCCGCATCGCCTATGTCAGCCATGGTTGTCTTGTAACACAAACCAATGAATTTTGGAGATAACTATTATACCTGAATGGAAACATTCATCCTCCCCACGGAATCCAGCCGTGTCTCATATCCTCGTCTGATTTCTCTTTAAATTCCTGCTGACAACTTCCCAAACTCCTTTCTAGCTCTGGTTCAGGGACACGTAAGGTGGACGCCTTGTCTCCAATCCAATATGCCATCCATCGACGTCACCTGGCCTCTCGCAACTAACCTTCACCTCTGAATGAAACGAAATAACTACTTTCTTTCACACGCCAGGAATTCTTGGTCTCTCATGGCTTCAGCCACTGTTGCCCACCGTAGCAGACGTGACATTTTTATTTTCTTATTTTCTTATTTTTTTACTTTTTGCTCTTTCCATTTTCCCCCTTTTTTTATTTTTCCTTTGCTTTTCTTTTCCGGTTTCGGTTTTCCCACCTCTACGCATGCGCTGCGCGTGCGTATCTTTCTAGTAAAACAACACCGCATCGGTTCGTAAAATGCCCAAAGTGGTCGTTCAAATCACTTGTGGGGGTTTTTCGTTTTTTCATGTTTAAGCATCTCATCTGGAAGGAACCGTAATGTCAAAAAGAAAAACAAAAGGTTGCAAGAACTTAATACGAAATCCTAATGAAGTTGCTTATATAATCGGTGGTTCTTACTCCATATTGATCGACAACAGCATTGTGCTCCACATTGGTCGGTCCTTAACACAATGAAAACGAATCAAGGCATGCATCGCATCAACCAAAAGTACAGTATTAACGTACACAACTTGCTGTTCTTAAAGGTTTGTCGCCGACTGCTGCCTACAGCAGCCAGACAGCACACAGCAGTGACCTCTCCAGGTAGCTGCTGCCGCTACGCATTTTCTATTCTTGCCATCGACCAACCAGCAGCGGAGAGACGGAGAGACCAAGCAGCAGCTGGCCCAGACCATGGGCACATCACAATTCACATCCAAGAGCAAAGGCGGCAGGCCCCACAGGGCATCGGCCGCACCGCGCACCGCCTCCGATCCTCCGCCGCAGGCCGCAGCTTTTGTCCGGCCGGCTCCTCCGCTATCTGGTGTTCCCGTGCTCGTGCCGCCACGCCACGCCACGCCCCCAACGCGGGCGGCACTAAGACGCGCATGATCACGTAGCCGTAGCCGTAGCCGCAGGCCGCAGCTGCAGCAGCCAACAGCCTCTCCCCGGACGCCAAAACCGCGGCAGGACAGGACAGGACGAGCGCTTTCCATCGTGCTGGCCGGCTGCAGCTCCCGAGCCGTACGTACGTGCGTCCATGGCGGCGGCGTTCACGCGCCGGAGGCACGGCGCCGCGGCGCCGGGGGTGGAGTGGGCGGCGGTGTCCGGCGCGGGCGCGTGGAGCGTGGAGGAGGTCCGGAAGCACCAGCTGATGCGGCGGACGGGGCTCCCCGCGCGCGACCTCCGCGCGCTCGACCCGGCGCTGTCCTACCCGTGCAGCATCATGGGCCGGGACCGCGCCGTCGTCGTCAACCTGGAACGCGCCCGCGCCGTCATCACGGCCACCGAGGTGCTCGTCCCGGCGCCGCGGGACCCCGCCGTCGCGCCGCTCGTCCGCAACCTCCTCGCGCGCCTGGCCGCCTCGCCCACGCCGCCGCAGGCCTCTGTACGTCCGTCCGTTCGCTCCCTGGTCTCCTTGTCTCTCGGTCGTCTCTTTAGTTTACGCTGGTTTTCTTGGTCGTTTCATGCATGGACTGCTTGCTGAAGCAAGGTTACGTTTGTTTGTTTGATTTTTTACATGGAAGGAGGAGGACGAGGCGGCGGAGGACGGAGGTGCGTTGCCGCCGAGCCCCAGTGGAGTAGGAGGCGGCAGCGGCGGCAGGGACGGGCAAGCGTCTGCACGCGGCAAGGCCCTGCCGTTTGAGTTCAGGGCGCTCGAGGTGTGCCTCGAGTTCTCATGCAAGTCACTTGAACATGAGGTACGCCGTGCGTGCTGTCCTGTTCGCGGTCAGCGCGGTCAGATCACTGTTTGCATGCAGGGCTCAAGTCAACTGTTATTGTCTCTGATGCTGTTTGGAATTATTTGTGTGTTTCTTCAGACTTGCACATTGGAGAAGGAGGCGTACCCAGCTTTGGATGAGCTCAGCTCCAATGTCAGCACTCTCAATCTTGAGCGTGTGAGACAGATCAAGAGCCGTTTGCTTGCCATCTCCGGGAGAGTTCAGAAGGTAATTAAGTTCCCTCGACCAGCATGCACTCTGTCCCTTCTTGATGCCAGCTGAGCTGCACAAATTAAGTCTCGTCCAGATGACTCCAATGATATCGTTCAACCACAGATGGATGTCAATGTGTTCGTGTTGTTGTTATATGCTCATGTTAATTACAGCACTGAAATGAAGTGTCATTGCGCCATGCGCATTTTGACAGGTCAGGGACGAACTGGAACACTTGGTAGACGATGACGTGGATATGGCCGCCATGCACCTATCCGACAAGCTCGCCTACCAACAAACCGCTGATGCCCGCTCATCGAGATTCGGCACCAACAAGGAACCGAGCGAATTCGATGAAGAGAGGTATACCCAAAGCTGATAAACTCCAGCTACTAGAACAGTGCCTCAGTGTCAGACAGAATACAGACGTAGCATAAGAGTGAGGCAATAATATTGCAGGGACCGAGAAGAAGACGAAGAAGGCGAGGGGTCGTCCTCCGAGGGCGGCAACGGCATTGGGACCTCCATCGGCTTCACGCCCAAAATCGACGAGCTGGAGAACCTCCTGGAGGCCTACTTCATGCAGGCCGACGGCACCCTCAACAAGCTCTCCACTGTACGTACGCACTCACGCACGCTAGCTGTGACGCTGATCGATCCCATCGTCCATTTCTTGGCCTTCTTGCCATCCTGAACTCACCATTGCTGGATCGGCGCCTTGGCCGGCTGGCTGTTGTTTTGAAGCTGCGCGAGTACGTGGACGACACGGAGGACTACATCAACATCATGCTGGACGACAAGCAGAACCAGCTGCTGCAGATGGGGATCTTGCTGTCCACGGCCACCCTGGTGATGAGCTGCGCCATCGCGATCACGGGCGTCTTCGGCATGAACATCACGATCCCGCTCTACACTGCCTCTACCGAAGACGTCTTCTGGGAGGTCACCGGCGGCATCGTCGGCGTTACCGCCGCCATCTACCTCGTCGCCCTGATATTTTATAAGAGGAGCGGCATACTGCAGTGAGTCAGTGACATGCATGGGAAGAATGGACCATCTTTTCTTTTTCTTCTGATAATAGAAATGATCGGACCTGCTTTGACGTGCGGAATGCAAATGCGAATATGGGATGGCGAGAGAGCTGGGAAGAGGCACTGACCTGCTATAAGCCTATAAGTTTCTGTGTTCATTTCTCCCTTGCTGATCTCTGTAATGACGCTTTTATCTAGTCGCAGAAGTTTGGGCAGTTTCTCGTCAGAACACTTGTTTTGGGAGAAGTACCGCGGCGGTCGCAGCAAGGCATTTCCTCAAAAAGTCGCAGCAAGGCGTGAGATCAACGTTTGTCTGTCAGATTAACATGAGACTGACTGTATTATCCCAACATCTCTTTCTATATTCTCTATCTCCATCTGACTATCTCCTGTTTATATCTATCTCTTCTCTTCTCTCTAGCTTCTATATCTATTCTATTATCATATATAATCTGTTATATCCATTATATATAGAGAGAGAGGCACACACAACTTTCAAAGAACGCAGCATTCTTGTACTCACTTAGAGCATCTCCAATAGATGACTCATCACATCTCCAATACCAAAAAGCTACCATATAGATGATTGAGAGGTCTCCAACAAATTACCTAACCCATTACCGATACCTAAAACTTTTGAGATGGGGGATGTGTTTTGGTGATTACTCAAAAGTTTTAGTGACAAAGCAAAATCATGTCACAAACCTCGGGGGCTGAATATTAGTGACGAAGCCACATATTGTCACAACTATAGTCCTTGAATGACCCAGATATCGTCATAGATCACATGCGCCCCTCGCCCTACTCATCTGTGATGCTCTGTTTTAGAACTGTAACGAACACCACTTCGTCAATGAACCAAATACCCATTTGACTATAGAACGCCGACTGCTGGCGTGGTAGCCACTTTTAACGTGGGTCCTGCCGTGGTTTAATTTCTAAAAAAGTGTCCTACGTCAGGATCGAACACCTTTGCGGCGGCCTCCTGTTAACGTGAGGAGAGGCGGCAGCGGCGTCCTGTTGATGTGTGCTAGGTCAATTGAATGGATTAGCACCCTGGCCAGATATTAGCAATATATATACTGCTAATGGTCCACCGTATGGGCCATATGGGTTGTACAACCCATATTGTCTTGGACATATACCCAACAATCTCCCACTTGCACAAGACAATCAGGGTGGCCATAATACTGCCGCGTCATGAACTCAATCCAATTGATCCATTTGTCCTTTTAGTCCTCTCTCTCCTTAAGTGTGTGACCCCATAGGTTCATGCAACGAACGGTCATGACCCGGAAACCATTTCCGATCAATAGTTAGCATTGGCCTCTAGCAATGCATACTAACTCCCGATGGTTCATGAAGATTATATCATTACTATGTCCTTCTGCCACACGACACCTAGCCAAGTACAAGGCGAGTAAGTGCTACCCTTGATTCTCAGCCATTTCTCACTCCGTGCAAAACTTAGTTTATCAACTAACCATTAGTCAAGGCATGGCTATGCACTTTCAGTTCCTACACATCGAGAGGGCCCAGAGGAGTCTCTCCTTGATACAAGAGGGGCAGATCCCATCTTGACTCGACGCACCATGCAACTTGCTTCAGAACATACCCAAAAACTACTTTTATGACTACCCAGTTACAGAGTAGTGTTTTGAAGCCCCAAAGTATGACTTACACAATCTGGGACTCTACGTCGATCCCCGGTCAAAGGACGTTAGTATGTGTGTCATTTGCGAGACTAACCGATAGCACATATTCGCGGTGTCTCATAGTGGGTCGATCCGACACTGTGTTCCCAACACATATCTACATTGTTGGTGCAATATCCAATATCGCTATGACCCGTGAAATGTGATCATCCACCCAACACATGTACCAACTTATCTCTACGTCACAGTCCCACATGATGGATAGAAGTTGGGAATCTCATTTAGTACGTCTTCAATTTAAATCATGGAGTTTCACTAACGAATCACACATTCGTTAATCACATATAATGAAAAACATCATGGAACATCTCACTAAAACATGCAAATTATAAATGTTGACATGATGTCATCATCCTATGAAAACCGTTAAGGTATACATCATCATAAGCTTCCCACTCACATTAGAGTTAATCATGACAGCATCTTATGCCCATCGCTCTTATGTGTGTCTCATGCTTTGCTTATGGTAGCGGCTTGGTCAACGGATCTGCCATGTTTAGGTTAGTGTGCACCTTGCATATCTTCACATCTCCTCGATTAACGATCTCTCGGATCAGGTGATAGCACCGCAGTATATGCTTGGATTTTTGGTGCGGCCTAGGCTCCTTTGCTTGGGCAATAGCACCATTATTGTCACAACATAGGTCTATCGGACTGGAGCAGCTAGGGACCACACCCAACTCAGAAACAAATTTTCTGATCCATACAGCTTCCTTTGCAGCTTCCGAAGCCGCAATATACTTGGCTTCCGTCGTTGAATCTGCGACCGTCTCTTGCTTGGAACTTTTCCAACTCACTGCCCCACCATTGAGGCAGATGACATATCCTGACTATGATTGGCTATCGTCCTTGTCGGTTTGGAAGCTAGCATCAGTGTAACCATTTACAACGAGCTCTTCCGAACCTCCATAGACTAGGAACTGATCCTTAGTTCTTCATAAGTACTTAAGGATATTTTTAACTGCTACCCAGTGAGCATCACCTGGGTTTGATTGGTACCTGCTCGTAACACTTAGAACATATGAAACATTTGGGCGCATGCATATCATGGCGTACATAATAGAGCCAATAGCCGAAGCATAAGGCACTCTACTCATCCTTTCTTGCTCATCAGGCGTCGAGGCACACTGAGTATCACTCAAGGTTACACCATGTGACATAGGTATGAATCCTTTTTTGGACTCATTCATGTTGAACCTATTCAACACCTTGTCAATGTACATGCTTTGACTTAATCCAATTAAGCGCTTAGACCTATCTCTATAGATCTTTATACCCAAAATGTAGGATGCTTCTCTAAGGTCCTTCATAGAGAAACTCTTTCTCAACGAGGCCTTAACATCATCCATAAGTGGAATATTATTCCCGATTAGTAGTATGTCATCCACATACAAGACCAGAAACATGAGTGCGCTCCCACTAACTTTCTTGTAAACACATGGTTCTTCTTTAATTTTTGAGAAGCCAAATGATTTAACTTCCTCATCAAAATGAAGATTCCAGCTCTGGGATGCTTGCTTTAGCCCATATATAGACTTCATGAGTCTACAAACTTTTCTAACATTTTGTTGGTCGACAAAACCTTCAGGCTGTGCCTGTATACAAACTTTTCTAACATTTTGTTGGTTTTTATAACATTAGTTTGACTCATCATTGACCTCACCATGTCCAACAAGGTTCGGTTTCTCCGCTCAGACACACCATTTCATTGTGGCATTTCGGGTGGAGTCAGTTGTGGAACAATTCCACAATTCTTTAGATGGTCACCAAAATCATGGCTCAAATATTCTCCACCACGTTCCGATCACAGGAATTTAATTGTCTTGCTAGTATGATTCTGCACTTCATTTTGGAACTCTTTGAACTTTTCAAAGGATTATGCCTTGTTCCTCATCAAATAGATATGTTGTATCTACTCAAGTAATCGGTAAATGTAATAAAGTACTGAAAGCCACCTCTTGCGGTTGAGTTCATTGGGCCACATGCGTCTGTATGTGTTAGGCCTAATAGCTCACTTGCTCTTTCATTTTGTCCAACAAAAGGAGTTTTAGTCATCTTTCCCAGTAGGCATGACTCACATGTCTCAATTAATTTATAATCAAAAGAATTGAGAAGACCATCCTTATGGAGCCTCTCTATGCGCTTCTTGCCTATATGGCCTAAGCGACAATGCCACAAGTAAGTAGGATTAGAATCATGTTTGCAAACTCTCTTAGCATTAACATTATTGATTTCAGTTTCCTCAAGATTAAGAACATAAAGCCCGTTCACAATGGGACATATCCAATAGTACATGCCATTCATAAAAATAGAACAACACTTGTTCTTTATTACAAATTCAAAACCATCATCCTCTAAACATAAGGCGGAAATAATGTTCTTATTTAATGCATGAACAAAATAACAATTATTAAGTTCTAGCACTAATCCAAAAGGTAGCAACAATGAATAATTGCCGATGGCCAACGTAGCAACCTTTGCTCCATTCCCGACATGCAAATCCATGTCATCTCTTGCAAAAGCGCCTAATTATTTTCAGTCCCTGCAGCGATTTGCAAGTATGTATCATTGCACTAGTATCAAATACCCATGCATCATTAGAACGTATTGCAAGATTAATTTCAATAACGTTAATACCTTGAGTGGAGGTCACACCTCCATTCTTTTTCTTCTCTTCCCTTGCAATTCCTCGACCAATGTCCTTTCACACCACAGTGGAAACAAACATCATCAAGGGAGGGGCCAGCCTTTTTATTCTTTTCTTTGGCCTTAGTTGCCTGTTTAGAAGTCTCACTTTCGGCAGGTTTCTTAGCCTTGGCTGGATGCTTTCGCTTGTTACCCTTCTGGACTGTCATCACATGACCAGGAGCCTTTCTAAGGCTCACCTCTGCCGTCTTCAGCATCCCATGCAACTCGGTCAGCATCTTCTTCAAGCCATTCATGTGATAGTTCATAATAAATGGCTCAAAGCTAGCTGGCAGAGACTGCAGTATCACATTGGTGGTAAGATCGTCATCGAGGGGAAAACCCAATCTCTGCAAGCTCTCAATGTAACCAATCATCTTGATTATATGAGAGCTGACTGGAGCGCCTTCAGCAAGCTTGGTACCAAATAGGGCCTTCGAGGTGTTAAACTTGTCAACCCTTGCCTGGTTTTCGAACATGCCACGTAGCCCCACAATCATATCGTGCGGGTTGGTGCTCTCATATTGCTTTTGCAGCTCAGAGTTCATGCAAGCAAGCATCAGCATTGCACAACCACAGCGTCATCTGTGTGCTTTACATAAGCACGATACACATTAGTGTTGTGCGTGGCATTCTGAGCCTCATCCGAGTAAGGTGTATCAAGAACGTACTCTGGACGGGCACAATGATTCGCCTAGGCCTCCTCCACTTCGGAGCAGATGAACAAGGCACGTCGCGGATCCTCTTCGTTCCCTAGAATGCATCTGGGCAAATCGATCTTGGGCGATGGGATCCACTTCAATGTCGATTTCTGGATGCCTTACTCCTCTACCTCGGAGAGTATGAACACATGGGTGAATGCATGAAATCAAATGGCACCCGGAGCTCTTGAGCAAATTCAAACGCTTAGGGATGGAGGCTAGATGGTGCACTTACCACTAGACAAAGGCGGACGCAGGCAACAGTGAGAAGACCGGTGAGGCGACTCATGACTGGAGCAGCAGGACTGGACCTTGGATGGGCGATAGACTCGCCAGGGCCCTCGCTCCTTTCGAGGTGGAGGTGGAGGCTAACGATGGGCACCTGACTCCGATGGCCCTCAGCCCCAAATCGGAGATGTGCTGTGCCACTACCTCCTCCACGTCTGCTAGGAAGACCAGTCCTAGTTGGTGGTGTGCGAAATCGAGGCTGCGGTGGGCATCGATGGAGCTTTTGCCTCCGTCTCGAAGAAGACGAGACGCTGTTGAGCGAAGAGAGAAGGGGAAGAAATGGATGGAGCGAGCGGTATTATTTTGATTTTTTTTAAATAGCCAGGCACTGCGGTACCTTTCCTAATCAGGGAGCATGACAGAATCAAAACCAGAAACGGATGGTGCAAATTGCTAGCCTGCGTGGCGCATGCGCGCCGAATAAGAATTTTCTTTTCCTGCCTGAGAACAATTCTTAGGTTTCGGTTCCAATCAACAAAATTAGTTCCATTTAACTTTTCTTTCTCTAGGATCGATCGCAAATTAAAACTCAAGTTGCTCGACATTTTCTACAACAACGAAGATATGCAACGGTTAGAACTACTTTCATTAAAACATTTTTAGTAAAAGAAACCCCACTATGTTTTGCGAATGTCCCCCGACATTACATAGTGGGACGAGACCCTCACATTCCCTATGGAACTAGTGAGCTTTGGCATCACCGCTAACATCATAGTGAACTGAGTAGGCAACGCTTGCCAATCGCATCCAATGCGACTCTCGTTCGTTGGCTAATATCATATATCTCGTCTTCCAACACTATGCCCCGAAACCCAAGTACGACTTGATAGTTTCGTCAAGTAAACCAATACTATGCTATGGTGTTCGACACCGCCCAATAGATCAAGGTAGAAGATGACGTCCCATCACCTACTAACAAGACCCGAAAGGTGCAGCTGTTGGAAGGGCATAAAAACTTAATTTTTATGAGGGATTTTATACTCATCACTGGCGGTGTATAAATATAAATGTCACATATAATCAAATCGTTATGATAGTATGGCCTTTTTTTCGTCCAACGAAACTTAGCGCATCTAGGCGACCACCAGCAACAGGTGAGGATGCCTACTCCTAGGCGTCTCAATTTCAACGCTCTCTTCTGGCCGGTGTGGTCGATGAGTTACCTTACCTCATTTCAATAAATTACATAATTTAACTTGTCTATTACATGCTAATAGCAAATTAAAATATAAATTACATCACATGAGCACTCCACAGGACGACACGCATGCCAAATACAATAAATAAACACCCTCAACCTAGCTGTAATAAATAGCGACACACATGCTGCACCAAATATTACACATAGATTATCACATATGATTTTGAGGCCATACCATCACATCATTCTCTGCAAAAATGAGTTAGACGTTTCTACGAACGACGTTACGGGTATTTTTTTAAAAAAAACACGCATTTGGCTCCACCAGCTGATGACAGATAGAACAGATTTTTCGCATGCTGCTACAAATTAACAAGCATGGTGTTCTAGCCGGAATAGTCATACAACTGTGTATCAACCGCTTCGCTACACGAATTCACAACCTCGTGGTCAGCTGCACGACGCTCACACACCGTCGTAAAGACGACCGATTAGCCGGTCACATAATGAGGAAGCAAAAACGGAGTAAAGCAATCCAATAAACACATAATGCTATCCATTAAAACGATCTATTCTACATAAAACCACGTTAAAATAATCTAGATAAAAAACAATGCAAGCCTGGCTCTAGTAGTACCACCGTTAGGGTTACACGAATGGCTACACGCTAGTACAAAATAATAACCGAGGATCACTTGCATGTAGATGATCATAATTATACCTTCTCGACGCGTAGCGTAGCGGAAGACTTAGCGGAACGTGCGTAGTCGATGTAGTCGACGTCGAGGAAGTAGTCGTGTCATACGACGTAGTGCGCAACTTAGCGGCACCTCTACGGACGTTCACACATAGGGAGAGAAGAACGGCAGCGACGTAGCATGCTAGCGCTAGACGACGCACTTGACTGCAGCAGATCAAACACCACCGCAACACCTTTGCGGCGGCCTCCTGTTCACGCGAAGAGATGCGGCGGCCTCCTGTTCACGAGAGGAGAGGCGGCGGCGGCCTCATGTTGAAGTGTGCTAGGTTAATTAAATGGATTAGCACCCTGGCCGGATATTAGCAATATATATACTGCTAATGGTCCACCGTATGGGCCATATGGGCTGTACAGCCCATATTGTCTTGGACATATACCCAACCGAAGCATCTCAAGATCGGCACCGTCCTCGGTGCCGACCGGCAGCTCCTAACACGCCCTGTTGCGTAAGTGCTGCCTTTGTTGCTGTAGCATTAATTTGAGGCTTTCCAGAGACAATGCCTTCGTATTGTTATTTGATCAATGACACCAGCTGGCAAGATTAGGCTACTCATGTAAAAGGCTGGCCTGCAGAGATCACAACATTAACCATTGTGGATCTTCTAGCGCAGCTCAACTTACCAATCTTTGATCAGTTTTGTTATGACAGCAAAGTAACCACCAACCTCTGGTCTAGCGACACATAAAGGCAGGGCCAGGTAAGTGAAATGGGAAGAGTCTTCTACTTTACAATTCTATACAAATTGTCGTGTGGATAGCCACTTACTTTCTTAGGCATTAATTAGGGCAATACCTAACTGCATGAAGTCCTGATTTCTTTCATGCAGAATATATATTAGCTAGTGCATCTCTTGTGTGGTGGAGAAGCAAACCCTACACCTAGTAAATCAGCTAGTGTCAGGCATGAGTGGAGAAAGCAGCTAGGATTTAGACATGGAGAACCAACTGGTCATGTAAACATATTGGAAATTATCAAATCCATTTTTCATTAAAATACATACCCTCCGTCCTTAGCTATATCTAGACCTGCTCAGACATACTTGCTCCATTCCATATTAAGTGCAGTTTTAGATCTGGACATGAGAATTAAGTTGGGGTGAAAAAGGTGTGGTGCAAAGGAAACGAGAAAGAGATAGATAGAGATGTATTCGGAGAAGAGAAATATACATTGAAAAGTGAGAATGACACTATTTGTTGGACAAAATTTGAATGCTACAATGACACACTTTGTGGGATGGAGAGAGTATTCAGGAAGAGCTATAGAAAATATATTTTACCCATTGATAATTTTTTTAACTGCGTGCAATGATCAATTCCATCACTATTATAGAAACGATTTATAGAGGCATGTATTTTTTTTTCTAGAAGCAGTTCCATCAAGAACCTCTCGAAATGCCTCTAGAGTGCCCCAGCTATTGGACTGCATCTGGAAATCAAAGTCTAAAAATGGTCTCTATTCCCAAACTAGAAACATTATTTTCAGAGCTGGCTAGAAATAGAGCTGGACCAAAGTTGACAGCTTGATAACTCGCTCGACTTGGCTTGTTTATATTTTTCAACGAGCTGAGCTAGCATTCTTTAAAAAAAATGGAATTCTCACTTCCAAGAAATCAATCAATTTCAAGTTTAATCCAAATATATAAAATAATTACCATCTCTTATATTAATCATAATATATATTTTTAAATATGTTTGAAGATAAAAATATTGGTATTGTTTTCAATACACTTAATCAAAATTTAAAAAGTAATTTAGTCCAAAATTAGAATTGCACTCCTTGACTGAAGGAGTACCAAAGCTTGTACTAAGAGATGACACCTCTAAACAACTTTGAGAATCTCTCATGAATTTTACTTAAATGGACATGTTATATTTGTTAGGTATGGTTTTTTCTCTAATACGCAAGAGCGTTGCGTATCATTATATTAAGAAGAGAGAAAGTCAAATAAAGTACAAGAGTGGTCGTTCCTAGCCTGACCGAAACCACGATGAGGCTACATTTTGATTATGACAACCCAGAGATCTACAGGGATCAACCTAACTACAGGCACGACCCTCTGCAAGCTGGGAACAACTCGTCGAGGGCCTCAACTTCAGCAGTCAAGAGGTCGCCCTCAAAGTAGAACTCGTAGGAGCGCTTGACCATAGAGGAAGGCGGTGCTGAAGCTTCCAGGAGGCCCAACCTCTTCTTGAGCATAACTTCGCCATGCTTGGACGCCGGAATGTGGTCCATGTTCTGAGCAGCAATCCGTCTACTCCGAAGGGGCAAGGTCTGCTTGGGCGACGTCTTCTGCTTGGGAGGGGAGCTGATGAGGTGTGGCTCCCTTACCACCACCACCTCCTCGCGGAACCTAGCCAGTCGCCGCACGACCTCGGTAGGGGAGGGCAAGTCCTCCTCCATCGGCGCCACAGCACCCGCCGATGTGCCCCGCACGGGAGACGATGGAGGTGACTCATGGTCCGTCGTGCACTGAGGGGCCGTCAACGTAGGGTCCCACAACGAGGCCTGGCCCTCTAGCAGCCAGCCGGGAGCCTGTGCGGCCCTAGGTCCGGTGACGAGCAGGGCGGCAAGCTCATCCAACATCGGGTCGACTGAGATGAGCAAAGCGAGGGAACTCGCGCACTCGCAGACTGCCTCCACCAGAGGATCAGGTTCGAGGACGCGACGCATGGAAGTCGATGCAGCGTCTTCGCTGGCGACGGGCGGCTCGTCCCTGGTGATGTCCGCCGACGGCTTACCACTGCGGCGCCAGCGTCGTCTCCGGCGGCGACGGGTGCCGTGGGCACCCCCCACGACCCCTGTCATGGTCTCCTCTACGGTTGGTGTACCGCCAAGGGGTGTGTGCTAGGAGGGCGGTTGGTGGCCAACACGAGCGACGCGAGGCCGGCCCTCGCCGAACGGCGTCGCCTTGGACCGACCATAGTCCTTGGCGATGTGGCCGAGACCGCAATAGCGCAGACAACGCCGAGGTACCCGGCAAGTCACCACACGGTACGAGAGGGAGAGGCAGTTGAAGCATCTGCTGCGGAAATGAGTGGGAATCTTCTGGGCTTACGCTCGAGGGGCCAGAACCATGGTGAAGCTCAGCCGTGGCAGATGCAGGTCCTTCCTCTAGTCGGGGTAGAATCTCACGCCACCCATCGGCGTTGGGGGTAGAGACCCGCCTTCGAGCGCCGAGGCGTTGGCGGGCGGGTGCCCGACCATCCACTAGCCGGGCTGGCAGGCCGTGCACCAGCTGAGGGCACGGCGGGCCGCGTCGCCTCTGCTGTCATGCAGGCCTTTGCCTCGCGTCCGCACTGCCATGCCCCAGAGATGCAGCCGAGCCCTGGGCACGCGCGGGGGGCACGGTGGCTGCCCTGGCCAGGGGGAGAGCGACCTCCATGTAGGTTGAGGGACGGTCGCCGTCGGATTCATCGCTATCTTCGTTCGCCCATCGGCGGTGCTTCGAGCGTCCGCCCAAGGATGGGTAGAACGGATCCACTGGCGGGGACAGCGTGGAGCCCGGCGTCGGCTGGTGCGGTGGCGAAGAAGGCAGCGACAGTGCTCCGGTTCGCAGGCGTGCCAACGCCCGTGATGGCGATGGCGTGCATCGTTGTTGACACTGCCAGCCCAACATCCACGTTCTCATGCTCACCATCCATGACATCCTCGACAACGACCGAAGATGCATCCACCAAGGCTCCAGCCAAAGA
Source organism: Saccharum hybrid cultivar R570 (assembly GCA_038087645.1). Classification (NCBI taxonomy): domain Eukaryota; kingdom Viridiplantae; phylum Streptophyta; class Magnoliopsida; order Poales; family Poaceae; genus Saccharum; species Saccharum hybrid cultivar. Next base: position 2,179,985 of record JAQSUU010000543.1, read on the forward strand.
GCCCACGGCCGGTGGCCGCCGAGGCAGAGGAGTGCCGGCACAGCACCCCAAAGCGGCCCAGGTAGGGCCTCCAGGCTACGGGGAGGAGGTCCCGGTCGCCGGATCCGGGCTCGGCGGTGCCCCGATGGCCACCTTTGGCGTGGACGCAGCGGCGGCGGCCGACGGCTCGGGATCTCGGGCCGGGGGGGTGCATGGACCCATCAGCAGTGGAGAGGGGAGGAGAGGTGGAGGGGGAGCAGGGTATTGCGAGCGCCAGCGCTGGAGTGGCGGCCAGCGTTGCCGGTGGCGGCAGCGGAGGCGGGCCTAATGGGGCGCCGCCTAGGGTTTGCCCGCCAGCAGGCCCACCTGCTTCAGTGACCCTACGAGCTTCCTTAGGTGGCGTGGAGGAGGCCCTGGCCGCCGGATCCGGGCCTGGCGGAGCTCTGATGGCCGGCCATGGCTCCGCCGCCGCAGTGGAGGCCGGTCCCTGCGCGGGCGTCTCGGGGACAGGGGGGCACTCAGGTTGCTCACCGGTGGGGAGGGGAGTAGAGGAGGAGGGGGAGAGGGAGTGGGAGGAGGGGTTGGCGGGCGCTGGCGCCGGGGAGGCGACCGGCGCCGGTGGGGGCGGGGTCGCCCAGGGTCGCCCACCCAGGGTCCTCTGTTAGGTATGGTTGTGGGTCCTAAGGGAATTGTGCGCTGATACAGAATGCATGCTTTGCTTTTTACATTATGATGTGAGATGAATGTCCCCATTCCCTAACGCACTTCACAACAATAGCATTTTATTACTCTTGCGGATCCTATCAAAAGTTCCACGAGAATTCAGTAGCTATATATATAGAACAAAAAAAATCATAAACACGTTTTAAGCTCTCTTGAGTCGTCTTTGTAACAGCAGGTTACCTGGAACTGCTACTAGGTCGATATGGACGGGAGAAAGCCTAACATACTCGCCATCATGATACGGGTGATCGTCGCTGGAATGCTCGTTATCAACAAGGCAGCAATGGACCACGGATTGAACGGCTTCGTCTTCGTCTTCTACCGCCAGGCAGCCGCGTCTCTCCTCCTGCTGCCCATTGGGGTCGTTCTTGAGAGGTAACTCCATGACCCGCTGGCCGCTGACTGCTGACTAAAATCTAGGAAAATAAGTGACAAATTACGTGGTCTTGTAAACGGTGGTCACTGGTCACCTCAAAATGATATACAGATGATCTGTTTGACTTGTAGCAGGAGAAATGCAAAATCCATCATGTCGTCCGCGTTGCTCTTCAAGATCTTCGTCTACGCCTTAATCGGGTATACTCTAAGCATGCATGTAGTTTCTATTTGTGGTGTATTTTATTTAGGTTCATTGAATGATTGATTTTGCTCGTCCGGAACTGATGGAGGGATATTTGTGATCGAATTGCTGTACGTTTCTGTTGGATTCGTTGGTCGATTTCCAGGATTACAGTTACCGGCAATCTGTACAACGTGAGCCTGAAGTTGACATCAGCAACGGTGCTAGCAGCGTCAACCAACTCCATTCCCGTGATTACCTTCTGCCTGGCGCTTCTATTAAGGTGTCTAACTGAGATTATATAGAATATATAGGCAACGTCTATGGAGTAATTTTATATACATGCTTTGATTGTTAACTATATATATGGCGTACGCAGGATGGAGGAGTTGAAGCTGAGGAGCCCATCCGGCATAGCCAAGCTGACTGGCGTGGCGCTCTGTCTTGCCGGGGTCTTAGTCATCGCCTTGTACGCCGGGGAGTTGCTGAGCCCCGTCAACCATCACCGTGCCTTCGCTGCTCCCACCCATGGCCATGCCTCCGCCACGCCGCGAAAACGTTAATGGGAGCCGCGTGGATCGAAGGGACGTTCGTCGCGGTGCTCGCTGTCCTGGCATGGTCCATGTCGCTCGTCCTGCAGGTCTCATCAACATATCTGCAGATCAGAACTATATAAATGTTTTATTAATAGTACTTACCTTGTGCTTAATCGATCTATGTCCATCCATTTGTAGGCCGCTGTGCTCAAGGGAGTTCCCGAACAAGATGCTTGTGACAGTGACACAATGCTTGTTCAGCACGGTGCAATCGTTCTTAGTCGCAGTGGTTGCTGAGAGGGACTTCTCAATGTGGAAGCTCCGGCTAGACATCAGCTTGCTCGCGGTCGTTTACTTGGTAAATTTTGTATTTGACGAGTTAATTAATTACTACATCAAGTTTTTTTATTGTTTTTTTCTAACTATAAGTAAACTGGTACTGGTACCGGATCCTCATCTAGAACAAAATTTATTACAAACTGTTACATGAGTTAGGTTAAGAAAAATGTTAACCTAGATTAAGAATTCTCAGGGTTTCCATCGGAAATTGTCAACTAGGATTCAGAAGTTGTCGAATAAGATCTCAAAATTTCTTGCATGCTCTCTTTTCCTCATGTCGAATTTTCACTCGATAAGTAACAAATGCACCTTCACCAAATAAAGCTTTTATTACATTTTTATTGCCAATGCTAGCTATACTGAGGGATTATTTTTATTCATTTGCACAACCCATTTCCAAAAAAGCGACAACATTTTTTAAGAATATTGATTTGCCTGTTTATATGCATGCATGGATCCAACAAATCAATGGGCCAGGGGTTTTTGGTGTCCGGACTGAACTACTATCTCCAAGCATGGTGCATAGAGATGAAGGGTCCTGTCTTCCTCACCGCTTGGACTCCACTCACCTTCATCCTAACAATATTTTGTTCTTCCCTTCTTTCTAGGAGAGATGGTTCACCTTGGCAGGTAGGTAAGCTATAGCCTATATACTATATTGTACGTCAGATCAGCAATAAACGAATATAAAAGTTGAATAATCGACCTTTTCCTACCTCTCTTGTTTTTCCTCTCAACGCAAAACTGCAGCGTTATTGGCGGAATCCTGCTATGCGGAGGCCTTTACAGCATGCTATGGGGTAAAAGCAGGGAAACTAAGACCGTGCAATGCAACATAGAGGCCACCATGGTCGACGCCGGTGCTCAAGATGAGGTTCACAGGGAACTAGAAGGGCAAAAGGAAAATAAGAGTAGGGAAGAGCAGGAGAAAGCAGAATTTGTAACCTGTATTCAACAAGTGTGATAAATTATTAGTTAAATCGGGAATTATTTCTGTTTAATAATTGTTTTAATATATTTATGTATCATAACATCCTACCTTTAAAAAACTAATTTGTTAACTAAAATCAGAAACAAGGTATTGTATGTGAAATCTTAGGCGTGGCTATTGGACGTTCACAATTTGCCCACATTTTTGTTAACTAGAGAGAGAGCACGGATCCCTACTTCAGATTTCAGAAGTCAAGTCTCACTTTCACTCATCATTGATCTGTGTAATCTAATACGAGAGGGTACTCGTAGGAATGAAAATCGATTAATTTTTAGCCAATTGTTCTGAAATTTTGTGATATTTTCATTAAAATTTGAAAATTGAACAAACCTATCCATTTACTGATGTATGCATTTATCTGAGGTCATCCAAAGGGCCAAAAATCATGAAATTTCAGCCGAAATTCTGAACCAATTCAAAGCATCTGACTGTGTGGTGCTCCTTAAATATAGTCACAAAAAAGCTACTCCTTAGATATATCAGTTCAGTTTTGATATCAACTAGGGTGCCACGTCAGGCTATTTAATGCTCATGTAACTCTGATGAAACCCCACTGAGACTAGCCAAAGTAATCAAGGACCCCATGCATTGAAATTCTCAATAGATTAATTAAGCAATGATTGATGTATGTGAGTACATCCAAATCAATAAAGAAATTTACTAGTGCACGGGTGTGCTGGAAATGAACTATGAGTACATCCAAATCAATAAAGAAATTTACTTGTGCACGGGTGTGCTGGAAATGAACTTTCGGATTGCACATGCCTTTTCCTGGAAAAAAAATGAAACTCCCCTACCGTTTTTTTGGAAACACACGGACGCAGGAGGGAGAAAAAGTTTGTGGTTGTGTGAGGCTTCCAAGCAGTGGGCCTATATGGAACCTGTCGTCCTAGGCCAGTCTTGGTGGGGATTTTTTTTGTGACTTTTCTTAGTGGGGATTTCATGAAAGTTTTATAGACATTAAATAAGCTGACATGATATAGATAAATGAAGAAAGAGATGACTAAAGTTTCATAAAGATGAAACTTGTCTACACAGTTTCCAACACATGAGGTCTTGGAAACTAGAACATGAAACCCATCGCTAAGACTAGTCTTAGTTTGAAGTAAATGAATCAACCCTGATGATCCAAAAACCCATCGCTAAGACTAGTCTTTTGTCGCACCTAATTCTTCTATTCCCCACATAAACCCAGATCGAGATCCAGAAATCCAGAAATCACAAGAACCCTGATGATCCAAAAATCAAACAAGATTGAAGCAAATGAATCAACATGATCAGGTATTCAAAGTCAAATTCTTGCATTTTTTTTATCTTTCTTCACTTCATATCTCCTGCCCAGTTCATTTTTTATCATGTTCTTCCTCTATCTCAGTAGAACAGAAATCTGAAAACCAATTTACAGATTGAGTTTTATATTATGCTAGTTCCTTTTTGTTGCACTTAAAAAAAACTTAGTTCAAACCTAGAATTGTACTCTTTAAAATGCCGATGGAGTGCTAAACTTTACTGAGGATGAAGAGTTATTAGACCATCTCTAAGAGTCTTTCTAAAGTTTCTTCTCTAAATCATTATTTGGAGAGTCATTTCCATATAAATCGCTTTCTGTATCTTTTCATTCTCTAATATTTTTTTTCTATATCTTGTGTGCACTCTAGAGAGTTATTCTCATTTTCTATCTTTGGCTAGCGAGAAATCGAGAATAGAAGTTGGCTATAGATAACCAAATAATTAAAAAAATTGAAGGATATTATTTTATTAATATCTCTATTCTTAGTAGCTAGAAAGAATATAGAGAGTCTCTTGGAATCACTCTGAGAGAGGATAAAGATATATAGATATGTCATATTTGTTATTGTATATATGGCTGTGGGTCCTAAGGGAAGTGCGCGCTGATACAGAATTAAGGCTGGCTAACGAGCCAGCTCGGCTCGTTCTGGCTCGTTAGGATAACGAGCCAGCTCGGCTCGGCTCGTTATCTTAACGAGCCAGAAAGCCAGCTCGGCTCGGCTCGTTACGAGCTCGAGCTGGCTCGTTAGGCTCGCGAGCCAGAGAAAAAAAAATATAAAATATAATATTTGTATTTATCTGAAGCATAAAAATATTAATAATATAAAAATAATATATTCAATAGCCTTAAATCGAACAAAATATTCATATGAGCTAACATATCATCTATTTGTGAAGTGCAAAACATGAAGTAATACAAAATTAATATAAGTTATGATGACTTTTTCTCTAAAACTACGGCTCGTTTGGCTCGCGAGCGGCTCACGAGACAGCTCGAGTTGGCTCGTTATAGCTAACGAGCTAAAATCCTGGCTCGGCTCGGCTCGTTATCATAACGAGCCGAGCCGAGCTGAGCCGAGCCAGCCACGAGCCGAGCGAGCTAACGAGCTTCGAGTTTTTCGTCCAGCCTTATACAGAATGCATTGCTTTTCACTACGATGAATGCACTTTGCAATGATAGCATTACATCGGCTTACTCGCGATCTTTTACTCGGTAAATTTTTGCATATGTTGAGTTAATTACTGGGTTAGGTATATTTGTTTTTGTTTTTTTTTCTAATTTCTAACTAGTAAACTGGTTCCAGATCCTCATCTAGTCTAGCACAAGATTTTTTAGAACTCGTTACACTAGTTATTAGATTAATAAAATTGCTGACCTAGATTAAGAATTCTCAGGGTTTCCATTGGAAATTGTCGATTAGGAATTTAGGATTCAGAAGCTGTTAGTTGAATAACATTTCGAATTTTGTTGCTCTGTTTTCCGCATGTCGAATGTTCAGTACATAACTAACAAACCCACCATCACCAAACAGGGCTCTTATTGCATTTTTTTTGAACAGTGCTAGCTATACGTACTATTCTGACTTGCCCATTTGTATGCATGGACGGATGGACCCAACAAATCAATGGGCTAGGGGTTTCTGGTGGCTGGAGTGAACTACTATCTCCAAGCATGGTGCATGGAGATGAGGGGCCCTGTCTTCCTCACCGCTTGGACTCCACTCAGCTTCGTCCTAACAATATTTTGTTCCTCCTTCTTTCTAGGAGAGATGGTTCACCTCGGCAGGTAGATAGCCATATATTATATTGTATGTCGGATCAAAAATAATGAACATAAGTTGAATAATTGACCTTTTGCTGGATGAACTCATAGAATTTGTTGATGCCTCCCTATTTTTTCCCTCTAAAAAATGCAGCATTATTGGTGGAATCCTGTTATGTGGAGGCCTTTACAGTATGCTATGGGGTAAAAGCAGGGAAACAAAGACCGTGCAGTGCAACATAGAGGCCACCACAGTCGACAACGGTGCTCAAGATGAGGTTCACTGAGAATTAGAAGGGCAGAAGGAAAATAAGGGTAGGGAAGAGCAAGAGAAAGTAGAATTAGAAACATGTATTCAACAAGTGTGATCAATTCTGTTGAATCAGGAATTGTTCCTGTTTATTAATTTGTTTCAATATATTTATATACCATAACATCCTATGTTCCTTAAAAAACTAATTTGTTAGCTAAAATTATAGAGGTACTGTACGTATGTAAAATCTAGGTGATCCGTTCTCTCACTGATTGTATGTCAACAATTGGCTAATTCAGGCCGTGGAAGATGAATCTTCCCTTAGACTTAGGTAGAGAATTGCTTTACATGAAACGCTGAACTAGTTGGTATGCTCAGAGCCACATGTGCAATATTTAGCTTTCCATCTATATGTGCAGGCTAACGTCAGAAACTTATAGTTTCTTTATTCTCAGTGATAAGAGCTTTTTTTCTGAATTTAAGACTGTCAATTGAACTTGAAGGTACGATGTAGACATTTGGGTATGTTGTATCGTTGAATCAAAGATCCTGTTAGTGTGAACTTGATCCTGTATGGAGCTTTCAGTCATTGCTATTTTATATTACTGTGAACATGTCATGGCTGTATTTAAAATTACTGTGAACAACCTCTTCACTTAGTTTCAGTTACCGCGAACTTAACAATTTCTCTGATGAAAACCTATCTTCAGTCTCATTTTTACCTAGCTCAGGAGACCAAAGAGGCAAAGAGACTTGATAAATACGTAATGCCGAATTTTAAACTAGCATATGCTTGTCTTATCTTGTCGTATGTAACTATAAAGGTACGTATTGGCCACAAAACTCCTGGTTGCTTGCCTGATATCTGTTTTCAGAATTTTGGAAGCCGTCAGACTCCTGGACGTAATGTTTTTATTTTTCATTTTTGCTGCCTTGTTCTTATATTAGATCATTTTGCCCTGCTGCGTGCATGCTGCTACCGTGAAGCTGCTGTGATCATGTCTCAGATCCACAAAGAGCTGAATGTTCAGTTGAAAAAGAATGTAAGGGAGGCACTTTGTTTGCTCCTGGGTGAAAGAGAATTCTTTACAATTAGAGTATGAATATTTGTAATTTTTGGTTGTTTGCGGGTGTGAAATCATGTTGTATCAAATAGCAACGGTATTACTAAAATGATATTTATGATTGATCATAGCTACATGTAAGCATTAAACCACTTATAGACTTAAACAGACGACTCGGCTGTCTATAGGTTGTACGAGCTGTTTGTTTAGTTTGTGTCGTAGATTCCAAGAACTTGCAGACAGGTCCCTGTCCCGCTGTCCGTGGGCTGTACGTGCCCTAATGTATCAATTGTGCGATGGATACCTATGCTTATACCTATTGTAGAGGAATGATGGTTTGTGAAGGTAGCAAAGAAACTCATTAATTGATGAAAACCACCAGACAATTTGTTGGGTTCAACCCTATAGCATAGTGTATGTTTGAGTGCATTTTCCAACCTGTTTCAAATCCGATCTCCACCAATTCAACTTCTTTGAGTTCCTTGACTTGAAACCACTTCAATGGGGCCACTTACCATCATAATCTTGACCGAGAGTTAGCCTCATGTGCATCACAATGCTCTTGCTTAAACTCCATCAAGATGAATGCCTTGGACCCTCCAAATGTCGACGAGCGTGTGGCCAGGTGATGTGCTCGTTGCACGCTACTGTGGCACCACACACGACCATATATCCTCCCATGTCAGATGACACATAGACGGAAGAGTTTTATGTGGCCTGTTTTCAGCTAGGATGTAGACAAAGTTCATGGACCGAGACGAGCAAAAAAGTTCATGGACCGAGACGAGAAGTGGGGAAAGGTTTAAGGACCCATAGCATAATTCACTCAATCAGAAGCTTTACTCCAGGATATTGAAAACTTCTAATGGTATGCTATAAAACTTTGTACATCTAACTTGGAAAAACTTTGTAATCGAAACTTTGCACTCCAAGTTTCCAAACTTTGTACTAACACATTCAAACTTTGTATTACGCAAAACTTTGTATATGGACAGAAATTTCACCCAATTATACTTGCACACGGCGAAACCACAAAAGAAAACAACTGACAATGTTACTTCCATCCATGGCACCACGATAAACTGGCCGTGCATCCAGAACGATTCGCGGTGCATGCGCGCTATACAAGAATTTGGGTATGTCAAGTACTCCGTCCCAAATTATAAGGCGTCCAATTTTTTTTGGAGAATCAAAACATCTCAAATTTGTTTAAATTTATATAATAAAATAATAACATTTAGGATACCAAATAAGTATTATTAGATTCTTCATTAATTATATTTTCATAGTATACCTATTTGATGTCATAAATCTTTATGATTCTCCCTGTAATTTTAGTCAAACTTGTGATAATTTGAATCTCCAAAAAGTTGGAATGAGTTATAGTTGAGGACAGAGGAAGTACTTAACAAGCTTTTTCTTGACAGCCAACCTCCCCAAGAAAATACTCACTCTGTATCCTAATTAGAGGACGTTTAGGACATGAGGGTGATTACCAAGGAGTCGTTAATTAGAGGGTATTTTTCCCTGTCCGCCCCTATTAAATACGACTGCATGTGCATTGTATACAAGAACAAATCTGAGTTGGAACGGCTAGCGCAGTGCGGTTAGCATCCCAAGGTCCCAGGTTCGATTCTTGTGGGGTTGTATTTTTGGATGTCGCTATTTTGCATGGCGATTTTTGCATGCTACTGTGCTTGTTTTTTTTTGTTGTAAATAGAACATGCTAGAACATGCCGTGGCCAAACAATAAACGTTCTTGTTTTACCCTATAGTTGCATGATTGTGCTTGTTTAAACAGACGATTGAAAAAGAACAGGCCATCAGGTCAGTGCACACAAGCATTAATTAGATTTAGCAACAACAACTTGTGCATTGAACTCCAGCATTCACACAAGAAAATAAAAAATACTCAGACCACAGCAGTAGCAACCATCACTTCATATAGCAACCATCACTTCATCTGCGAATCCGCCACCACGCCGCCCTCGTCCGGCTCCTGCGAGTTCAGCGCCATGTCATCCGCGGCGAGCAGCACGTCGGAGTCGACAGACAGCAGCGAATCCGGCCCGATGTCCTCTGTGGCGAGCAGCGGATCGGAGTCGACGGATCGGAGTCTTGTGGGCGGTGCCGCGAGCGTCCTGCCGTCCTGTGCCGCTCTCTCTTCAATCGATGAGTCCGCGCGCGAGTTACCAAGGAGGTACGCGAGGGAAGCCGAGCGGATGGCGGCGCGCGTGCAAGGGGCCGAGGGGTATTCGCGTCCAACTTAGGCCTCGTACTTCAGAACGTCGTCCTTTCGCACAACTGGCTACGGCTCCAGAACCTCCTCTATTGAGGATACGGAGGGAGTATTGATTTTCTGTAACAGTTTCCAGAAGTGGTATGATGCCAAGGAAAATTTAAATCTCCCGACCCATTGTGACCAATAGGGATTATTCTACATAACGCTATGATTGCAACCTAGGGCTTGATGAAGGTGGGTCGAGACGTTGAGTGGTGTAGGATGATAGCTGGTACCGTGTGCCTTGAAGATAGGACCGGTCCTGAAGGTTTTTTTTCCCCTAAAACGAAACTAAATTTTTGGGGTTTTTATATAAAATATGACAATACTACTAAGTACTACTCATTGCTAGTATATATACACATATACGAAAATATTATTATTCATATGAAATAGTTTGAATACAAATTAGTATGTTCTGTTTGTATCATATAATATCATATCATCTATTCGTTTTTTTTCTTCTTTTCTTCTTTCTTTTGTCATTGCCAGAAGCATATACTTTCTTAATGACATGATCTTGTTAAAATTTGGAGAAACAATTATTAGCTGCAAATCTGCAATTTCATAAAATAGGGTAACTGCAATTATTAATCAGTACATGATTAGAGATCATAGCCTAGGCATCACAGCCTCATAGGAATAGGACAGAGATAAAGATATCTACCTTATTGCTACCGCCTGCCTGAAGCGGTGAAGCCTGATGGCGATGGAATTGGAAGCCGCCCTATGGTTATCGCGAGATGGAATTGGAGTGCCGTGCGCGCGCGGTCGCGGACGTGCCTGGCCGGCGACTCGCAGGCTCACTGCGACGCTACCTCGCGGCTTGCGCAGCGGCGTAGAAGGAAAGGAAGTTCAACAGTGTTGCGTGATCACCGGTGTCGACGTCGATTAGTCTGCTCTAGCGTACCGCATACCACGTATGTTTGGGCTGAGTATGCATACCTGTTGAGGGGGCCATCGGCATTCTGGGCCTGGGATGGCTGCCCCTCCCGCCTCCCCATAGGGCCGGGCCTGCTTGAAGAGATATATACCCGATCTTCATTAGCAAAGTGATTATGATCTTTATGTCGATGTCCAGCCTGTTTGCTTGAGCTTTCAGCTGCTTATTTTTAGCCAGCCAGCAGTATTTTTCTCTCACAATAAACCAGCCAACAGTACTTTTAGCCGCTTATTTTCAGCCAAGCGAACAGGCTCGACGACCGTGGCTGATTAGGATCATTCTCTCTAGTGTCTCCATCGGTCAAGATCATCAACGACAACGACCTGGGATTAGGGTCATTCTCTCTGGTATCTCCAATAGATTGGGACTAATTGATCTGGGAGCTTCGATTTGCCAATTAATTCTGTCTCCATGCAGCCTGGTCTTCTGCATTTCCCTCGGCACATCCAGAGTTGTCGTCGACTCCCAGCGCCCAGTCCACCGGTGTGGTGCTAGCGCGTCTGGTACACGCGCCACTGCTCTGCTCTTGACTCCTTGAACCTGACCTCGACTCAGGCCCGGCCGGACCCACTTGCCCTTGCATCTCGCTCGAGTCGCTTTGACCCCGCCAGCGCCACCTCCCGGATAAGTGCCGGAAACCTCGCCATCTACTGATCTACAGTTCACCGCAATAGCAAGTCAGCAACGCAAACAAAATTTCCGTAGTTTCTAGTCGTGCCGAGGATACCGCGCCGCCTTTACTTCTCCTGGAGGCTGGAGGGTTTTTCGCTTTTTATTTTACGAGTTGGGTAGCCAGGATTCCCAGTTTCCCATCCAGTTCACCGTCGTCTTCTCCTTCGCCTCGTCGACCCTCTTCTTCTGGCTCGACCAACGGAAAGTCTCTCAAAGGTCTGTCTGCGTTATCCATCCACTTCACACCTGCAATTAGTGCCAGTCCTCTATGGGTTGTTTTTGTTTGCCAGTTCTAGATTGGAACAGACAGACGTAGGGAGTTTTGCTCTTTTGGGAGGCAAAGATGGCACTTCTGTTTATGGTGATGATGATGTGGAAATTAAATACGTGTTCATTCTCATGCCATCTGTATATATATATATTTTTTTTTTTTGAAACCGAGGAGCATATCTCCCCATTCCCGGGTACTGTTCCCGGAAATACGACGGGCACCGGGTTCGAACTCGGGCTGGCGAGCGCACGACTCCGTGCTGCTGACCAGCTGGGATGCCACTTCGTCCCTTCATGCCATCTGTATATAATGATCCGATCCGATGATAGGGGAAGATTTGCTTAAACTTTTATATCTGGGTGATGAAATGGTGGTCATTGAACATGTTGTTAAATTTCAGAACCACAATATTAATTGTAGCCTCCATGCACTGCAAATATTCACAAAATTGAAGCATTGCATTATCTGATTTAAGTACATAATCCGAGTATCCTACTCACTGTGATGACGCTAGTTGCACTAAGGATTAAGGAATAGGCCAGTGTTACAACATCCTGATTCCCAGTGCTCTGGACCCATGACAAGGAAACGAGACTCGATCTCAAGTAGCATTGCCCCTAAAAGGATATGATGATAGGCTGAATGGCTGATAGCTATGGATGTGGCTTGAGCTTTGCTGGATCATTGTGAACTGTTGCTTGAGCATCTTCGTTAGGCTAGAGAACTGAGCAGGAATATGAGATAGCTTCCATAGTTCCATGATCATGACCGGATATTTTCCATCTTGTTTTCTTTTTTCTTCTCTCTATTTCTTACTTATACTGATTGTGGGGCAGTGCTAGCTTCCATAGTTAAGAATGTCGGCCTCATGCTAAGAAAGAAAGAACAAGTACTCTCAAGTAGTTGTAGGTACAAATGTTAAATTTTGGCGAGATGTTTAGTGAAACCCACATAGTAGCTAACACTCGCAGTTAGAGTTTTATTGTGGAAAAGCTCCAAAGAAATAGTTTTAGCATCGTCAGTGATGCAAGGTTATAGTATAGCATGATATAAGGCTGCGGGATAGGCAAAAATAGTTAAAGAACTTTACCCGGAATGGATAATGGTTGTCAATAGTAATGACCATTTGAATAGTTTGCTCCTAAGACAACGGGTCAAGTGTACTGTCAAACATGTTGACATTAAAGTTATACGTTGTAAAGGAGAAAGTCCGAAATCATACTAAAATGTATTGAACATATAAGTAACAAGAAAAGCTTGCGGATCCGCTTACCAAGGCTTACCACCCAGTGTGTTCAGAGAACACACAGTCGACATGGGTTTATGGTATAACCTATGCTTTCCGGACAATAAAGGGCCCAAAAGTTCAAGAATCTGTTTCAGAACAGAGACATGTATTGTAGCTGTTAAATCTATCGGCAATTGACCGTGACGATGAAGCATGCTCTATACACTAATCTGTGATGGAACAAATAAAAGTGAAAGCAATTAAAGTCAAAGTTTAAAGTTAAATGATAAGTTGAGATCAAAGAGAAGAATGTTAGAATAGAACTCAACCGAATTGGCCCAACGGCCAATTCGGACCCTTTGACCACGCCCTGATCGGGGGCATCCAATTCAACGAGGTTGGTGGGCCCCCGTCGCACAGTGCCATATAAGAGGGAGTGGGGGCCATGGGCTCAAGCCACGAGGTTGACTGCCCAGCCGCCACCCCACTTCAAACCCTAGCCGATCTAGAGGGTGGCACTGCCAGCGGCGGGATGCTTCACCATCGGTCTTCTCCGTCGCCACCGCTGCTGGACAGAGACTTCACTGCCTCCTCGCCACCAACACCGACCCCATGGCGAACCCGTCTTCCTCCTCTGCCAAGCCCCAAGGTATGGGTCTTTTCTCCATCTCCCATCTCCTTCTCCCCTCTCGGTTAGTTCTACAATGTTCTACTGGTTCATCCAAGATGCAAAGAATTTGTACCCTCTAGATCTACACCTACATGATCCTAAAGTCTAACAAAACTAACTCTGCCATCACACATACTAATCAGTTTTGAACTCTAAAGATCAATCAAAAGAGAGCATAACTAGGTAGGCAAAGGAAGTACACATTATCGTCCCCCTCCGTCGTTTGGGTAAAACAAAGTGACCCGGCCGCATCCGGTGTGGTCGAGATGCCGAGTGGGTGATGGCCATTGCCGCCATCTTGCTTGGTTGAAGGCTACTTATGACGCAGAGAATTGGGAGATCAGATCAGAGTTGTTAAATGAGACGAGTCGCAGCTTATGCGTGTGCAGGACGGTCGAAGGAAAGGCAATCGTCAGCACTCAGCTCCTCAAATCTGGCGATCTGGAGTCTGGCTTCTAGTCTGTTGGGCTCACCCTTCTTTCTCTTGACCCATGGAATGGTGAATGGTCCGATACCCCTCATCCGACGGTACGATCATCCCTTCTAGACCGGAAAAAAATTCGGTACGGACCATCCCTACGGAAACACGGTGCGGATTGTGCAGCTGACAAGTGGACCACGGTGCATGCATATGCAAGATCTGATATCCCATGGGCCACATGTCAGCCACTCATCCGCACCGTGTTTCCGTAGGGATGGTCCTTACCGAATTTTTTTCCTCTAGACCTGGGAGCTCTATATACTTATGTCCAGACCTTAAATTTGGTTAAATCTGAAATGGTTTGACTTAGAACATATCTAAAACATAAGTTATTTTGAAATAGGGGGAGTAGTTCTTACTTCTTAGCCCATGAGAAAGAAAAAGTTTTTTTTTCTTTTTTTTTCTCTTGTTTTTTATTTTCCGCAGGAGACTAGTTGGAATAAGAACAGCATAACATTAGTGTGTGTCTGACCCCAAAAACAAATAATAGGGAAGGTGGTACGAACAATCCTAATGAACAGTTTTTGTTTTCCCTATGCAACCTAACCATCTATAATTTCATTTTTCGACATGTTTTTCCGTACTGTGGATTTACGTAATCCAAAACTGGAATCAAGGGAGACAGTCTGCAAGTAAAGCCATATATAATGCACGAACAAATTCATTTGCAAGCAGTGGCGGAGGACGAAAAAAAATTAAGGTATGGCGAGGTTGATAACATAGATAACAAAAATTTCTTGTTAAGATGGTTTATACACACATAAAATGGTATTATTGGCATCTAATATGTATGTAAAAACATTTAGGATAAATAGAAACAAACAAGTAATAAAGTTATTAGACAAACCAAGTGACAAACTGACAATACACTTTTTTTTTGAGGGGAGACAATACACTTCAATTGTGTCTATGCGATATCGTGCTACGGCAGTGCGGCCTGCAGCGAGGAGTTAGATAACTAATGGTTCGTGTCTCCTACTGTCCTTGCTGCATTGCGTGGACGACTGGACGTGGTCACGTGGGTGGCAAACTAGCCACGGGCCAAACCAAAAGGGCCCCCAATCCCCCATACCGCCGGACACAGTAGCAGCCCAGAAACAAGGTCCAGGGATGATTCGCTGCTTTTCTCCTACCTCTGGCTGGCAACCCAGACTTCGTAACAGCCAAACTTTATGTTCCTTAATCTGTTCATGGTATAGAGTGATTCAAGGAAGATAATTGCTGAGAATTCAAGGTATGGCGACTGTCATACCTTGCCATAAGAGAGCTCCGCCCCTGTTTGCAAGGGAAATTAGGAGAGGACCTTACTCCTTTTTTGTAGCAATAAACATAACAGATTCTGCTTTACAACAAAAAATAGTTCTACATTGACTTTTGTTAGGTAAAAACTAAAAAGTAATTCAATAGAGGGCATTTGCGAGCATCTACATTGTTCACACATTTCAAATGAGGGGTACAACAACCAGTCACACAGAGGAGTTCTCAGGAAGTTCAAGGGCTTTGCACTATATACATGCCATAACCATAAGTTATGTTACTTCAAACAAAGAAAGAACCAAAAATAAGAAGTTGGTGCTACTTGTTCTATCTTGGTTGTGCGCTCTTCTCATTACGAAAAGTAAACTGTGACACAAGAATATATCAGCCGGTACCTAGCTACACGTTATACTTGGCAGTAAGGAAAGGGTAGTATGGTACCTCATCACTGAAAAACGAAACTTATATATTAGGAATCGTCATCAGCCACCTCTTTCTTATTAGGTCCAATCCATCTCCATTGTCGAGGTCCATGTACTCGAAGAAACTCCGAATTGCCAGGAATCGAATGGTAGGTTGCTTCTTGGAGGAGAGAAAGGATGTGCTTGGGGACATTGGTGTGAGACCAAGGGGGGGTTAGAGTCCCTATCACCTGGCAGAGTGTCGCCCTTGGGGTCGCGACATTATTCGGACCCGTGATTCCTGAATCATATGAAACGGTGGCCTGTGCGACCCTGGCAGGGGTCTGCACGGTGAGTGTTAGAAATACCCCTCCAGCTGGATAGGAATTCGATTCGAATCGCCGTCGCTCCCTGTTAGTGAGCACTTGACTTGAGCAGCGGCAACGTAGATCTCATTAAATGAACCGGTGGTTAAGGGAATGATACAATGTTGTCACAATTCATACCTACTCTGGATATAACGATGATAATTGTTTGATTATAATCAAGTGCATGTTTAGTAAAGGTGCTAAGATAGATGACAGGTAAATGCTAAAAATAACTGCTAGTACATGCTATAAGAGTTTTAATTACTTATGCCTTTATGCAAAATGTTATGTCAGCTAGCCTCTTGTGTAAGCCTTGCATAACCCTTGGTGTCATCTTATTTCTGGTTTTCGACGGGTAAGTCTAGCTGAGTACATTCCAGTACTCAGGGTTTATTCCCTCCTGTTGCAGATAATATGATCTATCAAGGCTTCTGCAAAACTTGTCTCCACCCTGCGGGTGAAGAAGACTAGATCACTTGGGCGTGATCATCTCTTATGTACTTTCCTCATGCTTTTGCGGGTTGTTGATCATCAAGACTGGCAGTAGTAAACAACTGGTGTGCGTTTGCTTCCGCTACTTTTATAAACTTGGTTTGTAATAATTATGACTCCGTTTGTATAGACTTATTTCAGAACTACTTGTGAAATGTAATGTATGATGTTGTATGTTGAATAATGCGATCCTGGTTGTAAGCAAGTTGGTTTGAAATCCTTCGTGGTTTCGATTGACTACCGGGATTATATGGGCTCAAGTTCGAAAATTTGAGCACTTCGGTGCTTGTTTTTGTACTTGTGCTCTTATAATTTGGTCGGTTCTGTTACAGCTGGTACCGGAGCATAATTCAACATTAAACACATCGTACGAGTATTTAAAAACAAAAGTATTTGATTATGAAAAAGGGTTAAAACTTTAAAAATTATTTTTAGGTATGCCAGTGATCACATCCCTTAGCCCAAATAAGGAATCTTAGGTGGCTTATTATAAAGACTAACTTGGGGGCCTTGTTTGTTTTTGTTTCGTCGTCCATACGGCGTGATATTGTATGGATGCCATCCACTTGGGTGGTAATGTATGGATCAATTGCCTCGATGCTCTGGTAAGTGGGAGTTGTGAGAGCATGATCGTCCAACCGGCGATCTAGGGGAGAGTAGTTTTGGTGACTTGCATACTTACATGTTTAAACCATGTAATTACGTAAGCACTTAATTGTGGGAACCTTTATATCGGGTAGCTTTGATACTGAAGTATATACATCAGGGGATGTGTATATGGAAAGTATTTAAATTACTGCTTTCTTGTGTGCTTATATTGGGAAACTGTTGGGCTGAAATGAGGTTTTCTGCAGGTACACTAACAGCGTAACGAGTAGACCGATAGTTTCGCTTATATGAGAGAACGTATGTATGCCACCGCCTAGCGTTAGAACTTTAGGAGTCTACTAAGGTGAGAGGGCGTACGGAACATGCATGCATCATGTTAATTATATCATACATATCATTTACTCCCTCCTTAAAAATTTCAGTACTCCCGACTAAATTAAATTTCGTATCCCCTAAATGATCCTCACTTTAAGTCGTATCTTATCTTGTTGCTACAGATGGCACGTACCAAGAGGACCGCTCGTAAGTCCACTGGGGGCAGGGCACCGCGTCACCAGCTCGCTCCACGTGAGCCCCGCCCTGAGCCTACTGAGGTAGAAAGGCTGAGGGCAGAGTTGGCTGAAGTGACTGCTGCCAGGAATGCAGCGCGTCAGCAACTGGAGCAAGTGATTCATGATCGTGACCAGGAAACCCTTGCAGTCCAAAGGTTGACAGTAGCAAATCGCAACTGTCAACGCATGTTGGTCCGTGTCATGAACCAGAGGGATGAAGCCTGGCACGAGGAGAACATTCTGAGAGCTCGTCAGTTTGAGCTCGAACAGCAATTGGAGAATGCTGAAGAATACAATGACAATCTTCATGAAGAAGTGCACCGCCTGAACAACGAGCTTAATCCCCTGCTGCCTTGAAACAACAACGTCGATGAGGACATGGGTTCGGAAATCATTATGGCTGAAAATGATGATGAAGTGGAGGTCAATGGGCCCCAAGATGCCGCACCAGAGGAAGCGCCAGAAGAAGAAGGAGACGATGAGTTAGAGCCTGTTAGTGATGAGGACGGAGAGGAGATCCTTGACACCGACTCTGAGGACGATGCTTAGAGTAGTTATCACATGGCTATGATGTTAGGATCATCCTTTGTGCCCTCCCTGTGTTGGAGTGAGGCTTTGTAATAACTTGACTTTTCAGATGTAAGGTCGAACCCTATGTTTCCTGGATGTTTAGTTGGAACCTGTTAATTTCGATCACAATTGGATATCTTATTGTGTTGCGTTCGATGATGGTGTCACGATTAGTACCCTTCGGTGCCGTGACGAAACCGAGGGCCTCCTATGGCGTGCGACATAAGGCTGTGCTGCTTGGCACGCGCTGGTATCAAGGTAGCTAGTCATGATCCACCATGGAACTCTACCGTTGAGAAGTCTCTTTGTGGTCAGTTTGAAGTAGCCTTTCTCAGTCAACTAAAAACTTTGAAATCGAATCCAAGTACCGGACGAAAGATCAAAAATCACGTAGATATTAACGTAAACGGTTCAGTAACTGTTGTGCTCCTCGTGTGTGAGCCTTTATCAAAGTACATCTTGTTGGATTCTCTCGCATGATTGCGCCATTTGATCCACTTGAATGGATTGTGCGGTTGTGATGAAGTATTGTGTCATGAGTATTTTGAGAAGTCTATTTCATGAAGTCAGTTTAACATATTTACAATAATTCATCTACAAATTTCCCACATCGTCAGTGCTCATTGGCTATGCATTTTGCAGATGTCGTACAATCTTCGTCGGGGTCGTGGCAATGAGGATGAGGAACAGCCACCCCCTCCGCCACCACCTACCCCGGCTGAGTTAATGCAGACCGTGGTTAAAGGGCAGTGCATGCTGGCAGATGCTATGCGCTAGCTTGCTAACTGGGAGGCTCGTCCTGGCCGCCAGGGCCCAGAACCCAATCAATACAGTGATTTCAAGGACTTTCTTGATACTAAGCCCCCGCTCTTTAAGGAGGCGGAGGAACCACTGCAAGCTGATGAGTGGTTGAATACTATTGAACAAAAGTTTCGTCTGCTTCGCCTGACTGATGAGCTAAAGACTGAATATGCTTCTCATCAATTGCATGGTCCAGCGGGTATTTGGTGGAGCCACTATCGTTCCACACTACCTGCAAATGTCCCGATTGCTTGGGACCAGTTCAAGGCTGCATTCCGTGGGAACTATATTCCTCCAGGTCTTATGGCTATCAAACACACAGAATTCATGAGGCTGTCGCAGGGAAATAAAAGCTTGACTGAATATCTACAATCTTTCAACAACCTGGCCAGGTATGCCACCGAGTTTGTGGATACCGATTCCAAGAAAATTGCTAGCTTTAAAAGAGGCCTCGGCCCGAAGCTGATGAAGACTATGGGCACTAGCAAGTGCACTACTTTCAATGAATTTATCAGTGATGCTCTAACTCAAGAGAATAACAATGCTATTTATTCTGCCTCTAAGAGCCGCAAAAGGGCCATTGAGGTGAGTGCTTCACAGTCTCGAGCTCCAGCTGCCCCGAGGGCTCCTCCTCGCCCTCCTGCCACAAATGCTAAGTTCCGTCCCCCGCAAAAGAAGGCGCCAGTGAAGACTGGGTTTCGCAAGGCATATACAGTGGCTCTGCCAAAGGGTAATTCGAGCCAAGGCAGCTCCAGTGTCCCTCCTAGCAACATGCCTTGCTGAAACTGCAACAAGCCGGGCCATTGGTCCAGAAACTGCCCTTACCCCAAGAAGAATGTCAACCAAGGTGGCCGTCAGGGGCACGCTCATTATAACAGTATCGAGGAAATTCCATCTGGTGAAGTTGTCACCGCTGGTAAGTTCCTAGTTGACCAACATCCTGCAGTGGTACTTTTTGATTCGGGTGCTTCGCATTCCTTTATCAGTCCTAAGTTTGCATCAGAGTTTGCACACAAATTGCATACTGTTGAAGGTGGGGGTTATTGTATTAGCGCAGCAAGTGGGAATATTTCCATAGATAAAGTAGTGGGGAATCTTGAGCTTGAGATAGAAGGGCGAAAGTACTCGCTTGCCTTAGTGGTTTTGCCGGGCTTAGGCATCGATGTTATTTTGGGCATGAATTAGATGAGTCAGAATGGGGTACTCATTGATACATCCACTCGGGTAGTTATGCTCAGAGACCCTATAGATCAAAAGGGTTTTCTGGTACAACTTCCCAGAAAAGTTGATTTGTCTGGGGAAGTTCATGCTGTGCAAGCAAAGGCATTGGCCGAAATTCCAGTAGTAAGTGAGTTTCCAGACGTTTTTCCCGATGATTTGCTGGGGCTCCCTCCGGATCGAGATGTGGAATTTAAAATTGAGTTGTTACCTGGCACAGCTCCTATCTCTAGGAGACCCTATAGGATGCCTCCGAATGAACTAGCTGAACTTAAGGTGCAATTGAATGAACTTTTGAAGAAGGGGTTGATTCGTCCTAGTTCATCGTCGTGGGGATGTCCTGCTATCTTTATAAAGAAGAAGGATCAGTCATTGCGGATGTGCGTAGATTATAGACCTCTCAATGCAGTCACTGTCAAAAATAAGTACCCTCTACCGCGCATCGACATCTTGTTTGATCAGTTGTCTAAAGCTAAAGTTTTCTCCAAGATCGATCTAAGATCTGGCTACCATCAAATTAAAATCCGCCCTGAAGATGTTCCAAAAACTGCCTTCTCTACCAGATACGGTCTTTATGAGTATCTTGTTATGTCCTTCGGCTTGACAAATGCCCCCGCACACTTTATGTACTTGATGAATTCGGTGTTTATGCCCGAATTGGACAAGTTTGTGGTGGTATTTATTGATGACATCCTGATATATTCTGTAAATGAGGAAGATCATGCTGAACATCTGCGAATAGTCCTCACAAGACTGCGTGAACATCAACTATATGCAAAGTTCAGTAAGTGCGAATTTTGGCTTCGAGAAGTACCTTTCCTTGGGCATGTGTTGTCCGATGGGAGAATTATGGTGGACCCCGCCAAGGTACAAGAAGTACTGAACTGGAAGGCTCCTATCTCGGTTCATGAGGTCCGGAGTTTTCTTGGTTTGGCTGGCTATTATCGTCGCTTCATCTCGGATTTCTCCAAAATAGCCAAGCCAATGACTCGGTTGCTGCAAAAAGACACCAGGTTTGTCTGGACTCCTGAGTGTGATGTGGCTTTTCACAAACTGCGAACTCTCCTAACCTCAGCTCCGGTTTTGGCACAACCGGATATCGAGAAACCATTTGATGTTTATTGTGATGCCTCAGGCATAGGTTTGGGAGGTGTTCTGATGCAGGAAGGCCGAGTCATTGCATATACCTCTCGACAAGTTCGGAAGCATGAAGCGAATTATCCAACGCATGACTTAGAACTCGCCGCGGTTGTTCATGCTTTAAAAGCCTGGCGACACTATCTGTTGGGCAATGTTTGCAATATCTACACAGACCATAAAAGCCTCAAATACATCTTCACCCAACCCGAGTTAAATATGCGTCAAAGAAGATGGCTCGAGTTGATTAAAGATTATAACCTTCAAGTGCACTATCATCCTGGCAAGGCAAATGTGGTTGCGGATGCTTTAAGCCGTAAGTCTCATTGCCATTCCTTACTTGAAACTGATTTTCATCAATCTCGCCTTCTACATCCAGCAGTCTTGTACAACATCAATGTCAGTTGTACTCTCAAAAACAGAATTATTGAACTTCAAAAGACTGACACTGGTATATTCCACATCAAACATAAGATGAAAGAGCAAGAAACTACACAGTTCAGGATAGATGAAGAGGGTGTACTATGGTTCAAGGATAGGTTAGTTGTGCCTAAGGACTGAGAGCTTAGAAATGATATTATGTCTGAAGCACACTCCTCTAAGTTGTCCATCCATCATGGTAGCAATAAGATGTATTATGATTTGAAGCCATACTATTGGTGGACCAAAATGCGGAAGGAGATAGCTGCATATGTGGCCAGGTGTGACACCTGCTGTAGAGTTAAAGCTGTGCACATGAAAGCTGAGTTGCTTCAACCACTTTCTATCCCAGGTTGGAAATGGGAAGAGATAAGTATGGATTTCATTGTCGGTCTTCCTCCTACTGTCAAAAATCATAACTCCATCTGGGTAATTGTGGATCGTTTGACCAAATCAGCTCACTTCATTCCAGTTAGAGTGGACTATCGTCCCACTGACTATGCTGAGTTGTACTTCAATCAGATAGTCCGGCTCCATGGGATACCTCGTACTATCATATCTGACCGTGGTCCCCAGTTCACTGCTCGCTTTTGGGAGCACTTGCATCACCTTCTAGGAACCAAGTTAGTGAGAAGCTCTGCTTATCACCCCCAGACATCAGGACAGACGGAACGGGTTAACCAAATCTTGGAAGATCTGTTGCGAGCATGTGTCATTTCATCTAAGGGTTCTTGGGAAAAATGGTTACCTCTAGCCGAGTTTTCATACAATAATAGTTATCAAGAAAGTATTAAGATGGCTCCATTCGAAGCCTTGTACGATCGTAAGTGTAGAACTCCCCTAAACTGGGTAGAAGTTGGTGAAAGGAGGTATTATGGTATTGATTTTGTTCATGAAGCTGAGGAACAAGTCCGTACCATCCAAAAACATATGGCTGCAGCCCAAGCTAGACAGAAAAGTTATGCTGATCGTCGTAGAAAACCACTCGAGTTTGAAGTTGGAGACTTCGTTTATCTGAAAGTTTCTCCAATGAAGAGTGTCCAACGTTTTGGTGTTAAGCGGAAACTTGCGCCAAGATATGTGGGTCCTTTCCAAATCATAGGCAAGAGTGGAGCTGTTGCGTATAAAATCCAGTTACCTCCAGAAATGAGTGCCATATTCAACGTCTTCCATGTATCACAACTCAAAAAGTGTCTTCGAGTTCCTGAGGAAAGAGTCCCTTTAGGAGATATCAGGCTGGAATCCGATCTAACTTACAAAGAAAAGCCAGTCCGAGTGATCGATACTCAGGAACGAGTGACTAGAAGCAAAGTGGTTAAGTGGTATAAAGTAATGTGGAGTAATCAGGGTAGTGAAAGTGACGCTACATGGGAACGGGAGGACCATTTGCGGGATGGTTATAAGGAATTCTATGAAAAATGGTACGCTTTCCAAATCTCGGGACGAGATTTTTATAAGGGGGGAGGGCTGTAACACCTCAGGTGTTTAGCTCCTTAATTGCATTGCATTTGCATAAGCATAAGCAAGCATCATTCATTTCATGCATAAGCTTATAATATGTAAAACATGCTTTGGAAACAATGCCACATATGTTTATATTTCATGTGAAGTAAGAAGTGGGTAGTGTGCAAAACATAAGTACCTTATGTGCAATTTCCTTTGTGAGACATGTCAACCACTTTAGTGTAACATAATTAGCAAATGTTATGCAACACACTCATGCAACATGTGCAACATGAGCTTGCAACATTTGGGTGAAAGTATGGAATTACTTGTTCCAAAGTATGTGACACTAGGAACTTTGTGCAACCAATATGTAGAGTGGCTAATTAGGTCTTATAACACCTTAATTACATTTAGGGTAAGTAGTGGAGCAATGTTCATGTTGACCAAAATTACCAAATTGCCCTTCTAAATGTTGTTGACTAAGTTGGACCCCTAGAGTGATCTGGTTTGACCAATTAAAAAGTCTAGTTTAGAGATCTTGCATGGAGGAGCAACCTTAAGCAAAGTTGTAGAGAATTTCATAAGGAACAAAAGTTCTAATATGGCCATCTTATGAAAATGACCAGAACATGCTCAAAAGTGACCCACAAGTCAGATTGGAAGGTGGAGTCAACACTTGAAAAATTTGCTAAGTCTTAACTGCAATTTCAGTTTGATTGAGCCCACTTTGGATTGATACAACTCTTGATCCATGGAGATCTGGCTATTGATTTCTAAATCAAAGTTGAAGCCCTACTATAGCTCTACAACTTTCATGTTTATTGTTTCCTCTAACTCGTCACGGTTTAGGAGCTAATCGGTGTTAAACTTGCCCTGTCAGTCGACACTTTTGAGCTCTGAAATGAAAAATTCAGACGTCGACGTACTCACCGATTCAGAAATCAGTCGACGCGTGGTGACACCCGTCACCGGCCGTCTGACCGCGCTGCCACACGCCGTGGACGCCCTGGCAAGGCCAGCCACGAAGTGCACACTCACACGCGCTTACCCGCCCTGTTCGTAGCCCAGAAATTGCATTTCATCGCCTCCACCGCAAGCAGCGACCGAGCTCAGCGCCCGCCATCGCTGCCGAGCAAGCTTCACCATAGCGAGCTCACGAACCACCGCAAAAACGCGAACTCCGTCTTCACCATAGCTTCGCCGTGTCCTCCTCTACCTGCTCCACCTCCCAGCTGCGCCATTCGTGCTTTGGTAAGGTCACAGTGACCATTTCCGCCGTCTCCGCCATGGGCATGACCTCGCCGGAGATGAGGCCGTCGTGGCCGGGGTAGCTAGGAATCATCTCGTCCCTGTTCTTTGCGGTGTTAGCACCGTGGCGACCTCAGGTAGCTCACACCGTGCTCGGTTGAGCCGGCCATGGGTTGCCGTCGCCGGCAGCTCGCACCGGAGCCCTGCCGTGCCGCCATCACCGGCGACGTGCCACCTCCGCTAGGTCGTAGGTCGCGCCACTAGCACCAATCGATTCCCCGCGTCACGTAGATCACGCTGGTGCCCTCGGTTTCGCCGGCTGACCCACCGGCGGCGAGCTCCGACCACCGCCGTCCGCCTCCCCTGCCCTGTGCCGCTGACACACGGGTCCCGCCTGGCAGTCGCACGCGCGGGTGGGAGCCGACGCAGGCCGCGTGTGCGTCGCGGGCCGCGCGCGCGAGTCGTGGGCCACGTCTTTCCGGGCCGGCCCAGTATAAAATGAGATCTTTTTCATTTTTATTTATCTTGTTACAGAAGTTTGGTTAAGTTTGGAAAATGTAGATCTAGGGTTTTACTTGCTCAAAAATTATGAGATAAATTTTGTTGGGATCTACATGATGTGTAGTATTTTAGAAAAATATGAGTTTGCTATGTGATGTTTAGCTTTCAGGATATTTAAATAGGTCTTTGAAATGTGTTTTAAATCACATGCAAACTTGTTTAAATTATATCTTGAGTTCCAGTGTTCCAAAAATTATGAAATTTGGTGGGTAGACTAATTTATACTTGCTCTAGCTCTGGTAAAAATTTGGGCAGTAGTGCTTAAGTACTTTTCAAGTTATAATGCTATCTTGTTATTTTAAGAAATACTTAAATGAATGTTTGTAATTTTTCTACATGTGCAATGTTCATATAACTTTTTGGAGAATGTCTTGGTACCCTAGAGTATCCAAGAAAATTAGGAAATCTATTGTTTGACACTTTTTACTATGCCTTGTTATTTTTACAAAAATCAGCCTTTTTGGCTTGGGAATTTTGTGTAGGAAGTTTCTTTGAATACATTTAGTTCAAATTTTTACAGTAGCCTCTTTTTGGGTCAGAGAGTCTCCTGTAATTTTTGTAAAATTTTAGGAGCAGTTTACATATATGTTTGAAATTCCACTTAATTACTTAAGTAAATTAAGAAATGAATTTAAATAAATATTCTAGGTGGGCACACCTTACTTTCTGGTGTTTTTGTGACCTTTGTGAACTTATAGTAGTATTAGTTTGGTCTTAGAGAATGTTTGCCACATAAATAATTATTTAATCTTTACAATTCTAGGTTTTCTGGACAGCTGGTAGTATCTTTGGGTTTGACCCTTAATAAAAGTGGTTGCTGGAAAACTTGTAAATACCAAAGTTATAGTAAAAATTGTAAATGAGCTTGTGTCAAAATTTGAGAGCAATTGGCTTAGTAGTTTGGGAGTTATTGCTGTTTAAAGTGACAGTCCAGAATTGACTGCTCTCTGTTTAGGGAGGACAGATTCTGGAACTTTGGAATTTCGACTAGGTAAACTTTGTAATTTAGTGTGGTGATCTGAAAACATTTCGTGGTACATTTCTTAAGCTTTCCAGATTGTCCTAGATCATATCTTTTGAAGTTGGGATTCTCCAGTTATGTTAGAATCTTTGAGCTGCTGTCCAGAATGTCTTACTGTGGTAACCTAAGTAATATTATTCTTGTATTGATTAGGTGTTAGGGCCTTAACCGAAGAGGAACAACTATATCTTAGGTTGCGTAGATTAGGTAAGTACTTCTCCACCGGAGAAGAGATTTGCACGTACTAATAAAGTAACTTGATTAGATTATTATTTATTTCTGAAATGCATTTCATTCCGAGCATGTTGCACCCATTTATGCATCCATGATATTCATTGTGCATTCATGCAATAGGTGTACCGGAGGGGGTAACTCTCCTCGAATTCGAGCCTGTGATTCCGGAGGAAGTCCAGGACCAACCGGAGCAGCTAGAGGAACCAGCCGGCGACGAAGCTCCTGCCGAAGATCTACCTGAGTGTCCTGATCACCGGCCTTCGACCTTTCTGAAAGGCAAGCCCCGGTGCATACTGAACCTACTGATTTATAAATTAATCCTGAGTACTTTTAATTGTCTACTGCATTAAGTTGTAGGAGTTATATGAAAACACTTGTTGCATTATACCTGTCCTTGTCCAGATATCGTACTGAATCCTATATTAGGTTTAGGCACGTGTCAATGCTTAGCCCTGCTTAGTACGGTAGAAGTCGGGTGATTTCCGGTCATCCGTGAGATGTAGGAAGGAGTCACGAGTGGCTTTATGGCTATCGTGGATGGAACCATGCTTAAAAATGAAATTGAGACCGGGCGGGAGTTCGATAGTACAGCCGCAAGACACTTCACGTCTTGGGTGTGGAGCTATGCCCGTCTGAGTCGTTTAAGGTCCGATTCGCTGTACGTCCTTGAGTTATGTTGAACGCAGTCTAACACTTAGTTGGCCGGATAAGTCGTTCCGACCGCGAAGCCGAGTAATGTGGTTCAGGCCGGGAATCGAATGGTAGGTTGCTTCTTGGAGGAGAGAAAGGATGTGCTTGGGGACATTGGCGTGAGACCAAGGGGGGTTAGAGTCCCTATCACCTGGCAGAGTGTCGCCCTTGAGGTCGCGACATTATTCGGACCCATGATTCCTGAATCATATGAAACGGTGGCCTGTGCGACCCTGGCAGGGGTCTGCACGGTGAGTGTTAGAAATACCCCTCCAGCTGGATAGGAATTCGATTCGAATCGCCGTCGCTCCCTGTTAGTGAGCACTTGACTTGAGCAGCGGCAACGTAGATCTCATTAAATGAACCGGTGGTTAAGGGAATGATACAATGTTGTCACAATTCATACCTACTCTGGATATAACGATGATAATTGTTTGATTATAATCAAGTGCATGTTTAGTACAGGTGCTAAGATAGATGACAGGTAAATGCTAAAAATAACTGCTAGTACAGGCTATAAGAGTTTTAATTACTTATGCCTTTATGCAAAATGTTATGTCAGCTAGCCTCTTGTGTAAGCCTTGCATAACCCTTGGTGTCATCTTATTTCTGGTTTTCGACGGGTAAGTCTAGCTGAGTACATTCCAGTACTCAGGGTTTATTCCCTCCTGTTGCAGATGATATGCTCTATCAAGGCTTCTGCAAAACTTGTCTCCACCCTGTGGGTGAAGAAGACTAGATCACTTGGGCGTGATCATCTCTTATGTACTTTCCTCATGCTTTTGCGGGTTGTTGATCATCGAGACTGGCAGTAGTAAACAACTGGTGTGCGTTTGCTTCCGCTACTTTTATAAACTTGGTTTGTAATAATTGCGACTCCGTTTGTGTAGACTTATTTCAGAACTACTTGTGAAATGTAACGTATGATATTGTATGTTGAATGATGCGATCCTGGTTGTAAGCAAGTTGGTTTGAAATCCTTCGTGGTTTCGATTGACTACCGGGATTATATGGGCTCAAGTTCGAAAATTTGAGCACTTCGGTGCTTGTTTTTGTACTTGTGCTCTTATAATTTGGTCGGTTCTGTTACAATTATGCACTTCATTTTGGAACTCTTTGAACTTTTCAAAGGATTATGCCTTGTTCCTCATCAAATAGATATGTTGTATCTACTCAAGTAATCGGTAAATGTAATAAAGTACTGAAAGCCACCTCTTGCGGTTGAGTTCATTGGACCACATACGTCTGTATGTGTTAGGCCTAATAGCTCACTTGCTCTTTCATTTTGTCCAACAAAAAGAGTTTTTGTCATCTTTCCGAGTAGGCATGACTCACATGTCTCAATTAATTTATAATCAAAAGAATTGAGAAGACCATCCTTATGGAGCCTCTATATGCGCTTCTTGCCTATATGGCCTAAGCGACAATGCCACAAGTAAGTAGGATTAGAATCATGTTTGCAAACTCTCTTAGCATTAACATTATTGATTTCAGTTTCCTCAAGATTAAGAACATAAAGCCCGTTCACAACGGGACATATCCAATAGTACATGTCATTCATAAAAATAGAACAACACTTGTTCTTTATTACAAATTCAAAACTGTAACACCCTAAAATTTTGGCATGATTTAAAAATAGGTAAATATGATTTTTATGTATTTTGTGAGCATACAAACTTAGGATAATAATAATTTCTATTAATTTAAAATCAAATATAAGGGTAGAAACGTGATTGAGCACTCATGCTGTTGCATTTGAATTTTTTGTATTGAGTGGTTTGATTTAAATTCAAAAGAGAATTCAAAATCTATTTGGAAAATGCTTTGAAATATTAGAAAAGAAAAAAGAAAAGGAATTTTTCTTCTATTCGGCTTTTTGGCCCAGCTCAGCCGAGCCCAGCAAGGCGCTCCGCCTGCCCTCTCCCACGCGCGGCCCGTCTCCCCTCCCTCTGTTTTCCGTCTTGGGCCGTCCAGGTCGCAGCCCAGCAGCTTGCGCGTGCGCCCACGTCGGCCTCCTACCGCGCTGCCGGCCCAGGCGGTCGCCCCTTCTCCCCGTCCTCGCTCTCTTGGGTCGAGCCCAGTCGCTGGCCGGTCCGCGTTTGTGCCTGCGCCATCCGTCTCCGTCGCTGACGCTGCGGGTCCACAAGTCAGGGCCACCTCCCTCCTCAAGCCGTCGGCAACGGCGCCTTCCAAGTACATCACCGATCGAATCTTCCCCCTCAATCTCTTCTTTTCTTGTTTAGAGCATCACCGGTCTATAAAAGCTAGATGCCGCACCCCTCCGCTCCATCTTACACCGAAGCAAAGGACCGATGTCGTCCCGAGGAGGCCACGCTCGAGCCGTAGCCCTAGCCATCCGTCTCTCCGAGCCGCGCGTCTTCCTTGGTTCGTCCTTGGCTCCGATTTTGTCCTAGGTAAGTTCGCCGTGTCCTGCTCTTTCTCCCGGTACTCCCCGTTTGTCGATTGGTGGTCGGTGAAGCCGTTTCGTCGAGCTCCGGCGAGCTCGGGCCAAGTCCGGCCATGGCGCCGCCGTCAGACCACTGTAGCTGGCCAGCGTTGTTCTTTTCCTCTCTCTAGATTAGATCCGATCCGTTCAAATCAGATCCAATGGCCGAGAATCAAGGATACCGGTTCAGCCGGAGATTTTGCTAAAGAGCCCCTGTACTTTTTATGTATAGAACCCGCAGTCCAAAACGTATTCCAAAAATACGCTTTCTCCTTCCGAAAACGCAGATTCGTTTTAATAAGTTCAGAAATACGTTTTCAGCTATTTACAGAATTGCCACTGATTTTGTGTTAGCCATAACTTCTCCGTTTTAACTCTGATTTGACCCGTTCAAATTGCGTTAGGTTCGTATTTGCGAGCTCTACATGTTAGTACTACTGTTAAGTAGGTTTTCAACTTTTAAAATTTATGATTAGATCTAATCCATTATTTTAATAGAGAAAATCTTGTTTATTTCATATCTTCTACGTTTCAACTCCGTTTTGAGCCATTCAAGTTGCGTTAGATTCATAGCAATGAGATCTACACATTTGTAACAGTGTTTATCATGTCACTAATATTGGAATTTCATGGTTTGAATCATATCTTAAATAATAATTATGCAACTGGGTTTTATAAATAAAAATATGATTTGTTTTACTTTAGTTTTATAATTTGAATCTAAATTTGACTTAAATTATAATCTCTATAAAATAACTTATATATGTTTTTATACCATTAGGATACATGAAGCTAATAGTTTTATGGGTAAATTTATCGGTAGTTGTATCTTTTCACCTAGCTCCGATTAGTGTGCTTTTCGCGATTTTGTGTTCGTAGCGATGCGTAGAATCGTGTTTCAAACTCTTTTACTTATTTTTGGTATAATTTGTGTACTGTTCTAATATAGATCTATTGTTTGCTTCGTGTATGATTGTATGGATGCTTGTGTGGTGCTATATGGTTCAGTCAATCGGTGAGGTTTACGTGATGATCAAGAAGAGGTTCTTTGGAGGTTATAAATCTACATAAGAAGGATATGAGTTTAAGGCAAGTATAGCATGGGATTATTCTTGTTGTCCTATTCACAATAAATAATTAAATTTATTATGCATGTATTTTCTTGTTAAGGATGACTTAGTCTTGATCCATTACCTTGGCACCCATGATATTGTATTGAGTAGTTTTGCTAGCGCTGAACATAAACTATGATATTGTAATATGATTAATGGAATATGCAACAACACTAAAAGACGACTTTTTGATTACTGTTTAAAGAGGGCTAGAGCATGGGGTTATTTTTGGTGCTCTAGTTTCTCTCCACAAGGACTCATCTGTGGACGAACATCCGGGACTTACAGTACAACGGTGAGGGCTACATGGCTCTGGCTTTAGTCAAGTATGAGGACCTTTTATAGCTTGTTAGTGGTAACCTTCATGACGTAAGAACGGCTTGACGAATCGGGTATAGTGCGGCCTCTGTCCTTATGTGTATAGGCTGCGTGTTATTGTGTCATTTGAAAGGGGGCTCTACATCTGTTTGCCGAGTAAATCTAATGGCCCTAACTTGTTAGATGAACCTTTGAAAGACTTTATAGTGAACCCTGCTGACCTTTCTTGGTAGTGGGTCAAGAGGCTGATCACCTTGGGTGAAAGGGTAAATCACGACTCACAGTGAAAGTGTACAACCTCTGCAGAGTGTAAAACTGGTATATCAGCTGTGCTCACGGTCACGAGTGGCCTTGGACCTTCACAGAATAGATGAACATTTATTGGTTTAATATGTGTTTTGCTATTCGTTATTCATATTTACATTGATCATATGTTTATTGTGGGATTAATGCAAACTTGATGCTATTCATGTAATAAAATTATGACAAATAAAAGTTAATCGCAGTAAACCAGTGTCAACTTTTGAGCCTCATGAACCCTATGATATACTTGCTGAGTTCGACATGGACCCACTCTTGCTATTTCCCACACCTCAGAAGAAGTTTAGACTTGTGATCAACCAGTCAGTTTATTCCTGGAGTGAAGTCTACACCCAGTGTTCAGAGTTGCCCTTCCGCTGTGTTGCTCTCTAAGGTATATTTTATACTATTGAGTTATGTTTATTAAGCATTTGTCTCTTGATATTACACTTATCTGCGGCTATATGTGAGATTTGACTTCTTTATTTCACATATAGTGTATGTCTGGTTTTATCCTTAAAACCGGGTGTGACAAAAACCATCATCCTCTAAACACAAGGCAGAAATAATGTTCTTATTTAATGCATGAACAAAATAACAATTATTAAGTTCTAGCACTAATCCAAAAGGTAGCGACAATGAATAATTGCTGATGGCCAACGTAGCAACCTTTGCTCCATTCCCGACACGCAAATCCATGTCATGTCTTGCAAAGCGCCTAATTATTTTTAGTCCCTGCAACGATTTGCAAGTATGGATCATTGCACTAGTATCAAATATCCATGCATCATTAGAACGTGTTGCAAGATTAATTTCAATAACATTAATACCTTGAGTGGAGGTCACACCTCCATTCTTTTTCTTCTCTTCCCTTGCAATTCCTCGATCAATGTCCTTTCACACCATAGTGGAAACAAACATCATCAGGGGAGGGGCCAGCCTTTTTATTCTTTTCTTTGGCCTTAGTTGCCTGTTTAGAAGTCTCACTTTCGGTAGGTTTCTTAGCCTTGGCTGGATGCTTTCGCTTCTTACCCTTCTGGACTGTCATCACATGACTAGGAGCCTTTCTAAGGCTCACCTCTGCCGTCTTCAGCATCCCATGCAACTCAGTCAGCATCTTCTTCAAGCCATTCATGTGCTAGTTCATAATAAATGGCTCAAAGCTAGCTGGCAGAGACTGCAGTATCACATCGGTGGTAAGATCATCATCGAGGGGAAAACCCAATCTCTGCAAGCTCTCAATGTAACCAATCATCTTGATTACATGAGAGCTGACCGGAGCGCCTTCAGCAAGCTTGGTACCAAATATGGCCTTCGAGGTGTTAAACTTGTCAACCCTTGCCTGGTTTTCGAACATGCCACGTAGCCCCACAATCATATCGTGCGGGTTGGTGCTCTCATATTGCTTTTGCAGCTCAGAGTTCATGCAAGCAAGCATCAGCATTGCACAACCACAGCGTCATCTGTGTGCTTTACATAAGCACGATACACATTAGTGTTGTGCGTGGCATTCTGAGCCTCATCCGAGTAAGGTGTATCAAGAACGTACTCTGGACGGGCACAATGATTCGCCTAGGCCTCCTCCACTTCGGAGCAGATGAACAAGGCACGTCGCGGATCCTCTTCGTTCCCTAGAATGCATCTGGGCAAATCGATCTTGGGCGATGGGATCCACTTCAATGTCGATTTCTGGATGCCTTACTCCTCTACCTCGGAGAGTATGAACACATGGGTGAATGCATGAAATCAAATGGCACCCGGAGCTCTTGAGCAAATTCAAACGCTTAGGGATGGAGGCTAGATGGTGCACTTACCACTAGACAAAGGCGGACGCAGGCAACAGTGAGAAGACCGGTGAGGCGACTCATGACTGGAGCAGCAGGACTGGACCTTGGATGGGCGATAGACTCGCCAGGGCCCTCGCTCCTTTCGAGGTGGAGGTGGAGGCTAACGATGGGCACCTGACTCCGATGGCCCTCAGCCCCAAATCGGAGATGTGCTGTGCCACTACCTCCTCCACGTCTGCTAGGAAGACCAGTCCTAGTTGGTGGTGTGCGAAATCGAGGCTGCGGTGGGCATCGATGGAGCTTTTGCCTCCGTCTCGAAGAAGACGAGACGCTGTTGAGCGAAGAGAGAAGGGGAAGAAATGGATGGAGCGAGCGGTATTATTTTGATTTTTTTTAAATAGCCAGGCACTGCGGTACCTTTCCTAATCAGGGAGCATGACAGAATCAAAACCAGAAACGGATGGTGCAAATTGCTAGCCTGCGTGGCGCATGCGCGCCGAATAAGAATTTTCTTTTCCTGCCTGAGAACAATTCTTAGGTTTCGGTTCCAATCAACAAAATTAGTTCCATTTAACTTTTCTTTCTCTAGGATCGATCGCAAATTAAAACTCAAGTTGCTCGACATTTTCTACAACAACGAAGATATGCAACGGTTAGAACTACTTTCATTAAAACATTTTTAGTAAAAGAAACCCCACTATGTTTTGCGAATGTCCCCCGACATTACATAGTGGGACGAGACCCTCACATTCCCTATGGAACTAGTGAGCTTTGGCATCACCGCTAACATCATAGTGAACTGAGTAGGCAACGCTTGCCAATCGCATCCAATGCGACTCGTTCGTTGGCTAATATCATATATCTCGTCTTCCAACACTATGCCCCGAAACCCAAGTACGACTTGATAGTTTCGTCAAGTAAACCAATACTATGCTATGGTGTTCGACACCGCCCAATAGATCAAGGTAGAAGATGACGTCCCATCACCTACTAACAAGACCCGAAAGGTGCAGCTGTTGGAAGGGTATAAAAACTTAATTTTTATGAGGGATTTTATACTCATCACTGGCGGTGTATAAATATAAATGTCACATATAATCAAATCGTTATGATAGTATGGCCTTTTTTTCGTCCAACGAAACTTAGCGCATCTAGGCGACCACCAGCAACAGGTGAGGATGCCTACTCCTAGGCGTCTCAATTTCAACGCTCTCTTCTGGCCGGTGTGGTCGATGAGTTACCTTACCTCATTTCAATAAATTACATAATTTAACTTGTCTATTACATGCTAATAGCAAATTAAAATATAAATTACATCACATGAGCACTCCACAGGACGACACGCATGCCAAATACAATAAATAAACACCCTCAACCTAGCTGTAATAAATAGCGACACACATGCTGCACCAAATATTACACATAGATTATCACATATGATTTTGAGGCCATACCATCACATCATTCTCTGCAAAAATGAGTTAGACGTTTCTACGAACGACGTTACGGGTATTTTTAAAAAAAAACACGCATTTGGCTCCACCAGCTGATGACAGATAGAACAGATTTTTCGCATGCTGCTACAAATTAACAAGCATGGTGTTCTAGCCGGAATAGTCATACAACTGTGTATCAACCGCTTCGCTACACGAATTCACAACCTCGTGGTCAGCTGCACGACGCTCACACACCGTCGTAAAGACGACCGATTAGCCGGTCACATAATGAGGAAGCAAAAACGGAGTAAAGCAATCCAATAAACACATAATGCTATCCATTAAAACGATCTATTCTACATAAAACCACGTTAAAATAATCTAGATAAAAAACAATGCAAGCCTGGCTCTAGTAGTACCACCGTTAGGGTTACACGAATGGCTACACGCTAGTACAAAATAATAACCGTGTAAAAACAGGATCACTTGCATGTAGATGATCATAATTATACCTTCTCGACGCGCAGCGTAGCGGAAGACTTAGCGGAACGTGCGTAGTCGATGTAGTCGACGTCGAGGAAGTAGTCGTGCCATACGACGTAGTGCGCAACTTAGCGGCACCTCTACGGACGTTCACACATAGGGAGAGAAGAACGGCAGCGACGTAGCATGCTAGCGCTAGACGACGCACTTGACTGCAGCAGATCAAACACCACCGCAACACCTTTGCGGCGGCCTCCTGTTCACGCGAAGAGATGCGGCGGCCTCCTGTTCACGAGAGGAGAGGCAGCGGCGGCCTCATGTTGAAGTGTGCTAGGTTAATTAAATGGATTAGCACCCTGGCCGGATATTAGCAATATATATACTGCTAATGGTCCACCGTATGGGCCATATGGGCTGTACATCCCATATTGTCTTGGACATATACCCAACCGAAGCATCTCAAGATCGGCACCGTCCTCGGTGCCGACCGGCAGCTCCTACACGCCCTGTTGCGTAAGTGCTGCCTTTGTTGCTGTAGCATTAATTTGAGGCTTTCCAGAGACAATGCCTTCGTATTGTTATTTGATCAATGACACCAGCTGGCAAGATTAGGCTACTCATGTAAAAGGCTGGCCTGCAGAGATCACAACATTAACCATTGTGGATCTTCTAGCGCAGCTCAACTTACCAATCTTTGATCAGTTTTGTTATGACAGCAAAGTAACCACCAACCTCTGGTCTAGCGACACATAAAGGCAGGGCCAGGTAAGTGAAATGGGAAGAGTCTTCTACTTTACAATTCTGGCTGTGTTTAGTTCCATTGAAAAGTACATTATGCAAAAAAAAGATTTCCCGTCACATCAAACTTGCGATGCATGAAGTACTAAATATGGATAAAATAAAAAAAACTAATTGTACAGTTTGGTTGTACTTTGTAAGACGAACGTTTTGAGCCTAATTAGTCAACGGTTGGACAATTATTACCAAATACAAACGAAATACTACAGTGTCGCTGCAGTAAATTTTGTCACTCCAAATTTGGAAACTAAACACAGCCATAAATTGTAGTGTGGATAGCCACTTACTTTCTTAGGCATTAATTAGGGCAATACCTAACTGCATGAAGTCCTTATTTCTTTCATGCAGAATATATATTAGCTAGTGCATCTCTTGTGTGGTGGAGAAGCAAACCCTACACCTAGTAAATCAGCTAGTGTCAGGCATGAGTGGAGAAAGCAGCTAGGATTTAGACATGGAGAACCAACTGGTCATGTAAACATATTGGAAATTATAAAATCCATTTTTCATTAAAATACATACCCTCCGTCCTTAGCTATATCTAGACCTGCTCAGACATACTTGCTCCATTCCATATTAAGTGCAGTTTTAGATCTGGACATGAGAATTAAGTTGGGGTGAAAAAGGTGTGGTGCAAAGGAAACGAGAAAGAGATAGATAGAGATAGAGATAGAGATAGAGATAGAGATGTATTCGGAGAAGAGAAATATACATTGAAAAGTGAGAATGACACTATTTGTTGGACAAAATTCGAATGCTACAATGACACACTTTGTGGGATGGAGAGAGTATTCAGGATAAGCTATAGAAAATATATTTTACCCATTGATAAATTTTTTTAACTGCGTGCAATGATCAATTCCATCACTATTATAGAAACGATTTATAGAGGCATGTATTTTTTTTTTCTAGAAGCAGTTCCATCAAGAACCTCTCGAAATGCCTCTAGAGTGCCCCAGCTATTGGACTGCATCTGGAAATCAAAGTCTAAAAATGGTCTCTATTCCCAAACTAGAAACATTATTTTCAGAGCTGGCTAGAAATAGAGCTGGACCAAAGTTGACAGCTTGATAACTCGCTCGACTTGGCTTGTTTATATTTTTCAACGAGCTGAGCTAGCATTCTTTTAAAAAAATGGAATTCTCACTTCCAAGAAATCAATCAATTTCAAGTTTAATCCAAATATATAAAATAATTACCATCTCTTATATTAATCATAATATATATTTTTAAATATGTTTGAAGATAAAAATATTGGTATTGTTTTCAATACACTTAATCAAAATTAAAAAAAAAGTAATTTAGTCCAAAATTAGAATTGCACTCCTTGACTGAAGGAGTACCAAAGCTTGTACTAAGAGATGACACCTCTAAACAACTTTGAGAATCTCTCATGAATTTTACTTAAATGGACATGTTATATTTGTTAGGTATGGTTTTTTCTCTAATACGCAAGAGCGTTGCGTATCATTTTATTAAGAAGAGAGAAAGTCAAATAAAGTACAAGAGTGGTCGTTCCCAGCCTGACCGAAACCACGATGAGGCTACATTTTGATTATGACAACCCAGAGATCTATAGGGATCAACCTAACTACAGGCACGACCCTCTGCAAGCTGGGAACAGCTCGTCGAGGGCCTCAACTTCAGCAGTCAAGAGGTCGCCCTCAAAGTAGGACTCGTAGGAGCGCTTGACCATAGAGGAAGGCGGTGCTGAAGCTTCCAGGAGGCCCAACCTCTTCTTGAGCATAACTTCGCCGCGTTTGGATGCCAGAATGTGGTCCATGTTCTGAGCAGCAATCCGTCTGCTCCGAAGGGGCAAGGTCCGCTTGGGCGGCGTCTTCTGCTTGGGAGGGGAGCTAATGAGGTGTGGCTCCCTTACCACCACCACCTCCTCGCGGAACCTGGCCAGTCGCCGCGCGGCCTCGGCAGGGGAGGGCAAGTCCTCCTCCATCAGCGCCACAGCGCCCGCCGATGTTCCCCGCACGGGAGACGATGGAGGCGACTCATGGTCCGCCGTGCACTGAGGGGCCGTCAACGTAGGGTCCCACAACGAGGCCTGGCCCTCTAGCAGCCAGCCGGGAGCCCGTGCGGCCCTAGGTCCGGTGACGAGCAGGGCGGCAAGCTCATCCAACATCGGGTCGACTGAGATGAGCAAAGCGGGGGAACCCGCGCACTCGCAGACTGCCTCCACCAGAGGATCAGGTTCGAGGACGCGACGCATGGAAGTCGAAGCAGCGTCTTCGTTGGCGACGGCCGGCTCGTCCCTGGTGATGTTCGCCGACGGCTTACCACTACGGCGCCGGCGTCGTCACCGGCGGCGACGGGTACCGTGGGCACCCCCCATGACCCCTATCATGGTCTCCTCTGCGGTTGGTGTACCGCCAAGGGGTGTGTGCTAGGAGGGCGGTTGGTGGCCAGCACAAGCGAGGCGAGGCCGGCCCTCACCGAACAGCGTCGCCTTGGACTGACCACAGTCCTTGGCGATGTGGTCGAGACCGCAATAGCGCAGACAACACCGAGGTACCCGGCAAGTCGCCACACGGTGCGAGAGGGAGAGGCAGTTGAAGCATCTACTGCGGAAATGAGTGGGAATCTTCTGGGCTTGTGCCCGAGGGGCCAGAACCGTGGTGAAGCTCAGCCGTGGCAGATGCGGGTCCTTCCTCTAGTCGGGGTAGAATCTCACGCCACCCGTCGGCGTTGGAGGTAGAGACCCGCCTTCGCACGCCGAGGCGTTGGCCGGCGGGTGCCCGACTATCCACCAGCCGGGCTGGCAGGCCGTGCACCAGCTGAGGGCACGGCGGGCCGCGTCGCCTCCGCTGTCATGCAGGCCTCTGCCCGGTGTCCGCACCGCCGCGCCCCGGAGATGCAGCCGAGCCCTGGGCACGCGCGGGGGGCACGGTGGCCGCCCTGGCCAGGGGGAGAGCGACCTCCAGGTAGGTTGAGGGACAGTCGCCGTCGGATTCATCGTTGTCTTCGTCCGCCCATCGGCGGTGCTTCGAGCGTCCGCCCAAGGATGGGTAGAACGGATCCACTGACGGGGACAGCGTGGAGCCCGGCGTCGGCTGGTGCGGTGACGAAGAAGGCAGCGACGGTGCTCCGGTTCGCAGGCGTGCCAACGCCCGTGGTGGCGATGGCGTGCAGCATTGTCGACACTGCTAGCCCGACGTCCACGTTCTCGTGCTCGCCATCCATGACGTCCTCGATGACGATCGAAGATGCATCCACCAAGGCTCCAGCCAAGGAGCCCGCGGCCGGTGGCCGCCGAGGCAGAGGAGTGCCGGCGCAGCACCCCAAAGCGGCCCAGGTAGGGCCTCCAGGTTGCGGGGAGGAGGTCCCGGTCGCCGGATCCGGGCTCAGCGGTGCCCCGATGGCCACCTCTGGCATGGACGCAGCGGCGGCGGCCGACGGCTCAGGATCTCGGGCCGGGGGGGTGCACGGACCCATCAGCAGTGGAGAGGGAAGGAGAGGTGGAGGGGGAGCAGGGTATTGCGAGCGCCAGCGCTGGAGTGGCGGCCAGCGTCGCCGGTGGCGGCAGCGGGGGCGGGCCTAACGGGGCGCCGCCTAGGGTTTGCCCGCCAGCAGGCCCACCCGCTTCAGTGACCCTACGAGCTTCCTTAGGCGGCGTGGAGGAGGCCCTGGCCGCCGGATCCGGGCCTGGCGGAGCTCCGATGGCTGGCCATGGCTCCGCCGCCGCAGTGGAGGCCGGTCCCTGCGCGGGCGTCTCGGGGACGGGGGGCCACTCAGGTTGCTCACCGGTGGGGAGGGGAGTAGAGGAGGAGGGGAGAGGGAGTGGGAGGAGGGGTTGGCGGGCGCTGGCGCCGGGGAGGCGACCGGCGCCGGTGGGGGCGGGGTCGCCCAGGGTCGCCCACCCAGGGTCCTCTGTTAGGTATGGTTGTGGGTCCTAAGGGAATTGTGCGCTGATACAGAATGCATGCTTTGCTTTTTACATTATGATGTGAGATGAATGTCCCCATTCCCTAACGCACTTCACAACAATAGCATTTTATTACTCTTGCGGATCCTATCAAAAGTTCCACGAGAATCATAAACACGTTTTAAGCTCTCTTGAGTCGTCTTTGTAACAGCAGGTTACCTGGAACTGCTACTAGGTCGATATGGACGGGAGAAAGCCTAACATACTCGCCATCATGATACGGGTGATCGTCGCTGGAATGCTCGTTATCAACAAGGCAGCAATGGACCACGGATTGAACGGCTTCGTCTTCGTCTTCTACCGCCAGGCAGCCGCGTCTCTCCTCCTGCTGCCCATTGGGGTCGTTCTTGAGAGGTAACTCCATGACCCGCTGGCCGCTGACTGCTGACTAAAATCTAGGAAAATAAGTGACAAATTACGTGGTCTTGTAAACGGTGGTCACTGGTCACCTCAAAATGATATACAGATGATCTGTTTGACTTGTAGCAGGAGAAATGCAAAATCCATCATGTCGTCCGCGTTGCTCTTCAAGATCTTCGTCTACGCCTTAATCGGGTATACTCTAAGCATGCATGTAGTTTCTATTTGTGGTGTAATTTATTTAGGTTCATTGAATGATTGATTTTGCTCGTCCGGAACTGATGGAGGGATATTTGTGATCGAATTGCTGTACGTTTCTGTTGGATTCGTTGGTCGATTTCCAGGATTACAGTTACCGGCAATCTGTACAACGTGAGCCTGAAGTTGACATCAGCAACGGTGCTAGCAGCGTCAACCAACTCCATTCCCGTGATTACCTTCTGCCTGGCGCTTCTATTAAGGTGTCTAACTGAGATTATATAGAATATATAGGCAACGTCTATGGAGTAATTTGTCATAAAAAACATTTATGGAGTAATTTTATATCGGTAATGATACAGTGAGGACGTCCCGACGACGTCGGACGCACCCAACGGGCGCGACGCGGTGCGACCCGTGCCGCCCGAGCCCACTCCCCCTCCCCTTATCCATTCGTCAGGCCACCGCGACCACCTGCTCGCCTTCTTCTTTCCCTTTCACTTGCTGCCCACGCGCGCCTCGCTCTCTCCGCCGCTGCGCCCTCGCTCTCCCCTGCCTGCCCTCCCCACACGCGCCACCGGCTCGTCGCCACTCCCTTGCTCTCTCCGGCGAAGCCACTTCCTTCTCTTTTTGACTCTCCTACCTCTGTGGCTTCCTTCGAAGTTGGCGGCGGCGGTGGTCTCTTAGGCCTTTCATTCCAGCGGATCCATGGGAGCCCAACCTCCCCCGTGGCGGATCCATGGGAGGCGCTGTAGATCTAGCGTCGTGGGTGCCTCTTCCACCCTCGCGCGCCCTCCCTCACCACGACGGGGGCATGGGGGGCTTCCCCCGCGGCGGATCCATGGTGCACTTGGTCCCCCGTGGTGGATCCATGGGGAGGCGGTGTAGATCCAGCTGCTCGGTGGTGTTTCTCGACCATGGCATGCCTCCCCCACCTCGATGGCGGCATGGGGGGCCTCCCCCGGTGGGGGATGCATGTAGCAGCGGCCTCCCGTGGTGGATCCATGGGGGGCGATGCAGATCTGGCGGCGCTGGCGGCGTTTCTCCTCTTTTCTCCCCCTGTTTCAGTAGTGTTTTTTTTGTTGTTTCATTTGCTCGAAAGGTATGTTTCAGTAGAACTATTTGGATGTTGGAGAAGCAGATCTAGGCATGTTGTATGAGCTTTCCTCCCTTCCTCCTCCCCTTTTCTCTTCGCCTTGTTGCAATGGTTGTTTTGCATTGTTGCAGTAGTGTTTCAGTTGGTGTTGATGTGTGTTTGAGATCTTGTTTTTCATTTTTTTTGTTTCAACCGCATGGTGAAGTAGTTGTCGTCTGCTGTTGCAGTAGGCGGTTGGGTAATGTTTCAGTAGTTTTTCATGCTCTTTTTGGTGCAGTAGGTGTTCGTGGTGTTTTGCCCTTTGTTTCAGTAGTTGTTTAGTTGTTGTTGCATTAGTTGTCTTGCTTTGGTGCAATAGGTAGTCGTTCTATGTTGAAGCTTCATTTTCCTGCATTGTTTTAGTAAGTATTTGGTAGTTGGTTTAGTGAGTGTTTGGTTGTCGTTGCAGTAGGCATCATGCCTTGGTGCAGTAGGCGTTCCTTTGTCAGTTGCATCTTCAGCTTCTATATGGTGTAGTAAGTGTTTTTTCATGGTGTTTCGTCGTTGTTGCATCTTCGATTCCTGCAAGGTGCAGTTTGTGGGGTGGGGATTTTGCAGTGTGGGGAGGGGGCGATTGTTGCTTTGAGGGCAAGACGAAGATCTGGAGATGAGGGGAGCGGATCCCCGCGCGTGGCCGGGTTGCGTTCGATCCGTCCCCCCCCCCCCCCCCGCTCGCGTGGGGACGTTGCGGGTTCCGCGTTAGGTCTGGAGATGGGGGAGCGGATTCCCGCGCGCGGCCGGGTTGCATTCGATCCGTACCCCCGCGCGCGTGGGGACGTTGCGGGTTCTGCGTTTTTCGTTAGCGTGGCTCGGGGGTGGAAGCGGGAGTGGGCTGGAATCCTTCTCCGGCGGCGCGTCCGGATGCTAGCGCCCGGATCCAGACGTCCGGGCGCTAGCGGTGCCCATTTTATATACATGCTTTGGTTGTTAACTATATATATGGCGGGGAGTTGCTGAGCCCCGTCAACCATCACCGTGCCTTCGCTGCTCCCACCCATGGCCATGCCTCCGCCACGCCGCGAAAACGTTAATGGGAGCCGCGTGGATCAAAGGGACGTTCGTCGCGGTGCTCGCTGTCCTGGCATGGTCCATGTCGCTCGTCCTGCAGGTCTCATCAACATATCTGCAGATCAGAACTATATAAATGTTTTATTAATAGTACTTACCTTGTGCTTAATCGATCTATGTCCATCCATTTGTAGGCCGCTGTGCTCAAGGGAGTTCCCGAACAAGATGCTTGTGACAGTGACACAATGCTTGTTCAGCACGGTGCAATCGTTCTTAGTCGCAGTGGTTGCTGAGAGGGACTTCTCAATGTGGAAGCTCCGGCTAGGCATCAGCTTGCTCGCGGTCGTTTACTTGGTAAATTTTGTATTTGACGAGTTAATTAATTACTACATCAAGTTTTTTTATTGTTTTTTTCTAACTATAAGTAAACTGGTACTGGTACCGGATCCTCATCTAGAAC
Source organism: Saccharum hybrid cultivar R570 (assembly GCA_038087645.1). Taxonomy (NCBI): domain Eukaryota; kingdom Viridiplantae; phylum Streptophyta; class Magnoliopsida; order Poales; family Poaceae; genus Saccharum; species Saccharum hybrid cultivar. Next base: position 2,222,826 of record JAQSUU010000543.1, read on the forward strand.
AAAATTTATTACAAACTGTTACATGAGTTAGGTTAAGAAAAATGTTAACCTAGATTAAGAATTCTCAGGGTTTCCATCGGAAATTGTCAACTAGGATTCAGAAGTTGTCGAATAAGATCTCAAAATTTCTTGCATGCTCTCTTTTCCTCATGTCGAATTTTCACTCGATAAGTAACAAATGCACCTTCACCAAATAAAGCTTTTATTACATTTTTATTGCCAATGCTAGCTATACTGAGGGATTATTTTTATTCATTTGCACAACCCATTTCCAAAAAAGCGACAACATTTTTTAAGAATATTGATTTGCCTGTTTATATGCATGCATGGATCCAACAAATCAATGGGCCAGGGGTTTTTGGTGTCCGGACTGAACTACTATCTCCAAGCATGGTGCATAGAGATGAAGGGTCCTGTCTTCCTCACCGCTTGGACTCCACTCACCTTCATCCTAACAATATTTTGTTCTTCCCTTCTTTCTAGGAGAGATGGTTCACCTTGGCAGGTAGGTAAGCTATAGCCTATATACTATATTGTACGTCAGATCAGCAATAAACGAATATAAAAGTTGAATAATCGACCTTTTCCTACCTCTCTTGTTTTTCCTCTCAACGCAAAACTGCAGCGTTATTGGCGGAATCCTGCTATGCGGAGGCCTTTACAGCGTGCTATGGGGTAAAAGCAGGGAAACTAAGACCGTGCAATGCAACATAGAGGCCACCATGGTCGACGCCGGTGCTCAAGATGAGGTTCACAGGGAACTAGAAGGGCAAAAGGAAAATAAGAGTAGGGAAGAGCAGGAGAAAGCAGAATTTGTAACCTGTATTCAACAAGTGTGATAAATTATTAGTTAAATCTGGAATTATTTCTGTTTAATAATTGTTTTAATATATTTATGTATCATAACATCCTACCTTTAAAAAACTAATTTGTTAACTAAAATCAGAAACAAGGTATTGTATGTGAAATCTTAGGCGTGGCTATTGAACGTTCACAATTTGCCCACATTTTTGTTAACTAGAGAGAGAGCACGGATCCCTACTTCAAATTTCAGAAGTCAAGTCTCACTTTCACTCATCATTGATCTGTGTAATCTAATACGAGAGGGTACTCGTAGGAATGAAAATCGATTAATTTTTAGCCAATTGTTCTGAAATTTTGTGATATTTTCATTAAAATTTGAAAATTGAACAAACCTATCCATTTACTGATGTATGCATTTATCTGAGGTCATCCAAAGGGCCAAAAATCATGAAATTTCAGCCGAAATTCTGAACCAATTCAAAGCATCTGACTGTGTGGTGCTCCTTAAATATAGTCACAAAAAAGCTACTCCTTAGATATATCAGTTCAGTTTTGATATCAACTAGGGTGCCACGTCAGCCTATTTAATGCTCATGTAACTCTGATGAAACCCCACTGAGACTAGCCAAAGTAATCAAGGACCCCATGCATTGAAATTCTCAATAGATTAATTAAGCAATGATTGATGTATGTGAGTACATCCAAATCAATAAAGAAATTTACTAGTGCACGGGTGTGCTGGAAATGAACTATGAGTACATCCAAATCAATAAAGAAATTTACTTGTGCACGGGTGTGCTGGAAATGAACTTTCGGATTGCACATGCCTTTTCCTGGAAAAAAAAATGAAACTCCCCTACCGTTTTTTTGGAAACACACGGACGCAGGAGGGAGAAAAAGTTTGTGGTTGTGTGAGGCTTCCAAGCAGTGGGCCTATATGAACCTGTCGTCCTAGGCCAGTCTTGGTGGGGATTTTTTTTTTGTGACTTTTCTTAGTGGGGATTTCATGAAAGTTTTATAGACATTAAATAAGCTGACATGATATAGATAAATGAAGAAAGAGATGACTAAAGTTTCATAAAGATGAAACTTGTCTACACAGTTTCCAACACATGAGGTCTTGGAAACTAGAACATGAAACCCATCGCTAAGACTAGTCTTAGTTTGAAGTAAATGAATCAACCCTGATGATCCAAAAACCCATCGCTAAGACTAGTCTTTTGTCGCACCTAATTCTTCTATTCCCCACATAAACCCAGATCGAGATCCAGAAATCCAGAAATCACAAGAACCCTGATGATCCAAAAATCAAACAAGATTGAAGCAAATGAATCAACATGATCAGGTATTCAAAGTCAAATTCTTGCATTTTTTTTTATCTTTCTTCACTTCATATCTCCTGCCCAGTTCATTTTTTATCATGTTCTTCCTCTATCTCAGTAGAACAGAAATCTGAAAACCAATTTACAGATTGAGTTTTATATTATGCTAGTTCCTTTTTGTTGCACTTAAAAAAAACTTAGTTCAAACATAGAATTGTACTCTTTAAAATGCCGATGGAGTGCTAAACTTTACTGAGGATGAAGAGTTATTAGACCATCTCTAAGAGTCTTTCTAAAGTTTCTTCTCTAAATCATCATTTGGAGAGTCATTTCCATATAAATCGCTTTCTGTATCTTTTCATTCTCCAATATTTTTTTTCTATATCTTGTGTGCACTCTAGAGAGTTATTCTCATTTTCTATCTTTGGCTAGCGAGAAATCGAGAATAGAAGTTGGCTATAGATAACCAAATAATTAAAAAAATTGAAGGATATTATTTTATTAATATCTCTATTCTTAGTAGCTAGGAAGAATATAGAGAGTCTCTTGGAATCACTCTGAGAGAGGATAAAGATATATAGATATGTCATATTTGTTATTGTATATATGGCTGTGGGTCCTAAGGGAAGTGCGCGCTGATACAGAATTAAGGCTGGCTAACGAGCCAGCTCGGCTCGGCTCGGCTCGGCTCGTTCTGGCTCGTTAGGATAACGAGCCAGCTCGGCTCGGCTCGTTATCTTAACGAGCCAGAAAGCCAGCTCGGCTCGGCTCGTTACGAGCTCGAGCTGGCTCGTTAGGCTCGCGAGCCAGAGAAAAAAAATATAAAATATAATATTTGTATTTATCTAAAGCATAAAAATATTAATAATATAAAAATAATATATTCAATAGCCTTAAATCGAACAAAATATTCATATGAGCTAACATATCATCTATTTGTGAAGTGCAAAACATGAAGTAATACAAAATTAATATAAGTTATGATGACTTTTTCTCTAAAACTACGGCTCGTTTGGCTCGCGAGCGGCTCACGAGCCAGCTCGAGTTGGCTCGTTATAGCTAACGAGCTAAAATCCTGGCTCAGCTCGGCTCGTTATCATAACGAGCCGAGCCGAGCTGAGCCGAGCCAGCCACAAGCCGAGCGAGCTAACGAGCTTCGAGTTTTTCGTCCAGCCTTATACAGAATGCATTGCTTTTCACTACGATGAATGCACTTTGCAATGATAGCATTACATCGGCTTACTCGCGATCTTTTACTCGGTAAATTTTTGCATATGTTGAGTTAATTACTGGGTTAGGTATATTTGTTTTTGTTTTTTTTTCTAATTTCTAACTAGTAAACTGGTTCCAGATCCTCATCTAGTCTAGCACAAGATTTTTTTAGAACTCGTTACACTAGTTATTAGATTAATAAAATTGCTGACCTAGATTAAGAATTCTCAGGGTTTCCATTGGAAATTGTCGATTAGGAATTTAGGATTCAGAAGCTGTTAGTTGAATAACATTTCGAATTTTGTTGCTCTGTTTTCCGCATGTCGAATGTTCAGTACATAACTAACAAACCCACCATCACCAAACAGGGCTCTTATTGCATTTTTATTGAACAGTGCTAGCTATACGTACTATTCTGACTTGCCCATTTGTATGCATGGACGGATGGACCCAACAAATCAATGGGCTAGGGGTTTCTGGTGGCTGGAGTGAACTACTATCTCCAAGCATGGTGCATGGAGATGAGGGGCCCTGTCTTCCTCACCGCTTGGACTCCACTCAGCTTCGTCCTAACAATATTTTGTTCCTCCTTCTTTCTAGGAGAGATGGTTCACCTCGGCAGGTAGATAGCCATATATTATATTGTATGTCGGATCAAAAATAATGAACATAAGTTGAATAATTGACCTTTTGCTGGATGAACTCATAGAATTTGTTGATGCCTCCCTATTTTTTCCCTCTAAAAAATGCAGCATTATTGGTGGAATCCTGTTATGTGGAGGCCTTTACAGTATGCTATGGGGTAAAAGCAGGGAAACAAAGACCGTGCAGTGCAACATAGAGGCCACCACAGTCGACAACGGTGCTCAAGATGAGGTTCACTGAGAATTAGAAGGGCAGAAGGAAAATAAGGGTAGGGAAGAGCAAGAGAAAGTAGAATTAGAAACATGTATTCAACAAGTGTGATCAATTCTGTTGAATCAGGAATTGTTCCTGTTTATTAATTTGTTTCAATATATTTATGTACCATAACATCCTATGTTCCTTAAAAAACTAATTTGTTAGCTAAAATTATAGAGGTACTGTACGTATGTAAAATCTAGGTGATCCGTTCTCTCACTGATTGTATGTCAACAATTGGCTAATTCAGGCCGTGGAAGATGAATCTTCCCTTAGACTTAGGTAGAGAATTGCTTTACATGAAACGCTGAACTAGTTGGTATGCTCAGAGCCACATGTGCAATATTTAGCTTTCCATCTATATGTGCAGGCTAACGTCAGAAACTTATAGTTTCTTTATTCTCAGTGATAAGAGCTTTTTTTCTGAATTTAAGACTGTCAATTGAACTTGAAGGTACGATGTAGACATTTGGGTATGTTGTATCGTTGAATCAAAGATCCTGTTAGTGTGAACTTGATCCTGTATGGAGCTTTCAGTCATTGCTATTTTATATTACTGTGAACATGTCATGGCTGTATTTAAAATTACTGTGAACAACCTCTTCACTTAGTTTCAGTTACCGCGAACTTAACAATTTCTCTGATGAAAACCTATCTTCAGTCTCATTTTTACCTAGCTCAGGAGACCAAAGAGGCAAAGAGACTTGATAAATACGTAATGCCGAATTTTAAACTAGCATATGCTTGTCTTATCTTGTCGTATGTAACTATAAAGGTACGTATTGGCCACAAAACTCCTGGTTGCTTGCCTGATATCTGTTTTCAGAATTTTGGAAGCCGTCAGACTCCTGGACGTAATGTTTTTATTTTTCATTTTTGCTGCCTTGTTCTTATATTAGATCATTTTGCCCTGCTGCGTGCATGCTGCTACCGTGAAGCTGCTGTGATCATGTCTCAGATCCACAAAGAGCTGAATGTTCAGTTGAAAAAGAATGTAAGGGAGGCACTTTGTTTGCTTCTGGGTGAAAGAGAATTCTTTACAATTAGAGTATGAATATTTGTAATTTTTGGTTGTTTGCGGGTGTGAAATCATGTTGTATCAAATAGCAACGGTATTACTAAAATGATATTTATGATTGATCATAGCTACATGTAAGCATTAAACCACTTATAGACTTAAACAGACGACTCGGCTGTCTATAGGTTGTACGAGCTGTTTGTTTAGTTTGTGTCGTAGATTCCAAGAACTTGCAGACAGGTCCCTGTCCCGCTGTCCGTGGGCTGTACGTGCCCTAATGTATCAATTGTGCGATGGATACCTATGCTTATACCTATTGTAGAGGAATGATGGTTTGTGAAGGTAGCAAAGAAACTCATTAATTGATGAAAACCACCAGACAATTTGTTGGGTTCAACCCTATAGCATAGTGTATGTTTGAGTGCATTTTCCAACCTGTTTCAAATCCGATCTCCACCAATTCAACTTCTTTGAGTTCCTTGACTTGAAACCACTTCAATGGGGCCACTTACCATCATAATCTTGACCGAGAGTTAGCCTCATGTGCATCACAATGCTCTTGCTTAAACTCCATCAAGATGAATGCCTTGGACCCTCCAAATGTCGACGAGCGTGTGGCCAGGTGATGTGCTCGTTGCACGCTACTGTGGCACCACACACGACCATATATCCTCCCATGTCAGATGACACATAGACGGAAGAGTTTTATGTGGCCTGTTTTCAGCTAGGATGTAGACAAAGTTCATGGACCGAGACGAGCAAAAAAGTTCATGGACCGAGACGAGAAGTGGGGAAAGGTTTAAGGACCCATAGCATAATTCACTCAATCAGAAGCTTTACTCCAGGATATTGAAAACTTCTAATGGTATGCTATAAAACTTTGTACATCTAACTTGGAAAAACTTTGTAATCGAAACTTTGCACTCCAAGTTTCCAAACTTTGTACTAACACATTCAAACTTTGTATTACGCAAAACTTTGTATATGGACAGAAATTTCACCCAATTATACTTGCACACGGCGAAACCACAAAAGAAAACAACTGACAATGTTACTTCCATCCATGGCACCACGATAAACTGGCCGTGCATCCAGAATGATTCGCGGTGCATGCGCGCTATACAAGAATTTGGGTATGTCAAGTACTCCGTCCCAAATTATAAGGCGTCCAATTTTTTTTGGAGAATCAAAACATCTCAAATTTGTTTAAATTTATATAATAAAATAATAACATTTAGGATACCAAATAAGTATTATTAGATTCTTCATTAATTATATTTTCATAGTATACCTATTTGATGTCATAAATCTTTATGATTCTCCTTGTAATTTTAGTCAAACTTGTGATAATTTGAATCTCCAAAAAGTTGGAATGAGTTATAGTTGAGGACAGAGGAAGTACTTAACAAGCTTTTTCTTGACAGCCAACCTCCCCAAGAAAATACTCACTCCGTATCCTAATTAGAGGACGTTTAGGACATGAGGGTGATTACCAAGGAGTCGTTAATTAGAGGGTATTTTTCCCTGTCCGCCCCTATTAAATACGACTGCATGTGCATTGTATACAAGAACAAATCTGAGTTGGAACGGCTAGCGCAGTGCGGTTAGCATCCCAAGGTCCCAGGTTCGATTCTTGTGGGGCTGTATTTTTGGATGTCGCTATTTTGCATGGCGATTTTTGCATGCTACTGTGCTTGTTTTTTTTGTTGTAAATAGAACATGCTAGAACATGCCGTGGCCAAACAATAAACGTGCTTGTTTTACCCTATAGTTGCATGATTGTGCTTGTTTAAACAGACGATTGAAAAAGAACAGGCCATCAGGCAGTGGCGGACCCAGCTTGAAATATGAGGTAGGGCGGACCGTTTCATACACAACTTCGCCGATATATCGATCTAACCATGCATGCATACTGTATCTATATAACTATATTGGTATATCACGTAACGAATTATATTCTAATATGTAATTCAGCAAATAAATTATGCAGAAGAAGTTGCAACATGATTACCTTTCACGTGAAAAACACATAAGGAGAATTTTTGTTCCATAGTCCGGATAATTTACCATACACAAATGCAGCGGCGGATCCAAAGGGGGGCTGCCGGGGCTACAGCCCCCCCTAATCATTCCTTTACTAATCACTGTTGCTTAGTGTGAAATCACCATTAATTTTTAGCATTAGCTCTAAATCTTCTTTGTTTAACCCCTCATCCTCATCCAAGATCCGCCGATGCACAAATAATCAAAACAAAAAAAGCATAAACAACCTGCAATTAAAATAAATTGAGCAGGGAAAGGTAAGCTCAGGCCTAATAAGGCCCAGCCGCCAAGGGCACTGGGGCAGCAGAGGGCCGCAAGCGCGCAGACCTCAGCGGGCAGCGGCGCAGGTGCGCTGGCCGCCGACGCGGCTATCCGGCTGGGCGTTTGGCCGCCGGCGCAGCTGGCCGGCCGCTGCGGGCTGTGGCTGTCTTCCGAGGAACCCGGCCGCCCCGGGCGCAGGGCCTCCCACCGGCGTAGGGCGTAGGGATTAGGGGGCGAGAGCGGGATTCAGGGACACCGGGACGGGGAGCACGGGCTGGAGCCGTTGAGCGCCGCCGCCGAGAGACCGAGACAGCACGTGCGTCCCTTCCCTGCTTCTGCTTGCCGGCTGTGCTTAAGGGCAAAGCCAAGAGATGCACGTTGCTGGGCCTTACGGGCTAGAAAATGGGCCATTAATATTGGGGACTTGGGATGGGCCTTGTTGGCCTGAGGGCCCAGGCACCCAGCAGCGCTGCTGGCTGCTGCGTCTTCAACCTCACGATGCTCGGACAGCTTGGCGGACGCCATCGCCGACCGGAGGACTGGGAGATATGGGTGATACTCGCCGGAGGGAACCTAGGGCGGCCGCCCTTGCTCGCCCTATAGGTGGGTCCGCCTATGCCATCAGGTCAGTGCACACAAGCATTAATTAGATTTAGCAACAACAACTTGTGCATTGAACTCCAGCATTCACACAAGAAAATAAAAAATACTCAGACCACAGCAGTAGCAACCATCACTTCATATAGCAACCATCACTTCATCTGCGAATCCGCCACCACACCGCCCTCGTCCGGCTCCTGCGAGTTCAGCGCCATGTCATCCGCGGCGAGCAACACGTCGGAGTCGACAGACAGCAGCGAATCCGGCCCGATGTCCTCCGTGGCGAGCAGCGGATCGGAGTCGACGGATCGGAGTCTTGTGGGCGGTGCCGCGAGCGTCCTGCCGTCCTGTGCCGCTCTCTCTTCAATCGATGAGTCCGCGCGCGAGTTACCAAGGAGGTACGCGAGGGAAGCCGAGCGGATGGCGGCGCGCGTGCAAGGGGCCGAGGGGTATTCGCGTCCAACTTTGGCCTCGTACTCCAGAACGTCGTCCTTTCGCACAACTGGCTACGGCTCCAGAACCTCCTCCATTGAGGATACGGAGGGAGTATTGATTTTCTGTAACAGTTTCCAGAAGTGGTATGATGCCAAGGAAAATTTAAATCTCCCGACCCATTGTGACCAATAGGGATTATTCTACATAACGCTATGATTGCAACCTAGGGCTTGATGAAGGTGGGTCGAGACGTTGAGTGGTGTAGGATGATAGCTGGTACCGTGTGCCTTGAAGATAGGACCGGTCCTGAAGGTTTTTTTTCCCCTAAAACGAAACTAAATTTTTGGGGTTTTTATATAAAATATGACAATACTACTAAGTACTACTCATTGCTAGTATATATACACATATACGAAAATATTATTATTCATATGAAATAGTTTGAATACAAATTAGTATGTTCTGTTTGTATCATATAATATCATATCATCTATTCGTTTTTTTTCTTCTTTTCTTCTTTCTTTTGTCATTGCCAGAAGCATATACTTTCTTAATGACATGATCTTGTTAAAATTTGGAGAAACAATTATTAGCTGCAAATCTGCAATTTCATAAAATAGGGTAACTGCAATTATTAATCAGTACATGATTAGAGATCATAGCCTAGGCATCACAGCCTCATAGGAATAGGACAGAGATAAAGATATCTACCTTATTGCTACCGCCTGCCTGAAGCGGTGAAGCCTGATGGCGATGGAATTGGAAGCCGCCCTATGCTTATCGCGAGATGGAATTGGAGTGCCGTGCGCGCGGTCGCGGACGTGCCTGGCCGGCGACTCGCAGGCTCACTGCGACGCTACCTAGCTCGCGGCTTGCGCAGCGGCGTAGAAGGAAAGGAAGTCCAACAGTGTTGCGTGATCACCGGTGTCCAAGGAGAGGAAGCCCCGAAGCGGAGAAGTCGCGTTGCGTGATCACCGTTGTCGACGTCGATTAGTCTGCTCTAGCGTACCGCATACCACGTATGTTTTGGCCTGAGTATGCATACCTGTTGAGGGGCCCATCGGCATTCTGGGCCTGGGATGGCTGCCCCTCCTGCCTCCCCATAGGGCCGGGCCAACGACGAAGCCAAAAAAAAATTTAGGACGGGCTGAACATAAGTCTACGGTGTCTTAACTCTACTAAACTCTACTATGACCCTCATAATCTATATAATAATACACAAAAAATTAAAGAGGAGGCTTAGGTGGGGCTTCACGTTCCCTGGATCAGTAGACAGGGCTAAGCCCGGGTTGCCCGGCCGGTAGCTTCGTCGCTAGGCCGGGCCTGCTTGAAGAGATATATACCCGATCTCCATTAGCAAAGTGATTATGATCTTTATGTCGATGTCGACCGTGGCTGCTATGAATCACAAGCTGCAAGCGGTTAGGATTAGGATCATTCTCTCTAGTGTCTCCATCGGTCAAGATCATCAACGACAACGACCTGGGATTAGGGTCATTCTCTCTGGTATCTCCAATAGATTGGGACTAATTGATCTGGGAGCTTCGATTTGCCAATTAATTCTGTCTCCATGCAGCCTGGTCTTCTGCATTTCCCTCGGCACATCCAGAGTTGTCTGTCGTCGACTCCCTCTCCCAGCGCCCAGTCCACCGGTGTGGTGCTAGCGCGTCTGGTACACGCGCCACTGCTCTGCTCTTGACTCCTTGAACCTGACCTCGACTCGGCCCGGTGTGGTGCCAGCGCCACCTCCCGGATAAGTGCCGGAAACCTCGCCATCTACTGATCTACAGTTCACCGCAATAGCAAGTCAGCAACGCAAACAAAATTTCCGTAGTTTCTAGTCGTGCCGAGGATACCGCGCCGCCTTTACTTCTCCTGGAGGCTGGAGGGTTTTTCGCTTTTTTTTTTTTACGAGTTGGGTAGCCAGGATTCCCAGTTTCCCATCCAGTTCACCGTCGTCTTCTCCTTCGCCTCGTCGACCCTCTTCTTCTGGCTCGACCAACGGAAAGTCTCTCAAAGGTCTGTCTGCGTTATCCATCCACTTCACACCTGCAATTAGTGCCAGTCCTCTATGGGTTGTTTTTGTTTGCCAGTTCTAGATTGGAACAGACAGACGTAGGGAGTTTTGCTCTTTTGGGAGGCAAAGATGGCACTTCTGTTTATGGTGATGATGATGTGGAAATTAAATACGTGTTCATTCTCATGCCATCTGTATATATATATATATTTTTTTTTTTTGAACCGAGGAGCATATCTCCCCATTCCCGGGTACTGTTCCCGGAAATACGACGGGCACCGGGTTCGAACTCGGGCTGGCGAGCGCACGACTCCGTGCTGCTGACCAGCTGGGATGCCACTTCGTCCCTTCATGCCATCTGTATATAATGATCCGATCCGATGATAGGGGAAGATTTGCTTAAACTTTTATATCTGGGTGATGAAATGGTGGTCATTGAACATGTTGTTAAATTTCAGAACCACAATATTAATTGTAGCCTCCATGCACTGCAAATATTCACAAAATTGAAGCATTGCATTATCTGATTTAAGTACATAATCCGAGTATCCTACTCACTGTGATGACGCTAGTTGCACTAAGGATTAAGGAATAGGCCAGTGTTACAACATCCTGATTCCCAGTGCTCTGGACCCATGACAAGGAGACGAGACTCGATCTCAAGTAGCATTGCCCCTAAAAGGATATGATGATAGGCTGAATGGCTGATAGCTATGGATGTGGCTTGAACTTTGCTGGATCATTATGAACTGTTGCTTGAGCATCTTCGTTAGGCTAGAGAACTGAGCAGGAATATGAGATAGCTTCCATAGTTCCATGATCATGACTGGATATTTTCCATCTTGTTTTCTTTTTTCTTCTCTCTGTTTTTTACTTATACTAATTGCCGGGCAGTGCTAGCGTTCGACCCATCGGAGATTCCCACCCACTTTCACGCCCACATTTCCCGCCCACCGCACAGCTTCCTGCCCGGGCCGCAAGGAGCCTGCGTGTGTTGATGGAGGCTATCCCATCGTGCAGGACCCACCCACCCATGTCCCATGCACATAACTTTTAACGAATTTAAAAAAGTCATAACACTTAAACCAAATCTTTAAATTAAATTTCGATTGCACCATCGGATTCCTTACAGTAAATCCTTCAAAACAAGATCCCACATGTGTATATTTAAATAAAAAAATTAACGAACATTACATTTATGAAGATAGAACATTTCCTATTATTGAACAGAGACAATGTTCTAGGTTCAAAGAACAATGTTCCGTCTTTATAAAAAGAATGTTATCTGTTTAGGTTCATGAAATTGGCATCATAATATACATAAAAATAAAAAAATACATAACATAAATAAAAAATAATAAAATCTAGAGTAAAGCATAAGGAAAAACACGTAATAGAGAAAAAAAATAAAAGAATTATCACATAGTTACTTTTCAAACATCTAAAAACATACTATAGAACATCACATGTATACTAAGTGCACATCACTAAATACATCATAGAACATCACAAAAAACATAATAGAACACATGTTTACTATGAGAACATCGCAAAGGACATCATAGAACATGATCTATATACTACGAGAACATCGCAAAGAACATCATAGAATATCACCTATATACTATGAGAATATCACATGTATACTACATGAACATCACAAAAACAACATAGAACATCACATGTATACCACGTGAACATAAAAAAATCATAAAACATCGTATGTATAACACGTGAACATCAAAAAAATCATAAAACATCACATGTACACTATATGAACATCACAAAAAAACATCATAAAACATGACATTATATATCATGCAAACATCAAAAAAAAATATCATAGAAAAATAAAGAAAGAAAATAAAAAGGAAAAAATAAAAGAAAGATAAAAATATAAAATATAAAAATAACATAAAACAAAAAAGAAAAAGAACAATAAATTGAAGCTATAAAAATGAAATAAGAAAAAAAAAAGAAAAGAAAGAAAAGAAAAAATACCAAGAAAAAAGAAAAAGAAAAGAAAAATAAACAAAAAAGAAAATAAAAAGAAAAAGAAAAGAAAATAAGAAGAAAAGAAAAGAAAAGGAAAAGAAAAGAAAATAAAAGAAAATAAAAAAGGAAACATATGTACCTGGGGAATCAAAAACTGTTGCCCGTGCATGTGGGCCGTGGTGGCCCGCCTCATCGCGCGGGAAAGCAACGCGCGGCAGCACAACCGTCGAGCGGGAAATCATGCACGGGAAATCATCGGACGGAGGTCTCCGTCCGCCCGTTCGGACCGGAAGAATCGCGCTGATTGCCGGCCTCCAAGACTGAAATAATATATACGTCTGATTTCAAATTGAATGGTCCATGATCTATTGATATTTGTGATACTATAATTGAAGCATATTTATATTTGAGTTAAATACACCAGAGATCCATTAACTTATGAGGAAGTTTCAGTTGGGTCCATCAACTTCTAAAGTGGCTTTTTGGGTCCATAAACTTTTAAAATAGTTCACTGCAGTCCATACCTATTTATTTAACCTTAAATTCAAAACACATTTGCAGAAAACCCCTCCCCACACGCATGCAGGTGCATGCATGGCTCCGGCGCTGGCCTGGGCTCCAGCGCGTGCAGCTCGTGCGGGTCGTACTCGAGCACGGGCTTGCCGGCGAGGTTGGGCTCGCCGAGGCCGAGCGTGAAGGTGCAGCCCTGCATCTGGCCGCCGAGGCCGTCGACGTGCTGAAGCTCATGTCGTCGACGTTCCTGATCGCGCTGTGTCAGACCGTCGACCTACGCCACCTGGAGGAGAACCTGAAGAGCGCCGTGAAGAGCTGCGTGATGACGGTGGCCAAGAAGACCCTGAGCACCAGCGCCACGGAGGGCCTCCACAGCGCGCGGTTCTGCGAGAAGGACCTGCTCACGGCGATCGACCGCGAGGCGGTGTTCGCGTAGACCCCTGTAGCGCCAACTACCCGCTGATGCAGAAGATGCGGTCGGTGCTGGTCGAGCACGCTGCTGGTGTTGCCGGCGTGCACGCAGCTTTTCACGGCGCTCTCGGTTGTTGCCGAAGTACCAGTTGAGGGTGTAGTTTGCAAACCGAACCGAATAATCCCAAAGTCATGTAAACAAACTTGTAGATCGCTTCTAGCTCTACAATTTTTGTTACTACACCTTTCACTGGATCGGGCTGGTTTGATAGTTTGAGGGAGCCGAAGATTGAGTTTCAGCTTGTATATTTGAGGTGGTATTGATCAGTTCATTCAGTTCGCACCATCACCGCGTCGGGCGACCTGGTCCCGCTCTCCTACATCGCGGGACTCGTCACCGGCCGGGCCAACTCCAAGGCGGTGGCACCCGACGGCAGGAAGGTGGACGCCGCGGAGGCGTTCAAGATCGCCGGCATCCAGCACGGCTTCTTCGAGCTGCAGCCCATGGAAGGGCTCGCCATGGTGAACGGCACGGCCGTCGGCTCTGGGCTGGCGTCGATCGTGCTCTTCGAGGCGAACGTCCTCGCCGTCCTCGCCGAGGTCATGTCCGCTGTGTTCTGCGAGGTGATGAACGGCAAGCTCATCGGCTCTGATGAAGCCGAAGCAGGACAGGTACGCGCTCATCGGCTTGTCGATGGACAACACCACGCTTGCCATCGCGGCGATCGGCAAGCTCATGTTCGCGCAGTTCTCGGAGCTCGTGAACGACTTCTACAACAACGGCCTGCCGTCCAACCTGTCCGGAGGGCGCAACCCGAGCCTGGACTACGGCTTCAAGGGCGCCGAGATCGCCATGGCGTCCTACTGCTCTGAGCTCCAGTTCCTGGCCGCGCTCTGCAGCTGGCACTCATCTCGGACCAGCGCACGCTCGAGCTCGGCAAGGCCTCCAGCGCTCTGCACAGCAAGGAGGGCGTCATGCTGGAGCTCCCGGCGGAGGGACGGATGGAAATGGCGAGCTGGACATGGACGCGTCTTCGGGGTCCTGTCGGGCTACCAGTCCTACCCGGAGAGTACGGGCAGTTCTTCATGAGCTGGTACTCGCAGATGCTGCTGGAGCACGGCGAGCGCATCCTGTCGGCGGCGGAGCTGACGGCGGGGTACTACAACACCCGGCAGCACAACGGGTACGCGCCCATTGCGCGCATGCTGGCGCGCCACGGCGCCGTGCTCAACTTCACGTGCGTCGAGATGCGGGACCACGAGCAGCCGCAGGACGCGTAGTGCCGCCCCGAGGTGCTGGTGCAGCAGGTGGCCGCCGCGGCGCGGGAGGCCGGTGTCGGGCTGGCCGGGGAGAACGCGTTGCCACGCTACGACGAGACGGCGCACGACCAGGTGGTGGCCACGGCCGCCGACAGGGCTGCCGAGGACCGCATGGTGGCGTTCACGTACCTGCGCATGGGGCCCGATCTGTTCCAGCCCGACAACTGGCGCCGCTTCGCCGCCTTCGTCAAGCGCATGTCCCAGCCGGGCGCACGGGAGGCGTGCCGGGAGCAGGTGGAGCGCGAGGCCGAGGGCGTCGCGCACGCCACCCAGCCGCTCGTGCACGAGGCCGCCGTCGCGCTCACCGATTGATGTGCAGGTGGCCGGCGTTCCCACCCACTGCCGAGATGGTCGTACGTGGAGGAAGGCATGAGCAAGTAAAGCACTAAACCCGGCGACGCATGCACTGCATGCGTATGGGAAGGGGTTTCTACAAATATGTTTTGAATTTAAGGTTAAATAAATAGGTATGGACTGCAGTGAACCATTTTAAAAGTTTATGGACCCAAAAAACCACTTTGGAAGTTGATGGACTCAACTGAAACTTTCTCATAAGTTAATGGATCTATAGTGCATTTAACTCTTTATATTTTTATTATCCATCAGGTTTTGTGTGCAGTTACTTGTCCATCTTTGTTCGCTATTCTTTGGCCAGCCAGCGGGGTCATCTATCGGGAGAAGGCGATGCCGCCGACGTGGGTTCCGGGGGAGCGGCTGTCGTTCTGCCTGCGGGTGCTGGGGGTGGGCGTGGCTTGCTGCATCACCAACTGGCAGCAGCGATAGACCGCCTCGAGGAGGAGGAGCAGCAGCGCCGCCGCGTCGATGGAACTGCCAGCGACGATGCTCCGGTGCAGGTTGGCCAAGCTCAGGGCTTCCGGCGCCGGCGGCCATTTGATGGCGCATCGTCCGACTAGCTGCTCATCCACGTGCCGGCTGTGATCGATCGATCGGGCATCTACGTCGATACCTACTCACGCATTGAACTGGCTTTCAAACTGTGTCCAAATCACTCCAAATATATCATGATGAATCAACACCGTTAACTTTTGAATCAGTAGGGTTTGTAATAACTAATGTGTGTGGGTAGATCAGTAGGTAGCCGGGGAATAGTTATCTGCGATGATTGAGGTTTTGTTTATATTAGGGTAATGCATATGCATTCAGACTTTTTGGATCTTGTCATGCAAAGAAATAGTTCTCTTCTTTTTTTTAATGATAATATAGAATGAAAGAAGTATCTGGCGTCATCTCTATTAAGGTTTATTGGATGCACTTGTATTTACCTTAATCCATGTGTTTAGGCGGGTGGATTGGGATAAAAATTAGTTAATCTTTTGTCCGAATCCATGTGAATTGAGGTGAATAGAATACGTGTGCAGCCAAATAAGATCTTAAGAGAAATTAGACCAACTTTTTACAACTCAACATCTCTAGATAAACCAAATTTCCATGACAAAAACAACCCAAGACCTAGCAATGAGTTCAGAACATCTCTAAGAAACTCTTTATATCTTTCCTAATTTACAAGAATAAAGATTTTGGTGAAAAAAAACACCCTCCAATAAGGCTCTTCAATTGGATATCCAAAAATAGATATTCTCTACTTATGATTTCTCGCTAGACAAAGATAGAGAGCGAGGATGGCTCTCTAGACTGCCAACAAGATATATAGAAAAGCTGTTAAGAGTATAAAGATATAGAAAACAATTTTTTTACTCAAATGACTCTCAATGATGATTTGGAGAGTAGATTTTACAAAGGCTCTTGGAGATGCTCTAACCATTGACATGTTCATTGATTCCTTAAAGCCAACAACTTATACTTTATATCACGACTCAAGATTATAGGTTTGTCAAATCTTTTATCTAAATCTTAGTTAAAATCCCAAATACATTATTTGTTAAGATTAGTTGACCTCAAGGAACTCACCGAAAAAAATCAAGATCTAAATAAATCCTTCTATTATATTCTGGACTCTGGTCAGACAAAAGTTCCCTTATTTTCCAAGGATTAGTAGCCAAATATCTATTTTGTCATAAAATAAAGTCAACTCAACTCATCTAAAAATCTCAGTCTGAAACAAGTGTTTGTTGGGCAGTTTGGTGGGTCCTAAGACGGTCAACATGCTAGTCAACACCCATGTTTCGACATTTTCCTAACCTCACCTTGACTGGTTCAACAGAGCCCTGCGACATTTGTACCATGGAATCATGAGGTGTCACACGCCTTCTACCTAGGCCCACGTGTCAAAGCTACACCAATCCCCTCTCTCTCATTGTCTCCCCTTACCAAGAACTCGAACAATTAAGGGCTTGTTCGGTTAAGGTGGATTGAGCCCAGGAATTATTCCCACTGATCAAGACAATCAATCCAGCTAGGAATTGTTCCAAGTGACCATTCCTGGTCAAACGAACAGGCCCTAACAGAGAAAGGAGAAATATTAAGAGAATGAGAGGAGGACAAGGAGAAGACCTTCACCTTGTCGGAGTAGGATGCCGGCCAGATGCTCCACCCACTAGCCACTGCATCAACTTCAATGGAGCTAGGACACAAAACCTCCCCAAGTCTTTCTTCCTCCTCAAGCAAGTGCTCCGAGCCAATCTCCCTCCTCAAGGCACCTTAGGCCGAATCATTGTGGATAGAGCCTCCCCTCAACATGGTAAAGCCCTTCCCTAAAGTCCCTCTTCTTCCCTATCCCCATCAAGCTCACCATAAAATCCATGGCCCTCCAATGACACATCTCAGAATTGTTGGAAGCAAGATCCCAAACCTTCATGCATGCCAAATCTAACATGTACCCTATAATGAGTTCACCTCCCTCGTCCTTAGAAAGCCATAACAACAAACTACATCTAAAATCAGTGCCCAAAATGGTTTCTAGAGACCTCACCGGAGTTCTGTATGACCTCGATCGACAATCATGAGTTCATGACCCCGGGTGCACGGTCCACACAATATGGGTTAAGAGGGTATGTTTTCGTTGACCATATGTCTAATGGTCTAACCCCCCCTCCCTCTCCTTTAAATGATCCGCCACCACATATTAGGCACATAAATTCATAGATAAATAAATATAGCTCACAAAATTGTGAAATTAAAAATGATTTAGACACTTTGTATGCATGCATTAATATTGCTAAATTCATATATAAATAAATATGCAAATTAAAACATATTTTTAATTTGATAGGTTCATAATTAATTCTTTAGTGAGTGGAACATCATGAATATTTAGATTGCTTTTGGCATGTGTCATCTGGTAAAAATGTTTCTTGGATAAAATGATTACATATGTACATATGCCATACCAAATTAGGTTTCACCTGGTCCTAGCTAGCCATAGAGATCTTAAGCCATGTATGACATAGAGTTTCACCTAGGCAATACTCACCAATGTACATTCTTACATGTGTTATATAGACCCTCCTAGCAATATCTTGGAGTCAGCCCCTTAGTAAACCATGGTACAATCCACTCACGGAAAGATCGAAAGTGAGCCTCAGAGTGCCTTCACCATTTTTTTTAAACGAGATTAAATCTCTGCTTTTAAGAAAGCAAGGTAGCTACATCATTCAGCTGGGGATACCAGCTACACCATATAGCACAAAACACCACCACTCACATCAGCCGAGAAAAGTAAACTGATTATCCAATAACAAGGAAACAGGCAGTACAATAGAAAACATCCTAAACAAGACTAAGGCCTTCACCATGGCTGTCAACTCGGTGCCTTCACCATGCCTGTCAAACGGTCTGTCCGTACATGCTCTCTATCTCAAAAAAAAACCCTCCACATGTGGCCATCCGCTCGGCCCACTTCCCACAGCACCTCCATCCCGCGCCATCCCCCGCGGCACCTCCACCTGCCAGCGCCGGCCCTTCTTCCCGTCCCCCGCCCAGGCAGAGCTCACTGGCAGCCGCCAGCACCTGCGGCCGGCCAGAACCCACCTGCGACCAAAGCCCATTGCTGGCCTATCCCCACCTCCCTCTCCGCCCGCCTGCAACAGCGACGGCCGACGGCCAACAGCACGGCCAAAGCTCGCCGGCGGCCTGTCCCCGCCGCCCCCTCCACTCGTCTCCAAAACAAGCCGCGACGGCGCTACCCTCTGCCTACCCATCCCCCGCTCTGTGCTACGTCATACGAAAGAAGGGTGAAAAACGTATGTTGCAAGAGCATATTTCAAGTGTTTCAGATGTTTTAGAGATATGTTTCAAGTATTTAATGCGGATGTTGTAAAAGTAGATATAGATGTTGCATATTTTGCAATGGTTGTACACGTATGTTGCAAGCTTTTGTTCCAAATGTTTCATCTGTTTTTCCAGACGTGTGTTGCAAGTGTGTTTATTTGGATGTTGCATATGTTTCACAAATATGTTGCAACTGTCTTATCTGGATGTTGTGTGTGTTTTACCATGGTTTTCGAGTGTTTTTTTTAAGTGTTTCATATGCATGTTTCAAGTGTTTTATCTGGCAATTGTTGTATCTGGATGTTTCGAAAGTAGATGGTTGGGCATTCGGCGCCTCCTCCCTCTCTGTTGATGATGTTTGGGGCGGTGTGGCCCCATGTTGACGCGAAACAGCGCGAAAAACGACTGCATGCGGGGTCATCCGGGCGCTAGCAAGACTAGCGATGAAAACGGACGAAAACGGATGGAAAAACCCTATTTCTACTTCCGTTTCTATATTTTTTGGCGGAAACGGGATCGGGTTCGGAAAATGCGGGTTCGAAAACGGAATCGGAATATGCGGACATACGGAAACGAACAAATACGGATGGAGAGCCGGAAAATTAAATTAAGATCACATAATATAATATTCTCAAAGTATACATATATAAAGTCATGTAATAATATATTTAAAGTTTAATATTCATTTACATGCTATGTACGTGAACATAACATGCATATTTGGTGATTCGTAGTTATATTAACATAACATAAGGACATGTAATTGTTGAACATGTTGAGCATAGATTGAAAACAGGATAAAAATGGAATAAATACGGGTCTATTCCATATTAAAACGGGATTACTCGGAAACGGACGGAAAACACAATTTTCTACTTCCGCAAATACGAAAATGGGATCTCGCAAATACGGAAACGGACGGAAAAATATAGAAAACGGAACGGGATGGTAGGGGAAAAATTCCGTTCGTTTTCATCCCTAAGCAAGACCCTAACTACCTGGACCAATGGACGGTTTGAAGCCCAGAGTGAATCTCTGTTCTGATTCCACGGATGGTCTGAGCATGACCCAAGCTCGGTCCACACATTTAAGCAGCCTAGAGCTTAACCAAAGACATGGGCCCTTTAAAAATTAATTAATTAATTAATTATATAATATACAATATTATTAAGAAATACTTGAAGGGTATCAAAAACGTATTATCATATATCAAATATTATGTATTTTATTATCATAGAATTTCTTCACCAACTCAAGACAATTTTGTTAACTAAGGTAAATTCAATATAACTTACTTATATGCTTCCTAAACGTCAACTGTTCTGAAATTAAAAACAAACCATCATTAATTATTATCATAATTTCTACGGTTGCCCTAAAGCCTAATGGCTTACACTAACTGAACATGTTGACGTCTTATGGTCGATCGACAAGAATTCAGGATTCTCAAGCCTGAAGTTTAGGTTGCAAATGGCAAATGGGGCAAACTAACTCTGCCATCACACATATTAATCAGTTTTGAACTCTAAAGATCAATCAAAAGAGAGCATAACTAGGCAGGCAAAGGAAGTACACATTATCGTCTCCCTCCGTCGCTTGGGTAAAACAGAGTGACCCGGCCGCATCCGGTGTGGTCGAGATGCCGAGTGGGTGATGGCCATTGCCGCCATCTTGCTTGGTTGAAGGCTACTTATGACGCAGAGAATTGGGAGATCAGATCAGAGTTGTTAAATGAGACGAGTCGCAGCTTATGCGTGTGCAGGACGGTCGAAGGAAAGGCAATCGTCAGCACTCAGCTCCTCAAATCTGGCGATCTGGAGTCTGGCTTCTAGTCTGTTGGGCTCACCCTTCTTTCTCTTGACCCATGGAATGGTGAATGGTCCGATACCCCTCATCCGACGGTACGATCATCCCTTCTAGACCTGGGAGCTCTATATACTTATGTCCAGACCTTAAATTTGGTTAAATCTGAAATGGTTTGACTTAGAACATATCTAAAACATCAGTTATTTTGAAATAGGGGGAGTAGTTCTTACTTCTTAGCCCATGAGAAAGAAAAAGTTTTTTTTTCTTTTTTTTCTCTTGTTTTTTATTTTCCTCAGGAGACTAGTTGGAATAAGAACAGCATAACATTAGTGTGTGTCTGACCCCAAAAACAAATAATAGGGAAGGTGGTACGAACAATCCTAATGAACAGTTTCTGTTTTCCCTATGCAACCTAACCATCTATAATTTCATTTTTCGACATGTTTTTTCCGTACTGTGGATTTACGTAATCCAAAACTGGAATCAAGGGAGACAGTCAGTGCAAGTAAAGCCATATATAATGCACGAACAAATTCATTTGCAAGGGAAATTAGGAGAGGACCTTACTCCTTTTTTGTAGCAATAAACATAACAGATTCTGCTTTACAACAAAAAATAGTTCTACATTGACTTTTGTTAGGTAAAAACTAAAAAGTAATTCAATAGAGGGCATTTGCGAGCATCTACATTGTTCACACATTTCAAATGAGGGGTACAACAACCAGTCACACAGAGGAGTTCTCAGGAAGTTCAAGGGCTTTGCACTATATACATGCCATAACCATAAGTTATGTTACTTCAAACAAAGAAAGAACCAAAAATAAGAAGTTGGTGTTACTTGTTCTATCTTGGTTGTGCGCTCTTCTCATTACGAAAAGTAAACTGTGACACAAGAATATATCAGCCGGTACCTAGCTACACGTTATACTTGGCAGTAAGGAAAGGGTAGTATGGTACCTCATCACTGAAAAACGAAGCTTATATATTAGGAATCGTCATCAGCCACCTCTTTCTTATTAGGTCCAATCCATCTCCATTGTCGAGGTCCATGTACTCGAAGAAACTCCGAATTGTCAGGCTTGTAATATGCAGCATAACCATCCTGTTGCTTCAAGTTATATTCAAAGTGCCATGGCATGCCAATCAAATTCAAATGCTGGAGATGCATGAGATTGTCCATGCCTCGAGGTGTTTCAGTCAGTCTTGTGCAACGGATAAGCACCAGATGATGTAGGTTTTGGAGGCAACCTTCTTCAAACTCTATGCGACTGAGGTTAGGAATGTTCTCCAAGATGAGTCGCTGAAGAGCAGGAAAACTACCTCCGGGGAAGATCATACTCGTTCCCTGGTACGCAGCGATCAGGGTAACATTTACCAGCCTAGGCAGCTTTGCCAGGACCACGAGTGAATCCTGAGCGATCCCGGAATCACACAGCCAAAGGTGCACGAGGCTAGTGAGGGATCGTGTCCACGATGGCAGCTTCCCCCTGGCTAAGCTTCCGTTCAGACTGAGCTTTTGAAGCTTCAGTGGTGGTGGACAAATTGATTCCAGGTCTAGTGCTTCGTCTTGTCCAGGTTCACATCGCAACCCCAGTCGCACAAGGCAGCTCATTCTAGAGATTGACGATGACAAATCCACGATACAGCTCAGATTCACGTCAAACAGCTCCAGGCTCCTCATCTGCTCCAACTTTGCTAAGGATCTAACCATCTTATTATCAGCTCGAACGTATTTGAGTGTCTGCAGGCTGCACAGGCTTTCTAGCCCATCAGGAACTTGTACTGCGATCCCTGGTGAATGCATGCCATCATTCGCACTTGCGAAGATTATCAAGTGTCGCAAGCTCTTCAGTTTTGCTGCGCTGCTTGGTAACCTTCGAACCATGGACCACTTGGCATCCAAAGTTTGCAGCTTCTGCAATTTTCCCAGTTCTTTTGGAAGTTGTTCGATGGGAGTAGATCGGATGCCAAGATACCGTAGATTGTGAAGGTTGGTCACTGAATCTGGTAACTTACTAATCTCAATAAACCATAGATTTAGCGCAGTCAAGAGCCTGAAGTGCGACAGGAACGAAACATCCAATTTTGATCCAAGCGCAATGAAGGACCGAAGCGTGGCCAACGACTGAATGTGCTGGGAGTCCACTTCTTCGCACATTCCTACAGCGAGATGACGGATTCTGGTGTTGCGGTTCATTGCTATCTTGCAGTCGGCAAAGTGAAAAAACCCCTCCTGTTCTCTAGATTTGTGAATGATCAACTCCCTCATGAGATCGTGGATGACACAACTTTTGGGACGGCCAAACTCGTTCCTGTCAACAGCCTGTAGCAGACTGCGCTGCACTAGCTGGTCCAGGTAGTCATCTGCAATTTCCTCTGCTGTACGGTGCTCGCCCGGTTTCTCTTCGATGAAGCCCTGTGCAACCCACATCCTGATCTGTATCTTCCTCTTCAACAAGAAGTCTTCCGGATATATGCTGCAGCTCAGGAAGCATCTCTTAATGTTGTGCGGCAGATCATCGATGCTCAGGTTCAATATGCTTGCTGCCTCCCCTATCCTAAGATAGTCGCTGCTCTCGTTCCACACGAGGCTGTCACGGGTCTTCTCCCACTCAAACTCTGTCCTGTCTTTCCGTGCCAGCAGGTTGCCGATGGAGACGATCGCCAGCGGCAAGCCGCAGCATCGCTCGAGCATATCGGTAGCAAACTCCTCCAGGTAGCTCGGGCAAGTCCGACCAGGCACGTCCCAAAAGGCGACGTTGCAGAACAGGTTCCACGCATAGCGCCACTCCAGAGGCTCCAGCCACATGGTCCTCTCGGCTGCCGCGGCCCTGGCCACGTCTCTGATGCGCGTGGTGATGAGCACCCGGCTCCCGTTCTCGTCGTCGAGGAACGCATGGCGGAGCTTGTTCCAGAGCTCTGCGTCCCAGACGTCGTCGAGCACGACCAGGTACCTTCTCTGTCGGAGAATATCGTGCACGGCCGACACGAGCGACCGGTAATCCGCGTCAGCGTCCCTCCCGCTGCTCGCCGGGACGTCGCCGGATAGCTCTTTGAGGATCTTTCGGAGGAGGTCGTCCAACGTGAACGCCTGCGAGACTGCCACCCACGCGGCACACTCGAAGTGGCTCGCCGCCACCTCCTTGTACACGCGCGTGACAAGGGTAGTCTTGCCGACGCCGCCCATACCCCATACGGTGACCAGAGCCGTCTGCCGTGGCTCCATGTCCCCGGCCACCCACTCCATCAGCTGCTTCTCGTGCTCAGCAAATCCAACGATCTCTTCTTCCTTCAAAAAATGCGCAGTCTGCGCCACGAACCGGCTAGTGGTGGCGACGGGGACAGGAGGCCCGTCGGCCTGGCGGATGCCGTAATGCTCCCTTGCTGCGGACAGCTGGCGAAGCCTCTCCCGTGCCTTGCGCAGTCTCCGCGAGAGAGCGAACCAGGCCATGACGTTGACCCAGCCCCGGCCGTGGCCGGAGAGGTAGCAGCATTCGTCCGCGACGTCCTCGAGCTCGAAGGCGGTGTCGCGAACTTGCTTGACCCACGCCGCGGCGAGGGCGTCAGTGCCTCTGCGGGAATCGACGATGCGGAGGAAGGCGCGCAGGAGATCCAGATCCTGCACGGTGGCGGCGATTTCCGAGCGGACGCCGAAGAGGGGCGAGAGGCCGGCCACGGCGATGCGGGAGTCGGGATGGCGAGCTTAGCTGAGAGTGATATGGCTATGGCTTCCGCCATGTCGCCGACGACTGTTTTGTGTAGATGCAGCGGGTTGGCGGGGGCCGGTTGCCCGGCGGAGGGAGGGAGGGAGAGATCTGAGATTTCTCGCAGGTGAAGTCGTGAAGAGCCGCTCTGCATTACGATCCAGAGCGGCGTAAAGTCAACTCAATAATTGCGTCGGAACAACCCTATAATTACACTTCCAAGCATGTTCAGAGCAGGCTAATAATAATGCTGGCTGCTGCATCATGTAGCTTACCTCTCTACCCACTCATATAGTAATTACAGTCTTCATTATTAATACATGACCCATTTATATATCTTACAGAGTTTCTTGGTTCTTGTGTCCAAATCGGCTGTAAGCTAATAGCCCGCTTCTCCTCTCTCTTCTCTACTTCAGCATTTAGGTACTTGCAGCCTCTTATTATATTTGCTCTAAGGGGGCAGACCTGGAACCTGGGAACAATAAAAAAAATAAAAAGTTGGACAATGATAAGGTATGTCAGTGACTTAAAAACTCTTGGGAATCGTGTGAGCTACTCCCTACGTCCCATAAATAAGGCCTTGTTCACTTCCCCATCTCAACCCAAAATATTTCCTCTTTCACCCATCACATCAAATCTTTTGACGCATGCATGGAGTATTAAATATAGGTAAAAAAGATAACTAATTGCATAGTTTGTCTGTAAATATCGAGACGAATTTTTTGAGCCTAGTTAGCTCATGATTGGATAAATTTTGCCAAATAACAACGAAAAATGCTACAATACTTTTCACCTACTTTTCGCGAAGTAAACACACCCTAAGTGCACGTTTTTTACTTCTACACTTTATGTTTAACTATTCGTCTTATTTAATTTTTTTGTGCAAATAATAAAAGAAATAAATCATTATGAAAATATCTCTAATGATTGAAAAAGTCGTAACAAAACAAATAATATTTATTAAATTTTTTTAAATAAGACGAACGGTCAAACAAGAAGTGTAGAAGTTAAAAACGTGCACTTATCTGTGGGGCGTAAGGAGTAAGCGTTTTCTGCCTCATGCCTTGTTTAGATCTCAAATTCTCCCTCCAAATTCCACTATGCAAAAAAGAGATTCTCCATCACATCAAAATGCCGGCAAATGCATGGAGTACTAAATGTAGATGAAATCAAAAACCAATTGCACAATTTTATTGTATTTTGCGAGACAAACATTTTGAGTCTAATTAATCAATTTTTAAACATTTTTTTGCACTAAAAAACAAAACGCGCTACAGTATTCCGACTGTAGCGTGCAGTATCGATTCGGGCAGTCACTTTCGGGATCTAAACACGGCCCACTAGCGTTAGCGTGGTGGGTTTTCTCCTTCACTTTCCTTCTGATTAGGTGGATGCTCCTCCTAGCTAGTGAGCTGGTCAACCGTTGGGAACGCACTTAGATAATTTTAGTGCTTCCACGCCGCTTGTAGGAAAGGGACGTTTCATGGCAAACTTTATGACAAGCTAGTCGAATAGCTCCGTTCTTCGGGTGTCATAATCCCTGTAAATCTCGGATACCGTAAGGTCCCGATTAACATTTTTTGGGTGCGAGGCCTTCAAATTGATGGTGCTGGCCGCACTAGAGTAATGAGGTGATTTCGTGTGCTCTGTTTGGATGCTGTGGTCGTCTCTCGGGTACCGAGAATTATTCGGGTGAGAGTATCTTTTGCGCAAGGACTCTTAGGCCAATCTTAATGGAGTTTTATCAGAGTTTCATGGGCATTAATTATGCTGACGTGGCACTATATTTATGAAGAGAGAGACGATAAGAGTTTCATGGGAGTAGAGAGAGTTTCATGGGGATGAAACTTTTCTGCACTGTTTCCAAAATTTAGATGTGTTAAAAACAGTGACATAAAATCCGGTTGAGACTGACCTTACTCCCCGGACACTCGAGTGCGCACGTAGGTCTTGGTCACCGCGCGTCATTAAGTTATGGTTGAAGATAAGGTTGGACGGGACACGTAATATAAACCACCTCATTCCCCCACCTGTACTGATTGCTCGTGACGCGCTTGGGTTGTCATGCTTGTAGCCTGGTGAAGCAAGATATGGGCCGTCTCTCGATCGACTTTTGTCCTGACCTGCCTGCTAAAAAAGAAGTAATTGGGTTTTGATAAAAAAAAAGGAAATTGTCATATTGAAACATGTTGCTATTACTTGAGGTTCGACTTGGTTCAATTTTTTCCCCACTAAGCCAAATACTTTGTGTTCCTTCAGGTACTCCTGCTCCAGCGAGGTCTCTGGTCAACGCGAGAATATCGACTAAGGGTATAGGGCAGTGCCCCCCCTAAACTTAGAAGCCCACGAAATCAGGTGTCCTAGTTTAGGACCCACCGAGGCGAATGATGAACGCGTGAGCAGCGAAGTCATTTGCACATGTCACTCTTCGAGCTGATAACGGGTAGAACGAGTGACGTCTACTCCCTCCATCCAGTAAAAATTGCAATTCTGAAGTTCAAAAAAGTCCCATAAAGGTCTCGTTTAGTTCGGTGAATTAGGGAGAAAAACACTGTATCGGAATTCCTGTAGCATTTCGTTTGTATTTGGTAAAAATTATCCAAATTTTGCCTAACTAGGCTTAAAATGTTCATCTCGCAAAGTACAACAAAACTGTGCAATTAGTTTTTGATTTCATCAACATTTAGTACTCCATGCATTTACCGATATTTTGATGTGATAGAGAATCTTCTTTTTGTATAGTAAAATTTAGGAGAGAATTAGGAGAACTAGGCAAAGAATGCACTCGTAGCTGCTAGAGCTGCTATGTAATCAGGCGGGTGTCAGTTGTCAGGCAAGCAAGCTGGTTTTTTTTAATGCACAAGCCGTACAGGGCACCATTGGCCACAAGCTATCTGAAAAAAATATCTACCCATGGCAGCAGAGAGGAGAGGGCTCCACGGCTGCTTGGGCACCCGTTGGCGAATGCAGCTGTCACCTGTCGTGCGCAGAACTGCAATGGCAGCGTGTATTTTTATAGGGGGTATTTTTGTCATTTTTCATCTTCATTAGTTTCTTCACCTAGTCCTACAATTGCAATATTTTTTGGGGACCGAGGGATTGCAATATTTTTGGGGACTGAGGGAGTACGTCCCAGTATGGAACATGACTTGGTAGACCCATCATGGGGCATGCCATTAAACTCTTTCCATATTCGGGAGCTCATACTTTGGTCCGAACCTAATCAACCATTTTTTTTTGTTTCTCCAAGGGCATGCGTCCTCCGAGATTATGTACTTCGAGTTTGTTCGAATATTTGGGAGATTTACATGACGCTTGATGTTAGAGGTTTTAGAGCCATACTAGTGGCCCTCCCGAATTCCCCATGACTCTGTTGATGATTGGGTCAGTAAAAATTTACTGATCGTACCAATTGAAAGGTGTAAACTGGACCGAGTACCTGGCCCAAGTATCAAACCACATGTGGGCACTAGCTTAGCGTGATGGTTCGTCAAATTTTGGGGCGACTAGGCCTTGCAACCGTCGTGGTTACACGGGTGAATTCCTTCTCAGCGAAGTCAGAGTGTCAGCGTTGGTGGCTCATCTCCCCATGCAAGGTTCTTCTTGGAAAGCGTGCACTACTGAGATCGTGGGGACGTGGTCTCGCCTTAACTACCATTGTTCGCCCAGTGTGACCACAAGGAAGTCAATCAGCCGCTCTGCATTTCCCATTATAAAAACAGAGGAAGAGGAGAGGTAAGTACGATTGTCTTTCGATCTTTGTTAAACTCACCTTCCCCCCGCTATCTTTATTGTCCTGGCGCTCCCTGATCTAATGGCGAACAAGAAGCGGCCGAGAGAGGAGTCGTCCGAGAGGAGGGAGCCGAGAGGTCTTCATTCCTCGCCTCCGCCTCGCACTACTAGAGTTTGGGTATATGTTGCCTTCCTTTGATTCTAGTAAGTCTAATGTCTCCTGACTTTTACAGTGCCTTCTCCTTGGAGGTTCCTCCTAGGCCCTTCGCCTCCGACAAGGCGGGCCTTTCGTCGCCGCATCTGGTCGAGCCCTGGTCTGAGCACAATACCAGACTAATCTGGTGCTACTGTAGTGCTGAGTGCTCATTCACTTCCCATTCAAACATCCATGTGAATGTCACTACTCCAACTTGAGTCTTGGGCTTCGTCTTAGCTACCTCGCGCTAAATTTCACAAGTGTGCACCACACTCACTAGACTCAACATTGGTCTTGCTAGATTCTCGAAAATTTTGTTTAGTCATTGTAACCGTTGGATGCACCTACCCAGAGTTAAAGCTGGACGAAAAGCTCGCAACTCGATAGCTCGCTCGACTCGGATCGACAGTGGCTCGGCTCGGCTCGGCTCATTTAATTTCTCAAACTAGCTGAGCAAGCATCCTAGCTCGTGTCTTAACGAGCTAGCTCGCGAGCCAGCTCGAGCCAGCTCGCGAGCCTAACGAGCCAAAGTTGTTGGCCTTAAATTTTTATTAGTGTTATATAACTTTATGTCTTACACTTTATAATTTGTTGATGATTGGACTTTGACTCTATAAATTTTAGATTAATTTGACTCTTTTTATTTTAAATGAATGTATGGATAATGGATGCATCATATATGGTATGGAGTATGAACCATAGACAATGTATGGTGTATAGTATTATAATATAATAGTACATATTATTTTTGTATGATTTATTAAAACTTATGAATGGACTAGTTTTATATTATTACCATTATTAAATCTTAGATAATACACATATTATATTTTTATGTTTTAATATGGCTGGCTCGCGAGCCAAACGAGCCAGCTTGAGCTCGTAAACGAGCCGAGCCGAGCCGGCCTTCTGACTCGTTAAGATAACGAGCCGAGCCAAGCTGCCTCGTTATCTTAACGAGCCAGAACGAGCCGAGCCAAACGAGCCGAGCTAGTCTAGCTTTACCCAGAGTACATGCATGAGTCGTCAAACGCCGAATCCAACTATCGTTGTAGTGAAGCATAAGGCTAAGAGTACAATTACCATTATTATAATAAGCTTTCAAAGGCATCAGAAGTATGCTCGTGAAGATAAGGCTACGCCGAAGCCAAAGAACGTTGGAAAGGATGCTAGGACAACTACGTTGTTGTATAGGTCGCCAATTGGTGTTTGGGTAGGTTTGGAGTTTTCGGTGGCTGCCGAGTTGTCTATGAGCTATGACCCAACAAAAAATTATTTTTAATCCTTGGTTCTCGGGAAAAATCTAAGTGTATGCTAGATATGTTCCATAAATATTAGAAAAATATCGTAAATTTGTTATATATACATTTTATCTTTGGTTACATTGTATGTACATGTGTTTGTGTCTATTCTCTATTTACTTTCAATATAGATGTCTAATTTTCTAATTTAATTATAAAAATAGTAAACTGTTTTCAAAAGTTTTGAAACTTTTTATTTCCTTAAACTATGATAAATCTAAGGTTATATTACAATTGAAGGTGCATAGAAAGTCCAAATTGATCTGCTGTAACTCCCAAATTATCCGAGCTACATATTTTGTCATTGAGGGTGGGGATCTGGGACCCGGTGAAGATGGTCTAACGGGGGACTTAGTGACGATTGGATGTTTATCTGCACGGTTCGTGTAAGATCTAACGATCGCGTGTTATTAGCCTGAAAAACTGTATGCCCTGGGCACTTCTAAACGTGTCCAACCTAGAGTGTGTTCACTTGGTGAAAAGTAGGTGAAAAGTTACGGTAGCACCTTTCGTTGTTATTTAGCAAAATTTGTCAGACCATAGACTAACTAGGCTTAAAAGATTCGTCTCGACATTTATAGACAAACTATACAATTAGTTATCTTTTTTTACCTACATTTAATGCTTCATGCATACGTTAAACATTCGATGTGATGGGTGGAAGAGAAAATATTTTGGGTTTGCATGGAAAGTGAACACACCCCTAACCCTGATTCCAATCACAATCTGCACACAGATTACCCATTTCTCTACTGACAGACCGACCAAGGCCATGTTTAGATGGCGAAATTCTTTTGAAAAACACTGTAGCACTTTTCGTTTGTATTTGACAAACTTTGTCTAATCATAGATTAATTAGGTTTAAAAGATTCGTCTCGACATTTACAGATAAAACTGTACAATTAGTTATTTTTTTACCTATATTTAATGTTCCATACATGTGCTGGCATATGCGATGTGACGGGGAATCTAGAAATCTTTTTGCATTTTGATGTAAACTAAACATGGCCCAAAGCAGTTCTCCGGCCCACCTGTCTGTCTCTCAACAACCACATCCACTGTGGCGATAAGAAAACACGTGTGCCCACCTCTCGCCCCAACCGCGTCGACCGACCCGAAAAACGAAAAGGAAACAAACTTCTTGACTATACTCACAAATCACTCTCAGACTTTCTTCCATTTTCTGTCAAAAAATGAGACCTTGGTCTCGTTTAGTTCGGCGAACAGGGAAGAAAAACACTGTATCAGAATTCTTATAACATTTCGTTTGTATTTGGTAAAAATTATCCAAATTTTGACTAACTAGCCTTAAAATGTTCGTCTCGCAAAGTACAACAAAATTGTGCAATTAGTTTTTAATTTCATCAACATTTAGTACTCCACGCATTTGCCGACATTTTGATATGACGGGGAATCTTCTTTTTGCACAGTGGAATTTGGAGGAGAATTGGGGGAACTAAACAAGCCAATTCTCTCCCAAATTCTACTATAAAAAAAAGATTTCCTGTCACATCAAAATGTCGGTAAATGCATAGAGTACTAAATGTTGATAAAATCAAAAACTAATTGCACAGTTTTGTTGTACTTTGCGAGACGAATATTTTAAGCCTAGTTAGTTAAAATTTAGATAATTTTTACCAAATACAAACGAAATGCTACAGAAATTCTGATACAGTATTTTTTTTTTTTCAATTCTCTCGTCTAAGGCCGCGTTCACTTCCCCTCCCAACCCAAAATATTTCTTCTTACACACATCACATCAAATCTTTTGACGCATGCATGGAGCATTAAACGTAGGTAAAAAAGATAACTAATTGCATAGTTTGTCTGTAAATGTCGCGACAATCTTTTGAGCCTAGTTAGTCCATAATTGGATAAATTTTGTCAAATAACAACGAAAGATGCTACAATAACTTTTTAGCTACTTTTCGCGAAGTGAACACACCCTAAACGAGGCCTGAAATGAAATTTATGACTCAAGGACGCCAACCCTGACTCCGTTTGACGCGGCTCCGATGGTAACCGCCGGCGCCCTCGCCGCCGCCGCCGCAGTCAGCTCCTGAGACCTCGCCCCGCCTAGGGTTCGATTCGCACGCCCTCTGTTTATTTTTATCCATTCCTCGTCTCCGATTTTGTTTGTTTGATTTGCTCTCGCCGCATCTGATTCCGCCACCGCGTGAATGGATTGGGTGCAGCAGCAGGGCGTGAGCTTGCCGCTGCCGCGATCCGGCTACCAGCCTCCGCGGATGCAGTACCAGCACGCTGGCAGCCGCAGCGGCATGCCGCCGTTCGCACGCGGCGGCGGCGCCTACAGCCGCGGACAGAAGCAGTTCTACCCGCCGCCGCCGCCGCCGCCGCCGCCTCCCCTCCCGGCGGCCGCGCTGCCTCTGCTGCCGCAGAACAAGTATGAGGTGCTCATGGAGGCCGGGCGCCTCGCTGCCGAGTACCTGGTGGCGAAGGGCGTGCTCCCACCGGGCTCCCTGCAGCAGCGCGGCGGCACTGTCGTCGCTGGAGGGTGGGGCCAGCTGCCGCCTCCGCCTCCACCTCCACTGCCGCTTTCGGTGACACAGGAAGCCCCAACATACTATGGTGCTAGGAATGGCCGGCGGCAGGTCGATGATGAGCGTGGTATTCGTAACGCCCGCTCGCGCCGGAACCGCGGTGGTGACTACAGTAGCAGCAACAGTAGTAACTATAATGGAAGGGGGAAAAGGAAATTTGGGGCTGACAATAAGTATTCAGATTGGACAAAGGATAGGGGGAGGAACAGGCGGTATTCTGATATCCAGAGTTATGATGATGAGGATGATGATGGGGCTCCTGGGTTCAAAAGGGAGCGCCGAAGCGGTGGTGGGATCGACGAGGTTGGTAGTAGCATGTCTGGGGTGGCTGGGGAGGGGCCAACATCGAAGGTGGAGGCAATGGGGGAGTCGGAGCTGGAGGATACTGGGTCAAAGGCTAGTTCTAACAGCAATGCCCAGCAGAAAGCTGATGCTTCGCAAGAGGTGGAGGATGAAAATGAGGCAAACAAAATGCAGGAGAATAGTGTGGTGTCTAATTCAGACGTAGTCGAGCAAGCGTTGAATGGTGAGGATAATAGCAACAATGGTTCTTTTGATGGTGTTCAAGAGGCAGAGACAAAACATTTGCCAGTATCCTCAGGTGAAAAGGTCTCAGATGGGAGGCCTGAAGATAGTGGTGTTCTGAATGACAAGGTTGAAGATAGTGGTGTTCTGAATGACAAGGTTGAAGATGGCAGTGCTTTGCATGACAAGGCTGAAGATGACACAACGTCAGAAGAGGTCTCTGTTATGGAGAACAATTTGCCTAATGACACTAGAAATTTGCTAAACTATTGTAGTTTTGCAAGAGTTCCAACAAGACCACGATCAATGCTTGCAAACAGGAATGTTGGACCAGCTCAAAGAGAAATTGCTGTGTCCGAACAGGTCAATCCAGTTACTGCTGAAGAAATGTCCCAAATGGCAATGGATGGAGAAGCTAACACCAATTCCATAACTAGCATCGAGGAAGACAGTAAAGATGAGCTGGTTGGCCAAGACCAAGAACATGCTGAACAAAGCACTATCTGCAATCAAGTGGCAGAATCAGTGACATTCCATGAAAAGGAAACACAAGGTGAAACTGAAGAAATGGAAGAACAGAAGAACATCCCTCGACATTATGAAGTTGAGGATAATAAGGAGACGAATGAACTGTCTCCTACATTTGCTTGTCAGAATAACTTCAATTTGCAAGTTGAGAAAGGAATACAAATTTACAATTTAGATACACCACCACAAGGTGAAGTGTTGATCAATCTACCTGATAAAGGGAAAACAGTTGATTCGGAGTTATTACCTAATATCAAAGCAGAAGATGCTGTTACAATGGAAGAGGAAAAGCTTGGCCAGTCTAGCTCATTTAAAATACGTGATCTCAACCTGATTGGTAGTCCGGAGGTTGCTGACATGCGAGGTGACCCTCGTTTAGGCCAAAGCTCCACTGCTGGATGTTCAGTGGACCTACAAGATAATCAACAAGTTGACTTTGGAACAGCTCTTGGTAACAATCCAAGTAATACTGACACATGTGCCCCATTTCTGTTGGGAAATAAGGTAGTTCAAGTTATTGATATCGAAGATGACTCACCAATTGAAGCTGGTGCTTGTGACACTTCAAAATCAAAGTGAGTTATTCTTCTCTGCTGTTTCATCCTGGTGAAAGAATACATAGAAAGTCATAGAGAGAATGTCTTGTTTTCATTTCCGATATTATGGGTTGATAAAATACAGGGAATCAGAGCCCTATGACTATGAGAAACTTGTCTTGGACTAGTTACCTTTAAGTGACCATCTTTTTATAGAAAATTATGAGTGGTAGCTACAAGTTATTTCTAAAAAAATGTGATGTTGGCAAACAAGGTCGGCAGCTATCATGCTACTAGTTGGTTCATGATTGATTCAAAGCAAATCTGCCATTATGTCAAATAGTCAACAGCATGGTATGCATTTTCACATTTATTTTCATTCAAGATAAAC
This sequence comes from Saccharum hybrid cultivar R570, assembly GCA_038087645.1. Classification (NCBI taxonomy): domain Eukaryota; kingdom Viridiplantae; phylum Streptophyta; class Magnoliopsida; order Poales; family Poaceae; genus Saccharum; species Saccharum hybrid cultivar. The sequence goes on from JAQSUU010000543.1 coordinate 2,257,145, forward strand.
ATGAAACCCATTCATAGCTACTGGAACATGAATTAATTTGGGGCTTTGGGCTGTAGTGGCAATCAAATTTTATCCTTAAGAACATTAATCAGACTTGTTACAGATTTCTGGCTAGCATGCATTTTGATTATAGAAACTATGTCATAGCAGTGCTGAGGATGGATTGGTGTCTTTCAATCTAATTATTATTATTGGTCCATGCCACAGTTATTTCTGCATGGTGCACTGGTAATATGGAGCAGCCATCTCTGGCCATGTTAGTCTATGCATTAGCTAACTGTTGTTACAATGTTTACTGGACATGCTTTTTTACCCCCTGTGGCATCTGGCCACATATGTTTAATCTGATTCATTTGTGTACTAATACGATCTGCTGTCAATCAGAGGTGAGATGCTATATTCTAGCATGGAGGGCATGACGAACCCTCCGGCGAACACCGATGCTCTACATGGTATCCAAGATGGTTATAGTCTTGCAATTTCAGATTACCTTGGTGCTGATATGTCATGCTACCAATCAATACAAACAGAACTTCAAGATGGAATGGGCCTAAATGATTCAGAGGTGAGGTTTCCAGCTATTTTTAGCCATCACATTGTAGACTTACGGTAAAGAATTCAGAATCACATATTGCCTCATTTCTGTCATCTGTAATGGAGTACTTCAATCATTTTTTGGTTATTGTTCCTGCAGGGCATAACTGTGATGGATGATCCAATATACAGTTCTCTTGGTGACATAGGTAACTTTTCTGCTTCTTCGCTTTGTCTTTATGCAATTATGTGGTTTATTATATTGTCATTTCTTGGTAACTGTGTGGCTTTGCTGGCATTCTTTCATTTCCCCTTTTTACTCTGAATGTGTTGAAAATTTGAAACAGACACATAAGATATGCGATTTAATTTCTTAATTTTCTTAAAGAGAAAAGGGGAAATGCATCATATCCTAAGATCCTTGGTCCTTGTGTGTTGTTTGTTAAATGTTATTCTTTATGGTTTCAGGTTTTATGGAGGTTTGGGACCAGCAACCTCAAGATTATGAAAAGTTCTTCTGAGGCACCAACTCGTGTCGCTGAAACTGTTCTGGAGTTCGACTGATAAATACCAGTTACACTTGCATAGGCAGAAATAAAGCAGCAGATCGTGCCTAACAATTAGAGCAGCACCTCATGCCTTGTATGTTACAGGCCATACATACTGGGGCTTTTGTAATACTAGCAAAAATGCGTGTGTTGCAACGGGAGGAAAGATATAGCGTTATCCAAAGCCTTAACATCTATGTGTTGTTTTGTCTTAAAAGCTATAGTTTTTTTATTTACATCATTATATTTTTGTTGCACTTGACATTATGCTAAAAAATGTACGTAAATAATTTTGAGTTAATATATTTTCTTCTACTTAAGTAATCATTTGCATCTATGACATAGCCCAGGAACTCTCCTGTGAACACGAAGGCTAAGGGGCGCATGTTTTCATTTCCACTTCCAATTATATCATCAATCAAGGAATCAACAAATGTAATTAAGCATAACGCATACCAGTGAATTTACATTCACGGTATAAACACTTCATTGTGCAACTTTTGTTAAAAAGCCAAGACCAATAACACATATTTAATCAATAAGGGATATTATCCGTGAAGCAGCTTTTTTTTACTCGAACTCCACGAGGGCTCCCAGATGAAGATGGTTTTGGTGAAATGTTAGGTAAAATAACTCTTTATGGTAGATAAAAACTATAAAATTGTCCATGATACCTTTTCTTTTCTTTTCTTTTTTTCCCCTTCTTTCCTATCTGCTAGCTCGGAGTGCCTCATCCATTCGCACCTGAGGCCTCTAACTTCGTTTGCCTTTATATATTGCAGCTTGTACTCAAAGAGTTGAGATTAAAAAAAAAAGCCGTCCAACGAGCCTGGACGGGACGATCACTGTGGGGGTATTAACCCCTATATCCTTATGGCTAGACTTGGGCTGGCCCAGACCAGAGGGCCCGGCCCACCAGAAGATGACGCGTGGCCCAGTCAATCTGCTCGACGTCCTACGCAAGGAATGAAAGCAAATTTAGAGATCAAGCAAGATTTTGATCGGTTAGAATAGGAATCCTTATCCGGCCAACTATGACAATCGTAACCGGGTAGGATTAGTTTCTAGATTTGTAACCCTGCCCCCCGGATATATAAGACGGGCAGGGGACCCCTCAAAACACATCTCATCATACACAACAATACAAATTAAACGCAGGACGTAGGTATTACGCCCTCACGGCGGCCGAACCTGGATAAAAACCTTGTTGTGTCTTGCGTCACCATCTAATTCGTAGCTTGCACACCTGTCTATCGACAAATCACTACCTTAAGCATATCGCTCGGTAGACTGCCAACCAGATTTGATCGACAGTCACCACACCCCCAATGGCCACAGAAACCCCGATGCGACCACACCCGTGTAGTTCCACGCGACGGCGCCCCCGCAGCCTGGCAGCTTCATGCGACGGAGCCCGACGGCCGCACGCCCGGACGACTCGACAGCCTCGTCCACGTCGCCATCTCCCCGCCCCGCGCGTGTCTTCGCTGTCGCACATCCTCGCCTCGGTCTCGCTCACATCGTCGTGTCTCGTCAGGTCGCGTCGTCCTTTCCTGGTCGCGCGGTCGTCTCCGCGTCTCGAGCCATCGTCGTTCTAATCAGCTTGAGGTGCATGCACCCACGTGCACCCTTGAGTCATGCTTCTCTCATACATAAAGCCCTCGCCGGACGTATAGGTTCAGCAGGAGATACACGTCCGTCCAGCTATTCCATCTCCAACTGAACGGCCATTCTTTTTCATTTTTTTCTTTTCTTTATTTTTTTCCTCTCCTTTTTCTCCCCACGCAGACTCTCTTTTTCCTTATCCGCTCCAGAGCCTCGGAGCCGTCCGAAGGCCATGCATGATAATAGGACACGGTTAGGGGCTAGTTGTGACCGAAAGAGAGTCGAGCTGTGTGATTAAGTCCGTTTTGCTGCCGTGTTGGCGCGTTGTGACGGCAGGCGTACGTGACCAAGAGGGAGTCGAGATATGGGATTGGGGGGGGGGGGGGGGGGCGTGGGTCATGTAAGATCTCGAACGATGAAAGACTTAAATGACACGGTGTCTAAGATTGAACGGTTATTAATGAGAGAGAGTAAGATTCCCCCACAACATAAATTACTCAGTTCTTTTACAGTGTGATCAGGGTCTGCGTCGGCAGCTCAAAGAGCAGATATGTTCGGAGTCCCTGCCTTGCCCGACAGTGGCGTAAAAAGTAGTCGTATAGCTGTCATGTCCTAAGCACGATAGAGTATTCATCCGAAACAATTCTTCATTTGTAAACAGTTACACATTCCAAAATAAAATTGTTTATTTGTTATATCTGTGTTCTTGTTGTGCTAGTTGTGTGTTTTGTGGCTTGTAAGCTTTTTTTGGATAGGAATCGATGCAAATCCCTTCTAATAGGTGAAGGTTTTTTTTAACAAACTTCCTTTTTTAATCAAGAGGTGAATGCGTGAAAAAGGTCCCAATAGCCCAATTGCAAGAAGGCAGATGAAATTCATGAAAGAACACTATTAGTTGGAGAAAGGAAGTCAATAAATCTGGTATGTATGTCCAATGTTTCACTCACTCTTTTGGTGGACAGAATTCTAGCAGATTACAAGTAACAGCAAAACTTCAAGCTGGTACTCCCTGGCAACACCATACATAGGTGGCCTGTCTCATTTGAGATCAAACATATTCGCCATGTTATGTTAAGAACAGAAAAATGTTGCTCAAAAGGAGAGGTTTCTTGTCTATCAGTTCCTGAAGGTCGTTTCATCAGATTCGCAAAGCGGCATCTTTGACCCCTCCTATGAGCTTGCGCTTTGTTTGCTAGAGCCAGTAGAGACCCTCACAGTAGCAGGCCTTAGCAGCCTCTCCTTCAAATGGAACCCTCTGCAGACTTCATGCGTGACAATCCCTGCCTTGAATTGCATGGATGCTTCTCGTGAGATGGCCTCATGGACCTGCATAATAAGAAAACATAAATAATGAGCCCCCACAGTGGTGCATATATGATGAACATGAAAGTAACACTATTCAACTCTCATGCATATCTTCATACTTTCTAGCTGTATATATAAGCACTGAAAGTAGATGATCATTTTTTCTCCCAAATACTCAATATGATTATTTAGATCAAAATAGATGTACTGCAACGTAGATGTGGGAAACTGTGTGAAAGCTAAGCTCAATCCCATGAGTATGAACCGGGCCATAAAAAGCACCGGCATTATTATGTACTCCCTCCATTCTAAATTATAAGATGTTTTGGTTTTTCTAGACACATTGTTTTTACTATGTATCTAGACATAGTGTATATCTAGGTGCATAGCAAAAACTATGTATCTAGAAAAGCTAAGACGTATAATTTGGAACGGAAACCTGTTAATCCCGAAATGGAATTCCTTTTGCATGTTCAAAAGGATCCAATATGTTGTTTCTTGTTTGCATCCAATGTTTTAGGGAGACCATGAGAATGAAACAGGTGACGGAAGGGTAAATATTACTTACTGAAGGATCAAATGGCTTGCCAACTGTTTCCACAACTCCTACACCCAAATATCTTAGTGTTTCAACTAACTGCTTGTATATGCCTTGATAGCTTGTGCTGATCTTTTGCTCCTTCTCAGTCTCTGGGGTGTTCTCTAAATTCGTTTTCTCAAAACTATCAACCAGAGGTAACAGACTCTGAACAACTTCCACCCGTATATTTGATGTAAACTTTGCACGCTCCTTTTCAGTCTGCTTCTGGAAATTCTCCAGATCGGCATTTAAGCGAATAAACTTCTCCTTCCCAGAAGTTATTTCGGTTGTAATACTTTCAAACTGAGAAGCTACCCTACTCTTCTCTTTTTCCACAGCAGTGATTGCCTTCTCAATTTCGCCAAGAACCTCATCATTTCCTTCTAGAAAAGCTGTCCTGTATAGCTGAATTAGGTCCTTCATGGGACGAAAATCTTCCCCATTGACAACCTGCAGCGAAGTACTCATTTTGGTGAAACTTGATGAAACACGTTTGGTCAAAATGGAATGCATGACAAGAAGATCCAACAGAGAACATGGGCATTTTTCACATGGTTTGTTTCTCTCCCCATTTCATTGCTACCATTTAAATAAATATTTCATTACTTCACCTCATTGCTCACAAGTTGCAATAGCAGCTCGAAATGCAACTTTACAACTGCGCCATAAAACTTGCGCTCCTATTTTCTCACACTGTTCTCAAACTATCCAATTTAGCTCAGAGAAAAAAAGAAGGAATTTCCCATGTCCTCCAGACACCCATGAGATTAGTCATAGTAACAGCAAAGCAGTCTAATTTTAGTATCTTCTTTTGTATTTGGCAAACCCCAACTAGTGTAGACTAGCTGCAGGTTCTTGTAGTCCAGGGCATATTAAGAGCATACTAAAGACGGGTATTTATCGCAAAAATTAGTAATGGCACCTTGACACACAAAGTTCAGGTCTGCATCAATCACTCTTTGTAACACTCCAATGGCAGCTAGTCATGGAACAAGCTATTGAAGAATAAGACACACCTATACATACGAGAATCTTGAACTAACACAAAGAAATTTTCAAACGTCTCCAAGAACAGTGCTTCCCTACTCTGCTCCTCAAGCATGCAAGTGCCCCAAAGGGGCGAAATTCTCCGCGAGCTAATCGCTCCCTCGAGGACTCTCACCCAACCCATGTCACCACAAACGGCAAAAGTAGGTCTGAAGTACCTCACCTTCGGGTCAACGCCGGAGCCGGCGGCGACGCGTAGCGGGCGCAGCTCGGCATTGGGGCGCCGGAGGGAAAGGAAGGCGGGAGTCGGCCGGGTGGGCCGCCAGCAAGCAGGCAGCACGCCAGCCCGAGCTAGGCTCTGGCGTCGGCAGCCGGCGGAGCTAGGGTTTGCTGCCGCGGATACGGCGGGGCCGGCGCAGAAGGTTGCCGCCATGCTGCCCTATCTATCGGCCTCCACTCTACTCTACTGTCCAGAATGTACCAAAAAAAAGGAAAATGAATATAAAAAGAATAAAAAAAAGAGGGTAAATGCCGTGCCGCTAAGCGCCAACCCATTGAGGCATTGACGCCTCTGGATGCCGTCCGTTCGCGGGCGGGCCATGCCGGTCGTTGGATTACGGGGCGGGACCCGGTCCACAGATATTGAGACTGACTGCAGCGACGTCCTCTGAAGCCTTGTTCACTTCCCCACCCAACTCAAAATATTTTCTCTTCCATCCATCACATCAAATCTTTCGACGCATGCATGGAGCATTAAATGTAGGTAAAAAAGATAACTAATTGCATAGTTTGTCTGTAAATGTCGGGACGAATCTTTTGAGCCTAGTTAGTCCATAATTGGACAAATTTTGCCAAATAACAACGAAAAATGCTACAGTAACTTTTCGGCTACTTTTCGCGAAGTGAACACACCCTAACTCGTCCTGCAGTAATGATTTGAAGGAAAACGAGCTGCAGCGGGCTACTCCACGTCGCCCGGTAAAGTAGCGTACCTCTTGTCTTCTGCTATTCCTAGCGTATGAGCAGACGTCCGCTAAAGCAGGGAGGAAACAGCAGGGCACGCCACATGGAAAGAGAGAGAAGAAAATAGATAAAAAAAAGAAATAGTGAGGAGAGAAGATATGGTAGTTAGAGATGGTTAAATAAAATATAGGGTAGTTGATATAGAGTATGAGATATAGAGGATGAATGGATGCGGAAGAAAGTAGTATAAAGGAAAGAATCTTGATGACTAAGACGGAATATTCTTTTTAGAGGATGAGTAAGACTGGTTGCACCAGAGACGCAAAAGCATCCGGTATGTGTCCAGGTCAGCAAATATAGAGGAAAATAACATGCAACGGGTACTCTATTTGATCCTCTAAGACCGACCGCAGCGGCACCGCTAAAACGATCCTGCAGTGCCTTTTACCGGATGGAGGAGCTACACCGGCTCCGGTAAAAGCTACGCTAGCCCAGCTTCATCCGCTATTTTCAGCGGATACCGTTCCTCCGGTACCGGCGTGCGAGAGAGATGAGCACATGCGCGGGAGAGAAAGAGCATGGTCCAGCGGTGGGCCCACTACTTCAATCATCAAAAAAATGTTATAACTCACAAACCATAAAACCAAATTAAATTCTGATTGCACTATTAAATTCGTTGCAATAAATACTTCAAAACAAGATGTTACATAGATATATTTTGATAAAGTGATAAGTAGACCCCATAGTGGATAGAGGATGATATAGAGGATGAATGGATGCGGAGAAACTGTATATTTTGTGATGACTAGGATGAAATATTCCTTTTAGAGGATGAATATAGAGGTCCATGAGTGCGGATAGTCTAAACACACTGACTCCTCTATATTTGGCGCAGAACAGTGACGCTGCGAGCGCCGAGCGGCCCCCACCACGCGAGTGAGAGCACCCAGCGCGTGGAGTGAAAACAGGAGAGAGAAGAGGTGACATGCAGCGAGCCCCATTAGTTTAAGCGGCTAAGAAATGTTATAACTCACCAACCAAAAAATCAAATTAAATTTCGATTGCACCATTAAATTCGTTTCAATAAATACTTCAAAACAAGATGTCACATGGATATATTTAGATAAAGTGACAAGTGGACCCCACAGTGGATAGAGGATGATATAGAGGATGGATGGATGCGGAAAAACTGTATAGTTTGTGATGACTAGGACGGAATATTCCTTTTAGAGGATGGATATAGAGGATGATGAGTGCGGATAGCCTCAAGAAGACGTTGAGTGCGGACAGTCTGAGGCGGGCGGAGACGGGACGGCAACGTCGGCAGCCAGCAGGCAGGTCGCTACCGCGCCGCGCCTCGAACCATCTCGTTTCGTACTCCCGTTTCGTCGGGTTTCGTTTCTCCCCCTCGCTTCCCAGCCACATCTCGAGCGCGCTCTCGGCGGCCGTCCACGTCTCGGTCGCACGCGCTGCTCGCTCGCTCACTCGCCGGCGGGGCGCGAGGGCGGTGGCCTAGGTCTTGCCCGGCGAAGCGCGGCGTGCCGCGGGGTGGGGTGGGGGGTTGGCTCGGGACCATCGAGCGTTGGTTCGTAGGTCCGGATTTTTCCTGGCTCGTGATTCGCGGCTGAGAGAGGGTCAGAAGAGGGAACGGGGATTGACTCTCCAGTGCTCGCGAGCTTCCCGCCGTCCCCTGGTCGATTCAGCGCAAATCCTCCAAGCTTCTGGGTCCTAATGGCTTCCTCAGGTATTCCTCCGCGCTAATTTGTGGGATTGATAGGAGAGAGTCTCCATTTTCTCCCACCTCGTACTTCTTTGATTATTTTCTTTGGGTCTACCTGTGAATGTAATGATTTGGTATCAGGTGATCCATAAGTGGCTTAGAATGAATTGGGTTATGCCCTGGTTGTCTGTTCATCTTTATCTTTGGCAAAGATAGTACCTTCTGTGGGGACTCGTCAATAGGAGTTCTTAAATTTTTACTCGATGAATATTAGCTAGGCAAGTTGTAGATCACATGGAAATTTCAGCTGTTTGCAAGGGGCCTTGTTATCTGTTCTCATGTAATTACCTACAACAGACAGCCAACACTTGGGATTCTTTTCCCCTTTTTCTTCTTCTATAATATAATGATACACAGCCTCCTGCGTGTTTGAGAAAAAAAACAGACAGCCAACACTTGAGATTTGTATCAAATCTGTCAGCAAACAAGTAAAATTGAGGAAAGACGATCCTCACACCAAAATAGCATAGACATATGTTTTCCCCCATTCCTCAAACGTTTCATGAGACACTGTATTGTTTGTTTGATATTCAAGTAGATTATAAAGGATTACAGGATTCTAATGGACATCCAATGTGGTATACAGAGCTCATCATCAGTAGTTGGAAGTTGTTATCCTGTATCAGGGACTATAGAAATACGGAAAAACAACTCCCTCAGGTACCTAGTGTCAATGGAATCCTCTGATAAGGTGTGCTACTTTAGTGCTGTTATTTGAGGTGATAAACTACTATCCTAATTCTTTATTTAGGATCAAGGTTGTTAGGGATATCAATTTGGATCCTAGAATCTTATACTATGATCTTACCAAGCCAAAACGATACTGAACCCACCATGCATCTGAAATTTTATAGCACCCTATCCTACATGAAAGTTTCATATAATCCCATATCGGTAAGATCTTACATAGGATTCCGATCCTACATAATAAGCATATATATATGACTTTTGGAATGAGTTGCTTGTGATAAATTATGAGGGAGTTAAGGCTTGACCACAGCTCATATCACTAATTCTATCCGATGCTAACAACCTTGTTTAGGATTGTGCTGTGCTAGAGCATGGCAAAGGCTATTTCTGTGAGATATGCCATGTATAAAGGGGATGCACAGTCTCACTGAACTTTCCTTGTAAGCGTAGTCATGTGCTCATCGTCAATTGTAGCTAAGGAATATTTTGCATCAAGAGTTACATGTCCGCAGGACATCGTGTATTCGTGTTGCTATGGCTTGATTCTGGATTTGTTCTTAGTATTCACTCTCACACACTTACGTGATATACTGATATAATAGTGTCTTCTCATGCAGATATCTCTGTTGATATTCGTCCTGACATAAACTCATTTGATCATTTCCTAAGCATGCGATACATTGCAACAGATAGACCCTGGCTGAGTAAGTATAACATGAGGTTGTCGCTTGAATTAAAATATTGAACTGGCTGTCTGCCACCTTTTTATTTTAATTGAAGAATGACTATTGAACATTAGCTTCTTTAGTGCTACATAGATTAACCGGGTTTTTTTTAATCTTTTGTTATCTAATTCCATAACAGAATTATATGGAATAAGAGTTCAGCCTGTGCCACCATTCAGCAGTTTGAGCTACAAACCTGATCCAGCACTCATTCATCATTGCCTACCTGATGAACTAATGCTCGAGGTGATGGTTATATGAAGGGAGCAGCATTTATTTCATTTTCTTAACATATAAGTGGAAAACATTTTACTGAATTTTTCTTCATTTATGTCCATTCCATGTGTATTTCCTGCTAGGTATCTCTGTATATCTCATTGTAGTATTGAATCATCATGGAGAAGAATTAATATACTTGATTGATCCATAATACATGTCTTGCTTGGAAAAAGTCAATTCTGTCACTGAAGCACGGGAGTCCACTTTGCCTCTTAAAGTATTGTTTGGTTTACTTAACCCCTTGAGATTATAATAAGGGCTCAGATCACCCACTTCCCCCTATGCTGGTTGTACCAAACTATTTTGATGACACGGAAGGTTGTGTGGCCCGAAATCTGGTTCCTCATTCTCTCTCACCACCTGATCCCTCTGTTGCAACTACATACCCAATTGCTCATCCCAGTGGTGTTACTTTGTGCCATCACACGGCTGCTGTGGTGCTCTCCAAGTATTCCCATGAGCACATGACTTCCATCGTATGATATGCAGACTGGAAGCAATGGCATGATGTACATGCAGACCATTAAGGGGGCTTAGCAATCGTTTCTAGCATATGAAAATGCAATGCACATATGATGCAATCTGCACATAACTCCACGCTTCCTATCAGTGGTAATGTTTGAGTGCTGATCTTGCCTACGAGAGGAGGTGGGTGGGGGGCGCAATATATGCAATGGGGATGATGTGGCACCATACATGGCTACACGATCTTTGAAATCATCAAAACTGCTTAGTAAAACCGACATATTGGTGTTGTGAACCCTTATTCTAATCTAAGGGGGCTCAGTAAAGCCTGACTCTAGTGGAACTTCGGGGGAGTACAATGGATTTTTGTTTCCTTCTTGCTAAGTAGATAAGGCATAACTCAAGTTTCACCCATGTGCCTCATCCCATCATGACTTCAGCATGAAAAGAAGCCAGTGATCAATGCAATACTGCTTTGCTCAACTGTTTTAAGGCCTTTTTATTTCAACAGATTTTCACAAGAATGAGCCCATATACTTTAGGGAGGGCTGCATGTGTCTGCCGCAAGTGGAAATATACTGCACGTAATCCTACTTTGTGGCGTGCTGCATGCTTGAAAACTTGGCAGGTTAGTGTACTTGATTTTGTTATTCAGTTTCATATTCTTACGTTTTCTCAAGCATCCAATTTTATGTTATGAAGAGGAGTGGAATGGAGGCAAACTACATGATGGTTCGGTCGCTGTATGATTCCTCTTGGAGGAGAATGTGGCTACAGAGACCAAGAATCCGAATTGATGGTAAATATTCAAGAAGCCTTATATCATATAATATACTCCCTCCATTCCAAATTGTAAGTCGTTTTAGCTTTTAGATACATTGTTTGTGCTATGCACCTAGATATACGCTATGTCTAGGTACATAGTAAAAACTATGTATCTAGAACAGCCAAAATGACATACAATGTGGAACAGAGGGAATAGTACATTACCAAAAGCATATTTCTACAATTAGATAAGAATGTTTTGTGGATTTTGAATCTTTTTTTAGCCTTGTCAATTGCTGCCTTATCTCTATGATTTCATCGATAAAATGATCACCATGCCAGTGACTGAATGATTATTTGAAAGGTTCTTTACGATGTTTTTCTGAATGGGGCTGTGAACATAAATCAAAATCTCATATATACTGAGTGGATACACAGTGCTGTGATTTGGCACTTTGTTCTAGTGTGCCCGATTTAGTTTGCATAGTGCACACTCAGGTCTGAGGCATCATGGATATTACATACAAATATACAACATAGAGCTGTAATTTTATCAGTATGATCTATAGATCTGCTGTAAGCTAGTAGCCATGCTCCTTGGACTCAATTGTGTGTTAAAATGAAGGCATGCTGGAATTGTTAGTTTAGTTTTAGGTGCAGAACTCGTCCCATTGCAATTCATGGAGATAGTTCTATGATAAATATTAATTTTCTCTTTGAAAACCATCTGAAAGTTCATGATTTAATTCCTAATTTGCTCTGTTGCTATTGCTGTATAATTGATACTATTTGATAGAGCCTTCAGTATTGTGGGTGTAATATATTTGCACTGACTTTGATATTTGTTGCTTATTCAGGTCTCTATGTGAGCAGGAACACATATATTCATACTGGAGTTACAGAATGGCAATTCAAGAAAACTGTCAATGTGGTATGGTGGTGCTGTTTGTTTTTTTTGCAACTCGTTGTGATTCGTTTACAAATCCTGATCATTATGAACATATTATTATCTGTTATCTTATCGATTTGATGTTCTAAGTGTTACTAAATTGTTGGTATTAATGACAATACATCCCATTCATGTTCAGGTTTGCTACTACCGCTACTTGAGATTTTTCCCTAGCGGGAAGTTTCTCTATAAGGTCCCTACCACAACTCTCATGTTATCATTATCACTCAACAGCATATTTCTCACCCGCTCCATTTATCTTTTTTTTTCATCCCTGTGAATTACCAGATCTCCCCAGATAAAGTTAAAGATGCTGTCAAGTGCATGCATTTCCGGGCATCAAAGGCTGATTGTGTATTTAAAGGCGACTACATACTGTCAGAGGATGGCCAGGTCATAGTTCAGATGATCTATTCTTTCTTCAGCTGCCCTTCACATTCTTCCTAATATGAGCTACTCTTTCTGGCATGCAGATAGAAATGGCTCTCCTGTATCCAGGGCATCGTTACACGCTTGTCAGGATGCGCCTTAGGTATTTTGTATGAAATTGTTGCCCAGGTTTTGATGATTTTTTCCAGTTCCTAGCCTTTGAAATTTGTGCCAACATTCTACAGGCTTAGAGGCACCACAGTTGGTGCAAATAACAGGTTGGATGTACTGAAGATTCTAACCACCGGAGTGAATGCAACTGAACTGCAAAACTGGAAAGGCAGCATACTAGAACTCGTTGAGGGCTGGGAGGAGGATGAGACACATGACCCAGATGTGCCTGCCGTTTCCCACAGCAGGGGTTTGTCACCCTTTGTGTTTGTTCCGTTTGAGGAGGTACATTATTTTTATCTAGTTCGCCATGACCAGCCATTGGAGGGATGGTTAACTACAACTTGTAATTCAATTTTTTATCCCGAGCATAGTATGATTAACTGAAGTGTGTAAATTATTCAGGCTGATACTTCGGTGCTAAACCTCCCAGTGGAGAAGATGGACTACTACGTCCCTGGGTGAGCTCTACGTGACGAAGATGGCGGTTGGAGAATGAGTTGATTGATGGCCATGTTACAGGCTAAAATGATGATGACCAACGATTTCGTTCCCTTGCAGATCGCTTGCTAGAGCAATGTGTAAATACATAGTGTTGTCTTGTTTCCACTTTTCGGTTGGTTCGGTTGTATGCTGTTGTATGAATGAATAATTATACATTATGTTTGTTGATGCTTGGAAACAGGTTCTTTTTTCTTGTTGGTGCTTGAAAATAGTGTGGGAGGAAATAATCTTACTGTCAAAACGAGTGGCACTACCCTCCTGAAGTAATGTGGGTCTGTACTATAGAAACAAGCAGTCTATCGTTGTAAACTCGCTGTAAACCTTTGCACCTTCCTTCTTTTTTTTATAATTATTTAGAACGAAACTTTGACGTTTCGCTGCTCGAGTACTGACTGGTATTCGAGTAGCAAGTGATAATTTGTCTCTGATAGCTGGCAACGACAATCCTTTGCATCTACGTACTGATGCGTTCATTTAGGGATTCTGATTGCTGGATGGGCAATACATGTACACTTGTTTTTCCTTTTCAGGGCTAGTTTGTTTCATTGTTTGGACAAATGATTCCCTTTGTGGATTCGAGACAAGAAAAGTAATGTTATTATACCTGTTGTTCTGCAGAAGCTACAAGTATTTCAAGCTTATTATTATCATTTCGAAATCAAATGGTTCTGAAACATTGCACGAGATATCCATTGCGTAACATCTGACATCAAGACCTGCCTTTGAAGAGGCGTCATCAAATCACAGACATTTTATTTAGTCGCAGCTGATTTCTTGTACGATCAACAATCTACATGCTGCTGGGTTTGGGGTGGGGTTCTTACTCCTTGTATACGAGCTCCTTCAACGCCGGATTACGAGGCAGGTACGTGTCCTGCAGCTCAGGAAACAGTGTCAGTAGTTGAGCAGAAGATTCAGCCTTGAATGAGTAAAATTACTGCTAAATTAGGATGACACAAGGTCAGCAACTGATAAACAATTTAACAAGGCCATTACCAAACTCGGTAGTTTAAGAACATTTACCATTTCCTCCAGGAAAAAAATGCCAATTGATATCTCATTTTGTCAAATAAATCCGTGCAATAGGTCTTTCCTGTCGTTGTAGCCTGAGCTAAATCAGTAGGACTCAGACTACCCGCAGTGGGTACTCTAAAACGATACTTTAAAGTGGCACCGATGCCGGCCCACACCTTGGTCGTTGGGTGAGGTGCGCGCGGGTGGCCAGGTCCTCGTGCCTGCCTGAATCTCCTAGCTTGGTTCGCCGTCCCCGTCAGCTGGGTAGGCTCTAGTGCCGATAGAAGTCATCGTCACCATGGAAGGTGCCCGCGCCGCCATGGAGGTGTCCCTGACGCGCCGATGGATGTGCCGCGCAGGAGCTGCCCCGTGTACGAAGGTGCGGAGCATCGCCGGTTCGTGGCGTCGGCGGCACGTACCTGGGCATGCCGGTGTTTCGGCGGCTGCTGGAGAAGGCGGAGGAGTTCGCTCGTGTGCACAGGTCGCGTTCGTACGGCAAGCTGGTGCAGTGGGCGGGAAGGAGTCGTTGAGCGTGTGAAGAGGCCGGATAGCGAGCGACGCTGCGTATGCAACTCTAGCTAGCGATTTTTCAGGGATGAAGTTGGAGAGACACGAGTCTGTTGGAGACCTTTTTTTACGTAATAATAGCTATATTTAGCTTTACAAAATGTTTTAGCTCCTCTCTTGGAGATGCTCTTAGAGTACTCAGTGCACCACCCGCGCGCACCTCACCCAACGACCAAGGTGTGGGCCGGCATCGGTGCCACAAGTGTACAAGCAGACAAAGAGCTTGTGGGGCTTGATGTTGCCAGCGAGCGGAGAGAAAGAGTCGGAGCGCAAGGCGGCAAGGGAGATCGTGGAGAAGGCGTGGACCCTGCAGCAGGCTGCAGCGAGACGAGGATGCGGTCAAGCACTGCCTTCTGTTGGTGCCCAATATGCTAACCGATGTGTTGATTCGATAGAGACGGATACTCAGATGCGGTAAGCTGCCATGACGAAGCAAAGAAAGAACTGTTTGCTCAGGACCGATGGGTTTGCCGGCATATTACAAATACAGGACCGGTTTTAGAGAGTCTGCTGCAGCAAGTAAAGATTTTGAGTAGCTAAATTGATTTGGAGAGTCATTTTCTTTACTTTTCATTAGCTAAATTTAACTAGTCTCTTGGAGATGCTCTAAAATGATACTTTATCCTTTTTCTCACTATATTTAGAGTGGTACAGTGCTTACTATATACTCTATAGTGGCGGGCCCTACTAGCTAAACAAAGAAAAAAATGTTATAACTCACAAAACAAAAATCCAAATTAAATTTCGATTGCACCATTGAATTCGTCTCAATAAATCCTTCAAAACTAGATCATACATGAATATATTTAGATAAAGTGATAAGTAGGTCCCACAGTGGATAGAGGATGATATAAAGGATGGATGAGTGCGGGAGAATTGAGTATAGAGGAGAGAATCTTGTTGACTACGACGTATAGAGGATGAATATAGAGGTCCATGAGTGCAGGTAGTCTAATCCTGCTCATGAATTCCTATAACCTCCTCCAAAGCACGGAATATTTACATATTTACCATCATCCGTAATAATGGTAAATATGTAAATGCCCCCCCCCCAGCACCAGCGGAAGGAAAGAGAAGCGAGGCGCACGAGAGGAATTCGTGTAGAGCATAGGAGGAGGAGAAGCGGGCCGGTGGTTACTCACGGAGATGTAGGAGCAGGTGGGGAGGACGCGCATGCCACGGCCCCGCGCGTGGGCGAAGGCGGCGTCGCAGAGCCGCGCCGCGAGCCCCTGCCCGCGCTTGCTCCGCGGCACGTACGTGTGCACCATGTCCATCACCGCCGCCGCGGGAGCCGCGCCGCCCCCGTGGCCGTGGAAGAGGCGGTACTGGAGGAAGGCCTCGCCGTCGGGCGTCTCGAACCTCCCCTTGTCCTCCCTCCACACGATGCTCTCCGTCTCCGGCGGAGGGGCCTCCACCGTCCGCTCGGCCGCGCCGCCCTCCTTCGCCATCACCCGGTGCTAGCTCGTGAGTCGTGACGTCGGCTAGGGGAAAGCAGGCAGCTTCTGGGCTTGGCCCAACCAAGGCTTTGATAAACCAAGATTTCTTGGGCCTTGGTTGATAAACTGGGCTGCTTTACACGCAGGAAAAAGGGACTCAAACAATTGCCTTTATCCCTGTATATTTACTGACTCGTCAAAGATTTTACCACGCTTCAAAAAGACGGAAAAAAAAGAAAAAAGAGAGAAAGGGCTGATGCTCTTTGCCGGGTCACCGTGTATCCTCTTTAACAAAACTTATCACAGAGCTGCTACGGTCGGGAACATCTTTAGAAAAAGCAAAGGAGAGCTACAATTTCATGGTGTGGGATAGAGAAAGACGGAATGGTGGCTGTAAGAAGCAAAGCAAGCAGCCAGCCAAGCGTACATTCTTCAGGGAGCCAGGAAGCAAGGAACCATGTATTGCGTGTCCTCAGAGAGAGCAAGACAGAGATAGCTGCTGGTGCCTGACCACGCACAACAGTTTGTCAGTTAGACTAGCCTCCTGCCGTCCTACATCTCTCGATCGGCTTCCATCTGATCTGATCTGAAGGCAATCTTCATGGAATGAATGATGGGTTAGAATGTGTGCCTTCCTTTCTTCCTTCCTGGTCTTGGTAAGCAGGTGCGTGCTATATATATTTGCATTTGCTCCGTCCCTCAGCTCGTTAAAGCTGACACTTGGATTGGTTTCGCTGCAGGAACTAGAGAGGTGTCTTATCGGTTCAGTGGATTTATCATGGACTAAGATCGGCGTTTGTGCGTACCTTTCCGATTTGATTTGTTTGGTCACCTACGACAAGAGGAGTTTCATCATGGGAGCACATGCAATCGTAAGCATTGGTACTTTTGATTGATGAAACAAGTTTTGAGACACCACTGCACTCAGTGGTGGATCTAGAAAAAATATTTAGGGGGCTGAGCCAAAGAGAGGTAGACTAATTGAAATCAAATACTCAATTATATTCCATACAAAGCTAAGATATAGCAGTCTTAATCGAAAGTGCATCGCAAAATGCTTAATAAAAAGTAAAGGATACAATTTTTATAACTAACCAACAAAAGATGAAAGATCGATGTTCCGCTGCCGCATTCTTCATGAATCATTTGAAGAAATCTATATACAATAAAAAAATAAATTAGTGACACTAAATTCAAGTATTAGCTTCAGAGTTTTGTAGGTAAAAGAGAACATATATCATATCACTAAATTGTTCCGAGGCACTAACATACGCCGTGTTTTCATGTCTTCAAATCGTTTTATGATTTTGTCATTCTTGATGCTTCTAAATATCTCCTTCTCGGTGTAGCATATCATTAAGTCATTGAGCCATTCATCACTCATTTTGTTACGCAAATCTGTCTTTATAACAGACATAGCAGAAAATATCCTCTCAAGTGAAGTTGTTGCCACCGAAAGAATTAATGTTAATTCAATCAGCTGATACACCAATCCATAAGATGCTTTCATGTTAGTCTTGACCATAATTTCAGCAACCTTTCCAAGCTCTGTACAACCAAGAAAGTCTGTAGTTCTTCTAGCACGATTGATAAATCCTCTAAGTTGAGCAGGCAAACGAACAAGGTCACTAACATCAAAATCTTCAGCATAAATTTCAGCAAGTCTCACAAGCTTATCCACATCAAAATTAGAGGAGTTCCTTGGGTTAAGACAAGCCATGCATATTAATAATTCTGAACTAACTTCACCAAATCGATGATTCATCTCAGACAAAATGGCATCTATGGCAGCAAGAAAAACCTCAACATGGTAGAAGTGCTTGTTTGTTACCTTTTTCTTTCTACGTGTAGATGTCCCTCTAGCATTTGTTACCTTGTCCATATCTAACACTTCAATCTCCTGCTTATCACAAAATGTTTTCACTGTTTTCAATAAAGGATCTCATCCATTATCCATCATATCCTGCAACTGCTCTTTTGTATCTATGATCAAATGCATTGCCTCAACAATGTCTTGATCCTTCCTTTGCAAAGCACGTGACAGACTGTCTGTGATGCTCAACAATTCTACCATTAGATGCATTATGAACACAAAATCAAAGTTCTGCATTTTACCAATTAAACCAAATGCTTCTCCATTTTTTGTTGGTTTAACAGAGTCTTTCTTTACTATCTCAAGAATGTCTATGACAGCTTCCCACATCGCCAAAATACGAAGTAAAGTTTTAAGATGTGAACCCCATCTAGTATCTCCAGGCCTTGCTAGGCTACATTCCTGATTCAAACCTTTTCCAGAGATAATTTCCCCACTCTCCAATTTTCTAACAACACATCATGATGCTTTACAAGCAAGGCATTCTTTCTCATACATGATGCACCGACAGTGTTGACTATTATAGGAACATAGTTGAAGAAATCTGCAATGGCTGGAGTAGAAGTTGCAACAGAAACAACCACTAATTGCAATTGATGGGCAAAACAATGAACATAGAATGCATATGGATTTTCATCTCGAATCAATTTTTGCACACCATTAAATTCACCTCTCATATTGGAAGCTCCATCATAACCTTGGCCACGAAGCCTAGAGATTGGTAGGTTATGACTGTTAAGCATTTTGAGTAGAGCTTCTTTCAGTGCAGCAGATGTACAACTCTCAATATGCTGAAGTCCAAGGAGCCTCTCCATCACCTTCCCTTCATCAGTCACAAACCTGCAAACCATATTTTGTTCCATGTTAGTACAAGTCCCTGTGTACAAATAAAAGTCAAGGAAAAAATATAGTCGTCATCTACTAACCTCAAAATTATAGTCATCTGTTCCTTTATTGATACATCTCGGGACTCATCAATCAATACAGAGAATTTTTATCTCCAATCTCATCCATAATCACTGACATGACTTCTTGTGCACAAGCTTTTGTAATGTCCTTCTGTATATGATGAGACATCATTGTGCAATTTTTTACACCTTTATCATATGCATCCTTAACAATCTCAACTCTATCTTTGTACCAATCAACCATCTCTCTATAGAAACCCTTGTTGTAGGAAGTAGAGGACTCATCATATCCACGAAAAGTTTCACCTTGCATTATGAGAAATCTTGCTACATCTAAAGAAGAGTTCAAGCGAATCTCATATCTTTTCTCTTCCTCCTTGCTAATTACATCAATTCTTCTAGCCACATTTGTTCTTTGGTTCATAAAGCCATCACACTTTAGCCTAGCATTATTGTGAGTCTTGCAAGTACTATGCTGAGTAAGATTGTCCTTAGCTTTTTTCTAATTATTGTAACCATCCTTTGCAAAGACAGAACTACCAAATTTTTCAGCCTTCCCCGGATCAAAGAAAAGATAACAATATAAGCAATAAGCTGTATCATTTGACTCACTATACTCTAGCCAATCAAACTCGTCAAACCAAGTTTGTTGAAATGATCTCCATTGACCACTCTGCCATTTACGAGGAAAGCCAAGATTACGAGGTTGGGTCAGACCTCTCAAAGCATATGCCTTTCTAACTTGGTCTCTAATTTCCTTTGGATAGTTTTCAATTGGTATGCGATTTCCTAGATCACCAACTACATCAGACTGACTAAACTCCACTCTACGCCGAATTGGTTGATTTGTGCTATCATTAGTGCCTGGAGTTGATGTACTACTTGAACCAGAAAATATATGTGTGCAATGTTCTTTTCGCCATTTCAAACAATCTGCAATTTATTGAATCTTATAATCAAATTTAGAACAATCAGCTAAAGTCAGTTCAAAAGGTAAAAATATAAAGAAAAAGGCCACATATATATACCTGCAGAGTACAGACCTGCTGGCCGTGCTGGTTGCTCGCTGCTGCTGCGCCGACGGCCTGACGGAGTGACGGTTGCCGCCTCCCTCCTCCGCCTGGGGCCTTGGGCGCCGCCGCCGCCGCGCTGACGGCCTGACGGTTGCTGCCGCGTCGCCCCTCGCGCCCGCGGCCTCTCCCCTGCTCTGCGCGCTGCGCTGCCTGCAAGGCTGCAATGCGCGGCTGCGCCTTGCGGTCCGGCCACCGCGCCGCTGGCCTGCTTCCTCTGGCCGCCGCGCCGTTGGCCCTGGCCGCATCGGCACCGCCGCGCCGCGCCGTCAACCCTAGCTAGCGCTGCCGCCGCTCGCCCTGTCTGCTCGAGTTGCCGAGAGTCGAGTCTCTCCTGCTCCCTCCCGTGATGGACTGAAAAACAAGAAAAAAGGCTTGTCTTCTTAATGGGTTGTGGACAGCCAGATATGCTTCTCTATTCTACATATTGGGCCACGCAAATACAAGTAATACAGGCCTGAAAGCCAGGAAGCACACCAGCGCCTTGAGTTGTCTTCAAGCTCCGTCCAGAACACCTGCTCCCAGCGGCCAGCCCCTCCTTCCTATGGTTAATGGCTCAAATTTTTTAGGGGGGGCTCCAATGTCGCGGCGAGGGTAGGGGGGCTAGAGCCCCGGCAGCCTCCCCTGTAGATCCGCCCCTGACTGCACTATACTAGTAGCTGGAGTTTATGTCCACTGAGTTATTCATACACCCCACCAGAGCACACACTCATCGGATTACTTAGTTATTGAAGCTTCAACAAGTTGATGTGGCCTTACTTTGCTTCCTGCTGGCTCAACTTCAGGGTTTCGATGCTGTAAATGTTGACGAGGCCAGAGAGGAGATATTTGATTTGATTCGGCGTAACAGAGACAAAAGGATAATCTATTTTCATGGTTGGGATGGCTTTGGGGCGGCCCCAGTACTCAGATCCATAGCACAAGAACTTGGGTCAATCAAAGCTAAAAAAACTCCTTCAGAACTATGCTTTGACAGGATAATTTACATAGATTGCTCCGCATGGGAAAGTAGAAGGGTGATGCAGAGGAAAATTGCAGAGGAGTTAGAACTTGACCTTGGAACGATGGCAATGCTTGACAAGCAGGATGAGGAGGATGACTTCAACGGTGTGGACCATGGCTCAAGGGATCTGATCCGAAGTGTTTCTGAAGCGATTGCCCAAACACTGGTGTACAAAAAACTTATGATGCTTTTCCTTAATGGAAGTGACGATGAGGTTGATGTAAATAAATTTGGTATCAGCCCTGACTCTTGGGGCCACGTAATACTATGGACATTCAAAAGACGGTCTATGAGCCCATATGCTGGCTTTGGTGAGATACCAAAGAAGATTTTTTCAGATAACGAGATATTAAAGAAGCTAAGATACACAGACCTTTTTCTTTGGAGCTTCAAGGGTTTACAGTTACAGTTTTGTGTGCTGTTACGAGTTATTCTTGCAACATAGTGCTCCTCAAGATTGGGCTGCTCATTCTCCCAGCTACTGGATCTGCGATGGGATCATTAAAGGGGATGGAATAAGGGACATTAGTGATACATTGCATCAGGAAATACATTGGGAGATCGATTCTTCGCAGGTTGGAAGAGTGTTAGAAAAATTGATGGAAGATCCGAAGGCTCTATTTTTTTAGTAGAAGACAACAGTCCCTTGTTAAAAGAGAGGCCTTATCGTTGGATTTGTGCGACATCAAAGAATTTGTTAATACAGGAGGATATGAAAGCTATATTGCCAAGGGCATCGTCTTTGTTTGTAGCACTTGAAAAGTCTGACAACCCACAAGGTTTCCCAAGTGGGTTTCTCAAACACTGCAGCAACCTTGGCGTGTTAATTCTATCTCACTGTGCCTTCAGCTTTGTATCACCACCTTTCCTTTGGTGCCTCAGGTTGAGATTCCTTGGGTTGGATCACTGCACATATGACAACACAAGTGAAGGAGAGAACAATAATACAAACTGGACATGGCTACAAAACCTATGGGTGCTCGGCCTACGTTACACAGAATGGGATGATATCTTATCTGAAGAAAAAATGGATAACATGGACAACCTCAGGGAGCTAAATATCGAGGGATTTATGTGTTGGCAGTTGGCGACTAGATTACATGGAAAACTGCCTTACCTCCGAAGTCTTCGAATAATCAAACCTATGCACAAGGCAGATACATCAATTGACAGCAGCAGTAGCTTATTTGTGGACAAGACAACAGAGCTGGAGATACTAGATTTGTCGGGAAACAGAGACATGATAAATCTATCAATAAGCTCATCAATGGCAAGGAGCCTCCAGACGCTTATTCTTGATGGCTGTGATGGGCTAGAGAATGTTGTTGTGCATGACGGGCTTCCCTCTTCCCTAAGGTCATTTAGCTTTGATGGATATGGATCGGCTACCCGCTGGACATCATCATCTTTTAAGCTGCCTCCAGAAAGTTCCGAGCAGAGGCATACTTCTGATGCAGATACAAGTGCGGTCAAGACCTCCAAGATATCCCTGCAAGGCTGCACACAGTTGGAGAACTTATTTGTAAGCGGGCTGCCCAATCTTGAGGAGCTAGATGTTTCTGGAAGCGCAATCAAGGTACTTGACTTTGGAACTATGGTGATAAACGTCCTGGGGCTCAAGCGGCTCATACTGCTGGGTTGTGAGCACCTTCGTGCCATAAAGTGGGCCACACTTGATTCCGTAGAACAGCTGGAGTTGCTATGTGTGGACTGTGGACACACGACCATGGAGAGCACATGGACCTTGCCGAGCATAAGAAATCTTTCTGTTTGCAGCTGCATGCTACTCTGGCAGATGCGAGGCTCGTGAGGTCCTTGTTTGATCTATTTTTTTTAATACGCACATCACCTCTTCATCTGCGTATGGTGGGGGGCTGGGGGCCGTGTTCAACTTGAAACAACCCTAGAGGAGATGCTTGAACCCAGCATCCAACAACATCATGGTGAAGTGATCATGTATGGTGATGCATTTTTCAAGATGGATGATGGGCGGATGTTGTTCTTCCCACAGCCTCCAACTCATCCATTGGATCGTCATATTGAGATTAGTGAAGGGAGTTGTGGCTTGGAGAGTGATGAACTGGCACGTAATGCTGGTTTATCTCTGATGATTAGTGGGTTTGCTCAATCCCTGCATGTGCACGATGCCTCGATTAGCGGTAGCATGTCTGCAGGCGACATGTATCTCCTCAAGTGGTGTCGCATGGAGAGATGCCCCAACCTTGACACGGTCTTCTCTGCAGAGCCAGGTGGTGGGGAAAAACTACTACAGACCATCTGGGTATCACATCTCCTGATGGCACGCTGCATCTTGAGCAAAGGTTCCCGGTCATGGTCATCATATTCATTCGAAAGTCTACAACACCTACACCTGCGCTCCTGCCCAAGGCTCCGGTTCGTGCTACCGGTTTGGGTCCGCTCCTTCCCCAGCCTGGAGACCCTCCACATCATTCACTGCGGCGACCTCACACACGTCTTCGTGCTGGACAACAAGTACCCAACGGAGATAGTTTTCCAAGGCCTACTGTTCCCGAAGCTGACCACCATCCACCTGCACGACCTGCCGAAGCTGCAGCAGATATGCGAGGTGAAGATGCTCGCACCCACGCTCGAGACCATCAGGATCCGGGGCTGCTTTGGCCTGCGCCGCCTTCCAACCGTGGCGGCGCGTGAGCCAGGCGTGAAGAAGCCGACCGTCGAGGTCGAGAAGGATGTGTGGGACTCGCTGGAGTGGGACGGGTTGGCCGCCGACCACCACCCCGACCTCTTCGAGCCGCCCGTGCACTCGCGCTACTACAGGCGGAGCCGCCACCTCAGAGGCACCATGCTCAGGTAATGATTGGTAGACGAAATAGTCCATCTAGCTATTTATTTAACTAACTCACTCTGATGAGATACATATGTTACCTGCTTACTCAGGCTGTGTTTAGTTCGTGAAAAGAAAATTTTTAGGTGTCATATCGGTTGTTTCATAGGATGTCGAAAGGGGTTTTTGAATACTAATAAAAAAACTAATTATATAGCTCACTTAGAAACTGCGAGACGAATTTATTAAGCCTAATTAGGCTATCATTAGCACATGTGGGGTTACTGTAGCACTTAAGGATAATCATGGACTAATTAAGCTTAAAAGATTCGTCTCGCAATTTCCAATCAAACTGTGCAATTAGTTTTTTTTTTCTACATTTAGTATTCCATGCATGTGTCTAAACATTCGATGTGATGGGTGAACCTAAATTTTTTTTTGGAACTAAACCAGACCTCACTCGCCATTTGTATAACTCTACCCTCTTGCTTGCATTGCCTAGGTTGCCTGAGTCGTGGAGCATCTACGTACTGCTGGTGTGCAAGATCAGTGGCTCGCCTGCCCTGATGGATGCTCAGTTTCGTTCATGGCCATAGTACGTGTGCCTGATGCTGCTTTGGTTTGTTGGATTTGGATACTCCTTCAGCTGCTTCCTGCTACCTTTGGTTGAGTTTGTTGTGCATGAAGAGGTACGGGCCTCTGGTTGGCTCTTGCCTGTGCTGATGGCCGGGTTGGCCTATATCTGTTTCTGCAGCGTGCTCTCAGCTTTGCAATAAAATTCCGGCCTGGATTTGTGCCTGCGCGTGCGTTGCGCTCAGGCCCCGGTCGGTGCGTGGTGCTCGAGTCGATCGACTGTGTGTGTGGCTTGCGAGTTTGGATTGATGAATTGAGCAGCATCTGGGTGTACGTGCATGCACACCTGATGCATGTGTGATTGTGTGTGTGTTTGATTCGTGTGGTTTCCTGAGTGCCTGCTACCCCGCTGGAGACGGAGTAGCGTTTGAATAACCAGTAGTTGCGTCGGTGTGTGCCTGCGTGCACCTGTCTGGCTGCTCTGAGCTTGTTTCTTGTTGGTATGTGAAGTCTCTGATGAGCCAATAGGCAGCTGGTTGTGTGCTTGCCCTGGTGCTGGCTGCCGTGATTTGTGAACAATAATATTAAGCTGTGACATAGTATCAAGTTTGTACTGTGTGCCATTTATTCTTGGGAGCATCGGTGGCCAGACGTTTCAATGTCTATGTTCCAATTGGCAAAAGAGATTGATAAGGCTCTGTATTGTTGTTACGTAGCACATGTTTTAACAAGAAGAGCTAGCTTGTGCCGCAACACTCAAATACCATCACACGCGTAGCACATGTTCTTGCTTTGAGTTGGGATGCACTCAAATCCTCTGCCCAAATGCCTTTTCCCTGTGAGTCCAAAACCCGTTTTCATATTTTTCGTTCCGTATTTACCCGAACAACCAGTTGTTCATCGCCTTTATGATCCTTTGCATACAGAAGAGTTAGAAAAAAAAAACACCAAAGGAACAACAACAGAACGCTCCAGGGTCCAGTAGTGGGATCAATCACCACTCATCAGCGAGCTTAATCTGAAGACTAGGCATATCATATATAACACCAAAAACACAATCAAAGGAAAAGGTCCCACCGGGATTCGAACCCAGGTCGCCAGATTCAAAGTCTGGAGTGCTAACCACTACACTATGGAACCAATTGATGTTAAAATTTGAACTTAAATTCTTATAAACCATATACCTCTCAGAGGAAACGGGTTTCCTATCCAAGAGTACAGCAAAATAATCACATCCAGCAACAGATCTGAATCTCTGGACACCTCCAGTTTCAAAATTCATCAGATCCTTGGAAAAACGAACTGACACAGCACCTCAACATACTTGCTGCAGTAAAGGTTACACGTTAATGGACAGAACACATTATGGCGCAAAACAAAGCTTATGTGGATACTAAAACAACAAACGGAAAGCAGCAGCCCAATAGCCTTTGATAAGCACAAAATTGGCGATTGTCTCATTGTAAGTACACACTTATTACCTAGCCCATAGCACATATGCAAATAGTATGCACACGCACAATAACTTCTCTCCAAAAAAAGAGGAACAATGCCTAGCATCTATTTTACAGTTTCTTATTTCGGAGGGATTTCAGCCACTTTTTCACCCACTTTAGTATCATTAGACTCGACGCTTGCGGCCTCAGCTCTTTTCATTGTGATTTCTCTTTGCATTTTTATTTGTTCCTGCATAACTTTTGCCATCTCCTTCATTTGCTTTTCCTCTTTCTCCAACTGCAGATCAGCTATGATTTTAGCATTCTTGTCAATTGGTTTTAAATATTCATCGATAGCAGCTTCCTGAAAATTATGATAAAAAAAAGTTAGACAGTTATTGCAACTGATTGTGAATAAGACAGGAAGCATCAGTCTTAGTGTCACCAGAAACCTGAACTGAATAATCAGTCTATTTGGCCTCTTTGGAATATAATAAATTAATGTCTCATGAACAGCTGCAACTATTTGGCAGGAGCGGAATAGAAGAACTTTCCAAAATGACTCTATGCAGACAAGTCAAGTCGCATACTCTGCAAAGATGATATTCGGCAATTTCAGTTGGCAACGAGACCGATTGTTAGGGATGGCTAGTCGCTTAGTTTCTTTTGGTCTGGGCGTTTCAGTATTTTCTTTTTCAGTGGTTTTAGTAGTTTCAGTTGGATCTGTGCTTTGTACAGGCGTTGTCAGTGGTTTGTTTCGGCTTTCTTCTCAGGGGAAATGATGCCTCTGTGTCCATCCCAGGGGTCTCAGTTGTAGTTTGCCGGACAGAGGCCATTTGTTTCCCCTTTCTGTACTTATTTTTTATTTTCCCTCGTCTAATATAATTTCAGCAAAGCTCTTGCCGCCTTTCAAAAAAAAAAAGAACAGCTGCCTTGTTTTCTGGGTGCCAACAGTATGATAGAAAATATTTGCCCAATCGTCTCTCACTGATGTCAGCACAAATGAATTCATTTATTCAGAAACTAATAGTTTTCTTGTAAAATTCTGTGTACATTTCCCATGCAAGCAATGAATCAAATTTTTGTGACTTAAACTTACAGCTTCGTCAAGGTGCTGATTTAGAGCTTGCATCTGCTGAACCACTTGACGAACCTCCGATAAGATAACTTGTTCTGGCTGTTTCCGCAGCTCCTCCTTTCTAGCTTGTGCCTGAATGAATGATAGCAAAAACAAAGAGATTAAACTTTTACCATGAGGGCTGAGGGATTTGTAAATTCTCTGCATATAAAAAAGGAGAAGTGAGCACAGCACTTTGCCCCATCGTATATATAGACACGACTAAGACGATGAAGAGCTTGTTCTTTTTTTCTTTTTTCTTTTTTTGTATCTTCAACAGACAGCCTTACACCATTTTCTTAATTACCTCTCACAGGACAGCTCTAGAATACCACGTTCCTTCCACTGCAAGTGAAATAGTTTTTTGAACAGGCCACTGATTTGCATGACGTAAAGGTGCTACTACTTGCTAACATTGTAGCAATAGTATCATGTATATGCTTCACTAGGTGATGGTACAACATCATTGGTATGAATAAACTCAGAACTTTGTCGGCTCAGTATTTAGGTTGCTAAAATGTTGAGGTACAAAACAGTAACATGAATAATCTGAGAGCTGTGATACATTAAACCTCACTACAAGACAATACAAGTGGACAGGTGGTAAAATACTTGCAACATGTTTCTGACAACAATGGCAATTAACAAGTTAAACCACTAAATAGTCCGCA
The DNA here is from genome assembly GCA_038087645.1 of Saccharum hybrid cultivar R570. Lineage (NCBI taxonomy): Eukaryota > Viridiplantae > Streptophyta > Magnoliopsida > Poales > Poaceae > Saccharum > Saccharum hybrid cultivar. The sequence continues at coordinate 2,284,838 of JAQSUU010000543.1, forward strand.
AGACAGTCCGTTGTAACACCAAGATCAAAGAGGAAACCACATGGTTTTCCTATAAACTTACATCATTTAACAAAAAAAATCGTTGGAAGTTAGCTGGATTGTACCACGTAATGAAGCTACATTTGACAGTATTCCGAAGTACTCAGTCATAAGAGTAACTGATGTTGTCAACTAATGATCAACCATTATGTAGGGGAAGGTATGGCAATAACAATCATTTCTAAATCGATAATGATGTAACAATCAGTTATCCTCAACAGTAAGAACTAGATAGAAGTTGAAATGCATGGGATATCGATCAATCATTTTGAAATGCAGAGGCTGCAGCTGCAGAAGCACCAAACAAGAGCACATGTGGACAACTAGAAGATTTGGTATCATGCACTTAGAAAGCAGAAATGGTTACTTTTACCAGGAAATGTTGGTTCCACAATTAAAGGACAGTAGGCACTACTACATTATCCATGAAATTCGCGGCAAAAAAAAATACTTGCCATCTCGAGGCGCTTCTGCAGCTGCAGCCTGTAGGACCGGATCCTCCTCTCCTCGTGACCAGACATCACCCGCACGATGAACCATGCCTTCCGCCCGAATTGCAGCAACTTGTCCATCTCCTCCGTCAACGGGAGCTCGCACTCAACCCCCAGCAGCTCGGATAAGATGGCCTTGTGCGCTAGGAATAGAAAGAAGGGCCAAATGGATCCATGGGTGGATGGGTCGGATTAGATAATAGCAAACAGATCCGCAAATAACTGAACGGAGAGAAACAAACTACTAGATCTGACGGACGAACGAACGAACGAACTGCAACAGGGCACGAGAAGCTTTTTCACACGTACCAAGGAATGGAGAAACCGATCCAAGTCCCCCTAGATCTCTACTCCACGGCGGTGCAGTCCCAGCCAGCAGAGGGCGGGCAAGGGAAGCGGGGGGCGGCGTGTCGGCGAAAGAAGACGTCGGTGGGATAGGGTTTGGCTGGTTGCGTCCCGTCGGCCGTGGCCGGCGGTGGTGTCGCCGGTGATGGCCAGCAGGGGCGGGAAGGGCGAACCCGCGGCCCGGCTGCCACCAGTGGCGTGTGGCGGGCTGCGGCGAGCCGGCGACCAGGGCAGGCGGCCACCGGCAACTAGCGGTCTCAGGCGGGGGCGGGAGCGTCCGCTGGCGTCAGGCGGCTCCCGGTTGCGGTCGCGACAAAGAAAAAAAACTAATAATAAATTTGACTCCGTAGCATCTCCAACAGAACAATACTGGACCCCTACGTAGCGGAGGCAAAAAAAAAAAAAAAAAAAAAAAAAAAACCTCCAACACTAGACCCATATTTATCGGCCTCCTGCTTTTCTTCCTCCCCTCTACTTCTGTTGGCCCTACTTTCCACCGTGCAAAATCTAGATGAAAGAGATGACAAAAGAGCGCCACGCGTCATTGACAACTAAAACGAATTTGAGTAGTATGGTTTAGATAGTATTGCTGGAGTTGGAAGCAAAATATAAGTACTCTCAAAATAGGTGGCTTCCTAAAGTATGAGAAGCAGGGGGTGTGTTTTAGGTAGTATTGTTGGAGATGGTCTCAGGCCCCGTTTGGATACACGTGTATCCATTTCAATCTACATGTGTTTGAGTGAAATGAAATGGAATTTAGTTTAATTTCACTCTAATTCACTTCAACACATATAGATTAAGATGAATACATGTGTATCTAAACAAGACCTTAAAGTGTGGCTTTTTGCCACATACCACCAAAAAAATGTGTCTTTTTGTAAAAAAACATCATAATTCCTTGCTAATATGCTACAAAACACTCAATGAATTATTTTATTTGATTTTTAATAGACAGACACTGAAATAATGAATATGCCCTTGCTTGTTGCCCCTTTGGCTTATTTTTCGTTCGCTCGCACAAAAAAAAGGAAGAGAGGCCGCTGCGGCACGGCGCACCTTCTCCACCACCGGCGGCAGCGGCATCCTTCTACGGTGGTGGCGGCCCCTAGCGGCGGTTGCGCCTTTTCCGACGCCTCCACCTTTTTCCGCATAGATGGCGAAGGCGGCCATGGCGTCCGCGATGGCGGGGACCCGCTTTATGCTCCTAGCAGCCATGGGCCTCCGCAACCGCATCAGTCGCCTCCCCACCGCCGTGCACTTCCAGCGCCATCGGGGGCTCGCCACCACCGTGCTCCTAAAAGACCGCCGACCTCCAGCCCAAGGTGCAGGGCTAGCTCGAAACGGTCGACTACCGCGTGTTCCTCGTCAACGCAGCTGCGGACCTCTCGCACAGCCGCCGCCAGGGGCCGCTATCGCTGTGGAAGGATGCCGCTGATGACAACTGCTAGCGCAGACGACGATGGAGAGGGTGCGCTACGCCGTCGCGGCCTCTCGTCCTTTTCCATGCAAGGGAATGACAGATAACGGGCAAGGGTGTATTCATCTTCGGTGTCTTTCTATTAAAATCAGACAAAATAATGGGTTGAGTGTCTTATAGCATATTAGCAAGGAATTATGATGTTTTTGGCAAAGACAAATTTTTTGGGTGGTTGTAACAGAACCGACCAATTATATGAAATTAAGTAAGAAAATCATCCACCGAGCAGACGATTTAGCAAACTTCAGCCCGTATAACCCGGTAGTCCGTAAAATCACGACGGATTTCAAACCAACTTTACATACCAGCCAAGATCGTAATAAGTTTAGCGGTCACCATCACAAGTTACATAAAAGTTTGCGTCGCAAATACATCGGAGTTTAAACAAAGTTATTACAAACGAAGTTCAAATAAAAGTAGCGGAAGCATTTAGTTCAAACCACACACACTCACACAGAGTTTGAAATAAAGTGCCAGCTCAGGATCATCTTCCAACAAAAGCATCAGACGAGACGTAGGGAATGACCACTGTCCATGGTCCTAAGCTTCTCCCATCGCAGGATAAAGGCAGTTGATATAGTAGACGTAATACATCTGCCCATCTACAACAAGTGGGAACAAAGCCCTAAGTATGAGAAGGTACTCAGCTAGACTTACCCGACAGAACCGAAAATAAAAGACACCAAGGATCATGACAGACTTTATGGTAGGGTAGCTGACTCATTTGCAAAAAGGCATTTTTAGTATTTAAAGAATCTTTTCCAGAAGCTTTGCATCAAGTTAAATTTTTATTAACCTGTCAACTACATTTGCACCTGTACTAGAGTAACATGTAATTAAACAGGTAATGATAACTAATGATCATTAACAACTCTTATCATGTCATATTCCATATAACTGTCCAAGTGTTCCATCAATATTACTACGATAAAGTAATTCAAGTCAAGTGCTCACTATCCAGTGAACGATGACGATTCGAATCGATTATTAACCAGCTGATAATTTATTCCTCACAAAAACCTCACTCACCCGCTAAATTGAGATATTGGTCACCGAGTCAACCATTCAGGTAAATTCTCGAGTTTGCCAGGAACCACCTGTACCCGGGGGTCGCCCGACTGCTCTTTGGCCTTATCATCGCGCCCCCGTGTCCTATCACACCTGCTCCGGTACAGTGCGTTGCAGGCAATCCACTCGGCCCGAATAATCTCCCAGCTTCGCGGTCGAAAGGTACATTATTCGGCCAGCTAAATATAAGGCATGCGTTTAACATGACTCGAGGCCCAACAACGGTTGGTCCTTAATTGACACAGACGGAAAACACTATAGTCCGAAACCCTGCAAGTCTCCGTCCGGTCTCAATTTCACATTAACACTTAGTTATTCTACGATGACATATTTATTCAAGCAGATCCAGGTAACCACCTATAGCTCGCAGGTGACAGGAAATCACCCGACTTCTACCGGTCTAAGCAAGTTAAGCATTTCTTGACTGCGAATACCAAGGTAACAAGGATATGGTAGAACTAGGTAAACAAGGTATAATGCAGCAACGATTGCAAACAACTCCTAAACGTAATGCATCAGTTAAAGTAAAGCATTAATAAAATATTTGCAAACCGAGAGAGAAATGCTCCGGGGCTTGCCTCTTTCAAAAGAGCTCGGGCGGTGGTCGGGACACTCTGGAAGATCCTCACCGACCTCCTCGTCGGCTTCGGGCACCTCCTGCTCTTGCACCTCGGGCTGCTCTTCCAGCTCCTCGGGAACTGCTACCGGAGTTTTTCTACACAACATGCAAGTGGAACCATATTTTCTATAGAACATGCATGGCACATATTTTTTCTAGAGAGTACATCACAAAAGAAAATTATTGCAAGTGGAACCATATTTTTCTGAGCTTTCTATGATTTATTACATATTTATCAAGAAAACAGTAATTTCAGTGATTAAATAAAAACCCTACAGAAAAGTATTTCAAACTTGACATGCAACATTTTTAGATCATAGATATACTTGTGAGAAACACTACAAAATTTGTTTCACAATTTTTGGAGCCAAAATGATCAAGTTATGAATTTCTAAACCATTTTTATCTTTTCTAAAAAATCATTTTCAAATTCCTTTTAAACATCAGCCGCTGAAAACGCTAGGTGCACCCAGTGCAGTGCACACGCGCGCGCGAGAGGAGGCAGACAGGTGGACCCGTGACCCCACGGGTCAGTCACAGGGAGACGGAGGAGGCGCTGACCGCGCGGTTCTCGCCACCGGTAAGCTCGCCGGCGGTGAGGTCACCACCATCGTGATCATCGTGCCAAGGCGGTCACGTTGGTGCAAACGGCGTGACAAGAGGAGCTCGGGAAGAGGCTCGTCATCGCCAATGGCGGAGCGGCGGAGCTGCTCCCCGGCGGTGAGTCGTCTCCGGCCAAGTCAAGGCGCGGGGAAGACCTCACGGGCATCGGTGAGGTGGTGCGATGCGGTTGCGCTTGAAAAAGAGGCGAGGGGTGGAGCAGAGGGGCGAGCTCCACGGAGCGGCTCACTCCGGTGAGCTCGGCCGGAACTCTGACGAGCGATTCACGCAGAGGGGAGGCTTACCACGACCAACTGGTGCGAGCACGGGCTGCGCGAGGGAAAGAAGGAGCTCGGGGCAAGATGGAGGCGTCGATGGTGCGATGCGGTGGCCGGAACAGCAGCGCCGGCGATGGCGCGCGGTGCCGGTGAAGGAACTGCTGCTGCTGCTGCGCTGCGGAGTGAGGGAGAGAGCGAATGCGACCGTGGAGAGAAGGAGACGCGCGGCTGCGGGTTTTGGCGACCAGGGACGTGGCGGGGGCCACCAGGGCACGCGGCGAGCGGCGTCGACGGCGTACGGCCACGCGGCGGCCTTCCTCTGCGCCCGACCGGGCGAGCGTGCGCGGGCGTGGGCGAGGCGGACGCGGGCGCGCGGAGCTGGGCCAGGCCGACTCGCGAGTAGGCCGGGAAGGGAGGCGGCGGCCCAAAAGGTGAGGAAATTCGTTTTCTTTTTATAAATAAAATTTCTAGATTTTCTAAATTGATTCAAATTCAAACTTGAAGATGAAAAATGCATTTTCACAAGTTGACCCCAAAACAAAAGTTGTTCAAAATTTAATTCTCTACAACTTTCATTTAGGGCACTTTTCAAAATTCTAAACTGATTTTGAATTAATGATTTAAAGTCCAATTTTTAAATAAAAACTCACTTTTCAAGAATATTTTTAAAAGCAAAATTTGGGGAGATTTTGAATACAAAAGTTGCTCCAAAAATCATGCTAATTAATTCTAAGTCATTTAAAGTTATAGCCAAACAAGTTTTACCACTCTTAGCAAGCAAAATGCACTAATTTAGGGTTCAAACAGATGTTTTAAACACTTCAATTTAAATTCAACTTATATTGCATGTGATGATAAACATATATGTGATGCTAATGATCATGCTTTGGGATGTTAATGCATGCTTAACACTCAGGGGTGTTACAGCCCTCCCCCCTTATAAAAATCTCGTCCCGAGATTTGGGTTACGAACCAGTTGTTATAAAAATCCTCATAAGCTTTTTGTAGATATTCACCCGTTTCACAAGTTACATCTCCTTCATCATGATGACTCTACTGTATCTTATATGTTTTCACCACACTGTTTCGAGTAGCCCTCTCTTTAGAGTCCAAAACTCGAACTGGTTTTTCACGATATACCAAATCTGACTTGAGCTTTATGCCTCGGGGTTCGATTCTTTCCTCTGGAACGCGCAAACACTTCTTGAGATGCGATACATGAAAAACTGGGAATATAGCACCCATTGTCTCAGGTAACTCTAACTTATAAGCTACTAGACCTTTTCTTTCCAAGATCTTGTATGGTCCCACAAATCTGGCTGCGAGCTTTCTGCTTACTCCAAACTGTTTCTTCTTCATTGGTGTGACATTCAGATAAACATAGTCACCAACTTCGAACCTAAGCGGTCTCCTCCTTCTATCCGCATAGCTTTTCTGACGTGATTGAGCGGCTTTCATATTTTGCTGAATGATATTAACTTTCTTCTCAGCTTCTTCTACAAAGTCAGTACCATAATATCTTCTTTCTCCTGGCTCGATCCAGTTTAGGGGTGTTCTACACTTTCTGCCATATAAAACTTCGAATGGTGCCATTTTGATACTTTTTTAATAACTATTATTGTAAGCAAATTCTGCTAAGGGTAACCATGACTCCCATGAAGCCCTGAAAGACAACACAAAGGCTCTCAACATATCCTCCAGAACAGCATTAACTCTTTCGGTCTAACCATCTGTCTGAGGATGATAGGCCGTACTACAGATCAAACTAGTTCTCAATCCTTTGTGCAAGTGCTCCCAAAAAGTGAGCAGTGAATTGTGACCCTCTATCAGACACTATAGTCTTCGGTATGCCATGCAATCTCATAATCTCAGCAATATACTTCTCGGCATATTGAGGTGGTCTATAATCTGTCTTGACAGGTAAAAAGTGAGCTGTCTTTGTAAGACGATCCACGATTACCCAAATTGAATCATATCCTTTCTGAGTAGTGGGCAAACCTGTGATGAAATCCATACTTATATCATCTCACTTCCAACTAGGTACGAACAAAGGTTGCAACAATCCGGCAGGTCTCATATGAATGGCTTTTACCCTACAACATGTGTCACATCTGGCCACATATACTGCAATCTCTTTCTTTATTTTTGTCCACCAATAACGAGGTCTTTGTTCTTGGTACATCTTGCTACTTCTGGGATGGATAGATAACTTCGAAAGGTGAGCCTCATCTATAAGTTTATTCTTAAGCTCCCGATCCTTGGGAACAACAAGACAATCGTTAAACCATAACACGTCCTATTCATCCACTCTAAAGTGCTTAGATGGTTCTTCTTTAGTTTTCTCTTTGATGTGGAATATACCTTTATCGGTTTTCTGGCCTTCTATTATCTTACTCTCCAAAGAGCAAATAATCTAAATACTATATAACATGACAGGGTGCATCAGATCAAAACCATCTTCGAGCAAATGTTGCGCATTCAGGCAATGTGACTTTCTACTCAAAGCATCTGTCACTACATTGGCCTTTCCAGGATGATATTGCACATTTAAGTTGTAATCTTTGATCAATTCTAACCATCTTTGTTGTCTCATGTTCAACTCTGGTTGGGTGAAAATATACTTGAGACTCTTGTGATTGGTGAAAATATTGCACACATTACCAAGTAAGTAATGTCTCCAAATTTTTAATGCATGCACTATGGCAGCAAGTTCAAGATCATGTGTCGGATAGTTGATCTCAAGCTTTCTCAACTGACGGGAGGCATAAGCAATGGCTCTTCCTTCTTGCATAAGAACACAGCCTAATCCTGTTTTTGATGCGTCACAAAACACATCAAAAGGTTTCTCAATGTTCGGTTGCGCTAGAACTAGAGCAGTGGTCAACAGTTTTCGCAAGGTGTGGAAAGCTGTCTCGCACTCCTCTGTCCACACAAACTTGTGATCTTTCTATAGTAGACTTGTTATTGTCTTGGCAATCTTCAAGAAATCTGGTATGAAACGACGATAATAACCAGCTAATCTTAAGAAACTTCTAACTTCCGAAACTGTGGTTGGTGTTTTCCAATCCATAACCTCTTGTACCTTACTAGGGTCTACTGAAATTCTATTTTCTGACAGTACATGACCAAGGAAAGGAACTTTCTTCAACCAAAATTCACACTTGCTAAACTTAGCATACAACTTATGATCTCTAAGTCTGGTCAAGACAATTCTCAGATGCTCTTCATGATCCTTCTTGTTCTCAGAGTAGACTAGAATATCATCAATGAACACAACCACAAACTTGTCTAATTCTGGCATGAAAACCATATTCATCAGATACATAAAGTATGCAGGAGCATTTGTTAAGCCAAAAGACATAACAAGGTACTCGTATAACCCGTATCTGGTGGAAAAGGCGGTTTTCGGTATATCTTGTGGCCTAATCTTTGTCTGATGGTAACCCGATCTTAAATCTATCTTAGAGAACACTCTGTCTTTGGCTAACTGATCGAACAAAACATCAATATGAGGTAAGGGATACTTATTCTTAATAATTACAGCATTAAGAGGCCTATAATCCACACATATTCTCAAAGTACCCTCTTTCTTTTTCTTCACAAACAAGGCAGGACATCCCCATTCAGACTTACTTGGTCGGATAAACCCCTTTTTTAACAATTCCTCTAGTTGCTTTTTCAGCTCAGCTAACTCATCTGGAGGCATCTGATAAGGTCTCCTTGAAATTAGAGCTGTCCCGGGGATCAACTCAATTCCAAACTCAACATCCCTATCTGCGTGGAAGACCAGATAACTCATCTGGAAACATATCCGGAAACTCACACACTACCGGAATCTGATGAATATGAATGACTTCCATAGCACATGTCACACTCACAAGGTCTGTTCTTCTGGGCAATGGTACCTGAAAAGTACCCTCACCCTGGGGATCCTTAAGGGTAAGTACCCGACTTCCTGTATCTATAACTGCTCCCCAATCCTTCATTCAATTCATCCCTATGATGACATCCAAACTAGTCCAGGCATAACTATCAAGTTCACTCAAAACTTTCGACTACCTAATTCAAGGGTTGCCCCTCTAACCATCTGATAGATTAAAACATCAGCCCCTGCTGAACTTATACGGTAACCATAACTCAAATATGTGCATAGTTGTTCATGTTTTCAAGCAAATGCTTGACTCATGAAAGAATGCGATGATTCAGAATCAAATAGAACAACTGTAGGGTTTTGGTTAACAGGGAACTTACCAGCGGTTATGGGCTCTTCCTCAGGAATCTCATCCACGGTGGTGTGGTGTACCCGAGCAGTATAGGTCTGTTGTTTTTTTTTGGGCGAGTAAGGATAGAACTTTGAAAAATGGCCTGGCTGATCACAATTGTAGCAGGTTCCCTTCACTGTACCAGCAGACCCTATAGCTCCCTTAGAGTTGCCTTGTCCCGTAGCTGCGGATGTCTTTGCTGGTGGCACGGCCATCTTGTACGGCTTCTGCGGTCCCTTGTAGTTCTAGGTTTTATGCTGTGGTGGCCTAAACCTTACACCTGGTGCAGACGGACGATAGGCAGAACGATTAGTAGTGAGAACTCTTGGTTGTGATGGTCCTAACTCAAAGGTCCTCTTGTGAGTCTTGGATGCAGTGTACGCGTTGTTATTCTTCTCTTGTTTTAGACAATCACTAATGAAGTCATTGAATCTGGCGCGGGTATTGGTACCCACATGCTTCATCATCTTCGGACTTAACCCTCTCTTGAAATTAGCAATTCTCTTAGCATCTGTGTCAACCATGTCGGGGGCATAACAACACAAGTTGTTGAAGGCATGCAAATACTGCGTCACGGTTTTGGTACCCTGATTTAAAGCCAAGAACTCTCCTTACTTCATCTCGACCAGCCCTGGTGGAATGTAAACTTCACGAAAGGCTTCAGTGAACTCTCTCCATGAGATCTGGGCATTTGGAGGGAAGGTAGTGCGATGATGCTTCCACCACATCCCTGCTGGTTCCTATAACTGATGTGCAGCATATTCTATCTTCAGTACTTCAGTCAGCCTCAACACACATAACTTATCTTCCATGGTGTTGATCCATTCTTTAGCGTCAAGTGGCTCTGTTGCTTCCTTGAAAATTGGTGGTCTGGTGTCCATGAAATCCTTGAAGTTGCTGTACTGATTCACCCTATTGCACCACCTTGGTTGTTACCGCATTGAACATTGTTGGCAATGGTACGTAGAAAATCTTCCATGTTCTTCTGTGATTGCTCGGCATTGCGCTGACTTCCAAGAAACTGCGCAAAGAATACCTCTGTAGTGAGCGGTGGAGGAGGCGGCAAATGCGGTTCTGGGTGTGGCTCATTACGGTTGACGTTGTTTTCACCACTCCCACCTGCCCCGGCACCATTACCACCAGTTTCAGCAGCCTCATACGTGGCGCGACGAGTGTTTGTCATCTGCATATTTCAGCAACAAGTAATAATTAAGTAAAGTTGTAGTAATTGTGAGTGAATGAAAGATTATGCCGTACTTAATTCATTGCAGAGAACAAAGTCATACAATAAAACAGAGGCACAATGATCGCATTCTAATTAAAATAACACCACTAATTAAATTACTTCGAATGCAAACATCGCGTCCACACAACCAAATTGCCAGCATACATACCTGGACTTTTATGCGCTCAGGTATCGCATGACTAACCAAGTTCTAACATTCTACCAAGTCTCAAGGTTCGAACGAGATACATCAAAGTACATGAAGCCAAAAGAAAAGGTCACCGTGACAGGGTCTAGTAGCTAACGCAAAGCAACTAGCCTACTCCTCGGGGCCATCGTTGGGGTCGGAGACGTCACCATCGCTACCATCAGTAGCGACGTCGTCGTCGTCGGCAGGTGCAACTGCAGGCTCGTCCTCGTCGACGTCCATACTGACGGCGTCTGGAGGAGCATACAGGCCAATCCCGTTGTAGAGCGCGTGAAACTCCTCATGCAAGTTGACATTATACTCCTCTAGCTCCTCGACCCTCTGCCTCAGAAGGCCCCTCTCGTTCCAGGCTTCATTCCTCTCCTGAACCAACTGTCCAATCATGCGGTCTGCATTATTGTTGGCCTGAGTCAACATATGCACCCGCTGCAGAGCACTATCACCTCTCTCTAGAGTCTGGTCTCGCTGCAAGCTCATGTCAGCCAACTGCTCCTGCAAACTAGCTATAGCACGTGCCTACTTCTTATTCTATTTTCTTGCTTTGAGCCGATCATCACCACTCAAACCAGTCAATGTCCAATAGGTACACTCAAGACCCTGGTATGCTCTGATAGCTGCATACATCGCACTCATAGCGTGGTTGTCGCTAGCCTGTCCTTCGTGTGGGCCTCTGACCAAGGCACTTCCTTGCGGCTGCACCCAAATAGCATCACGAGGATCATCCCTCGGAAAAGTGCCAGCCAAGGCTGCTGCCAGCTCATTAGGAAATCTGCTCATTATGTCCCTGATAACACGGAAAGCAGCTCCCTCTACACCCTCAATTGGAGTGCGTCCCTCAAACTCCAAGTGCCAACCATCCCACTCTGGAGCATCACCAAGAGCAGGGACTATGATCTCTACTACTGCAAGTTCATCCTTAGCTAACTGGCTCTCACTTCAAGAGTACACCGGCTCTAGACCCTCTGGGTACCCCACATCATAGAGCACTCTCCAAAGCAAGGTTGGCATGCCAAACTCGCTTAGAAAGGTGTTCGTGCTGCGGCGCTCCCACAGGACCAACTGGTGTCGGGGTGCTCTTCCACCTGTGGACTTTACGGACAGTCTATTTCGTGCAGGCCATCTGTAGTAAAAGTTTTGATTACCCGGTGAGAACATATTTTAAGTTGATACAATTTTTATCAAAAGGGGATAATCAATTTATAAGGGGAGGAATACATGACATGAATGAAATGCACAAGCAATATGATGTATGTACGTTTCTTACGTTCTCACAAACTTATGAAATAAATAATATCTAGCGATGAATTCGATGGCATACAGGCGATCTCTCATATACGTAATTAATACGTTCTACACGAGAAACGTTGTTATGTACCTGCAGAAAATTCATTTGAGCCCAATTTCCCATGAATGCATGAAAGCAGTAAATCTACCTACATGCTCTACACGAATCCCCAGATATGCGTACAACGGTAGTAACTACCCAAAATATCGCCCTATTGATGGCATCGCCTCAACGGACGGAACAACCACACATGCGACACTTTTGTAAAAACATGCGTAGAACATGTAATTACTCCAATATCATATAAGCACTCTCCCTAGATCGGTGGTGTATCCGATCATGCTCTCACATCTCATACTTACCGAGGCGTAGAGGCAGCTGATCCATACATTACCACTCAATTAAGTGGCACTCATACAATAGCACGCCGTATGAGCAACGAAAGAGAAATATGGTGTAAGAACCCCAAATCAGTACTTAAATAAGCCACCTAGAGTCCTTACTAGGCATAAAGAATATGACCACTGGCACACTTTTAGTTTGGAAATCACGTTTTTCAAACACATTTTTGTTTTAAATACGCTTGTGAACAGTAAACACGATAAACCATGCTCCGATGCCAGCTGTAACAGAACCGACCAATTATACGAAATTAAGTAAGAAAATCATCCACCGAGCAGACGATTTAGCAAACTTAATGTAACAGAACCGACCAAATTATAAGAGCACAAGTACAAAAACAAGCACCGAAGCGCTCAAATTTTCGAACTTGAGCCCATATAATCCCGGTAGTCAATCGAAACCGCGAAGGATTTCAAACCAACTCGCTTACAACCAGGATCGTATCATTCAACATACAACATCATACGTTACATTTCACAAGTAGTTCCGAAATAAGTTTACACACACACGGAGTCGCAATTAATACAAACCAAGTTTATAAAGTAACGGAAGCATAACACACACTGTTGTTAACTACTGCCAGTCTTGATGATCCACAACCCACAAAAGCATGAGGAAAGTACATAAAAGATGATCACGCCCAAGTGATCTAGTCTTCATCACCCGCAGGGTGGAGACAAGTTTTGCAGAAGCCTTGATAGAGCATATCATCTGCAACAAGAGGGAATAAACCCTGAGTACTGGAATGTACTCAGCTAGACTTATCCGTCGAAAACCAGAAATAAGATGACACCAAGGATTATGCAAGGCTTACACAAGAGGCTAGCTGACATAACATTTTGCATAAAGGCATAAGTAATTGAAACTCTTATAACCTGTACTAGCAGTTATTTGTAGCATTTACCTGTCATCTATCTTAGCACCTGTACTAAACATGCACTTGATTATAATCAAACAACATTATTATTATATCCATAGCAGGTATATCATTATGGCAACATTGTATCATTTCCTTAACCACCAGTTCATTTAATGAGTTCTACGTTGCCGCTGCTCAAGTCAAGTGCTCACTAACCGGGAGCGACGGCGATTCGAATCGAATTCCTATCCAGCTGGAGGGGTATTTCTAACACTCACCGCGCAGGCCCCTGCCAGGGTCGCACAAGCCACCTTTTCATATGATTCAGGAATCGCAGGTCCGAATGATGTCGCGACCCCAAGGGCGACACTCTGCCAGGTGATAGAGACTCTAACCCCCCTTGGTCTCACGCCAATGTCCCCAAGCACATCCTTTCTCTCCTCCAAGAAGCAACCTACCATTCGATTCCCGGCCTGAACCACATTACTCGGCTTCGCGGTCGGAACGACTTATCCGACCAACTAAGTGTTAGACTGCGTTCAACATGACTCAAGGACGTACAGCGAATCGGTCCTTAAACGACTCAGACGGGCATAGCTCCACACCCAAGACGTGAAGTGTCTTGCGGCTGTACTATCGAACTCCCGCCCGGTCTCAATTTCATTTTTAAGCATGGTTCCATCCACGATAGCCATACAGCCACTCGTGACTCCTTCCTACCTCTCGCGGATGACCGGAAATCACCCGACTTCTACCGTACTAAGCAGGGCTAAGCATTGACACGTGCCTAAACCTAATATAGGATTAAGTACGATATCTGGACAAGGACAGGTATAATGCAACAAGTGTTTTCATATAACTCCTACAACTTAATGCAGTAAATAATTAAAAGTACTCAAGATTAATTTATAAATCAGTAGGTTCAGCATGCACCGGGGCTTGCCTTTCAGAAAGGTCGAGGGCCGGTGATCTGGGCACTCAGGAAGGTCGTCTGCGGGCACTCCTTCGCCTGCTGGATCCTCGGGCTCCTGCTGCTCCTGGTCCTGGACTTCCTCCGGAATCACAGGCTCGAACTCGAGGAGAGTTACCCCCTCCGGTACACCTATTGCATAAATGCACAATAAATACCATGGATGCATAAATGGGTGCAACATGCTCGGAATGAAATACATTTCAGAAATAAAATACTCTATTCAAGTTATTTTATTAGTACGTGCAAATCTCTTCTCCGGTGGAGAAGTACTTACCTAATCTACCCAACCTAAGATATAGTTGTTCCTCTTCGGTTAAGGCCCTAACACCTAACAATACAAGAGTAATATTACTTAGGTTACCACAGTAAAACATTCTGGACAGCAGCTCAAGGATTCTAACATAACTGGAGAATCCCAACTCCAAAAGATATGATCTAAGACAATCTGGAAATCTTATGAAATGCACTACAAAATGTTTTCAGACCACAGCACTTAATTCCAAAGTTTACCTAGTCGAAATTCCAAAATCCCAGAATCTGTTCTCTCTAAACAGAGAGCAGTAAATTCTGGACTGGCACTTTAAACAGCAATAACTCCCAAACTACTAAGTCAAATGCTCCCAAATTTTGACACAAGCTCAATTACAAATTTTACTACAACTTTGGTATTTACAAGTTTTCCAGCAACCACCTTTATCCAAGGTCAAACCTAGAAATACTATCAGCTGTCCAGAAAACCTAAAATTGTAAAGGTTAAATATTTATTTATGTGGCAAACATTCTCTAGGACCAAACTAATACTACTACAAGTTCACAAAGGTCACAAAAACACCAGGAAGTAAGGTGTGCCCACCTAGAATTTTTATTTAAACCCATTTCTTAATTTACTTAAGTAATTAAGTGGAATTTCAAACATATATGTAAACTGCTCCTAAAATTCTACAAAAATTACAGGAGACTCTCTGACCCACAAAGAGACTACTGTAAAATTTTTAACTCAATTTATTCACAGGAACTTCCTACACAAAATTCCCAAGCCAAAAAGGCTGATTTTTGTATAATTAACAAAGCATAGTCAAAAGTGTCAAACAATAGATTTCTTAATTTTCTTGGACACTCTAGGGTACCAAGACATTCTCCAAAAATTTATAAGAACATTGCACATGTAGAAAAATTACTAAAATTCATTTAATTATTTCCTAGAATAACAAGATAGCATTATAACTTGAAAAATACTTAAGCACTACTGTCCAAATTTTTACCAGAGCTAGAGCAAGTATAAATTAGCCTACCCACCAAATTTCATAATTTTTGGAACACTGAAACTCAAGATATAATTTAAACAAGTTTGCATGTGATTTAAAACACATTTCAAAGACCTATTTAAATATCCCAAAAACTAAACATCACATAGCAAACTCATATTTTTTTAAAATACTACACCTCATGTAGATTCTAACAAAATTTATCTCATGATTTTTGAGCAAGTAAAACCCTAGATCTACATCTTTCCAAACTACCACAAAAATCTGTGACAAAAAAAAACATCACTACACCCTAATGCTACAGTGCCGAGCCGGCCCAGCTAGACTGCTTGGCCCCGCGCGCGGCTCAGCCCGGCACGCGGCTCGGCCCAACGCGCGGCTCGGCCCAGCTCGCTGGCTCAACCGGAGCCGAGGCCGGGGGAACGCCGACACGCGGGCCCTGCACGTCATAGAGAGGAGCGCAGGGCGCGGCTTTGCACGACCACCGCTCGTCGACGGCGAGACCACCGGCGGCGAGGTCACCGTCGTGGTCCTCCCCGCGACCACCCACACACCAGGGTGCCACTAAACTGACCGGTGGAGCACGGAAACACCGCCACCAGCGCGCATGGCGGACGGCCGAGGGAGACGACGGTGCTCCGGCGAGGTCCGGCCATCGTAGGCGCAACGAAGCTCGGTACGAGCTTCTTAGACTCACGAGGAAGCTGAGGGAATGGAGAAAAAGGGGTGAAAGGGGCCCGGTGATAGCTGGCCACGGTGAGCTCCAACTCCAGCGAAGTCGGCCCGCGACGGTGATGACGGAACCGGCGAAATTCGCCCTCACCTTTGCTTGACCGGCTCGTCGGAGGGACGGCCGAGGTAAAGGAGGCGGTGGCGGAGGTGTGGGCGAGCTTTGGCGGCTTGCGGTGCCACGGCGCACGCTCACGAGCTTGCGGGAGAGGGCGACGTCAATGGTGTTCGGTTTCTCCGCCTCGGTGAGCACCACAGAGACGAAAGAGTTAAATGGAGGGAGTAGGGGGGCAGCAGCAGCACTCGAGCAGCATGAACGCGCCAGCGCTCTCGTGAGTGGGGGCGAAAGCGGAGCATGACGGCCACGCGGCGTTCTGGCCCTGCGCGCGGTCGGCCACGGCCGTCGGTGTCTGAACCCGAATTCCTGATTCAGTCCTAATCACGACGACTGACAGCGTGATTTCATCGCCCCACCGCTCGTGGTCAAGGCTGATTCGATGAGAGCCGTAGTTAACAAAAATGTAGAGCTATGTGAGGGCTTCAACATTGCCAATAGGGTCATGAGCTAACTCGGCTTGGTTAGTGAGATACAACGCCCCAAAGTGAGGCACAAGAAAGCTGAACTGAGTTTCAGTTATTTCCCCCGACTGAAACCCGATTTTCGAAGCACTCTAACTCATAAACCATTGGGAACTAGGCTTGGGTGATGTTGACAATGTTGTAGAGCCACATGAGGGCTCCAACTTTGTCAATTGGCTTATGGACTGGTTTGGCCTGGTTTGTGAGTTATAAGGTGTCAAAGTGGGGTATATTGAAACTGAAAAGTCCAATTTCCAGACTTAGAATTTTTCTAAGTGTTGATCACCACTCAAGCTGACTTGTGGACCATTTTTGAGCATGTTCTGGTCAATTTCATGAGAGGGTCATATTGAGACTTTTGTTCCTCATAAAATTCCCTACAACTTTGCTTAAGGGTGCTCCTCCATGCAAGGTCTCTAAGATAGCATTTTTAATTGGTCAAACCAGATCATCCTAGGGCCAAATGGTGGTCAACCATCTCTTGGAGGGCATTTTAGTAATTTTGGCCAACATGAACCTTGCTCCAAGAGTTACCCTAGGTATAACTATGGTGTTGTAGGACATAATTGACTACTCTACCTTTTTGTCACACCAACTATCAAGTATCACATGATGTGAGCCAAATAAAACTTCTAAAACAATCACAGTTGTTGCATCACATAAAATAATATGCATGATGCATGCTTATGCTTATGCAAATGCAATGCAATTATGGAGCTAAACACTTGAGGTGTTACAGCCCTCCCCCTTATAAAAATCTCGTCCCGAGATTTGGAAAGCGTACCATTTTTCATAGAATTCCTTATAACCACCCCGCAAATAGTCCTCCCGTTCCCATGTAGCGTCACTTTCACTACCCTGATTACTCCACATTACTTTATACCACTTAACCACTTTGCTTCTAGTCACTCGTTCCTGAGTATCGATCACTCGGACTGGCTTTTCTTCGTAAGTTAGATCGGATTCCAGCCTGATATCTCCTAACGGAACTCTTTCCTCAGGAACTCGAAGACACTTTTTGAGCTGAGATACATGGAAGACGTTGAATATGGCGCTCATTTCTGGAGGTAACTGGATTTTGTACGCAACAGCTCCACTCTTGCCTATGATTTGGAAAGGACCCACGTATCTCGGCGCAAGTTTCCGCTTAACACCAAAATGTTGGACACTTTTCATTGGAGAAACTTTCAGATACACGAAGTCTCTAATTTCAAACTCGAGTGGTTTTCTACGATGATCAACATAACTTTTCTGTCTAGCTTGGGCTGCAGCCATATGTTTGTGGATGGTATGGACTTGTTCCTCAGCTTCTCGAACAAAATCAATACCATAATACCTTCTTTCACCAGCCTCAACCCAGTTTAGTGGAGTTCTACACTTACGACCGTACA
The DNA here is from genome assembly GCA_038087645.1 of Saccharum hybrid cultivar R570. NCBI lineage: Eukaryota > Viridiplantae > Streptophyta > Magnoliopsida > Poales > Poaceae > Saccharum > Saccharum hybrid cultivar. Next base: position 2,302,933 of record JAQSUU010000543.1, read on the forward strand.
AAGCTTCGAATGGGGCCATCTTAATACTCTCTTGGTAACTATTATTGTACGAGAATTCGGCTAGAGGTAATCATTTTTCCCAAGAACCCTTGGATGATATTACACATGCCCGCAACAGATCTTCCAAGATTTGGTTAACTCGTTCCGTCTGTCCAGACGTCTGGGGGTGATAAGCAGAGCTTCTTACTAACTTGGTTCCCAGAAGATGATGCAAGTGCTCCCAAAAGCGAGCAGTGAACTGGGGACCACGGTCAGATATGATAGTACGAGGTATCCCATGGAGCCAGACTATCTGATTAAAATACAACTCAGCATAGTCAGTGGGACGATAGTCCACTCTAACTGGAATGAAGTGAGCTGATTTGGTCAAACGATCCACAATTACCCAGATGGAGTTATGATTTTTGACAGTAGGAGGAAGACCGACAATGAAATCCATACTTATCTCTTCCCATTTCCAACCTAGGATAGAAAGTGGTTGAAGCAACCCAGCTTTCATGTGCACAGCTTTAACTCTACAGCAGGTGTCACACCTAGCCACATATGCAGCTATTTCTTTCCGCATCTTGGTCCACCAATAGTATGGCTTCAAATCATAATACATCTTATTGCTACCAGGATGGATGGACAACTTAGAGGAGTGTGCTTCCGACATAATATCATTTCTAAGCTCTCGGTCCTTAGGCACAACTAACCTATCCTTGAACCATAGTACACCCTCTTCATCTATCCTGAACTGTGTAGTTTCTTGCTCTTTCATCTTACGCTTGATGTGGAATATACCAGTGTCAGTCTTTTGGAGCTCAATAATTCTGCTTTTGAGAGTACAACTGACAGTGATGTTGTACAAGACTGCTGGATGTAGAAGGCGAGATCGATGAAAATCAGTTTCAACTAAGGAATGGCAATGAGACTTACGGCTTAAAGCATCCGCAACCACATTTGCCTTGCCAGGATGATAGTGCACTTGAAGGTTATAATCCTTAATCAACTCGAGCCATCTTCGTTGACGCATATTTAACTCGGGTTGGGTGAAGATGTATTTGAGGCTTTTGTGGTCTGTGTAGATATTGCAAACATTGCCCAACAGATAGTGTCGCCAGGCTTTCAAAGCATGAACAACTGCGGCGAGTTCTAAGTCATGCGTTGGATAATTCACCTCATGCTTCCGAAGTTGTCGAGAGGTATATGCAATTACTCGGCCTTCCTGCATCAACACACCTCCCAAACCTATGCCTGAGGCATCATAATAAACATCAAATGGTTTCTCGATATCCGGTTGTGCCAAAACCGGAGCTGAGGTTAGGAGGGTTCGCAGTTGGTGAAAAGCCGCATCACACTCAGGAGTCCAGACAAACCTGGTGTCTTTCTGCAGCAACCGAGTCATTGGCTTGGCTATTTTGGAGAAATCCGGGATGAAGCGACGATAATAGCCAGCCAAACCAAGAAAACTCCGGACCTCGTGAACCGAGATAGGAGCCTTCCAGTTCAGTACTTCTTGTACCTTGGCGGGGTCCACCATAATTCCTCTATCGGACAACACATGCCCAAGGAAAGGTACTTCTCGAAGCCAGAATTCGCACTTACTGAACTTTGCATATAGTTGATGTTCACGCAGTCTTGTGAGGACTATACGCAGATGTTCAGCATGATCTTCCTCATTTACAGAGTATATCAGGATATCATCAATAAATACCACCACAAACTTTTCCAATTCGGGCATAAACACCGAATTCATCAAGTACATAAAGTGTGCGGGGGCATTTGTCAAGCCGAATGACATAACAAGATACTCATAAAGACCGTATCTGGTAGAAAATGCTGTCTTTGGAACATCTTCCGGGCAGATTTTAATTTGATGGTAGCCAGATCTTAGATCGATCTTAGAGAAAACTTTAGCTTTAGACAACTGATCGAACAAGATGTCGATACGTGGTAGAGGGTACTTATTTTTGACAGTGACTGCATTGAGAGGTCTATAATCTACGCACATCCGCAACGACTGATCCTTCTTCTTTACAAAGATAGCAGGACACCCCCACGGAGACGAACTAGGACGAATCAACCCCTTCTTCAAAAGTTCATTCAATTGCACCTTAAGTTCAGCGAGTTCATTTGGAGGCATCCTATAGGGTCTCCTAGAGATGGGCGCCGTGCCAGGCAATAACTCAATTTTAAATTCCACATCCCGATCCGGAGGGAGTCCCGGCAAATCATCGGGAAAAACGTCCGGAAACTCACTTACTACCGGAATTTCGGTCAACGCCTTTGCTTGCACAGCATGAACTTCCCCAGACAAATCAACTTTTCTGGGAAGTTGTACCAGAAAACCCTTTTGATCTGTAGGGTCTCTGAGCATAACTACCCGAGTGGATGTATCAATGAGTACCCCATTCTGACTCATCCAATTCATGCCCAAGATAACATCTATGCCTAAGCCCGGCAAAACCACTAAGGCAAGCGAGTACTTTCGCCCTTCTATCTCAAGCTCAAGATTCCCCACTACTTTATTTATGGAAATATTCCCACTGGCTGCGCTAATACAATAACCCCCACCTTCAACGGTATGCAATTTGTGTGCAAACTCTGATGCAAACTTAGGACTGATAAAGGAATGCGAAGCACCCGAATCAAAAAGTACCACTGCAGGATGTTGGTCAACTAGGAACTTACCAGCGGTGACAACCTCACCAGATGGAATTTCCTCAATACTGTTATAATGAGCGTGCCCCTGACGGCCACCTTGGTTGACATTCTTCTTGGGGTAAGGGCAGTTTCTGGACCAATGGCCCGGCTTGTTGCAGTTCCAGCAAGGCATGTTGCTAGGAGGGACACTGGAGCTGCCTTGGCTCGAACTACTTTTTGGCAGAGCCACTATATATGCCTTGCGAAACCCAGTCTTCACTGGCGCCTTTTTTTGCGGGGGGCGGAACTTAGCATTCGTGGCAGGAGGGCGAGGAGGAGCCCTCGAGGCAGCTGGAGCTCGAGACTGTGAAGCACTCGCCTCAATGGCCCTTTTGCGGCTCTTAGAGGCAGAATAGATAGCATTGTTGTTCTCTTGAGTCAGAGCATCACTGATAAATTCATTGAAAGTAGTGCACTTGCTAGTGCCCATAGTCTTCATCAGCTTCGGGCCTAGGCCTCTTTTAAAGCTAGCAATTTTCTTGGAATCGGTATCAACAAACTCTGTGGCATACCTTGCCAGGTTGTTGAAAGATTGTAGATATTCAGTCAAACTTTTATTTCCCTGCGACAGCCTCATGAATTCTGTGTGCTTGATTGCCATAAGACCTGGAGGAATATAGTTCCCACGGAATACAGCCTTGAACTGGTCCCAAGCAATAGGGACATTTGCAGGCAATGTGGAACGATAGTGGCTCCACCAAATACCCGCTGGACCATGCAACTGGTGAGAAGCATATTCAGTCTTTAGCTTATCAGTCAAGCGAAGCAGACAAAACTTTTGTTCAATAGTGTTCAACCACTCATCAGTCTTGCAGCGGTTCCTCCGCCTCCTTAAAGAGCGGGGGCTTAGTATCAAGAAAGTCTTTGAAATCACTGTACTGATTGGGTTCGGGGCCCTGGCGGCCAGGACGAGCTTCCCGGTTGGCCAGCTGGCGCATAGCATCTGCCAGCATGCGCTGCCCTTCGACCACTGTCTGCATCAGCTCAGCCGGGGTAGGTGGTGGCGGAGGGGGTGGCTGTTCCTCATCCTCATTGCCATGACCCCGACGAAGATTGTACGACATCTGCAAAATGCATAGCCAATGAGCACTGACGATGTGGGAAATTTGTAGATGAATTATTGTAAATATGTCAAACTGACTTCATGAAATGGACTTCTCAAAATACTCATGGCACAATAATTCATCACAACCGCACAATCCATTCAAGCGGATCAATTGACGCAATCATGCGAGAGTATCCACAAAGATGTACTTTGATAAAGGCTCACACACAAGGAGCACAGCAGTTACTGAACCGTTTACGTTAAAATCTATGTGATTTTTGATCTTTTACCCGGTACTTGGATTCGATTTCAAAGTTTTTAGTTGACTGAGAAAGCTACTTCAAACTGACCACAAGGAGACTTCTCAACGGTAGGGTTCCATGGTGGATCATGACTAGCCACCTCGATACCAGCGCGTGCCAAGCAGCACAGCCTTATGTCGCGCGCCATAGGAGGCCCTCGGTTTCGTCGCGGCACCGAAGGGTACTAATCGTGACACCACCATCGAACGCAACACAATAAGACATCCAATTGCGATCGAAATTAACAGGTTCCCACTAAACATACAGGAAACATAGAGTTCGACCTTACATCCGAAAAGTCAAGTTATTACAAAGCCTCACTCCAACCCCAGGAGGCACAAAAGACGATCCTAACATCATAGCTACGTGATAACTACTCTAAGCATCGTCCTCAGAGTCGGTGTCAAGGATCTCCCCGCCGTCCTCATCACTAACAGGCTCTAACTCCTCATCTTCTTCTTCTTCTTCTGGTTCTTCTTCTGGTGCTTCTTCGGGTACGGCATCTTGGGGACCATTGACCTCCACTTCATCATCATCTTCAGCCACGAAGATCCCTGAACCCATGTCCTCATCTGCGTTGATATTTCGAGGTAGCAGAGGATTTAGCTGGTTGTTCAGGCGGTGCACTTCTTCATGAAGATTGTCATTGTATTCTTCAGCATTCTCTAACTGTTGTTCGAGCTCAAACTGACGAGCTCTCAGAACGTTCTCCTCGTGCCAGGCTTCATTCCTCTGGTTCATAACACGGACCAACATGCGTTGACAGTTGCGGTTTGCTACTATCAACCTTTGGACTGCAAGGGTTTCCTGGTCACGATCACGAATCACTTGCTCCAGTTGCTGACACGCTGCATTCCTGGCAGCAGTCACTTCAGCCAACTCAGCCCTCAGCCTTTCCACCTCAGTAGGCTCAGGGCGGGGCTCACGTGGAGCGAGCTGGTGACGCGGTGCCCTGCCTCCAGTGGACTTGCGAGCAGTCCTCTTGGTACGTGCCATCTGAAGCAACAAGATAAGATACGACTTAAAGTGAGGATCATTTAGGGGATACGAAATTTACTTTAGTCGGGAGTACAGAAATTTTTAAGGAGGGAGTAAATGATATGTATGATATAATTAAATATGATGCATGCACGTTCCGTACGCCCTCTCACCTTAGTAGAAACCTAAAGTTCTAACGCTAGGCGGTGGCATACATACGTTCTCTCATATAAGCGAAACTATCGGTCTACTCGTTACGCTGTTAGTGTACCTGCAGAAAACCTTATTTCAGCCCAACAGTTTCCCAATATAAGCACACAAGAAAGCAGAAATTTAAATACTTTCCATATACACATCCCCAGATGTATATACTTCAGTATCAAAGCTACCCGATATAGAGGTTCCCACAATTAAGTGCATACGTAATTACATGGTTTAAACATGTAAGTATGCAAGTCACCAAAACTACTCTCCCCTAGATCGTTGGTTGAACGATCATGCTCTCACAACTCACACTTACCAGAGCGTCGAGGCAATTGATCCATACATTACCACCCAAGTGGATGGCACCCATACAATATCACGCCGTATGGACGACGAAACAAAAACAAACAAGGCCCCCAAGTTAGTCTTTATAATAAGCCACCTAAGAGTCCTTATTTGGGCTAAGGGATGTGATCACTGGCATACCTATGAAAATAATTTTTTTAGAGTTTTAACCCTTTTTATAATCAAATACTTTTGTTTTTAAATACTCATACGATGTGTTTAATGTTGAATTATGCTCCGGTACCAGCTGTAACAGAACCGACCAAATTATAAGAGCACAAGTACAAAAACAAGCACCGAAGCGCTCAAATTTTTGAACTTGAGCCCATATAATCCCGGTAGTCAATCGAAACCGCGAAGGATTTCAAACCAACTCGCTTACAACCAGGATCGCATCATTCAACATACAACATCATACGTTACATTTCAGAAGTAGTTCCGAAATAAGTTTACACACACACGGAGTCGCAATTAATACAAACCAAGTTTATAAAGTAGCGGAAGCATAACACACACTGTTGTTAACTACTGCCAGTCTTGATGATCCACAACCCACAAAAGCATGAGGAAAGTACATAAAAGATGATCACGCCCAAGTGATCTAGTCTTCATCACCCGCAAGGTGGAGACAAGTTTTGCAGAAGCCTTGATAGAGCATATCATCTGCAACAAGAGGGAATAAACCCTGAGTACTGGAATGTACTCAGCTAGACTTACCCGTCGAAAACCAGAAATAAGATGACACCAAGGATTATGCAAGGCTTACACAAGAGGCTAGCTGACATAATATTTTGCATAAAGGCATAAGTAATTGAAACTCTTATAACCTGTACTAGCAGTTATTTGTAGCATTTACCTGTCATCTATCTTAGCACCTGTACTAAACATGCACTTGATTATAATCAAACAACATTATTATTATATCCATAGCAGGTATATCATTATGGCAACATTGTATCATTCCCTTAACCACCAGTTCATTTAATGAGTTCTACGTTGCCGCTGCTCAAGTCAAGTGCTCACTAACCGGGAGCGACGGCGATTCGAATCGAATTCCTATCCAGCTGGAGGGGTATTTCTAACACTCACCGCGCAGGCCCCTGCCAGGGTCGCACAAGCCACCTTTTCATATGATTCAGGAATCGCGGGTCCGAATGATGTCGCGACCCCAAGGGCGACACTCTGCCAGGTGATAGGGACTCTAACCCCCCCTTGGTCTCACGCCAATGTCCCCAAGCACATCCTTTCTCTCCTCCAAGAAGCAACCTACCATTCGATTCCCGGCCTGAACCACATTACTCGGCTTCGCGGTCGGAACGACTTATCCGGCCAACTAAGTGTTAGACTGCGTTCAACATGACTCAAGGACGTACAGCGAATCGGTCCTTAAACGACTCAGACGGGCATAGCTCTACACCCAAGACGTGAAGTGTCTTGCGGCTGTACTATCGAACTCCCGCCCGGTATCAATTTCATTTTTAAGCATGGTTCCATCCACGATAGCCATACAGCCACTCGTGACTCCTTCCTACCTCTCGCGGATGACCGGAAATCACCTGACTTCTACCGTACTAAGCAGGGCTAAGCATTGACACGTGCCTAAACCTAATATAGGATTAAGTACGATATCTGGACAAGGACAGGTATAATGCAACAAGTGTTTTCATATAACTCCTATAACTTAATGCAGTAAACAATTAAAAGTACTCAAGATTAATTTATAAATCAGTAGGTTTAGCATGCACCGGGGCTTGCCTTTCAGAAAGGTCGAGGGCCGGTGGTCTGGGCACTCAGGAAGGTCGTCTGCGGGCACTCCTTCGCCTGCTGGATCCTCGGGCTCCTGCTGCTCCTAGCCCTGGACTTCCTCCGGAATCACAGGCTCGAACTCGATGAGAGTTACCCCCTCCGGTACACCTATTGCATGAATGCACAATAAATACCATGGATGCATAAATGGGTGCAACATGCTCGGAATGAAATGCATTTCAGAAATAAAATACTCTATTCAAGTTATTTTATTAGTACGTGCAAATCTCTTCTCCGGTGGAGAAGTACTTACCTAATCTACCCAACCTAAGATATAGTTGTTTCTCTTCGGTTAAGGCCCTAACACCTAACAATACAAGAGTAATATTACTTAGGTTACCACAGTAAAACATTATGGACAGCAGCTCAAGGATTCTAACATAACTGGAGAATCCCAACTCCAAAAGATATGATCTAAGACAATCTGGAAAGCTTATGAAATGCACTACAAAATGTTTTCAGACCACAGCACTTAATTCCAAAGTTTACCTAGTCGAAATTCCAAAGTCCCAGAATCTGTTCTCTCTAAACAGAGAGCAGTAAATTCTGGACTGGCACTTTAAACAGCAATAACTCCCAAACTACTAAGTCAAATGCTCCCAAATTTTGACACAAGCTCAATTACAAATTTTACTACAACTTTGGTATTTACAAGTTTTCCAGCAACCACCTTTATCCAAGGTCAAACCTAGAAATACTATCAGCTGTCCAGAAAACCTAAAATTGTAAAGGTTAAATATTTATTTATGTGGCAAACATTCTCTAGGACCAAACTAATACTACTACAAGTTCACAAAGGTCACAAAAACACCAGGAAGTAAGGTGTGCCCACCTAGAATTTTTATTTAAACCCATTTCTTAATTTACTTAAGTAATTAAGTGGAATTTCAAACATATATGTAAACTGCTCCTAAAATTCTACAAAAATTAAAGGAGACTCTCTGACCCACAACGAGACTACTGTAAAATTTTGAACTCAATTTATTCACAGGAACTTCCTACACAAAATTCCCAAGCCAAAAAGGCTGATTTTTGTATAATTAACAAAGCATAGTCAAAAGTGTCAAACAACAGATTTCTTAATTTTCTTGGACACTCTAGGGTACCAAGACATTCTCCAAAAATTTATAAGAACATTGCACATGTAGAAAAATTACTAAAATTCATTTAAGTATTTCCTAGAATAACAAGATAGCATTATAACTTGAAAAGTACTTAAGCACTACTGTCCAAATTTTTACCAGAGCTAGAGCAAGTATAAATTAGCCTACCCACCAAATTTCATAATTTTTGGAACACCGAAACTCAAGATATAATTTAAACAAGTTTGCATGTGATTTAAAACACATTTCAAAGACCTATTTAAATATCCCAAAAACTAAACATCACATAGCAAACTCATATTTTTCTAAAATACTACACCTCATGTAGATTCTAACAAAATTTATCTCATGATTTTTGAGCAAGTAAAACCCTAGATCTACATCTTTCCAAACTACCACAAAAATCTGTGACAAAAAGAAAAAAAAACATCACTACACCCTAACGCTACAGTGCCGAGCCGGCCCAGCTGGACTGCTTGGCCCCGCGCGCGGCTCAGCCCGGCACGCGGCTCGGCCCAACGCGCGGCTCGGCCCAGCTCGCTGGCTCAACCGGAGCCGAGGCCGGGGGTACGCCGACACGCGGGCCCTGCACGTCATAGAGAGCAGCGCAGGGCGCGGCTTTGCACGACCACCGCTCGTCGACGGCGAGACCACCGGCGGCGAGGTCACCGTCGTGGTCCTCCCCGCGACCACCCACACACCAGGGTGCCACTAAACTGACCGGTGGAGCACGGAAACACCGCCACCAGCGCGCATGGCGGACGGCCGAGGGAGACGACGGTGCTCCGGCGAGGTCCGGCCATCGTAGGCGCAACGAAGCTCGGTACGAGCTTCTTGGACTCACGAGGAAGCTGAGGGAATGGAGAAAAAGGGGTGAAAGGGGCCCGGTGATAGCTGGCCACGGTGAGCTCCAACTCCAGCGAAGTCGGCCCGCGACGGTGATGACGGAACCGGCGAAATTCGCCCTCACCTTTGCTTGACCGGTTCGTCGGAGGGACGGCCGAGGTAAAGGAGGCGGTGGCGGAGGTGTGGGCGAGCTTTGGCGGCTTGCGGTGCCACGGCGCACGCTCACGAGCTCGTGGGAGAGGGCGGCGTCAATGGTGTTCGGTTTCTCCGCCTCGGTGAGCACCACAGAGACGAAAGAGTTAAATGGAGGGAGTAGGGGGGGCAGCAGCAGCACTCGGGCAGCATGAACGCGCCAGCGCTCTCGCGAGTGGGGGCGAAAGCGGAGCATGATGGCCACGCGGCGTTCTGGCCCTGCGCGCGGTCGGCCACGGCCGTCGGTGTCTGAACCCGAATTCCTGATTCAGTCCTAATCACGACGACTGACAGCGTGATTTCATCGCCCCACCGCTCGTGGTCAAGGCTGATTCGATGAGAGCCGTAGTTAACAAAAATGTAGAGCTATGTGAGGGCTTCAACATTGCCAATAGGGTCATGAGCTAACTCGGCTTGGTTAGTGAGATACAACGCCCCAAAGTGAGGCACAAGAAAGCTGAACTGAGTTTCAGTTATTTCCCCCGACTGAAACCCGATTTTCGAAGCACTCTAACTCATAAACCATTGGGAACCAGGCTTGAGTGATGTTGACAATGTTGTAGAGCCACATGAGGGCTCCAACTTTGTCAATTGGCTCATGGACTGGTTTGGCCTGGTTTGTGAGTTATAAGGTGTCAAAGTGGGGTATATTGAAACTGAAAAGTCCAATTTCCAGACTTAGAATTTTTCTAAGTGTTGATCACCACTCAAGCTGACTTGTGGACTATTTTTGAGCATGTTCTGGTCAATTTCATGAGAGGATCATATTGAGACTTTTGTTCCCCATAAAATTCCCTACAACTTTGCTTAAGGGTGCTCCTCCATGCAAGGTCTCTAAGATAGACTTTTTAATTGGTCAAACCAGATCATCCTAGGGCCAAATGGTGGTCAACCATCTCTTGGAGGGCATTTTAGTAATTTTGGCCAACATGAACCTTGCTCCAAGAGTTACCCTAGGTATAACTACGGTGTTGTAGGACATAATTGACTACTCTACCTTTTTGTCACACCAACTATCAAGTATCACATGATGTGAGCCAAATAAAACTTCTAAAACAATCACAGTTGTTGCATCACATAAAATAATATGCATGATGCATGCTTATTGTTATGCAAATGCAATGTAATTATGGAGCTAAACACTTGAGGTGTTACACTTAAGCCCGTATAACCCGGTAGTCTGTGAAATCACGACGGATTTCAAACCAACTTTACATACCAGCCAAGATCGTAATAAGTTTAGCGGTCACCATCACAAGTTACATAAAAGTTTGTGTCGCAAATACATCGAAGTTTAAACATAGTTATTACAAACCAAGTTCAAATAAAAGTAGTGGAAGCATTTAGTTCAAACCACATACACTCACACAGAGTTCAAAATAAAGTACCAGCTCAGGATCATCTTCCAACAAAAGCATCAGACGAGACGTAGGGAATGACCACTGCCCATGGTCCTAAGCTTCTCCCATCGCAGGATAAAGGCAGTTGATACAGTAGACGTAATACATCTGTTCATCTACAACAAGTGGGAACAAAGCACTGAGTACGAGAAGGTACTCAGCTAGACTTACCCGACAAAACCAAAAATAAAAGACACCAAGGATCATGACAGGCTTTATGGTAGGGTAGCTGACTCATTTGCAAAAAGACATTTTTAGTATTTAAAGAATCTTTTCCATAAGCTTTGCATCAAGTTAAATCTTTATTAACCTGTCAACTACATTTGCACCTGTACTAGAGTAACATGTAATTAAACAGGTAATGATAACCAATGATCATTAACAACTCTCATCATGTCATATTCTATATAACTGTCCAAGTGTTCCATCAATATTACTACGATGAAGTAACTCAAGTCAAGTGCTCACTATCCAGTGAACGATGGTGATTCAAATCGATTATTAATCAGCTGGTAATTTATTCCTCACACAAACCTTACTCACCCGCTAAAGTGAGATATTGGTCACCGAGTCAACCATTCAGGTAAATTCTCGAGTTTGCTAGGAACCACTTGTACCCGGGGGCTGCCCAACTGCTCTTTGGCCTTATCATCGCGCCCCGTGTCCTACCACACCTGCTCCGGTATAGTGCGTTGCCGATAATCCACTCGGCCCGAATAATCTCCCAGCTTCACTATCGAAAGGTACATTATTCGGCCAGCTAAATGTAAGGCATGCGTTCAACATGACTCGAGGCCCAACAACGATCGGTCCTTAATCGACACAGACTGAAAACACTACAGTCCGAAACCCTGCAAGTCTCCGTCCGGTCTTAATTTCATATTAACACTTAGTTATTCTACGATGACATACTTATTCAAGCAGATCCAGGTAACCACCTATAACTCGCAGGTGACAGGAAATCACCCGACTTCTATCGGTCTAAGCAAGCTAAGCATTTCTTGACTACGAATACCAAGGTAACAATGATATGGTAGAACAGGGTAAAAAAGATATAATACAGCAACAGTTGCAAACAACTCCTAAACGTAATGCATCAGTTAAAGTAAAGCATTAATAAAATATTTGCAAACCGGGAGAGAAATGCTCCGGGGCTTGCCTCTTTCGAAAGAGCTCAGGCGGTGGTCGGGACACTCTGGAAGATCCTCACCGACCTCCTCGTCGGCTTCGGGCACCTCCTGCTCTTGCACCTCGGGCTGCTCTTCCGGCTCCTCAGGAACTGCTACCGAAGTTACTTCTTGTGATCCTGCATGATGCGAATGTATAAGTGCATATGCCTAGGTGCATTGCAGAGATGACATGTAATGATCATGATGAATGAGATGTAGATGAACAGGTTTACTTTATTGCATAAAGTGGAAATTCAACTCTTCTACAATGTAATCAACATCATCCAAGAACATGTATTAGTATGCTGCTACTACTAACATTCTCTACCATGCCAAGTCACCACAGAAATCTAAGATGCTTCAAAGATACACCAAAGCAAATCTTATTAATTAGTCATGCATTAATAAGGTTAATTAAACCCTAATTGCAACTAGATTTGAACAGAAACACCTATTTTTGTAGCTTGGAAAAATCTGAGAAAATTACAGTAGCTTACTATCATATAATTTAGCATGCCACAAAAATTTCATTACATTTAGAGTACTAGAACTGCCTACAAAAAAATAACAAGCTAGGGCCTAAAAATGAGCATAAAAATATTTTATACTATGAAAAGTGTCAAACAACAGATTTAGCATTTTTCCTACATTCTACACAATAAACAATCACTATAGAAAAATTATTATATGCATGTTTTATTCATATTTTTCTCTCTATCAAAAATAGCAATTATTAAGAATAATAAGCACTTGTACTACACATCAAAATTTTTCTACAGAACATGCTTGGCACATATTTTTCCTAGAGAGTACATCACAAAAGAAAATTATTGCAAGTGGAACCATATTTTTCTGAGCTTTCTATGATTTATTACAGATTTATCAAGAAAACAGCAATTTTAATGATTAAATAAAAACCCTACAGAAAAGTATTTCAAACTTGACATGCAACATTTTTAGATCATAGATATACTTATGAGAAACACTACAAAATTTGTTTCACAATTTTTGGAGCCAAAATGAGCAAGTTATGAATTTCTAAACCATTTTCATCTTTTCTGAAAAATCATTTTCAAATTCCTTTTAAACATCAGCCGCTGAAAACGCTAGGTGCACCCGGTGCAGTGCACACGCGCACGCGAGAGGAGGCAGACAGGTGGACCCGCGACCTCACGGGTCAGTCACAGGGAGACGGAGGAGGCGCTGATCGCGCGGTTCTCGCCGCCGGTGAGGTCACCACCATCGTGATCACCGTGCCAAGGCGGTCACGTTGGTGCAAACGACATGACCGGAGGAGCTCGGGAAGAGGCTCGCCGTCGCCAATGGCAGAGCGACGGAGCTGCTCCCCGGCGGTGAGTCGTCTCCGGCCAAGTCAAGGCGCGGGGAAGACCTCACGGGCACCGGTGAGGTGGTGCGATGCGGTTGCGCTTAAAAAAGAGGCGAGGGGTGGAGCGGAGGGGCGAGCTCCACGGAGCGGCTCACTCCGGTGAGCTCGGCCGGAACTCCGACGAGTGATTCACACGGAGGAGAGGCTTACCACGGCCAACTGGTGCGAGCACGGGCTGCGCGAGGGAAAGGCGGAGCTCGGGACAAGATGGAGGCGTCGATGGTGCGATGCGGTGGTCGGAACGGCAGCACCGGCGATGGCGCGCGGTGCCGGTGAAGGAACTGCCACTGCTGCTGCGCTGCGGAGTGAGGGAGAGAGCGAATGCGACCGTGGAGAGAAGGAGACGCGCGGCTGCGGGTTTTGGCGACCAGGGACGTGGCGGGGGCCACCGGGGCACATGGCGAGCGACGTCGATGGCGTACGGCCACGCGGCGGCCTTCCTCTGCACCCGACCAGGCGAGCGCGCGCGGGTGTGGGCGAGGCGGACGCGGGCGCGTGAGCTGGGCCGGGCCGACTCGCGAGCAGGCCGAGAAGGGAGGCGGCGGCCCAAAAGGTGAGGAAATTCGTTTTCTTTTTATAAATAAAATTTCCAGATTTTCTAAATTGATTCAAATTCAAACTTGAAGATGAAAAAGGCATTTTCACAAGTTGACCCCAAAACAAAAGTTGTTCACAATTTAATTCTCTACAACTTTCATTTAGGGCACTTTTCAAAATTCTAAATAGATTTTGAATTAATGATTTAAAGTCCAATTTTTAAATAAAAACTCACTTTTCAAGAATATTTTTAGAAGCAAAATTTGGGGATATTTTGAATACAAAAGTTGCTCCAAAAATCATGCTAATTAATTCTAAGTCATTTAAAGTTATAGTCAAACAAGTTTTACCACTCTTAGCAAGCAAAATGCACTAATTTAGGGTTCAAACAGATGTTTTTCATACTTCAATTTAAATTCAACTTATATTGCATGTGATAATAAACATGTATGTGATGCTAATGATCATGCTTTGGAATGTTAATGCATGCTTAACACCCAGGGGTGTTACAGTGGTTTGTGGCAAAAGCCACTTTAACGGTGTCTCCTAGCAAATTTTGCCTAAATTTCACTATCTTTCATCGAACCTGTCCCGAGTTCTTATCCATGTCTCAGTACTTTCAAATTGCACATTTATCTTCCTAAATTTGTCCTAACTTCTCATCCAGGTCCTAGTACTTTTAAATTGCACATTTAGCTCATTAAACTTGTCCCAAGTTCTCATACAGGTCCCGATACTTTTAAACTACACGCTTAGGTAGGTAGTTAGTCCCTAAAGTTGTATTGGTGTACCATTATGGTTCATCTACCCCTGCATTATCGTCCTCACCTTCACCAAACTGCACATGCATGCCCGTCTTACCCCACGTCGCCACATAGCGTTGCACCATGCTCGACCTCCTAGCCCACACCTGCCTATGTTGCATCATCAGCGCGGTGTCACGCCCATTGTTGCCACACTAGGCCATGTCGTGCCCGCGCGCACCGCCATGCCGCATGCTCCACTCACCCCACTGCACTATAGCGATGACCCTATCGTTGTTGAGGGAGGTGAGGAAGGCTGGGAGTGTGGAGAACTAAGTGTGAAGAGATAGTGAGAATGATCATGAGCTCCTACTCGACGAGGGAG
Organism: Saccharum hybrid cultivar R570; assembly: GCA_038087645.1. NCBI lineage: Eukaryota > Viridiplantae > Streptophyta > Magnoliopsida > Poales > Poaceae > Saccharum > Saccharum hybrid cultivar. Next base: position 2,318,060 of record JAQSUU010000543.1, read on the forward strand.
CAGAAGGAGTGTGGTGGTGGTGGTGGTGGTGGTGTTGAATGCGATTGCCACGAGGCAAGGGCCGATGCTATAGTGAGGTTGAGCAGGAGTGAGTCAAGCGAAATGAAGGAGGGCCGTTGCGGCGAAAGCTTGGCTGGGACATGTGGTAGGGCAAGTATGACAAGGACGGCCAAGCGGCGAAGCAGGTCCTAGGAATCTAGTTCTGCACATGCAACATAGTGTGTAGGGAGGGGATGGATCGAAATGGTATAGTGATACAATTTTAGGGAGTTGGGCGTGTATTTTTGAAGTACTAGGACTAGGATGAGAACTTGGACAAGTTTCGGGAGGTAAATGCATAATTTGGGACCTGGATGAGAACTTTGAGACAAGCTTAGGGAGCTAAACGTGCAATTTAAAAGTATCAGGACCTGGATGAGAACTTGGAACAAGTTTAGGGAGCTGAATCTAGCAGAATATCGGATTTTCCAGTCCACCGCGAACCTAGCAGAGAGCTACGCTGGCCGGAGTCCGGGAGGACAAACCCGAACTTGGAGCATGGTTCATGGTTGGTACTCGGTCGAGGGTTACTCATTCTTTGTTTAGACTTTTAATTGTTATGTCTATATCTATATTTATAGACAGAAGAAGTCCTATAGGGATCTCAAGTCGAGGACCTTGAATAATTTTTAAAAAATATGAGCATATGTATCGAGTACATGTGCTGAGTCAAGGATTTAAACCTAGGTGAGCAAGTTCCACCGAAGGGAACCTAAGCTTAGCTAGTGGTTGTTACTTCATTCGCTCACCTTTAAAATTTGATATTTTATATCCCTTAGACTATTGAAAATTGTCTAAATACCCCTGTGATGTGTGTTTGCTAGAGTTGCATATTACATTATATTAGTGTTGATGTAACATTGAGTCAATAAATAGTATGAAAATATATAAATAATAACCCCCTGGCATATCAGTGTCAGACTGCATAACCCTCTTGACTATAAAATCCGATATTATATGCCTTAAATAAAACATCTAGTGATGTTTAAATGATCCCTATAGTTTGTGAGGCCATTTGGATGCCGCATCCCACCACAATGGCTTGAGTACTCGTACTTGCACGTAAGCCTATATATATGTTGTTTCTCTCCCTATTCTTTCTAGGTTGTCCCACCTAGCAGCACACGCCCTCGTGTGTTTCCTGCTCCACCTCGGTAATGCTCAATAGAATTAAGTTCATTCCAACAGCTATCTAGAAAATTGAAGGACCTATCAAGTGAATATACTTCAGGATGGTCCTTGAGAAGATTTTTTTTATTATATCCCGTTCAATTTTCCTCTAGTTGCATGTTCAATCATCCCTTATGTCAGTCTCAATGGGGATTTCATATCACTGTTTTTAACACATCCAGATTTTGGAAACAATGCATAAGAGTTTCATCCCCGTGAAACTCTCTCTGCTCCTATAAAACTCTTATCATCTCTCTCTTCATTAATATAGTGCCACATCAGTATAATTAATGCTCTTGAAACTCTGATGAAACTCTATTGAGACTGGCCTTAGTTTCATTGGAATCCATTCAACACCATTAATTATTGAGTTATGTTGTCAAGAAAACACCTTTGAGTTATGATGGACACTGGTGATTTCTGTGAATTCGCCTTACATAAGGCCAGTCTCAATGGCAAGTTTCACCTCGCAGTTTCCAAGACGTGACCTCTACTATAAAACAGGGTGAAATAGGGTCTCTCAATGCACAGTTTCATTATACAGTTTCATAGGAATAATTTTAGTCATCCGTGGGTCCCACCGTTTCTTCCCCAAGCAAACTCTGGAACGAGCACGGCATCAGCACGGTGAGCACTGCAGCAAGCGCTGGGACACCAGCACGGTGATCACTGTAGCAGGCTAGCTGGGTGAGCACGACACCAGCACAGTGAGCACTGCTGCGGCGGCGCACGTGGGCAAGTAGATGGGGGAGAGAGGAGGCGACACACTTCGTCTGCGTTCATCTCGTCCGCCACGGGCGGGTAACTTCGTCTGCGTTCATGTCATCTGCCGTGGGCAAGTACAACATTGATGCGGGGAGCGGCTCCAAGCCCCACAGCCACCATGGTCCGCAGCTGCACACCTGGGGGGCCTGGCCGCCGACGGCATCGGCAACTGCGTGACCTCCTGCACGCGCCCGTGCCGCGGCCGGCGGAGCCTGCGACAGAGCTTCCTCTCGCGCCACGGCCGACGGAGGTCCCACTCGCTGCGGAGCTCACGCCCGTGACCGCGGCCGACGAGCCCGCTGCGGAGCTCGCACAGTCGCGCTCGCGCCGGTGGCCGTGGCCTGCGGAGCTCCCGACGAAGCACGTGCTCGCGACCGCGCAGTGAGCGGCAGAGGTCCCGCTCGCATCCGTACAGGCACCGGCGTGGTCTCCTGCTCGCGTCCGTGCCGCGGCCGGCGGAGGTCCCGCTCGTGTCCATGCCGCGGACGCCGCGAACAGTGGAGGTCTCCTGCTCGCGTCCGAGCAACGGCCGGTGGAGGTCTCCTGCTCGCGTTCGTGCCGTGGCCGGCGGATGTCTCCTGCTCGCATCCCCGCCACGACCGGCGGAGGTCCCGCTTGCGTCCGCGCCACGGCCGGCAGAGGTCCCACTCGCCGCCATGCCTCGGCCAGCGGAGCCTGCAGTGGAGGTTGCGCCTACGACCGCAACCGGCGTCGAAGAAGACCGCAGCCCTGTGGATGAAACGAATTGAGCTCCTCAGTGCGAGTTTCACGCAGTTTCCCATGTCTTGGAAACAACGCTGTATCGTTTCACCATGGTGAAACTTTTCTATTCTCTCTCCTCTGAGTTTTATGAAAAAGTGTGCTCTTGCTGATGTGGCAGGCTATTTAATGTGCATGACATTCTTGGTGAAACTCCATTGAGACCGGCCTAACAAAGCAGGGACAGTATATTTTAAGATGAACTAACGGTTCAAATTAAATAAAAGAGTATATATCTAATACAATACAATTAACAAAACTGTAATTTCAAGATGATATATTTATGAAAAATAAAATATGAACCATTCATTCATAGATGTCAGACTCTTCCTTTCTACATGATTATTACTCTCACATGAATTAGCATTAGAAAGTTATTCGTAGATGGATCATCCTGCATCCGCCACTGACGTTGACGATCGACCGTGATCCATAGCGTGTATACGTTTTTTCTTTATTTCGCGCAACACACGGTGAATGGATTTTACATGCAGCAGCAGGGTGTGTGCACGTACTGTGTGCGGCCGTGCCAACTCTTCACAGGCCAGCCGGCTGATCTGGCGCGCGAGATGATGGCAGCTTGTTCAACGACGGCCGTGGTATACACAAAGTCTAAAACCGACCGGACCAAGAGGTAGTCCGGATCCTCGATCTGGACCATCGCTAGCTTCCGGAGATGGAGCTAGTCGTGTGAGACACTGCTGCGGCGTCTAACGTAATGACTGGTAGTGCAATAGCGGTATAGTAGGATCAGAAGAAGCCGGCGGCGAGAGCCGAGAGCCGCCGATGGGCCGACGATGAAATGCATTGCGAAAGGGGCTGCGGCCGGCCCCGGGTTCGAGCGTTGCATTGGAGCGATGCATCATTAACTATGCAAGCGGCGCGGGCCTGTCCGCAAGCCCGCTTAGCCCGCCCTGCAAAATAGGCCCACTGGACACCTGCAGGCCACTTTTTTTCTATCGCGGGTTTGGGCAGGCCAGTCTGCTGGCCCAAGCGGACAATCCAAAAAGCCCGCAAATGCCTGCAAACGGCCGCAGCGTTGTCTCCTCAATGCGACTCGCAACTCCAAAACATGGGCCGCGGTCTCCGTCATAGCCGGCCGCTGCGCCGATGACTGCTCCACTCGCGCCCATGGCCGCTGTGGCCGCCGCGGCGCCGATGCCGATGCGAGAGAAGCCCGCCGATGCCCCCTCCACCGCCTCAGAAACCGATGCCGATGCCGGTGCGCCAACCAAGAAGACGATGCCAGTGCTGGCGAAGCCGGTCGCCCCCGCCACCGCGCCGGCCAAGAAGAGGAAGGGGAAAGGCCCGCCGGACCCTGCTCCGGCCGCCAAGGCTCCCGTCGTCAAGAGGAAGGGGAAGGGCCTGCAGAACCTTTCTCCAGCCGCCGAGGCCCCCGTTGCCAAGAAGCCTAGGACCGGCGATGCGCGCACGTCCGCAGCCGACCCTTCCCGATCCGGCGTCGCCGCCGCCCACACAGTAGTGCAGACCCTCCCCCTCTTCTGTTCCCTAGCAGCCGAAAGCGGAGGAACGGGAGCTGAAGCGGTTACCCCTCATCTCCTTCAACAGGTGAGCTCCGTCCTCCAACTCCTCCTCCTCCAAGATCTTGATATCAGAACATTTTAATGAAGAGAGGGCTGGGAATGGCAAATATTGATCCAAGGACTTGCAGCTTAGGCCTGCAGTTCATAGGAATGTGTCAGCGACGAAAGTATGGCTTTGCTGTGAAACACTAGCAGATCTGCATTATTACCCGTGTGAAACAGCAGAAGAGCAGTAGTGCTGCTGCTAGCAGGCTGTTTGAATAAGCATACATGATTAGCGTTCATCCTCTACTTATAGATCCGTCAAGTGCTGTGTTCCGCTCAGAAAATGAGATGTGACGATAGTCCAAATCAGAAGTCCATCCCTATTTAGTAGACTGCACAACAGCAACATATGTATTAGTAAAGCTAACAAGGTGAGGATAGAAAATTCCATATGGTTTTCAGAAAATATTTCAGCCCAATTGTCAGTTTCAAGTGTGCATTCATTTCCTGCGGCGCAACTATTTTGAACCTGAAAATAGAAAACCGATACGCGTCAGCTTATTACGGACAGTTACTGTACACACGATGATGCCCACTTTCAGCTATGACCTAGATTGGCACTGGAAAATATTTGATTAGTTTTATTTCATGAAGTATAAGGTCATCGATGTGGAATGCTAGTTGCTAAGCAATACCATAATTATTAACTATGAGATGCTGACAAAAATATGTCCCTTGTTACAAAAAAAAACCTTGCTTCTCAATCTAGAAAAGAGAAATTTGAGGATATAATCGTGGAACTAGGCATTCGTTGTCGGAGTGCACCCCAGCTTGATATAGAAAATTGTTGGAACTCCACTTATGATATGATAGAGTCTGCAGAGACATTCAAGGAGGCATTTCTTGAGCTAAAAGTGAAAGATAGCAGCTATACGTACTGCCCCTCATCTCAGGATTGGGAAAGGGCTAGTGCAGTATGCAAGTTGTTAAAGGTATTCAAGAAAGCTACGAAAGTGGTCTCTGGTACAAGCTACCCAACATCAAACCTATATTTTCATGAAACAAGTTCTAGAAGAGGAAGATTTAGTCCAAATGAAACCATTGCATCCATGGTTTTCGAAATGCAACAAAATTTCGATAAGTATTGGATGATTTCATACTTGACAAACTATGTGCCAGTTATACTTGATCCACGGTTCAAATATGGGTTCATCGAGTTTCGCTTGAAGCAAGCATTTGGAGAGTATGGAAGTGTCCCTCACCTTGATAAAGTGGATCAAGCTATTAGAAGATTGTTCAATGCCTACTCTACTCAAGTGGGAGGTTCTTCTCAAGTGGAGACCCATGGAGATGATATGACAGCTGTTGGTAAAGGTCACCCTTGGTCTGATTGGAGTGAACACACAAATGCCAAAAGAAAAGAAGAAAACAACGAGTATGATAGGTATCTGCGTGATGATTTGTTCTCATGTGATGATGAGAGTTTTGACATTCTAGATTGGTGGAAAATGCACGCATCGAAGTATCCAACATTGGCTGCCATAGCACATGATATCTTGGCTGTTACTGCTTCTACGGTACCGTCTGAGTCCCCTTTCAGCACCGGTGGCCGTATTATCAATGATCACAGAACTAGACTTGCAGGCAGCATGGTTGAAGCTTTATTATGTTTTCAAGATTGGCTTCGAACAGCTGGTAAGCAATGCTTTTAGTTTCCTTCGATCCTCTAATACGTGTAAATATCAATTGATGGTGTATATTAATTTATAATTGCAGGTTCTTCATATTTAGATATTATATCAATTGAGAACTTGAATGGCAGCTCAGACTGATTTCTGTAAGTCCCTGAATGTTTTGTTTCTAAGTCATATTAGTGTAGTTCTTGTGTTGACATGGTGAAATACATCATATTGTTAAATGCATCATATTGTTAAATACATCATATTCTTTATTAATCTGGCTCTTATGCCATGTATGACAAGTAACTCTTGCCTGAAACTTATGTTCTGCCATGGAGTTTCCAAGTAGGTTCATTGCTTCTGGTGTCATAATCTTGAACTCCATGAGAACATCTTCTTTTAACCTGTCCTGCTGTCCACCAAGTCTTTCAAGTTTCAACTGTAAATGATATATCCTATAATTTGCATATGAGCATGAATTGCAGAACTTTGTAGTGCATGAACAAATATAAGGCTCATTCAGGCTCTCATGACCATGGTAATTATGGACCTCAAAATTCTGTCAGACCACTCAGTTACCCTCTAGCAGTTTTTCTGATTTGCTTGCATACCGTGTTGTTTATCCGGGAGCCAACTGTCAGACCACTCTTTTGTTCTGCCTTAGCCATAGCCTCACATGAGATTTGCTTAACCCTAAATTTCTTGTAGAATTTCTTTAATCAAGGGTTTGTGTCGCGTGATGACTTGGTAGCATAGTGAATAGATACAATGATAACTTGTTCATCGTACTGTGCAGGAGACTTACCATAGCAGAGAGAGATTGCAGGACTGTTGACGGAGTGCATTAGCTTTCTCTTCATCCTTACTAGTTGAGAAAGTTTGCAGAGTCTTGGAAAGCTCTTCCAAATTGAACTGATATGTACCATCCACCTGGAACAAACTTAATTGACTAATTCAGACTGAAATAGCATCCTCAACGAGTGATTCAGACTGAAATAGCAGAACTGATATGTCTTTCCAAAAATTGGTTCACTTTTGGTTTTCTTTCTGCTGCAATTCAGGAAACCACTATTTCATTTCTTTTGCACTGATTCAGACTAAAATAAGCTGTTCCGTTGTGATTGTAACATGACTCGGTCATTTTTGTACGTATTTCTGCTGTGTGATTATATTTCAATATTAATTTGCTTTTTATATGATTTGGTGATATTTAAATGTGAGCAAAGTAAGCGCACTAGTGTTATATCGGTCATTAAAAAAGAAGTCCTTATGGGCCCTGCTAGGCTTCGCAGGTTTTATCACTAGGCCTAGTGGGTTCTTGCTGGCTAGTTGATTGCAGGTAGCAGACGTCTGCAAGGCCCGCCAACGATGGTTGCGGCAAGCAGTGGCCGCCTGCAGAGCTCTGCAGAGCGGCCCGCCTGCATCATGCATGCATGAGTGCGCCATATCAATATGCCTAGCGTGGGAATCTCGGGCGCCGAGGCACGGAGGCGGATCGGAGGAAGTCAGCACCGAGTAGGTCAACTCGCACGCCGCCACCTGCACGTCGTACTGCGCGCGCGCGGCGGGAGTCCGGGACGGGACGGACCCCGCGTGTATGGCTGAGGGCGACCACAATCTTGGGGCGCCGGGGAGTGCGTCTCCCGCGTTGGATCCACCACCGGCCCGGCTGGCACCTGGCACTGGCAGGCAGTCTTTAACAACAAGAGACGTCGAGACCTAACGGATACCGTCACACCGGCGCGCGCCTCCCCCGCGATGCATGCCTGCATTCCACAAGGGGACGCTGCGCTACCGGAGCTAGCCGTAGCCGAGCGGGCATGCGCACCCATATTGCTGGCCGAGGGGAACCCGCGCGCGTGCTGTACGCTGCTGCGTCGGGCGTTCGATTCATTCGATCGGTCAAAGATGCCTTGGGGGGAGCATCCCTGACACTAGACTACGGAGGCGGTGGGTGGACGGTTGGGGTGGCCTCTGCCCGGCGAACGAACGAACGAAGAGGGGGAGGAGGAGGCCATGCCAAGCAGACAGCAGAGGCCGGGGCCGCGGGGCGCGGCGCCCATACACGGATCCACCGGCCTGGCCGCCCGCGCGCCTCCCTCTCGGTCTCGGTCGCCTCGATCCGCGGCCGCGTGCGATGACTATTCCCTTTTTCATTTCCCCCTGCCGGCCCGGCGGGCGGCGGTGCATGCATATGCATGCGTGCGTGGACGGCGACGCGGGCGCACGTGGTAACGTGTATGGATGGGTCGTACGTACGGGGTGTGGTGTGGTCCACACGACGGATCCGCAATGGCTGCAACATTACCACTTACCAGTAATAACGTGCCATGCCCATGCAGTTGTGCCAACAGGTATCACTATACCAGTGTACTAGCACAGGCGCGTCGCGTCGGGGTTGGGTGTCCGATACCATTCGCGTCGCCAACATCGTACGCGGCACTCGCGGCGGGGCCCCCACGTGCCCTGCCCACGTGATGGACGTGGCCGGTGCCCACGCCGCACTGATCGATCCTTCGCCCTCTGCCGCGCGCCTCGATCAAAAAGTCAAACGTCATGTTTATCCGACTTATAATCTATTTTTTTTTAATTTATTTTTAGTCAGAACAGTGTTTTTCTCTCACAGAAAATCAGCCAACAGTATTTTTCAGCCGGCTTATCAACGTAGCCGAACGGGACAGCCAAAGAGCTCGCCATCTTTACGTATGTACTAGCGCAATGCCGCAGTGGGTGGTGATCTCGCAGCCCCACGCCCACGCCACGGCACCCCCATTACGACTCACCCGTCCTCCTACCGTCTCCCCGTCCGCTCGCTGCGGGTCAACTCATCTCTCCCGAACAAGCTTTCTTGTAGCACGCTGTTGCCTGTTGGTGACCAGCCAGCGAAGCAAGCAGCACCAACTCCTTGCGCGCATCCAGAGCGAGCATCTGGCTTCAATAGGTTTTTATGCTCGCCTGACCGAACTGCCTTGCCGTCCAAAAACATGAAAAACATGAAGCCGAATGATAGGCCACCAAGCCGATTTCTTGCCAAGCCCGGCCAGGCGAAAGGCTAACTAGAGATCCAAGCGTGTCAAAAGGTTGGGTTTCCACAAACTGAGCGCATATATATTTGGAAACTAGCTACAGTTGTTTTCTGGTACTTCTTTTTCTCCAGAGATTGAAAACACAGATGGATGTTTTTGGTAGCTCAGCAAGCATGAACGTAGCTGTGTTAATTCAAAGAAGCTTCACAAAGGGATTAGGGGAGGTGTTTTTTTTCCTTTCTTTTTTGACCTCCGACAAACTTCTGGATTATTAGAGGGACCGACAACCTGTTCGCTTGAACTATTCAGTCATGGTATAATTTTTTTTTTCTCTCGCAACAAATCAGCGAACAGTATTTTTCAGTCTGGCTTTTCAGCGAAGCGAACAGGGAAGCGACCGGAGAAGCGGTGGGAGGCTGCACGGAGTGACTGAGGTAGAGGTACTGCAAGCAAAGGTGCTCGCGTCGCCGGCATACGCCGCAACGGAGCGCCAAATTGAAAGGCAGGCAGATGAGAAATCATAAACCGATCTGCTTTGGAAAACATGTGGTGTAAATTTCCCTTAAAAATCAATATTATTTTCCTTGGCAAAGTATGAAACACCTTCTTTTGTGATAAGTTGGAAACAATTGACCATTTTTTTCTTGCCATCTTGTACGATACATATGAGGGGTGTCTTCGTGGCATTGTTGTCCGGAGTTCAGAGGCAAAGCCAGCCGAAAGAATCATCGGGGCTCTTAATATTAGAGGCTTGTGTAATCGGAAAGGGCCTTAGCTCTGCGCCTGCTGAAATTCCTTCCCCCATATCACACGGACTTTTGAGTGACTTTTTTTACACTACTTTTAGGGAGTTGGCCATATCATAAACAGTGGCGGATGCAGGATGAGAATCAAGGGGGGCCAAAACAATGGAGACGTTGATTTGCATGAAGATTTTAACGGTGATTTGAGGTTTTTGCTATAGTGTTTTTAGTGGTAAATCCAGTCATTAGGGGGGCTGGAGCCCACCCAGCCCCCCTTAGATCCGCCGCTGATCATAAATGCAATGCTCCACATCGTTTATGTCGTTTATTTGTATTTGCAGGACTGGTTTGAGCTCTATGGAATTTCTCATAATAAAAGGGAGATTGAGAAGTCGCCTAAATTTCTTTCTGAAGTGTTATTCTCTAGTATATCAGATGTTGTTGACGAAAGAGGACCAAGGAAAGATGCAAGCCATCATCAACAGCATAATGTGTTGGCGAAGCAGTTCAAAACCTAACAATATCCTACTATCTGACATCGGCGAGATTTGATCTGCTTATAAAGGATAGCCTTTTATCTTTGGAACTCTAGTTTTTGCACATTGGTATCCCTTTTTCCGGATTAATTGTCATGGCTTTCAATATAAGCAGAGGTAATCACCATAAAAAAAAGAAATCATAAATTCACAAATGGCATGTCACAATAACAAATACGGACTTGCTAGCGCCGAGACGTCCGATTCGTGCGCTAGTGTCTAGACGCTGCCCGCACAAGGAGCAAACGAGTCCCTAGCGTGTTGGGCTTGCGAGGAAGCGCAACAGTAGTGGTCCCGCGCCGCCCCAACATCGCCCACACCGCCCTGGACATCGTCCGTGCCATCGACCGCTTCCCACACGCATCCCCATGTGCAACACTTGATCTACTTTTAAAACACCTAGATGCAACAGTTGCAACATACAAAAGAAAACATATGAAACACTTAAAACAAGCGTCTGAAACACTTGCAAAAACGTCTGAAAAACATTTGAAAACCATTACAAATATATACAACATCTAGATGAAACACTTACAAACATATGTATGAAACACCTGAAAACACTTGAAACATATGCTTGCAATATGCACGTATATGTAACATCTAGATTTATTTTTTGTAACATCCAGACAAAACATTTGCAACATTCGCCTGGAACAGATGAAACATTTAGAACATACACGAAAACATACGTGTAGTCATTACAACATGTGCAACATCCCAATCTAGTTTTGCAACATCAATATACAACACTCGCAACATACCTTGAAAACATCTGGAACACTTGAAACATACTATTGCAACATGTGCTTTCAGCATAGCATCTGTTTGCTGCTTGGACATGCTCGTTGACGCGAAGCTCGAAGCCACGGAGTGGCGCGGAGGTCGCCAGTGTGGAGCTTGTCGGCGGCACGGACCTCGACAGGGGCAGGGGCAGGCGAATGGAGTACGGCCACGACGGGAGGCGTGAGCCCGGGAGTGAGCTAGCGAGCGCCTAGGGTGTCGGGCTCACCGTGTGCGGCGTGGGCAGGCGGCGGGGGCGTGACGGGGGCGGCGCGGACGAGGGCAGGGTCCGTCCCATGAGCAGAGCGAGCGGGCAAGCTAATAAATAGCGGCGATAACGGCCACAACAGCGGTAGTGGCCCATTGCCGCTACCACTACGAGGTAGCGCTCTGAACTTTGCAGCTTAGAACTTTGCGGACACAATTCTGAATAGCGACGATATTGCGAGCCGCAATTGCACGTAGTAGGCCACAATAGCGTGGATTTACATGCATTGATACATGAATACTGATCTTACTTTCTCTGATATTTGCAAGATTTTGCTATTTACATGCATTTCAAAACTGACTGTGACAACGAGTGATAGTCTTGTAAACTATTTTATGGCTCAAGTCGTAGTATGTTTCTTTGCAAACTCTTAATGTGATGATTTAATCGGTGAAACACCATATTTGTTTTCTTAATTTAAGTACGTGATATATCATTTCTTTAAATGCAATTAAATGTCTATTTATACTCATTATTCATGATATATGTACTTAAAATTATGTGAGATTATCAGGTGTCGTTATTGGAACTTATCATCCGTAATATCGTCCACTACCTCGACATTAATCCGCTAACAATCTGCTATACGCTATTTATTAGCTTGCAAGCAGGCGACATGAGCAGGGGCAGCGTGAGTGAGCATGGGTCCGAACGGACGGACGCTCTGAGAGCATTTCCGTAAGAAATAAGTACATAGACTTGCTGGTACGAGTACTAGAACATCTCAATACCCTCCTATATGATGGGTGAAGTTTTTTTCTCCTTAAAGTACGTGTGAGTATTATATTCAGCACATTCGTATCTCCTAATTAATAGACTGAATACTCAACGGGTATCCATTTGTCATCTCTTATTTGTGACGCCACCATTAAACAGTAGAAGTATTTCTTCTCTAATGAGACACAATTACACAACAAGACATTGTCACTTTGATAGTTGAGGGATGAACCTTGAGAGGAAGTTCTAGAACGAAAATGGAAATTGTACTCACCATCTCCCTTCTCACATGAAGACACGATACACCAGGTGGGTCTGGTCCAGTGACGGTGCTGCCCTAGGGGCGTGGTGGGGCGGCCGCCCCAGCTACCGACGCCGTAGCCTCAGACCCAGACCCCCTCTTCTGCCCTATCTCCGGTGACCAGGTGCCCCTGCGCGAGTGCGACGCCATGGCGACGGCGACTGTGGCAACGAACAATAGCCTCGAGTGGTTGTAACCAGTTCCGATCCCTCCTGCCTCCTGGGCCTTTTTTCCCAGTTAAGTTTAGCCCAGTTGTAAAGGCCCAAATTTGGTGCCCAAATCCCCAGTTCCCAAATCGAGCGCATCCTCACCTCACTAGCCGCAAGCCACATCGAGCCGCGCCGCACTCCTGCTTCCGCAAATCCGCATCGAGCACGCGCCGCCGTGCGTCGCGACAGCGCTGCCGCTGCCGCCTCTGCCGGCCGCCAGGCGCCAGCCAACCACTGCCCCGCTGGTGCCGCGGTGCAGCAGCACCCATCCGCCCACCTGCTGACCGACCGCCGCCCGCCGTCAGCCGTCCGCCCGCCGCCGCCAGGTGCCCAGCGCCCCAGCCCAGGTGCGGCCATCGTCCATCGAGGTCCGACTGTCCGAGCCTCCGAGGAGCAGGCGAGAAGCCGAGCAAGAGCTGCCTGCTGCCGAATGCCGATGGAGGGAGAGGGAGGAGGAGAGGAGGAGGGGCGTGAGGTACAGGAACCTAGGCCACATGGCGTTGGGGCCGGCCGTGGCCACGGACAGGTTAGCGGTAGAGCAAGGGCAGCAGCTCCGCCAACATCAGGATTGGGCCGAGGCCGACGTTCAAGCAGAGGTGTTCCCAGGAGTGGCATTGGCAAGAACAACAAACAAAATGGTATTGTTTTATGATTTTATCAGTTCGTTAGCATCTCAATTTATCAGAGTATATGCCAATTTGACAAGTAATTTTTGTGCAGTCTTGAAGAATTATTTTACAAGTGTGCTACATTGAGAAAGAGGTCTTCAAGGAACTTGGTATTGATGAAGTTAAGAAGAGGTTTCAATCTATGAGAACCCGAAGAGTGAGCTTGCCAAAGAGCCCTCGACGTCAACAATGTTCTTAGTCCTTCACCACTAGTAAGTATATTCTCATAATGTCCACTATTGCAGTATTGTTTGATGGCTACCATCATTTTATTGTTACTCGCTAAGACACTAATTGATATTCATTCAATCTACAGGTTTCCACTCTTAGTTATTTGTATTTTGCAATGTATGGATAAATTGATCAAGAACTGCTAGTTTAATCTTCAAATTTAAGGTAACATCTTGTGTTTCTCGTCTACTTTTCGCCATAATGTGTGATTGCAGTGTTTTAGCCATGATTTGTGTGATTGTAGTATGAGAATGCAGTGCATTGTGAATATGGCACCTTTTTGGTTCATTTCCTCGTTGAAATTCGCCCCACTTATAATTTTTTCTGGCTCCGTCACTGGTCTGGTCCTTGGTTGCGAGTTGGATGTAACCGCCACGACTTCTGTTGGTGGACTGGGAGTGACGATGTGCTAGTGCTGCTAATAGTGCTACAAAGATTAGCCTTTTATTTTTAGAATAAAGGAGCTAAAGAGGTGTCCAACCTTTGCTCCGCTATCGGCCTGCTGAAGAAGATAAAACAAGAGGTTGTTTTCTTCTTTTCTTTATTATTTTCATCACGTCAAACTTCAATATAATTGTCGGTGTTTTGGATCGTTGACTAGTAAATTTATATTGCGCTTTTGGCCCGGATGGTGTGCTAAGAGGACACAAGAATGTATACTAGTTCGGGCAGAATGTCCCTACGTCCGGTTGTTGCCGCTCGTGTTACTAGCACTGAAGTTTGCAGCAGGAGTTATAAACAGGCAAGAGAGGGATGAGATCTCAAGTCTCTGGTGAATGCGAAGTGGAGTTGAAGTACTTGTGATTGCTCGGAGGACTCAGAAGAGCTTGCCCAAATGAGGCGTCCAGTCTTCCCTTTTATAGACCAAGGGAAGGACCTGGGTACACGAGAGAGAAAGATAAAAAGAAGAAAGAGAAAAACCAAGAGGAATGGAGTCTTGGGGCTGCATCGTCCTTCTTCGCAGGCGGGTCCTGCTAGTTCTGTAGATGACAATGGAGACACGCGCACGCCGCAACCCTGTCCGTCACTAGTGCTACAAGCAGGCGCCACCGCCTAGTCATGGCACCTCGTCCCGTCCTAGCATGCGGTATGGTCAACAGACCCCTTGACTAGAGTCGCACGGGGATTTAAGCAGCATAGTGCTGGTTCGCTCGGCACTGTTGGAGATGTGAGTGCCCAGGTATAGCCTGTCGTGGCCGCCGGTCACATCAAGACGCATCCGTCCCCTCCCTGCGTTAGGGGCATGGTCCCGGGCGGGGCTGTTGGAGACGTGAGTGCCCAAGTATGGCCTGTCGTAGCTACTAGTCACGTCGAGATGCGTCCACCCCTCCCTAGCGTTAGGGGCATGGTTCCAGGCCCACAACCCTCGTTCGTAGTGGTTAGGGGCGGTATGGGCCCTTGCGGGAGCCCACGCTCCTGCCCGAGGCCAAGTCCCCAATCCCTAGGTCGGGCAAGGCGGAATCCTCTCCAGGGGTTGTGTGGGACGGATCTCGCGCCCCTAGGGTTGGACGAGGCGGAGCCTTCCCCTGGGAGGTCGAACGTGGCCAGGCCCGCGCCCTTAGGATTGGATGTGGCGGAGCCCACGCCCTCAAGGTCGGGCGGGACGGAGCCCGTACCCTCGAGGTCGGGCAGGGCGGAATCCTCTCTAGGGGGCCGGGGGGACAGATCCCGCGCCCCTAGGGTCGGATGATGTCGTAGCCGCGCTTTAACCATCCGGGTGAGTTAGTGTTGATGACCATTAGCTCCTGTCTTACGAGTACCCTAATATTGGTACCTGACAATAATAGGGCGCCCATTGGTTCAAAAAGAAAAAAGTAATAACTATTGCATGCGCGAAAACAATCACTTTGCCAAAGTTTTTTTTTGGTCTCAGCGCTTACTCCACGACAAAGGAAGAGAGTGGAAGCTCGATTCTGCTTACAGTAATCACTAGTGATATGAACGTACGTTAATTAGTTAAAATTATGACATGGAACTTTTCCAACTAGATTCTAGTTTAGCTTAAACAAATTGGGTCTTATTATAGGCGCTTGCATTTGCGGCTACATATTCTTTCTCAAAAATACCACTCTGTGATTTTTTTTATTTTTAGCCCAAATTTGAAACAAATTTTAAATTTAACCTGTATTTGAAATTTTTTTTAAATCTAACCCGTTTGGCCCTGCCACCATGCATGGCGGGGCAAATGCACTGAACCCCGCCATGCATGGTGGCGGGGTGCAGGTCCCACGTGGCACGCTGTAGGTCAGCGTAGAAAGGAGTAACCCGCCATGATGCATGGCGGGGTACCTCTAACCCGCCATGAATCATGGCGGGGTACAACCCCGCCCATTTAAAAGCCCGGGCACTTCTTGTTTTTGGCCATTCATCCATTCCATTTCCCGCAGCGCCCCTCTCCGCCCTAGGACCGAGCTCCCCTCCCCTCGGCGCCCCTCCCGCCTAGGGCCCCTCCCCGTCGGCTATCGGCCCATCGTCGGACCTTGTTCTGGCCACCCCTTCTCTGCGTCCATCGTTGTAGTATGTTTGGTTAATGTAGTTAGTAAAGTTATATTAGTTTTTATCGTATTGATATTGTACATTATATAAGTGATATATGTTTTGTGTAGAAATCATTTTGTGTTATTAGATGGAGGACTCGTATCGTGAGTCGATTTGGAGGAAAAAGGGTGGTCCTAGAGAGATGTACCCCGACGTGTCTTGCAAGGATGTGCCCGTTCCTCCCGAGGAACCTTTCCCTAACTGTGACTGTGGTCATCCGGCGCACGTGAGCCAGTCGAGACATCCAGATACTGCGGCTCGTTGCTTCTACACATGTTATAGTTGTAGCGTAAGTAATTGTGCTCTTTGTTTTTCTTATTGGTTTCTAATGTTGTATTCGCGATGAGATAATTCGAACTTTTTTGTAGCCGTACTTCTGGTGCTTTTTCTTCCAATGGATCGACGGTCCGGACAAGTTTGACCCAAGGATTCTCCTTTTCTACCCCGGCGTTGATCATTGCAAGCGTGAGGTGTTTACTCGCTGGGTTCCGCCCCCTCCTAACCCTCCTCCTATGATGGAGGAAGAGAAGGCCGTATCATCGACACGCCGGCTCGAGGATCCTCCAAAGTGCCTTTGTGGAGAGCAAGCCGTGATAAACCCACGCAATGAACAAGAGTTCATTTGTCCTCTATGACATGAGGTAAGGTTTGAGTGAACCTTGGATTGTCATGTCCTATATGTGTGTTTTACTGTTTTGATTTTGTAGGATCATGATTTTCCCAAGTGCCGTTTCAAGGAATGGGTCTATGGTCCAAAGAGCCATTGGCCGGAGCCGGAGAAGAATGAGGAGGTGCCAGACTGGAAGAAGAAGAGGAGGTCTATTGCGCCTCCTGTGATGTGCAAATGTGGTGTTGAAGCTAGCTACGGCCTTGTCCCTTCAGGCCTTGGGATTGGGCACTTCTGTGGCCACATGATCGATTATGACGAGGTTTGCTAGGACTGTTGACACTTAGTGCTAATGTTTTATTTTGTTTGCTTTGGTACGCTAACTTTGTATTCATCTATTTGTTGCAACAGAGCACTCAGAAATGCAAATGGGAATCATATGATGATGTGTATAAGTTCAAGGATGAGTATAAGACAATGGTAGCACTTCACAAGATGAGAGGATATCCTGCAAACTACGTCACTGATTTCGTTAAGAACCATAAGAAGAAAATGCTACGACGGGCCCAAGACCTACGTGTTCGTAACCCGGAGAGTATTGCGTGGAAGAAGTGGTACAAGCAAAAGAAGAAGGATGTAGAGGAGTACTAGGCACGGAAGGCTGAAGAGGATGCAAAGAAGGCTGCAGAGGAGGCTGCGAGAGCAGAGATACAAGGCTTGAACGATACTATTGACTCATTATGTGCGAGTGAGTCATTGTGTTTTTGGAAACTCAATCTTCTTTGTTTGACTGTCAATAAAGTCATTGCAAAGATCGTGTTAATTGTTTGCATTTTGTACTTGCAGAGATTGGATGCACCGGTAACTGGCAAGCAGATGTGGCTCATGCTAGGTAGACAGAGAATAGGACACTAAAGCGGGACGCAGGAGTTGGTGGCACCGCAAGCCGTCCGATTGTGGTTGAAGAGGAGGCCGAGTCGGAGGAAGACGACGACACCGGGAGGATAGGCGAGCTCATTCGTCTAGCCGAAGAATTGGGCTACCCTCAGGACGAGGATGCCTACGACATGGGAAGGATAGCCGAGCTACTTCGTCTTGCAGAGGAGTTAGGACCGATGCCCGAGGAGGATGTTGAATTAGAGGAGGGTCAGGCAGCGTACCACAGCCATAAGATGTAACACCCTAGGTGTTTGTTACTCACTAAGCAGTGGGTTTGAGCTCAAACATGACAGATTAAGTGGAGATGACAATGTCAAGGTCAACCTATGGAGATGAGCCTGACCTAAAGTTGGACGTTGCACCATTGCTTTACATATAGGCCCCTTTTTAAATTATATGCTTGGGTGGGGTTATGGCAATATATTCATGTGTCTTACCTTAGTACCTATCTATAGTGACCCCTGGAAAAGTTTCATGAAGTTTGGAATCAAAAAGTCACATGAAATGATAAGTTCCATTCCTATTGGATTTTGCCCCATTAAGTTAATGGAACTATAGATCATCAACCAAGCTTTGCAACTTTGCCCAAATGACTCTAGATGAACTCTACAACAAAAGTCATGAAGGGTTTATGTTGAGCAAATGTCAAGAAATTGCCCCGATTGGCCTAAAACCCTAGTTTTGGCTTTATCGAGTTGATACTTTGACCAAAGTGAAAGTTTAACTTCTGTACCGGTTATGAGGTTTGACCTTAAACAAAAGTTGTAGTTCATCTTGTGTAGAACAAACTTTATTTAATGGTCAAGAGCTAGTTTGACCTCTAACCTAGTCAAATAGAGATCACAATGTGGGATCAGCTGCTGTTTTTCAAAGCCTAGAAAATATTCTAAGTCCTGAGTTAGCAGCAATAAGTTGACATGTTTGGTGATCTTTATCTCCATAACCAAGCTGAACCAGTCCATGAGCCTTTAATCAAAGTTGTAGCTTGAGTTGTATGCAACAAACTTGGTTAAAAGGCCAAAGGCTAAATCCATCTCTAAGTCTACTAAACATGGATCACCATTTTGAATCTTCTAAATGTTTTTAGACTTAGCAATATTTTAAGTCTAAGTAGTGGCAACTTGAGTGACATCCCGCGTTCTAGAGTTTTTGTTAAACAACTAGAGTTGAGCCAAATGTAGAAGTTGAAGATAATGTGATGGAGAAGAGTATGCAAAAAGTTGGACTTTGTTTGAGCAAGGTGGGCATCTCAAAATCAGCAAAGACCGAGCTCAACTTAAGCATTATCAAGTCGTTGACACTGTTAACTTTGGGCTTAGTTATCTCCTAATTTGTGGGTCTTATGACTAGGGTGTTTAAATAAAAATTGTAGAGTATACTGAGATGAACAACTTTGCTATTTGACCCAATTCGAAAATCGGCCTGTATCGAGCCCAAAATGGCGCCCCAATACGGCCTCACCGAAGCCCGCCACGTGCTCGACAGGTGTCCCCTAAGGGATGGGCGTGGCGGCCATGCGCCATGCTTCTCCTCCATGGACGCCGCGCGTCCTTCTCTCTCTGCCGCGTGCCCTGCCTCCTCACGCGTCATGGTCACCGAGCCGCGCCTGGATGCTCTGGGTTTTCCACCGCTCACCCTCCTCCACTCTCTCCCGCGCTTGAGCGCTCTTCTGTGGCCACTGCCGCGAAGGCCGCCATGGCTAACCGTGCTGAGCTCGCTGCCGCCGGTGCTATTGCTCCTCCACGCCCCTTGCTCGCTTACCAAACCCTCTCTCGACCTCATGCGGGCCCGGGCGGATCACGTCGTAGCTGCTCAGGCGTCGCGCTGCACCGCCGTGCTGCCGCCGCGGCGAAGTCGCCGCCGTGCGCTCGGCTCGCATGGCCAGAGGGCCACGATCGACCGCAGGTCACGCTGCGGGTGGCCGCAGGTGCGCCTCACCGCCGTGCTGCTCCTCCGCGCTGCTCCACCGCCGTCGAGCCACCGGCGGTCGGCCGGCGCAACCGGCCCGGCCGGTTTTCTCCCCCTCCATTCCTCTGTCGCCAGCGAGAGGAAGAAGAAGGCCTCCCCCTCTGTCTGTTGGGTGACTGACGTGCGGGCCCGGCTGAACCAGGGGACCCACGTGTCGGTTATGAAGGGCAGGGATGGGGTACGCGTTCGGGTGCACTTAGCAGTTCTCGGGTGAAGTAGTTAGATTTAGTTTTTGAATTTTAGAAATTATGTAAATCTTCAAATATTCATATATCTTGCTAGGTAATTCTAAAAATAGCAAAAGTGGACTTTTTGGAAACCTTGAGAAAAGGTCTATGCAGTGGAGTCATAATATGTTACATGTTTGTAGATATTTTCTGATGTTTTTATTTAAGTGTTAAAAATGCTCTTAAATACCTTTAAACTTAACCAGAGCAAGATCTAGAGTTTTAGAACTCCAAAAATGATGATTCTTGTTTTGTTAATTTTGTGATGACATTTAATTGCTAGGAAAAATATTAAACACACTAATTGTTCACTGTTTTCTTAGGGTTTTGATTGGACCTAGATAAATAAGGAAATCTATATTATTTTGCTTGTCATTTTATATCTTGAGTTGTGATGCTCCAAATGATGTGAAATTTTTATGGTAGGTTTGTCATGATATGGATGTACTGTGGTATAAATGTCATGACCATTGCTTACTTTATGATCAAGTTATTGAGTTAACTTGTTTATAGCTTGATAAATAGCTTATAAACGACATATAAATGATAAAATAGAAAATATTGTTCCATTACCTTAGTATGATATTTCTCTATCATATTGATTCATAATATGGTCTTGTGTTCACAGAAAATATTAAGTTTTAGGTTTAATTTGCTCTTACATGAATTATTGCAATAGCTATTTGTCTTTTTCATAGAGGTTGATATACTTGTCTAAATGACTTGAAATTTGGACAGTAGACTTTTGAGAGCATTTGTAGACCCCTGTAATTTTGGTAGAATTTATTGAGCATCTTTATGATATGGTCATAATTCCACCTAATTATCTAAATAAATTAAGAAAATATATTAAAAGAATTTATTTAGTAATTGACACTATGTTTTCTGGTGTTCATTAGTCATGTGTGGCATGTTGGCAAAGTTGGTTTTATCCAATTATATGTTTGCAACATAAGTTAATAATTATTTCTTGCAAATGAGTTTTCTGGACAGATCTGGGAACTTAGCAAAGTTCTTCACGATAATGTGCTTTGTTGTGAAACTTATTTATACAAAAGTTGTAGATAATTTATGCATCTAGATGCTGTTAAAATTTGGTGGCATTTGGTCATGTGGTTTAGGAGTTATAGCTGTTTAAAGTTGGGGTACAGAATTACTTGCTCTCTGTCTTTCTAGACCAGTTTCTGTGTTTGTGTAAATTCGACATGTGAAACTTTAGAATCATGCTGTGATGATTATAAATGAAATATAGATAATTTTCTAAGCTTTCCATAATGTCTTCTTTCAAGTCATTTGGACTTATGAAACTCCAGATATGATTGATTTATGAAGCTACTGTTTGCTAGTCCAGAAATTGGCATATTCCAGTTATCGTTGTTACTTCACCTTGAGTTGCTTTGCATGTTGCTAAGTGTGATTCATGTCCTTAGTGAGGAAGTTAGTACACCTAAAACTTGTGAAGATTATGCTTTACTTATTATGCATGGAATGGTTGGTGTGCTTTAGTCAGTGAGTGGCTATGAGGGCTTGTATCTTGTTTAAATATTGTGCTTGTCTTATGTGATGCATTCTTATTGCCATTCATCATGTTCATACACTTGCATCTTGCATCTCATTTAGGTACACTAGATGCACCACGTGAAGGACGTGTTGTGGAGCCAAACCCGAAGATGGAGTTGGTGGGTCTATCCTGAAGATAGAAGGACCGGACAAGTGATAGATTGGAAGATGCTCGCCAAGCGAACTCATCTGACATACTCTAACTTGAGTCGGATCCCAGGCAAGCCCCGGAGCATTATAAGCCTCCTATCTTCAAAGCAATTAATTCTATATATGTTATAAGTATTGTTGCATTAAGTGATAGGAGTTGGTTGGAAACTCTTGCTGCATTCTATCATTCCTTGTCTAGATATATGAATCCTTGAATCCTACATAGACTAGGATCGAGTAGATGCTTAGCCCTGCTTTAAGCGGTAGAAGTCAGGTGATTTCCTGTCACCTGCGAGATATAGGGATATTCATATATGGCACGGTTGGCTATATTTGCTATCGTGGAATGGAACCATGTGTTAATAAAATGAAATGAGACCGGGCGGGATGACGATAGTGAAGCAACAAGGCATGGAGGTCTTGGGTGTGAATCTATCCCCGTCTGAGTCGTTTAAGGACCGATTCGCTGTACGTCCTTGAGTCATGTTGAACGCAGTCTAACACTTAGTTGGCCGGATAAGTCGTTCCGACCGCGAAGCCGAGTAATGTGATTCAGGCCGGGAATCGAATGGTAGGTTGCTTCTTGGAGGAGAGAAAGGATATGCTTGGGGACATTGGCGTGAGACCAAGGGGGGGTTAGAGTCCCTATCACCTGGCAGAGTGTCGCCCTTGGGGTCGCGACATCATTCGGACCTGTGATTCCTGAATCATATGAAAAGGTGGCCTGTGCGACCCTGGCAAGGGTCTGCACGGTGAGTGTTAGAAATACCCCTCCAGTTGGATAGGAATTCGATTCGAATCGCCGTCGCTCCCGGTTAGTGAGCACTTGACTTGAGCAGCGGCAACGTAGATTCAATTAAATTGAACTGATGGTTAATTGGATCACGATGGAAAAGGTTGCCTCAATTTATACCTGCTATGGTTAATATTGTTTGCTCCTAATAAAGTGAGTGCTCTAGTACAGGTTCTAATATAGATGATAGGTTAATGATAATTAACTTGATGCTTAAGCATTAATGATTGATCATCTATATTAAGCTTTTATGCAAAAAGTTGTCAAGCTAGCCCCACTTTATATCAGCCTTGCATGATCCTTGGTGACACTGATTTCTGGTTTCTGACGGGTAAGTCTAGCTGAGTACTTTGTTGTACTCAGGGTTTTATCCCCACTTGTTGCAGGTTGTGATGTATCATGGCGACTGCAAGAGTTGGTTGGCTCCTGCCTTGTGGCAGAGTGTGATCATGGGCATGATCCTTCTTATTTACCTTATCTCTAATGCTTTTATTGGAAGTCGACCACAGTACTGGCATGTATTTGAAATAAGAATAATGTTAGTTTCAAATTACTTTGCTTCCGCTACTTTTGAACTTAAGTTGTAATAACTATGTTGAACTCCGATGTATATTGAATTACTTGTGGAATGGATGTAACATGTGACTTGTTATGTTGAATCACTACGATCTTGGCTTGTATGTTGGTTGGTTTGAAATCCCTCGTGATTTCATTGGACTACCGGAGTTATATGGGCTCAAGTGCGAGAATTTGATCATTTCGGTGATTGTTTTTGTACTTGTGCTCTTATAATTTGGACGGTTCCGTTACATAAGACACCGCTGTTCGACGCATGGGGGCCAATAGACATGACCGAAGAAGAGGCTGAGTTGTACTCTCAGGCCGCGGACGAGGCGGAGGCGGCTTACTACCGGCGTCAGGCCTCTCAGGCCAAGGCAGTCGAGGCCAGCAAGGGTAAGGAGGTTGTAGTGGAGGATTCAGAGTCCGAAGACGAGTTGCTTACGTAGTGGTGCACGTAATTTGATTGACGTACAAGTGTCATTGTAATAATTTGTATTGTCACGTCTTCACGTTGTCGTTGTTAGTGTTTGTCATTTGTAGTGGCTTAGAAACTTTGTGTGGTGTAGTTTGTCAGTGTTGTACTTTGAAACATGTCATTGTAATAATTTGCATTGTCACGTCTTCACGTCGTCGTTGTTAGTCTTTGTCATTTGTAGTGGCTTAGAAACTTTGTGTGGTGTAGTTTGTCAGTGTTGTACTTTGAAACATGTCATTGTAATAATTTTCATTATCACATCTTCATTCGTTTCATTTGTTGGTCCACTCACTAAGATTGTTGTGTGGTTTATCCGTATAGTTTATAAATACAGTTTCTTAGTGCAGTTCCTGCGTGCCCGCAGTTTCAGGGCCACCCCACCATGGGTGGCCCTGAAACTACGGGCACGCAGGAACTATGCCTACATTTTGCGTCAGCTGAGCGTGACAAATGCAGACATGCCATGTTGAGTCATTTACAGTAAGTTTACGGAAGCCATGGCACGAAGAATTGCGTTTACGCCAAAGATTAAACGAGTGTTACCAACTACATGAGTCCAATCGAAATAACCAAGTAGAGTACTGTTGCTACACCTACACATAATTTAATTGTTCTAGCACTACATAACTATGATAATATGTGTCTGGCGCCTGCTAAATATGACTACTCTACTAATCACCAGGGGTGTAGGGGTCTCGCGGTCTCCGTTGCCTCCTCGGATTCGTAGGTACCACGTTGCTTCTCCAGCCAACGTCTGTGCGGTCCCGTTGCTGCCTCTCGCGTTGCCGCCTATGTTCACGATCGAACTGCTGCGTCGAGGACGGCCCCTGCAAGCAAGCAACCTGATGAGCTACTCTAAATGTTGAGCTACGAACAGTTGAATTAAAAAAAAAGCAAAGCATATGGACCTATTGCTCGGCTGGTGTGTAGTTCTCCTGCTGTGCGTAGTCTACCCCCTGTGTACCAAAAGGAGCACCGTATAGCTATGAGGCACCCATCTCCTCGTGACCGGTGTGCTCCCACTGGGGAACGTCCTCGTCGTCGTCGTCGTCGCCACTCGTCGTGTCATACTGAAGTGCCTCATCCACATCGTCCGCAGCCGCTAGACCCTTCCCTTTGTCCTGCAGAGTACGAATAGACGAGGACGCAGCCCTGGTGTCGCTAGCAGAAGCAGTTGCGGTGGACATCGTCTGGCTCCTGGACCACGTGGGGTTGTAAGGTACGTCCAAAGTCGTGTCCGCACAGCTCAGCTTCTGAGCCAACTTTTTGCAGCCTTTTTTCATTCTCTACAGGTTTAGATGACAACAACCATTATTAAGCGTGAATTTTAAAGGTAACTGAGTTGTAGTCACGAATGTTACTATCAAAAGTACCTTGACAAAGGCGCGAAGAGGGTTGGTCTTGTCGTCCCTAGTCCGAAAAAGTTGCCTGGAAGCTTCCTCGGAGTAGTTCGACAACTGTTGTGCCTACAACATCACACAAGGTTAACTCGATCATTTTGATTGAATTTTAAAACCCTTACCTTGCTTGAGGATGTAAGTGCAAAGTACTTACCATGTATCTATTTAGAGGGGCCCTAAGAAGTTGTTCGTCAGAATCAGTGCTAACATCATCACCAATCATTTCCTCCTCTGCCGCCTCCTCCTCCTCCTGTTCAAACTCGTCTACATCAAAATCATTGCTTATATGACCAACTGGAGGAGAATGAACCCGCTCCTGCGTCAAATTACCATCCAAGTCCATACTCTTCATAGTTTGTTGCATCTGCACACCACAATCTCCTAGAGTACCACTGTCGAAGGACGGCTCCTTATTCTCAACATTCTCCAGCACCAACTCAGTCATGCCGACATTCGAACCTTGGATGACCCTATTGTATCGGGACCACTCTGCTTGGTTGCACAAGTCCATCATCACATAGTGTGTCCTATTCTTTCCAACATCGAACCTACCCTTTAGTGTGAAAGCCTCGCCAAACTTCAAACTCAAACGATCACATAGATCACGGAAACTAGGGGTGCCATCAAACCATTCCAATTCTTCATACATATCCTTAAACTGGCAATCCTCTCTCCTAACACTTCCTCCGTAAAAAACTCTTACACCATAATCTATCTACAAAACGATTTGACATCCGATTATCAACTGACCAATATGGTAGCACTAATTACTACATAACTAACTAACTAACCTTACTTACCTACCATGTAACTAACTTACTTAGTATCTAAATAACTAATATTAACTAATAACATCCGAATAACTAATAATCATTAACTAATTAACTAATAACTAAATAACTAATAACAACCGATTAACTAAAACCTAATATTAGCTAACTATCAAAAAAAATCGTTAACTACAAATGATCGTTAACTAACTAAATAACTAATATTAATCGTTATCTAACTAAATAACTAACTAACTACAAATAATATTAACTAACTAACTAACTACAAATAATCGTTAACTAACTAAATAACTAAATAACTAACTAAATAATTCAATAACTAACTAAATAAGTAATGTTAAATAACTAAATAATCGTTTACTACAAAGAATATTAAATAACTAACTAAATAAATAATATTAACTAAATAATATTTACTACAAATAAATAATAGTAACGACAAAATAAAAAAATTACCGTAAAACGGGTTGCGGCGGCGCGACGAGGTTGGCCGGGCGGCGGCGTGCCGGGGCGGGGCCGGGGTGCGACGGTCGGCGGCCGGGGTGGCGGCGCGGGAACGGTGGGCGGGGACGCGGCGGGGGCGCGGTGGCCGGGGATGTGGCGGCGGGGCCGCGGCGGCCGGGACGCAGGGACGCCGCGGCGGCGCAGACGGCGCGGCGGCGCGGACGGCGGCTGCGTCAGCACGGCGGCCGCGGCAGCGGCGGCACGACGGGCTCGGCAGCGGCGGCGGGGGCGCAGCGGGGAGCGGCAACGGCGGCAGGGGCGCAGCGGGGAGCGGCAGCGGCGGCGGCGCGGCGGGGCGCGGGGGAGGGGCTCTGGGCGACAGTGGCGGCGCTCGGGCCGTCGGTGGCGGCTCCGGCGGCGGTGAGGCGTCGGTGGGGGGCTGGCGACGGCGGCGGCGCGGCAGCGGGTGGTCTAAGGACGGGACGCGGCCGAGCGGGCGTGACGGGGCGCGGCTTTTATTTAGGCCGTGCCCCGCCATGATGGGCGGCGGGGTGTAACCCGCCATGATGGGTGGCGGGTTTGGCATACCCCGCCATGTATCATGGCGGGGTACGCCCGGGTGGCTTTGCCACGTCCCCCGCCACGTGGGACCTGCACCCCGCCACCATGCATGGCGGGGTTCAGTGCATTTGCCCCGCCATGCATGGTGGCGGGGCCAAACGGGTTAGATTTAAAAATAAATTCAAATCCGGGTTAAATTTAAAATTTGTTTCAAATTTGGGCTAAAAATAAAAAAAAAACCACTCTGTTCACTGGGAGACGTTCTTACGGGTACCGTGTTTCTCACAGTGGTGATTGGTGAACGGTGGCCGGTGGGAGTAATAACAAAAAAAAACTTTAGCAGAGCACGAAAGGACCGTAGCACAAACTGAAAGAAACTGGGTTCAAACTGCAATTAAACATGCAGAAAAAATAATAATTCGTGAAACAGTTAAGAACGCCACACCATGGAAATTAAACATGCAGCAAATAAAAACGGACTCCTCACTCGCTGTCGCTGTCACCCATACATAGGTGCGTGCCGAACTCGTCCCAGCGAAGAACCGGACGAACGAGCAAGAGGCCACCTCCTCAAGCTTCGAATCCTCCCCTTCCGCGGTTTCTTCCCTCCCCCTCCTCTCGTCCCCTTTCCAGTCCCCCACCCCAGCGAAGCTTCCAAACCCGCCCCGACCTCGGAGGGAGCCATGGAGAAGTATGAGCTGCTCAAGGACATCGGCGCCGGCAACTTCGGCGTGGCGCGGCTCATGCGGAACAAGGAGACCAAGGAGCTCGTCGCCATGAAGTACATCCCCCGGGGCCAGAAGGTCCGGCGCTCTGGAACCGACGATGCTCCGTCCGCCCGGCTCGAGTTCTTGCACGGCGATGCTTCGCGTCGTGTGAGATTCAGGGTGGTCCTCCTGACATGTGAATCGCTCGTTTGCGTTTGCAGATTGACGAGAATGTGGCGAGGGAGATCATCAACCACCGCTCGCTGCGGCACCCCAACATCATCCGGTTCAAGGAGGTGGGCGGGCGAAAAATGCCATCTTTTTTTTTCTTTTATATATGTTGCTGGTGAAGAGCTTGTGCGAGAGTTCGTTCGTTTCCTCCTGCAGGTGGTGCTCACGCCGACGCACCTGGCGATCGTGATGGAGTACGCCGGCGGCGGCGAGCTGTTCGACCGGATCTGCAACGCCGGGAGGTTCAGCGAAGACGAGGTGGGGATCGGTCACTTGCCCGAATCACGCGGCTTTCGGGGATGGGATTTCTTGTGCTGGTAATTCTTGTGATTTGTGAATGCTGGGCTGGCTGACTGGCTGTGGCTGTCCTTGCAGGCGAGGTACTTCTTCCAGCAGCTAATCTGCGGCGTCAGCTACTGCCACTTCATGGTAAGTAAAGAATGGAAGGAAAAGATCAACCTTTTATTAGCAAACACAGAAAGAAGTGTCCAATGCGAGAATTTTGTCGTGGATCTGCAGCAAATTTGCCACCGAGACTTGAAGCTGGAGAACACGCTGCTGGACGGCAGCCCGGCGCCTCGCCTCAAGATCTGCGACTTTGGTTACTCCAAGGTGCTGTATAACCTCCAAACCACGGCCTTTTCGTCTTCCTCGGTTTTCTTCTTCTAAAAACAGACGAACTTCCCGTCAAAAGGCGCCCCCTTTCCACCTTTGCTTGCTATGCTGCTCAGCTGAAAATGCTTCTCTACCTGCCTGAAACCTGTTCCTTTTCTCTTGCGTGAAACATCAAACACTGAACCTGCTTGACGAAACAACAAGAGACTATTGGTCGTCTCGGACGCACTGACGCCTTTCTTCTCCACCGTGATCCTTTTGGTTGCAGTCGTCGCTGCTGCACTCGAAGCCCAAATCGACGGTCGGAACGCCGGCGTACATCGCCCCGGAGGTGCTCTCCCGCCGGGAATACGACGGCAAGGTCAGTCTCGCTAGCCACGCCCCCTCGTTAGATTCTCTTCTCTCCCCTGATACGCGGCAAGGTGGGCCCCCGGTCGCAGTCACGATCCTGTCTCGCTTGTCGTGAGCCTGCGTACGAGCACGTGCCGGCACCTTGGAGTCCACGTAACGCGGGTCTCAATGCCATCCCCGGAGTGTCCGTGCACCAGGTCTATAGGCGATCGCACTAGTGTCAGCATGTGGGCCCATCGCATGAATGCAAAGATATGGTTGCCAAGTCTATCTATACTGTAAAAGAGGAAAGGAATTGAAAAATAGTACATGTTACCTGAAAATTCCTACACACCCTATATTTTAGATCTTACATCATATATCCAACGCATCTAATCCCCCGTCCTAACCTGACAAACGGGTCCGGCCGGAAAACTTTTAATTCTTTACGCGTGTTTATACTTGTGGTTCCTCAAATCTCTATTTTTTCTAAAAAAAAAAAACCCTACCCACCTATACCCCATGAACATCGGTCTCAATTTTTTTCCAAAAAAAATTGGAACGTACCAGCCTATACGGAGAAAGTCCCCGGAAAACTTTTAATTCTTTACGCGTGTTTATACTTGTGGTTCCTCAAATCTCTATTTTTTTCTCACAAAAAAAATAACCCAACCCACCTATACCCCATGAACATCGGTCTCAATTTTTTTTCCAAAAAAAAAAAATGATACGTACCAGCCTATACGGAGGAAGTCCATTATCATCGGACTCCCAGCCACTTCGGTTCGGTGTCCTCTCCCAGGAACGTCGGTCTCAATTGTTTGCTTTCGTGTTTGTGCCTTCAGTCAACCATGTTTATATATAATTAAACAATCTACTACATGAACTCAGAAAGCCCTAATTTTATCTCTGTTGGAGTTGAGTATATCACAACTGTAGTTGTTGTGCTTTGATTCCCGTTGGATTTCATCACATGTGGAGCTATTCTACTTTGACCTTCATTGGATTGGTTCCTCGGATCACTATTTTTTTGCACAAAAAAAATACCCAACCCACCTATATATACCCTAGGAACGTCGGTCTCCTCAATTGTTTTCCCCAAAAAAACGTACCCGCTCACGACACCGTTATTAATTGGGAAAAGGAAAATATGGATGCACCGCCGCCTGCCGCAGATCGTTCGGAAAAAGAAGAAAAACAATACACGTCAAGATGCATGCATGCAACTAATAAATAGATTAATTGGAAAAAAGGAAAAATATGGATGCATGCATGCAATAAATAAACTAATTGAGAAAAGTAGAATAATACGAAGGCACATCAATACGAATGCATGCATACATATGTATTAGCAACTAAAAAGAAAATAATAAAAATATGAACACACATGATTTTCTCTGTTATGACAAACAAGGAAGAAAAACCTAGCAAATGCCTTGCATTAATTATAGTACCACATTGTGAATGAACAACAACTGTAACATGGAGGTGGAAATAAAATCAAGAAATGTCCAACAATACAAACACGTGCGTGACGCACTTGCATATTTGCTAGTCTATAGAAAAACGTCAATATTTATGATACATAAAATAAATATTATATATTTTAAATTTAATATATATGTCAATAGCACAACTATTTAATGTCATAAATATTAATTTTTTTATAGATTCAGTTATAGATAGTTTGACTAATGAGAAAACTAGAATTACTGGAGTTAGTGCATGCCGCCTATAGACCGGGCGCACCCTTCGTGGAAAACAGGAGACGTTGTAGGGTCCATAGACCAGTGGGCCCCGGGGCCCAGGGATCTCTGGGATCTGGCGGATTATGGGATTTGGGATTTGTCCGGGATTGAGATTTGCTTGCCCGTGGCCGGGCAGACAGAGCCTCCTGCCACCGAGCAGTGGGCCCAGCGAACATCGTGATTCGGGACCTCGCGGCGCGCACGCCGTGTGATTCGGCTTCAGGTACGCAGGCGGCACGCTGCATGCAGATGCAGTGCTGCTCTGTGCTCTGGCCTCTGGCCGGGCTCGGGATGAACATGCTGTGCAATGGGGCCCGGAGACCATGCTGACTCTCACATAGTGTGAATGTCAGTGTCAGCGATCTGGTACTGGCGGAATTAGGGGCTGTTTAGTTCCAAGAAATTTTGCAAAATTTTTCAGATTCTCTGTCACATCGAATCTTTAGACACATGCATGAAGCATTAAATATAGATAAAAAATAAAACTAATTACACAGTTTAGACGAAATGGACGAGACGAATCTTTTAAGCCTAATTAGATCCTGATTGGACAATATTTGTCAAATAACAACGAAAACGCTACAGTAGCATTTTGCCAAAAATTTTGGCATCCAAACGGTGCCTTAGGAGAAGTAGTGTAGTACCCCAGTGGTTTGAGTTGAAAAAACCTCATTCTGAAAAAGCATAAAAGAGACCATGCAAGGATATGTATGTTCCTTCCTGTGTGAAGCGATTTGGACATTCACATCCTCTTGTGTCTCCGGCGATCACATATCATGCTTGATGGCGATGCAGGCTCCACCTGCTTTCCCTGCACGCTACACAACCGAAGGTGGGCAAAAGGTTTAGTTTCATCGGATTTGGACCAGATTAGCGGTCAAGATTGTGTAGTCTGTACGTTCCATTTGCTTTATTAAATTGTGGCCTGGAAGAAAGGTAGCTCGGCTGAAGAAAGCGTGATATCCTGTGGATACAGATATTGTTCATAAGTGCTACTTGATTTGAGTGAGGTTGAAGATCAGTGAATGGCGAGGAGGAAGTGCGATTTTGTAAATAGGAGCATGCAACATTCAGAAGAACTTTTTTACTTTTCCATCATTAGGAATTTGAAAGGAACAGACAAGAAAATATTTTGTGAATCCATCCTTGTGACAAGCTTGGTTGGGATAACACACAACAAGTTCTCTTTGTAGAGGTTCAATTCATACTTTATGTCCTTTTCGTAGCCATTTTACCATCATTGCTTTAACTGATTGATGTTATCACAAGAGACCCTCAAGTGCAATCCTTTTCAAGCTAGCAGTCTTGTTAGACTGAACCGCTGTTTGGCCTCTTGTGGTCCTTTGAAGCTATTTTCTACTCACCCTTTTTCTTTTTTCTCACTGTCAGCTACCGGAAAGCAGTGATTGCATTTTGTTCTATTGCTATCCAACAAACCATACCGATCTACTATTCTGGTTTGGTTTCTCCTTTCCAGCACTGCAAAATTGGTTGCATTTACTTGTCAGAAACAGTATGATGCCTTTGAGACTATAGATTGCTCATTGTTTTTTGTTTGGTTGATTTCGAGAACATCCCTTCAAGACTATGCAAAGACCAGAGTGGCATTGATCTGTCCAACCATATGGGTGCCCATTCCTATTTCATAAAGTTCTCTGTCTGTTTTCACATTAAAAGATTGTATTCACAGTCTTTATTTTCTCCAAGTCTACCTAAATTTTGTGTTGAGTGAATTTGACTTCCCTGCACAGTTCCTGGATCAGCAGTTTCAGTTTGATAATAACTCATTTGTATAGAGTTGAAAACAACCTCAGTTATTTATATTGCCCTAAACTCCTTAACTACTTTAGGACTGATGTTTTCAAAGGCGCGCAGCTACCAACTAGACTCTGACGTCATATTTTATCTGTCCTCAGAATATTACCATTAGAGTAATAACAAACCCTCAATTTGAAAATTTTACACAGATTCCTTATATCACTGCTTGTTTATCTTTTCCTTGGAAGTTATTGCTTGTTTATTTAGTTGGGTTGATACAGGTGTTCGCTTGGCTGATAAGCCATGGCTGAAAGTACTATTGGCTGATTTATTGTGAGAGAAAAACACTGTACCATGGCTGATAAACCAGGCTGATAAGTTCAAGGGAACATGGCAATGTATTGTTTGCTTTATGAAAGTTCATACCATACATTTTAGAAATTTGCTACAAATGTAACATAGCTGAGGTTTTGCCTACTATGAAGATCATTTGAATGATGTATGCCATCTTTTAGTGAGCAAACTACATATACCCAATACTAACAGTTGAAATTCAGTCTCAGAACACCCCACACGATATCCAGAATTCCAACCATCATTTTGAGTGTTCTTGTCATTAGAGGCCTGTGCCTCAATAGAATATGGAACCCTTCTAAAACTCGTATTGATAACCAGAAATGCATCTTAGTAATATCCTATTGGCGATAAATGTTCTTTAGTTCAAACTTTACCGATTCGTCATTGCCTTTATGTATTTATTTATTTTGCCTTAACATATTTGCAACATCTGATTGATGGTTCAGACAGCCGACGTGTGGTCCTGTGGAGTCACCCTATATGTGATGCTGGTCGGTGGGTACCCTTTTGAGGACCCAGATGACCCAAAGAATTTCAGAAAGACAATTGGGGTAACAACTTCAGAGCTTCTCTTTTTTCCTAATAATAATAAGCAATCTAAACCCCAAGTTCGTGTCTCTTAATGTTATTCTTGGTATATTCTTTCTTTTCATAGAGGATCATGTCAATCCAATACAAAATACCGGAGTATGTGCATGTATCCGAAGACTGCAAGGAACTGCTTTCAAGAATTTTTGTTGCAAACTCTGCAAAGGTACCCATATATTTAAACTTAGGATCATCTTAATTGGTTCATATTTGGTTAGTTGATTTCACTACATCTCCAAATTCATGCAGAGAATAACAATCAGGGAGATCAGGAACCACCCCTGGTTCCTGAAGAACCTGCCTAGAGAGCTCACAGAAGCTGCACAGGCAATGTACTACAAGAAAGACAACAGCGCCCCGACTTACTCCGTCCAGTCCGTGGAGGAGATCATGAGGATCGTGGAGAAGGCGCGGACGCCGCCTCCTTCCTCCACCCCCGTGGCTGGCTTTGGTTGGGCGGCGGAGGAGGACGAGCAGGAGGACAGCAAGACACCAGACGAAGAAAATGAGGAAGAAGAGGATGGTGAAGACGAGTATGACAAACAGGTGAAGCAAGTCCACGCCAGCGGGGAGTTTCATATCAGCTGAGGGTTTCGCTGGCGAGAGAGGAGACCCCAAACAGGAGATATTGTGGTAGCAGCTGATGATGGACCTGATAGTTTGTGGTCTTCTTTCCAAGTTTTCTTTCATTTTTTTCCTGTGATGCCGCAAGTCTGCAACAGTGTAAATTATTGAAGTGGTACCAACATTGCTCTTGTATTGACTGATTAAAGCCAGCACGGGGAACATAATTATGGAATAAAACGTCTCGTTGAGCATACTCCGGTTGTAACTCCATGTTATATTTGTCTGTTCACTTGGTGGACGATGATCACATTGACTATGGCAAAGCATCAGTGACAATAACACAATGTCTATGTACTTTCCTTATAAATCATTATGTGCAGATTGCCAATATGATTTTGGAAAGCACTGGAATGTGTTTTCATGCCTACCTTCAAGAATTTTCAGGCAGAAATCACAAGTACTCCTGATGTAATGGTTATCAAGATACTTGCTGTGGCGAGTTAAGTTTTGAGTAGATTCGTGGTCACTTCAGAGGGACGACAGTCATACAATAATATGACAAATGAAAAATGACGTGTCAACTGTCAAGTACCAAAGAGATCTTCAATCAATAGAAGACCATCATAGGATCCAGGGAGTGTTTATAGATTTGCTCATCTAAACATCACGAACAGTAATAAAAAAAATTCCTGGAGGACAAGGCAAAACACACTGTTCGGTGGCCCCCTTGTTTTAAAAAGACCTTCAATCAATAAAAGACCATCACAAAATCGAGCGATCTTTTATAAGATTTGCTCATCTAAACAGAGTCACAGACAGTAAAAAAACAAAGAATGCAATTGCAGTATTTGGTAGTTATCTCAAATCAAGGTAAAATCCAACAACCTTGGTCCATGCAGTAATGCATGCTGCAGTCTATTGGACACTGTTTCCCACTTTTTCTTTTTTTGGAATAATTTGTTTCCCACTTCCAACACATGGAAATGTTTTGATGACAACTAAGTTGTGCCCGGTATCAACCTATGTCAACTGTTAAGTACGCCTTGGAAAAGTGGCAGGGGCTCTACAAATTCCATTATTGCTTCAAAATAGTGCTAGTAATGTCAATTAGAGGTACACATCAGGATTTATCCGACTTTTGATAAGTGGGACACCATCTTCCCTCCATACAATGCGGTCCTCGCACAAAGCAGCAACTGCTTCAACATAAACTTGATGCTCCTGAGGTGCAAGTTTCAAATCAACTAAACGATCAATACTTCTGGTTGCAGATTAACTTCAATTATGTGCAGAAGGAGCTTGGTGCTATCTCAGGCTCTAGGCTGAAATCTTACCACATGAAGGACTCTTGCAGCCAATAACTCTGGTGTGTCATCCGCAAACACAGGAACAACCCTCTGGGCTAACGTTTTCCCGGTATCATAGTGCTCATCCACAAAATGTACGGTTGGACCTGAGTATCTGAACAGAAAACTGTTGTCAAATAAAAGAAGTCACATTTGACACACAAAATAATTGGGCATTTCTCTATCAGCCATCCATCACACGTATCAATTTTTAAAATGCTTACATTCAATTCAAGAAGTGTGTTACAACAAAACCTAGTGTTATGTTCCTTGAAATTACACAATTTCATGCATACAGGTGTTTTATTAGGGGTTCAACAGGTGAATTATCATATAGGTAGACGGTTATATCATTTGTAGGGCGGATCTAGCACCAAGTTAGAGTGGGCTCGAGCCCCCGCTAGGCCGCTACCGCTACTCGAAGCATAGAGCCCCTCCTAAGCCCCCCTACAAATTGGTACCCATCGAAGCTTAAAAGGAGGGGCTAGAGATGGAAGATAATAGGAGAAGCCCCTCCTAACTTATTTTCCTAGATCTGTCACTTTTGTAAATGAAGACATGCAGTTACTAATGAAGACATGCAGTTACTTGGACATGCTAGAGAATTGTAAATTACCTTGCTCCAGAGGCAATAACGGCTTTATGCACCTTTGAACCATAAAAACCTTTGCCTCCGAATGCCGGAAGGAGAGAAGGATGAATATTTAATATGGACTTCGGGTATTCCTGGATCAATTCAGTGGGTATAAGCTTCAAGTAACCGGCAAGAAGAACAAAGTCTACACTGTATCCCCTGTTTCAAAGTTAAGTATAAGAGGCTTATTTCACTAGTCACACAAAACATATCTACAATACACAAGATAAAAATCCAGATATTAGCACAATCCAATGCCAGAGAGAACAAAGCAAACCACATAGTGTCTACAGTCAAGACTAAGTCCTTGTAACAATGCGTTACTAGATGAAGGACTTATTCCATAGTATTATTCCAACTGAATATTGTGTTAAAGTTTAAGTCATTGCTCCTAAACTGAAATTGATACAAGAAAATCAGAGGCAGGTATAGTAAGCAGGAAACAACCTCAAGCTATCCAGCAGTTGAGCAACCGAAATCCCCTCGGGCGCAGACTTGGACTTGGGGAACACGAGCACAGGAATGCCATTGCTCCTGGAATACTCCGCGCCACCGCAACCTGTAACGCACAGATTTAGCCTCCGCTCACAGTGTAGTAGGCAGCTTCGCGGGGTGCAGTTTCCCTCACCTGGCTTGTCGGTGACAAGCGCGACGACATCCCCGTGCACGGCCCCGCCCAGCGCGGCCTCGTGGATGGCCCGGAAGTTGGATCCCCCTCCGGACACGAACACCGCCAGCCGCTTCCTCCTCCCGGCCGCCGCCGCGTCAGCACCACCCGGCTGCGCCGCGGCGGCCGCGCGCAGGCGCGCCTCCGGGCGCCGGGGCGGCTCGCACCTGACGGCGTGCGACTGGCGCCTCGCCGAGAGCACTACCCCCTGACAGGGTTTTGGGTCCGGCCGGACGGCGGGCGTGGGGCTGAGGGCGAGCGAGCGGCGCAGGGCCGGAGCAGGTGGAGCGTGGGCGACCGCGGCCTCCATTGCCAACGGTGGAGAAAGCTGCGGCTACAGTAAGCGCGCGAGCAGGAGGCGGCAGAATGGGCGCGGCGGATGGGGGAAAGGCTGAAGGGGAAGCAGGGCAGGTTGCGCTTGCGCCCCGGCGGGCGGCGGCGGAGTCGGGGCGGACTGCGAGGAGAATCTTGGCCGCGGAACGGAAAGGCTTGTCGCAGGAACCAGGAAAGGACTGCCCAACGCAAAGGCGATACGACATGGGCCGTAGCCCGTAGGCCTGGTCCAATCAATACCGAACGGCCTGGGGCGGTCGTCTCACCCCGGGATGCGGGGAAGGCCGAGCCGACGGCCCGCGTCTCGTCTGATTTGGGCTACGTTGGGGCCGGCCACTGCATGGGCCACACGATCGTCGGATTTCCCGCTCTATTCGGTTTGTGTCGAGATCTTTGCTGTGCGGACTGCGGAGCGTGAGGAAGAGAACGAGCTACTGATCCGCGGGTAGAGATAGCAAGAGTACCCAGAACCTAGATACCCGATGGATTCATTTACCTAAATTAGGTCGGGTATGAATGATGATTTCTCCACCTATGATGTTAACAGCGTGGCTAGCGCCCGGTGGTCTCTGGCCCTGTCCGAATGCCTGCGTCTGCCTGCCTAATGCACATGTTGCTACCTGTTGCTGCGGCGCGCCTATGAATGCGGCCCTACCTGTTGTGCATGCTATTACTGCACGCGTCCGCATGCTCACAATTTTTTAGCGGAAAGCGAACGTGTGTGGCTCCAGTCTCCATTGATATATGGTCACCAAAACACGGGAGCTGCAACCGATCATTATCCTAGACCCAGCTATAAGCATGAGATTTTCTAGTACTCCACATGCACCTGCTACACGTGTCTGCATGTGCTGCTGCTACTAGCGCGCCTAGCACGCCATGCTGTTGCGCATGCACACGGGACCGCATCTGCAAGCGCTCATTTCTCGTTCCTGCTAATGAAAACACACTTGCAACGTACGTTTGAAACATGTAAAATATTTGAAACATAAGCTTGCAACATATGTGTATAGCCACTGTAACATATGCAACATCTAGATAAAACACTTGTAACATATATCTATTTGAAACATATACTTACAACATAGTGTATAACCATTAAAACATATGTAACTCCTAGATAAAACACTTACAGCTTGCAACATGAAAACAGTTGTTGTAACATTAATTAGACTGAAACATATGAAACATTTGGAACATATTCTTACAACATATGTGTGAAATATAAGCAACATCCAGATCAAAAACTCTTGCAAACATACGTCTGAAATAGATGAAACATTTTGAAAAACCGTTTGCAATATTCCTCTGAAACACTTGCAACATATACAACATGTGCAAAATTCTCGATCTACTTTTGTAACATCCATATGAAGCATTTGCAACAAACCTCTGAAATATCTGAAACACTTGAAACATATACTTCCAACATACACTTTCAGTGCAACGCAACATCTCCTTCCTGCTTGGAAGATGAAGGCTCGTTAGCATATGGAGTTCACCAAAGCAGCGGCGTGGCGGTGGTTGCGAGACACGGCAAGGAGGCAGTGCCCGCACGATTGGGAGAGGGAGCCAGATCCGCCGGGGAGGCACTAGTGTAGGGATTGCGCTGGTCCATCCGTGACTGAGGTCGTCGGCACTGTTGTGTCGCCATGTCGAGGGTCGCTCGGGCCTCCGTGTCGTGGCATACTCGTGCTGAGGCCACGCCGAAGCCGGGCCCTCTCATGTTAATGCCACGCCGAGGCCGCTGTGCCGAGACACTCGCCTGCACTGCAGCGAGAGAATGATGAGAATAACGGTGCAACAATGCCTCGAAAAACTCTGCTTGTTCACTTTCATCGACGACTTGAACTTTCTCGACGTCTTCACATGCATTTTGGACGCCGACATCATCATCATCACTAAGATCCGCCATAACAGGATCAGTCCGGGGCCTTTGATGTCGTGTCCCATCATCCATATTCAGGCCATCTGCATGCACTAGGTTGGCTTCTGCAGAAGGCACAGAACTATCATCTTCATGTTTCACCCAAATTAAGTAATCCTTCATAAAACCTCGGTGAACCAAATGAGAACTGATTTCTTTTGCATCCTCAAATACAACAACATTTTTGCATTCGATGCACGAACAACATATGTACTTCGTCTTCTGTCTGCATGCATGCCTCCTAGCGGCATTAATAAACTTACGAACTTCCAAATGGTATGACGGGTCTAATCTTGATAAGTTGTACATCCATAACGATCTTTCCATCTTCAGCTGTACAAAATTATAAAGAAAAAAGTCTACTTGACCCCCCACTATTGGGGGTGGTCTAGTTTACCTCCTCAACTATGAAACGGTCTAATTTATTCCCTAAACTTTGCAAAAACTGGCCAAATCACCCCCTCAAGCGGTTTTAGACGGTGGTTTTGCTACAGTAACAACGGTTTGCTACAGTACAATAGTTTTGTCCTTTTCTTTTTTATTTATTTGGTCTGAATCTTTGAAAAATCATAGTAAATCATAAAAAAACATAAAATAAAAAAATCAATTTTGTTGGACTCCACATGAGTAGATCTACACAGTGAATATATAATATAGTATGCTTTAGTACACAGTTTTTGCTGTAAATTTTGATCTATTTTTTCTGTAATTAATTTAAATAATTCATACAACAAAAACTTTGTACTAAAGCATACTATATTATATATTCACTGTGTAGATATACTCATGTGGAGTCCAACAAAAATAGATTTTCCATTTTATGATTTTTTTTTGTGATTTACTATAATTTTTCAAAGATTTAGACGAAATAAATAAAAAAAAGAAAAGGACAAAACCACTGTTAATGTAGCAAAATCGTTGTTACGGTAGCAAAACCACCGTCCAAAACCGTTCGAGGGGTGATTTGGCCGGTTTTGCAAATTTCAGGGGGTAAATTAGACCGTTTCATAGTTGAGGGGGTAAACTAGACCACCCCCCATAGTTTGGGGGGTCAAGTAGACTTTTTCCAAAATTATAATGGTAATGTGTAATTAAATGGGTATATTTAAAATTATTTGATTAAAATCAAAATTAATGTAATTATTTAAATAAACTAAAAATTATTGTAATTTCAAAAAAAAACTAGTTTAGTGAATAAACTAGATTGTTTAACATTTTTAAACAATATTTGTCTAGCTAGATGTAATTTTAACAATATTTAATATTTTTTTGAAAACATATTTTAACTCCCACATTATTTATAATAATAACCATGATTCATGCGATAATACCAATTCTCTCTCTCTATAATTAATACTACCATTTCGATCTCCCCCATGAAACCCTAGGTCTAATTTTGAATCAAATTTATAATGGAGAATCAACTATGAGAGGCGCACCACTAATCCAAACCTTCTAAGACACTATGCATTGAAATCCTAAACAAAAATCTACTACCATTCTCTCTCTCAAAATACAAGCATGAAACTCTCTCTAGCTAGATCTAGTTTTAATTTAGCTCAAATTGAGAAGCACTAATGCAAAAAGAACTATGAGAGACATTAACTAACCTTCTTAAGCCACCTCCTCCGAAGAAATGAAGAGCAAAACCTCCCCCTTGTATTTTGTGATTTTTGAACCTCCAAGTTCACCACTAATGGAAGGTGGCTCGGCTAAACAGTGCTGGTCGAGGGAGGAAAAAGCAACATTTATAGTAGATGTCTTACAGGCGGTTGACAAAAAAACACCATTATAAATGATAATCACTGGTGTGAACCGCTAGTGTAAATATTCATTTACACTGGCCGTTTACGTAAGCAAGCCGCCAGTGTAAATGACCTTTACACTGGCGGTTGGATAATGCAAACTGCCAATTAACACTGGCGGTTTTATTACAGGAACAACTAGTGTAAATGCTTTTACACAGACGGTCCGATCCTTTGTGCTAGCCCACACATTTCTCTCTACTGGCGCCACCTCTTTTCCAACCGCTAGTGAAAAAAAAGCATGGTGCCAAGAGAAATCTCCAGTGTACTAGTGGATGGAAGGAGTAGCACTAGAGGCACGCGAGAGCGAGAGAAAGCGGAGGCGGAGAGACACAAGAGAGAGGAGCGGTGGCTGATATTTTCCAAGGCACGTGACGAGAGAGAGGAACGGGTGGCTGATATTTCCCAAGGCATGCATGCGGATGGTACGTACATGCACTGGCGGGTCGGAGTCCATCCGTCCGTCCAAACGGATGTGTTCAGCCTATCATTATCGTTATGTGTAATGGCTGGTGCATACTGTTAGAGTTATGGGCGTGGCCCAATAAAAATTTCCAATAATTCCATATAAATCTTAAGGGACCTTTCATGTGTGTACGGATAAAAACGAACAGAAACACGCGGAAAAACCTCTCTCATGTTTCCATTTGAATACTTTTTTCTGGTGAAAACAGAATCGGGTTTGATAAATCCAGATTCGTAAATAGAATCGAGATATGCTAATATAGCTGGAAATTCAACGAAAATGGTCAGGAGCCGGAAACTTAAGTCAGAATAATGCATGCCTTTATATTGACAAATCACAATCACACACAAAAAATCAAAAGTTCACACGTTAAACTGAAACCTTTTATAATAAAAAATAGGTAAAGCATGAAGTTGATGGTTCGTACTCACAGTTCAAAATAAAATAACTAAGCACAGTTCACGGTTTACACTTTCAGCATGTCTAGAAGACTAGAAAACGAGTTGAGAGTTCGTTGTCTGGCTCATAGTTCACATGACTAGGTCTAAACACTTAGTACTGAACAATGGTTTTAGAAGCGGTTTGAAAACTACTGATAAGACTAGCTTTCT
The DNA here is from genome assembly GCA_038087645.1 of Saccharum hybrid cultivar R570. Taxonomy (NCBI): domain Eukaryota; kingdom Viridiplantae; phylum Streptophyta; class Magnoliopsida; order Poales; family Poaceae; genus Saccharum; species Saccharum hybrid cultivar. Next base: position 2,359,187 of record JAQSUU010000543.1, read on the forward strand.
GCAGCGTGCGCGTGCCGCCGGCAGTCTGACTCTGACCTACAGTGTGATGATTCACCCGACATAAAACCTGGGAACCAGGCAGCATTGTTGTTGAGCCGGTGCAACGGACGAGGGACGAGAGAGAGATGTCTCCACATGATTTATTTATACCAAGATATATATACATATAGTCGCACACGAGACTTGACTGGTATACTGACCTAGGCATCCTCCAGGACACAGGCGCACGTTGTAATACGTAACTCCTAATGATGATTCGACAAAGCTGTCGTACAAGTGTGTATATATGCGTACTCCCTGCCAAACGAACCCAAAAGAAGCGGACGCGTATCCAAGAAAATGGTCACCACCGGCCGGGGACGGAGAGCGACGCGCTCTCAGATGCCCTGGGAAGGCGGAGCACATCACATTCACATGTGCTCCCACTCCGATCGCTAGTAGTAGAGGACGAGGTGGCCACTTTCGGCGTCGCTAGTTACGTAGAAATCTTAAGGGACGTTCATATTTGTACGGATGAAAATGAACAGAAACGTGCGGAAAACCTCTCTTCCATTTTTGTTTCAATATTTTTTTTGGTGGAAACAGAATTAGGTTTGACACTTATCTACTTGCTAATCGGAATCTCGTTTCAATAAAGAAGAATTCTCAACTAGACCTAGGGTACTCTCCCATGTGCTACCTGTCTGATTCCCTATGCATAAAACACTTATCTACTTGTTAGATGAAAAATCCTATAGGTTGGCACGACAGGTAGGGTATAATTTGTGCGTAGATCCCACTCACGTGCTTCAATGGTAATTATCATCAACATCTACGACATCTTTGCTCTGGGCATGATGACCTCTTCAGCAGCCTGGACTTCATCGTGTTTCAACTCGACGATCTGCATCTACAAGATCCTGAGCATATCGCGCAGGAGGAGGAACCTCAACCCCTCTGCATGTTCGTCGTCATGCTAGAACGGAAGACGTTGTGGCCGACGATGCACCTGCACTCGTGCGTCACATGGATCTCCACATCCGGTATGTCTTCGTCGAGTACACGTCCTCGATGGATCCACCGACTTTCTGCTAAGACATCCTTCTTGGAGGCCGAACGCAACGGAGAACTTCCCGAACGACATCCTAGTTGGATTCCCGTCTGGGTTAAGGAACACGGCGAGACCCTACGAAGATGTGATTGCTAGGCAGACTACTCTGTTCTATCCCTATGAACACAACCTTGACTTCATCATAATATTTATGTTTCCTATCGCTAATTGGTACTCACAGCCTCACTGGATAATTTTACATTTTCCTGTCAATTGTTCGATTTCCTTGTGTGTGTTTTTCCAAACCGTCAGTTTAATTATAATTATCTTGTCAGTTGTCAGAACGTTGGGGATGTTCACATTTTTAGTAGTGTGACCTAGTGGAATGCATCATTTATGGAAAAAAAAATTGGTGGATCCGGTATCAAGGAGATTCCGTGCATACTTCCCCTAGATGGCTGGCACGTGTGCGTGCATTTCAGAGAGCAGTACTACCGACCGTTGATTCTCCCGTCAGTGATACCCTGCAACTGACTAGAACAACGAGGAGAGGCGCTTCACAAGGAACGTAGGATCTGCCGTCTATCCACGTGTCCTCCATCCCATGGAAGTTTGCAGGGAGTCGGGTGGATACCGAATGCACCCAATTTCCCTCCCCCCATCTATAGCCTTTCATACTGGCTAGTGCCGTTAGTAGAAACTGTTTTATATAATGGTGTTTGGCCACTCTTTTAGTACGAGTTCCACGAAAGTTGTTTGACTTATGTTTCTGTGGTTGATAAGCCGGCTGAAACTGATTTGTTATGAGAGAAAAACACCGTACCATGGCTGATAATTCATGCTAATAAGTTGCTTAAAATAAAAGGGCGAATTAAACTGCAGTCGATGATCACCGGTGTGTCAGCAGACTAGTTAATTTCCAAAAGCATCATCAGACTAGCCTCGATCGATTAGTAACGACCTATGACTATGATGAGAAAGGGCCTGAAGATTCAACCTTACACATTGCGTCTTGTTTTTTGTCCGCTCCTCGTAGACAAGTATTAACTTACTACTACTTGCATTGCTTACTAAACAATGGTTTCAGAAGCGGGAACTTAGCTTCATGAACGGCTTGAAAACTACTAATAAGAGTAGCTTGCTGCAGCGCGCCGCCGGCAGTCTGACTCTGACCTACACTAGCTACAATGTGATTCGCTCGACATAGAACCTGGGAACCAGGCAGCATTGTTCTTGGGCCGGTGCAACACGACAACAGATTTTTTTTTGGTGACTAACACGACGACAGATATGTCCACATAATTATTTATTTATTTACCAAGATACGTATTTGTATTTATGTAGTTGCACACGAGACTTGACTGGTATACTGACCTACGCAAATCCTCCACAGGAAACATGCATGCGCACACATTGTAACTCGTAATGATTCGACCAAAGCTGTCGCACAAGTGTACATACGTACTCCCTTCAAACCCACAGGAAAAAGAAATGGAAACCACGTCGTGACACAAGTACGCGTATCCGATCACCGGCCACGGAGAGCGACGCGCGCAGATGCCCGGCCTGGGATTTCTAGGAGCACATCCCACAGGTGCTCCGATCCGATCCTCGCTAGCATGCGTCGCATTGCAGCACCATCTCTGTCTGTCTAGTAGACGAATATATTTTGAGCACACGAGACGACGAGAAGGCCACTTTCGGCGTCGCTGTCGCGTGTACCTGCACTGGGATATTCCCCCCTCTCGATCCATCCATCGGATAGGCTATAGAACCGACCGGACATATGCGCGTTCTTGGGCCGTTGCCCTCCCGCAAAACGACGCGGCACGAGCCGACGGGTAGGCGTACGCCATGGACGAGGACAAAGCCTGAATTCCTGATTCGGAGCGATCTCGCGTGCGTCAGTGCGTGAGCACACACCCTGCCCAACCCAAAAGCGATCGCGTTATTGGATGGCGATGGCGGCTGCTCGATCGGTTCGATCGGCGGTTGCATTCCACCTGCCAAGACGGAATCTCCCCGACTCCCCGGGCAGGGAGGGGGGCGGCCAGGCCCACCGGCCCTCCTGTCCGCTAGCGTTTGGACAGGCTCGCTCCGTCGTCCTCCATGCGTCGTTGACCCCTGGAATGGAATTCGAAGAAAGTTTGGTGGTGTTTGCCGTTTGCTCACGGCCAGGCCAGGGGCACCTAGTAAACAAATCGGATCGGACTGCTGGTGCTTCGCTTGGACCTTGGAGATGGGAATTCAGCGCTAGTATCCTGTTCTTCCTTCCATGTGAAAAAATGCAGTCCTTGGACGCGTCAAAAGGATGTAAGTACATCGTATTGTATCGGGAGCGAGCGAGCGAGCGAGTGCACATTGGTCTCTCTTGACGCGTCCAACCAAGCATGCAGAGGAGTATCTCGTATCGGCAGGGCACATCTTGGTCGCCCTGCCTGACGCCAGCTTTATTGATTCACACGTTCAGTATACATACTTTCTCCAACGGTGTCCAGTTCAGCGCTCTTGATCGATCTGGCAGACGGGAGATGCATGGGCGCAGCAGCTACCGTGGCGTGAGTCGCCAGCTTTCTGTGATTCTGTCCATGCCTCCTTTTCTGTCCCGGCCTGCTCCGTACACATATATGCTTTCCATCCATCAAATTGTATTTGTAAATACAGTACTACTACTTTTCAAGTAAAGAAAAATCTCTGCATCCCATACACTAGAACCTTCCATCAAATTGTATTTGTAAGTACAGTACTTTTCATCAAGTACAAAAAAAACCTCTGCGTTTATAAAACCGTGCGATCGATGGTTCATGTTTTCACGCAAGCCAACATCACTGCCGCTACGTACGCCCAACTGTGGTATCGTTGGATTCGTTCCATACTTCCATATGTCATTCGGTCCCATCCGATCAACAGTGGGCCATACGATCGGAGTAGAGATCATCGGTGATAACAGGGCCGGGGGTGCTCATCACCATCACGTTATATATCTCTCAACTCTGATGATGCATCGTCTCTATCTTCACACTGTACGCCGAGGACAGGATTGTTAACCGGTTAATAAAATGAACTCGTGCGAGAGGTTCAAACGCATGGCACACAGATGCGTGGTAACAACGTTTCAACACCCTACCGCGTCTCTGCAGAGATCTTTTATTAGATGCAGACAAGCGGTTTGGTGAACCACTCCCTGCTGGCAAGGTCGTCACCAGATAGTCCTGCTGTTTATCCTTTCCAACGTACGAGTAGGAGTAGACTACCTTTTACTCACCTTTGGTGATGCATCATGTATAGTTTACCTTGCAAGTTACGTTTTCCTTACTGCATATGCTTGTAGACCTTCCATGTAATTTCTGCTGGAGCATAAAGTCATGTGTTCTAAGTACTCCTCCAATATATATCATGTCCTTTGTTGAGGACTGAGCCTAGCTCGGTTGGCTTGCTCGCCAGCTGCGCCAGCAGCTGGGCGTGAGTTCGAACCCCAAGTTCGACACTTGCGTGCCTCCCTCGCGTGCAGGATTTGCCTGCCAGAGGTAACTGTCCCCCGAAGGATCGGCTCACTCACAGGATAACGGGTCCCTGTGTGAGGGCGGTATATAGGGTTCGGGGGTTTTCTCGGCCTGCGTGATAAGTCTATATAGGGTTCGGGGGTTTTCTCGGCCTGCGTGATAAGTCTTCTTCAAAGTCGCGGGGTTGTCTGCTCGCCCGCGGGCCGAGTTTTTTTTATATCATGTCCTTTGTTTGACCGCACATAATAAGTCTACAGCTTTTGTTATAAATATTGCTAACTAGTACAAACTACAAGTCAAAATACAAAGATTACTAACTAGTGACTTCCTAACAAAAAGATAACTAACCTGTGTGTTTATTATTACTATATATGGACACAAAATCTCTTGGCAATCAGCCCAGCTTGACTAACGCATTGTTACCAGCATTTGTTTATACTATTAGATAGATGGATCAGTTGTGAACTAGTGCAGAGTCAGCTCATCATATGTATATTAAAATAAGAGATGCCGTATGTTAAACCAGTTTACCATTGAAATTGTAGTTAATTAATTGATCTAACCAGTAAACTCCACTCCATTTTGGTGCGAGCTAGAAAGGACAATATGCTTCGAATCTAATGATGCTTTGATTTGTCTATAAGTCTATTTCTGTACGTACCAATCGTGTCTAGTAACTCTTTTGGCATCAAGTTTACATGTGTGTAGGAGTATCAATCAACGAAGAAAAGCACAAGAAAAACTAACAAACCAAACCTTCTGTCCACAATGAACCAATTGAACAAACCAAGAACGAAGACGACGATCGTCCAAGTATAATTTATCGATGAACTGAGCTCTGATCTCAGACTTCATTCGTATGTACTGTATTTACTAGCTGAACGCCTTGTTGATCGATCAGCGCCGGCGCCGCCACCCGGTCGCGGTGATCAGCTGCGCTCGATCTCTCCACCCCAGCGACATGGCCCTGCCACCTTCGCCCTCCATCATGACCCGGAACCCGCCGCCGCCGCACCCGCCGCTCTTCATCTTCAGCAGCAGCTTCGCCTGGCTCACCGTTCGTGAGCTCAGCTCCACGCGCTCGAACCCCGCGCGCTCCATCATCTGCTTCCAACTGGCGGTAGGCTCTGCCACGTGATCATCGCCGCCGCCGCCATAGTCGTTGTTGTAGTCTGCTAAACAAGCCATGGCGTCGCTGATCTCCGTGCCCAGGTGGTTCCTCTCGATGGCGAGCCTCTTGGCGCTGTCGGCAGGGAGGCACTCGTGCAGCGAGTCGAACACCGCGGCGAAGTACCGCAGGCTGGCTGTGAACGGCGGGAGCACGCTTGAGCGGCGTCCTCTCGACGTGGCATTGCCGCCGCCTCCACCGCCGCCATCTTTCTCTACCAAAAACACCAGGGAAGGATTCAGGGAGCGGATGCGAGCCAACAACGTGCTGCACGCTTCTTCTCTTGTACTGCTTGTCATCGAGCTCTGTGCTGCTGCCGGGAACACCAGGTTGACGACCACGGTCGCGTCGTCGTCGACCTTGATGCGTTCACGGCGGCGGTCACTGTCTGGACCATCATCGTTCACGACGATGCCCTCGAACTCGAACCTTAGGTTGGGGCACCCGCTCGCGAACCGCGCCAGCCGCGCCTGCGTTTGTCTCAGCTCGTCGGGGCTCGTGCCGAGGCCGGTGATTCGCAGGGAAACCGGCTCGGTGCAGTAGCGGTCGCCGGCGCCGGCGCCGTCGTGTGAGCTGCTGCTCGTCGTGCTCGTGCTCGCGGCGGCGGCGGCAGCGTGCGACAGGGACTGGATCAGGGAGGGCCACTGGAAGCCGTACGACACGTCGAAGTCGACGACGTGGAGGCGCCGGCGGCCGCCGCTCTCGAACGCCTCCACGATCGCCTGGTTCGCTGTGAAGTGCGCCAGCTGGTAGATCGGGGACGCCTGGTAGAACATGGTGTACGACAGGAACCGCTCGGCGCGCGTCGGCGTCGGCGTCGGCGGCGAGGCCGCAGCCGTGGCCGCGGCCGCCGCAGGCGACGACGACGACGACCTGACGAGCCTCGACGACGCCAGCGCGTCCGCGAAGTAGGCCGCGACGCGCTGCGCGGGGTCGCCGCCGCGGAACGACGCGCGCCGGCAGACCTCGTGCAGGGCCGCGGCGGCCGCGTGCGCGGCGCCGGACTCCGCCGCGGCCACCGACGAGAGAAGCAAATGCATGAGCCGCAGGCCGCCGCCACCGTCATCGGTAGCTGCTGCTGCTACCCTGGGATCGTCGTCGGCTTCCAACTTGGCCGTCATCCGTTCCCTGGCCTGTAGAAGCCTCGCGACCCTGCTGTGGTCTCCGCCATCGCGGCTCATCACGTCGTCCACGACGACGCTGTCCCGCAGTAGCTTGCGCTTCTTGGTCGTGCCGGTGCCGCCGCCATTGATGGCTAGACTCAACGTCAGGTTCATGTACACCTTCCAGCGTACCTACGCGATCCTCACAGTTGCTCCTCGCACCAAAATGGCCGACGGCGACGGCGAGGATGGTTCTGGGGATCGGAAGGGAGGGAGGAAGGGGCCAAGGGGGGGGGGGGGGGGGTACGGCGCGAGAGCTATATATATATAAAGCCAAGCCGGCAAAGGAATCTAGGAGATCTTGGAAAGAGGAGAAAGAGGGAATAGCGTGTAGCTTTGGATGCAAGAAATGCTTCCATATGCTGCCCCGGTTCGTTTTGGCTTGTTCCCGGCGACGTGACCTTGGATTCCAAGGATAGGATATGCCGGGGGAGGGGAACGTTCGTTGGCTGCCTCCTCTTTGATTTTATGCAAGGAGGATCTTCCTGTCTACCGGCATCAGGCCGCCACTCCCTGTCTTACATGGAAACATTGTTCAAAGATAGTGTTAACAAACAATCTTCTGGGGCTAATGCGGAATAGAGAGTACTGGTTTATACGACGCAGGTGTACGTACTATGTGTCGTATGTATACTTTGGATGGCATCTTTTCCGTGCTGCAAGGTGTGCTTTTACACTGTAGTCTGGCTTACCAGCGCAAGTTGGGCCTATAGTAGTAACCACGACAAACCTCGATGGGTTCAATAATTTCTATACGGCTCAATCCAGTTCTCTGGACTCTGGATTCGCTTCTAATTAAGTTGGAAGAAGATATTGACCCGGGCATCATCGTATACGTCAAGGCCACTTGAACCGAGCAAACGTTCTGTGGACTTGACTTTGTGTGTTTGGACATGGGCGTGGAAATGGTAAAAATTGTGGAAAGGGGTGTGGCTGCTGATGGGAAGGGAGGTGAAAAGGCGCCGGCAAGAACATGCGACGAAGGGAAGGCAGTGGACCCTTTGCGCGAAAGCCGGAAGGGCGTAGCATATGTGAAAAGGAGCTAAAAAGGGCATCCCGGAGATGGAGACAGTCGAGTCCACCGGATAGACTACCTACCATCGCTGAGGTCCGCGGTCCGCCGGTCGCACTGCCCTCCGTTCTAGAAACCATGGTCCTACACATATGCGACAGTTGGATCATTCTGTTCTCTCTAGCCTTTGCTTACATTTTGGTTTCCGGACGTTTGGCTACCTCGCTGGCAGGTGTTTATTCCTGACGTGATGACGGAAAACGCAGTAGCTGGTTCCGAACCCCAGCGTGCAGTAGGAGGCTTAACAGCATGAGGACCCATTGGCATGCGGATAGTCCGATACACATTACGTAGGGTAGGCAAGACAAGGGAAAGGTCAGCGAAAAGAATAGTTGGTCCGTGCCACCTGTAGGCTGTACAACTTTGAAAGGGTCAAGAGGCCGCGGTAGAAGAAACAATAGATCGAACTTGTTACATATCATTTTGTATTTCTCTGCAACAATAGTACACGATGTTCTTTTGCTGGTACAACTAAGCACCCGTCACGGAAACTTAACAACGTACAAAGTCCAAGAGCCAAATTGTCATGCATCATTGTAACACAGATCATCGATAGGGTCGGCGTTCATCATGTCATCCTGCCCCAGCACGATTCTATTCTATTTATTGATCCACAGTTCTAGAAACAAAGTAACATTCGTCCTATACCAACCGTGCTGTACTACAGTCACCTTTTTACAGTACTGAAAACTTTGGTCATAAGCATGGAAAATTCTCGCGAAAGTCCTATGCCTACCGAGCTGTACAAGATGCACGTACGGTTGGATTCCAAAATTCTTCAATTGCAATTGTCTCTAGAACGGATCAGTACTATAGGAAATGCAACAAGTGCAACGCTAAATATCGGGAATCCTAATACAACTCCATCACTAACTGCCATCTATAATAGTAGTTTCTATAATTTCATATTACTATCCAATATGCCTGTGCGTTGCAACGGGGACGTATAACATTATATAGCGTTATGAAATATACTATAATCTCTATATAAGAAAAGATTGGATCAGAGATATTCATATATAGATAATGAATAAATCAGAAAACGAAAAAAACGCCGGCAGATGGAGGAACGTCCTACCGGAAAAGGACGGGGGAGAAATAAAACAATCATAGATGGACTACAGCACAAATCAATGGAGAAACAGATAGAAGATGGAAAAGAAAAAAGAAAAAAAGGACACGGAGAAATCCAAGGGGAGGAGAAGGACACGGAAAAACAAAGACCCAACGGATGAACGAGTCAGTGACAACTCATTGATCGAGCTGGACAAAATTTTTACCGGGAGCACGTCTTGTGCCCCTACGTTCCTTATCTATTACCTAATAATGTGAAAACTATCTTTGTTCTATCTACACCCCTTCTATTTTAGATGACATATGCACGACTTCGATATAAGTTTTAAGGTAATCTGAATAGCTAGTAGTCCTAATCCAAATAGATACATATATTCTAAATAACCTGAATAGGAATTCTAATTTAAATAGAAATGAAAATAAGACAAATTTTTCCTTAATATTAAACCACACAAAAAAGAACCCTAAACGTGAGCTAACACGACCGAAGCTAACATAACTGAATTGAGTTAGAAGTCTATTCAATTTATTACATAATATCATAATCAATCTAAAGGAACTTCTTGAAGTAGATATAGATCGATAAGATATAGTTTTTATTTTTTATAAGAAAAATTGAAGAATACCAGAAAAGAAATAGAAAACAGGAATAAAAAGAGGCATATCCATGCACCCCAGGAGTCCAATTCGATTTTTTTCCCTTGTGCCGTGTATCACATGGAAGGTAACGTCTTCATGGAAGAAAAAAAAAAATGGACGCACGGCGTGAAAAAAAACGGGTGACGTATTCTATTTAAAGTAAGCTTGTAACAAGCGTTTGGTACATGGATTCTAAATATACGTGTATCTATTACCTAATAATAACACATATGAGCACTTACATAATATGTTTTGGAATCGGACTCCGTATCACGCTAGACAAGAGTTATTCTTAACTCTATGAGCACGGATTATATATATAAGTCCGGATGTAAGAAACTATCTATTGTCCGATAGTTAGAGAGAGACAGATAAAAAAATGGATGGACGAAAAAAAGGCCTGAAATTTTGCCTCTTTATTATTAGGTATATATAGATATAGATGTATATGGTTTTTCAGTTTTCATTTTTCAGTTCAGAGTTTCAGATGGAAAATTGACAATAATTCAGGCTTGAGTTTTATCTTCTCTGTATTTTGATACATGTAAGCTCCAAATTTGGGATAAACACTATTACTAGATTGACGCAAACTTCTTCCATATAAAAACAAGCATATAGCATCAATATATAGCAAACCTCCTTTTCCGCTTTGCAGCTTCCACATTAGCAATCAACCACATTGTGCAATAAGAATGCTGTGCAGACTCTGGAATGTGCACAACGGCAAGAACCGATATTGATCCAAATCCTACACAGAATGACAGGACAGAAAATATCAAAATGGCCAAGTTCTAAAATCATCTGTTGATGCAACTGAATAGCATCATTATGTCCTAAAAAAGGCTAGCATCTGGATATTAAGCTGTAAATTAGAAACAAGAACAGTAGCTGAAAAGCATATCTTCAAACTTACATACTAGACACCATGTTTTCTACCATTATTTGACATCTGAAACTCAGAACACCGTTTCAAATTTTGTTTCAATAGAAACACTGTTAAAGTGGTTCCAGTCTCTCAACAACGAGTGGCTGTGTCATGTCTTTGGTGGCCCCATTAAGACACCCAATATAACAAATAAAATGGACAAGATGCCAACCCATAATTTCTCATATGTTTTTGAATCGTGCAAGAAGAAATCATAAGATCACACGGATGTGCCTACAAAATATTGACCCTCATTGGCCAGTTAAAATTATCAGATCATAATGAAATTACCAAGCAGATCAGATCATAATGAAGTTACCAAGCAGATGATACCAATAATTATTATTATTATTTTATTAGTGAGATATGCAGAATGATTCAAGCAGACAATCATACAACTTTCCCTACCAAAGAAAGCTATGGAGCTGCCAACAGAAGCACATGAATTATACCTGGTCGTATGCAACTTAAATCTGGGTCCTTAATGTGCTCCCAAAGTCCTTCGGTTGATTCTGCTACAGTTCCACCTTTGTCTACAATATAATTCGATGACCTAGTGTAGAATAAAAGAAATTAGGCACTGAAACTATACTGGAAATTGGGAAAATAACAACATATAATCAGTTAAATTGTTAAGCATGCTACGGCCCTATTTGGATCCAAGGAGATAATAGTTAGCTGCTAATAATTAGCTCCTTGGATCCAAACAGGTCTAGCTTAGTTTAGCTAATTGTTAGTTGAATACCAAACTAACAACTAGTTCACTAGTTTGCCGCTCCAAGTTCATTTCTCAAAGTGAAGTATAGCTGCCAAAAAAAACATCAATAGGATTACCATGAATTCATGCTTATCGAGCCTTGTCTTCTTCTAACAATAAATGAATGATGGACCTGACCACTTCATTGTCAACAAAAGTTGCCATCTGAAATAAGACAATCAGATAAGGTAATTAGAAAAGGGGAGTTGCAGCACAGATCTTCGGTGATGTCAAGCAGGTTTTGTACAAAGAAAGCTATACATTTCTATGATACAGTAAACAGAAATTAAGCAACTGCATGTGGAGATGGGCAAGAGACGCTGCAGCTGCACGCATTTCCATTACATCAGATGGCCATTGCATGTTCAACAACAGGAAAATACACCGTACCTCTGGTTTTCTTGTCAGTTCTTTTAGAACAGCATCAAGAGTTATCCGAAGTTGCTTGAATAAAACAGCAGTCTGTGCAGCAGCAGACAGCCTCAACCATCCATCTATAACAACCACTCCTGTCTGGAACAAAGACAATCAGTTCCCTTCTGAAAAATTCAGATTTCATATATTATATGAATGTATGAGCTTTCCAAGTGCCCCTCCAAATAAGAAAAAAAAAGTACTCTATCTGATCCACATAGACCTGGAGTCATAACAAAATACCTAAAGTATACCCTCTTCACAAACTCAAAACACACCACACGACACACTACAAAAGTAAATTAGAACAATTGCACCACACTACAACGACCACATATGCAAGAACAGGAGACCCTAGAATCAGTTCACACTGAAGGGTTCCACCACCCTCTACTGTCACCAGAAAAGTCACATGGACAAACTCTTGTCTAAAAGAATCAGAAAATTAAGATCCTGCAACTCAAGTGCCTCCTACAGAGATGAAAAGAGGATGGGGTCCAGTAGTCTAGTGTTTGATGAGAGGCAAAGTACCTGATGTTGGATTACCATGGAACCACCAAACAAAAGGAGCGAGTACGGGGAAACGACGCTAGTATCACGTAAGAACACCTTGGTTGTCTCAACCTGAAAATAAGGAACAGAGGCAGAAGAATAACAGATGTGTTAACATCAGGGATTGATAATTTGAATTCATCTTGATGTGGTGACCACAATCCTATATACTACAATCGGAAGTATATATCCATATGGATTGCCCAAATTGGATAGTACTTGAATAAGCAAATAAATATGGATATGCAAATTTCCTCTGGATCAAGTATACAATCTTATGCATAATCTGGAAGGGAAGGTAACATCTAAATTATTTTCCATTGATAACATCTGACACAAAATCCATACAAATAGAAAACATATCAAATGCATAACAAACTTCTCTAATAAACAAGTGATAATTGGAGCCCTCGTACCTATACCCATTTATCAGAAGCATGTGCACCTCACATGATGACAGGGGAAAAGGTGCACAAAGGTACACCTCGCTCATGAATAACAATCACCTTGTGGGCACAAAAGAAAAGACAGGCATATACCTTTTCAAGAAACACCAAAAATGGATATTGAACAGCTCTCAAGCTGTGATTAACAGATGATGGATGTATATGGACTTCTCGCCTTCCATCATACCATCTAGGACGGTCCTTACTGAACATAACATCAGATGGCTTTCTTCCACCTAGAGCTCCAGGATCAACACCCTCTAGAGATGCTGCAACATTTGGGTATAGACCTGCACACATAATCGACTGCACAACACAAATGGCTTGTAAGAAATTTCTGTACAATTTGCTGACATCATATCCATCTACAAAGTGAAAAAAAGTGTGCTATGCATAATGGTGGCATGTTATAATTTTGTTACAGACACCAGCATTGGTCTCACTATCCCAGCATCTACGGCTTAGAGATAAGCCATCTACCATCATTAGCCTGTTTGTTTTCTTAATTATTAAGTTAGCAGATTGGTTAGGTGGTTAGCTAAGGTTGACTTTGTTAATGGGTCTGATGGTGTATTGTGTACTAGGAAGAATTACGAAGGAAAACCTCTTTCCTTCTCAGACGTGGGCTGAGGCCCCACGATGATCTCTCTCCCTCAACCCTAAGAAAATCCACATCACTTTTGAACAAGCAACAATAAAAGATAATTGTACCATCATGGTTACATGGCTAAATATACTTTTGGTACATATCCAAAAGTAGCCAAAAGGGTAAAATATTCCAGGCTCATTCAAACCAAAAACAAGAACTAAAGTCATCCCATAAATTTATTCCTATCTAATGTAAGTGAGTTTTAAATTTGCAATACAACTGCATTCATTTGTAAGTTCTGGTACACTGGACCAGATCACTATTTGCAAAATAAATATGAAGATGTATAGTCATTTGGTCAACAAGACTGCAATACCATTACAGAATCAACATTTTCCAAATTAATCATGTGTCTTTTTTCCTTTAGAAGGTAAACAAAGGGAACGACTAGCTTACAAGGGCTAGCAAATGCTAGTGTTACCTTAATAACTGAGGTGCAGCGAGCATATGTATTGAATGGAAGAGACATATTAGAAAACCAGCTCTCGAGATTATTTTTCCTACTCCCCTCCTTAGGCCTCTGGAAATAGGAAAACCAATTCTCAATTGAAGATTGATTTTGATGTGTTTCCGTTCAGATTAAGAAAAGTATTTGCAAAAATAGTTACAAAGAGGTAATATGAGATATATTAATAGAACTGAACTAGCTTAGCACGTCATTGGCTACAAACCTGCCAGTTTCTTTTAATAAGTTACAGTCCCTAAGGTAGTGTAGAGAATTATGGGAAGAAGTAGATTGAACTTAATATCTATAAGTGATTCATGATAAATTAGTGAATCAGTACATGGACAGTAATCTTCTAAAAGTTTGTTTCTTATTATGTTTTCTGTCTGAGGAGAGGAAGGGAGAGGACAGACTTGCTCTTAACCCATCCCAATAAAAGACACAAATGACCTAAGTGACACACCTTTCATTTCAAGAGTCCTGCTAGGAGCCTAAGAGGTACTTTACAGGTTTAGGGGCTTCTAGGTCAATTCTGTGAAATAGACATACCAGACTATCTTTAGGAAGATCTATAAGTCCAATGTCTGCTAACAATGTACCAAACTGAAGACGCATGTCCCTGTAAACAAAAATTAACCTGATTAAATACTTGTAATGTATAAATATATCACACAAGAATTTGTTACTTCTACATTTTTTATGGAAAATTTTAACACATTTTCATAACTAATGGTGGCCAGAAGTAGCTGCTGAATTGACTCCATTTTGCAATATGAAAGATCAGCGTGTAAGGATAAAAACATATAACAAGAAAGAAAATCTACCAATTGCTTCCACAGAATCAGTACCTACTAGCTACTCAAAATGATATTCCCATAATTAATGCAACGGAACTGCAACTTTCCCAACCAATAATTGGGTTTCCTATGTCCACCTACAAGCTTTGAAAACAAAAAATCACACATGATCTCTCAGGAGCATACTTCTGATTTATGAGCCTATGCTTATCAGCACATGGTCCACATACCAGCTAAACTGCAGCTGCAGGTTATGCACCATAACCATGTAAGGCATGCATAAAGTGCAAAGATATAATGACATTAAAAAAACAGTCAGATGGATTCCAATAAAAAAGATATAGTTAAATAATCTCCAAAAACAAAAAAAAATGCAGGATCCAATATCTAATGACAACAGATATTTTAAAAGAAGTCCCTGAGCACATTCACGTATCTTCTAAGGAATATACAAAATAAAAATCATTGAACCTGATCATGTGCATCACAGTATTATTCAAGTAGAATGAATGGCAAAACTGACGAGCAGATTTAGCACCATTCTGAAATTCAAAAACCATCTTATTAGAAATCCTGCCAGCAGCAGTTTCATAATATGATCTACCTACTACACAAATCATGTACAAGAAAAAATTAGTATAAAGCAATATAGTGCATACACACCAAAAGCTACCAAATAATAGAAAAGGTGTATTATTACAAAAAAAAAAGTAGTTTATGACCTGTAGCAGTATTCGGGACCATTTGTCGTACGCAATTACCAATAGCAGGTGATCTGATTGTTTATTATCTGTTACAGAAGTAGATCCATCAAGGTTCTCATTCAATAATGTGGCTTTTGCTTTCTCCACATTTTGCTTCTGTAGTATAAATAAAAAGTTCATGAAATGTCAGGGCACATCTTGGTTGCATAAATTGTTCATCATTGAAGTCACATAATACCTCATCTTTTGGAGAGAGAAATGGAGATTTATAACTCAGAAAAGCAGCGACAGACAGAATTGGTGATAGACAACCGAAGATAGCACCATAAAGCATCATCTGCAACCGCATAAGAAAAATGAATCAGAATATCAATATGCAAAAAAAGAAAAGAAAAGTTCCATAAAGAATTATAAATTCACAAGAAAATGCGTGAAGCAGAAATAGTTGACTACATCTAAGTTTTAAGAACCCTGAAGTTGCTGCAGATTACATACGGAAGTGCATAAGAACCCTGAAGTTGCTACATATATGGTGGTGTCTCTGTGTGGGTGGGGTGGGGGGGTGTGGGTGGGTGGAGTATGGTAAATTTCCTATAACTGTATATATATGAAAAAGGGTGTGGCCTAAAGAAATCAAAGTGAAATAGAACTGTCGAAAAGCCTGATCTCGATAAGTAACTTTAGCATTTCTTGACCAAGGTTAAATTCAGGCAAGGATCTACTGGTAAATAAGCAGGCCATGAGCCTAAACCAAAGCACAGTCTTGAGTTTAAGCAGTTCAGTTATGTTCAAACTGAACTCAAGTTTATGTTATCATATGCAATTCGTAATTGTGAAAGATGCATGCGTTTTATTCTTAGTGAGCTTACTTCAGACAAGCTCAAACTCTGAACATGAGCTTACTCAAGCTTGCCTCTTCGAATGTGAATTCTTGTACAGAAGACAATGCACAGGATTTCTTTTTTGGGGGTTGGGGGGGGGGGGTGGGGGGAGATAAGGTAATATGCACGCACAGAGCATTTAAAAGATGTGTCATGTGACAGAATCAGGTACTTTCACCAAAATTTCAAATTGCCCATTTTCCTTAAAAGTATTTCCAGGACTAGAGCCAGGAGGATTTTATCAACAGAGCAATGTTGTGAAGAGTCCGCACACAGCCGTTCACAGTAGACTGCAGGCGGGAGTCCACACTGGCGGCAGCCGCAGTCGGGAGCCCACACGACCAGGAAAAAGGGAGGAAAAAAAAAAGGAATTGCTCGGATCGTGTTCTTTGAAGAAAAAGGCACGATTGTAACTCTCTAATATGTGCAGCTGTGCGTGTGGTGTGCCATGTGTTTTTGGGTGTGTTGTACTTGCAGCTCTCCTGCAATTCAAGAAATAAAAGGGTGAGTAAACTATATTTTAGCCGCACCTTTCCAATCAAAACATCAACAGGCAGTTTTGCCAGATGATACCCAAGAGGTGACAACTCTTCATGTCCTTCAAATGCTCCGACCTAGACAAAACAATAGCAGCATAGCCATAGAGTTTGCTTGAGACCAGAGAACTACCAAAAGAAGAGCCAAGATTGCCATGCATACTTATGCTTCTCACAATGCATACATGTATAGCGGGTTAATAAACAGAAAGTTAATAAACAGAAAGAGAACACAACCTTGTATAACAAGTCAACTGCAGAGGAAATAGCTTCTTCATTAGGGGGCTCTACTGCCTGGAGCAAAACAAGATAATATGTGATAACAAGGAATGACATGTATAACAACAGAACTAACATAAATATAGCTACTACTAAGTACGTCACAACAGACTCTACAAAAAGGTGCACATGAACACAACCTTTCTTGCAAAAGTTACAGAGAAACTTGAAGATATTGCTTAGAATGTGATGAGATCAAAAGTAAATGGTGAAAAGCAGAGGGAAATGTACCTTTAGCAGGAAGGATTTGATGTCACCAAGATGAAGTGATTTTATTTGCAGGCACAGCTCAGTCAAAGGCATCCGTAGCATCTCAGGCACCTTCAAGCATGTAGAGTGAATATAAATTCCCAAAGACTATATGTGCTATTCAGGAAAATCTTGATAGCCTTGGCCAATGATATTAACTAGCTCCTTTGTGTCATAGAAAAGCATATTTTCATATCTTACAAATTACTACTATAACCATATGCAGAGAATGTGGGTTTGCAAATTGCAATCGTTGGTATAACTGCCCTAAAAGAATTTGATTGATATACTGGAGATGGATTAGCAGGTTGAGACAGCAAACAAGGAAACAGAAAAAGCTTATAAGAACAAAAAATCACCATATAATGAATACTGAAATGGTCAAGGTGCCATGAAAGATAACTGGGATATATGAGTGGCAGAATAAGGGAACATTAGGAAAAAAATATATATAACTAACGCCAGTGGTAACCTGAAATGGCCGCATGATGTTTTCAAACCGATGCCTTGTATACAAACAGAAACATAAACCAGGCTTTACACGACCAGCCCTACCCCGTCTCTGTTTTGCATTTGCACGAGAAATCCAATCTTCAACTATGCTTGACATTTTCTGCAAAGATAAAATAAAGCAACCAATAACAGACTTTACTTTATATTATATCTAAAATCAATGCTCATTATTGCAACTTCTAAGATTATATTGTTTCATAACTTACATTATGTCAACAGATGCATAAGTAACAAGGGCTCATGCACAAAATCTAGAACTGTCAAACTACGTAAACAATCATATTGAGCACCATGTGCATTTTACTTCAGGGTTCTTGGGATAATGAATATAAAAGTCCAAGTGCGCAACCAAAGCATGAGCTGAACACAATGTAGTAAGCATGGTAGAATTCCACTATTAGTGTCAAGGCATCAAGCACTAGCCCATGTGTTCATTTACAACTTATTTTATGTTGTTTTTATGAAGTGTAATACAAGAAGCAAAATCTATTGGTTACAGCTCCAGAAGAACAAGTAGAAAATGAAACTCTGGAAGTGCAAGCACCACTGAATAAAATGAATGTTGAACAGATGGTTTAGGGACCTGAGGGGAATTTTTGGAGTGTTAGATAGACCAACTAGTATTGTGTCTTTATTTAACTCTAATATATCAGCCAGATTCACCGGGAACATTAAACGGCGTTGCGTTCCTGGTCCCAGGAACAATCTTGTCCCTGCCTCGTAAAAACATTTCTCAAGTAACACGGGAACTTGGCGACATAGGAATTGGGATCACCTTATATTTTTTTTCGTACAAACTACTGAAGGACTCACCCAAAATTCTTTAATATCTAACATTCTAACCCGTAAAACATTGTTTCAGCAAACAATGTTAACCACAGTGTTATCATGGACAAATTTGCCAAGTGCTCTTTCAGTAAATCTGGATTGCACCATTCAGTCAAATGAACCATAAAAAACTTCTAGAATATAGAAATCCTTAGGAAAAGATTATGCAAATTGTAAATCCTGTATTTTTTTCCCAAAATTATAGGTAAAAATAAGAGAGAACTGACCTTGCGTGGATTATAACGGTTCTCCTTGTGCTTTCCAGTATCAACTACATATATTACATCATCAATTGTAATGCTGGTCTCTGCTATGTCTGTGGCAATAATAACCTGCAACACAACATGAAGTAAGATGCAGTAGGTAGTCTGTGAGGACAGGAGTGGGCATAATCACCTTGCGGAAGTTATCTGGTGGAGACTGGAACACTTTCCTTTGATCAGAGGGTCCAAGTAGTGAATGTAAAGGAAGGATCCAATCAGATGATGCCCCTCCAAATCTAACTGAAGCGGATAATCTATCAATCAACAAGTCAATCTCTGCAACTCCCTGTAGCAGCATCAATGGAAGAAAAGAACTAAGATATATATTAGCAAACAAAGCACTAAGCTGATGTGGTGTCATCATAAACTTACAGGAAGAAAAACAAGAATAGCACCCAGAGGACAGTTCTCATCAATATAGCATATCAAGTCTTCCAATAGATCGAAATCAATCACATCTTCATTCAAGCGTTTCTGTGTTAATAAAAGAAGATTCAGTCAGAACAAAAACATTATTAGAGAAGAAGGATGCCATACATATGGATCAAGCAATGGAACTCACTAGATTTTGGTTGGTTCTCTCATTATATGACTTATAGTAATCAGAAATATAATGAGGGTTAATATAGCCTTCGGAAAGCGTTGACTCATCGCCCCATGAGGATAAGACAAGGTTCTTTTTTCCTCGTCGGTTATTCACTGAGCTGCTAGCATGCTTCCACTGGAGCAGAATCAAACAGATTAAAGGTAAGTATAGCATTAATGATCAGAGACACAATAAATGCTGTGTTGGCACAGCTCAGCTCCAAGATTTTTTTGAAGCTACATCCTATCTCCAGAAATTCTTGGGGCTAGAGCTGTGGGCACACAGAACGTATTTGGTTGAACAATTTAGTTATTACTTTGGATGAAAAAATGTGATTAAACCACTTTATTTTATCCTATAAACTACAAATCCTGCATGGACCTCAGAGATGAAGCTGTGCCAAACAGGGCCTAGTATAATGGATGTCAACTGGTTAACATACCATTGTGAAAAAAACATAACATTCTCTTTCCCCTAAGATAGCACTATGTATCAAACAGGGAAACCCCAACTTAACTACTTTATTGGAAAAGAAGTTGCAGGAGAGTGCAGGACCAACAAGATTTTTCATACTTTTGTAACAGAAGTGTAGAACTGTTAGATATGTATATATCTAGGGGTCTAATTCTATATAGCTTCTTGTAACTGAAGTCACTTGTGACTATATATATGAAAGCCACCCAACCCAAGGGGTGTGTGAGATGTTTCGCTATTCTTTACAGGAACACAGAGGAAGACCAAAAGAACAAGCCTAAATATAATGAGTAATAGGGACATATACAAGATTTAGCTATCCAAATGAAAGTGATACAGTAATAAGCACAGGGCTCCAACTAATGAAGAATGTGTACTCTATCTATTGTGAGCTATCCTGCGTATTTGAGAAAAAGAATTGGGAATATGAAACCTTTTCCCCATGCTGTGCGAAGTATGCTCCTGATGCAGGAGAATCCAATGCAAGACAGTACTCCATTTTCTCATAAACATCCTCAAGGAAGTGAGTTGACACTGGATGTGTTCTTCCTTCAACACTAATCACGGGGCACTCTCCAAAATATCGTGCAAATAGGCTTGAATCAACCGTTGCAGACCTAATTAATGATTATAAACAGAATAGGAATAAAACAAGATTAGAAGGGCAAAACAGTAAGAAAGTGAATGCAAAATTTATATAAGTAGTAAAATATTAAACCGGGAAGAATTTTACATGAGAATCACTTTCAACTTCCTTCCTTGTTGATTGGAGCGTTTCTCAACGAGATTCTTAAGAACAATAAGCAGGAAGTCACTCTGCAGGGAGAAATAAAGATCGTTCAAGTACCTCACCATCATAGGAACATATTATTTTGTAACACAAACACGGATAAAACACATGAATACATACCAAAATTGTACGTTCATGTACTTCATCTACAACAACATGAGTAACATCACTTAAGTCTCTGTTTCCCTGAAACATATAGCATGGATAACAAATCATATTTTTGCAATTATTAAGGCATGATCCGAAATTGGATCCCTTCTTTTCATTAGCTGAAAGGCTTATATAGAGGAAAGGCAGCTTCACTTTAACCATATCAGACCAATGACAAACTGATATCACCTTTATATGTGATTTAAAAATGCATCAAATGTTAACTATTATGCTTATGAAGGCACTACTTAGTACTTACAGAGAGTTTTCTGAGAAGGATACCAGTAGTACAGAACAAAAGCTTTGTCCTCTCATTCCTAAAACAATAGAAAACATTAGACATGGGTAAACCCCTACTGTGGTATATATATTAGATATAAACCTTAAAGGAAAAGAGGTAAAAATAACAAGGAAAATCCCAGGGGGTAGCACTCAAGAGTTTCCACCAAGAGAAAATATCAGAGATATTATATACAAAATTAGAAGTTATGTTTATAAAGCCTGTGCATGGAACCAGTGCATATGAGAAAGAAACAGACCGTGCACTGTCAAGACGAACTTGATATCCGACCAGTGAATCATTCGATCCAGGTGATGATTCACACCTTTCATCAGATACTCTTTCGGCCACAGAAATAGCCTACACATACGTAGACCAATCCAAGTTATATTTGACTATATCTATTTGATCAAATAAAGGTATGGGGTGGTTTGTGATCATGTAAAAAGTAAAGTTTGAAGCTTTAGCAAATATGGAAAGAGTGATCACCACAACAAATGGTCTCCTGATAATGCAATATTTCAAAAGTTACAATGTGGGATTCAATATATAGCATTGCAAGTGATTTCATTAATAAGGCATGAAACTTTTGCATAATACCATTATTAATTTTATGATGATGATCTCCTGGAAGAAAAGATAAAGAACTGCACTGTGATCGTACCGCTATCCGTCGGGGCTGTGTGCAAACTATATTGCAAGAACCTCCAAGTTCAGATTCAATCATGTCATCCAAAATAAACTGTGGCACCTGCAAAGATGAGAACAGAGACAATAACGCATAAAACAAAAATAAAATCCGTTTGATCCAAAAATGGAGATTTACAATGATATTAGTTATATTAGTTGGTTAGCAGTGTTGAGTGTTAACTCTACCATTCCCAAAAAAAATAGCGCCAGCCACTGGTAACGGCTTAAGGCCGGCTACCAGCCTTACTGGTTCAGTTTATGTTTATCCTAACTTTGACACAGAAGATTCACTAGCCTGGTGGGGACAATGTGCACTTGCAAAGCAAAGGCTGAAGGTTGAGCTCCCTCCAACTTCTGATTGCAAATTAACAACTTGAAGTGAGGCCTGCAGGGCTGCATGTAATTGTTGTGCATTGAAAGAAATATTGAATAGCTATGTGAGAACCGAATCCACGACCAGAACCTTGCCCAGGACAGACAAGAGGGTAATGGCTGTAGTAGCTAATGCATCGTGTTGTCATCTCTGACTTCTGGGTTAGAGACTTCCAAATTCAAATGAAACCATTTTTTTTCTTTTTGCCAGTTTATACAGCTACCAAGTCCCACAGGTAACTGCAGGTACCAACCCTGTTTGTTAACACAATCCCAAAGGTAAAAAATTGTATAAATGGCACGTCCATATCATGACCTCATGAGTATAAAACTTTGTCCGGATGTGTAAACAATATATATCCATGCTTATTACAACAAGCTTGTTCAACACATCAGGTATAATTGCTTTAGAGGGAAAATTATCAATTTTGGCAAATAAGTGGAACTTCTGAGAAACATATCCAAGACACTGCTAGTTTGAGAGAGAGAGAGAGAGAGAGAGGATGTCACTCTTAAACGTAAAACAGACAATAGCAAGAAATGAAATGGCAACGAACAAAAATATTGGGACTGCATGACTGCATATGCCATAATCAATGT
This sequence comes from Saccharum hybrid cultivar R570, assembly GCA_038087645.1. Lineage (NCBI taxonomy): Eukaryota > Viridiplantae > Streptophyta > Magnoliopsida > Poales > Poaceae > Saccharum > Saccharum hybrid cultivar. The sequence goes on from JAQSUU010000543.1 coordinate 2,382,016, forward strand.
ACCCCTCCTTATGATTCAACAATAATTTGAAAACAAAATTATTCCAAAGGAGACATACAAGACTGAAACAAATTGTCTATATAACGTACTCATCTACAACAGAGATATGGTTTTATGATATGATGCACAAGATGCCTTCCACTCAGAATAGTCATTTTGTAATGACAATTGACATTCAAGAAGGAAACCATTGCCACTGAGCATAACAAACAGTGGGGAAGAACTCAAATAAAATGGTAGCACAGGTACCTGAGTTGTTTTCCCACATCCAGTTTCTCCACTAACAACAACTACATCGTTCTCTTTCAGCAACTGTAGGAAGTGTTGCTTCTGTCTAGCTATTGGTAGAGAAGCTCTTGCTTCCAGCATTTTCTAAATTCAAGGTGAAAACAAAAAATCATTAGTAACAATACAAAAGAAGCAGCGCTTAATTCTAAACAAAAAAATACTGTTACTAGATTGCAAATCCATTGCTTACCAAGTAATTTGGTAGCTTCCTTTTATCTTCCAACTGCTTTTTCAAAATTGCACTCTCTGCATGCTCTGCTGATTTCAATCCTATTGTGGAAGAAAAACAAATCACATTTTAATTATAAGCAGATAGAAGAAACAAAACTACAAAAATGACAGGAAGCTTTATTCATTTGACCATTTCAATTAGAAGAGGGAATGTGATAAACCGTAGGAATATGATAGGAAATCAAAGCTTATAAAATAGAAGACATGAATTTCGATAGACAAATTCACAATTCCATATGATTCATCCTGAAAAGTGGCAAGGAAACAGTAGCAACCTTATTGATGCCCACTGCCCACAAAGTGCAAGGAAATGAAGAAGGTAAATGTAATTGTTCAGTATGCTACAAAGAAGTAATATGTCTGTCATGAATGACAACCATGTCTTGGAAGGGGAAAACGATAATCATCCGTAAGCAAGATTGCTTGTGACATTATTCTGAAATATGTAAATAGTATGAAAGCTTACCCATACAACTCATCATGGTAGTCTGTCTCTTCTCATTCACAGATTTGCCGCCTTCAGTATTCCCAGAATCCAAAGATATGCCATCAGTAGAAGAATTTTCTATTTCAGACGAAGGAATTGTATCTGCATCTATATTCAATAACATATCTACAAAGCCAGATCTTCGGCTATCCTCAGTATCCAGCACCCTTGATGTAGACGACAATTCACCTGTTTTATGAAAACGTGCAATTTGTAGCTCAAAGACCATTTATGATGCTCATGCCATCACATAAGAAAACCTAAACCAATAATTCCAACCTTCTTGCCATCTTAAAATAAGTGATGAGTACCGCTCGGTAAGCAGTTGACGTAGTGGAAGGTCAGCAAAGAATTGATATAGAGCAAAAGCTGCAACTCGACTTTGTGCGAATTTTTTTTTATTTTTAGCCCAAATTTGAAACAAATTTTAAATTTAACCCGTGTTTGAAATTTTTTTTAAATCTAACCCGTTTGGCCCCGCCACCATGCATGGCGGGGCAAATGCACTGAACCCCGCCATGCATGATGGCGGGGTACAGTTCCCGCGTGGCAAGCCGACGTGGCAGCCACCCGGACGTACCCCGCCATGATCGATGGCGGGGTAGGCAAACCCGCCACCCATCGTGGCGGGGTAGGTCCTGGCGCTCGATTTCTCTGTCGTCAGATCTTGCGCTGTGAACGCTGTGAACGGAGGCGATGGCGATTTCTACAGGTAGTGCAGGTGCATGCATGCTGCGATGGCTGTGCATGCAGGTGCAGGTGCAGGTGCATGTGACCGGTCATTGTCAATCACCTCGGCCCACCCATACCTGCATAATCAATTTTTTAGTAGGAGCAAATTACATCAAATTGGAATATATTTTACTGTTTTTTATTTCCACTGTGAATTGGGTGCTTAAGGGCAGCCCCTAGACACTCAAGTCACCGGATTCCACGGCGAGTTCTAATGCTGACGCTTCTTTGAACATGCACCGCGGCAGGATGGTGCACGCCATCCGATCTCTGCCAACGCACACTGCCCAACGCTGCATAGAGTGCTCAGTCTCTCACCTCTCAAGTCTCTGCACTATACAGTGAAGCTACAGAAGTAGGAGTACTCTGTAGTACTGTCTTTTGCTTTCACTGCATGTGACCACGGTTAATGATGGGTAATTTTGGTGCAAAGTATCGTGCATGTATAAAGGCATAAATTAATAAATATACCACCATATGCTTAAATATTAATATAAAAATAAATATATACAGGTAGATAAATATATTTAAATTTATTTATTACACTCCGAAATGGTATACCGGTATTATCCGGTACCGAAACATTTCGTACCGATAACCAAACCGGAATGACATCGGGAATGGTATTTATAAGTATGCACATATCCAAAGCCGCGACGGAGCACGGCGTGCTCGTGGCGCGCGCAAAACCGGCGCCACGTGTACAGGGCCCCATAGAACAGCCCCAGATAGACGCAAAACAGTATGCAATTTCTTTGCGTCTGTCCCACGGGTTAGATTTAAAAAAATTTTCAAACACAGGTTAAATTTGGGCTAAAAATAAAAAAAAAAGTTTCAAATTTGGGCTAAAAATAAAAAAAAAATTCCCTGGTGAGATCACCAAGGGCCCTCCTGGCTAGTCCCTCCTCACTATGGTGTGTTGGGAGGTGGTGGCAGCACCGGCTGCTGCGACCTCTGATTTTTGTTTCCACTGTGAATTGAGTGTCTAGGGGCTGCCCTTAAGCACCCAATTCACAGTGGAAACAAAAATCGAGCGTTTTTTATCTATCCTACACTTAATTATCGTGATCAACGGATCCAAATCAAACAAACCAAAAAAATGGAAATAATGAAAAGATATTAAACAAACAAAACAAAACAAAACAAAAAGCCAGATTATTTCTATGGAAGCCAAATTGAAAAATTTCAAAGGGGACCAAATAAAACCTACAGAATATAAAAAAAGCAAAAAAAAAAGATCAGATAACTATTCAAGTAATTCTGACTATTCTCATTTATGAAAATCAATTTACATTAATAGAATACAGAACTTACACCCAAAAAACAGTAAAATATATTCTAATTTGATGTAATTTGCTCCTACTAAAGAATTGATTATGCAGGTATGGGTGGGCCGAGGTGATTGACAATGACCGGTCACATGCACCTGCACCTGCACCTGCATGCACAGCCATCGCAGCATGCATGCACCTGCACTACCTGTAGGTGTCGGCATCTGCACCGGCCGCAAGAACGAGACGCAAGCTGACCGTGCGACCACCCTCGGGACTTGTTTAGATACCCAAATTCATCTTAAATTCTGCTATGTAAAAAGAAGATTCTCATCACATCAAAATGTCGGCACATATATGGAGTACTAAATGTAGATGAAATTAAAAACTAATTGCACAGTTTTGTTGTACTTTACGAGACGAATATTTTAAGCCTAATTAATTAATATTTGGACAATTATTATCAAATAAAAACAAAATTGCTATAGAACATCTACTATGCAAAGTTTGGATCCCAAATTTAGGATCTAAACAAGACCTCGGCCCCATGGACGCTTGCTGCACTTCGCCATCGCCTCCGTTCACAGCGTTCACAGCGCAAGATCTGACGACAGAGAAATCGAGCGCCAGGACCTACCCCGCCACGATGGGTGGCGGGTTTGGCCTACCCCGCCACCGATCATGGCGGGGTACGTCCGGGTGGCTGCCACGTCGGCTTGCCACGCGGGAACTGTACCCCGCCACCATGCATGGCGGGGTTCAGTGCATTTGCCCCGCCATGCATGGTGGCGGGGCCAAACGGGTTAGATTTAAAAAAAAATTTAAACACGGGTTAAATTTAAAATTTGTTTTAAATTTGGGCTAAAAATAAAAAAAAATTCACTTTGTGCTTCCTGTTCATAAATTCAGTTTAATAATGGTACTTTAGATAAGAAGAATAAGATAATATTCTGTTGTGATTTGTTACGAACTGATATCTCAGTGTATTCGTTCGAGAAAAATATCTCAGTGCATCATGTTAATGATAATTATTATCATGGAGAGAAGTGCCATATCAGAATAATAATTAGCTGACCTAAAGTATTTGTAAGAAGCGTTATCATACAAAGTAACAGAAAAAGTTGTAACCTGAACAGATCCATATTCTTCGTCTAGTTCAGGTAACTGGATTTTCGTCAAGCCTCCAGCCTTCCGACTCTTACCACGGCCAGTAGCTCCCCGCAACACATTAACAGAATATACAAATTTACCATCTTTCTCAGATATTTTATTATACTTTGGAGCTTCCCAACCAAGTTTTTGACAAAACTTTTGTAGAACAGCTTTCGGCATTTTACCAGAATCTCCCTGTAGTTGAACAAAATAAAAGAACGGTTAGAAAATAGTGCATAGCAGAAGCACAAATCAAACATGAAACATGTCCCGTCAATATGAAGAAAAAGTAAAAAGGCACTTGGACCTTCTTCCATATATCATCTATGTTTCCAAGAAGATGGCCATAACCATCATGTGATAATTTCTCTATTTGTTGCTGTTTCAAGATTTCTGGAGCCACTGCCTCCCAAGCAGATGAGTCTTCAAAGAACATGTTATCAAGCTCTACCACCTCTTCGTCTACCTCCTTTGTACAAGTTTTATCGATATCCTTAGGAATTGCCTTTTTCAAATCAGATCCTTCATCAATATTGCCTAGACTCTCAGACCTTTTATCACTTGCCTCTAAATCATTTTGAACACCCTCGACATTTGCAGTTTCAGAATTTGAAGATACAGAATTGGCAGAATGGCTTATCTGTTCCTTCAAGCTTCCATGCTTGGAATTCTTTTTTGCGGCTGTAAAATGTGGGAGGGAATCATAAGATAGATCAGTGTTAACTATCAACTATGTAAACTTCCAAAAACTTGTCAGGGCCATGTAACTAAAAACTAGTAGACAACTTATGTCATAGTTACAGCATGAATGCCAATAAGACAATAAGCAAAGTTACCCTTGCTCTTCCGCCTACTTGGCTTTGCTTCGACAACTTCAAAACTTTGTAAGCAGTGATCTTCCCATGTGGAGGAATCATTGGAATTTGCATCGTCCTCCTAACAACAGTGATATCCAAAAGAAAAATTATACCAAGAAACATGATATTAAAAGAAAGGAAAAGGAATAACAATTAACAGAAAGACTTGCTAGAGGAAGAAAGAAAGTGGTAGAGGAATCATTTAATTGATTGTGAAATTGTATGCATAGGATATTCCGATGTTGGGTACATGCAATGCCAGTATCAGCCGTATATTTATAATATATTGCTATAATCCCTCAGATACATTGACACCATTCTAAGTGAAAGGTGTCATGTTTTTCATAATTTTCCCATTCATGTGTAAAAAAATCATTTAGATTAACCACAAGAAAATAGCATTAGTAGATGTGTCATCACAAGAACTTACATTCTATTACTTAATGTTTACTGGTGTGGAGTTATTACAAGTAATAGTCAAAGCTACACATTGGAGTCATCGCTTGCTGGTGTCCCTAGCTTGGAACTTGGAAAAACTCATCTGCTTTCTTTATAAGCAGGGTATTACCTCGTTCTACAAAAAACTACACATTGGAGACCATGTCAACATCTAAAACTGCAGTGAGGATAGTTAACAGATTGAAACAAAAGATAAACCATGAGTGAAAGAGATAAGAAAAGACTTAAATTGTTGTGAAACATAGTTCTCAGTGAACAATAGCTACCAGCTTGTATAACCATTTTGTGTTTTTTTTTCAAACAGTACAAAACAGGGCTACTTAGATTAGCACACCAAATCAATTATCTGTCTTCTAAACTGTAAGTTGCACAAATTCATGATGTAGAGGCTCTTAGTATCCATGGGAAGTTCAGTACAACCTGAGAGAAGTATAAAACAGAACGATACAATTGCAGACTAAGCAAGCAGACAAAAAACATAAGATTAACAAAATCCAATGGCTGTTCAAAGTGTACTAAGAGATGACTCAATTCAAGTGATAAATTTACTTGTTCATTCATCTATACCTCCTCTTGCTGTTCCATGTATTGACGAATCCATGCAGCTTGCGACGATCGCCCATCATCCAGTGACACATTCTCATCTCTCCGCCCACCAATTCTAACTTCCAACCCCTCAGTGCTCACCTTCACCTCCTCAGGTTCACGACTCTGTGGCACCCAATTGTCCTTGGCTGTGGACAGTACTTTAACAGAACCTTCAGCTCCTACAACACATACAAACAATGTAACCATTACATGATTCTAGCATGAAAGGGCAACGCCTAATTAATCAATCAGCGCCTCTATGAGTGTAAAAGGAGAGACAAACTCAACACTTCAACATTTATATGATATTGGAAAAGAAGAGACAAACTCAACACTTCAACATTTATACGATATTGGAAAAGAAGAGGCAAACCAGCGAGTTCATGGACCATCGAGCGTATTGGCCCAAATAACATCTGAAGATGAAGCCTAAGGTATAACGTATAGACTACATAATGAAGCCGCACCAGGGAAAGGAGCATCGGACAGAACATAAATATAGAAGACAAACAGAGGAAGGAAGCGAATCTTCCTCCTCCCTATGAGATCCTCTTCCTCTTATTATCACTGTGATTGCTCACATGGTCGGGTTTGATGTCACCGGTGGCCACGGGGTGTGACAGCCACTTCACAGATAAAAAAAAAGTAAATCGCAGAATGCAAGCAAATGATCAATGATGTAAAATCCGTTCTATGTACACATGTAGGAGAAAAGTCACACATCGCAAATTCATGTCAAAGAGCACCCTAGTAGACTGATGAGAACACACGCACAGAGAAATGTGTGTGCACATGTTGAACCATTCACCGCCTAAACCTTAAACCCTTAATTTCATACCTGCGAGAGAGGTGGTGCTGGTGCCAGCGCTGGAGAACTTGAGTGGGAGCTCATCGCCAGGCAGATTAAAGCATAGCCAGTCCAACGCCGATTCAAACGTCGCCGAATCCTACCTCAGAAGAAACAAGACACACAAAAGGAAAATCATCAGCTCACAGCCAATACGAACATACGGTCACATCATCGCCGTGACTTCTAGGAACCCTCGAGGATACGCACGGGTATCGCGGAGAGTGCCTGCTCGATTTGCGCGGAGGAGAAGCCCTCGAGAGAGAGCTTGTCGTACACGCCACGCAGCCGCCGCGCCTTCTGCTCCCTCGACTCGCCGCGGGCTTCCGGGCCATCGGCAGGTGCCGGGGAGGGGGTGGATGCTGCGGAGGAGTTAAGGAGGAGGCGGCGGAGGCGGCGCTCGTTCTCCGACGAGATCTGGAGGCGCGGCGCGGCGGTGGCTGCGGATGAGGAGGACGAGGAGGCGGAGGATGACTTGGGCTTCTGCTTCTGCTTCGAGGCCGGCTGCTTCTTCTTCGGCGCCATTTGGCCACAGCCGTGCGGAGTGTGGGCGATCGTCTCCGGCGACGGCTGGCTTTTTCGGAATTCCGCGACTGCGGGGAACTGCTGGCTTTTTGTACTTGGGCTGCGTTCACTTCCCATCCCAACCCAAAATATTTCCTCTTCCACCCATCACATCAAATCTTTCGACGCATGCATGGAGCAGTAAATATAGGTAAAAAAGATAACTAATTACATAGTTTGTCTGTAAATGTCGGGACGAATTTTTTGAGCCTAGTTAGTCCATGATTAGACAAATTTTGCCAAATAACAATAAAAGATGCTACAGTAACTTTTCGCCTACTTTTCACGAAGTGAACACACCCTTGGTACGGAAACGGTGACGAGCAGGTAGTTCCCGTTCTGGTTGCTGATTATGTTGGGACCCCACGTGTAAAGCCCTCTCACTCCAGTGAGGAATCAGGAGCTGGGCCTTCGTCACCTGCCTTTTAGGCAAATGTTTCTCAGAGACCAGCAAATTGAGATGAACTGTGGCCTTCAAATTTCTGTTTTGCATTTTTGGCAAATTTTGATCAAATCAACCCGCAAAGCTACTACTACTTCGGTGTTCCTTTTCTTATTATGAATACTACTGTGCCGAAATAGAGCCTTGAGACTGTATAGGCTTATTGCGTGAGATATTGCAACTCTTTGCTAGACGGACCATTTGTTCATCGGATTATCCAAACACGTCTAGCTAATAGTTTAGCTAATTGTTAACTAAACACTCAACTACAACTATTTCACTAGTTGAACTAAAGTAGCTAATACAGCTAATAATAGTGATGACCTATTAGCTAGCTAGCTAACTATTAGCAGCTAGTGGATCTAAACAGACCCTTAGCTTAAGCCCATGAAGCTCATGTTTAGGCCAAAAAAATTATGTTGGAAGGGGGAAAGAAGTTTTTGAGTTAGTTTCTGTTAGAGCTGATTTGGTAGCCTCCGTCAGGGCTCGGCAGTTCCAACGCTATAATTTCTTACTATGTTAAGAGAAGATTTACTACAGGAAACAGAAAAAGTAAAGTCGCATTGTTAGCGGACGCACGCGACGGCACGACCCCGCTCTCCCTCTCCCACGCGACCACGTCCACGCGCTCGCACCCCACCGGAGAGGAAGAAAAAGATGGTGGCGGCTAGGGTTCCGGTGGGGGTGGCGGCGGTTCGGGATCTGCTCTCCGGCGGCCTTAGAAGGAGGTTTTGGGGGCCGCAGTTGTGACACAGCGGTGGAGGCGGGTGAGACGGCGGAGGGGCGGGGCGGCGGGGCGTGGGAGAAGGCAGTGGGGCGGGGATGGCGGCGGGGCGTCGCAGCGAACTCACCGGCGCCCTGCCCTGGGATTAGGGTGGGCGGGGCGAGGGGTGGAGACGGGGGCGAGGACGAGGACGACGCCGACACCGACGAGCTTCCTTGTCTTTAGGGGGGCGGGGTCGATGGGCAATGGCGGGCATGGCCGGCAGCGACGAAGTCGCTGGCTAGGGGCAGGGCGAGGAAGGTGGGGTGTGACAGGAAGGGCGTGAGGAGGAAGAAGGGAGGGAGGAAGAAGACGTGGAGCTAGGTCGCGCGTTATCCATGTCCTTCGGTGTTGCTGATGCGGGACGAGATGGTCCCATAGTTTCTCACGGTGATGGACTTGTGCACGGAAACGTACTCGGTAAGTGATGGGTTGGGTAAGACAGAAACTAAACACGGTGTGACGGTGAGCTAGCTTCCTATTTAGGATCGGACCATTCCGTATCCGTGCATTCTGAACCAAACGCGCCCGCCCTGGATTGGGTTAAACAGCTCGGATTCTACGTCGCCCCTCGACCCCGGCCACCCTAGCTCTCGGATTATACGTCAGTTGGCTTTGGATTGGGTGTGCAGCAAACAGGCGTTGTACTCAGGTGGGCTCCGGCATTTTTTGGGGCCTCAATCCAAAACGAACTGCGAGGCATGAGCCTTGCTTACGCGGGTCCTATATATATATATATATATATATATATATATATATATATATATGTATATATATATATATATATGGAAGCGGCTAACGCACGGCTGTGCGTTAGTCTTATAGCACGCACAGTCAAAAACAGAAATAAAAAAAGTATACTTTCCGTTTAGAGAAAGTAGTTGTGCACGTGACTGTACGAGGCAGGCCAGCGCCCCCTGAAACCTTCTCCTCTTCCTGTTTTCCTATTTTTTGCATTTCAATTCCAGCAAAACAACACAAGGGCATAAAAAACATCAGAATTGCACAAATCTTTCCCTGTTTTGCTTTTCCCTTTCCAACATGCACAAAACAGTTCGATTATTTGCATCACTTCTGACAAAACTAAGAAAAGCAATTCAGTTCTTTTGCATAAGCAAATTCAGTTATTTTGCTTAAGCAAATCAATTTACAAAAAAATAGTAAAATCCAGTTCTTTACTGCTTGTTGCGTAAGCAGACCTTCCTACATGTTTCTCCTGCTTACTGTATAGGTATACATCTTAAGTAGTTCTTATATTAGCTGCTGCACATGGTCACTTCTATTTTGATACCAAAACATGTTCATTTGATGCTTGATTGCCTCACACCTACAATAAAAAATAGAAGTTACCAAGATAAGCACGTAGATAATAGTGATAAACTAAGTATAAAATGACATAGCCTCAAATTTCAACTGCACTAACAGAAGATTCTATTGCTAAAAACCAATTCAGTTGTTTTGCATCATCTAAAAATCAGTAAGTACTGCAGTTCCTATTGCATTAGCAGATCTGACATAACTGATAAGTAATTCAGTTCTTTTACATAAGAAATTCAATTGTTTTGCATAATCAATTCAGTTAAGACAATCACTCAACAATTGCAGCAAGTCAAAATCTGCTAAATAAATATATAGTTGCAGCCAATATAACACAAAGCTACTGGCACTTGTTCCAGTGATCTAGACCCTGCAAACTATGGCTGTGCATATACCTATATAGATACAATTTAACATCTCAATGTAAGCCACCATATAAATCGAGCACCAGTACCAAGTAACAGGAACGAAAAAGTAACTCACTAGTAAAAACAATTTTATATATTTAGTCAGACAAATTATTAGTAATCTAGTAGCAATTTAATATCATTATTTAAGTAATTTAATATATCCCCAGCACCTCTCATTGATGAAGTAAAAATGAAAATATATATGTCATTTATTTGTTCAGAATGAATTGTAACAGTATAGAGTACCAATGGTTTGCTACTTCCATAAGTATAACAAATACAACTTATTGGTGCTAAGCTTGTACAAAAATATAAATTTACTTCATATAAGAATATCAATGTTATCATGATATGAGATTATCTAATGATCTTATTAAGCAGGATTCAAGCTAGTTAACTAAACGGTAGCCTAATAGGCTATAATTTAGAGAAAAAATACAACAGAATTGACACAACTATGTTTACTAACTAGGTTAGCATGCCAAACCAACATCTAATTTTCAGATCCTGTTTGCTAATTCAACGGGACACTTGACATGACAGGCAAACATCACTCAACAACTGTAACAAGTCAATCTGCTAAAACAAAATTGTACAATTGCAGTCAATATAACACAGCTATGTATACAAAGCTATTGGTATATCAGTCAATCATCAGTGTGGCTACTACTATATGTACATCAAGTGATCATGTGGAGGGACAAAAGTGTGCTACTAAATGTATAGTCACCACAAAAACAGATCAATAGGTATAGGGATAAAAAAAAGAAGCAGGATGGGGACACAATTGAAAAAGAACAAAAAATGATTTAGTAGGGAACATAGCTTGCAAATAAGACCTCACTCACAGTGGGTACAACTAATACTAAGCCTGCATTTGTTCCTAGAACCAATTCAGTTGCTTTGCATCACCTGATATCAAATCTGTTACTACAAGCAAATCTGACAAACTAATAAGCGATTCAGGAATTTTGCATAAGCAATTCAGTTGTTTTGCTTAAGCAATTCAGTTCAAAAAAAGTACTGCATTAATGCTCACTACATAAAAAAGCAGATCTGATACTATACGTTACTGCTGCTTACTGCATACATATACATCTCCCTCCTGCCTGCACATGGCTACTCCTATTCACCTGATATCATATCTTCTACTAGAAGCAGTCTGACAAACTGATAAAGCAATTTAATACTTTTGCAAAAGCAAATCAGTTGTTTTGCATAAGCAATTCAGTATTATTGCCTAACTGGACAAGGAAAACTACCTGAAAAGTGACTACCACGATGCAATGCTAGTGTGGCATTAACAGATCGAACAAAAATACAACAGTAACAATAACAGCAACCCTAATCCTAGATCCCAAAATTACGGCACCCAAACAAAAACACTTAAATTGTCTAAGAAAATGGTTGTGTGTTTTCTTTTGCGTGTGTGTGATCATACCTCGCTGCTGCCATTGGATGCTAGCACACACACTCCATGAAACCTCTGCTCTCTAAGCATTGTATGAAGAACTATCTCTGTAAAAATACATGCAAAAAGAAAATAGTTGTTATCATTATATTTGTATATAGCAGGAAGCAAAAACATTACATTACAGTTAAATGCCTACAATATGATAATACAAGGGCAACTAGCTCAATAATGTACAACATCAACTATTTCCATATATGCTTAGAAATCATAAACTCAACGAAGCATATATGATAATGTTCTAGTGGATTGCATTTTCTTAGCCAATTTAAGTGTCATTCATTAGGCACACAATGTCTTCTTAAAAAAGAGGCAATTTATGTATTATGAAAGAGCAAGTTTAGTATTTGAGTTCATTTGTAATTTAAGTTTTCAGAAGTGTTCTCCTTTGGATCATGACTGTCAAACTCTTCCTAATCATAAATTGAAAGTGACAACTGACAACAAAGCAGTTTTATTAGAAACTAAAAGTGCAGTCAATCGATGTTACCAAAAAAGAACTTGAGATAATCCGTATTGCTGCACAAACAGTGACAAAGGGATAGATATTGCGAAGGTTGACATCTCTAATACAATGATTTCCTGGCACAAAATGTTTGTGTTTGAGCATTAGAGTTTCTATGACAACACAAGTCTAGTTAATAAAACTATGAAGGCATCCTTACTCTTCTTTGAGTGCAAAATAAGTACTAAATTCATACTCAAAAATACAATGAGACAAGATTGGTAAATTCATACTATAGAACCAGTTCATGTTCTAGACAAAATAGTGTTAAGAATTAAGCAAAAATATGGTTATAAATTAGGCAAAACAATGTGGTTAATAAAGTAATAATAGTGAGATAGTTAGAAATGAAGGCCGAGGCATGAGGAGAAATGGGTGCACATAGTTCTAAATTTTAGACGAGCAACGGTAGCTGTAAAGGCGAGATCAGCAAGTGCCTAATGACCCTGCTTGGAGGAGGACTTAGGATTGTCACACGAGATTGTCCTTAAATAAGAATATATCATCTAAAGGTACACAAAGTAGTCTCTTTAAGCCCTATCCTCTAGTACGAAGGCATGCAACCAAAACACTAGAAGAGGGAAAATAAATACAACTGCAAAAGAAAAAAAAAGAACAGTACGTGCATGATAAAGCTGAGGTCAAGTCCAACCATATTATTCTAAGCCACCAGAAACCGGGAATTACAAAGATTCCAAGAGAAATGAAGGGAAAACACCCCCATTTCTCACATAATCTATATACCACTCTGGTGGAATTTTAGTCTGTTCTAAAAAAATCTATGACTAAAAATGATCTGTTCTAAAAATAAGATGAGCTAGCCTAGTGCTTTCACAATGTCCTTTCTGCATATATGAAACATTCTCTTGCTTCCCTGCAACACAGTGCAAGGATTATAGTTACTGAACAAGCAGTAGCATTACCTTCTCTTTGCTTCCCTAAAACACAGTGCAAGGATTTAAGTTACTGAACACTACAACGCAGCCAAACAACTACTTTTCATTTCAAAGGAAAACTGAACTGAAACATGGACTGATCATCAGAGGCAAATCATCTGTACAGGTAGCAGTAGATGAACTAACTAACAACAAATACTGACTTACTCAACTATCTACTGCTATCTGTCATTGCATAACTTAATAGTTGATGTCCATGTTTACTGTTTTCAGAACAAAAGTCATATCTGAAAAATTAGTTGAAAACTTAGTTCATCTACTGCTACATGTAACTTTGATATCTCAGAACCTGAAACTTCTAAGTTCCAGAAAAATAAAATCTCGCATTACATAACTGAAATACTGAAGTGTCTAAGTCATATATACATGCTGAAAAAATAACAGAGGCAACATCCATCATCTGAAGATACTGAATCTACTGCAACCGGCCGAATCCTAGCAAAGGAGGCGTGGTCATTGAGCAACCTCTGCAATGGTTGTTGAAGCCAGCGCTCACTCGTCTACCATCAACTGCAAAAGATCCTACCGCACCAAATGCAGACATCGACGACAGTGGGACTTGGGAGGGAGGCAAGCGGAGCAGACCTGGGCCATGGCTCGGTGGGGGCGAGAAGCGTTCCAGCGGCGCCAACGAGGATGGTCTTGTGCTTGATGTCGCCGTAGATGTCCCGCAGGTAGTCGTAGTACTCCAACGCCTCGACCCATACCCGGGTGCGCGGCCACCGTCGGCCCCGCTGCGGCAGCGTGCATCATCCGCTGGAGGAGGGTGGGTGGAGGCACCATCGCCGCAGGCCATCGTCGTCCCGCTCCCATGGCCGTGCCGCCGAACCAGGTCCAGGGGCACCAACCGCCAGGTCCCGCACCAAACCCTAACCCTAACTGTAATCTAGCCTCTCAATTCGAGAGGAGGGGGAAGGGGAGGAGCAGATCCAGAGCCAATCTTATCACCAGAAATAGCTTCTAGCAACAAGGGCAATGGAATCGCCATGGAATTTGGGATAGTAGCTTGCAGGAGGGAGGGAGAGAGAAATGAGAGAGAGGAGAAAGAAATGGGGAACGGAAGGAAGAAGAGGGGCCTAAATGGTAGGCTGAGCGGTGCGATGCGCGTGAGGACGCTGAGATTGGAGCGTGCGTGCGATGAGACAATGACATGGCCGGCTGGAAATAAGTCTATATATATATATATATATATATATATATATATATATATATATATATATATATATATATATATATATATATATGGAAATTATTCCGTACTCCCTAGAGTAGCTACTTCCCTCACCGATACGAATACAATCCTTCCTAAATCCTAACCCACGCGGCCTGCTTAACAAATAGGGTTCGATGCTTATGGAGGGCGGACCCGTTATTGTGCGGACCCGTTATTCTGAGCACACCTAATTTTCCGTCACCGTCCGCAGATATTTTTCCTCCATCCCCGTTCATTCTACACCAGAAGCATCGAACAGGGCCGAGACGGTGGGCTCCCACGGCGACATCGCCGCAGGGGCGCTCCGGCGGCGCGGCCATCACCGCGCGCACGGCACCCCATAGCGGCGGCGCGGCCCTCCAGATCCGGTGGCAACATGAGGCAATGAGCGCGGGCCGTGGTGGATCTCGGCGCCCCTCGCCCCCATCGACCGTGGCGGCGCATCCTCCCCTCCCCCGGCGGCAGCTGACGGAGGCCGAGGGCGGTGAATCCGGGGCCTGTGGTGGTGCCCGCGTGGACGCCCCGACCCCTCGCCGGCCTCTCCCCAACCAGCAGCAGCGTCGGCGGCGGCCCCTTTCCCCCACCGGCGGCAGCTCAGAGCAACGCGGTCCGTCCGTGCGTGATGGGTGGCAGCTGCTCAGCGTGCACTCCTTTGATAATGTGTATGTACTACTCATCAATACATCTATATGATTTCAGATTCGTGCATCCCTCGTTCGTCTCTGTCTGCTAGCTTCTCGTTTTGATTAAAGATGATCTGGTTTTTCACGTTGGTGTTCTGCATCTTCTGATGTGACAACCAGAAAATGCATTTGTATAAGTATCTTTTCATATGCTCACTGGATCACTGGAGTATATACCTAGAGTCAGGGGCGGAGACGGGGGGCGGGCAGGGGCCTGGCCCCCCTAATGTTCATACTTTTCATTAATACATCTCATTAGTTCTCACTAATCACTGAAAATTATAAGTAAACAAAGACTTCTCAGCTAATTCTAAATTGTTTTTCTCAAATAAATCAAATAGATCTAGCAAGTTAACATAAGAAATACCAACCTTAAATTTTGTCCTTATCCAACAATTTCGTACAATAGCTTACTAAACAATTTTACCCTGGGAGCCTCGAAATATTTCTAAGTAACCAAAACTTTTTAATATTTTATTTGTTTCTTACGGCTTTCTTATTTGAAATCTTTTATTTTCTGAATTTAAGCATAGTCCAATTTACTCTACTCTCTCGAGAAAAATACCACTTGACTGTGAAAACTTACCAGTTAGAGTGGATATTTGGTAACTTTTTATTTTTTTAAGCCAACGTCAAGATTTGACGGTGATACCGTATATTGTTTTTGGACACTCGATGATCCGGCTCCCTCCGTATCTAAATCCTGGCTCCGCCCCTGCCTAGAGTATCACTTGATCCTTTTTACAGACTGAAGTACCACATGATACTCTTTTTATGCTCAGGATCACTTGATCCTTATTTTTCAGATCGGAGTATCACTTCATACCGCAAAAAATACTAATGATTAGAGTATCACTTATACTTTTTCAGATCGGAGTACGTATCACTTGATACTGGATTGGCTTACTTCTGGAAGCCTCCATCTTTGTTTTGTGCTAAAATTAATCACGCAGATGGCCTAATGCAGTATGTTGCCTGTTGTGATACACCGCCGCCGCCCCCTTGTACTCTACATGAATAAACTACTCCCTCGGTTCCTAAATGTTTCTCTCTAGAAAACCGTGTTTCTCTCGCAGACATGTTTCCCGGGCGATGTACAAACAGGGACAGAGGGAGTATGTTCGATATGAAGTATGTGTACATACTTACAGTATAACGTACATGTACATACTCAGACGAAGTGAACTTGCTAAGTAGTACGGCTACATACTCAGAGTATGAAGTATGTGTAAATACTTACAGTATAACGTACATGTACATACCCAGAGTATGAAGTATGTCTACATACTTACAGTATAAAGTACGTGTGCTTGTTTTCTGAAGCCGTATTTGTTCATACTATTTTTATTATAAAGTATTGGTCTATACTATGGAGCTGTTCGGCTGAAATTATAAGCCGGCTGAAAAACACTGTTGACTGATTTTTTATGAGAGAAAAATACTGTTTCGGCTGAAAAAAAAGCTGAATAAGACGGATTATAAGCCAGATGAACAAGACCTATCATGTTAGACTAGTATTTGTTTATATTTTTTTTAACGAAGAGCATGTGAGCGATATTTGCGTACAAATAGGCTAATGAGCGTCGCTAACCAAACCTGACCAACTTGAAGTATGAATACATACCAATCGCCACAAGAAGTATCTATACATACTTCTGAAAAAACTAGGTATATACACATACGTACATATTTGAAAAAGGTAACTACGGCCATGCAAGCTCCACGCAACTAATCCCGTGATTAACGCCTCATTTTTTTATTCCGGTAGATGCGCACGCTCCAGATACAATTGGATCTGTATCCAAACCCGTTAGCTCCAGTAAGTTACGGCACCCACAACATCACCGGCCCGTTAGCTAGGTTCGCACGGGAGTGGCTGGACCCTCTGCATGCGTATACTCTTGTAGGTGGGAGCAGTTACTCCCGGGAGTATAAAAAACGCACCTATATATATATATATATATATATATATATATATATATATATATATATATATATATATATATATATATATATATATATATATATATATATATATATATATATATATATATATACGGAGAGTATACTCTATAGCTAGCTACAAAATAAATTATTCTGTAGCCACCTCTGTTTACGATAATTTTATATACTAATTTACGACAATGTCAGTATATATTTACAATAGTTGAATTACTTAACACATGAGGATATCTACCATAATGTTATAGTAAATCACATAGTAAGGAGTTACTGTAATCTCGTAAATTAGCATAGCAATTATCGTAATTCAAAGTGGCTACAGAATAAGTTATTTTTGTAGCCAGTTTAAATGCACCACGGGCCCCTGAACTTGTAAGTCTATGTCACATGGCCCCCTGAACTTTGAAAATGCATTTCTAGCCCCTGAACTTATCACGTGGTGCACCGCAGGCCCCTGAACTTGTCACGTGGTGCACCGCATGTCCTTGAACAGTAGCATGCACGCCAGCACAGTAGCAGGCACGTCGGCCAAGAAGCGTCTAGCAGCAGCCGGTAACCTATCGGCCAGTGAGCTGCCGACAAGGCCCATATCGCCGTTGAGAAGCCGACATGCTTATATATGTCCATTTTTTTATAACAGCTTCTAAATTTGTAATTAATCATAAAAAATATTATTTAAAAAACCCCGAAACAACCCGAAGCCGATCCGAAAGGTGCCGCCGGTAATTATTGGGCGCCGGGTGCGCGGCGGCTCCCGCGGACCCGAAGGCGAGCGCCGGGACGCCGGACACGCGTCCTCCACCGAGCGCACGTGGCGGGCGGGCAGCGCGGTTGGGACGCGGAGTGCCAGAACGCGTGTCCCGTGCACCTCCATCGCGTGCGGCGGCACCTCCGGTTTGCCGTGGCGTGTGGGAGCGCTGAACTCATCCGGCGAGCACGTGAGGCTGGTGTGACGACGCGACAGCAAACGTGAACCATGGGTTGTGGTGCCATGTCCTGTGCCGTGCAACGCTGCGTCCGTTCGCGAACGCAGGCACGGTTCACGTTCACGTCCGCTATCGCTGCGCCGACCAGGCTAGGACATAGTACGAGTAGGCCGGTTCAGGATCGCGACGTCGCGAGACTGTACCTGAAGTTTGATTTGCCGTTGCGTTTCGTCTCGTTCAGGGAACAGCACGGGCGGCAGGCAGCCAACGCCCACCGTCAGCACTCAGGCGGCGCTCGCACAGGGATTAGCACGTTGGAGCGGAGATATTTGGAGGGGATGTGCGGCGAGACTTGTCCACTTGTCGCGCATCCCTAACGACATGACGGGAATCGGTCCGTGTCCGCACACCTAATCGCCGGCAACGAGACGATGGGTGTATATAACCGGCTCCGCCCTGTGAAAATTGCGGCACGCTGTTATTGGCCACCGACCGACCGAGCGAACGCCAGTCAGGCAAGTGAGCGGCTCCTCATCGCGAGTCAGTCATGAGTGAGTAGTCGGTCGCGCCGATTTTTTTTAAATAATATTTTTATGATTAATTATAAATTTAGAAGTTGTTATAAAAAATAGACATATATAAGTATGTCGGCTTCTCAACGGCCGATAGGGGCCCTGTCGGCAGCTCACTGGCCGATAGGTTACCGGCTGCTGCTGGTCGCTTCTTGGCCGACGTGCATGCTACTGTGCCGGCGTGCATGCTACTGTTCAAGGGCATGCGGTGCACCACGTGACAAGTTCAGGGGCCAGAAATGCATTTTTCAAAGTTCAGGGGCCTGCGGTGCACCATGTGACAAGTTCAGGGGGCCAGAAATGCATTTTCAAAGTTCAGGGGCCTATGTGACACAGGCTTACAAGTATAATATATATATATATATATATATATATATATATATATATATATATATATATATATATATATATATATATATATATATATATTATATATATATTGGAGCTACCAGAATTTGGTAAGCACGCCGCAGGTTGCTTCAGCATGGTAAACGTTTGGTTCAACCCTGAACCGATAACATAAAAATATTTCTCAGCAAAATGATTTGATTCGTTTTACTTTTTAGTGACAACTTCACAACTATAGCGAGTAACATAGCACCAGAACAGTCTATATATCCTGTATTATTAATTGTACAATAGTTCAGTAGCAGAATGTGATAATAAATATATTTTCACAGAAATGGACTCTGGAATGGCAGTTTCTAAAATACACAGGCAGAGGCTAATAGCACCAGAACACAGTCTATATATCCTGTATTAATTGTACAATAGTTCAGTAGCAGAGTATGATACCAAATATATTTTCACAGAAATGGACTCTGGAATGGCAGTGTCTAAAATACACAGAGACAGGCAGAGACTAATTTCTAAGCTCTAAATTAAAAAACAAATTGAAGGGCACAACGCAGAAACACAAACAGGCAGGATGTAGAAGTTGATGTTGCCAGTAGAGATTGAAGAATCTCAGCATCAATCGCCAAAACCACTCTTCACGACTAGCGTCAGTTGAAAGTTTGAAATCTAACCTCTGAGCTACATCTCCTGGTAGATTAGCCATCTTTAGGTGCATGAAGCTCCCAAAGCTTTCATCACTCTTCATGAATTCGTCTTGGCTGAGGAGTATCATCTTGCCCAGCAAAGTAAACCATGACAACCAGAAGGGCAACGACAAATATAAGGATGTACAGCGAGCTCAGGCTGACCAGAGAGTTCAGGAAACCCATGAAAGAAGGGCCGCTGATTTTCTTCTTTGTTGTTCTTCCTGCTCTGTATCCCTCAAGGAACTGGCTTATTTGAGATGCTTGGTCACCTTCTTCTAATCTCTCTGAACCATCCACCTTCACCGAGAACCATTTTAATTTAATCCCAGAAAATAATGAATTCTTATTCGATGATTATCAGAGAGAAAGTAGCAGTTTCTATCTTAACCAAGTATTAATTTTATTCAGGGAATTATGAGGGTCAACAAACAGGAATTACAAAAGTAATACCTTTATTGTAGAAAAACTGTGCCATTACTAGTAAGAACATGCCAGTAACACAGTAGTTTTATATGGATGCTGGTATTAGAAAATAGAATTAATTACTGAGGATGTTTTACTTACTAGCTCGTACTCCTCGTCTCTATCCCACACAAGTAGCTTTGGCAGCTGTGAGCTCTTGGAAACATCAAAAGTCTCCACAAACTCGTCCCATTGCTTGATTCCAACATATCCAAACACCAAATCACGGTTTGCATTAGCAGCAGATCTCAAAATCTTTACCAGCTGTGTAGAATTTTCATCTGAATCATCCTCCAAAATTGTGAGAACAACTTTCCTCTGATCATCATTCAGCATTTTTAGCGTCTCTGTATTGATTGGGACAACCAAAGGGAGAAGGGATTGCCGTACAAAATCTTCCAAGAAATTTTCTATGTTCAAAAAACAACACCATCAGTTATGGCATTATGGGGGAAAAGCAACATGGCTGTGTATGGTATATTAAATGGACATAAGACAATATACGGTGCCTCAAATTACTTCTCAAACTAAGAATCAACATAAGAAAAAATCAAGTCATGAACGAACCAAAAAAAGGATAACAATTACCTTCAAATGGGCCATAGAACAAACTTTGTTCCTTATACTTTGGATGGATTGCAACTAGTGCTGGAACCTTATCAAATTCATAGGCTACCATGATGTCCTCAGAGAAATCTTTAGCTACAGCAAACCATGCTCTTTTCTTGTATTTCCTTCCATATTCAGCAATCAATGAGTCATTCACCCCAAAACCAAGGAACATAGGAAAGCTTGTGCCAGCATTCTCAACAAAGGTCTTTATCACAGAGTCTGACTCAAGGATAGAAACATCTGGCGCAACAAACTTCTTCAGATTGCGGACGAGCTGGTCAGCTTTCCTTGAACCAGTGTATTCAATTGGGACACCGTGGATAAAAAGCATGAGGGTAGGGAACCCACTGCAGTTAGGAACTAATAAACATTAGGCATCCAATCTAAGAATATCTATTCCCCAGCGAAACCAAAATACTTTGGGGGCAAGGACTTACTCCACTCCATATTTTGATCCAAGTTTCCTGTATTTATCAGCATTGACTTTGGCAACAACAATAGGCTCACTCAACCCTGCCAACACCGGTGCAGCTTCATCTAACTACACCAGCAAAAAAAGGGAATAATGTCAGAACTTCATTTTCTTAATCCAATTCCCTGGCAATTCCGGCTTTTATGCAAGCAAAACGTATCATTTGAGAACCTACTAATGGGTCATAGACACACTGCACTTATAATAGCACTTATTAGTCTTTTTCCACGAGCTAATGTATCCAAATTCAGGTGGTGTCACACACTACCTCCCGGTTTGTTTAATGACTTAATAACAGCATTTTTTGTTCAAAAATCGAATAAATATTCTGAAAAATAATAAGTTCTGTACTCTCCCACTTCGCTCTAATCTGCTCGAGTTCTTGGGACCACCCACCCACAGAACAAGGAATCCCAGAGTCCCAATCAACCCATTCCCATAGCACTAACACACAAGCCAAGATCCACGGCAACAGCCCACGGTATCCCAACTCCCAATTCGCATCACATCTCACAGGTCTACCACCACCAGCAAGCTGACAGGTCGGCAGGAGTTCCTCGTACCTCGGGCGCAAGGCGCTTGCAGTGGCCGCACCATGGGGCGTAGAAGTCGACGAAGAGGAAGTCGATGGCGCCCAGCGCCGCCTCGAAGTTGCTCTCGTCGAGGTCGATCACCCGCCCGTCGCGTGGGAAATCCTCGCCCGAGGCGACGGTGTCGCGGGCTGAGAGCGGGAGCAGCAGCAGGAGTATGAGAGGGAGCAGCGCCGGCGGCAGGACTCTAGTCGCCATGGCCGTGGCGGGCGCTCGATTCGATCTCCGCCGCGCCGGAAGTATGGACACGGAACTTGACTAGTTTCCAAGGGGTTTATTCGGAAAAAGTTCACAATTACCCTTCTTCGGAATCTGAGATATTTTGCTGACCTTTTTTTTATTTAGATACTTGCATAAAAATACAATTTTTGTGAGAAATTGAGCCCCACGTTAATTTCAGATTATATACATGCACACTCATCTGTCCATCCGAAAGATTTGAACGCCGTTGCATCGTAGCAACTTTATACTGATTTTGCTAAAATGATGTTTTTGAAATATCCAGGGAACAAAGATTAAAGATCAACCTATGACACGAAACTTCTGAAAATAAGGAACGGAACTCGGCTTCTACGACCTGGATGGCCAACGAGGCTTTGGTCCACTACTGTCAAAAGGACCAAACACCACAGGACCTGTCTCACAAAAAAAAGGGCCTGATTTCAAAGATCCAGGTCAACCATAAGCATCCGGATACAAAAGGAAGGGACACCTCAAAAGGTAACACACCTGCTACCCGTGTTCAGCAGTCAGCACAAGTAGCGTGACAAGAAACAGAAAATTAACAAATGATATCAGTGCTGAGGTTTCTCCAATCTCCACAGCCTGGAAAGTTCAATCCACGATATTATTAACAGAAAAGTTGTGTCCTACACCAAATCACAAGAAACGAGGTTACAACTTATGGTAAGAAAATGCCGTATCCGGCAACAACCAAGGTAGAATGAAGTCCAAGCTTTTTAACTTCACAAGATGTTGTTGAAAATAACTCTCCAATATGTAGGCATCATCTCAGCCTGAGGCAGTCTTCTTCTGCTGGAATATGACTGCGTACACAGGGACTCCAACACCGATACTAACTGCTCCCAGCACGGAAAGAGTCACCTTCAACCCCTGATGCTTCATCCTGTGCAAGTTATACATGTGCTTGGCATGGAGGTAGTATGGTTCATCATGGCCATGTCCTCCCATTCTCTTCACACCAGTGGCATGGAATCCACGAGAAGCTGATGTAGGCACAAGAGGAAAATCAGATATCAGGGGTGATATACAAGAACAGAACAAAAGACAGCGCATAACTTTGTTTGAGGATAAGGAAAGAGTAGGAAATGATGAACAGACAGATGCATACACACATAGCGCTAAATCATTTGCCAGAAGTGAATTAAACCAGAGAAAAGTTCACGATTTCCTTTGATGATAATTTCAGACATCAGCAATCCAGTAAACAAGCCAAACAACCACAAGACATTAATGTTCAATCCCAGCAATCACCATCTCCAATTCTCCACACGTACACATACTAAAGCTGCTTTGGTCACCTCTAAGAACACTGACAAGAAATATGAAACACAGGAGTTTTGACCTTACGACATTGATATGATAGGAACTAATGAATTGGAGAAACAATGCTGAGAAGATAAGACAATTGGCTTCTTCTGAGAGAAAAACAGTTTGCTCAATACTAGCTAAAAATCTTGGGGCCAGTGTACTAACTACAACCAGCAGTGACAAAAGGTAGTATGAGCCTGATGTATTGTAAATAACCACCTTTGATCACTGCTACTATAAAGGAGGCACAACAAAGTAGCGCATCAAAATAATAACCAACCCCAGTTGCATAGTTAATATTTCCAACCATTATTTCTAATAAATTGTATGCCCTCGAGGACCTATCACTATCAGGTCCTCCACAAGACAATGAAACTGGACACAAAACCTCAAACAAATTGATACAAGCTCCTTTAAAACACACAAGAGAAAAAAAAATTAATAATAACATTGGTGAACATGCATCACAAAACAGAAAACACAAGAATAGTACTCTTTCGCACTGGTTAATTGGAATGATACAAAAGTATCCAGAGTGGTCGTTCAACTGTTCACTGCATATCGGCTATCGCTGATTCCTGTGTGTTATCAGACGCTTGCAAACTCAGCAATTCTCGATCTAAGGCCAAAGGCTATCCATTGACCACATGTAAGACCAAACGGCAGAAAACGTAAATACAGTGCTTCTCCAGATTCACTAAACATAAACATACCGACTAAACTCACAGCCCGATCGAAAGCCAAATCACAGCAGAGCGCGGACAAATCTCGGCCAAGGAATATTGGGACCACGTCACCACGACAAGCATTTCATCACGAGATCGAAACAATTATCGGAGGAACAGACGGATCTACCACAGCACACATCCATGCCACCGCGACCAACGGAAAACTAACACCCAACCTAAGCGAATGGCGCCGCAGCAACCCTAATCGCCCCATGGTGAGAGGTCAAGGCGAGGGGATGCGGGATGAGAGGGGCGCTTGCCTGGCCTGGACGCCTCGGCGCCGGCGGCGAGGAGGCGGATCCCGGAGCGGAGGCCGCGGTTCAGCGCCGTCGCCATCGCCTTCGTGTTCTCGACTGGTTCGCCGCCGCCGCCGGGGGTGTGGTCTGGTGGTGGGCGAGATGGGGGCGACTCAGTGTGATTTGTTGCGGTCGGGCCTTCGACGATGTGCTTGACTGGAGCTTGAACGGGCCAGTCTCAGGCTGCTTGGTTCCTAGCGAAGAGGCCCGGCCCAGAGAGCAAAGAACAGAATACGTCTTCGTTGGTCAAATGAAACCGCTTTCAATAGGAGATAGCGTATCATAGTAGAATCCGGCTTCTGCCGCTGATGACTTCGATTCCAAGAGTCGGATGATTGCCGATCAAATAAAATAAAATCATGCTCGCCAAGCAAAATCCAAAGGAGAGACGCTTCCCCTTCTTCCCCTCGCGCCGATGGAGTCGCTTGCCTCGCAAGCGAGGCCGGCGGCGGTGCTCTGGCTCGCCGGCTTCTTCCAGGCCGCGCGCCTCCACCGCGTTGTCTCCTTCTGCGCCAGGTCCTCCTCCGCCTTTGTCCCATACCCTCTTCTCTCTCGATTTTGTAGTGATTTTATTTGATTTTTGGGGGGGCTGAATTAGCGTCCTCTGACCCAGCTCAAAGGTTCGATTACTTGTTCGTTACTATAACCTTGTCGATTTCTGGCTGGATGCAGCTCGAGGGCACTATCCATCAGGATTGCACAGTGCTTCCTGCTGAACGGGCTTATCTTCCTGGGAAGGTACGGTCTTGGTAATTGATTTTGATCCTCGACTGAATTTTGTATTTTTTTTCTTACTTTGGTGTATGGTAGGCTTCAAATTATTAGAGCTTGTGAGCAGAGTGTTACAATTTTGTACTCTTATTTACTTGTCATGTGTACTGAAACTACAAGGGTAAATACCAATAAAATGCTTTGTGATTGGAATGCTGCAATGCATTTGCCTGGAATGATGTAGGTTGCCCGATGAAATAGCAAAGTGGACTGGATGGAGTTTGATGTGCTATTTGGAGTCACACAGAGCATAGTGGGCTTTTGATTTGTCTTAGTTCTCTATCACTTCATTTGTTCGATTACAATGTCTTAAGCCCGAGGAGATTATGTTATGCATATCATGTCAGCACTTCTCTGCTGATATTGATCCGAATGTTCCTTCTTAGGTGTGTTCTTTACTTCTTTCTCGTGAATACCCATTTAAATATTTCTTGTGCTTCACAGCTTGCTAACCCTGAAATCGGTGGTCATTCCAACTCTATTGTGGATACTACCTGAGCAATGCAATCAAACGGGGGGACATCTTTGTGAGCACACAGCAGCCATATCTATCTATTCATTCTTACGCTCTGGCCTTGTTGAGATTTTTTATGTGAGTGCTACTTGTTACGTGCTGCTATTTTATTTTATTTTAAAAAAAATTACTCTGTTTTTGTCATTGAAAATAACTCTCCAGTTTCAAGTCTCTTGCGGTCCATCCAATAATAAGTTATTGGCTTTGGCATTGAACAGCACATGATTGTTGATGTTAGCTAATGTGAAAATGATATTTAGATTATTATTATTTTAGAAACATGTATGGAATAACAGATATGCATTAAAACAATCTAGTGGTTGTCGTTTATCTTTGCAATTACACACGTAAATAGACATCATGTAGGAAATCTTGTTGTTTCCCTAGCAATAAAGGTTCACAACTTCACAAATAATAATCTAACATATATAAAGCGTCACTAACCCTTGTTTTTCTTGTGACATGCTTGGCTCTCCATATGCTGCAAAGTTTTCCATGAACATAATACTCCACCACTATCTGCATGATCCCTTGGGACAAACTGTCTAATACCTATCGACTTACTGTTACTATCTTCCCTAAAAATAATACATACTGTGATTATCATGCCATGTAGTACTTTATATGGTACATGTGGCATTGGCACCATAATCTGTGTGTTTTTCTTAT
Organism: Saccharum hybrid cultivar R570; assembly: GCA_038087645.1. Lineage (NCBI taxonomy): Eukaryota > Viridiplantae > Streptophyta > Magnoliopsida > Poales > Poaceae > Saccharum > Saccharum hybrid cultivar. Next base: position 2,408,420 of record JAQSUU010000543.1, read on the forward strand.
TACATTATTTTCTTTGAATATCTATGCATTGCTTATTATTTACATTTTTGTTTTACATAACTAAACATCTTTTTCAGGTATTTTGGTTTTATCCACTTTATGTCTTCAGCTTCATATTAAGTACGATTTGGTATGTTTAATCCTTTTCCATTCATGATCTCTAACTTTTCCAATACTGCCAGACATTGTTTTTCCCTGTGAGTACGCTTTCAGTTAATAGTGGGATTGTCAGCCATTGCACAAGTTATATGCTTACAATTTCTAGTTTAAAGACTGCCGATTTTCTCTTATTAATGCAGTAATGTGTTCACTCTAGCAACTATGGGTCCAATATTCCATCCAGCAAGCCACACTTATCATAACCAGTTGAAAGTTTGTATTTGGGTGCACCATGGCACAACAAGTTGTAGGACATTTCTTGATCACCTCGTCGATGGTTTTAAATCTACTGTTTTCCAGTACTTTTATTTAGAATATAGTTTTGTGGAGTAACATGATCAGAATAGGTTTTCCTGTGCATAAGTTTCCTATTTGCTTTCTGGGATATGTATTTAGCAAATGTTGGAGTGAGTTATAAGTTTGCAGCAGGCAGGTAAAATTGATCCGTCTATGTTTTCTCATCTTATCGCGCTGAAAAAGTAAAAAACTGACTGTTGTCGGCTGGTGCATTCTTTTTTTAAAAACGAGTGTTGCCTAGTTAGGTTTTAACAGTGCATAAAAACAAACCTGGATCTGGTATTTGAGCTGAACTCATTTGTTGTTACAGGTACGGAATCTCATCTTATTGTCCTCAAATTATGTATGAGACTGAAGAAGGGAGCATCCTTTTATCCGTTTTGTGATGCGGAACATTTATGCCAGGTATAATGACATTGCCAAGCATGCTTTGGATGTTGTGAAAAGTAAGCGCCTAGTTTTGACTCAAGCACTGGATGATCACAACACAACTGAAACAGAAGAGCAGCCTGAAGGATTTGACAGGTAGTTGTATTTATGTAGAACTTGTTTCTTCCTGATTGCATGCTCTGTTTGCTGATATTTTTATATTAGGGTTGCACTTGGTATTGGGGAACAGGTCTATTCAATCCTTCTTTTAACCATTTTCTTTGTTGAGGTATGATTCTATCTTACCCCCATGTACCACTGGATAACCAATTCCACAGATCATATCTATTTGAACTTTGTTTCTCCTGGTCTTCTTAGCTTGTCAGTTACTAATTTTTATATATCTACATCTGTAGGTTTCAGTGATTGGTTACATACCTTACTTTGGCAAGGCAATGAACTTCCTGCTCTTGTCATTGATGTATGCCTACTACTGCTTTGAGTAAGCACACCTGAATGTTATTCGTCGTTCTCCTAGCTATTATTCTTTAATGTGTTATGCATTTGCAGAGCTATTTCTATAGTTCTATTATCTTGAACTTTGATAAACCTTTTTTTCCAGGTACAAGTGGAACTTCTTTGCAGTGAGTCTGCATGAGAGACTTGATTTCTTTGAATCAAATTGGGCATTCTTTGCTGGATTTGGTATGTTGACAATTTGTGCTCTGATGGGTTATGTCGTATACTTTTCCCTTTAGTCTAATTATTATGTTTTCGCACGTGTATTATTAGAGTAAGACAGATTTGTGGTATTAAACTGCTTCTTTTCACTGGTCATTTTGTTGAATAGGATTTGGTCACATGAGTGGTCTTATTGTGGTCTTCACTGATATAAAGAGTGACCAAAGTTCGTTTTATAGTTTCTGTTAGACAGAGGGGTATGGCAGCCCCTATGGCTACCGCGTGGTTCTCTTGCTGGGCCTGTGCGCCCCTATTGGGCCTAGTGCCCATATGGCTAGGATAGATAGATTGATGATCTCTATTAAGCAAGAATCACCATTGATTGGTTCTATTTCTATAAACCCTCGGTCATCCTTGCTTATATGTATGTGTAACATCATATCCTCCATAAAAATCCTTGCGCCTAATCTTACAGTTTCAAGGACCTTTTGTGTCTTTGTTCCCTCTTTCAGTGACATGTGAATTGCTTTGCAAGGAAGCTGAGCTAGCTTAGTTGGTCAAGGGTATGGATGTATACCCAGACCACCCAGGTTCAAGTGAATTTGGGTGCCTATTTTCTTCTTGATAAAATGCCCCCACCTAGTTCGTCCTGGGTTGGTCTAGTTTTTTTAATTGCTTTGCAAAGAAAATGTTGAAAATTAACTAACTTTCTCTGGCTGCGGCTATCTACAACTACATATTTTGCATGCTATCAAAAGCTATTTCATGCACATTGTGTCTGTGTGAAATAACTTGGTTTATTTTACATGTGTGTGGATATGTTCATGGCAAGAAGCATCTGTACTTTCAGCTTGTTATGGGAAACTTTTCGTGATTATAGATTACTAAATATTTGGTTGCTAGTTCAGTTTGCGTCATACATTAAAACATAGGTGTTAATATGCATAAAAAGAAACCATTTCATTATAAATTCCAAATGTAAATAGACAACCGCTTGTCTAATAGGTTTTGAACCATTTAAAACCTATACTTGCTGTAATTTGGGGAACGCCCATCATATATTAGGTGTTAGCCAGATACCTCGTTATTGGGCACCGTTGTTTTTCTTTTATTGCGCTTTTGTAAAATTGCTCACTAGCTACTAGCTGGTTTTTGTGTTGTTCTGACATGTTATTTGTTTGTCCTATGTAGGTGCTCCATGCGTCCTTCCAATTTTCTTCTTCTCTCCTCTTACAAGCTATGGATTTCTGGCTATACTTTACCCGTTGGTACGGTTAAGCACATTTTAGTCGTGGCATTTTCGAATACACATGAGTTTTCCTCATCTTGCCCTGGAGCAGGAGCTTTTTGAGATATTAGACATGTCCTTGATGAATTTAAAGTTTGTGTCACATACGTCTTAGATGCTTTGGAAAAGAGTGGTTTGATTGATTTTACAATTGTCAACAAATTCTGAGTTCAACTTGACGCCATTGCCCTTTTCCAGTTTGTCTTGACTGCTGCAGGCACTCAAGCTGAGCTAGTAATTGATGGACTGAAACCTGCACATGAAGGGAAACTACAGAGAATACCTGTGTTCTTTGTCGCAAAGCGACTGACGTAAGCACCCCCAACCTGTCCCTCATGCAAGATATGAAAATCAGTGGTATTCAGTTTCTTTCAAGTAGCGAGCCCCATATGGTCAACAACAACAACAACAACCACCCCCTCCCCCCTATTCCTTCCTTCCGTTTTCTCTGTCACTGTTATATTTACCGTGTGTTCACTTCGCGAAAAGTAGGTGAAAAGTTACTGTAGCACCTTTCGTTGTTATTTGGCAAAATTTGTCCAATCATGGACTAACTAGGCTCAAAAGATTCGTCCCGACATTTACAGACAAACTATGCAATTAGTTATCTTTTTTACCTACATTTAATGATCCATGCATTCGTCGAAAGATTTGATGTGATGGGTGGAAGAGGAAATATTTTGGGTTGGAATAGGGAAGTGAACAAGGCCTTAGGTGGCTGACATTAACAGTTCGAACTTTTCTGAAATTGTGGTGCCTGCAGGACAAAAGTACTGCAACTGTTTCCAGTGGCACAGAAAGAAGAATGAAGGATCCACGGAAACAAATCAAGGAGAGAAGGCACTGGTGTTGTGCTTATCACAATGCCCCGTTCGAACGTTGCATCCGTAAGGTGCCCGCACGCCTCTCCATAATGTCGAAGGAAGGGGGCCCTTGCCTTCACTGTAAATATCCTGTAACATTGCCGTTGTAATGAGCATTTCTGTTGAATGGGAACTTAGAAAATATAGAGACTTGCACTTTGTACACATGATACCACCCATATTGCTGTGCCTGTACATACAAATTGTACCATGTCTTTCTCCGACCATTTCATACTGTCAGTAGCAGATTTGGCACCGGAATCCCTCTAGCTTGCCTCTCATATCTTTCATCTTGTTTCTTGAGTTTGCCTCATACTGTTCAAATTGCTTCTTTAGTTTGTAGGCCTCGTTCAAGAATGAGGAATAATGACAGTGATTAATAAGTCTTGTTCGCTTGTATTATAATCCGTACTTTTTAGTTTGTTTTTTTCAGCCGGAACATTGTTTTTCTCTCACAACAAATCAGCGAACAGTACTTTCAGTCATAGCTTTTCAGCGAAGCGAACGGGCTCTAAGTATCTGCTCAGCATAAAGTTGCTTTCTTTTCTGTTATTTATAATAACATCGTGGTAGACTGCGATTGAAGATGGAAGTGGCGTAAGAGCGCTACGACACATCTGACGTTTCAACTCCCGCACCATCTTGTCCCCAGGTTTTCCGTAGCACCTCATGTACCCCGTAGCCGTATGCCCATTACTCCATTAGCTGCCAAATACATATTGGATTCTGTCATCATAATATACACAGTAAGTAGTTGTGTGCAGTGAGTGAACTATACCAGTAATAATGCTTAGTTCGTGCCTTGTACTTTTGTGTCAGCCACTTGGAAGGCTTGCTGAACTATTGCTCATTTGCCTGCGTCCTGAAACATTACTGTTTACACCTGTTCGCCCAACTACTCTTTATTAAGATCAGGTGATAGGCAAGGACTAACCATATGCTATCCTATGCTTCATCAATTATCCATGTTCATCTGATTTGAAATCAAATATTTGTTGATCATTCAAGATTAGGCCAGCGAGTCGGCGACACCAACCAAGGACGGTGTTCCATGGTTTCAGCTTGGTCATATAACTCATAACAGGACAACAGTGTTCTCTGTTAGCTGAATTTATAATGCAAGCCGCCCTTGAGATTATTGAGCTAGGCTGCTTTCGTAAGATGCTGGACAAGCTCCATAATTTCTTGTACTTGGTACTCAGCACTAATGGGCCTTGTCTGCTTGCTCCTTTCCTCGTGCGTGACCACCCATACCGTCCCTCTATTTTTTTTTCCCACATGCATAGCACAACACTATATGTAGCTTGTACAAAATATAGCTCTAACATGATAAGAATGCTAATATTCTGTCAGCTACTGTCATTGCGTATATAAATTAAATGACCAAAAGAGAGTCAGCAGAGAATATATCTGATGAGTGAATAGCCTTTGGGCCTGTTTGTTTCCGCGTTTCAGCGCGTTGCGACTGGGAGGAGCAGGATAATCCCGCCGAATGGGTCGCAAGTCAGAAATTAATTTTGTTAAAGTGAATGTAAATAAACAGTGATTTGGGAACAACTCTATGTTTCATTGATCTCTTTAGATTATATACAAGTGAAGGGTCGCGTCGTACGGACATCGTAGGGCCACAACAGTTTGGGGAATGGCAACTGTTCACTGGAACTGTCTATTACCGAAGGGACATGCCCCTTCGTAGTGCTAACTGCTTATACTAACTAACTGCTAATCCTCTTCCTCTTGATGAGATCACCAGTACGAAGATGTGTCTGTTAGGAACAAATACTGTTTCGTAACACTCCCTCTTGATCGAATCTTCCTTGAGATCAATACAGCTGTAACCTTGGATTCCTCGAAAAACCCTGTGGGAAAAATCTGAGGAATATGCATGTATAGATATGCCATAAAAACTCCTTTAAACCTTATAGGAAAATAAGGAGAAAATAACATATATGAGTGTGATTTAAATAAACCACTATGTCATTGATATCCCGTTAAAAACCCCAGTGGGGAAAAAATATTGGAGATACGACATATAGATTGCTCCTCCAAAAACATTTTTAGGAAAAATATGAGGATCAATATAAAATGATACGTCGCTAAAACTCCTGTAGAACCCAGTGGAAAAATTAGGAGAAAATATGACGACATATTATCGGTATTGCCTCTTGGATAACTCACATGAAAAACCTTTTCAGGGAAAAACCATGGATGAGTTGTAAGGGCAATATGTGTCTTTGATATTTCCCACAAAAACCCCGGTAGGGAAAATAGGAAATATGGCACATGCTTATGTTAATATTACCTCATTAAAAACTTTAACAAGAAACCTCGTGAGTAAAACTTGTCAAAGAAAAGAGTATAATATGATGCTGGTACAGGTCTACATCTAGGGGATGTCTCCCCCTGATTCTGGCAAATCTCAAAGTCGGCGCATACCAATTCCATGTACCAATTTTTGAAATACAGAAGTTGGTAAAGACTTAATAAATAGGTCAGCGAGATTATCACATGACTTGATTTGCAAGATGTTTATTTCCCCACTTTCTTGTAGTTCATGGGGATAAAACAATTTAGGAACAATATGCTTAGTGATATTGCTCTTTATGTAACCCGTTTGCATCTGTGTAACACAAGCAGAATTATCTTCATAGATAATTGTAGGTGATTCAATTGCACCTAGACCACATGACTGTTGTATGTGGTTAATCATTCTGTGAAGCCATACACATTCTCGTGATGCCTCGTATAGAGCAATAATCTCAGAATGATTAGCAGAGGTTGCTGTCAGAGTCTGCTTAGAAGACTTCCATGAAATAGCTGTACCTCCATGTACGAATACAAATCCTGTTTGGGATTTTCCGTTATGAGGATCAGATAAGTAACCAGCATTTGTATAACCAATCATACTGGGATCATGATTTTTCTTAAAGAATAAACCAAGATCCTTTGTGCCATTAAGGTATCTGAGGATACACTTCGCTCCCGTCCAATGACGGCGAGTTGGATCCGCACTATGCCTAGCTAGTAAGTTCACTGCAAATGTGATATCAGGCCTGGTGCAATTTGCAAGATACATTAGTGCGCCAATGAAACTGAGATATGGGATTTCTGGTCCCAATATCTTTTCCCCAATATCACGTGGTCTGAATGGATCTTTCCCTATTTCTAAGGTACGAACAACCATCGGGGTTTTAATAGGGTATGATTTATCTATATTGAATTTCTCCAATATTTTCTGGATATAGGCTGACTGATGCACTAAAATCCCTGAAGGACGGTGCTCAAGTTGTAAGCCTAGGCAATACTTGGTCTTACCCAAATCCTTCATCTCGAATTCCGTCTTCAGATATTTGTGTGCTTCATCTATATCCTTTGGGTTGCCAATAATATTTAAATCATCAACATACATGGATATAATACAAAATCCCGTTCGAGATTTCTTTATGAAAACACATGGGCAATCATCATTGTTGGAGTATCCTTTCTTTAGAAGGAATTCACTTAGTCGGTTGTACCACATTCGTCCCGTCTGCTTTAAGCCATATAATGACTTTTATAGTTTTACACAATACATGTTGCGATTTGCGATTGGATTCGAAATTTGGATTCCATCGGGAACCTTCATATATATGTCCGAATCAAGTGACCCATATAGATATGCTGTCACCACATCCATCAACTGCATAGATAGATGATTTTGAACTGCCAATGATATTAAGTATCGAAAAGTAATTCCACTCATTACTGGAGAATAGGTTTCATTGTAATCAATGTCGGGTCTCTGCGTGAACCCTTGTGCTACTAGCCTTGCTTTATATCTCACCACCTCGTTGTTTTCATTCCGTTTTCGGATGAAAACCCATTTAAAGCCTATAAGAAAAACTTTGGAAGGCGTAGGTATTGCAGATGTGAATACCCCTCTTCTCATGAGCGAGGCTATCTCAGCTTGGATTGCTTCTTTCCATTGAGCCCAGTCCGAGCGCTTTTTGCACTCTGCCATGGTCTTAGGATCTGGATCATTGAGAAAGATTTCTGCAATTGTTGCGGAGAAGTACATGTCAACAACAGTAGTCTTACGATCGTATGATTCTCCAGAATCGATATAATTGATGGAAATTTCTTTCACCCTATTATTTGACTCAATATTTCCCAAAACTATGGAGTCAGGGTGTTCCGATGTCCCAGGATCAGAATTTGGATGCACCGTTGATCCGAGTTGTGGATTTGGTCCTGGTGTTGGACTTTTATCCACCATTGGGTGTCTACCAACTTGAGGTTGGCTTGAATTTACTGATTTGGAGTATTTAGTCCTCGATTTTCTCCGATGCTTACTTGGAGCATTATCCATAGGAGCAGCCGTACTTCTCCCCCTCTTCTTTGGAAGTGGGAGTTGAATGGTTTTTATTGGTACCTCCACTCTTTCGGGCGCATTGCGAGCAGGATAAGAGGATTTAGTGACACCTTTATAATCAGTAAATGCTTCTAGCAGGTTATTTGCAATATGTTGCAAGTTTATGATTTTCTAAACTTGTTGTTCAGTCTCTAGAGTACGTGGATCTGAGGGGGAAATGCCTTGGGCATTCCAGTTGATTTCCTAGCATTCGTTTTGGTACTTGAAGTCTCCCCCTAATGTCGGAAAATGGTCCTCATTAAATATGCAATCAGCGTACCGGGCCGTGAATAAGTCCCCTGTAAGAGGCTCGAGGTATTTGATAATCGATGGAGATTGATATCCCACATAGATACCAAGTTTTCTATGTGGACCCATAGAAGTACACTTAGGTAGTGAGATCGGTACGTATACAGTGCAACCGAATTTTCGCAGATAGAAAATATTTGGCATATTCCCACGTACTAATTGCAATGGGGAGACTACATGATATGCAGTTGGTCGCAATTGAATTAAATCAGCAGCGTGTAAGACTGCATGACCCCAACATGAAGTTGGTAGATTGCAATTTTATAATAATATCTTGCAATGAGTTTAATTCTCTTAATAAGAGATTCTGCTAAACCGTTTTGTGTATGGACATATGGGACAGAGTGCTGAACTTGAATTCCCAAAGCCATACAATAATCGTTGAAAGCCTTTGAGGAAAATTTAGCAGCATTGTCCATTCGAATTGATAGAATTTGATGTTCAGGATTATGTGCTCTAAGTCTAATAACTTGAGCAATAATTTTAGCAAATGCATGGTTACGTATGGACAAAAGACACACATGAGGCCATCTAGTAGATGCATCTATTAGAACCATGAAATATCTGAATGGTCCAGACGTTGGTTGTATGGGGCCACAAATATCTCCTTGAATGCGTTCAAGAAATTTAAGTGGCTCATTTTGGATCTTAACAGACGATGGCCGTATGATCAATTTCCCTGTAGCACATGAAGTGCACATAAAATCTAAAGATTTTGGGAATTTAGTAGTGTTTAACTCATGACCATTCGAATTGCTGATAATTTTTCGCATCATCCCAACACCAGGATGGCCAAGGCGTTCATGCCAAGTTTTGAATGTGTTAACATTCTGGAAAATTACCTTGTACGCAACATGTGGTACGAGTTTGATGTATGTGTAGTACAATCCGGACGAGAAAGAGGGAATTTTCTTAACAATTCTTTTGCCATATCCGTTATTTTTAGTAACAAGGAGAATTTCCTCATTATTTTCATCACTGGTTTCGATGTGAAAACTATTTTGACGGATATCTCTATAACTTAACAAGGTACACTTTGAATCGGGATACAATAAAGCATCCTCAATTGTAATTTGGGTACCCATAGGTAGTACGATAGTGGCACGACCAGAGCCAACAATCGTAGCATCGCGCCCAGCGATTGTCAAAACATTTCCTTGTATTTTAGTAAGAGTTTGGAAATATTTTGTTTCCCTAAGAATAGAATTAGTGGTGCCGCTATCCACTAGGTATAATTCCTCTTCCATCGGATCGACCCCCATAGAAACTATATATAAATAAAGAATTCAATATGAAACTCTTTGATGATATATAGAATACATACTTTATTTATTGAATATCAAATGTGTACAATACATTTATTGGATATCTAAACTAAATAGTGATGACATTATTAAATATTTACAACACATAGGACATAAATTGTTTTAACTATTACAATCACTAGGACATAAAGACACTAGAATCTAAGGGATTGGGAGCCTATTGGAAGTCTCCAAATATGTCGTTGGATGCATATTCCACGATCATATTCCCTGTATCAGCAAGATCCTCGCCTCCTCGTAAGTTGTTGTTGCTTGGTTCCATTGGAACTTGTTGCGAACAACCAGCCTCTCCCCTGGTGGTGTCAGGTCGAAGATTGAAGTGGGCTTCATACTTCTGTCCTGGTGCAGCTCGTCCGTGACCCACAGACTTTAAGTAGAGATCAACAAGATGACTTGGGGTACGACATTTCTTAGTGGTATGGCTATAACAACCACACTTTTGACATACTGGTTTGTTATCCCTGCGTTTGGAAATGTTGTTACCCTTGTTGGAAACACGATTTTGGAATTTCTTGTTGCGTCTGCGTTTGTTTTTACCCTTCTTGGAGTTTCCTTGATGATAGTACCACATTGAGGATATTGAGGTACGCACATTTTGGATCCCACAGTAGCAACAATATGGTGCTACCTTGTGTATGGCCAATAGGAATGTAAATTAATGGTAGTCATCTTTGTGAAAAGATGTAGACCAAATGTTCTAATTTGTGATATTGGGTACACACGTTGAGGATAGTCACTAAGTATAGTGTAGATCCTGCAGTAGCAACTATGGTGCTACCTTGTGTATGGCCAACAAAACAAATATAAAACATGTGCGTTATACAATTTTAGAGAAAAAAATATACACATAAAACATCGCATCCATTATTTAAGCGCGTTGTGCTTTAAAGTTGAAAAGCGTAAAGGGGCTTAAATAAAATGATCAATTGCGAAATAAATAAATAATAGCAAGATCATGGTCGTAATAAAAAGGATATTATTAATGGATTTGCCATACATTCAGGGACAAATACTTTGAATAATATCATAGGCGGATATTTTACAATGATAAAATATCACAAGTACAACTATATTTAAAATCAGCGACTAAACATAAGAGTACTTAATTTTACAACACGTAATTATAAGAGACTAACAGAGTCTTTACGAATTAATGCTGAAAAATAAATAAAACAAAAAAGGTAATGAGCCAGCCGGCCATAGGAATTGGAAATGAATCCACGTTCATTTTGGGCCCAGCATGGCTCATCGGGCGAGCAATGAATAGCAGGGAGAGAGATCTTGGCGCAGGCCATTGGGCCATCTTCACGGCCTATAGAGGCAGATCGGGCAGGCAGCATGGGCTCCAACCCTAACTGCCCACGCCGCTGCTCACCAGGAAGCCGCCGCCACCTCTTGACTGCCCCGTCGCTGCTCACCACCGCGCCGCTGCTGCTCGCCAGATTTAGTTGGAGGAGGACTCCCCCTCGTCGGGAGAGCAGAAGCCGCTGCCGCCCACCGCCATGTTGAGCACCTCCGCGCTTGGGAGGCCGAGATCCGCCGGGTTCCAGGCGCCGGTGCAACGGAGCCCGGGGCGCCTGTCCACTGCCGCCATCTTGCGGCCAAGGAGGCGCCGGAGCGTCAGGGTCGGCAACGTCTCGGCCGGAGGAGGGCCTTCGCCTTCATGCGGGCAGCGGCCTCCGCGCGAGTCGCGGGCGGAGAAGCCGGTGCCACCGGAGTAGGAGCCGAGGGGCCCGTGCATGCCAGAGGTGGAGCCGAGGGCCCGGCCCTGTCGAGGAAGAAGTACGACGAGATGCCGGTCCTCGCCGCAGTATTGAAGATGTCACCGAGGTTGAAGAGGTTGCGGATGCTAGGGGCAGCCACCACGTCGACCTCGCCTTCGATCTTGACTGCATCGAGCGCTGGGGCAGCCTGCGTGTTCAGGAACCACGGATCGAGTGGGGGAACACCATTGCCTGTCGCCACTGGAGTCGGAGAGGCTGGTGTGGGCGTCAGCAGCGAGTAGGTGTTCTCGATCGTGTGCGGGATCGACGTGAATTCCTTGCAGAAGTCACACCAGTACTTCGGTGGTGCAGATGCCGGCGTTGGCGACATCGGCTCCATGGGGACATAGGTGGGCGTGGCCACCACTGTATCAACGGGCTGCACCGGGGCTTCAGCAGCGAGCGGCGCCGGGGCTTCAACGACTGGAGGCACAACGTTGCTTGGGCCGGCACCGTCCGCGCCTAGGCGAGGAGACGGGGCCTGGCTCTGCAGACGGATGGCATGCGGAGAAGCCTGGCGGTCACGATGAACAGGGCTCCAGCGGTGGCCACGACGAGTGTCCGTCCTGATGCTGCGAACTGTAGAGGCAAAGATGCGGCCATAGCCTTCTCCATTGGCAATGCTGCGGCGAACACGAGGCCCAAGGCGCTCGAATACGCTACGGCGCTGTCCATGGTGGCCGTGGTTGCGATTCGGGCCACGACGAACTCCGCCGACACGGCGAAGGGCGAAGAACAGTCCACGAGCAACGTGAGACGGTAAGTTGATCTTGGTCATGGTGCTTACCGTGGAAGGTTCAGAGGCGTGCCTCCGTTGTCATTTTCCTTCTCTCTATCCAGTAGAGCGAAAGTGGCTGATAACATGCATACACTCAGAAATAACGTGTTAAAGTGAATGTAAATGAACAGTGATTTGGGAACAACTCTCTGTTTCATTGATCTTTTTGGATTATATACAAGTGAAGGGTCGCGTCGTACGGACATCGTACGGCCGCAACAGTTTGGGGAATGGCAACTGTTCACTGGAACTGTCTATTACCGAAGGGACATGCCCCTTCATAGTGCTAACTGCTTATACTAACTAACTGCTAATCCTCTTCCTCTTGATGAGATCACCAGTACGAAGAGATGTCTGTTAGGAACAGATACCGTTTCGTAACAAATTTCAGACATTGTAGTCCGCCTGTGGCTATAGCAATTAGAGAGGACCACATAATAAACATCCACCCGGCCCTCTGTCTAGTCTCCAAGAGAGGTTACTGCTAGTCTTGTTGTTGAACTCCATCTAATTGGCAACTGGAGCTCTTCCAAATCCTCTTTATTTCTTTCTTTATTTCTTTCATGTTAGCTAGCTAGCTGCACGTTCCTCGTCTCACGCATCAGTGTACTTGCACACATCATCATTTCTTGATCGATGTTGTGTTGCGACCTAACGCACTGCTAGTAGCAAATAGATCAATGCACGATGCTTCCCATTTTTTTTCAGCAAGGAATATTGAAAACATGTACACTGTGCATTCGGTCCACAAGTCAAATTATTGGAGCACCAGGAATAACCAATTTCACTGTTCTTTGTTTTCGACGCTTGCAAGATCCAGCGTATAAGATAAAGCAAGCCTTGTTGGCAAGCCAAATGTTCTCATATTCTGGCATCTTAACATTACTAATTAACTAGAACATTCATTTCAATTCCTCATCATCAATCCTCATGTCTAATAAGAAAAGGAATCCCCCCCACACACACATAAAAAGAGAAAAAAACACCTCAATTCCATAGATTTATAGTCATAGTTTTTTTAGATTTACATAGTATAACACAGACGCTCACAACGCACGCACACTCACTCCTATGAACATACGCACACAAACCCGATCCCTATGAGCTTCTTCGAAGACTAGAGTGATAGTTATATATGACATATCGTTCATAGAGTTGGTAAAATAATTAGAACTAGCTTGACGTCAACACCTAGAAGTTAAAAATTAGCTACGATTTATTGTATGCTAACTGATTGATAGTTTAATCTCAAGCACTCAATTTTTTTTTTCAAAACCTAAATGATTATACTCATAAGCTTTGATAGAGGATATTCAACATCTTAGCGGTGAGGTATATGCTAAAACATCAATTTTAGTGTTGTACTAACTAAGAGAGTGCGGGAAATTCAACATCTTAGCGGTGGGGTATATGCTAAAACATTAATTTTAGTGTTGTACTAACTAAGAGAGTGCGGGAACCTAAATTCCATGTTCTTAAGAGCATCTACAAGAGTTTCCTAAACTTTCCTCCTAGAGACACCATGTTTTCCAACTCCTAAAAAGATGTTGGGAGAAAAAAAAAGCCCATCTCCAATAGTACCCAATATTCCACTCCTAAAAAATTAAAATTTGGTCCCACGGGAAGGTGGAGACCGCGGGAAACTTTTGTTGCGGGAAGGAAAAAACCGCGCCACAACGTCGGATGCGTGCACTCAGAAGCGCGGAACTTTATGCGCAACAGGGTAACTTTTCCCAAGTTCTAAAAGATTAGGAGGATGGATTAGGAGTTATTGAAAACCAAGGATTAGGAAGGGAAATAGAGAACTCTCGGAGATGCTCTAATACAACCTAAAATGAGAATCTACATTAAGATGTACAACCAGCCATACAATGTGAACTTAACAAGGGTAGGAAAAATCCTTATAAATCGAGACGTGTAAGATAAGAAATGGAAATAATATATACATAGATTTATGAAATTGTGAGACACATTCTCACCCACCCCACATCACCACCATCAGTCCACCACACATGACACACCCCTTCTGTGGCATAGTGGGCAGCATGGGAACTACTAAATAGGAATACATGCCAATGACACATGAAGGAAAGGGGAAAAAATGAAATGGGCAAGAATTTATGAAGTTTATCGCACAATCAGATGTCTAAGCGCATATCTAGAACTACACTTATTTTGAGACGGTGTTTCCACGAGAGTATCGTGAGAACAATGTTCAAATGAGAATATCAAAGATAAGCGAATTTGATTTTGTCGCCTCTAAACTTATCCAAGAACTTAAAAAATACTTATTATGTGTTGTAAATTAAATTGCTGGACGATGCATGTAAGCACAGGTTCAGATGAACCAGTAAATGCCGTTCCAAACGAGATCTTTAATATAAAAACTCGGTGCTCGATCCAAATGATTGAGCATTGATTAACTGGTTGGTATTCCTGAACTCGAACCCTGCCGTTGGTTAGTTCCCCCAATTCTCCCCCAAATTTCACATGCAAAAAGAAGATTCCCTGTCACATCAAAATGTCGGTAAATGCATGGAGTACTAAATGTTGATGAAATCAAAAACTAATTGCACAGTTTTATTGTACTTTGCGAGATGAACATTTTAAGCCTAGTTAGTCAACATTTGGATAATTTTTACTAAATACAAACGAAATGCTACAGGAATTCTGATACAGTGTTTTTCTCCCCAATTCACCTAACTAAACGAGGCCCTGAGGACATTCATTAATATCTGAGACGAACTCAGGAGCTGAAGCTGAGGGATCATGGTGGAGCCACAGGCCACAGCACTTACTGGGACACTGGGTGCGAGCAGCTTTCAGGTGCAGGACCAGTACTGGTCCTAATGGGCTGTTTAGTTTTCGAAATTTTTTGGAAAATACTACTGTAGCAATTTTTTTGTTATTTGACAAATATTATCTAATCATGGACTAACTAGGCTTAAAAGATTCGTCTCGTGAATTTCGTCTAAACTGTGTAATTAGTTTTATTTTTTTATCTATATTTAATGCTTCATGCATGTGTCCAAAGATTCGATGTGACGGAAAATCTGAAAAATTTTGCAAATTTTTTTGCAAACTAAACAAGTCCTAATTTGTTTTGTTTATTGTCAGGTATGTTCAGTTCATCGTGTGGCATCTCCAATAGCCAACTTCATGCGGTTGCACTATAGCATAGTGCATTGCATTATAATCTACTCCTATTTCAACTTTGCTTTGTTGGTGGACTGCAAGCATCATGCATACTAGTATGTATCATCATCATATATACATACATGATTGCTAACTAATGTGGTCCTGTTTGCTTGTCGTATGAGCCGTACTTTTTCAGCGAACGAACAGTGTTTTTGTCTTACAACGAATCAGCGAACAATACTTTCAGCCATGACTTTTCAGCGAAGCGAACAGGGCCGCGTCCACAATCCATGGAAATGCTGCTATCAAATCAGAAATGAATAATTGGTGCAGGATTAGGAACGAGATGGTTTTCGCGTTTTCTGTGCAGACATGTTGGCATCTGCCCCCACATTTTTTTAGTTCGGTTCGACGACGCGTAGGCGTCAATCATGGCGCAGCCATGCAGGCAGCCAGTAGGAGTCCACGCCTTGGTCCGCACTCGACAGCGCCCGTACGTGCGTGCGCGTATTCTGAGGGCATGTTTAGTTCGTAAAAAATTTTACAAAAAATCATTGTGGTAGACGGTAGCATTTTCGTTGTTATTTGATAATTAGTGTCCAATCATGGACTAACTAGGCTTAAAAGATTCGTCTCGTGATTTAGAACTAAACTGTATAATTAGTTTTATTTTTTTATCTACATTTAATGCTTCATGCATGTGTCAAAGATTGATGTGACCAGAAATCTGAAAATTTTTGGGAAAATTTTTAGAAACTAAACAGGCCCTGAAACATGCCTGCCATCAGGCGAAGGAAGCAGTAGTAGCTAGATTCTGTCGAGCGACGATTAAGCAACAACAGGCTCTCTTTTGAAGTTCCTGCCCGTCATGATTATATTCCCGTCGAGAAAGAATATAATGCCCGCCGGCCGTGTCGTGTGTGCCCAACCACCGTGGCGTGCGTATGTCCACGCATGCGTTGTTCCTCACTGGTCGTCAGAATGAGAGAATCGGCCGGCAGTGTGTAAGCGTGTTAGGACTCATGTCCCCGTCCGTGTCAAGTAAAAAGGATCTCCAAACTCCCCAAGTGGCAGGGGGGATCGGAAGCGTAAAGGGTGAAAGTATCATCAGGTGAAGTACGTGCTAGCTAGCACACGGTCACATTCGAAAGGACAAAGATAACGCAAGACGGGTCGCACTACCGTTGTCGTCCTTGTCTTCTTCCTCAGCTCCGACCTCCGATGGCGCCCTCGCCTCGCCACGGGTCAACGGCAAAGCTCTACCATGTACAATACTATATTCGTACACCATTTTGAGTGGACACCAGCGATTTTTGTCGTAGTCCTGCTTCTCTGAAAATCCTTTTTGGGGCCGGTAGCTATATTATTAATTGTGAGGCTGCTGCAACTGCATATGCGAAGCGTTGAAACGCGATACGCTCGTTCTTTTCGGACGCGACAAGCGCTGTTTCCTCGCCCTGCCGATGCTCCTCCGGTCTTCCCGTGCATCCAGCCAGCCGTGCATGTCAGTGTATACGTAGGACTATATACTACTACTCCTACGTGCATGTAACCCAACAAGGCAACAAAGATACTCCGTATGAATGATGGGGGAAACAACGTCTGTTTCGCTGAAAAGAAAGCTGAAAAGTATCGTTCGCTGATTTGGTGTAAGAGAAAAATACTATTCCTTCGTGAAAAAAGTAGGACTAGTGCATGGAATTCAGCGAAGCGTCACCGCCAAAGCTTGCGCACTACTGCTAATATGCACTATCCAACAGAGAAAACGCCGGAACGGAATGACGACGTGCAGTAGTGCGTGCTGGCAATTGCCCACACTCGGACACAAGAGATTAAATGATGCTAGCTGTTGCGTACACAAACGAAGAAAACCGTACAGGCTCGAGCTTCACGACGACACTGTAACAACTACAGTAGTAATTGTATTGTACTGTGACTGATCCGTCATGCATTGCACGGTAAGGTAACAGACTACTGTACAAGTACTAGCAGCAGTGCGCGCGCGCGGGAGCGGAGCATGGCCAAATGATTCAACGGAAGATCGCGTGCACTCGGGCGGGCGCCTCCCGTCGGGCCCTCCGCCATCCCGGTTGGGTTGGGTAATAGTAATCATCACGCCGCTGCGACAGGGGTCGGACCGACGCGACTTTCTCCTCGCGAAGCTAGCTAGACGACGACGGATCCGCGGAGCCGGCCGAACAAGCCAACCGCCGGATGGGGGGCACGCGCGGCAAAGCCGATCCCGCGCCCTGCCGCGGCAGATGATCGGGCGCCTGTCGCCGACCGGAAAAGGAAACCGGGCCGGCGGAGGGAGAACGATGACACAAAACAAAACGTCTCAGCGCACGCCACGCATATGCATCCAGCTTCCAGCGATGGGCTCCCTAGTCGGCTAGTTACCTGATGCCGCGCGAGTCGACGACGTGGCACCTACTGCCCGAGCGCAGTACTTGATTACACTGTTGGTGGCTGGTAGCGGTAGTGCGGCGGCACTGCTTTCGATTTTGACATTGCTTTGTTGCAGGTTTTGGTGTAGAGCGTGAGACGGGTAACAGCCCGAGCCACTGGTGCGTCGTCTTCACCTTCTACGGTTCCAGCGTAGCAGAGGAACCGCTGTGCTTTTCATCTACAGTATCTGGTCTTCCTAACGTGGCTCTCGATTTGATCCAAAACACCATGGTTTAGCTAGAGATCGTTTGGATGGACGAAACGTTGCTAGTTCTGCACGGAATCAGTTGAATCTATACCACACCAATAAACATTCACCACAAATAACCTTGAACGTTTCTCGCCAAAAAAAAAAATCGAAAGAGTGTTTCGCAACAATTGTAGTAGTTTCATGGGGAAATCTAGATCTGTCCGCAAACAAATTGAGCAAGTGATTTTGTTTCGAAAAGAAAAACGTTTTTAGAGAGAATGAACTAATGAAGATCTGAAACAATTTCGAGAGAATATACTAGTAGATACTAAAAAGATTCTAGAAATCTTGTAGCATTTAACGCACCTTATGAGCCACACAAACTATCCCTATGTCTGCTATCTTCACTGAATTATAGACAAATTACTAAACAAACAAATTTTATCCTCGGCGCTAGATTTACACGCATACTCTGCACTTATGAACACATAAAGAAGAATAGACATAGACCAATGGACGGCATGATATATAGGCACTTTATTCTAAACCCAAGTATTACCTACCACTGGAAAAAGGGAAACGGTACCCAAAAATTTGGCCTAAGAAACACTGCTCGTATAGCTTCACTCATTTGGAGCCTAGAATGCAGAGTACAATTTCAACAGCAAAATCTTGCTACCAAAAGTCACATTGATTCAGGGGGCACTTATATTAATTGGGTGACGCTGGCCCGCACGGCACAACAACATAATGAAAATCGTAATTACGGTACTGCTAGCTAGCTGGTTGTTAGAGTAGCTGATGAAGATGATTAGCTGCGGCAACAAGCATGTGCTGCCCCGGCTAATCTCGCGATCTTCGTTTCCTAACCAACGGTGGCGCAACAGCGCAGCGCAGGCATTGGAGTTACTGTAGTAATTTGTCCTGTTTAGCGTGTCAGGACTCAGGACCTGCTCAGAATTGGCGAGAAAGGCCCTCCTCAGCGTGTCTCACTCGGCCGCACTGTTTCGGCCTGCACAGAAAAGGAGTTCTAGTTAAGAACGTGAACAATGCCCTCTCATTCGTTCCGTCGTCGTAACATCCTTGCCTAACTACGTAGGCACTGTATAGCTTGGTTACTACAACAAGGTTGTTAGGAAAGCGACCAATATAGGGTTCTTCCATCGTACCAGTACTGATAAGTAAGGGATTCTAATTCAGAGTTTGAAGGACTTTTGATGACCCTTAAAAAATCTAGTACTCCTTTCGCCTCAAAATAAACATATATCTAAGTCAAAAAAAAAAACATATATCTAGCTTTGTGATAAGTCAAATCTTTTAAATTTTGACTAAATATATATAAAAATATACTGATAACATGTATGATGTATAATAAATATTATTATTTTTGAACTGTCACCGGGGATTACTCCCCACCTGAATATATTCAGAAAATGCCTAAAACGACTGATTTACAAAAGGTTAAGGAGGAAAAAACAACAACACCGGACGCCCTAGCACCTAAGGTACAAGAGCTCTTTGACAATGGCTCCAACGAGGGGAATTACGCCGAAGCGTAATCATCGTCAGCCAAGCAACAGCTTGGCAAGGTCTACACCTGAGCCTTGTGCCGAAGATAGCTGCATCACGCTGGACGAGGGGTGCCGGTCGCCGCCACACCGTGTAGAGCCGTAATCGGACTCGTCCGCGTCGGTGGGAGGCGCGCACCGGCAAGTGTCCACGTCTAGACGAAGAGAGGAGGTTGTCGGCCGCCGCTACACCATGCGGAGCCGCTCCCGGACTCGCCCGCAATGGTGGGAGGCGCGCACCGGCAAGCGCCCACGCCTGGACAGAGAGAGGAGAGGGTGCCGGCCGCTGCCACACCATGTGGAGCCATAATCGGACTTGCCCGCGTCGGTGGGAGGCGCGCACCGACAAGCGTCCATGCCTGGACGGAGAAAGGAGGGTGCCGGCCACCGCCACACCATGCGGAGCCGCTCCCGGACTCGCCCGCAATGGTGGGAGGCGCGCACCGGCAAGCGCCCACGCCTGGATGGAGAGAGGAGAGGGTGTCGGCCGCCGCCACACCACGTGGAGCCATAATCGGACTCGGCCACGTCGGTGGGAGGCGCGCACCGGCAAGCGTCCTTGCCTAGACGAAGAAAGGAGGGTGTCGGTTGCCACCACACCATGCAGAGCCGCTCCCGGACTCGTCCGCAATGGTGGGAGGCGCACATTGGCAAGCGCCCACGCCTGGACGGAGAGAGGAGGGGGTGCCGGCAGCCGCCACACCACGCAGGGCTGTAATCATTCTCGCCCGCGTCAGTGGGAGGCGCGCACCGGCAAGCGTCCATGCCTGGACGGAGAGGGGAGGGCGTCGGCCGCTGCCACACCATGCAGAGCCGCTCCCGGACTCGCCTGCATTGGTGGGAGGCGCGCACCGACCAGTGTCCACGCCTGGACGACGAAGGGGGGGTGACCGCCGCCACAACACGTGGAGCCGTTTCTGGACTCGCCCACAATAGTGGGAGGTGCACACCGCCTGGATGGAGGGAGGAATGTGCCGGTCGCCGCCACACCGCGCAGAGCCGCTCCCGGACTTGCCCACAATGGTGAGAGGCGCGCACCGGCAAGCATCATCGCGTGGATGGAGGAAGGTGGGTGATGTCGGTCGCCGTCACATCGCGCGGAGCCATTTTCGGACTCGCCCGCAATGATGGGAGACGCGCACCGACAATCGTTCATGCCAACAGGGTGGTGGAAGAGGAATGAAAGAGGACGCCTCCAAGGAGGAAGCGGCGTCCGCAGACGTCGCCGTCCAGGCTTTCGGCCTAGCCTCAACCAACCCACCTGCTCAGGGACACGACCTCGTCAACTCGCGGCGTGCAGCACCGCCGATGCTCCACCGCTCGGAAGCACTACGATGGGGCCAGGGGCGCAAGCACCAGCACGGGCCATGTCGGATAGCGGCACTCCGCGCTGGGATCCTGTGAGCTGGAGACGATGGGGAAGAGGAGGTGCGTCGCCACCCCGGGCCAGCCCCGAAGGCCGTGGCAGCCAGCCTAGCCATTAGCCGACACGACCCTGGCCGTCAGCTCTGCCCGGCAGCAGTCGCAGCCGCGGCGATGTGAGCGCCGCCCGAGTCACCCCAGCCGCAACGCGGCCGACGAAGACGAGGTAGCCGCATAGCCACCGCAGGAGTTGCAGATCCGGCATTTAGGATGCCGGATCTTGTAACAGAACCGCCCAATTATACGAGATTAAGTAGGAAATCATCCAATGGAAGGACAATTTAACAAACTTAAGCCCGTATAACCTGGTAGTCCGTGAAATCTCGACGGATTTCAAACCATTTCACATAACAGCTAAGATCGTACTAAGTTTAACGGTTACCATCATAAGTTACATAAATGTTCGCGGCATAAAATACATCGGAGTTTAAACATAGTTATTACAAACCAGGTTCGAATAAAAGTAGCGGAAGCGGTAGTTCAAATCACGCACACACACAACATTTTGAAATAAAGTACCAGCTTGTGATCATCTCCAGCAAAAGCATCAGACTAGAAGTAGCGAATGACCATTGCCCATGGTCCTAAGCTTCGCCCATTGCAGGATAGAGACAGTTGATACAATAGCCATAGTACATCTGCCCATCTGCAACAAGTGGGAACAAAGCCCTGAGTACGAGAAGGTACTCAGCTAGACTTACCCATCATAAACCAGAAATAAAAGACACCAAGGAATCATGGTAGGCTTTCTGGTGGGATAGCTGACTCATTTGCAAAAAGGCATTTTTAGCATTTAGGAAAACCTTTACAAAAGCTTTGCATCAAGTTAAATCTTTATTGACCTGTCAACTACATTTGCACCTGTACTAAAGTAACATGTAATTAAACAGGTAATGATAACCAATGATCATTAACAACTTCCATTATGTCATAATTCATATAACTGTCCAAGTGTTCCATCAATATTACTACGATGAAGTAGCTCAAGTCAAGTGTTCACTATCCAGTGAACGATGGCGATTCGAATCGATTATTAACCAGATGGTAAGTTATTCCTCACACAAACCTCACTCACCCGCTAAAGTGAGGTGTTGGTCACCGAGTCAACCATTCAGGTAAAGTCGCGAGCTTGCCAAGAACCACTTGTACCCGCGGGCCGCCCGACTGCTCTTTGGCCTTATCATCACGCCCCCGTATCCTGCCACTACTGCTCCGGTACAGTGCGTTACGGGCAATCCACTCGGCCCGAATAATCTCTCAGTTTCGCGGTCGAAAGGTACTTTATCCGGCCAGCTAAATGTGAGGCATGCGTTCAACATGACCCGGGAGACAACAACGGACGGTCCTTAATCGACACAGATGGAAAACACTACAGTCTGAAACCCTGCAAGTTTCTGCCCGGTCTCAAATTCATTTCACACTTAGTTATACCATGACTTCATAGTCATCCAAGCAGATCCGGGTAACCACCTATAGCTCGCAGGTGACAGGAAATCACCCGACTTCTACCGGTCTAAGCCAGCTAAGCATTGACTCAATTGCGGATACCAGGGTAACAAGGATATAGTATAACAAAGGTAAGCAAGGTATAATGCAGCAACGTTTGCAAGCAACTCCTAAACGTAATGCATCAAATTAAGTAAAGTTAATAATAAATTATTTGCAAACCGGGATAGAAATGCTCCGGGGCTTGCCTCTCTCAAAAGAGCTCGGACGGTGGTCGGGACACTCGGGGAGCTCTTCACCGACCTCCTCTTCGGCTTCTGTCATCTCATGCTGCTGCACCTCGAGCTGCTCCTCTGGCTCCTCGGGTAAGACGACTGGGTTCTCGGTTTGCGATCCTGTATGATGCAATGCGCGTAAGTGATTATGCAAACGTGCATCGAAGGAGATGAATGCAATGAATATGTTGAAATGCAAGGCAGTCAACATCATCCAAGAAACTATACACTACAAGCACATGTCATCTACTGCATTCTCTTTTACTACTAACATGTCAAGTTAACATATCTTATGAAATGCTTCAAAGATACACTAAAGCTTTACTAATTTCTTAATCACACTTAAAGCAACACTTGCTTAAACCCCTAAATAATAATAGGTTTGAATAGCAACATATATTTTTGATGCTCCTAAAAATCTAAGAAAATTACAGTAGCATAATACTACCCTAAACCGACTACCATAAAAATTTCATGGCATTTGGATAAGTAAACTATCCTATACAAAAATGACAAGCTATAACATAAAAATGAGTATGAAATTACTTTGTACTAGGAAAAGTGTCAAACGACAGAATTAATATTTTTCCTAGGTTCTTCATGGAATATAATGACTGTACAAAAATTATCACATGCATGTTTTATACAAAGTTTGCTCTCTAGCAAAAATAACAAAAATCAGCCATTAAAGGTACTTGAACTACTTCTCCAAAGTTTTCCACAGCACATGTATGAAACATATTTTTCCTAGGAAGTACATGATATAAGAAGATTAACAAACTTAAAATCATATTTTTCTGATACATATAGGATTTACTAACCATTTTACAAGATATTAGCAATATTAAGAATTAACTAAAGCTCTACAGAAAAGTATCTCAAAAATGACATGCAATATTTTTAAATCATAGATCTGGTTCCAATGAATCCATAGAAATTTATTTCACAATTTTTGGAGCTCAAATGAATACAAAAAGATTTTCCACAATATTTTTCATCATGAATAATAAAAGAAAACAGAAAACGATTTTTATTATTGAAACTGGGCCGGCCCGTGGAATTAAACCGGCCCGTGGCCGTTTTTGGCCTGGTTCGCGCGCGCGCGGGAGGAAAAGAGCGAGCAGGCCGCTCGGAGGCGCGGCCCACAGGGCGGTGGCCCAGTGAAGCCGACGGGGAGGAACAGAGGGCGGCCTCACCGGCGCTCTGGACCGCGACGGCGTGGAGGTGGCCGACGGCCAACGGCCATCTCCGGCCACGAGCTGACCAGCGGGCGCGCGCACAGTGTCCGCGAGGAGATGGCGAACTCAGGAGAGGGGCTCACGGGGATGGAGAGGGAGCGAGGACGACGAGGGGCGGAGCGCGAGCTCGGCGGCCCCGTCGTGGTGGCGCGGCGGGAAGAGCTCGATTGAGCCTTACCGTAGGTGAACAAGGCGAACGGAGGTCCGTTCGGAGGAGAGGAGAAGGTGGCGGAGCTTAGAGCACAAGCAATCGGGCGGTGGCGGTTCACCGACGTCGGAACGCGACGGCGAAGGCGAGGAAGTGCGGTGGAGAGCAGCTCTCCCGCTCGGGTTCTCCGGAGGAAGGAGAAAGGGAGCGAGCGAGAGGGCGAGTGGAATGGAGGCCAGACGCGCGCGGTGATTTGAGGCGGAGCGCGCGGGGTCCACGGGCGGCCACGCGGGCCGCGCGCGCGTGGGAGCGGGAGGGGAAGAGAGGCCGACTTGGGCCGGGCCGAGGCGGGGAGCAGGCGCGGGCGCGCGCGTGCGGAGGCGGGCCACTTCCGGCTGCGGGCTGAAACCAAGGCGGCGGCCTGCTAGGTTAGGATTTGATTTTTTTTTTCAAATTTCTAAATTCAAACCAATTTCAAATACAGTTTTCAAACCCTATTTTGAACAAGAAAAAGACATTTTTTCTGGAAATGACCCAAAAATAAAAGTTGCTTAGAATTTAATTCTCTATAACTTTGATTAAGGGGCCAACTCAAAATTCTCAACAGATTTTGAATTTGAGAATAAAAGCTAAATAGGGAGTATTTTTGAATATTTTCAGAATATTTTTGAAACCAGTTTTTGACAAAACTTTGAGTAATTTAGTTGCTCCAAAAATTTGACCTATAATTCTAAGTGATATAAAATTTTTCGTTGCACAATTTTGATGAAATGTAATTAGCACATTATCACAACATGTTATGCAATACTAGTTTTCACATTTTTAGTTTATTAAATGTACACCCTAAGCACATATGATTATGAATGCCATGACATGTTATGCTCATGATTTGCAATGCAAATGCTTGCGTAACACCGGAGTGTTACAGATCTGGACCCTCAGGCCTCGAAACCCGCATACTCGACGCCTCAGATGCCGGAGTCCGCCATGGAAGTAGAGAATAGAGGGAATGGGGAGGGAAAGGGGGTGGCAGGCGAGCACCCTCTGACGTGCGCGAGCCCGGCCCCACTGACCGCAGCCGCCGCTGCCATAGAAGCGGGCAGCAGCCACGCCTACGCCGAATCTGCGTAGAAGCGGGCAGCAGCCACGCCCTCTGACGTGCGCGAGCTGGCCGGATCCGGTCGGGCGGCGCCGGATCCGCCGCTCCTCCGCTGGAGAAGACCGCCGCCATCCTCTGACTTCGGTGAGCTTCGAATCCAGGGGAGGATACAGAGGGGGATGAGAGATCCCCGCCGCCGCCATCCTTGGAAGCCATGCGGGCTTCCGGTGGCCGCCTCCGGCAACGGCGAGGCGCGGAGTGAGGTGGTGAGGGGCGGTGCTGGTGGCTGGTGGTGGTCACGGCCCGTGTCGCTTTGTACGGAGAGCGACGCGGGCCATAATAAATATTATTAGATTGAACATAGAATATATTTTTAAAATAAACTTATTTGAAGACACAAATATTAATATTAATTTTTATATTCTACTAGTTAAACTTTTATAAATTTGATTCCTCGAGAAGCAAGATACGCGTTTATTTTACTAAAGAGAGGAGGGACTACATGGAGCCGGATGATCAACACGCATGCCTCATTTGCGCAATACGGCTGCTCGATCTACTGCGTGGTAACTCGATCTCGAATCGCATAACTTAACCTACTCTTCACTAGTTCCAGTGCTACTATCCTACCTAAGCTAAGCCTAACAGTGTAGGTGCATTACTGTTACCGCCTTGATCCGATGTCTCGGATGCAGAAAAGAAAATTAGGGTGTGTTCACTTCGCGAAAAGTAACTGAAAAGTTACGGTAGCATCTTTCGTTGTTATTTGGTAAAATTTGTCCAATTATGGACTAACTAGGCTCAAAAGATTCGTCCCGACATTTACAGACAAACTATGCAATTAGTTATCTTTTTTACCTACATTTAATGCTCCATGCATGCGTCGAAAGATTTGATGTGATGGGTGGAAGAGTAAATATTTTGGGTTGGGAGGGGAAAGTGAACAAGGCTTTAGCAAAAAACCGAAGCTGCACATCCGGATCACGTCACCTCCCGCGCCATGGCCCATGGCCCAACCATAAAAGCCCGACGCAGCTCTCCCGTCCTGCGCTGCGCCTCCACTGACTCCAGCACTCATCTGTCTACTCTGACGCCCACACCAAGAAACACGGCACAGGCGCACGCGCACAGCAATGCCCAACCCCTCCGCATCCCCGCCACCGGCGGCGCCGGCCACCGCCGCCACTCGCCGGCGGCTGCGGCGGCGGAGGCAGCTCCTCCCGTCGTCTTCGTACGCCTCGTCCGCGGTCCCCACGTCCGCCTCCTCTTCGTCGTCGTCCTCGTCCTGTGCCTCCTCCGGCCTCTCCTTCTCGTTCCCGTCCTTCTCGCCGGCGCCCTCGCCGTTCCACCACCGCTTCTTCCTCTCCCCGCTGCGCGCCTCCGCGGTGCCCTTCTCCTGGGAGCACCGCCCGGGCATCCCCAAGACGCCCGCGCGCCAGGGCCAGGCGGCGCGCGGCAGCGGCAAGACGGCCAAGACGGCGGGGGCGGCGCTGCTGCGGCCGCTGCCCCTCCCACCCTCCCTCCTCTCCAGCATGGTCGGCGCCGCCGACGGCTACTTCATCGTCCCCGACGACGACGCCAAGGCGAGGCGGCGGCGGCGCAGGCAGCGGCCGCCGGCGCTGGCCGCCACGCTAACCGACTGGCTCGCCGTGCTCAGCCTCTACCGGTCGTGCACGCGGTCCCGCGACTGCCTCGCTGGCACGCCGCCGCCGCGCCCCCGCGCTCCGGCGAAGTTCCGGTGAGCTGAGTTCGCTGATCTCGCGCCGCGTGCGTGTTCCGTTGCTCCTGCTCCTTGGCTGCGCGGCGTGCGCGTGTTCCTTGCGTTTGTGTGCGTGCTGTGCTGCGGATTAAGAATGTGCTTAGGTGGTTTTCGTTTTCCCCCATGTGCGTGTGCTTTTGTTTGTTCCAGCCCAGTAATAATTGGTTAATCCGCACTTGATGCTGAAGCAGCTGCTGCAAGTGCTAGCTGCTTTACATGCTGGTGAGGTGAATCCGTGAATGGTGATGCTGCATGCATGCGTCGCATTCGCATATGTGTCCCACCGTTAATTAGGTTGTAAACTTGTTCGCTGATTGGTAAGACATAGTTAATTGAATGAAGTATGAAAAGGCCGTGTGCGACAAGATGAGTATATATTGTACTATAATGGCCCCCATACAGTAAAGCAATTGAGCATAATGCATTGTTGTTTCCGTGACCACTGACCACTATGCGTTGTTCACTAGTACGTAAATTATTTGAGAGCTTGTATCTTTTTGCATCAATTTGGCTAACATATTCCACTTCCATTGTCACCATTCATCTGCTGGTTAATTTGTGTGTGTGTGAGAGAGAGGACTTAGGCCTTGTTTAGTTGCCAAAATTTTTAGCAAAATGCAACTGTAGCATTTTCGTTGTTATTTGATAATTAGTGTCCAATCATGGTCTAATTAGGCTTAAAAGATTTGTCTCGTCCATTTCGTCTAAACTGTGTAATTAGTTTTATTTTTATCTATATTTAATGTTTCATGCATGTGTCCAAAGATTCGATGTGACGGAGAATTTACTGTTCTTTTGTAAAATTTTCTGGATCTAAACTGGCCTTAGATTGTGTCAACGAACACTGATGAAGAACACACCTCGATCACTCCCTGAACTGTTGGGAAATGGAGAGTCATCGTGCAGTGTGCTTTCTTCTTCGGTTCCTTTAATTGCTCGTCCCGGACAAGTGGTGGCGGTGGCGTAGAAGAGCGAGCACCGTCGCAAGCAACCGGTGCATGCGCGCGGACTGGACAGTGAGCAAATGCAAAGTGTTGGTTGGGTCACGTCGGTCGTCTTGACCACGGAACAAGCTTTTAATTTGCTGGCTGCAGGTACGAGTGCTGTGTGCACCGGGCTAAAATGCATGGAATCCCTCTCCCTCAGCGTTTGGCCGTCGGCTCCTTCCACTATTATTTCTTTATTAGAGGCGATAATTATAACTCACGTCAGGGCTGGTGTCTGTCAAATCACTCCCCCGTCTGGGTACATGTTTGATGGTTAGCTTGTCTGTTGAACCTTGGCAGTTGACATATTTTTTTTGCCCCTTTGGTTATTTTTACAACTTAGGATGTCAGGCCGCGTTCACTTGCCACGTATACCCAAAATATTTCTTCTTTTACTCGTCACATCGAATCTTTAGACGCATGCATGAAGCATTAAATGTAGGTAAAAAAATAACTAATTGCATAGTTTGTCTGTAAAGTTCGAAACGAATCTTTTGAGTCTAATTAATCCATGGTTAGACAAATTTTACCAAATAACAACGAAAAATGATACAGTAACTTTTCATCCAAATTTTCTCAACTAAACACAGGCAGCCTCAATGCGAGAGTGACAAGCGTGTTTGGCTCGCAGCCACGTCAGATGTTGATGGCGTCTAAGGTGCGGCGTTAAAATTCGGCGCCACAACAATGACACGAATTTGGACTTGAAAAAATGTGCGTAGTTGTCACAGTTTATACATGAACCAAACAAGATTTCTATGTAATGTGGCGTGCCACAAATTAGACGTGGCATGCCAAGACAGGGCCGAGGGCCAAACACCCCAATACTCGCTAATTTGGCGGCCCAGAGAAACTGGACATCATGGCTAAAATTTGGCACCAGATCTGGCCACACTGATTTAATCAACTCATGCCACAAAAATGGACTTATTGCCGGGTATGGGAGTTAGAGCCACCAAACATGCCCTAAATCTAGTACTATGCTGTCATGGCCTCCGCCACGATGGTGTACAACCAGACCACATCCAATTGCTCCAACAAGAGAGCGCTAGACACCTTGGATGATGTCGGAAGTGATGATGAGGAGGTGGTGACATTCGAGTTGGTAATTTTCAAAAAATACCATCAAAAATATTTTTCACTTGCTTCCCCACCTTGTCACTGGGTCTAATGCATATGCAAGTTAACAACACCTAGTTGCACTAGGCAACCGTAATTACTTTAGGGATCCCCTCTTAATAGTATGACTATCTATCCTAAACCTGACATGCACTCTATTGCATCTCGACCGGCGAAATGAAAACACCTAGCATATACATTTTTCTTCGGGCTTGTTTTCATCCCCTTCTTTTCTTACCCAATGCTGAGCACTTGCATAATGTGGTGACCATCATCTTCACCTTCTCCTTAGCCTTGCTCAACTCTAAGTGTGGACCTAACTTATCAATACTTAAGCATATTGTTAGTCCACTAGTTGTCACTCAATTACCAAAACGAAACTAGGGCTTTCACCATCCCCCTCAACAAATCATAAGTTGAGACAGGGCCATGCATCTTTGAGTCTAAAGCTTAACAAGGATTAAATACTGCTAAACTAGCTATTTTACCACTATTCCCCCCCCTCAAATATGTCTCATGCTAGCTCCACCACTGCCTTAACCTCCCAATATGCAATTACATATTCTTGTATTATCTCCACCATCACATTGCTCGGCTTCGATGATGCCACCATGAACTCATCGCCCCAACTACCAACTCCATCCAATATATCACCACGATGGCGGATGGTGCCCTAGCTGCCTTATCCTTCTGATGGTTCAACAAGCCACATTCCCTAGCCATCTCTACATCTAGAGTCCACCAATAATTCCTAAAACCCCCAAATCATGATATGCTCATCATGGTTGGAGCCACCATCGAAGAAGCAGTTGAAGTTTAAGTGAACTGCATATCCTTGCCTATTAATTTAAACTTTTAAGTTGAACCGATGATGCATACACTTGATCAATATAGGGTCAACTTGGTTCCCTTGCTGGCTTGCTTATGTCACCTCACCGAGCAAGGCTAGCCTTGCTAGGACAGGAGAGCCAAATTTGGCTCACCTAAGCTAGCAAGCAAAATTCTTACTTTCACAGGCAATGAGACAGTGGGCAAAGGATCCAAATGCATCCACTGTTTCAACTCCTTGCCTGGCTAGGCAAGGCGAGGGTCAACAGAGAATCCAAGCACACCCATAGGCCATAGTATATGAGGTAGTGTTTGGTTCACCGAATGGTAAGGCAAACGATATGGAAAATCCATTGCAGCGGTAGTGGCGTCAGATCACTGATTGCGCTAATCTGTTTGGTTGCGCCGTAATGGGATAGGACTCGAGGATGGGCGCAATGAGGAGTGAATGGATTGTTATTCGATAACGCAGCATCTCTTAACGGGCCAGGTCGAAGCAAAAGAGTCGTATCATCATCTGATTGATTCCCTACGTAATCTAGCTATGTTACATTTGAGCGAACCAAACGCTTTGTTAGTTCAAATATCAACAAACACAATTAAAATGAAACAATCATAGTGGACTTCTATTTTCACGATTGATATGATGATGGAAGTATGCATGTGGAGAGGAGTGCTGACCGTATAAATAAGTTGCTCAACCTTTCAATCGCACGGTAAGAGATTCGTCGGATTCCCCTCGAATAAACTATCATCAGGACATTCCCTCATGCTAATATCCTTCTACTACTAACTGCACACGCATATGACACGCGTAAATTTAAATTCACTTGACGTTTAGCGAACTATACCGTCCTTATTATTATGTTGACCCACTTCACATAGCGCCTTATAATTACATTGTGCTCTACGAGAATAATCAAACTTGGTCAATACTAAATGAGGAGGTATTGGTAATAAACTAAGGCCTTGTTTGGATCCATAAGGCTAAACTTTAGCCTCGGGCTAAAGATTAGCCCTTAGAATGAAGTGGCTAAAGTTTAGTCCATGGGGCTGTTTGGATCCAGAGGCTAAAGATTAGCCATGTACCCTATCATGACCCGTTTGCCCATAATTAATACTCATGCACAAGACTAAAAGAGAGTAGGTGAGGGTAATATGCGTATTTTGCCATAAAGGGACCACTTTGAGCCCTCTTTAGCCCACCTTGGAGGGGTTAATGAAAAATGAGTGGGCTAAAGTTTAACCCTCACTTTTAGCCCTCCTCTTTGATCCATGAGGGCTAAAAAGATGATTAAAAGAGGCGGGCTAAACTTTAACCCATGGATCAAACAGGCCTAATTTGGGCTGAATGGGACGATCGGATGATCAACGTCAACTGGAACAAGATGACGTGGTGACAAAGCATCAACTGAGTTAGTGAGTTGTCAAGGTCGTTGGCAGGAGCATTATTTACCCTCGTCGACGTGAAAGTAAAAACGGTAATGATACATGACGAGTGTCCGATCCTTCCGGACGCCTCATTCAGCGCGCCTCGTCCACTCGTCCGCGCCCGTGTATTTATCCGCTCGCCCGCTCGCTTCTCTCCGTTGGCTCGCTAGCCCGCTCGCTTCTCTCCGCTGGCTCGCTTGCCCCTCTCCACTCTGCTCGTGCCGCTTCTCCAGGGACGCATGCCGTGCGCCGCTTCTCCGGGGACTCATGTCGTGCGCCATGCGCCACTCGCCGCCTGCTGGCCCTCCCTCCTTCCATCCCTCTCCTCTCCCTCTGCGGCCTCCATTGTTTCCTCGCGTCCCATAGTGACGCGACCCGGCTCCGGCTCCCCTCAGCAGAGTAGAGGACGACGACGACGACTTCAACGAGGTAGGTGGCGAAGGAAACTGGATCTGAGGCCTCCTCCCCTCCCTCCTCTCTGGATCTGGATCTGAGCCCTCCTCCTCCTCCTCATCCTCATCCTCCTCCCCCTCTAGATCTAAGGAATGTGGTGGGGGGGCTAGTGTTCCGGCAAGCTCTCTGGTTTTCAGCTCTCGCACGTGTTGCAATGGTGTTCTCCGGGTGTTGCAATGGTTCTCTCAAGATGTTACAACATGTTTCAGTCGTTGTTGCAGTACTGTTTTTAAGATATTGTTTTAGTTCTTCAATCTGCATGTTGCAGTAGATTGATGCATGTTGTTGCAGCAACTATTCGGGTGTTGTTGTAATACCATGTCCATGGTGTTTCAATTGCTCCATCCAATTGCTTCAATCTGCATGTTGTAATAGTTGTTGCATGCTATTGCAGCACCTGTTCGTTGTTTGTTGTAATACTATGTTCATTGTGTTTCAGCAGCTGCAACCAATGCTTCAATCTGCATGTTGTAGTAGTGATTTCTTGTTGTTGCAGCATCTATTCGGTGTTTGTTGTAATACTATGGTCATGGTGTTTCAGCTTTTTGACCCTATCGTTGTAGTAGCATGTTCGGTGTTGTTGCACTGTCATGCGCATTTGTGTTGCAGCGGCCAGCGTGTGGGGGCAGGCTGTGGGGGTCGTGCTGGGTGGCGGTCGGATGTGCTGGAGCTCGGGAGGCGGGGGGCAGGGAGGACCCGTGCTCGTGGGGGTGGGGACAGGCTCCTTGCGCTGGGAGCGGACGAAGGGCTGCTTTTCTTCCTCCTCCGTGCGGGGCGGGTAGGGCGGGGCGGGGGTCGTGGGCGGGCGGGCGGGCTTTGCTTTTCTTTTTTTTTTCTTTTCTCCGTAGTGGGCAGGTGTGGGAACTAACGCTCGCGGCTCGGCGTCTGGACGCGCTCCTCGCGCCGGTCTAGTAAGGCCCAAGTAAAAATCTTCCTTGTTTGACGGCCCAAGTTACCTTGGAGTACACGGGAGTGCCAAATTCACTGATCCAGGTAGGTCCTTGTGACCTTGTGCTTCGAAGAAAATTCTCTGATCCAGCCGACACTGGTTTCCAAAAGTCAACGAGAGCGTCCTGCCTGCATCCTCTCGTATGCCATGCGTGGACACATGTGCAAAAGATCGACTAGCTAGGCAGGTTAGCTCAGCTCGCTTTCGCCTGCGTGCATGCTTGTCGTCACGCCGGGCTGTCTCCTTGCCTTTGCCTGGCAGGAACTTTCAGCTCAGCGTGCACTGTCAAAGCTGAATCATCGATACAGACAGTATGCAACCAAATGATTGCCAATAATTGTAGGAGTTATTTTAACACAGGGAGAATGTGATCAACTGTTGTTAATTACCAGTAGTCTTTATGTGAGTCCCGCCTCCGCGATGTGACGACGGTACACCAAAATTCAGAGGTACCATCAATTCGAAATCCGGATCGACAATCCGATTTTTGATTTTTCTGTTTTGCAACATGCAGGGAGAATGTTGCTCAAATGTTGTTAATTACAAGTAGCCTTTATCAAAGTCCCGCGATCGATGTGATGACGGTACACCAAAATTCAGAGGTCCCATCAACTCCCGCCAACTGAAATCCGGGTCGACAGTCCGAATTTTGATATTTTTCTGTTTGCAACGTGATGTGTCCATCATTTCTCTCGCTGGTTTTGTACTCTGGGAATTTAATCTGTGATTGGCGTGCCACTGGCGTCTGTATGTTATTGCCTCCTTCACATTTTTTGTGTGGATGGTTAGTGAGCAAGATGGGCTGCTAGGTGAAGTGGACGATCGATGCTACATGCTTAGTCTTTGACCAATGATTAGCTTTAAGTATATAAAGGATTGCATGCATGATTCTGCGGTTAATGCAAGTCCCTATTATATGATTCCACTTCTGCACGATAAAATAAAAAAAGGTTGCAAAAATATAAGGGATTATATTTTAAAAAGTTTCCAGAGACATAATAAATTAAGAAAGTGCTCACTTAGCCCGAACCTTATTATTATTAGGCCGAGCTTATTAAGATTGTTGGATTAATTAGGCTCGGCCCATAACTGGTCTAGCAATTAATAAAATAATTTTAAAGGTCTACAATTACTACTAAGTGAGAGTGAGATTAGTACAATGTGGAAAATCCACTAGGAAGGTGCTCAACTTAAATGGAAAACTAGTGTGTGCTTCTATATACAAGTCGAGGAGAAGTGTAGGGGGCCATAAGTGCGCGCTGTCGTGCTGAGCCGAGACATGTTCTACCCCCTCCCGGAACCTGTCCAAGTTCACTTCGTGCGTTGCTCTGTGCGATCTCTTGTCTGAGTCCCTTCAGTGCACAAGAGGCTTGGGCGATCAGGCCTCCAAAGCTCCGTCCTCTTATGTAAACTTTTTGGGGACTGTTCTTCCTTGAGCTCCTCCGTTCCCGCTGAGTCGATCTAGCTTACTACAGGCTTACCCGAGCGAACGAATACTTTCAGGCTACCTCACGTGGGATTGCACTGCGTACATCCCGCATCACGCCCAGATCGACTACCCGGATTCGACTCAAGGATATAGTCTAAACTCATCTCTAACGCATTTTGTTATACGTGCTATGAATATGTTCATAGGATCTGTTATTGGCTTCGTTAGCAGATCTGATAGATGGGTCGCTCGTGCTTGTTAGTGTTATGATCTATGTAATGTCGTATTTCTGAATTAAAGGAAATGCAGTAAAATGACTAAATATTTAACAAAGGTTTAAACCTATAGACTAAAGAGGTCGAAGGCTTGTATAACACATGGATGATGAAGGTTAGGTTTGGGCTCGTGGTTCCTATCGGATGATTGGTTGACCTGGCCTCCGGTACGATGACCCCTAATCGCAAGCTACCTATTATTCCGGCTATCCACTGGTGGTGCATAATAATCCAGTGTTGTTTCGGGAGAACCAGAACCACATTCCACATGTCCAACGAACGTGTACGTACGTGGCCAAGGGAGAGATAGCTTTGGCTTGGTCCGCGCGCGTGTCGTCGATCGTAGCGTGTGGCGTTACTCGGTGTCACGAGCGCGCGAGGTCACGACGACTCACGAGTGAGCGCGATCGCATCGTATCTCCATTCACCGCGTCGTGTGCATTCATGGCTGCCCCCCCACTGCCCGGCCGCCGCCGGCGTATGTACGTCCTTGCCCGTACAGATCTGACGGCAAGACATGCGTTCGCACGATCGAGCTAGCTGGCGACGGCAGATAGTAGATACTGGCTAGCGAGGTGAAGGTAAGGTACACAGCGGACCGATCGACGCATTCCTGGTGACGTTATGTACCAATCGATCAGCTAGCGAGCGAACGGCCGTCCGGCCCGTCCAGCAGGCAGCAGCTGGGGCTGGCTGCTGGTCGCATATATGCCGGCCCCCACCACGAGCTGCTTGCATCTCAGTGCATCGGCATCTCGCCTTGTCATCGGGACTACCAGCCGATCGCGGATGAGAATCATCGGCCGGCGCCGGCCAAATCCCAGCAGCCGGCCCTCCCGGAGCACGTGCCAACAATCAGCCAGGTCCCCGGCCCCAACAGTGCTTGTACGGCATATATAACAGCATAGTACGTGCGCCGGTGCGAGCACGGGTGCGGCCGCCGGCACCCGGCAGTCGGTGCGAAGCGCGCGGCGCCTCACGTACGGCTTCTTCAAGCTTCACGCACGTCGCGCTGCCGGCCGGGGCCGGCATGCATGTCCCGATCCGTCCCCAGCTAAAAAGTTGTGGCGCCATTTATTAGTAGGCCTTGTTTAGATACCTAAATTCACTCTCAAATTCCACTATACAAAAAGGAGATTCTCCATCACATCAAAATGTCGGCGAATGCATGGAGTACTAAATGTAGATGAAATCATAAACTAATTGCACAGTTTTGTTGTACTTTACGAGACGCACATTTTGAGTCTAATTAATCAATTTTTAGACAATTTTTTGCACAAAAAAACAAAAATTGATACAGTATTCCGACAGAAACACTGTAGCAACAGTGTCCGAATCGGGCTCCCGGTTCAGGAATCTAAACAAGGCCCTAGTCCAGTTCAGTTCCTCGAGCCGGGCGGTGGCGACTGGCGAGTGGCGGCCGGCGGGGCACCCAAGTCTGCTGAGGCATTTGGTGCCACCCTTAGGCCTCGTTTAGTTCGGTGAATTAGGGAGAAAAACGCTGTATCAGAATTTCTGTAGCATTTTCGTTTGTATTTGGTAAAAATTATCTAAATTTTGACTAACTAGGCTTAAAATGTTCATCTCGCAAAGTACAACAAAACTGTGCAATTAGTTTTTGATTTCATCAACATTTAGTACTCCATGCATTTGCCGACATTTTGATGTGACAGAGAATCTTCTTTTTGCACAGTGAAATTTGAGGAAGAATTGAGAGAACTAAACAAGGGCTTAATTCACGAAGTGTGTCTCCTACCTGCACTACTGAAAGTTTTGGATAGACAGTCCCGCTGCTCCGTCAGAAGAGCAGCTCAAGCAGACAGCCAGGTAGAGTCGCACATGCTTGTGCTGCTCTCCTAACCAAATTCTGCTGCTCTCTAAGTCGCATTACTATTTCTCGTTATGGTAGTATACTATCACGTTTAATTTCCACTGTACAGCGTGCAATAAACGTGAATGTAGAATAAAAGCAGCAAGCGGCCTACCACGGAAACCATTGAGCCACTGGGCTGGGCTGGGCTGGGCTGGGCCGTTTTCTTCCATTCCAGTTCCAAGTCCAAATACACGTCAAGCTCAGAGCAGCGCCGTGGTTGTGAACCGGATGACGGGCACGCGCAAGCGCAGCTTTAAAAGAGAAGCGGCATATATAAATCACCGTACTGTGCCGCGTAGCAGTCTTGAGCCACTTCATAAGGGAGCGAGGCCGAGCGAGTGGCGTGCCGAATGGACGCACACCCAACTCACGAGGTGACTCGTGTTGTGGTAGACGTGGCAACATGTGTGGTATGCACATATAGCAGCTCAATGACGAAGGATAAAAATGTCAGCCAGCTGATGGTGCTCGTCATGCTGGCGCATGACACATGAGCCTTGCGCACCTAACTTTTTTTTTGCCTTGCTATTTTTTGACTGCCTAATAATATAGCCAGCAGTTGTTATCATGAAACCGAGAGACTATCATCAAAAAAGTTCACCTTAATCAATCAATAGACCCTTGTGTAGTACCACACCATAGCCATTGTGGAAGATTTTCTTAAGAGATGCATCACAAGCTTGTTGTGCATCGTAATAACAAATGAACAAGTATTCTCCCATTCTCATGGCATGACTCGCTAGCCTTATTTCCTACGGAGTCATAAAGTATTTGTAGAATTGACAATAGTTATTGCCAATTGAAGTGAGGCCCATCCTTTATCCCAATTGAGCACATACATTACCCTAGTAACCCGAGATAAACTGGTGGCGTGGCTAAGTGTATGTTTGGTTTAACCTTGAGCCGTGGAAAAAATTGTATGAGCTGTTGAAAAGATCCTTTGAGCTATGCGTTGTGAAAAAGCTATAAGTTATTTGCTTGAAACAACTATAAAATCAGTCTCATCTCTCTATCTCTCTTGAAACAGCTGTGAAATATGTTTCACAAATTCGGAAACACAGAAAGCCAAAATTAAAGCAGGGTCCATAAACACTTTCCGTAAGATAAATCAAACACATCCTAAAACTAGTAGCTAAAATGTGACTTGCGCGCCTTCCACCTTTGTTATGTGAGAACATGTGCACATAATAGTCATCCATTTGAACTAAGTCAATTTGTAGTAAACTTTGCTCACGAGATTATCCTTTATCACACCAAACCCTTATCGTAGGCCTTATTTATTTAATTCAATTAAAATAAGTTAGGCCAACCTAGTTATATCCAACAAAGGTATACGCCCATTAGCAACACAGGCATACTTTCTTGTATAGAAAAAAAGTGCAACTAAACGCCCATTAGCAACACAAGCTTGTCTGTCGCTAGAAACTCTTGTTACTTTTGCAAACATGTCCGTGCATTTCTAGGCACATTGATCTGCATTGCGCTTCCTTTAATTTGGTATGTTTTGATTTGTTAACTGCATATTAAGGGCGGTCCAAACTCTGAAACCTTTGTACCAATTTATATAGCATCACATCAACGTGGAGAGTGGCAAGTAGGTTGATGAGGTTACGGAGGGCCGATTACGGCTAACGGCTATCCTCGTGGTGGCCTCCAAAGGTGGACCTTGGTGGGCGCCATGGAAGTTAGGCGCACAAGGAAAATATGAATAGAAGGGAAATGGGACGGAGGGAAGTCCCCTTCAGGGAAAGGAGAATATTTTAGGAGATTTTGAGACAAAATAAGGAAAAAATATAAAAAAAAAGAAACTATGTTGGAGCTCACCTTTTCTCTTCAATCCCTTTTATGACAGTTTTAAGAGAAAATAGATTCATTGTCTCAATTTGGCAAAAGTAATTTAAGGATATAAGAGTGCAGCGCCGCAGCAGATTACTCAAAATTCATCCCTTCTAGTCTCATTTAGGGTATGATCGTTGTCTGTATTAGGCTTAGGCTGCATTAGATCTTATGCCACACAACCTAAGCCATTATAAACGTATGTAGTGCCTTCGTGGTTGGTTTCAAGTATAGACAAGCCGTGTTCAATAAAATTATGTTTATTTGTTTACATTTTATATGTTCTATTAGAGGTAGAGAATGTGAATTTTTTTTTGTATGCATCAGCTTTTGCAAATTTGCATTGTCTAATATGAAAAATAGCGTGTACTAGGTAACGGTGCATTAGCTTGCTTTAAGCACTATGCAAGCCTGCGTAAAAGGCTCTGCTGTAAGGTCCAAATAGGCTAGAGGGGGGTGAATAGCCTAATTAAAACTTATACAAGAATTACTTAACCACAAGTTAGTACGAAAGGTGGCGAAGCAAAAGCACTAGCTCTAACTAATTAAGTAAGCCACCTACACAAGTCTAGTACAAGGCTATTCACTAAACACAACAACAACTACAAGCTAGAAACAAGAAGTAAAACGAGAGAAGAGCTTCGAGTGATTATACCGCCGTGTAGAGATGAGAAGTACCAATAAATCAATCACACAAGAGAAATCCACAGGAAGAGAATAACACAAGAATTTATCCCGAGGTTCACTTGCTTCCCGGCAAGCTACTCCCCGTTGTGGCGATACACCCACTTGTCGGTTCGCGAGCTAATCGACTATCAAGAGTCGAGCCCTCGGCGGGCGCCGCACAACCGCACACAAGATGGGGATCTGAAAGCATCTAGGCCCCGGTGTTGGTTTCGACAATTGATGACAACGCATTATTACCATGACTAACGTGTGTTTTACAGAAACGTTGGTAAGTTAGGTCATGGAGATGATAACTGCTTTGGGCAATAAGGTATTCATGTCCCTTGATGGAAATCGTTTCAGTTTTCAAAGGATCAACGGCAAGATTAAGGACGGTTAGTTTCGGATGTCAAGGTGTTGAGTTACATCTGGAATAGTCGTTAGGATCTTTGTTTCTTCCTTTGACCGTACTATAAAGGGGGGCATGAGCGAGTAGCTTGACCTAGGTGAGTCTTTTGTTTAGGTGTGGTGCACACTTGTCAAACTTAGCACTAGGTAGCTCTTGAAAAGCTCAGAGTTCAGTTGGAAGCAACTTGGTTCAAGTTGCGACGTGTTTAGAAGACGTTTGAGCAGTTTACCTGTGACCGGACGTGGTTCTGGTCATGACCGGACGCGTCCGGTCAGTACTAACAAAATAGTACGGGTTTAACTGATCGACCGGACACGGTCCTTGAGAGGACCGGACACGGTGGTTAGTCTGACACGTGTTCCAGAGGGTAAACAGTGTAATCGGACGCGACTATGAAGTGATCGGTGCGTCCGATCACGTTCCAGTAAGGTCCCGAGGTGACCTGACGCGTCCGATCACCTATGATCGGACGCGGTCATGCGTCAGGTCATTTTTTCAGTAAAGCTCTTGCATGATCGGACGCGTCTGGTCATCCCTGATCGACGCGTCCGGTCATCTCTGATCGGCGCGTCCGGTCATCTCAGATCGGCGCGTCCGGTCACTCAGCATAACTTTCGGTTTCCGACCGTTACACTTGACCGACGCGTCCGGTCATGTCGACCGGTGCGTCCGATCAGTGCACGTTTTGCTGTTTTGACAGATAACGGTTGGATTTGTCTGAGGGGTGTATAAATACATCCCCTCCACCTCTTTTAGAGGTCTCTTGCTCATTTGTTCAGCTGAGAAACACCTTTGAAGTGCAAGGGAGTGCAAGAGCCCTAGTGAGGATAGAGATTTGAGAATCAAAGTTTGAGAATCCTCTCTAGTGACAAGAGTGTAGCAAGTGTGCATCCATCTTCTCATTAGACTTGTTGTGGTCAAGTGAGAGTTCTAGCTTGTTACTCTTGGTGATCGCCATCACCTAGACGGTTTGGTGGTGATTGGGAGTTTGGTGATCATCCGACGAGATTGTGGGTGACCCAACTCAAGTTGTGGGCGGTTTTGGGTGATTCGCCACGACGGAGTGTCGAAGAATCAACCCGTAGAGAGCACTTGATCCTTGCGCGGATCAAGGGGGAGATACACCCTTGCGCGGGTGCTCCAACGAGGACTAGTGGGGAGTAGCGACTCTTTGATACCTCGACAAAACATCACCGTGTTTCTAACCCTTACTTTCAAGCATTTACTTTCGTGCATTACTTTCATTGGTTGTTGACTTTCCTAGAATTGCCATGTTAGTCTAGGATTGGAACTTAGGGTGCAAAACTTTTATCGGTAGAATCACAAGGAACACTAGTAGGCACTAGGGGTGAAGTTTGGCTTGTAGGATTTAATTCTTACAATTAATTTTTAGAAAAGCCCAATTCACCTCTCCTCTTGGGCATCTTGATCCTTTCAATTGGTATCGGAGCCGTGTTGCTCTTAATTTAGGCTTCACCGCCTAGAGCAAGATGTCTAATGGGGAAGGACCACCTCCTACTTTTGAGGGAGACGATTTTCCATATTGAAAATTCATATGGAGGCATACCTCGAAGCCATAGATGTTGGGTGCCTTAGAGCCGCAACCGAAGGGCTTACTCCTATAAGGGATCCCGCCAACCCAAGTGGTGACGAGGAGAAGTATGATCGGTGGAATGCAAAGGCAAAAAATACACTCTACCAGGGCTTAGGCAAAGATATCTTTAATCATGTGCGTAATGCTAAAAATGCTCATGAATTATGGGAAAATCTTTGTGCTCTCCATGAGGAAACTAAGAGTGAGCGTGAGGAACGCTATCACATTGCTTTAAAGAAAATCAATTCTTTTGAGATGCTTCCCAAAGAAAGTGCTAATGAGATGTACACTCGTTTGAATGTTCTTGTAGAAGATCTCAATGCTCTTGGACTCACTCAAATGAGTCAATCGAATGTTGCAAGGAGGATCTTAAGTGTTCTTTCCGTTGAGAAGTATGGACACATTATCACCGTACTTCACTAAAGTGATCTCTCCGCCGCAACACCGACACAAGTATTGGGAAAGATCAACGCACATAAGATATACATGCACATCACTCCGGAAGAGGGCTCATCATCTTTCAAGAAGAAAGACTTGGCCTTCAAAGCTAGCCATGAAAAGAAAAAGAAGAAGGGCCAAGCCATGATGGTGCAAGAAAGCTCAAGTGAAAGTGATATTGATGATGCATCACTTGCACTCATGGTGAGGAAGACCACCAAGATGCTAAAGAAGCTTAACAAGAGTGG
Source organism: Saccharum hybrid cultivar R570 (assembly GCA_038087645.1). Taxonomy (NCBI): domain Eukaryota; kingdom Viridiplantae; phylum Streptophyta; class Magnoliopsida; order Poales; family Poaceae; genus Saccharum; species Saccharum hybrid cultivar. The sequence goes on from JAQSUU010000543.1 coordinate 2,449,907, forward strand.
CATCAAGTTCGATGGCAAGAAGAAGAAATTCTTCACAAATAGCAAAAGGAAGCCAATATCCGAAATGGATTGCTTCAATTGTGGTGAACTTGGTCACCTAGCTCATCAATGCCCGAAGCCTCCAAAAGACAAGTATAAGAACAAGTACAAGAGCAAGAAAGATGATTCAAGTGATGAAGAAGATGAGAAAAGAAAGAACAAGCCATACAAAAAGAAAGATGGCAAAAAAAGAGAGTTCTACAAGAAGAAGAAGGGAGGCAAAGCTTATATTGTTAGTGATTGGCTCACCGACATTGAATCATCATGTGAGTCCTCCGGCGATGAAAGTGACAATAAAAAAAAGAAGATCGCCGCACTTGTGATTGGGCCATCATCATCTTCACCGACATCTTCATCACCACCTTCACCGCCACCTTCACCATCATCTTTCACTACTCATCTATGCCTTATGGCTAAGGGTGATCGAAAGGTACAAAATAGTGATAGCGATGATGATGATAGTGATAGTGATGATGAATATGATGCACCTTCTTATGATGAACTTGTAAACTTGTTGAACAAATACTCTAAAATCATAAGAAGAACTAGAAATGAAAATGATAAGCTTCAACATGAAAATGAATCACTCTCATCTAAGCTTGAGAATGCACATAAGACTAGTGATGAGCTCAAAGATCAAAATAAAACTATGTCTTCCTCTCTTAAGGAGCTCAAAACTTCTAACAAGGAGCTTAGAGATAAACATGATAAAATTGAGAAGAAGCATGGTGAACTCATCACTAGGCTAAACTTGCTAAAAGATGAATATACCGCATTGAAAATCAATTATGATACTCTTATTATTGCTAATGAGCTTGCCCTTGAGACACATGATGCTACTAACCAAGTTGTTAAGATTGATATAGCTACATCATGTGATGATTTGATTGTTGAGAACTTTGAGTAAGGCTCTAGCGGCAAAGGCAAGAGTGTGGTTGAGTCCGATAACTATGATGAGTATGTCAAGCTCAAGAGTGAGAATGAGATGCTTAAGAATGAGAACAAGAAGTTGATGGTTCTTGAAAAGCAAGCTTCAAATGAGTCACTTATTAAAGAAAACAAGAAGCTCAAGCAAGAAAAAGAGCATCTCAAGACCGGCCTAAGCAAGTTCACAAGAGGCCAACATTTGCAAAGTGAGCTACTCATGAACACCGTCATGAAGATAGATAGGAGTGGCATTGGGTACTTGGCAAGTCAAGAGAAGAAGGTCAAAGCTCAACAACAACAAAGCAAGTCAAAGCCCAAGCCAAAGAGATGTGTTGAGTGTGGACAAGAAGGCCATTTTGCTCATGAGTGTAAAACTCTACCACCACAACCCTTGCCTAAGCATGCTAGACCCTTTGCCTTCAATGCTCATTACATGCTTAGAAATGACTCAAGTGGAAAGATGAAAGTCATGTTCTTAGGTCCCCCTAACAAGAATAGACCTAAGAAAATATGGGTTGCCAAGTCACTAGTTGAGAAAGTTAAGGGTCCCTCTCAAGTTTGGGTCCCTAAACAAAAGGCTTGATCTCTTGTGTGTAGGTGAACTACAAGACCGGTGGATCTCATTGGGTGATTGATAGTGGTTGCACACAACATATGACCGGTGATCCTCATATGTTCACCTCACTTGAAGAGAATGGGGTATGTCAAGACAAGATCACATTTGGGGATAATTCAAAGAGCAAAGTCAAGGGTATAGGTAAGATTGCAATATCAAATGATCACTCTCTCTCAAATGTGCTCTATGTTGCTTCATTGAGTTTCAACTTACTATCCGTTGGGCAACTTTGTGACCTTGGCTACCAATGCTTGTTTAGTCCAAATGAAGTGGTTGTTACAAAGATAGATGACAAGCAAGTGATTTTCAAGGGCTTTAGATACAATAATCTCTATCTTGTTGACTTCACCTCCGAAGATGCAAACTTGATGACATGTTTATTCACCAAAACTACACTTGGATGGCTTTGGCATAGAAGGCTTGCTCATGTTGGAATGAACACTCTCAACAAGCTATCGAAGAAAGAGTTAGTGAGAGGCTTGAAGGATGTAAAGTTTGAGAAGGACAAACCTTGTAGTGCATGTCAAGCCGGCAAACAAGTTGCAAACACTCATCCAACCAAAGCCTACATGTCAACATCAAGAGTACTAGAACTTCTACACATGGATTTATTTGGTCCTGCAACTTACAAGAGCTTAGGTGGAAATCTCTATTGCCTAGTGATTGTGGATGACTACTCAAGATACACTTGGACTTTCTTTTCTTCATGACAAATCCGAAGTGGCAAATTGCTTCAAGAAGTTTGTAAAGAGGGCTCAAAATAAATTTGAAGTCAAGATAAAGAAAATTAGAAGTGATAATGGCAAAGAGTTTGACAACACCAACATTGAAGCTTATTGTGATGAAATTGGAATCAAGCATGAAGTTTCATCAACCTACACTCCTCAATAAAATGGTGTAGTTGAGAGAAAGAACCGGACCTTGATCACTCTTGCAAGAACAATGCTAGATGAGTATAACACACCGGAGAAATTGTGGGCCGAGGCAATCAACACCGCATGCTATGCTTCAAATCGCCTTTTCCTACAAAAGTTCTTTTGCAAGACCCCTTATGAGTTGCTAAATGGGAAAAAGCCGGATGTCTCATTTTTCTGGGTGTTTGGTTGCAAATGCTACATCTACAAGAAGCGTCAACACCTAGGGAAGTTCCAAATACGTTGTGATATTGGTTTTCTTGTTGGTTACTCATCAAAGTCCAAAGCATATAGAGTATTTAACCATGCCACCGGTTTGGTTGAAGAAACATATGATGTGGAATTTGATGAATCTAACGGCTCCCAAGGAGCAATTGAGAATTGTGATGATGTAGGTGATGAACCATTGAGAGAGGCCATGAAGAACATGCTGGTGGGAGACATCAAGCCTAAAGATGATGAAGACGATGTACAAATTGTCAATCCACCATCTTCATCATATGTGCCTCAAGATGATGATAAGAATGAGAGAGTTGAAAATAAAGATACTCATGTCTCTCATCAATAAGCCGAGGCACAAGCACAAGATGTTGATGCTCCCCATCCTACTCCTCAAATGGTTGATCGAAGAAACTCACCCCTACTTCAAGCACATCCACAAGATCTCATCATAGGGAGTCCTACAAAGGGTGTAATGACTCGATCTTAAAAGTTTACTTCTTTTGTTGAACATCGCTCTTTTGTCTCTTGTCTTGAACCTAAGAATGTAGAAGAAGCTCTTCAAGATCCGGATTGGGTGAATGCCATGCATGAAGAATTGAACAACTTCGCCTGCAATCAAGTTTGGACACTTGAAGAGCATCCAAAAGGCACAAGAGTCATTGGAATCAAGTGGGTGTTTCGTAATAAACAAGGTGATCAAGGCGTAGTAGTAAGAAACAAGGCAAGACTAGTAGCAAAAGGGTTCTCTCAAGTTGAAGGTCTTGATTTTGGAGAGACTTTTGCACCCATTGCAAGACTTGAAGCCATTCGTATCCTTCTTGCATATGCATCACATCATGATATGAAACTATATCAAATGGATATGAAAAGTGCATTTTTAAATGGCTTCATAAATGAACTAGTCTATGTTGAACAACCTCCCGGGTTTGAAGACCCTAGATATCCTAATCATGTTTATAGGTTGTCCAAGGCGCTATATGGGCTCAAGCAAGCCCCTAGAGCGTGGTATGAGCGCCTCCGGGACTTCCTCATTGAGAAGGGCTTCACTATTGAGAAGGTTGACACCACACTATTCACCAAGAAGTTTAATGAAGAGATCTTCATTTGTCAAGTCTATATTGATGATATTATCTTCGGGTCAACAAATAAAGATTATTGCAAAGAATTTGGTGAATTGATGTCAAAAGAGTTCGAGATGTCAATGATTGGTGAGCTAACATTCTTCCTTGGGTTTCAAGTCAAGCAAATGAGAGAAGGGATTTTTATCTCTCAAGAAAAGTATACCAAGGATCTTCTCAAAAGATTCAAGATGGAAGAATGCACGCCAATCAAGACCACAATGCCAACTAATGGACATCTCAACCTAGATGAGGGAGGTAAACCAATCGATCAAACTCTTTACCGTTCTATGATTGGTAGCTTATTGTACCTTACCGCATCTAGGCCTGATATCATGTTTAGTGTGTGCATGTGTGCTCGCTTTCAAGCGTGCCCTAAAGAACCTCACCTAAGTGCCGTAAAAAGAATCCTAAGATATCTTAAGTATACCCCAAGCATCGGACTTTGGTACCCCAAAGGAGCTAGATTCCAACTAGTTGGCTACTCCGATTCGGATTATGCCGGTTGCAAAATTGATAGAAAAAGCATATCCGGAGGATGCCATTTGCTTGGGAGATCCTTAGTATCTTGGTCATCTAAGAAGCAAAATAGTGTGACTTTGTCCACCGCTGAGGCGGAATACATTGCCACGGGGGCTTGTTGTGCACAAATCCTATACATGAAACAAACCCTCCTAGACCATGGAGTTGTTCTTGAAAAGGTGCTGCTTTTATGTGACAATGAAGGTGCGGTTAAAATTGCTAATAATCTGGTACAACACTCTCGCACCAAGCACATTGATATCCACCACCACTTTCTAAGAGATCATGTTGCTAAAAATAATATATCACTAGAAGGTGTAAGAAGTGAAAATCATTTAGCGGATATCTTCACTAAACCTTTAGATGAGGCTACTTTTTGTAGGTTGAGAAGTGAACTAAATGTGCTTGATTCTAGTAACTTTAAAAAATGAGCTTGTGTTGTCCCTTGCATTGCATTGTATTTTTATGTCATGTTTATTTTCCCGCAATGCATCTAGGACTTGTCTAACACGGTTACGATAACCCTTTTTTGGAGGAGTAAAAAAGCCTAACCTTGGATCAAACTTGACAAGCAACCTAGCCTTCCTTTCTTGTTTTGCATTACATATGCATGGTTGTTGCTTTGTCGTTTCTCTTCGGTTTAGCTTTGAGTAACCTCTGTGTTCGTCCATGAATAGAGAGAGTATTTGAAGCTCCCAAGGGTTCATAAACTCTATTGCATGGCCATACGTTGCTTCTCGGGTGTTTATTGAATATTTTCTTAAAAATAATACTAGCCTAAGGCAAAATATTTTGAAAATTTTGTGGGTTTGAGTGAGGTCACTCATATCAGGTTCCAATTGGTGTTTATTTGAGTCTCTTTAAATTGGAACTTGATTGGGAGAAGTCGCGTCGAAAAATGGTTTGAAAAAGAGCTTTTTACAGCGACCGGACGCTGGACCGGACACTGCATCGGATGCGGTTCAGCTTCACCACCGCGTCCGGTCTCGGCGTCCACCAGCGCGTCCGGTCATTCCCGAAGTTTTTCTTTGAAACCTCTAACCGGACGCTGCACCGGACGCGCCTCTGCCGACCACCGCGTCCGGTCCCGGTAACCACCACCGCGTCCGGTCATCCGTTTCAGTTTTCCGGGCAAAATCTAACCGGACGCTGTCAGCGTCCGATCGTGGATAATCGGACGCGTCCGGTCGTTCCAGGAGCTTACTGGAATGTGACCGGACGCTGCCTCCACCGTGTCCGGTCATTCGACCACCACGTCCGGTCATCACGCGAAAAGCAGATCTCATCCCTTTTTAACCGAACGGTTGGATCTCGATCCATCTTCTTTTTCCTTCCACCGCCGCCGTACTCGCCGTAATCGCTGAGCCGCCGTGCCACCGCCGCCGCGTGCCCCTGCTTGCAGCTGTAGCCACACCCGCACCGTGCCACAGCGCCACCGTGCCCACGCCCGCGCCCGTGCCGTGCCGCAGCGCCGCCGTGCCCGCGCCCGCGCCCGTGCCGTGCAGTCCAGCCGCCACCGTGATCTCGTCGGAGCCACGCCGCCGCAGCCGCGCCACCGGAGCCCCCGGAGCAGCCCGTGCCCTAGCTCCTCCTCGAGCCCTCTCCTTGCCGCGCGCGCCTAGCTCCGCTGTCCTCGTTCTCCACCACGAAAACCCTAACCCTAGCCACCCGTTTCGTTCACCGAGTTTTTTCGCGAGTTTTCGTCTTCGCGATCGTCTCCGTCTCCGCGATCGTCTCCATCTCCGCAAGGGTTTCGATCGCCGTCTCCGGGTAACCCTAGGGCGTCGAGATCGTCTTCCGCTCATCAGATCATCGCTCGTCAAGGTAGCTATCGCGATCCTTTCATATCTTACCTTACATGCTTGCTCCTATTAGGATCTTACTTATCTTCTAGATAATATATGTTGCTTATAGTAGATCCATCTATTCTATCGTTTCAGTTTGTCCTATTAGTGCTGAGCGTGTTAGGTGATCAGTTGTGAATCCGAGGCCAAGCCTGCCGATACGGATTGAGGCCAAGCCTCACAAGTGTCAGTACATCATCTGCTCTTTTCAGTTTGTCTCAGTACAACCGCTTGTCAGTATGGTTCCTAGCAAGAATGCTGGTGGGGCACCTAGTGATGGGGATGACAGTCCCCCTAGGAGGACAGAGGTAGCTCGCGGGAAGCGAGTAAATATTGCTGCCAAGAAAAGGAAGAGAACTCTTACAGAGGCAGAGGTAACTCAGGCAGTTGCAGAGGCAGTAGAGAGAGGTGGTAGGAGCAGTGGTATTCGCATTGGCGAGAGTCGCTTTCATCTTGAAGGTCGACAACTCGGTATAGAGTCCATAGAGGAGACAGTGTGTAACAAAACCGACCAAATTATAAGAGCACAAGTACGAAAACAAGCACCGAAGCGCTCAAATTTTCAAACTTGAGCCCATATAATCCCGGTAGTCAATCGAAATCACGAAGGATTTCAAACCAAACTGCTTACAACCAGGATCGCATCATTCAACATACACATCGTACGTTACATTTCACAAGTAGTTCCGAAATAAGTTTACACCACGGAGTAGCAAATATTACAAACCAAGTTTGAAAGTAGCGGAAGCATAACATACACACTAGTTAATTAAATACTGCCAGTCTGGATGATCGACATCCCGCAAAAGCATGAGGAAAGTACATAAAGACGATCACGCCCTTGTGATCTAGTCATCATCACCCGCAGGGTGGAGACACGTCTTGCAGAATCCCTGATAAAGCATGTCATCTGCAACAGGAGGGAATAAACCCTGAGTACTGGAATGTACTCAGCTAGACTTACCCGTCGAAAACCAGAAATAAGATGACACCAAGGATTATGCAAGGCTTACACAAGAGGCTAGCTGACATAACATTTTGCATAAAGGCATAAGTAATTGAAACTCTTATAACCTGTACTAGCAGTTATTTTTAGCATTTACCTGTCATCTATCTTAGCACCTGTACTAAACATGCACTTGATTATAATCAAACAACATTATTATTATATCCATAGCAGGTATATCATTATGTCAACATTGTATCATTCCCTTAACCACCAGTTCATTTAATGAGTTCTACGTTGCCGCTGCTCAAGTCAAGTGCTCACTAACCGGGAGCGACGGCGATTCGAATCGAATTCCTATCCAGCTGGAGGGGTATTTCTAACACTCACCGAGTCACGCCTGGCGAAGGCTGCTCAGGTCATCTTTTGTACAGTTCAGGAATCGCGGGCCCGAATAATGTCGCGTCCCCAAGGGCGACACTCTGCCAGGTGATAGGGACTCTAACCCCCCCTTGGTCTCACGCCAATGTCCCCAAGCACATCATTTCTCTCCTCCAAGATGCAACCTACCATTCGATTCCCGGCCTGAACCATACTACTCGACTTCGCGGTCGAAACGACTTATCCGGCCAACTAAGTGTTAGACTGCGTTCAACATGACTCAAGGACGTACAGCGAATCGGTCCTTAAACGACTCAGACGGGCATAGCTCCACACCCAAGACGTGAAGTGTCTTGCGGCTGTACTATCGAACTCCCGCCCGGTCTCAATTTCATTTTTAAGCATGGTTCCATCCACGATAGCCATAAAGCCACTCGTGACTCCTTCCTACATCTCGCGGATGACCGGAAATCACCCGACTTCTACCGTACTAAGCAGGGCTAAGCATTGACACGTGCCTACACCTAATATAGGATTCAGTACGATATCTGGACAAGGACAGGTATAATGCAACAAGTGTTTTCATATAACTCCTACAACTTAATGCAGTAAACAATTAAAAGTACTCAAGATTAATTTATAAATCAGTAGGTTCAGCATGCACCGGGGCTTGCCTTTCAGAAAAGTTGAAGGCCGGTGGTCAGGGCACTCCGGCAAGTCTTCAGCGGCGTCTCCTTCGCCTGCTGGATCCTCGGGCTCCTGATGCTCCTGGTTCTCCTCCGGAATTACAGGCTCGAATTCGAGGAGAGTTACCCCCTCCGGTGCATCTATTGCATGAATGCACAATAAATATAATGGATGCATAAATGGGTGCAACATGTTCGGAATGAAATGCATTTCAGAATAAAATACTCTATTCAAGTTATTTTATTAGTACGTGCAAATCTCTTCTCCAGTAGAGAAGTACTCACCTAATCTACTTAACCTAAGATAAAGCTGCTCATCCTCAGTTAAGGCCCTAACACCTAACAATTACAAAAGTAGCATGTCTTAGGATATTACACCATATCAATCAGCAAAACACCACAGTAAGCATTCTGGACAGCAGCTACTTGTTTTTATCACAACTGAAGATTTACAATTCCAAAAGATATGATCTAAGACAATCTGGAAAGCCTAAGAAATGCACTACAATTCATTTTCAGACCTCAACTCGAAACTCCTAAGTTTTCCATGTCAAACTTCACAAGTTCCAGAATCTGTCCTCTCAAAACAGAGAGTAGCAGATTTTGAACTGCCACTTTAAACAATAGTAACTCTCAAACTACTAAGCCAAATGCTTACAAATTTTGACACAAGCTAGTTCATCAAGTTTACTCCAACTTTGGTATTTACAAGTTTTCCAGCAACCAATTTTCAAAGCCAAATTTAGAATTACTACTAGCTGTCCAGAAAACCTAAAATTACAAAGGTTAAATATTTATTGATGTGACCAACATTCTCTAAGACCAAACTAATACTACTACAAGTTCACAAATGTCACAAAAACACCAGAAAGTAAGGTGTGCCCACCTAGAATATTTATTTATACTCATTTTTTATTTTACTTAATTAATTAGGTGGAATTTTAAACATATATGTAAACTGCTCCCAAAATTCTACAAAAATTACAGAGGACTCTTTGACCCAAAAAGAGACTACTGTAAAAATTTGAACTAAATTTATTCACAGGAACTCCCTACACAAAATTCACAAGCTAATAAGGCTGATTTTTGCATAAATAGGAAACCCTATTGAAAAGTGTCAAACAACAGATTTCATATTTTGCTTAGACACTTTAAGATACCAAGACATTCTCCAAAAATTTATAAGAACATTGCACATGTAGAAAAATTACTAAAATTCCTTTAAGCATTTCCTAAAATAACAAGATAGCATTATAACTTGAAAAGTACTTAAGCACTGATGCCTAAATTTTTACCAGAGCTAGGGCTAGCATAGAGTAACCTACCCACCAAATTTCATGATTTATGGAACACTACAGCTCAAGTTATAAATTTAACAAATTTTCTTGCATTCCAAAACACATTTAAAGGATCTATTAAATTCTCCTAGAAATTAAACATCACATTCCATATTTATATTTTTCTAAAATACTACACATCATGTAGACCCTAACAAAATTTATCTCATGATTTTTGGATCATTAAAACCCTAGATCTATATTTTTCCAACTTGTACAAAAATCAGTGACAAAATAATAAAAATGAATTTCATTTCGGATGAACTGGGCCGGCCCGGAAAACTCGGCCCACACTCGCGCGCGCGCGGCCCGCTCAGCGCTCCCGCTCACGCTTGGCAACTGACAGGCGGGCCCCCGCAGTCAGGGACAGAGGGACAGGGGAGCGGCAGCCGTGAGCTCCGGCGAGCCCAAGCTCGTCGGAGGGAAGCTCGCCCGGAAAATCGAGCCCACCCACGCATTCCCCGTTCCGTAACGCTTCGATTCATGCTAGTGGATGAGCTTAGGTTGGAGCGGGAGGGCTCGCCGTCGTGAGCGGCGGCCGGTGAGGGTCGTGTGAGGGTATGCCATCGCCGGTGAGGCCGCACGACCATATCTAAGCTCGGTACGAGCTACACTACGCCCGGGCGAATCTATTGCGGTAGAAAGGAGGTTTGGAAGAGGTCCTAACTACCCTGGCCACGGAGTGCCGTGACGCGGTGCGGTGAGCGCGACGACGGTGGTCGTCGTGTTCCGCTCCGGCGAGGTCGCATCCCACTGTAAGGTCATGCCTAGAGCTAGAGGAAGGCCTACACTATTCCGAACGCTGACCACAGAGAGAGGAGGGTGAAAGAGGACGTCGGTGGTGAGCTCGCAATGGCGGCGGCCATGGCGGAGCTCCGCACCGCCGAGGTTTGATTGGGTGATTTGCCCTCTACCTTGACCCAACGGCTGACCCAATGTGCGGAGGTTGTAGAGTATGGGCAGGCGGTGCTGTTCGTGAGCTCTCGGGTGTGGTGGCGCGGTGGTTGGCGCAACCGAAGGCGGCGGAGCCGGCTGTGGGGGCGGAGGACGCTCGGTCGCCTTACCGGTGAGCTGGGGAAGGAGGGCGATGGAAATGGAGGGGGAAGCGGGTCGTCCTGGTCTTCATGCTGAGCTCGCAGGCGACGTGGGGCGTCGGCAGAACACGCGCGCCACGCGGCCACCGGGCTCTGCCCGAGCGCCACGACGCGGTCGGTCGTCCGACTGAATGGTGATGTCGACTGACCGATGAGGCCGAACGGTGACTGTCAGTGCAAGTTTGACGCTGATTATCTTCCAACACAGCGCGATTTGGTCCAAGATGACAACATCAAATTCGTAGAGCTATGTGAGGGCAACAAAATTGTCAATTGGAGCTTAGACTGGTTCGGCCTAGATTTAAAACTACAGAGCTCCAAAGTGGGTCACCTGAAAACTGAAACTTAGTTTCAGTCACTATGCCGACTGAAACCCGATTTTCTAGGCACCAAATCTCCGAAACTATTGAGAACCAGGTGATGGTGATATTGACAATGTTGTAGAGTTATGTGTGGACAACAACTTTGTCAATTGGCTCAAAGGCTGGTTTGGCCTGGTTTGTGAGTTACAAGTTGCTAAAGTGAGGTACAGTGAAACTGAAAAGTCCAATTTCCAGACTTAGAATTTTTCTAAGTGTTGATCACCACTCAAGCTGACTTGTGGGCCATTTTTGAGCATGCTCTGGTCATTTTCATGAGATGGCCATATTAGAACTTTTGTTCCTCATGAAATTCTCTACAACTTTACTTAAGGGTGCTCTTCCATGCAAGGTCTCTAAATTAGACTTTTTAACTGGTCAAACTAGAGCCTTCTAGGGTCAAATGGTGGTCAACTCCTCTTGGAGGGCAAATTTGAAATTTTGGTCAACATGAAACTTGTTCCAAATGTTACCCTAAGTATAACTAAGGTGTTGTAGGTCATGATTGGCTACTTTACCTTTTTGTTACACCACTATCAAATACTTCATGAAATAAATCAAACAAACCCTAGAATAATCACATGTGTTGCATCACATAAAATAACAAACATGAATGATGCATGCTTATGCTTATGCAATGCAAATGCAATGCAATTATGGAGCTAAACACTTGAGGTGTTACAGCCCTCCCCCCTTATAAAAATCTCGTCCCGAGATTTGGAAAGCGTACCATTTTTCATAGAATTCTTTATAACCATCCCGCAAATAATCCTCCCGTTCCCACGTAGCATCACTCTCACTTCCCTGATTACTCCACATCACTTTGTACCACTTAACCACTTTACTTCTAGTTACTCGTTCCTGAGTATCGATCACTCGGACCGGCTTTTCTTCATAGGTTAGGTCGGATTCCAGCCTGATATCACCTAAAGGAACTTGTTCCTCAGGAACTCGAAGACACTTTTTAAGCTGAGATACATGGAAAACGTTGAATATGGCTCTCATCTCAGGAGGCAACTGGATTTTGTACGCAACAGCTCCACTCTTGCCTATGATCTGGAAAGGACCCACGTATCTTGCTGCAAGTTTCCGCTTAACACCAAAACGTTGGACACTCTTCATTGGAGAAACTTTCAAATAAACGAAGTCTCCAACTTCAAATTCGAGTGGTTTTCTACGACGATCCGCATAGCTTTTCTGTCTCGCTTGTGCTGCAGCCATGTGTTTCTGGATGGTACGAACTTGTTCCTCGGCTTCCTGGACAAAATCAATGCCATAATACCTTCTTTCCCCAGCTTCTACCCAGTTTAGTGGAGTTCGACACTTTCGACCGTACAAAGCTTCGAATGGGGCCATCTTAATACTCTCTTGATAACTGTTATTGTACGAGAATTCGGCTAAAGGTAACCATTTTTCCCAAGAACCCTTGGATGAAATGACGCATGCTCGCAACAGATCTTCCAAGATTTGGTTAACTCGTTCTGTCTGACCCGATGTCTGGGGGTGATAAGCAGAGCTTCTCACTAACTTGGTTCCCAGAAGGTGATGCAAATGCTCCCAAAAGCGAGCAGTGAACTGGGGACCACGGTCAGAAACGATAGTACGAGGTATCCCATGAAGCCGGACTATCTGATTGAAGTACAACTCAGCATAGTCAGTGGGACGATAGTCCACTCTCACTGGGATGAAGTGAGCTGATTTGGTCAAATGATCAACAATTACCCAAATAGAGTTATGATTTTTGACAGTAGGAGGAAGTCCGACAATGAAATCCATACTTATCTCTTCCCATTTCTAGCCTAGAATGGAAAGTGGCTGAAGTAGCCCAGCTTTCATGTGCACAGCTTTAACTCTGCAACAGGTGTCACATCTAGCAACATATGCAGCTATCTCTTTCCGCATCTTGGTCCACCAATAAAGTGGCTTCAAATCATAATACATCTTATTACTACCAGGATGGATGGACAACTTGGACGAATGTGCTTCGGACAGGATCTGATCTCTAAGCTCTCGGTCCTTAGGTACCACTAACCTATCCTTAAACCACAGCACACCTTCGTCATCTAACCTGAAATGCTTAGTCTCTCCTTCATTCATCTTCCGTTTTATGTGAAAGATACCCGGATCAGTCTTTTGGAGCTCAATGATTCTATTTCTGAGAGTACCACTGACAGTGATGTTGTACAGGACTGCCGGATGTAACAGGCGAGATTGGTAAAAATCAGTTTCAATTAAGGAATGGCAATGAGACTTACGGCTTAAAGCGTCCGCAACCACATTTGCCTTGCCTGGGTGATAGTGTACTTGAAGATTATAATCTTTAATCAACTCGAGCCATCTTCTCTGACGCATATTTAGCTCGGGTTGAGTGAAGATGTATTTGAGGCTTTTATGATCGGTGTATATATTGCAGACATTTCCCAGCAGATAATGCCGCCATACTTTCAAAGCATGAACAACTGCAGCCAGTTCTAAGTCATGCGTTGGATAATTCACCTCATGCTTCCGAAGTTGCCGCGAGGTATATGCAATTACACGGCCTTCCTGCATCAAAACGCCTCCCAAACCTATGCCTGAGGCATCACAATAAACATCAAATGGTTTCTCGATATTCGATTGTGCCAAAACCGGAGCCGAGGTTAGGAGGGTTCGCAGTTGGTGAAAAGCCGCATCACACTCAGGAGTCCAGACAAACCTGGTGTCTTTTTGCAGCAACCGAGTCATGGGTTTGGCTATTTTTGAGAAATCCGGGATGAAGCGACGATAATAGCCAGCCAACCCAAGGAAACTCCGGACCTCGTGAACCGAGATAGGAGCCTTCCAGTTCAGTACTTCCTGTACCTTGGCGGGATCCACCATAATTCCTCCATCGAACAACACATGCCCAAGGAAAGGTACTTCACGAAGCCAGAATTCGCACTTACTGAACTTTGCATATAGTTGGTGTTCACGCAGTCTTGTGAGGACTATACGCAGATGTTCAGCGTGATCCTCCTCATTCACAGAGTATACCAGGATGTCATCAATAAATACCACCACAAACTTATCCAATTCAGGCATAAACACCGAATTCATCAAGTACATGAAGTGTGCGGGGGCATTTGTCAAGCCGAAAGACATAACAAGATACTCATAAAGACCGTATCTGGTAGAAAAGGCTGTCTTTGGAACATCTTCCGGGCGGATTTTAATTTGATGGTAGCCAGATCTTAGATCGATCTTGGAGAAAACTTTAGCTTTAGACAACTGATCGAACAAGATGTCGATACGTGGTAGAGGGTACTTATTTTTGACAGTGACTGCATTGAGAGGTCTATAATCTACGCACATCCGCAACGACTGATCCTTCTTCTTTACAAAGATAGCAGGACATCCCCACGGCGATGAGCTAGGACGAATCAACCCTTTCTTCAAAAGTTCATTCAATTGCACCTTAAGTTCAGCTAGTTCATTTGGAGGCATCCTATAGGGTCTCCTAGAGATGGGTGCGGTGCCAGGCAACAACTCGATTTTAAACTCCACATCCCGATCCGGAGGGAGTCCCGGCAAATCATCGGGAAAAACGTCTGGAAACTCATTTACTACTGGAATTTCGGTCCACGCCTTTGCTTGCACAGCATGAACTTCCCCAGACAAATCAACTTTTCTGGGAAGTTGTACCAGAAAACCCTTTTGATCTGTAGGATCTCTGAGCATAACTACCCGAGCGGATGTGTCAATGAGTACCCCATTCTGACTCATCCAATTCATGCCCAAGATAACATCTATGTCTAAACCAGGTAAAACCAATAGGGCAAGCGAATAACTTCGCCCTTCTATCTCAAACTTAAGGTTCCCCACTACTTTGTTTGTGGAAATATTCCCACTTGCAGCACTAATACAATAACCCACACCTTCAACAGTATGCAACTTGTGTGCAAATTTGGATGCAAACTTAGGACTGATAAAGGAATGCGAAGCACCTGAATCAAAAAGTACCACTGCGGGGTGTTGGTCAACTAGAAACTTACCAGCGGTGACCACCTCACCAGATGGAATTTCCTCAATGCTGTTATAATGGGCGTGACCTTGACGGCCACCTTGGTTGACACTCTTCTTGGGGTAAGGACAATTCCTGGACCAATGGCCTGGCTTGTTGCAGTTCCAGCAAGGCATATTGCTAGGAGGAACACTAGAGCTGCTCTGTCCCGAAGTCCCCTTTGGCAGAGCGACGGTATAAGCCTTACGAAACCCCGTTTTTGCAGCAGGCTTCTTCTGCGGCGGACGAAACTTTGTATTCTGAGCAGGTGGGCGAGGGGAAGACCTCGGTGCCGCTGAGGCCCTTGACTGAGAAGCACTTGCCTCAAGGGCCCTTTTACGGCTCTTAGAGGCAGAATAAATAGTATTGTTGTTCTCCTGGGTCAAAGCATCGCTGATGAAATCATTGAAAGTAGTACATTTGCTAGTGCCCATAGTTTTCATCAGTTTTGGGCCGAGGCCCCTTTTGAAGCTAGCAATCTTTTTGGCATCGGTATCCACAAACTCTGTGGCATACCTTGCCAGGTTGTTGAAGGACTGCAAGTATTCAGTCAGACTTTTGTTTCCTTGCGACAGCCTCATAAACTCTGTATGTTTGATTGCCATAAGACCGGGAGGGATATAATTTCCCCGGAATGCCGCCTTGAACTGATCCCAAGCAATTGGGACATTGGCAGGCAGTGTGGAACGATAGTGGCTCCACCAAATGCCCACCGGACCATGCAACTGATGGGAAGCATACTCAGTTTTCAGCTCATCAGTTAGGCATAGCAGACGAAACTTTTGTTCAATGGTATTCAACCACTCGTCAGCCTGCAGTGGTTCTTCCGCTTCCTTGAAGAGCGGGGGCTTTGTATCCAGAAAGTCCTTGAAATCGCTGTACTGATTTGGCTCTGGGCCCTGGCGGCCAGGATGAGCTTCCCGGTTAGCCAGCTAGCGCATAGCATCTGCCAACATGCGCTGCCCTTCGACCACTGTCTGCATCAGCTCAGCCGGAGTAGGTGGTGGCGGAGGGGGCGGTTGTTCCTCCTCCTCATTTCCATGACCCCGGCGTAGATTGTACGACATCTGCAAAATGCATAGCCAATGAGCACTGACGATGTGGGAAATTTGTAGATGAATTATTGCGAAATGTCAATCTGACTGTATGAATAGATTTCTCATAATAATTAAGGCACAATAATTCATCACAACCGCACAATCCATTCTAGCGCATCATTTGACGAGATCATACTTGGTAATCCAACAAGATGCTCTTTGATAAAGGCTCACTCCCAGGGGGCACAACGGTTACCGGACCGTTTACGTTGCTATCTACGTGATTTTCGACCTTTTGCACGGTACTTGGATTCGATCTCAAGATTTTTAGTTGACTGTGAAAGGCTACTTCAAACTGACCACAAAGAGACTTCTCAATGAAGAGTTCCATGGTGGATCATGACTAGCCACCTCGATACCTGTGCGTGCCAAGCAGCACAGCCTTATGTCGCGCGCCATAGGAGTCCCTCAGTTTCATCGCGGCACCGAAGGGTGCTAATTGTGACACCATCATCGAACGCAACATAATAAGACATCAAGTTGTGATCGAAATTAACAGGTTCAAACTACATTCAGGAAACATACGGTTCAACCTTACATCCCAAAGTCAAGTTATTACAAGGCCTCACTCCTTCACAGAGAGGGCACAAAAGACGATCCTAACATTGTAGGCACGTGATGACTACTCTAAGCATCATCCTCCGAGTCAGTGTCAAGGATCTCCCCGCCGTCCTCATCACTGACAGGCTCTAACTCCTCGTCTTCTTCTTCTTCTGGCTCTTCCTCTGGTGTTTCTGCAGGTGGGGCATCCTGTGGTCCATCAACCTCCACTTCATCATCATCCTCAGCCATGAAGATTCCCGAACCCATGTCCTCATCGACGTTGTTGTTTTGAGGCAGTAGGGGATTAAGCTCGTTGTTCAGGCGGTGCACTTCTTCATGAAGATTATCATTGTATTCTTCAGCATTTTCTAACTGTTGCTCGAGCTCAAACTGGCGAGCCCTCAGAACATTCTCTTCGTGCCAGGCTTCATCCCCCTGTTCCATCACACGGACCAACATGCGTTGACAGTTGCGGTTTGCTACTGTCAACCTCTGGACTGCAAGGGTTTCCTGGTCACGATCACGAATCACTTGCTCCAGTTGCTGACGCGCTGCATTCCTGGCAGCCGTCACTTCAGCCAACTCTGCCCTCAGCCTTTCCACCTCAGTAGGCTCAGGGCGGGGCTCACGTGGAGCGAGCTAGTGTCGCGGTGCCCTGCCCCCAGTGGACTTACGAGCGGTCCTCTTGGTACGTGCCATCTGTAGCAACAAGATAAGATACGACTTAAAGTGAGGATCATTTAGGGGATACGAAATTTACTTTAGTCGGGAGTACTGAAATTTTTAAGGAGGGAGTAAATGATATGTATGATATAATTAAACATGATGCATGCACGTTCCGTACGCCCTCTCACCTTAGTAGAAACCTAAAGTTCTAACGCTAGGCGGTGGCATACATATGTTCTCTCATATAAGCGAAACTATCGGTCTACTCGTTACGCTGTTAGTGTACCTGCAGAAAACCTCATTTCAGCCCAACAGTTTCCCAATATAAGCACACAAGAAAGCGGTAATTTAAATACTTTCCATATACACATCCCCTGATGGATATACTTCAGTATCAAAGCTACCCGATATAAAGGTTCCCACAATTAAGTGCTTACGTAATTACATGGTTTAAACATGTAAGTATGCAAGTCACCAAAACTACTCTCCCCTAGATCGTCGGTTGAACGATCATGCTCTCACAACTCACACTTACCAGAGCGTTGAGGCAATTGATCCATACATTACCACCCAAGTGGATGGCATCCATACAATATCACGCCGTATGGACGACGAAACAGAAACAAACAAGGCCCCCAAGTTAGTCTTTATAATAAGCCACCTAAGAGTCCTTATTTGGGCTAAGGGATGTGATCACTGGCATACCTAAAAAACAATTTTTAGAGTTTAACCCTTTTCGCAAACAAATACTTTTGTTTTTAATTACTCGTAAGATGTGTTTAATGTTGAATTATGCTCCGGTACCAGCTGTAACAGAACCGACCAAATTATAAGAGCACAAGTACGAAAACAAGCACCGAAGCGCTCAAATTTTCAAACTTGAGCCCATATAATCCCGGTAGTCAATCGAAATCACGAAGGATTTCAAACCAAACTGCTTACAACCAGGATCGCATCATTCAACATACACATCGTACGTTACATTTCACAAGTAGTTCCGAAATAAGTTTACACCACGGAGTAGCAAATATTACAAACCAAGTTTGAAAGTAGCGGAAGCATAACACACACACTAGTTAATTAAATACTGCCAGTCTGGATGATCGACATCCCGCAAAAGCATGAGGAAAGTACATAAAGACGATCACGCCCTTGTGATCTAGTCATCATCACCCGCAGGGTGGAGACACGTCTTGCAGAATCCCTGATAAAGCATGTCATCTGCAACAGGAGGGAATAAACCCTGAGTACTGGAATGTACTCAGCTAGACTTACCCGTCGAAAACCAGAAATAAGATGACACCAAGGATTATGCAAGGCTTACACAAGAGGCTAGCTGACATAACATTTTGCATAAAGGCATAAGTAATTGAAACTCTTATAACCTGTACTAGCAGTTATTTTTAGCATTTACCTGTCATCTATCTTAGCACCTGTACTAAACATGCACTTGATTATAATCAAACAACATTATTATTATATCCATAGCAGGTATATCATTATGGCAACATTGTATCATTCCCTTAACCACCAGTTCATTTAATGAGTTCTACGTTGCCGTTGCTCAAGTCAAGTGCTCACTAACCGGGAGCGACGGCGATTCGAATCGAATTCCTATCCAGCTGGAGGGGTATTTCTAACACTCACCGAGTCACGCCTGGCGAAGGCTGCTCAGGTCATCTTTTGTACAGTTCAGGAATCGCGGGCCCGAATAATGTCGCGTCCCCAAGGGCGACACTCTGCCAGGTGATAGGGACTCTAACCCCCCCCTTGGTCTCACGCCAATGTCCCCAAGCACATCCTTTCTCTCCTCCAAGATGCAACCTACCATTCGATTCCCGGCCTGAACCATACTACTCGACTTCGCGGTCGGAACGACTTATCCGGCCAACTAAGTGTTAGACTGCGTTCAACATGACTCAAGGACATACAGCGAATCGGTCCTTAAACGACTCAGACGGGTATAGCTCCACACCCAAGACGTGAAGTGTCTTGCGGCTGTACTATCGAACTCCCGCCCGGTCTCAATTTCATTTTTAAGCATGGTTCCATCCACGATAGCCATAAAGCCACTCGTGACTCCTTCCTACATCTCGCGGATGACCGGAAATCACCCGACTTCTACCGTACTAAGCAGGGCTAAGCATTGACACGTGCCTACACCTAATATAGGATTCAGTACGATATCTGGACAAGGACAGGTATAATGCAACAAGTGTTTTCATATAACTCCTACAACTTAATGCAGTAAACAATTAAAAGTACTCAAGATTAATTTATAAATCAGTAGGTTCAGCATGCACCGGGGCTTGCCTTTCAGAAAAGTTGAAGGCCGGTGGTCAGGGCACTCCGGCAAGTCTTCAGCGGCGTCTCCTTCGCCTGCTGGATCCTCGGGCTCCTGCTGCTCCTGGTTCTCCTCCGGAATTACAGGCTCGAATTCGAGGAGAGTTACCCCTCCGGTGCACCTATTGCATGAATGCACAATAAATATAATGGATGCATAAATGGGTGCAACATGCTCGGAATGAAATGCATTTCAGAATAAAATACTCTATTCAAGTTATTTTATTAGTACGTGCAAATCTCTTCTCCAGTAGAGAAGTACTCACCTAATCTACTTAACCTAAGATAAAGCTGCTCATCCTCAGTTAAGGCCCTAACACCTAACAATTACAAAAGTAGCATGTCTTAGGATATTACACCATATCAATCAGCAAAACACCACAGTAAGCATTCTGGACAGCAGCTACTTGTTTTTATCACAACTGAAGATTTACAATTCCAAAAGATATGATCTAAGACAATCTGGAAAGCCTAAGAAATGCACTACAATTCATTTTCAGACCTCAACTCGAAACTCCTAAGTTTTCCATGTCAAACTTCACAAGTTCCAGAATCTGTCCTCTCAAAACAGAGAGTAGCAGATTTTGAACTGCCACTTTAAACAATAGTAACTCTCAAACTACTAAGCCAAATGCTTCCAAATTTTGACACAAGCTAGTTCATCAAGTTTACTCCAACTTTGGTATTTACAAGTTTTCCAGCAACCAATTTTCAAAGCCAAATTTAGAATTACTACTAGCTGTCCAGAAAACCTAAAATTACAAAGGTTAAATATTTATTGATGTGACCAACATTCTCTAAGACCAAACTAATACTACTACAAGTTCACAAATGTCACAAAAACACCAGAAAGTAAGATGTGCCCACCTAGAATATTTATTTATACTCATTTCTTATTTTACTTAATTAATTAGGTGGAATTTTAAACATATATGTAAACTGCTCCCAAAATTCTACAAAAATTACAGAGGACTCTTTGACCCAAAAAGAGACTACTGTAAAAATTTGAACTAAATTTATTCACAGGAACTCCCTACACAAAATTCACAAGCTAATAAGGCTGATTTTTGCATAAATAGGAAACCCTATTGAAAAGTGTCAAACAACAGATTTCATATTTTTCTTAGACACTTTAAGATACCAAGACATTCTCCAAAAATTTATAAGAACATTGCGCGATTTGGTCCAAGATGACAACATCAAATTCGTAGAGCTATGTGAGGGCAACAAAATTGTCAATTGGAGCTTAGACTGGTTCGGCCTAGATTTAAAACTACAGAGCTCCAAAGTGGGTCACCTGAAAACTGAAACTTAGTTTCAGTCACTATGCCGACTGAAACCCGATTTTCTAGGCACCAAATCTCCGAAACTATTGAGAACCAGGTGATGGTGATATTGACAATGTTGTAGAGTTATGTGTGGACAACAACTTTGTCAATTGGCTCAAAGGCTGGTTTGGCCTGGTTTGTGAGTTACAAGTTGCTAAAGTGAGGTACAGTGAAACTGAAAAGTCCAATTTCCAGACTTAGAATTTTTCTAAGTGTTGATCACCACTCAAGCTGACTTGTGGGCCATTTTTGAGCATGCTCTGGTCATTTTCATGAGATGGCCATATTAGAACTTTTGTTCCTCATGAAATTCTCTACAACTTTACTTAAGGGTGCTCTTCCATGCAAGGTCTCTAAATTAGACTTTTTAACTGGTCAAACTAGAGCCTTCTAGGGTCAAATGGTGGTCAACTCCTCTTGGAGGGCAAATTTGAAATTTTGGTCAACATGAAACTTGTTCCAAATGTTACCCTAAGTATAACTAAGGTGTTGTAGGTCATGATTGGCTACCTTACCTTTTTGTTACACCACTATCAAATACTTCATGAAATAAATCAAACAAACCCTAGAATAATCACATGTGTTGCATCACATAAAATAACAAACATGAATGATGCATGCTTATGCTTATGAAATGCAAATGCAATGCAATTATGGAGCTAAACACTTGAGGTGTTACACAGTGGATGCCCCTGCAGAGCAGCCTACAGAGGATCCAGAGGAGACTAAGGAGCAGACAGTTTAGATTCCACAGTGTCGTCGCTTAGGACGTATACGAGCTCAGGTCACTCCTAGGCCAGAGGGTTAGCGTCGTGGAGGTCGTCCACCTCCCAGGGCTAGAGGTCACCCCTCTATTGAGCACTTTGACCTTAGGGGTGCTACAGCCAGATAGGTTCAGGCCCTCAGATTTGTTGAGGTCACTCGATGGTTTCCACCTCAGCGGGATCCCTAGGCGTCAGAGGGCTTCTATACTCCTCTGCACGAGGATTTCTATAGGGCCTATGTCGACAGCGGGATTGCTTTCAGACCACAGAGAGTCTATCGACTGGAGGCCTTAGTTGAGGTGGTTGGTGAGTAGCTTCGTCCGCATCTGTTCTTTCTGCCTGGACTATCATATCTTTTTGGACGGACTGGAGCGTACTGCGGGATCTGGGTCAGAGAGTTTTACTCCTCACTGTGGATTGACCCAGCACATCAGTTCATTCACTTTGCTTTCAGAGGTCATGACCGTAGATTATACAGCACCAGGGTACAGAAGATTCTCAGACTCCCTGCTTTAGAGACCAAGATCCATCAGCTGTGCTACGGACAGACTGCTCCTCTGAGATGCCCTCACGGCGGGACAGTGCCCCCTACTGATTTGATCTGACCCTGTTTCCGTGAGCCTTTTGGCGAGGGGTCTCGACGCACACTAGCCAGCCTGACACCCATAGCGAGAGTACTGGATGCTATAGTGAGGAGGACACTTCTTCCGAGGCTTGGATACAGAGACGGTCAGACTCGCATGCAGTTGTGGGTTGTACATCACCTCGTCTCACAGACCCCGTTTGACCTTTGAGATCTAATGCTTTGTGAGATAGAGGACACCTTGGCAGAGAGCTTCAAGGGTCACAGGCAGCTACCATATGCTCACTGGATTTGCTTCATCATCAGGTCTGCCCGTGAGTTGCCTATAGAGATTAGAGCAGAAATTTTTGACACCACCACAGCCTTTCCAGAGTATGACATCCGTCAGCTGTGGGCATCAGTGACCAGAGAGCAGGCACCTAGCCCAGGACAGCGTTAGAGGCCAGAGGTACCAGAGACAGCTGCTGAGAAGGACGAGACCATTGAGGGTCTTGCCAAGGTAGAGCTCACAGATCTAGACGCTCAGTCAGCTGATCAAGCCGAGGATGTGGCCACTGACAGCACAGATGAGGATTATCAGCCCATCCCCCGGTACCGCTCTCCTCGGCCTCACGACCATGAGGCCGGTGGCTTTGGCTCAGCCTCCCGCTTGTAAGGTCCAAATAGGCTAGAGGGGGGTGAATAGCCTAATTAAAACTTCTACAAGAATTACTTAACCACAAGTTAGTACGAAAGGTGGCGAAGCAAAAGCACTAGCTCTAACTAATTAAGCAAGCCACCTACACAAGTCTAGTACAAGGCTATTCACTAAACACAACAACAACTACAAGCTAGAAACAAGAAGTAAAACGAGAGAAGAGCTTCGAGTGATTATACCGCCGTGTAGAGATGAGAAGTACCAATAAATCAATCACACAAGAGAAATCCTAAGGAAGAGAATGACACAAGAATTTATCCCGAGGTTCACTTGCTTCTCGGCAAGCTACTCCCCGTTGTGGCGATACACCCACTTGTCGGTTCGCGAGCTAATCGACTATCAAGAGTCGAGCCCTCGGCGGGCGCTGCACAACCGCACACAAGATGGGGATCCTCCAAGCCACGAGCTCCACTAGAGTATCCAATTCGTGAACTCCCACGGGGAAGGATCAAGAACCCTTTACAACACTTGGTGAGGGCTCCAACAATCTCCAATTGCGAGCTCAATCACCTCCACTGCTCCAAGCCATCTACCATGTCGGGAAACATGGAAGAGTAACAAGAAATCCATAGCAACTCGAAGATAAAGTGCCTCTAGAATGCAACTCTCAAGCAATGCACTTGAATCTCACTCAATCTCACTCAAGATGTGCAACTAAGCAAAGAGATGAGTGGAGGGGTTGTTCTCTAGCTCAAAGGATGTCTGTAGGTCTCAAAATGTGCAAGAGTTACCCTCAAACCCCGGACATCCTCTATTTATAGTGAAGGGGTACGCAGCTAGCCGTTACCAGACGACGCAGTTCAAAATGAGCTGACCGGACGCTCCGGTTAGGGTGACCGGACGCGTCCGGTCACTACAGGACAAGCATGAACAGTGCGCATCAGAAGTTACCGTTGCTATGACCGGACGCGCCCTAGCGTATGACCGGACGCGCCCTAGCGTATGACCGGACGCGACTCACCTGGCGTCCGGTCAGAGTCCAGTAAGCTCCCATCACGACCGGACGCGTCCGATCGCACGTGACCGGACGCGTCGTGCGTCCGATCACCACTTCGCTGCTCTCTGCCCCTATGGACGCCTGACCGGACGTGCCGGTTCCATGAAGGACCGGACGCGCCGGTCGCTCACTCTACTTTTGCGCACAGGTGAACTGACCGGACGCGCTGGTCAGGCCAGACCAGCATCCGGTCATTAACCCTAGGTGCGCTGACCGGATTGAACTGATCGAACGCGTCCGGTCATACTGTGACCGCGTCCGATGCAGCGTCCGGTCACCACAGTGACCTCCGTTCGCCTCCGTTTCTTTTCTGACTTCCGGCGCAGTAGAAAATAGGCGTTTCACTTTCCCAAAAAGCGCCGAATCCCGCCTCGCAAGCTCGGCGGGAGGGAGAGAAGAACCCAAACCCTTCTCTACCGCTTAAACTCCACTGCCTTCACAAAATGTGCTAACACCACCAAGTGTAAATCACCATGTGCATGTATGTTAGCATTTCACAATCATTTTCCAAGGCGTTATGTTAGCTCTTTACAAGATCCTAATGCATATGCTCAAGACATTGATCTAGTGGCACTTGATTCCCGAGCTAACCGTGATTGCCCCTCTTAATAGTCGGCTATGTATCCTAAACCCGGTCAATCACTTCTCTACTCATCTTAGACCGGCAAAAGGAAAACCATATGGTTATACCTTTGCGTTGCGCTCTTAGTTCCTTCTCTTTCACTTGAACATCATGTCCATCATATTATGTGCATCTCCACCATGATCATCATTTCATGTCCATGCACCATCTCTTTGTGATCTTGTGGCCATCACTCCTTGCCACATACACCTTCATCACATGTGTTGCTTATGCCTAACTCAAGACACTTAACACATGGTATTAGCAATTTGGTGTCATTAATTACCAAAATCAAACTTGGGCTTTCATCTGCAGGCAACTAAACATTAGCAAACTTCAATGCATAAGCCTAAGACCCTGTTTGGTTGAGCTGTGACTTTTGCAAAAGCTGCTATGAGCCGTGACTTTTACAAAAGTTGTCGTGAGATAGTTGAAATTAAAGCCCGTTTGTGAGCTGTGACTTTTACAAAGCTACTGTGGAAAAGATGTTATGAGATAGTTGAAATTAAAGCTCGTTTGGTTCAAAAGCTGTGGCTTTTCGAAAAGCTTCTCTCACTTGCCAGCAAACCCCACACGTCATGGACACAACAAGCTACATCTCCTTCTTCCTCTCACCACTGCTTGGATTTGGCTCACGTCGGGATTGGATGGAGCTCAAAGAGGGAGCAGCGCCTGGTGAGGGGCTAGGGCCGTACGTCGGGGCTAGGGCTAAATGTCGGTCGGGGCTCCCACATGCCGGATGGAGCTCCCGCTTGCCGGGGCGGAACTCTCGTGAGTTGCCTAGCGGCCACCATGGAGCTCGCACATCGTTGGGCGCCACCGGAGCCGCCGGCCATGGCTGCCTCGCCATATCAGGGCTGCGACGGAGCTCTCTCCTCCGTCCGCATCGAGTCCTCACCTCCGTCCGCATCGGGGTTGGGTGAGGGGCCATGCGCCACCGGGGCCGAGCCACAAGGGCCGGAGCGGGGCGGCCAGAGTGAGGGAGGAGGCCGCATCCGCCCGCGACAGCGGATCTTGCGACGCCGGAGTAGGGGGGCGGGGCTCGCTCGTGACGGCTATTCTCGCCCGCGAAGGAGGGTTCGCAACTGCCAGATCTGGGGCTGGGCCGCCGGAGGGAGGTCACTCCCGCACGCTGGAGCTGACACTGCTCGCCGTTCCCGGGGCAGCGTGTGCGGTTCTGTTTCTCTCGAGGTCGCGCATAGGAGGAAAGAAAGAAGAAAAAAACGAATCATTATCTTCATAACCAGTGGCAGCTGAGTAATTTTGTACTCCTAAAAAAGCAGCTGAAAGCAGGGGGTGAGCTACTACACTTTTTTATATTGCAAAGTTTTAAAAATAGGGAAGAAAATAAAAATATCTAAGAGAGTTGCTCTTAATCCCTTTCTTGGATGTTGGAAGACATCCTAGTTTGTTCTTAATTAATGCCAGTGCCTCCTAAAGACAATGTATCAGGGTTAGCCTCGCACTCGCATAGTCACATTGCTTGAATGATGCCTCGTCAAACTTGTTCGCTCGTTGCTTGATTAGTCATGTTCCAAGATCACCGGTCATGTTTCGTTTTCAGTTTTTCACCGCGCGCAGCACGCGACAGCACAAACGATCAAATCTCATCTGATCCGGCGTCGATGCATGTGATCGCTAGACCAATGGCTGGTCATTTGTTTATCCGTTCCTGGAGGCAGCTGAGAACAAATCCAACCCGAACTGAATGGCACGCGCAGCCTTTCTATTAGTAATTTAGTACCGTACCGTGGAGATAGGTAGATGTACACAGATTCATAAGACGTGCAGCCCAATGGGTGGCGTGCCCGATGAAGACACATATACAGACACACGTGTAAGAAACGTGTTGTTGGAACACCGTGCGTGGTTAGGCGCACGTAGCAAACCAAACCATATGAGGATCAAAATCGTCTGTCATCAGCAGACGTCGCCGTCCTGGCGTAGGCACATGACATATGTGCTTAGCACCCCCCCCCCCCCCCCCCTCTTTTTTGTTTTGTTTTTGTTAATCTTTTCAAACCGGTGGCTTTTGAAACATCACTGATTGCTGCAAACCTACCTCATGATCTTAGTTAAGTTTGTCATGTCTGTTCAAACTGATGCTTTTGAGATATATATATACACACTAGCAAACATGCCCGTGCACTACAACGAGATTTATATCCATTGCGATTTGTTCTAATACGCTTTGGAATCAGACCCCGTACTTTGGTTGGACATATGCTATCTAACCCGCATGAGTACGGCTCATGAGTTTGAGACAATTAAGTTGGAACGACTTATAATTTGCAACAGGTAGATTATTAACATAGTGTTTTAATCATTAATTTTTTATAAATCCAATGCTACCTATTTTCCACTCGCAACACAAGCTAACTTAACTGTCATAGTGGTACCGTCTTCCACCCGCTTCTGGCACCTGCTTGCCGCTTTGCTTGCTATCAGGGTGTCACAGACGATCCATAGGAAGCTCCAAAACTGCTTCTCATCGCGGCTGTCCGGGTGGTACGTCACATGGTACCACGCCGACACCACCTTCAATGCGTCATCGTCCGTGGACGCCCTGAGCCACCCCTCACCTCCACGTGTAGGGTGTCGACGACGGCGATGATATGTTCCTTCATCTCGAAGTAGCGCTTGTTGTCCTGCCGCAGAGCGCAGATACACCAGTTTGTTCTGGATGTTGCCTGTCAGATTCTCGTCCTCGCGCTCTCCGGAGTAGTAGGTCATCAGAGTGCCCAACCTCTCGGCGTACGCCTTGTATTGCCCCTCCATAGTGTCCAGGAACTTGTCGAAACCGGCGATCTCGACTCCTCGAGGTCTGGGTCATACATGGAGCTCGGTGGGGCCGCAGGCAAGAGTGCTTTTGTGTTCTCCTCGTGCCACAGGGCTGCGTGGTAGAGCTTGCCGGCCAAGGACGCCGTTGGAGATGTACATTGGCCTCTCCCATCGTTCTATGAAGTCCAGGAACTCCTAGGTGCATGACGCGGATGCCAGAGTCACTGGCCCATGGCCCTCACGGACTCACCCCATCTGCATAGCCGTTGGTGGAGTACGAACCCCTCGCACGGATGGTCGCCGGCATGGTCACGTGGATCTAGCGGTGGTTGGCTGAACTACCGGCATCCGGGACTCCAAGTGCGAGGGGTGCGGGTGGCGACAAACGACTCCGGCGCTCCGGGGATCGAGGCGCTCCCTGTGTACGATGATTCTTCCTCGAGTCCTTCAATCTTACTACTGCTCTGTCCCTTTTTGTTGGTCGTCCGGAAAACGTGTCTGTGAGTGAAACACGGTTTTCTAGAGACAAACATTTAGAGACGGAGGGTGTACGTGCTAGCTCAAAGCCATCCAATCAGGTGTCGAGTCTCAGTTATATTTTGCTTTTCAAACTTCCTACGTGGACCTTGGACCAAGACTCTAGTCCGCACAAGCACTACTGACGCTAGTTGATTTTATGTTGCTCGCTTATTTCCTTTTAATCACGTAGGTATGAACACGATCAGCTGTCAAGCAAAATAAGTGATACGTGATGTACCAGGACCTCGAATCTTCCAAATCCAATGCCCAGGCAATAATTGATCCTCTAGTGCTTCATGTGATATTAAACAATTTGACTTCAATTATTTGGCCCTGTTCATCTGGCTTATAATCCGTCTTATTCAGCTTGTTTTTTTTCAGCCGGAACAGTATTTTTCTCTCACAAAAAATCAGCCAACAGTGTTTTTCAGCCGGCTTATAATTCCAGCCGAACGGCTCCATAGTTGCAGCACGCAGGCCCTACCAAATATTCCATATCCAAATATAGGTCGTTATTTGTTTTTGTTTTTTTTGCAATGTTCTTTATTTGGGTTAGGATTCATATTCCTATTTAGTTTACTCGGGGCCGAGGAATCTATTTGGATTAGGATTCACCTTAAGAACCGGTGTCTATTTTGGAATCAGACTCCGTATCTCGCTAGATAAGGTTATTCTAATTCATATGAGCACATGTTATATATATAAGTTCGGACAGAAGAAACTCTCAATTGTCCGGCAGCCAGAGAGAGACGGACCAAAAGAATGGATGGACGAAAAAATAGCCTGAAATTTTACCTCTTTATTATTATGTATAGATATAGACTAGCAAAAGTGTCAGTGCGTTGCAACGGGTCGTTATTCTCACTCTTAAGTAGTTAACACCTTTATAATCCTCAAGTTTGTCATCTTTGAATCCTTTGACGATAATATATGTTGACACCTTTAAAGCATTTTACAAATACATTGGTTAGTCGTCCATTTTCACCAGTACAATCGTGCATAGGTGGATCTCCATGGCACGTGCTAGCAGCTTCATCAACGGTGGCTCAATGTTCATTGTCTTTCTTAGTCGTACAACAAATCTGTCTCTCTTTATGCACGGTCGAGCTGAGTTGGACTGAGCTCATTCATCCACATAAGCATGTTGTCCACGGAAGCTAGTGTGAGTGTTGCTACAAGATATATTTTTATTAGTTATTTTTGCTACACACAATACATAACCGGCAAGCTCTAAAATTAGGAATATTTTTGCCTTTGCATTGTATTCGAAAACATACGATAAGATTACGGACAAAATATGTGCCCGTGCGTTGCAACAGGACCCAATATACGTATAGAAATCGGACTTTGTATTATCGCTAGATTTGAGTTGTTTTAACTCATATAAGCGCGGGTCATGAGTCTGGCTTATAGACGAGATACGCAGGAACGATCCAATATTTATTTGAATTGGACTCCGTATACACTGTGCTTAGAGGCGAGTTGTCTTAACTCGTATATATGTATGGATCATGAGTTCTATGTCACATACGAGACATAGAGGACATGAGTGCGGAAGTTTAAAAAAAAGGCAGGGTGAAACATGCTCTCTGCTGTCCAGGTAATTAGAGGAAGGTGAGACAAAATAAACTTATTGGAGAGAAATTTTTGTCTCATATTAAGGTACATATATTATTAGAAAAAAAATTGTCGGTGCATTGCAACAAATGATTATATATGGATATGATAATATCATGCTACAATATGCCTCTGCATTAGTAAACAAGATTTGTTTAAAACGTGACCAAGCTAACTCACCATGCTTGTTATTTGTACCATTTTTTTATCCAGCTCCTTCCTATTATTTTTATCTTTTGTTTCTGTGCCCGTTTCCTTTTCTTGGTATTTTCCTGTAACTAACTCGGCGATCGCTGATCCTGTTTCTTTTTTCTTTCTCCCATTTTTTACGTGACCGTTTCTTTTTTTCTTTCTCTTGGTTTTTCTTTCTCCTATTTTTATAGGTAATTGTTTCCTTTTTTTTCTTTGTTTTCTCCATACATATCTAGGCGAGATCTAATTTCTATTTGTATCTTTTTCTATTTTGGTTAGGATTTTTATTTAGCTTTTTTACTCAGGATCAAAGACATAACATCGATGAGGAACGGAAAAAAAACATAATTATAGACAGGAACCACGTAAAGAAAAATGGAATTCTAACGTGATACAAAATCATAAACGGAACTACGAGAAACTCTCCACCGTTCAAGTAGTTTGGGGGGAGGGATTAAAAAAAGGGTGAAATTTTGGCTTCGTGCATTACAACGGGACCCAATAATCTTAGAATCGGACTCCATATCGGTCTACATTTTGACTCCGTATAGGTCTAGACGCGAGCTATTGTAACTCGTGTGAACACGTGTTATTATATATATAAATCCGGACGAAAAAAACTCTTCTTACATTATCCGGTAGTTAGAGAAAGACGGAACAAAAAAATGGACGAAACAAAAGAGCCTCAAATTTTGTCTCTTTATATATAATACTAGTAAAAATGCCCGTTGAGAAAAAATATAATATATTTATGTAAAATAAGTATGTCTCACATTCATAATATTTAATAGCACAACTCTACAAAATAATATATGATTTGAGGTACATCCTATTCAATGAGGTGGCCCTAGCAAAACTTACGGAAAAGGAAAAAACTAATAAAAAGAGGAGGAATCTCAATGGGGATTTCATGTCACTGTTTTTAACACATCCAGATTTTAGAAACAGTGCAGAAGAGTTTCATCCCCATAAAATTTTCTCTACTCCCATGAAATTTTTATCATCTCTCTCTTCATTAATACGATGCCACATCAGCATAATTAATGTCCATGAAACTCTGATGAAACCCCATTGAGACCGGTCTTACTTAATTTCCATTTATCCACAACATCCGCGCCTCGCTCATCCGGTCCTCCCCTTGGTCATAAATTCGCTACTCTTCTTTCATGCCATCCGAGATAGGGAGAAGACGTGACAACACCTTGCCAGCGGCTATGTCCATATTGTGGTGTGAGCGGCCGCAGCAACATGGACCTAGAAAGCGATGAGTACCGCCACCATGGCTGCATGCAGCAGCCTGTGGATCACCGCTCAGCAACAGCTGCTACTCTCCTGCACGCTGTCAGACCCATCGGCCGTCATCACTGCCGCCGTCTGTGCCCTTCCTGTCCGCTTGTTTCCCTATTGCTGCCGGTGCCGGTGGCGTCCTCTTCTTCTGCAGCTCCCCCGATAACGACGATGGCTATGTTAGCCTCGCCATTGGCCCTCGCTATCGGCTGCAGCTTCTTTGCCTTACTTCCTGTTGTGCTCGTTTCGCGCCTTCTTGTCGTTGCGACCGTACGTCGCGGCGTCGCTGCTCTGCGTGTCCGCCGCCGCCTGCTGGTGCCGGTCTTCCACGGCTTCCCTGCTCTTGGCCTCCTTTTTTTTTTTGAAAAATCTCTTAGCCTCCCTCTCGAGTCTCTAGCTTTGCCGCCTCGCTGTCACCGGGTTCCTCATCGGCGAGGATGACCCACATGTTGGTGTTTGCCTTGATTTCTTTGTTCGCTGCCATGTCGCTGGTGGACAGATGTGTGGTAGTCGATCGGTCAATCCAACTCATGGCAATCACACAGGCAATCTACTCCTATATAGGAGTAGTATAAATAGCGAACACAACATCTATCAGAGTTTCTGTTTCCAAGTACAAAAAATGCAACCTCATATGTTTCGGAGTTTGTCGTAGGCTCGTAGCCCATCTCGGAGTTGTACGTTTCTTCAATCGGTGTGGCACAACCGATGATGGTGTGATGGTGTTTGTCGGCTCCTGTACGATGTATAGTAGTCAGGTCCTGTCTTTGCATGTACGTACACGTGCTCTATGGATCCAGTGCAGACACTTACAAGGTGTCGATGTAGGTACATGGACATACTTGCATACCATTGGAATTATAATCCAAATACGGATGTACTGACTTGAAAGTTGGAACTGGGAGAGAGATCAAGATCGGCACGATCATAGAAGGCTTCTTTGTTCTAACCCAAGCATGATTTACCAATTGCTGAATCTATAATAGAAAAGTGATGACAAATTCGAACTTGAGTTTGTAATGAAGAATAAAAAAAAGCTCTTGGACGAAAACGAATAGGAACGGCTCAATATGACGTATCCTGAGTGGAAATCGAGTCAATACTACCAAATAACAGATTAAAAAATCAGAATAAACATCCTGATTCTACTCAGGTACGGACAGATGAAGCTGTTGCATCGTGGGATAAAAAAACAGAAATAGAAAATAAGCACGTCTTATGAGTCCGGTTTACATACACGACCCAATACGTTTTGGAATCGGATTCCATATCGTGCTAGATAAGAGCTATTTCTAACTCGTATGAGTACGAATTTATATGTATAAGTCCGAACGGAAGAAACTCTTCATCGTCCGATAGCTAGAGGGAGACGTACCAAACAAATGGATGGACGAAAAAAAGAGCCTAAAATTTTGCCTTTTTATTATTAGGGAGGGATATATAAATAAATATATATATATAATAAAGAGGTAAAATTTCAGACTTTTTTTTTCGTCCAGCCCATTCTAATCTAGCCCAACAGCCGGCCCACTCCTTCCTTTCCGCTCCCCTCAACCCAAGATGTCACGCACGCTGCCGTCCAGGCCGTTCCATCATTCCTCTCCCCGTCCCGTCGTTTCTTCCTCTCGACAAAAAAAGAATAGTTCGTCTTCCGTTGGTTGCCTCTGTCTCCGCCGCCGCGGCGTTGTCGGGTATGACGGTGATGACGGCGTGGAGGGAGCGGCGAGGTAGTCCAGTAGCTCGGCGCCCTGGTCCCTGAGCGTGGCGGCGAAGGCGGAGGCGCGGCCGAGGTCGACGACGAACTTGGCGAGGACGCGGTCAGCAACACCGAGGTGAGCCTCAGCTCCGACCAGACCTTGGAGCGCCCTGTGGCTGGGGTCCTACGCCGCGCCCGAGGCCGCCGCCGTCGCGCACAAGTCCGCCGCGTGCCTCCTCCGTGGCTGTGCAGCGCGTCGCGTCCGGACGCCGACACGTAGCCGGCTCTCGCGTCGCTGCCCGCCCAGCCCACCGCGGAAAAGGTCTCGGGGCGGGGATGCATTGTACCGGACTCTGGAGGCGACAGCGGCCGCAGGCAACAGCAGAGCGGTGGTGACGACGCGGTCATGCGGAGGCTAGCGGAGCTTAGGCCCCGCCGGCCGGCGGCAGTGGCAATGTCGGAGAGACGGATCACGAGTCGGGCTCCCCTCCGCCATTGTGAGTCAGAATCAGATCAGAATCGAACCGAAAGAGAACTCCAGCTCGGATCAGAAAAGTTATGGTACGATTCGACATAATTTTTTTTTTGTTTTTCCTATTTATTAGAGATCCTTTGATGAAATAAAAAAATTGAAGGTTGCCATTGCAAACTTCTGATCTCGCCGGCTACAAATTCTGATCTCGCCGAGTCAAACAACTCTCCTGATCTTGCTGGAAATGAAGCAAGGCTTGCTTCTTGTCATGACGTGATCTTACGCCCTCGACATGTTCGATAGATTGTCATGACGTGCGCAAACTCCTCATCTTGGTCCCTCTCATTGGCTCTCTTTGCAAGTTATGCCATGCATATGATCACCAAAGGAAGCCAACAACTGCATGTTGCCATTGCTCCTGTCAACACAAGTACAGAGGTGAGCATACCCTTCTTTCTTCATTACCATGGTAGCAGCAGCCTCCATCGGGTGACTGCTGGCTGCCAATTGCTTTAGATTATGTTCCCGTGCTATGTGCTGAGACTTATCAGTTGCTCCTTTTTCTTTTACCATTTTCATGTTTTTCTGGTCTTTGAATAGATCACAGTATTATTATTATTAACTGATAGCATGACAACCAAGCTATGAATTTTTCCGGTCTCCTTTTGAGTGTGGTGTCAAATATACTGATCATGATTAAACCATCTTTATTTGTGCAGTCGTGCAGTGAAGTTGCGTCGTACTTTGTTTACCTGAACATATTGGTGAGTGTGCTAAGTTGACTGAATAGTTTAGATGACTTCCTTCTTTCCTTACACAAAGCTAAAGAAGACAAACTTCCAATGATCTGGTCTGTGCAAAGGCATTCTCTGAAATCGGCCTCCTACTACATTTGTTTACATCATTGATTCTTGTGTTTCAAAGGTTACAGATCTTTGCTCGATGAAGAATTTAGTTCTAGCAATGCAAAACTGGCACTAGGAATGGCTGAATGAGGAACAGTGAGTGTATGTTTTGTGAGCATTTTTTTAAGCATCCAACTGTTTGGTGAAACATTCTAGCATTGGAATCATAAATAGCAACAGCGGAAGCTATATTTTCTAACAAAATGTTATCCCATATCAGTTTTCTTTTAGTTTTCAGTGCTACTTATTCATGAGTTTTTACTCTGAATTAGTACTTACTGGCACATTTGGTTTCAGTAAAGATGCAATTCTTAACGTCTGTGTATCAAAAGATTACATCTCTTTACTTGAGATACATTATGGCAACTAGAATCCAGTTTGATTTTACTCTGCTCTATAAGAGTCAATGCATGGCATAGGCTTAGCTTCAGTATGTTTTGATATTCTCAGTGCAACAAGTCTTGAACTATGTACAACAAATGTAGATTTGCAGAGTATGTTAACCAAATAACTCCTTGCCCCAATTGTTTAGAATACGAAGCCATATTATAGATTTATAATATATGTTTTTTATTACATTGTTTTTTCTTTTCTTCTTTGTCTTAGGAATGGTTTTTCGGTTTCGACAACTCTCTGGCTGATAGGGTTCTGGTTTTCTTATCTTTTCATGCAGTACCAATGATTACGTACCATGTTGTCCAAGTTCTTTTTGTCAAAATTTTCAATCTTGCAGATCATGAGTAAATGTCAAGTTTATTGCCGAACATACCAATCATGTACTGCAATTTTCCATTTTAATCAAGGTTGCAATAATACTTCCTGCTGGCTATTTAGAGGTAGGGAAGTAGTCTACTGCAGAAGGAGCCTCTAGAGAAACATTGGAAAAAGCCTTTACAGATGTAGAGATAGTGTCACCTTTTGCTCAATGGGATATTGTTTGGTTCTAGATGGCTAGAGGGGGGGGTGAATAGCCTATTAAAAATTCTACACAAGCCACTAAGCAAACTTGTTAGAATAACAAACGGCGTAAAGCGAGTTTTGCTTAGCCAAGGGTTGTGATGCAAGCCTCCTATCCACAAGTCTAGTAGATTATGATCTCTAGTTCACACAAGAGCTATGTCACTATTTATACACTAGTGAGCAAGCTAACAACTATTAGTAAAGGCTACTATTAGAGCTACACAAGATAATCTAGTAAAAGTAAATGCAAGAGATAGGATTGTGTATCTTATACCAACGGTGGAGTGAAGATGTTGCCAATCACCAAGATGATATACAATCAATCAATATTGACAACAACACAATATGAAGACCAATCACCGGGAGACAAGAGACACAATATTTTTGTTCACCCGGTGTTTACTTGTGCACCGACAAGCTACGTCACCGGTTGTGTCGACCAACACTTAGATGGTTCCTCGGTGCGACCCTCAAGTCACTTGCCCCTCAAGGCACGCCCCGCAAGGCACCGCAAGACACCACTCTCAAGTGAGGTAACTCAATGATACGCGCAATGTAATAGAGTTGCTTTTGGTGTCCCGCCGAGGAAAGCACAAGAACCTCTCACAAACAACCGGAGGTGGCCAAGAACAATCACCTTCTCTTGCCAACGCCTCCAACAATCTCCAAGCCGGCTAGGAGCGGTACTCTCCAAGAGTAACAAGAAATCCACCGGCTATACCACCCACAAGTGCCACTAGATGCCCTCAAGCTATGCAATGCACTTTGGGATCACTCAATCTCACTTATGATTTGCAATCACTCAAGAGAGATGAGTGGGAGGAGATGCTCTAGCTCAAAGGATGTACAAGAATGTTAGAAATCACTGGTTACCTCCCCAAGGGCCGGCCAACGAGTATTTATAAGCATCCCATCCAAATAGAGCCGTTATACCCCTTCACTGGGTTCAGTCGGGATGACCGGACACGCCGGTCATAACTGACCGGACGCGCTCAACCGCGTCCGATCCTCCAACGGTCACTGCGCCAACGGTCAAACCCCATGACCGGACGCGCCTCTCAAAACGACCAGACGCGCTCAACCACGTCCGATCCTCCAACGGTCACTGACCCTCAACGGTCAAACCAACGACCGGACGCGCTCCTCGCAACGACCGGACGTGCCGATCCGCACAACACCCACGCCCGCGAAACAACGACCGGACGCGCTCCTCGCAACGACCGGACGCGACAGTGCCAGCGTCCGGTCGGAGTCCAGTAAGCTCCCTCGACGATCGGACGCGTCCGATCGCGTGTGACCGGACGCGCCCCGCGTTCGATCGTCCTTGCGAACCGCAGTTCCTTCTGGGCACTTGACCGGACGCGCCGGTCCCGCGAGTGACCGGACGCGCGGTTGCAAACCCTAGCCCGCGCGCCCGATACCGCGCTGTACTGACTGGACGCGTCCGGTCACACCGTGACCGCGTCCGGTGCAGCGTCCGGTCACCTCAGTGACCCCGTTCGCCTCCGTTTCTTTTCCGACTTTCGGCGTAGTGGAAAATAGGCATTTCATTTCCCCGAAATCGCCTGAATCCCGCGCTCACACGCTCGGCGGGGAGGGAGAGAGGAACCCAAACCCCTCTCTACCCGCAAACCACAGCGCGACCAATGCCACCTTTGCAAATGTGCCAACACCATCAAGTGTACATCTCTATGTGCTTGTGTGTTAGCTTTTTCTCAATCATTTTCAAAGGTTTTCCAATTAGCTCACTAGGCCCTACATGCAATGCACTTCATGAATTCACCTAGTGGCACCCGTGCATCGAATAACCGATAAGACTTCCCCTCTTAATAGTTCGGCTATCGATCCTATACCACTCACACCCTCTATGGTGTCTTGAGTGTAAAACAAAATGGCCCTATGGTTATACCTTTGCCTTGAGCCTATTTTGTTTCTCCAAATGATATGATCCACTTCATATCATCACATGACCGTCTCGATCCATCGACCTTGACTTCACTTGCTCTTCACCGTTGCATCGGTCCGTCGGCGCTAAGTCTTGCTCAAGCTTCACCATCGCATGGTCCTTCGCTTCGAAGCCTCGACTTGCCCTTCACCTTCACAACCGGTCCATCGAGCCAAGCCTCATCTTGGTCTTCACCATCTTGGTCATATGAGTCAATGTCATGTCTCATATGCAATGATCACCTTTATCTAAATCATCCACTTAGATACAAAGGTTAGTCCTAGGTATCATCAATTAGACAAAACCAAACTAGGGACTTTCAATCTCCCCCTTTTTGGTAATTGATGATAACCCTCACAAAGATGATTTTGATAATAAAAGTTTTGAACTTGTCATACTTGTCCAATCATTTTGCTCATAAGTAAAGTTTGGACAATTATCACAAGCTCGGTTTTGGTAGCATTAGCTCCCCCTACATATGTGCATAGAGTTTGGATTGAAAGCTTTGCACATATGCATGGATAGAAATGTTGGGAGAGTAATTCTACCAAAATGATGCTATGGTGTAAGAAATGGACCTTTGAAGCGTGATACCAATCGGAGTTGCCTTTTACACCATCCTTAGCATCATGAAGTAACTAGACATCCATCAAAACTCAAGAACCCCGTGAGATCAATATTATATGTAAAGGTTCTTGGACCACTTGTAAAGCTAACCACTTGTAAAGCTTTTAGCAAGTCTAGATACCACATGTAAACTATTCCTATGCATGCTAGTAGATCATTTCATCATCCAATTTCTATACTAGCATTGCACCACACAAGCATGTATATTGAATTTAAATACATGCGCAATGAGCAAGTCATATGAGAATGCACAAACAAATACAACAACTTTGTTTATGAGCTTGCTCCCCCTACTTGTGTGCATCAACAAATTTTATTTACCCCTTTATCAAGTTGAATCATCTTTTTCTCTCCCCCTTTGTCAACAACTTACCCAAAAAGGGGATCAAATTGTAGAGAGAAGGAAAAGTGTTTGATGGAGTAGATTGAAATGAATTCGATACCACATGTAAGGTTAAAAAAAAATTTATCAAATTTGGTTTAACCTAGAATACTTGCCAAAGATATTTAATTCGATTTGAACCAAAGACAAGCTTCTTCACTCCTCAAAATAAGGGTTATCTTGCCTATGTTGAATTAAACACTTATAGCAAATCTTCTAGATTCAACACTAGGTTTACAAGCTCACAAACATGTCATATGCCACCACTAGATCAAAATAAGCATAGAAGCAATAGTGGTAACATATATCCATCAAATTCATTTGATTTATCATGAATGCTTATGCGTACCACTTATTATGTCTACATGCTCTATCAAGTCCTTAGCATAGGATGAAAAACATGTCAATCAATTTTACCTTGCAATGTCGAAGGAGAGGCATGTCAATAAGTGGGTGGGGTGCATTCAACTCATGTTTGAGAAATCAAGAATATTCAATTAATTCCTTATCTTGCAAAACCTCTTTTCATCAAGTGGCTTAGTGAGAATATCGGCAAGTTGATCATCGGTGCCAACACTTTCAATGGCAATATCTCCCTTTTGTTGATGATCTCTAATGAAATGATGTCTTATGTCAATATTCTTTGTTCTTCCATGTTGAACCGGGTTTTGTATCATCTTGATTGCACTCTCATTATCACATAGCAACGGCACATTCTTGAAGTTGAGGCCATAATCCTTCAAAGTTGATTTCATCCATAGCAATTGTGCACAACAACTCCCCACACTCACATATTCGGCTTCGGCGGTAGAGATTGCCACACTATTTTGTTTCTTTGAGGACCATGATACAAGTGATCTTCCAAGTAATTGACATGTGCCACTTGTGCTCTTTCTATTGGTCTTGCAACCCCCATAGTCGGAGTCCAAATATCCAATCAATTCAAACTTTGACCCCTTGGGATACCATAGTCCAACATCTCTTGTTTGCTTCAAGTACCTCAATATTCTCTTTGCGGCCGTGAGATGACTTTCTCTAGGTGAGGCTTGATATCTAGCACACATGCAAACACTAAACATGACATCCGGCCTTGATGCGGTGACATAGAGTAGACTTCCAATCAAGGACCGATATTCCTTTTGATTCACCATTTTGCCATCAAGACCACTATCCAAATTGCCATTTGTGCCCATTGGAGTTGAAATTGGCTTTGCATCTTGCATTCCAAACTTCTTCAACATGTCCCTTATGTATTTCTCTTGACTCACAAATGTCCCATTCTTCAATTGCTTGACTTGGAGACCAAGGAAGTAGCTAAGTTCACCAATCATAGACATTTCAAACTCTTTGGCCATCATAGCACCAAATTCTTCACAATAAGCTTGATCGGTTGATCCAAAGATGATGTCATCAATATATATTTGCACTATGAATAGATCATTTCCAATCTTCTTGGTGAATAGAGTAGTATCAACCTTGCCCATTTTGAATCCCTTAGAGAGAAGGAAATCTCTTAGCCTCTCATACCATGCTCTAGGTGCTTGCTTTAAGCCATATAAAGCCTTCTTCAACTTGTAGACATGGTTGGGTTTCTTGTCATCTTCAAATCCGGGCGGTTGCTCAACAAATACTAACTCATTGATGATCCCATTGAGAAATGCACTTTTGACATCCATTTGATATAGTTTGATGTTGTGTGCACAAGCATAAGCCAATAGAATCCTTATTGCCTCCAATCTTGCCACGGGAGCATATGTCTCATCATAGTCAAGACCTTCTACTTGAGTGTAACCTTGAGCAACTAGTCTTGCTTTGTTTCTCACCACAATGCCATCTTGATCTTGCTTGTTTTTGAACACCCACTTGGTTCCAATCACATTATAGTCATTTGGCCTTTCTATCAATTCCCAAACATTATTTCTTGTGAAATTGTTTAGTTCTTCTTGCATAGCCATGATCCAATCGACATCCCTCAAAGCTTCTTCTATTTTATTTGGTTCTATGGTTGACACAAATGATGCATGCTCACAAAACATAGCCAATCTTGATCTTGTTTGCACACCACTTCTAATATCACCAATAACATTATCAATGGGGTGATCTCTTGCAACATGTTGTGGTTGGAGTGCTTGCACTTGATTGCTTGAGCTTGGTTGATCACTTGATGTATCTTGTTGAGAAGAACTAGCACCATGATCTTGCACTTGAGAGTCACTAGCTAGCTTGAATGGAGAATTGAGCACTTGATCTTTATCATCATCTTGAATGTCAATTACTTGCTTTGCTCTAATGTCCCCAATGTCCATGTTCTTCATTGCTTCCACCAATTGAGTTCCACCAACATCATTTAGATTCTCTTCTTCATCTTGTGACCCATTGGTTTCATCAAATTGCACATCATGGACTTCTTCTAGAATGCCACTTGAATTGTTCCAAACTCTATAAGCTTTGCTTGTAGTTGAATAACCAAGTAGGAACCCCTCATCACATCTTTTGTCAAACTTCCCCAATCTAGTGCCCTTCTTCAAGATATAGCATTTGCAACCAAACACCCTAAAGTAAGAAATATTGGGCTTTCTTCCATGAAGCAACTCATATGGGGTCTTCTCTAGCAATGGATGACAATATAATCTATTGATGTAGTAGCAAGCGGTATTGATTGCTTCATCCCAAAAAGATTGACTAACATTGTACTCATGAAGCATTGATCTAGCCATATCAAGCAATGTTCTATTCTTTCTCTCAACTAGGCCATTTGATTGTGGAGTGTACTTGGCCGAGAATTGATGTCCAATACCATAATGATCATAAAGTTCTTCAATTCTTGTATTCTTGAACTCACTTCCATTGTCACTTCTCACTTTCTTGATTCTAATCTCAAACTCATTGTGAACTCTAGTGAGAAATGTCTTGAAGGTGTCAAACACTTCACTTTTGTCACTAAGAAAGAATACCCATGTGAATCTTGTGAAGTCATCCACTATGACAAAGCCATACTTGTTGCCGCCTATGCTTGTATATGTTGTTGGTCCAAATAGATCCATGTGCATCAACTCAAATGCTTTGCATGTGCTCATTGTACTCTTCTTTAGATGTGAGCTTCCAACTTGCTTCCCGGCTTGACATGCACTACAAAGCTTATTCTTCTCAAATTCAACATCTTTCAAACCATTGACAAGATTGTGAGTTGTAAGCTTCTTCAATTGTTTCATGCCAACATGACCAAGCCTTCTATGCCAAAGCCAACCCATGCTTGATTTGGAGACTAAGCAAGTTGTCAAAGAAGTTTCTCTAGCATTGAAGTTAACTAGGTAGAGATTCTCATATCTAAAGCCCTTGAATGCCACATTTGAACCATCCACACTAATAACATCCACATCATCAACCCCAAAGATGCATTTGTAGCCTAGATCACATATTTGTGCCACGGATAGAAGATTGAAATCCAAGCTTTCAACTAGCAACACATTAGAGATACTCATGTCATTTGATATTGCAATCTTGCCCAAGTCAATAATCTTGCCTTTCTTGTTATTGCCAAATGTGATAGAATCAACACCACTATCATTGTCATTGATTGAGTCAAACATTCTTGATGTACCGGTCATGTGTTGAGTGCACCCACTATCAATAATCCAATGCCTTCCTCCGGCTTTGTAATTGACCTACAAGCAAATCAATGAAGCTTAGGTACCCATTTTTGCTTGGGTCCTTGTAGGTTAGTAACTAAGCTCTTTGGTACCCAAATTGCCTTCTTCTTTGGGCCAACAATGGGTGTACCAATAAACTTAGCTTGCACACCCTTCACACCTTTGGTAAGCACATAGCAAGAATCAAAAGGTATAGCATTAACAAATTTCTTGTTTTGGTTCTTTTTATTACAATTATGCTCTAAGTGCCCAACTTGCTTGCATCTATTGCAAAACCGACCATTGCTCTTCACAAAACTAGGTTTTGGAGTTGCAAAGGCCGACTTGCCTTTCTTGGGGGTGTAGCCTAATCCCTCTTTGTTAAGAGAGAACCTTTGGCTACCCAAGCACTTAAGCAAGCGGGCCTCACCACCATAGGCCTTGCCTAGGGCGTGAGTGAGCTCATCCACCTCTCTCTTGAGAGTCTCATTCTCAACCATTAGTGAGGCATCACAAGTGAAACCATCACTAGTAGTAGAGGTAGAGTTGGTGGTGGTGGATGAAGAGCTACAAGAAGGGTTAGTATTTGACATGATGATAGGTTCATTAAAGAATTCATCAATTATATCACATGTAACACCTATATCACATGATACAACAACCTCCTTCTTTTCTTGTTGCTCAAGTAGCAATGAGTGAGCCTTTTCAAGCTTGGAATGAGCCTTACCAAGATCCTCATGGTCTTCCACTAGACTCTCATGAGTGGTCTTAAGCTCACCAAGAACTTTCTCAAGTATTGCTACTTTCATTGAAAGCTTCTTGCACTCCTTGTTCTTGACAATAGCTATGTCTCTAGTTTGTTGCAACAAGTCATATAGTTGTTCTTTAGTTGGTTCATCATCATCATCATTTTCATTATCATATTTATCATTATCACTATCATGAACATATTCCATTTCACTTTCATCATCACTTTCATCATATAATACCTTAGCTTCTTTGGCCATGAAGCATGAAGAGGATGAATCAAATAGTAAAGGCTTCTTGTTGATAGCAATGGAAGCAAAAGCCTTGTTGGATGATTCTTCTTCTTCATCATCATCATCACTTTCCCAAGTGGCCACATAGACTCCATTCTTGCCTTTCTTGAATGTTATCTTGGCTTCTTTCTTTTTTTTCTCAAACTTGCCCCTCTTGTTGTTCTTCTTCTTATCATAGGGACATTCTGCTTGAAGATGTTCGGTGCTATCACAATTGAAGCACCTCCTTTGTTGCTCATTGCTCTTGAAGTTATCATTTCTCTTTTTGAAGCCTCTTCTCTTAATGAACATGTGACCCATTTTCTTGACTACAAAAGCAAATGCCTCATCATCAATTTCATAATCTTCATCTTCACTATTGTCTTCTTCTTCAATGATGGTAGCTTTGCCCTTGGAGGAGATGGCCTTGAACGCCACGGTCTTCTTCTTCTTTTCATCTTCCACCTTCTCCTTGTCATCAACATCTTGATCATATTTGTCATAGGTCAATACTTCACCAAGCAAATCATTAGGCTTCATTGCTTCAAGCCCATCTCTTTGCAACATCATGATCAACATCTTGAATCTTCTAGGTAAGCTCAATAAAAACTTATGACAAAAATCTTGATCTTGAGTCTTGTGCCCTAAGCTCTTGAGATCATTGACTATCACTTGCAATCTATGAAACATTTCAATGATTGTTTCATCATCCTTTTCTTGAAGTTCTCAAACTCACTCTTGAGCCCATATAGCTTGGCACTCTTCACAACCTTAGTGCCCTCATATGTTTCACTCAACCTTGTCCATACTTCATATGCCAATTCTAAGTCCTTGATACCCTCAAATACTTTTGTGTCAATACCATGGTAAAGTGTATTGAGAGCCATTCTATTGCATGTTCTATTTGCTCTATCTTCATCGGTGAGATGATTAGGATCAATGATAGCAAAGTCATTTTCGGTGACTTGCAAAACTCTCTCATGAATAGAACCAAGATACATTGTCATCTTTCTCTTCCAATGAGCAAAAAAACTAACACCATCAAAGAACGGTGGCTTGCCCCCAACATGATTGAACACAATTTGAGCCATTTTTCACACCGAAGGATGTTAAGCCTTGATTAAAACGGTGACCACGGCTCCGATACCACTTGTTTGGTCCTAGATGGCTAGAGGGGGGTGAAT
The DNA here is from genome assembly GCA_038087645.1 of Saccharum hybrid cultivar R570. Taxonomy (NCBI): domain Eukaryota; kingdom Viridiplantae; phylum Streptophyta; class Magnoliopsida; order Poales; family Poaceae; genus Saccharum; species Saccharum hybrid cultivar. The sequence goes on from JAQSUU010000543.1 coordinate 2,493,785, forward strand.
AGCCTATTAAAAATTCTACACAAGCCACTAAGCAAACTTGTTAGAATAACAAACGGTGTAAAGCGAGTTTTGCTTAGCCAAGGGTTGTGATGCAAGCCTCCTATCCACAAGTATAGTAGATTATGATCTCTAGTTCACACAAGAGCTATGTCACTATTTATACACTAGTGAGCAAGCTAACAACTATTAGTAAAGGCTACTACTAGAGCTACACAAGATAATCTAGTAAAAGTAAATGCAAGAGATAGGATTGTGTATCTTATACCAACGGTGGAGTGAAGATGTTGCCAATCACCAAGATGATATACAATCAATCAATATTGACAACACAATATGGATACCAATCACCGGGAGACAAGAGACACAATATTTTTGTTCACCCGGTGTTCACTTGTGCACCGACAAGCTACGTCACCGGTTGTGTCGACCAACACTTAGATGGTTCCTCGGTGCGACCCTCAAGTCACTTGCCCCTCAAGGCACGCCCCGCAAGGCACCGCAAGACACCACTCTCAAGTGAGGTAACTCAATGACACGCGCAATGTAATAGAGTTGCTTTTGGCGTCCCGCCGAGGAAAGCACAAGAACCTCTCACAAACAACCGGAGGTGGCCAAGAACAATCACCTTCTCTTGCCAACGCCTCCAACAATCTCCAAGCCGGCTAGGAGCGGTACTCTCCAAGAGTAACAAGAAATCCACCGGCTATACCACCCACAAGTGCCACTAGATGCCCTCAAGCTATGCAATGCACTTTGGGATCACTCAATCTCACTTATGATTTGCAATCACTCAAGAGAGATGAGTGGGAGGAGATGCTCTAGCTCAAAGGATGTACAAGAATGTTAGAAATCACTGGTTACCTCCCCAAGGGCCGGCCAACGAGTATTTATAAGCATCCCATCCAAATAGAGCCGTTATACCCCTTCACTGGGTTCAGTCGGGATGACCGGACGCGCCGGTCATAACTGACCGGACGCGCTCAACCGCGTCCGATCCTCCAACGGTCACTGCGCCAACGGTCAAACCCCATGACCGGACGCGCCTCTCAAAACGACCAGACGCGCTCAACCGCGTCCGATCCTCCAACGATCACTGACCCTCAACGGTCAAACCAACGACCGGACGCGCTCCTCGCAACGACCGGACGTGTCGATCCGCACAGCACCCACGCCCGCGAAACAACGACCGGACGCGCTCCTCGCAACGACCGGACGCGACAGTGCCAGCGTCCGGTCGGAGTCCAGTAAGCTCCCTCGACGACCGGACGCGTCCGATCGCGTGTGACCGGACGCGCCCCGCGTCCGATCGTCCTTGCGAACCGCAGTTCCTTCTGGGCACTTGACCGGACGCGCCGGTCCCGCGAGTGACCGGACGCGCCGGTTGCAAACCCTAGCCCGCGCGCCCGATACCGCGCTGTACTGACTGGACGCGTCCGGTCACACCGTGACCGCGTCCGGTGCAGCGTCCGGTCACCTCAGTGACCCCGTTCGCCTCCGTTTCTTTTCCGACTTTCGGCGTAGTGGAAAATAGGCATTTCATTTCCCCGAAATCGCCTGAATCCCGCGCTCACACGCTCGGCGGGAGGGAGAGAGGAACCCAAACCCCTCTCTACCCGCAAACCACAGCGCGACCAATGCCACCTTTGCAAATGTGCCAACACCATCAAGTGTACATCTCTATGTGCTTGTGTGTTAGCTTTTTCTCAATCATTTTCAAAGGTTTTCCAATTAGCTCACTAGGCCCTACATGCAATGCACTTCATGAATTCACCTAGTGGCACCCGTGCATCGAATAACCGATAAGACTTCCCCTCTTAATAGTTCGGCTATCGATCCTATACCACTCACACCCTCTATGGTGTCTTGAGTGTAAAACAAAATGGCCCTATGGTTATACCTTTGCCTTGAGCCCATTTTGTTTCTCCAAATGATATGATCCACTTCATATCATCACATGACCGTCTCGATCCATCGACCTTGACTTCACTTGCTCTTCACCGTTGCATCGGTCCGTCGGCGCTAAGTCTTGCTCAAGCTTCACCATCGCATGGTCCTTCGCTTCGAAGCCTCGACTTGCCCTTCACCTTCACAACCGGTCCATCGAGCCAAGCCTCATCTTGGTCTTCACCATCTTGGTCATATGAGTCAATGTCATGTCTCATATGCAATGACCACCTTTATCTAAATCATCCACTTAGATACAAAGGTTAGTCCTAGGTTTCATCAATTAGCCAAAACCAAACTAGGGACTTTCAGATATTCCACAGATTGGCCAAGTGAAAATTGGTATACCACTATTAAGTTAATCTACTTGTGTTATATTGAGAAGCAGTTCGGTTTCATTATTTTCAAAAATAAAAAATAAAAAAGTGAAGACCCCCAACATATGCACCAGAGTCAAGAATGTGCACCTTCCGTTGTTAATGTTATCTTTCGATTCTCTAGCATTTTTTCAGCCCTTATCACCTAAATGATGGTATCCTCCCTCCATGTCTCCCGGCTTACTCCACATTTCCTCTTGGAATTTATATAGGTTTATAACATAAAAAGCTTTAAATGTATATACAATTTAATCTCCCGTTGCAACGCACTGTTATTATATATATAAATCCGGACGGAAAAAACTCTTCTTACATTATCCGGTAGTTAGAGAAAGACGGAACAAAAAAATGGATGGATGAAACAAAAGAGCCTGAAATTTTGCCTCTCTCTCTCTCTCTCTCTCTCTCTCTCTCTCTCTCTATATATATATATATATATATATATATATATATATATATATATATATATATATATATATATATATATATATATATATATATATATATATATATATATATATTGGTGATTGCTGCAATCATATCCAAACTCAAAAAAGACTACAATTTTAATATAATAATACCATGGTTTTATAAACTATTGAAGGTTTATCCAAACTCAAAAATAGTTTTGCATCTAGATAAACAGAACATCGATGGGAATACCATGTGGCACTTGGCACGAGGCAGGTCGGGCCCCACTGGGCCTGAGACGTGCTTTTTCGGTCAGTTCCATGCCGGCCCAACGGGCCTACCCTGTTTGGACTTCTATAGATGGAGGGGGAGTACCACCACGGAGCGTGCAGGATGTGCACCGCTTCATAAAAGGGTCAAGCCGGGACAGAAGCGTGCGTCTTTGGATTTATAAATCACACGACACGAGAACTAGACCCAAAACAAGATGATTTTTTCGCTCCTCGGCTTTCCCATGTAAGCAGGTCGCAGTTTCACCATGCTAGCGCATGACATGTGCGCCTAGCAAATAAACTTTTTTTTTTCCTTTTTGATTTTCCCTCTCATCAATTTATCATTTTACAGGCGCATGACATGTTCGCCTAGCAAATAAACTTTTTTCCTTTTTGATTTTCCCTCTCATCAATTTATCATTTTACAGGCGCAAGACATGTTCGCCTAGCAAATAAACTTTTTTCCTTTTTTATTTTCCCTCTCATCAATTTATCATTTTACAGGCTCCTTGTTTGTTTTTCTTCATAACATTGGTTACTAGTAAACATGCCCGCGCATTATAACGGGATAAAAAGAACTACATATAGGAAATAGGAACATAATGTACATATCTATTTATGTTTTATGTTTTCTATAAAATTTTATGAAAGCTATAATATATTTTATGATGATCGTTGATTGCGGCATCCATAATATAAGTTTCATGTATCGAATTAAAATATAATTTTGATAGTTTTTTTCTATTGCAAAGCATATAAATATTTAGACGTAGATATATCATAACTTTGTATTATCCATATGTCGCTACAATTAAATATCAAGTACAGTGACTTTGTTTGGCCACCCCTAAAAATATGTAATTCTATCTCTTATTAAAGCCGATAAGGAGTTAGTTGTTGACATATCAAAGAATTGGTCTGTTCGCTAATGACCATGATGTAAGACCTTTCTAAAATTTTCACATGATAGCTTTTGTTGGGGATCACAGATATACATTTATTTAGCCTGAATTTGATAACAAAATGCTTAAGGGCAAGGGGCAATAAGACCCCATGAAGTTAGTACAATTTGTACCGTTTTTTTAATTTTTTATTAAATTTTGACTATTTATACTATCGGCTCAGTGAAAAAAATTAGATCCACCTCAACTCTCCTATATAAAATGATTGTTTAGCCTATATACTTAGTAAGAGATTACGTTTAATCTCATACTTAGCCATTAGATCTGCCCGAGCTTATATGATATTCTGGGTCTGCTACTGCCATAGACACAAAACCCATATAACAACCCTCCACACATCACCTGACACCACATATAATACACCCCCCCCCCCCCCCCCCCACGTGGGCAAGAAACTCTATTCATTTCCTTTCTCCTCCACCCTGGCAATTGTCACACTTGCCCACCTCAGATCCATGAGTTCGTAGTTCACCTCCATAGTGCTGTGCATCGTGTCTAGTCACCGAGGATGTGGCCAACCAGCGGCGGAGCATGGAGCAAATGGTCGTCATCAATGTACTGGGCTGGTGCATGCGCGGGTGGATAAAATGGTGTGTGCGTGAGTGGGCACTTCACTCTAGGCTGGTGCTATGTTACTGGCGTTTTAAGTCCATGATGAAGGCTGATAAACTCACTGGTCCATAAAAATTATTTGGGCCAAGGAGGGCGGGAGCCTAATATCGTAGCTCCGCCCCTGTGGCCAACATGCACCCATACTCACCACCATCAAAGGAAAATGAAACTTCTATGGACATGAAACAATTGAAATGCTTTTATAAAAAGATTCTCGTAGAATCAAGATTGAAGTTCTCATTCTATGCAAACCAGATCATGAATTAGTAACTACAAGCAATCACCAAAAAAATCTCGATTGTTCTGTTTTTAGAATGGGATATTTATGAAATTCCCATAAATAGAATCAAACCTTATTACATGGTATTAATGAAATTCCTCTTTCAGAATCTTAAGTAAGCCCCTGAGTGCAGCTAATATGTGGCTACCAAGTGTGATCATGTTGGCCATTAACAAGGACGATGAGGAATCAGTTCCTTTAATTTGCAGTCGACTGCCCGATGCATGTCACTGGCAGGAGGATAGTGAGACACACGTTCTCCAAGGGGCTTGCTAGCTCGGTACCGTGACATACGGTGCTGCCCATGGGCCTGCAGCAAAAATTGGGTCTGCCTAAAAGCGCGTTTGGAGGAGCTCATGTTGGCTCTAGCTCCGCGACTGTAGAGGTACTGTGGCGGAGCCTTGAGCATAAAAAAACGTGGCTCCGAGAGCTTCTCCCTCGTCATTCCCCGTGGTTTGTGCCGGAGCCGTTTAATGTTGCGTAGTAGAAGCTTTTACTGAAGAAGAGAACCACCATGAATTCTGTCAACTGGAGCTCCTGGACCTGAAGGATTCCCAATGTGCTTTTACCTGCGGCCTCGCTACGCGCCTCAAACTCTTCCAACGTCCAATCCAACAAGAGATCTACTTGCCATGCTCTCCCTATGTATTTTATAACACTTTTATTAGCTGTTTTATAGCGGGAGCCGAACTAAACAAGGCCTAAGGAGCGAAGATCAGCACTTTTGGGGCTCCAATGTCAGCTTAGTCAAGTTATGGTTGGAATTGGGCGTTCAGTTTATATATAATTTGACAGCTTATGTCCTAGCAAATAGCTCATCCATATAGTCACCAATTGTGATATTCACAACCGCAAGATAATATGTGCGGAAAGAGATTCATGATGGCCTGTTCGCTTGGGCTGATCTGGCTGACTAAAAGTACTGTTGGCTAGTTTTTTGTGAGAGAAAAACACTGCTGGTTGGCTGTTTGTTTTTCCCTGCACGGACATGATGTGTGTTTTCTTTGTATAATGTGATTGTCACAACTACACTTACAAATAACAAACAGATCAAAGTAACAAAGTTCTTCTTATACTACACCTACTCAGCTGATGTACAGAGCACATCTAAGCATGCCCGACTATATATCCGGACATGAAGAAAAACGTACGTCCTCCATGGCAAAAAGAAAAACGCACGTCCTCCATGGCAAAAACAAAAACGCACGTCGAGAACAACTCATAGTTTCCATCTACGACCTAATAACAAAGACGAAAACAACCAGCAAGGTGAATCAGAAGAGTTTGATGTCCCCTCTTTTCAGATAATTCTGACACCTTAGAGCACTCGACAAACACAGCCTGTCTGGATAAAAGGCGTTGTGCGATGCTTAGCATGTCATGGTCTATGACCATTCCTGGCTTTTGGTTAGATACATTGGTCAGTAGCTTTTTGTATTGCCGGACAGTTACTCTGGCTGACGAGGTGATGAAGCCAGACAACCAACTCTAGAATGCAATCCTCAGTCCTTGCCTTGTCAGCATGGTATAGCGTCTCAATCGGATCTGCTTGACCCGGTCGCTTACCAACCCTCTCAGTCCTGAATGAAACAGTAAACAAACCACAACACAAAGGTCAAATCTTAGAAAGAAAACTATTTCACGACAAACATGGATCAAAGCATTCGAAATGGTCATTCTCACCCTGATTTCGCCCATTCGCTAAACCTCAGGAAACCTCGAGCACTGAAGTAAGCATGAAAGACAGTAGAGGCGTTACAAATAGCAGCGCAACTGAATCAACCTTAAACCATATGTTTGGTGTAAAGCAGGATACAGTACCAGGTGGTATTGATGACCATGGGCACAAGCCATTTCAGAGTTTTCTCCATCCTAGCCCTTATTTGATCAACAGTGAGCTGCATCAGAATTCATGGATTAGAATGTGTGAAAAATTTGCCGATGCTTCACTTATTCTCTACTTGTATTACCTCCTGAGGCACTGAGGTCGTTCTCAATTTATTTGGTAGCGCTGACTTGATCCTTGGTGGCAATCCTTGGTAGAGGGCATCTCTTGAATTTGCTGGCACATACCCTGATCGAGAAACCTATAAAAGCAAGTTTTGTTATTTCTTACGCCTTAAAATAGTATCTGAGTTGTGAACACTGCTGGAAGCCATTTACACATTCTTGTCAGTCATTCTTATGTTTAGTTAATTATCTTCGTTTTTGGATAACATCCAATCATGGAAGCTGCATCTATGTTAGCGAACTAGAAGTTCAGAAAATAATGCCCAAAATAAAGAGGAAGGCGATGCTAACTTTCTGCTTTAAGATGATACATGATTTATGATGGTAAAAGAAAGTAAATAACTCAAAATCTTGATCTGGCTTAGAAAAAACAAAGAGAAACTTACAATACTATATATCTGAATGATAATGTTTGCATAATGTAATGCAAGTCCGGCAGGTCCTAGCCTTTGACAGCTGACAGTTGATTCGGCATTCACCACACCTCCATCTACAAATGCATTAAGAGGATCAGCTGGAAATAAGCTTGACTGATTCAACATGAAAAATTGGGCTGTGGAAGTACCAGAAGATCCGAAAGCATTGTTGATCTCAACATGTAAGTAATGAACGATGTCTACAAGCTTCTCGACTACCTATCATCAGCAATGCATATTATTACAACCAAAAAAGAGGCAGGCTGATGTTAGCATACAAAAGAAATTCTACAGCAAAAGTTACTTCTTCCAACGTCTTGGACCAGAGAGATCTTTTCTTCAAGCTCTTCACATAACTACTTTGGGTCTTCAACTCCAGTCTCACAATTTGAATATTGTCTCCTGCAAAGTAACCTAAATATAGTGTCAAAAGTTCAAGGACTACAGCTTCATTGCCATGATGAGGTGAATTTAGACTTCTAAACGGTGCCAAGCCCTGTCATGCGTGTGGTCGCGTTTGCTCTCTTCCTCTTAATGAAATACGTGGTCAGGCATCGCAAACCCAAAAAAACATAATGAGGTGAATTTTAGATTTAGAGAAATATTAGTGATAGGAGAAATTTTCTTTGCTTAAGCTTCCACAATCCTTTTTAGTTCAGATAATGGGCACAGTCCACAATGCCATTTTGTTTAGGTAATGGAAACATAACAAATGACAAAAAGCATCCACAATTTGCCCCCTAAAATGAAATACAATGTTATACATAGGAGCCATACCTTTTTCAAATCTATCTGTATTACCCTTTCTGTTTAGCCTAGAGCGGTACTCTTGCTCAAATCTGTCTAATGCATGCAGCTCATGATACAAATCCTGAAAAAGAAAGCAAAATATAAATAAAATTAAATGACAGACATTTGTCACTTAGAAGATATCTTTAGAGAACAACACAATGCTCACAGTTGTACGTTGAACAAGGTTCATCAACTTCTGCATCTCTGCTATTGCTGTTTCTTTCAGCTGCTTCTGGGGTGCACTTTCTGATTCTAACCTAGATATCAAATTAACAAGAGAAATATAAAAACTCAAGCATATTTGTCTAATTCTTTGCTGCTGTGAGAAATCATGAAATCTGCTTACTTCACAAAGTAGCGATCCAGGTTATGCCACTGGGGATCTTTACAGCGGTTCCCGAACCTAACAATCTCTTGAGAAAATATTTTCAGCTCCTCTCTGCAAATATTAACCAGAGTTCACAAAACTCTCACTGGACAAAGACAACAAGAAAGCCACCGTGGTAACTGACAACAATCTTGCAGGGTACCTTTTGTCATTAGCTACAATTCGTATCAATTCACTCATGTCACTGGAAACCAAATTATGTACACCTTCCGAAGGAAGCACAACTTGTTTTAAGTATTTGACAGTGTCTTCCGAGAGAGATTGCATAATAGTAGCGCCTTTAAGTATTGTGTTGGCAACCTCAAAAGCAAGAATTGATATCTTGCACCCTTTGGTCTTGGACCTGGAAACAAAGCCACCATCTGAGCTCAAGGTCGTCATCAAGCAGCCTAATGTGTCTAGAATCTCCACTGCCTTGCCAAATCCAGCCATGCTGGCTGTCCCAAGCATGGAACCCAGTCTAGGGACCTGATATGAAAGGTAAGGACTTCAGAACACCATACATTTGATTTCAGTCACGTGGCTAAGCTAAAATGATGCAATATAGGTTAAGTAATTCTCCTGCATTCACACACAAATCTAATATGAACTAAAGCTAAGATTTTTTTTAATGATCGTTTGTCACTAATTTAGCTAAATACTAGTATATGCGAAAGGAAAATGAATTGACTTTCTGTCCACCACTTGCCTTGCTTGTCCCATTGCTTCCAGACCTGTCTATCCTCGGGTCCATTTTGCCAGACAGGGTTGTCTCTCTCTCTCCTGATGTTGATGCGTGCTGCTTACTACTCCCAGGAAGAACGAAATCATCTTCGTCCTTGTAGGGGAGCAGGTTAGATTTCCAAACAAACCCCTGCTCCTCCTCCTCCTCCATCTCCACGGTTTCCTCGACAACCTTCTGCTTGTGCACAAGACTCATCGTGTCACCAAAATCGCTGGCGCCGTCTGCAGCATCCTCAAACCCCGCATCAGCGATCGCAACGAACCTTCTTGACTTCAGCGCTGCAGAACAGTAGAAATCACCATGAGCGAAATTCTCCAACAAATTTAATCCAGCCTAGTTTTCCCACCAAAAAAAAAGGCACCTCGTGAGGACAGCAAAAGCATCACATACCGTAGCAGCCGTTGCATTCCATCCGCTAGAACCCTGCGCCTGCCACAGCAGCGGCATCAAGGAACGCTCCCGGAAACCAGGAACCGCCGCCCGTTCACGCAACGGACCATGCAACCCCGCAGGCCCCCGCCGCCCCACGCCAGCCGACGCCGCACGGAAGGTGCTCGACGGAATGCCCGCCCGACCGAGTCAACGGGTAGCAGCAGGAAAGAAGATGGCGCTCTCGCGCAAGAACCAAAGAGAAGTTGCGGGAAAATGACCAACCAACCGCACCAACCGAAAACTCCCGTACACAGGAAATCGCGCCAGGAAAAGGTTTGGGGAGCAAAATAGTTACAAGCTTTCCCCACAGCAAGCAACGATTCACGACCGGGCGTGGAGGTGGAGAGATGGGAGCTCAGAGCTGGACCGCGCGAGCTGGGATCTGTAGCTGGAGCCTGGAGGTGGACTGGACCACTCGCCGCCTGGCCTCCGCAGGGAGAAGCGAGGAGAGGAAGAGGCACGACCGCACGAGGCAGTTTCTTCCGGTATTTCTTTTGCTTTTCGCTGGGAAGCCACCAACCGGACACGACAGTGTCGACATCCAGGCAGGTTGCCGCCGGGTGCCGCCGATTCGATTTCGATCCATCCCTCCCTCCCACTCCCAGCGGCCGAGTCCACGCGCTGACCCCGATTTTTTTACGGGCGCGCGCGCGTGTGCGTGTGCGGCTGCGGTCGCTCGCGTGGTTGGAAATGCCACCGGCGCAGCTGGGCTGGGTCGCCGCCGGACTCGGCCGGCCTGAGGAGGATGGATCTGGTTGGCCGGCCCGGGCCTGCAGGTTGCTGACGAATCTGGCTCGCTTTTCAGCTCACCCCGCTGGCCGCTGCTGGCTGCTGCTGCTGCTGAAAGCTACGGAGCAGTGGGGGTCACGTTCCTGTTCTGCACCGGTTGGTTGGCCCTTGTTTAGATCCCAAATTCCACCCCAAATTCCACTATGCAAAAAGAAGATTCCCCGTCACATCAAAATGTCGGCACATATATGGAGTACTAAATGTAGATGAAATCAAAAACTAATTGCACAGTTTTGTTGTACTTTGCGAGACGAATATTTTAAGCCTAATTAATCAATATTTAGACAATTATTACCAAATAAAAACAAAATTGCTACAGTGTGACGGGACATTTACTATGCAAAATTTGGATCCCAAATTTGGGATCTAAACAAGGCCTTGGTTCAAGGGTGTGTTTTGATGATCGTAAAGTGTGTGTAAAGTTTCTGTAGCACTTTTCGTTGTTATTTGGTAAAATTTATTCAATTATGGACTAACTAGGCTCAAAAGATTCGTCTCGACATTTACAGACAAACTGTGCAATTAGTTATTTTTTTACCTACATTTAATACTCTATGCATGCGTCCAAAGATTTGATGTGACGAGGAATCTTGTAAAATTTTTAGAATTTTGAAATAACTAAACACGGCCTAAAAATTGGGCTGCGCTTAGTTGGCGAAATAAAAACTTTTAGGCGTCCGAGGATGTCAGGAGAGCTTTTCGGATGCTAATAAAAAAATAAATTATAAAACCCGTTAGAAAACTGCGAGACGAATCTAATGATACTAATTAATCTGTCATTAGCATATGTTGGTCACTGTAGCATTTAAGGCTTTTTATGGACTAATTAGGCTTAAAAGATTCGTCTCGCGATTTTCCCGAGAACTGTGCAAATAGTTTTTTCGTCTGCATTTAGTACTTCATACATGTTTTCAAACATTTAATGTGATGGGTGGAGTAAAAGTTTTTTAGAACTAAACCAGCCTCGGTCGAAAAAACTCGTGAACATTTAATATCGCACTATTGGACCAAAATGATCACTTCAGGGCATGTTTAGTTCTCAAAAAATTTCAAGATTTCCCGTCACTTCGAATGTTTAGACACATGCATAGAGCATTAAATGTAGATGGAAAAAAAACTAATTACACATTTTGGTAGAAAACCACGAGACGAATCTTTTGAGCCTAATTAGTCTATGATTAGACACTAATTGACAAATACAAACGAACTGAGGCAAAGCTAAAAAAAAATTCACGAACTAAACGCACCCTCAATTTTCTTCTTGTCATGTCGTGTCAGGAGTAGTATGGTTGTACTTGCTATAATAATCACCATACCGGTCAAGCAATGTTATGAAGTAGTACAGTAGCCGTTGAACGTGTTAGAGATACAATTAATCGGTGATCAATGACGTGATTAGCGGTTGTTAATGACGAAAGAGGTGACTGGTTTTTTTTTTGAAAAAATCTACTTAACCCCTAAACTATTGACGGTTGTTATTTCACCTCCTCACCTATAAAACTAGGTATTCTACCCCTTAAATTATTGAAAATCATCTAAATAACCCCTTGGAGTGGTTTTAAAAGTGGTTTCGATGTGGCATATTGAAAGGTCTACGTAACCCCCTAACATATTAAGGGTTGACTAAATAACCCCCTAAACTATAAAACCAGATATTATAGCCCTTAAAGTATATCCAATAATGTTCAAATGACCTTCAAATGATCCCGTGATAATCTTGTAGGGCCGTTTAGACATCGTATCCCACCACACTGGCCTAAGTACCCATACTTACATGTAGGCCCATTGGCTGCCTCTCTCCCTACTCTTTCTAGCATTATGGCACCGCCTGATGAGCATCACCCTGTCTCCTGCACCACCTCATGGCACTCCTTGACGGTATTGAGTTCATGCACTACGCCTACACCCTTGTCATTCGAGGACAACCTGATAGAGGATGTGGGAGGGGCCAAGTGATCAGGGTATAGCATGGTGCTTGAGCTCAATGTCATCCACAAGTGTCAGGAATTGGAGCAAGAGACAAGATGTCACGTGCTTCTCGTTGGGCGGTGGGTTAGCCTAGAAAGGGTTGGGAGGTGGAGTTAGAAAATATGGCAAGCGCACAAGCATAGGTACTTAGGCCAATGTATCGGGATACGGTGTCCAAACGGACCTACAAGACCATTCAAGGGGGTCATTGGAATATTATTAGATACTTTAAGGACTATAATATCACATTTTATAGCTGAGGGGGTTATGTAGTGGACACTTGATATGTTAGGGGTTATGTAGACTTTTTAATAAGGCAAGTCAGCAAAACCACCTTCAAAACCGTCTCAGGGGGTTATTTAGATGGTTTTCAATAGTTTGAGGGGTAGAATACCTGGTTTTATAGAGAGGGTGAAGTAGACAACCATCGATAGTTGAGGAAGTGAATTAGACGTTTTCCATTTTTTAGTATAGGGATGCCGTTTTTGTGCCGGCGTGAAACAATCTCTTCGTCATGTATGATTTTGTAATAACACTGCTCTCTCAGATGTTAATAGAATCATCTATTTGTTTAAAATCTATTTTAGTATTTGTTTTTTCACGTTATCATGCACATAACTCTATTGAGCATGAGAGAACAAGACAGGGAGAGCAACAGAGGCACGCAAGTCTCCATCAACGGTAAGCAACGGCATGAAGCTCACCTTATTCTAGTTTATTTTTCACTTTAAAAAACGAACCAAGCAGGTGTAAGGTCCAAATGGCTAGAGGGGGGTGAATGGCCTATTTAAAATCTACAAGCTTCACTAAACAACCACGTTAGTATAAAAGATGGCTAAGCTAATTCTAGCACTAGCTCAACTACACTATGCAAGCCACCTATACAATTCTAGTGAAGCAAGGCTATGATCTCTAATACACACCAACAAGACTAAGTTACTAAGCTACTTACTCCTATGTGATAAAAGCTACACTAAGAATAGTACAAGAAAGTAAAGAGCAAGTGACTTGATTCTTATACCAACAATATAGAGAAGTAATGCACTCGAAGAATCAATCACGATGATCAACCACAAGAGAAATTCTCGGCAAAGATATGGCACAAGATTTTTACCGAGGTTCACTTGCTTCCCGGCAAGCTACTCCTCGTTGTGGCGATACACTCACTTGTTGGTTCGCGAGCTAATCGACTATCAAGAGTCGAGCCCTCGGCGGGCGCCGCACAACCGCACACAAGATGGGGATCCTCCAAGCCACGAGCTCCACTAGAGTATCCAATTTGTGAACTCCCGCGGGGAAGGATCAAGAACCCCTTACAACACTTGGTGAGGGCTCCAACAATCTTCAATTGTGAGCTCAATCACCTCCGCTGCTCCAAGCCATCTACCGTGTTGGGAAACACGGAAGAGTAACAAGAAATCCGCAGTAACTCGAAGATCAAGTGCCTCTAGAATGCAACTCTCAAGCAATGTACTTGAATCTCACTCAATCTCACTCAAGATGTGCAACTAAGTAACGAGATGAGTGGAGAGATTGTTCTCTAGCTCAAAGGATGTCTCTAGGTCTCAAAATGTACAAGAGTTACTCTCAAACCCCAGACATCTTCTATTTATAGCGAAGGGGTATGCAACTAGCCGTTACCGGACGACACAGTTCAAAACGTGCTGACCGGACGCACCGGTTAGGGTGACCGGACGCGTCTGGTCACTACAGAACAAGCATGAACAGTGCGCGTCAGAAGTTACCGTTGCGGTGACTGGACGCGCTCTTGCGTTTGACCGGACGCGCTGCACCTGGCGTCCGATCGGAGTTTAGTAAGCTCCCACCGCGACCGGACGCGTCCGATCGCATGTGACCAGACACGCCGCGCGTCCGGTCGGCTTTATGACCGGCTCTGCTCCTCTAGGTGCTGGACCGGACGCTCCGGTTCCGTGAGGGACCGGACGCTCCAGTTCCATGAGGAACCGGACGCGCTGGTTGCAAACCCTAGCACCCGCGCGCCTGACTGCTGCGAAGAACTGACCGGACGTGTTCGGTCAAACCGTGACTGTGTCTGGTGCAGCGTTCGGTCACCACAGTGACCGCCGTTCGCCTCCGTTTCTTTTCTGACTTCCGACGTAGTAGAAAATAGGCGTTTCACTTCCCCAAAAAGCGTCGAATCCCGCCTCGCAAGCTCGGCGGGAGGGAGAGAGGAACCCAAACCCCTCTCTACTGCTCAAACTTCCCCGTCTTTGCAAATGTGCTAACACCACCAAGTGTACACCACCATGTGCATATGTGTTAGCATTTTCACAATCATTTTTCAAGGCGATAAGTTAGTTCTCTACTAGATCCTAATGCATATGCTCAAGACATTGATCTAGTGGCACTTGATTCCCGAGCTAACTGTGATTGCCCCTCTTGATAGTCGGCTATGTATCCTAAACCCGGTCAATCACTTCTCTACTCATCTTAGACCGGCAAAAGAAAAATCCTATGGTTATACCTTTGCCTTGCGCTCTTAGATGCTTCTCCTCCACTTGATCATCATGTCCTTCATTTTATGTGCATCTCCACCATGATCATCATTCATGTCCATGCACCATCTCTTTGTGATCTTGTGGCCACCACTCCTTGCCACATACACCTTCATCACATGTGTTGCTTATGCCTAACTCAAAACACTTAACACATGGCATTAGCAATTTGGTGTCATTAATTATCAAAACCAAACTTGGGCTTTCAATCTCTCCCTTTTTGGTAATTGATGACAACCATCACAAAGATATGAAATGAAATCAATTTTTCAATTTCGATAGTATTAGCTCCCCCTACATATGTGCTTCCATGAGTTTGGTTCAATTATGCACATATGTATGGATTTGAATTTTGGGAGAGTTACTACTATCAAATTGATGCTAAGGTATATAGAATGGACCTTTGAAGCGTGATACCAATCGGAGTTGCCTTTATATACCATCCTTAGCATCGATGTAGCTAGACACCACTTGTAATACATCACTTGTAAAGATCACAAACACTAAAGTACCCCGTGAGATCAACATTATAAGCAAAAGGTGTCTAGATACCACTTGTAAAGCTACTCTTAACAAATCATCATTCAAGTTCTATTTCTAGCAATCACCATTCAATCATGAATATGAATTTAAGCTTTGCAATGCAACAATTCATCATGTTAATGCACATACAAATGCAACAAATAATTCATGAGCTTGCTCCCCCTACTTATGTGCTCAATTTTAATTGATCCCTTTTCAATGCCATTCTCTCCCCATTTGCAACTTAATTTTTTATCTTTATGACTTTTCTCTCCCCCTTTGTCAACAATCACCAAAAAGGTGTTAATTTTAGTGAGAGATAAGTCAATCAATATGAGGGAGTCCAAATTATGGTTCAATCTAGATCACTTGCATAGAATATGTAATTCGGTTTGATCCAAGGACAAGCTTCTTCACACCTCATAAAGTATAAGGGTTATCTTGACCATGTTGAATTACACATTATGAGCGCGTTTACTAGATTCAACACTAGGTTTGCAAGCCCACAAACATGTCATATGCTACCACTAGATTAAACAAACATAGAAGCAATAGTGGTACCATATATACATCTAAACTCATTTGATTTTCATGAATGAGCCTATTTGTCATGCAAATATGTCTATATGTTCTAAACATGTCCTTAGCAAAGTATGGATGATATATCAAACAACTTTACCTTGTTATGTTGGAGGAGAGGCATGTCATATAAGAATGTGGGGGTGCACTCATTTCAAGTTGGAGAAGTCAAGTATGTTTAATTCATTCTTCAACTTGTAAAATCTCTTTTCATCAAGTGGCTTTGTGAATATGTCGGCTAGTTGATCTTCGGTGCATATGCTCTCAATGCTAATATCACCCTTTTGTTGATGGTCTCTTATGAAGTGATGCCTTATGTCAATGTGCTTGGTTCTTGAATGTTGAACCAGATTTTGTGTCATCTTGATAGCACTTTCATTATTACAAAACAAAGGCACATTCTTGAATTTGATTCCAAAGTCACTCAAAGTTGTCTTCATCCAAAGCAATTGTGCAAAACAACTACCGGCACTAATGTATTCGGCCTCGACGATAGATAGTGCAACACTATTTTATTTCTTTGATGACCATGAAATAAGAGACCTTCCTAGTAATTGACAAGTGTCACTTATGCTCATTCTATCAATCTTGCAACCACCATAGTTAGAGTCCGAATATCCAATCAACTCAAAGTTTGATCCCTTGGGATATCATAGTCCAACATCATGAGTGCCCTTAAGATATCTCAATATTCTCTTGGTTGCTTTAAAGTGACTTTCTCTAGGTGAAGCTTGATATCTTGCATATTTGCACACACTAAACATCACATCCGACTTAGAAGCGGTGACATAGAGCAAACTTCCAATCATAGACCGGTATTGCTTTTGATCTACCATGTTTCCACTAGCATCAATATTCAATTGATCATTAGTGCTCATTGGTGTACTCATTGGCTTAGCATCTTGCAATCCAAACTTCTTGATCATGTCCTTGATGTACTTCCTTTGACTTACAAAAGTGTCATTCTTCATTTGCTTGATTTGAAGTCCAAGAAAGTAACTAAGCTCTCCAATGATAGACATCTCAAACTCATTAGCCATCATATTTCCAAACTCTTCACAAAAGTATTGGTTAGTTGATCCAAAGATAATGTCATCCACATAGATTTGCAACACAAACAAGTCATTTCGATGCTTCTTGGTGAAGAGAGTGGTGTCAACCTTTTCCATCTTGAACCCTTTAGAGAGAAGAAAGTCCCTTAATCTCTCATACCATGCTCTAGGTGCTTGCTTCAAATCATACAATGCCTTCTTTAGCTTGAAAATATGGTTGGGCTTCTTGTCATCTTCAAAACCGGGAGGTTGCTTAACATAAACTTCTTCATTGATGTAGCCATTGAGAAATGCACTCTTGACATCCATTTGATAGAGCTTGATGTTGTGTGCACAAGCATATGCTAAAAGAATTCTAATTGCCTCTAATCTTGCAACCGGTGCATATGTCTCTCTAAAGTCAAGACCCTCAACTTGTGTGTAACCTTGTGCTACCAATCTTGCTTTGTTTCTCACAACTACACCATCTTGATCTTGCTTGTTTCTAAAGACCCACTTAGTACCAATTACAATGTAGTTCTTTGGCCTCTCAACAAGTTCCTAAACTTGATTTCTAGTGAAGTTATTTATCTCTTCATGTATGACATTTACCCAATCAGAATCTTTCAATGCATCTTCTATTTTCTTAGGTTCTTCAAGTGACACAAATGAGTAGTGCTCACAAAAAGATGCTAGCCTTGATCTAGTTTAAACACCACTTTGAATTCCACAAATGATTTGATCCAACGGATAATCTCTTGCAATGCTAGTAGGTTGGAGTATTGGAAGTTGGTTAATTCCACTAGCTTGACCTTGATCTTGCACTTCATCATGAGAACCACTAGAGCTTGCTTGATTTATATCAATTTGCACACTTTGGTTGATCACATGAATATCATTATCATCATCAACTTACCTTGGCCTAACATCACCAATGTCCATGTTTCTCATTGCATTTGCCAATTAGTCTCCTCTCACATCATCAAGGTTTTGAGCTTCATTTTGAGATCCTTGTGTTCCATCAAACTCAACATCATGAACTTCTTCTAAGGTGCTATTAGTGAGATTCCACACTCTATATGCCTTGCTTGTGGTAGAATAACCAAGTAAGAATCATTCATCACATTTCTTTTCAAACTTGCTCAATCTAGTGCCTTTCTTGAGAATATAGCATTTGCAACCAAACACTCTAAAGTATGCAATGTTGGGCTTTCTTCCATTCAATAGCTCATATGGTGTCTTCCTAAGCTTTCCATGGCAATAGAGACGGTTGCTACAATAGCAAGCCGTGTTGATGGCTTCACTCCAAAATGAATGACTTACATTGTATTCACTAAGCATTGATCTAGCCATGTCAATCAAAGTTCTATTCTTTCTTTCAACTACACCATTGAATTGAGTGTAGGTTGGAGAGAATTGATGTCTAATACCAAGATCATTACACAATTCCTCAATTCTTGTGTTCTTGAACTCACTACCATTGTCACTTCTAATCTTCTTTATGGTTGTCTCAAACTCATTTTGCACCCTTTTGACAAAAGATTTGAATAGATCATGAACATCACTTTTGTCATAGAGAAAGAACACCCAAGTGTATCTAGTGTAGTCATCCACTATCACAAAGCCATACTTATTGCCACCAATGCTAGTGTATGTTATTGGCCCAAACAAGTTCATGTGCAATAGCTCAAATGCCTTTGATGTGCTCATTTCACTCTTACTAGGATGTGCATTTCCAACTTATTTGTCGGCTTGACAAGCACTACATGGTTTATCCTTTTCAAAAGTCACATCTTTCAAGCCTCTAACTAAGTCATGCCTCAAAAGTTTGTTCAATTGTTTCATTCCAACATGACCAAGCCTTCTATGCCACAACCATCCCATACTAGATTTGCCAAGCAAGCATGATGTCAATTGTGTCTCACTATCATTGAAGTCAACCAAGTATAAGCTACCATGTCTAAATCCTTTGAATATCAAATTTGAGCCATCAACACTGAAAGGATCAAGATGCCTAAGAGGGGGGTGAATTGGGCTTTTCTAAAAAATATTTGCAAGAATTAAATCCTACAAGCCAAACTTCACCCCTAGTGCCTACTAGTGTTCCTTGTGATTCTACCGGTAAAAGTTTTGCACTCTAAGTTCCAATCCTAAACTAGCATGGCAATTCTAGGAAAGTAAACAAGCACTGAAAGTAATGCACGAATGTAAATGCTTGAAAGTAAGGATAAGGAACACGGCGATGTTTTACCGAGGTATCGGAGAGTCGCCACTCCCCACTAGTCCTCGTTGGAGCACCCGCGCAAGGGTGTAGCTCCCCCTTGATCCACGCAAGGATCAAGTGCTCTCTACGGGTTGATTCTTCGATACTCCATCACGATGAATCACCCAAAACCGCTCACAACATGAGTTGGGTCACCCACAATCTCATCGGATGATCACCAAACTCTCAATCACCACTAAACCGTCTAGGTGATGGCGATCACCAAGAGTAACAAGCTAGAACTCTCACTTGACCACAACAAGCCTAATGAGAAGATGGATGCACACTTGCTACACTCTTGTCACTAGAGAGGATTCTCAAACTTTGATTCTCAAATCACTATCCTCACTAGGGCTCTTGCACTCCCTTGCACTCCAAAGGTGTTTCTCAGCTGAACAAATGAGCAAGAGTCCTCTAAAAGAGGTGGAGGGGTTGTATTTATACACCCCTCAGACAAATCCAACCGTTATCTACCGAATCAGCAGAACACGCACTGACCGGACGCGCCGGTCGACATGACCGGACGTGCCGATCAAGTGTAACGGTCGGAAACCGAGAGTTAGCGCTGGTCTGAGATGACCGGACGCGCCGATCAGAGATGACCGGACGTGCCGATCAGGGATGACCGGACACGTCCGATCATGCAAGAGCCTTACTGGAAACTGATCTGACGCTCGACCGTGTCTGATCATAGATGACCGGACGCGTCAGGTCACCTTGGGACCTTACTAGAACGTGACCGGACGCGCCGATCAGTTCACAGTCGCGTCCGATTACACTGTTTACCCTCTAGAACACGTGTCAGCCTGACCACCGCGTCCGGTCCTCTCAAGGACCACGTCCGGTCAGTCAGTTAACAACGCAGTGACATGTTAGTACTGACCGGACGCGTCTGGTCATGACCAGGACCATGTCCGATCAAGGGTAAACTGCTCAAACGTCTTCTAAACGCGACGCAACTTGAACCAAGTTGCTTCCAACTGAACTTTGAGCTTTTCTAGAGCTACCTAGTGCTAAGTTTGACAAGTGTGCATCACACCTAAACAAAAGACTTACCTAGGTCAAGTTACTCGCTCATGCCCCCCTTTATAGTACGGTCAAAGGAAGAAATAAAGATCCTAACGACTATTCCAGATGTAACTCAACACCTTGATATCTGAAACTAACCGTCCTTAATCTTGTCGTTGATCCTTTAAAAACCGAAACGATTTCCATCAAGGGACATGAATACCAGTGTGCCCAAAGTAGTTATCATCTCCATGACCTAACTTACCAACATTTCTATAAAACACACGTTAGTCATGGTAATAATGCGTTGTCATCAATTGCCGAAACCAACACCGGGGCCTAGATGCTTTCAAACACTTATGACTTTAACATCATCACTACCAAATATGCACTTGAAGCCAAGATCACAAAGTTGTGCCACCGATAAAAGATTGAAATCCAAGCTCTCAACTAGCAACACATTAGATATGCTCATGTCATTTGAGATAGCAATTTTACCAAGCCCCTTGACCTTGCCTTTCTTGTTGTTGCCGAAAGTGATAGCATCAAAACCACCATTTTGACTTGTGTCAATTGATTTGAACATACAAGAATCCCCGGTCATATGTTGAGTGCACCCATTATCAAGCACCCAATACCTTCCTCCGTCTTTGTAATTGACCTACAAGATAAGATCAATTCTTTTTAGGTACCTAAACTTATTTATGTCCTCCAAGGTTAATGACCAAGCTCTTTGGTGCCCAAATGGCTTTCTTCTTTGAGCCCATCCATGGTGCACTAATGAACTTAGCATGAACACCATTTGTACCCTTGGTAAGTATATAGAAGGAATCAAACTTAATTGAGGATACATTATCTTTGGATTTCTTGTTCATGCAAAGTTGCTCTATGTGACCAACTTGCTTGCAACTTTTGCAATAGCCACCATTTTTCTTCACAAAACGAGTCTTGTGAGGAGCAAAAGCAGCCTTGTCTTTCTTGGGATTATAGCCTAATCCCGCTTTATAGAGAGAAGCCCTTTGGCTACCTAAGCACATAAGTAAGCGGTCCTCGCCACCATAAGCCTTAACTAAGGTGTGATTGAGCTCTTTTACCTCCTTCTTGAGATTTTCATTCTCAACTATTAGTGTGGAGTCACACGTGAAACCGTCACTACTAGATAAGGATGATATAGATGAGCTACATGAAGGGTTAGTAGGAGCAATAACAATAGGCTTATGAAAAGATTCATCAATTATATCACATGATATGCCTATGTTGCAAGTTTTAGCCTTCTCAACATTAGTTAGCATGTTTTCACATTTTTCAACTAGAGAGGAATGAGCTTCTTCAAGCTTAGTGTGAGACTTTTGAAGCTTCTTATGGTCTACCTTTAGACTCTCATAAGATGCTCTAAGCTCATCAAGTTCTTGCATAAGGTTTTTCTTTTCCTTAAGCAAGCCCTTACACTCCTTTCTAGATTCTTTAAAATGTTGAGTGCAATCTTCTAGCATAGTGATTAGTTTATCTTTAGTGAATTCTTCTTCATCACTATCACTATCACTAGCATTATCATGATCGCTCTCATCGTCGGATGATACCTTAGCGGCCTTAGCCATGAAGCACGATAGAGTGTCGAAGAGGGAGACCTTATCTTGGATGACAATGCTAGCATGTGCCTTCTTCTTGCTCTTGTTGTCATCCTCATCATCACTTGAGGAATCATCACTATCCTATGTAGCAACATGAGAGTTATTCTTATTTTTATGAGAGCTCTTCTTCTTTTCTTGCTTCTTCTTTTGCTTCTTCCTCTCCTTTTTGATAGCATCTTCATCATCACTATCATAAGGATACTTTGCAATGAGATGGTCCTTGCTATGGCATCTAAAACATCTCATGATATGCTTATTCTTCTTGGATGAGTTCTTCCTCCTTCTTGCATGAAAGCCCATCTTCTTCATGAATTTGCCAAATTGCTTGACAAAAAGAGCCATCTTCTCATCAATATCATCACTATCACAAGAGCTTGAGTCTTCATCACTTGATAATTCAATCTTGGATTTGCCCTTGGATGTGGAGGCTTTGAATGCCACACTCTTCTTCTTCTCATCATTCTTCTTCTCACTTTCCTTCTTCTTCTTTTTGACCAACTCCTCTTTCTCAACATCTTCTCTATATGAATCATCGGTCATCACTTCTTGGAATACTTGTTGAGGAGTTGAATCCTTCAATGTAGTCATCACTAGCACGGTGATCAATGTATCAAATCTCCTGGGCAAGCTTCTTAAGAACTTCATAGAGAATTGGTTGTTCTTGACCTCCTCACCAAGTGTCTTGAGCTCATTGACAATGACTTGCAACCGATGAAACATTTTCGGTACACTCTCATCTTCTTGCATCTTGAAGCTAGAAAACTTTTCTTGTAAGATATATGCTTTAGCGGTCTTTGTGCCTTCGGTGCCCTCAAAAGTTTCTTCTAGCTTGGCCCAAGCATCATTAGCAATCTCAATATTTTTCACTTGCTCAAAGGTCTTGTCATCTAGTGCCTCATGAAGAGCACTAATGACAATGTCATTGCATTGGAGCTTCTTCTCTTCCACCGGTGTAGGTGCTTCCGGATTAGCAACCTCAAATTTTATTTCGGTGACTTTCCACACTTCTCTATTGATTGACTTGAGGTGTGCGGTCATCTTAACCTTTTGTCACAGAACCTCCTAATTACGATGGCCCACAAGTACACTTCATTGTCATAATGACCTCTGACAGTCGTACTTATGTTCACCATAACTTAAAAGGCCTGCTTTCCTCCGAACAGGATCCAATCACAGGAGTATTGCAATATTACAACAGTTTATTCAAAATATTCAACAGAGTAAAGTAGCGGAAGTCTTATATAACATAGATTACAAACCAGTTTTCAAACTTCAAACCTTATGTAACATTATTACAAACCAATAGTAGAGAAGTATCGGTAGTAACTTTATTACATCACACAAGCGAGATGCCTTGCCCAAAGGCCACACAATCTACTCGTCGTCACTGTCTTCAACCACGACGGTCATGCAACAAGGCTCGAAGCAGACTTGTTCATGAACCGCACCTGCAACAAGGGGTTAACAAACCCTGAGTACGAGAGTACTCAACAAGACTTACCCGACTAAGACAAAGACTCCAAGGGCATGCTAGCTTTAGGGAATCAAGGTACGGGTAATCAAGAATCAAATTTTCTTTTGCAGAAAAGCTTACTAAGGTAAGTCCTTATCTTCAATATTTTACTTTTACCATTGATGGTTCATTAACCAATTCTAGGTGATCCTAATCTAGATCAAAGTAATTATCATCAAAACCTTTCTCATTCTTTCTTTCAATTCCAGTTCTTAACTACGATGTAAGTCAGGCGATCGAGTCTCCATAACCGAGGAGCAACGACGATTCGAACCGATTATACCTAGCTGGGGATCCCTAACTTCACGACATATGTAGAACCGAATCTTGCATATATCAACCCTCATTTAGATCTCCCAAAACCAGAACGTGTCCATCACCACCCGAGAGTACAGTACTCCTCGAACCCGACCAAATTCTAGCCCCGAGGGTACACGCTACTCTCGCCATCTCTCCACTCCCAGTGCGAGGTTAGACGTTCTCGTAATGGAATCACCAACATTTTGGGCTTACCCAAGGCATGAGGTTAGTTGCAAAGTCTCGAACACAACAGGCTTACAACGAACGGGCCTTAACTGACAAGGCGGAAACAATACATTGAGACTCCTTTCCCAATGCATGTTAGCAGTGGCCAAACCACCCGCCCGATCTTTCAAATTTATTCTTATATTTCAATATTCATTCGATATGCCGTCATGGCTATGTAAACATTTCATTTAAAAGCTTAACTTCTAAGCATAGCGAAGCATACTACGCATTTTCTGTAAAACAGGTATCAAGGTTGATATCACAATAATCAAGGATGATAATGCAACAATTAGGTTATCACTCAACTCCTAATTACTTAATGCAGTAAACCATAATATAAATAATAAAACATTTGTAAAATTCAAGGTAGGGTTTAAATGCACCGGGGCTTGCCTTGTTCGCACACGACGATCGACTCAGACTCGAGGACTCCACCGCCCGGTCCGAAGCTCACCGACGATCGCTCTTCTCCGGAAGCTTGATCGACGACTTCGGCTTCTTCGAAAGCGGAGACTACACGAATACATAACATGCTTTAACATGACGCTCGATGATAAACATGATGCTTGATGATAACATGCTACGAGTTACGACTTGAGTACAACTTACTTCTACGGTACAGTCGCAAACAGAAAACCTACTAACTAGAAGCGACGATTCCAGCGATACCAGCTTTTAACCTAACAAGTTACTAACGAGCTCAATCATGAAATTAAGGTGCCAGAGATCACCAAAGGGTAGTGACCTAAGGACATCACTCAATCAAAAGGCACACAACACTTAAAGTTCTCAAATTAACATTTATTTTCTATTTAACTAATTAGGGCATAATTAGGAGTTGATCAAATTTTACCTAATCAAGCTCAAACTTTTTCTATGGGTTAAGAATGAATTACAACAGTGTTATAATAAATTTCATAATTTTTGGATCAATAAATTAATTATTAAAATTCCAGAAAGTTGCATTTAATCTTTAATGAAACTAATTAATTCTACTGTACAAAGTATTCAAATTCGTGATTTAACATTTTTCCTAGATAGTTTATACATTGAGAAGCTTACACAAAAATTTTCATAAATTTTGGAACTCTACACAATTTTTTAATGAAATAAACAAATAGCAACACTATTCATTTATTTGAAAAAGAAAACAAAAACGAAAATCCGAACCGGGCCGATCTCCTCTTCCCTTCGGTCCGGCCTAGCCGAGCGGCCCGCTCGCGCGCGCCCACGCTCGCGCTCGCGCTCGGCCCAGCGACGCGGCCCAGCAGCGCGGCCTGCCTCGCGCCCGCGCGCTGGCTCTCTCTCTCTCTCTCACTGACACCGCGTCCCCACATGTCATCCCTCACCCCCGTCTCCCCCTCGCTCTCCCGCGCGCTCACTCGCTCTCCCACGGTGGCCGGCCTGTGACCGGCACTTCGGTCGACTAACCGACCCTACCAACACCTTCTAAACCACCCCACGATTCCGTTTTGCTACTAAACACCCTGGCTCGAGCTCCGGCGACAGCTCACCGACGACGGTGGCGGCTCGACAACCACGGTGACCGGCGACTCGATGGTACAACACGGTAGCGGTTAAATTAGTGCGAGGAAAACGATCAGGAGCTCACAGTGGTGACGATGGCGGTCTCGGGGAGGACGGAGAGAAGCCGGAGTGGCCTGGCCACGGGAAGGCGACGATGGCGGTGCTCCGACCGGAGTTGGGCACGGGAGCGGGCGGCTGTGGTGATCTAGGCGGAGTTAAGCTCGCTCGGGTGGTTCACGAGGTGCGCGAGGATGAGGCGGAGCTAATGGTGCGGTTAGCGTGGCTGGAGGTGGCTCGACGGCGGCAGCGGCGAGCGGCGGAGCTGCGGTGGCGGCGGTGGCGAAAACAGGGAAAATGAAAATCGCCACTGTGAGCTCGACGTATATATAGGGAACGGTGGCGGTGACTGTGCTGGAAGACGCGCGACGTCGCGCTGGCGATCGAGGACTCGCCTGGAAGCCGGCCGAAGCCGCCCGGCGTCTCGCCGGCGCCCATACCGCGCGGTGGTCGGCGGTGATTGGCCGGTCACTGTAGCTCCCCCCCAAACTTTGAATTTTCAAACTGTTTTCTCAAATTACTCTCAAATTCATGTAACAACTTGAAAAACTTCCAATCTATGAAATCTTCATAATTTCAAGCTCTACAAGTTTTGTATTGAACACTTTTTCAAATTATAACTGGATTTTGAAATTTGAATTTAAACTCAAAAGGGGACACATTTTTCAGATTTGGTAATTTAGAAATTACTTTTGATTTTACATTGAAACTTCAAAATCTCCAAACATCAAAGTTGTATATCTTGACCAGACCTACAACTTTTCTGTTCAAAACTTTTTCAAATTCAGCCTTCATTTTGAAATCATAGTTTGGGGACAAAAATGAATTAAATTTGAAATTTGTTTATTTTCAAAATTGCTCCACATTTTTCACTAAAACTTTGAAAACTCAAAACACCAAAGTTGTAGCCCTTGAAAAGTTCTACAAACTTGGTTTTGAACTTTTTCCCAAATTTTGCTTAGATTTTGAATTATTTCAAAAGGGGGTAAAACAGGGTTTTGAAATTTAAGGTTTTCGGGGAAATTTTAAATTGAAATTTGTTGCTACTTTGATTGGTGATTACTTAGTGATCAAAACCTCACCCAAGGGCATAATTTGGACCAACATAACATGGTTGACCAAATGCCACTCTTGGTTGACCAATTAGCTTTTGAAATTCTTTTACATTTCTTCCCAGATTTGAATTTAAATTTGAATCAGAAAACTCGTGACAAGTTTTGGGACTCCAATTCAAATTCAAATTTGGAGCTTCATTTTAGATGTTGTACTTGAGCTCATACCCTACACTTGACACTAGTGTGCAACACAGTCGCACACCTCAAATTACGCAGGGCATGGACTAAGTATTTGCGGTGGCATTCGAAATTAGGGTTTTCGGGTTCGGAGCACACCACTGAGAAACACATTCAACCTAGATAAGTAAACTCGTTTTAGTTGATGCATAACAAGTTTAACCTAACAGGGATGCTTTGCAATGCATTATGATGACATGGCAGATTAATTAGTACTATAACACCCGGGGT
The DNA here is from genome assembly GCA_038087645.1 of Saccharum hybrid cultivar R570. NCBI lineage: Eukaryota > Viridiplantae > Streptophyta > Magnoliopsida > Poales > Poaceae > Saccharum > Saccharum hybrid cultivar. Next base: position 2,520,860 of record JAQSUU010000543.1, read on the forward strand.
GTTACAGCCCTTCCCCCTTAAAGAAATCTCGTCCCGAGATTTAAAGCCTTGAGTTAAGTAATAGAAAAGGAAACGTGTCAAGCAAACACGTCCAAGACTTGTCTACAAAACAGGTAGGGGTTTTCTGCATTACAACGATTTTAAAAGGATAGGTTACAGTTTAAAGAGGAAATTGCAACCTAGATAGAAGCAAAGAACTTCAGGAAATTCTCCAACAGGTAATCCTCCGATTCCCAGGTGGCTTCCTCTTCTGAATGTTGATTCCACTGTATTCTGTACCATTTAGTTGTTCTACTGCGGGTAACACGATCTTTTTGATCCAAAACTCGGACAGGATATTCAGAATATGTCAAATCCGGTTCAAGTTCAACTCCCTCAACATCAACCACTTGATCATGTACTTGTAGACACTTCTTTATTTGTGATACATGAAATACATTGTGCACTGCTGACAGTTGTTCAGGCAACTTTAACTTATATGCCACCTTTCCACATTGTTGAATGATTTGAAAAGGACCAATATAACGTGGTGCGAGTTTGCCTCTGACTCCAAATCTGCTAACTCCTTTCATGGGTGATACTTTTAGATAAACATAATCCCCTACTCGGAATACCAAAGGTCTACGCCTTTTATCAGCATAACTCTTTTGTCTGGACTGAGCAACTTTTAAATTATTCTAGATCTGTCGAACTTTTTCTTCTGTTTGTTTCACAAGATCAACACCGAAAAACCATCTTTCTCCCGGTTCTGACCAATTCAATGGAGTTCTGTACCTGCGGCCATACAATGCCTCAAACGGTGCCATTTTGATACTCTCTTGATAACTATTATTGTAAGAGAATTCTGCTAACGGTAACCACTCATCCCAAGTGTCTGAATAATTAAGTGCACATGACCTTAACATATCTTCTAGAATTTGATTGACCCTTTCAGTCTGACCACTTGTCTGTGGATGATAAGCGGTACTGTGCAAAAGTTCTGTACCTAGGGACTCATGTAGGTGTCTCCAAAATTTGTTAACAAACTGCGTACCTCTATCTGATACAATGGTCTTTGGTACCCCATGAAGGCTCAGGATTCGTGCAATATAAATTCTTGCATAAGTTATAGCAGAATAGTCCACCTTAACTGGAATAAAATGAGATGACTTTGTCAGTCGGTCCACAATGACCCAAATTGAATCAAAGCCTCTTGAGGTCTTAGGTAACCCAGTAATGAAATCCATACTAATATCTTACCATTTCCAGGATGGAATGGGCAAGGGTTGTAACATTCCTGCCGACTTCAGGTGTACTGCCTTCACTTTACAACAAGTGTCACATCTGGCAACATATTTGGCGATCTCAATTTTCATTTTGGTCCACCAGAATTGCTGTTTCAAATCTTGATACATCTTATTACTCCCTGGATGAATATAAAACCTTGTCCTATGTGCTTCATCAAGAATGAGTCGACGTAACTCTGGAACCTTTGGGACCACTAGCCGGTTCTTAAACCACAATACATCTGCATCATCAATACTGAAATCTGTCGGTTGACCAGTTCTAACTTTTTCTTTGATGTGAGTTATTCCGGAATTCTTTCTCTGAGCAGACACAATCTGATCTTTGATTGTTGATTCCACTGTGACATTAGTCAACTGACCTTGTGGAACTATTTCAATATTCAACCTTTCCAACTCATAACACAAACTGTAATCCATTGGCTGCACAGTCGTACAATGGCAACGATTCTTTCTACTGAGTGCATCAGCAACTACATTCGCTTTTCCAGGGTGATAGTGTACTTCTAAATCATAGTCCTTTATTAACTCAAGCCACCTTCTTTGTCTCATATTCAATTCTGACTGAGTAAAGATATACTTTAAGCTCTTGTGATCTGTATACATGTGGCAAGTATTACCTAACAAGTAATGACGCCAGATTTTTAATGCATGAACCACAGCTGCTAGTTCAAGATCATGTGTCGGATAATGTTCTTCATGGCGCTTCAACTGTCTCGAGGCATAAGCAATGACTCTGCCTTCTTGCATCAATACGCAACCAAGGCCAATACCTGAGGCATCACAGTAAACATCAAATGGCTTTTCTATATCTGGTTATGCCAAAACTGGAGCAGTTGTCAATGATTTTTTTAAAATTCTAAAAGCTTTTTCACATTCTGGAGACCATATGAACTTAGTTTGATTCTTCAACAACTCTGTGATTGGCTTGGCTACCTTTGAAAAGTCAGGTATGAATCGACGGTAATAACCCGCCATTCCCAGAAAACTTCGGACTTCATGAACTGAGATTGGTGGTTTCCAATTCAGAATATCTTCCACTTTGCCAGGATCTACTGCTACTCCTTCGGCTGACAACACATGTCCTAAGAATTGCACTTCTCTTAACCAAAACTCACATTTACTGAACTTGGCATACAGTTGGTGATCTCTCAGACGAGTCAGAACAACTCTGAGATGCTCAACATGCTCTTCTTCACTTTTGGAGTATACCAGAATATCATCAATAAAAACAACCACAAACTTGTCAAGTTCTGGCATGAAAACTGAATTCATCAGATACATGAAATGTGCCGGTGCATTAGTGAGACCAAAAGACATAACTAGGTACTCATACAGTCCATATCTGGTGGTGAATGCAGTCTTTGGGATATCTTCAGGTCGAATCTTGATTTGATGGTACCCTGATCGAAGATCAATCTTGGAAAATACCTTTGCCCCCGCAAGCTGATCAAAGAGTAGATCAATGCGAGGCAACGGATATTTATTCTTAATGGTTACTTCATTCAGCGGTCGATAGTCAACACACATCCTTAAAGTCTGATCCTTCTTCTTGACAAAAAGAGCTGGACATCCCCATGGTGAGGAACTGGGTCTGATAAAACCTTTGTCACGTAACTCTTGCAATTGATCCTTAAGTTCTGCCAATTCATTGGGTGGCATTCTGTAAGCTCTCCGGGATATTGGGGCAGTACCCGGTTTTAACTCAATCACAAACTCTACATCTCTGTCCGGTGGCAGACCTGGTAGATCATCTGGAAACACATTCGGAAATTCACAGACTACCGGTATATCACAAATCTCATGTACTAAAGTTGCACATATACTTTCAATTGTTCTCTTCGGGATAGGAAGTTGGATAAGAAGATGAGATTTATTATCTGGCAGGTTCAACCTTATAGTTCTGTGCAGTGCATCTATAAGGGCTCCTCTTTGGTACATCCAATTCATACCCAGGATTACATCTATATCCTGTTTCTGTAATATTATCATTGAGGTAGGGAATATATGCCCACCTAACTCTATAGGTACGTCACGTACCATCTCCTTAGTACACAGTCGTCCCCCGGGCGACTGGATAAAGAAATCCTCTTGTGTTCCCATAATTGGAATGTCATACTTAACAACAAAGGTGCGATTTATGAATGTATGCGATGCACCTGAATCAAATAACAGTACTGCTGGATGATTAGCAACAGGGAACATACCCATCATAACAGGTTCTCCCTCTGGGATTGCACTTGCTTGAGTGTAGAATACACGTCCGGTCTTCTTCTTCTCACCCTTACCCTTCTGAACATTCAGATTATTGTTCTTACTCTGAGGTTGTTGCTGTTGTGGTACGGGAGCTCTGGGATAATTAGGATTGTACTGCCTTGGATACGGGCAATCCTTGGAAAAGTGGCCTGGCTTTCCATAGTTGTAGCAGGGAAAATTATGGGTTACTGGAGTCTGGTTTCGAATACCAGGGGCATTCGGCTGCTGTGGATATTGCGGAATTGCGGCAGGACGGAAAAACGTCTGCGGCTGAGCTTGGTACTGCGGTGGACGATAAGTTGGGCGGAAATGGTTCTGAGGGTGATAAACAAACTTCTGGCGTTTCTTAATGCCGCCAGACGGACTTGAAAACACTGGCTTCTTTTTCTTCGACTCCTTGTGCAGTCGGGACTTCTCTTCTGACGCAATAGCCACATTGACTATCTCATGGTAAGTAGCATTATAGCAGGTGACTAATGCTTCCTGGATTCTGGTACTCAAACCTCTCATGAAACAACTCTTCTTCTTTGCATCGGTATTCACGTATTCAGCTGCATACTGGGACAGATGATTGAATTTGCCCACATATTGTAGAACTGTCTGGTTCCCTTGCTTCAGTGAGAGAAACTCCTCTAGCTTCATGGCCATGACACCATCTGGGATATAATGTGCTCTAAAGGCTTCACGAAACTCCTGCCAAGTGACACGGTGGCCAGCAGGCTGTGCGGCGACTAGATTCGCCCACCACGCCCCTGCGGCACCTCTGAGTTGTTGTGCTGCAAACACAGGCTTCTGGTGCTCTGTGCACTGTAAAAGTTCAAACTTCTGCTCCATGGTACGGAGCCAGTCATCCGCCTCTAGCGGCTCATCTGCCTTTGAGAACACTGGTGGACGGGTATCGGTGAAATCCACATAAGTGGTTTCCCCTCCATTGTTACGGCCTCGACGACCCTGATTCCCATTCTGATTCTGATTCTGAGCCAACAGGGTAGTGGCATTAACCAGTGCGGCAATAGCTTCTGCCAAGGTAGGTGGAAACGGTGGGGGATTCGGATTATGGTCCCCTTCCTGGGAAGTTCCAGTACCGTCCATCTGTTGTACACAAACCATGTTTATTTACATTGCTTTATTGAATTAAAAAGCAGTTAGGACAGAACTTGTATACAAACACAAACTTATCTTACATTATTTCATTACAAACTTGCTCACAAGCAAGAAACTACCCACTAAGGTTCTTAGAAAGCAAGAAAGACTACTATATTACACAACCATCCATGTCGACCCTTCACTCCTCATCATCATCGCTGATCACGATCACTTCCTCCTCATTCTCTGGAGCACTTGCACCAGTGACATGACTTGCATCATCCCCACTTTCCATCACGGGTTCATCTTCTTCTGGATCTTCTTCATTGTCCTCTCCATCAGGAACAACCACGGCACCAACATCATCTTCCACTGCCTGGGGCTGATGATTGGGATTCATCAGATCATTTAGCCTATGCACTTCCTCATGCAGAACTGTGTTGTACTGCTCCAGGTGTGTCACATAAAGCTCCAACTCATGAACACGAGCCCTGGCTTCTGTCTCCTTTTCCAGAGACTCATTCAGGAACTGTTTCCAAAAACGCATGTTGCACTTTAGTCGCTCCACTTCTGATGTAAGCCTTGCAACCTCTGACTCTGAATCCGGGTTCGGATTACGGCTACTGCTTGCTCCATCAACTCTGGCGGCCAACTGATGACGCGGCACTCCTTGTGGACCCGTTTTCTTGCGAGGAGTCGTCTTCACACGTGCCATCCTAAAACAAGACAGAATTAGGACGATAAGAACAGATAGGAGGGATCTAAAGGTTAGCATGAATAGGATTGAACCTTACTTAACCCAAACCACTTTAAAAGGGAAGGTAACTTAAGCAGGTTAATTAAACATGATGCATGCATCGTACTTACGATCTAACAGAAAGATTTAAGTAACACAAGCAATCTTTATAACATAGGGCACTATACATGATACTTCACTACGAAGCTTTCAAATATGAGCTAAGGAAACTATAGAATTGATTAAGATAAGCAAAAGCAATTTGGACCAAAATATCAATATTAAGTTTGTTGACCCAAATCATTTTGAAGTTTTACAAAGTAATACTACAATAACTCGAGTGATTATGCTCTGGTACCAGCTGTCACAGAACCTCCTAATTACGATGGCCCACAAGTACACTTCATTGTCATAATGACCTCTGACAGTCGTACTTATGTTCACCATAACTTAAAAGGCCTGCTTTCCTCCGAACAGGATCCAATCACAGGAGTATTGCAATATTACAACAGTTTATTCAAAATATTCAACAGAGTAAAGTAGCGGAAGTCTTATATAACATAGATTACAAACCAGTTTTCAAACTTCAAACCTTATGTAACATTATTACAAACCAATAGTAGAGAAGTATCGGTAGTAACTTTATTACATCACACAAGCGAGATGCCTTGCCCAAAGGCCACACAATCTACTCGTCGTCACTGTCTTCAACCACGACGGTCATGCAACAAGGCTCGAAGCAGACTTGTTCATGAACCGCACCTGCAACAAGGGGTTAACAAACCCTGAGTACGAGAGTACTCAACAAGACTTACCCAACTAAGACAAAGACTCCAAGGGCATGCTAGCTTTAGGGAATCAAGGTACGGGTAATCAAGAATCAAATTTTCTTTTGCAGAAAAGCTTACTAAGGTAAGTCCTTATCTTCAATATTTTACTTTTACCATTGATGGTTCATTAACCAATTCTAGGTGATCCTAATCTAGATCAAAGTAATTATCATCAAAACCTTTCTCATTCTTTCTTTCAATTCTAGTTCTTAACTACGATGTAAGTCAGGCGATCGAGTCTCCATAACCGAGGAGCAACGACGATTCGAACCGATTATACCTAGCTGGGGATCCCTAACTTCACGACATATGTAGAACCGAATCTTGCATATATCAACCCTCATTTAGATCTCCCAAAACCAGAACGTGTCCATCGCCACCCGAGAGTACAGTACTCCTCGAACCCGACCAAATTCTAGCCCCGAGGGTACACGCTACTCTCGCCATCTCTCCACTCCCAGTGCGAGGTTAGACGTTCTCGTAATGGAATCACCAACATTTTGGGCTTACCCAAGGCATGAGGTTAGTTGCAAAGTCTCGAACACAACAGGCTTACAATGAACGGGCCTTAACTGACAAGGCGGAAACAATACATTGAGACTCCTTTCCCAATGCATGTTAGCAGTGGCCAAACCACCCGCCCGATCTTTCAAATTTATTCTTATATTTCAATATTCATTCGATATGCCGTCATGGCTATGTAAACATTTCATTTAAAAGCTTAACTTCTAAGCATAGCGAAGCATACTACGCATTTTCTGTAAAACAGGTATCAAGGTTGATATCACAATAATCAAGGATGATAATGCAACAATTAGGTTATCACTCAACTCCTAATTACTTAATGCAGTAAACCATAATATAAATAATAAAACATTTGTAAAATTCAAGGTAGGGTTTAAATGCACCGGGGCTTGCCTTGTTCGCACACGACGATCGACTCAGACTCGAGGACTCCACCGCCCGGTCCGAAACTCACCGACGATCGCTCTTCTCCGGAAGCTTGATCGACGACTTCGGCTTCTTCGAAAGCGGAGACTACATGAATACATAACATGCTTTAACATGACGCTCGATGATAAACATGATGCTTGATGATAACATGCTACGAGTTACGACTTGAGTACAACTTACTTCTACGGTACAGTCGCAAACAGAAAACCTACTAACTAGAAGCGACGATTCCAGCGATACCAGCTTTTAACCTAACAAGTTACTAACGAGCTCAATCATGAAATTAAGGTGCCAGAGATCACCAAAGGGTAGTGACCTAAGGACATCACTCAATCAAAAGGCACACAACACTTAAAGTTCTCAAATTAACATTTATTTTCTATTTAACTAATTAGGGCATAATTAGGAGTTGATCAAATTTTACCTAATCAAGCTCAAACTTTTTCTATGGGTTAAGAATGAATTACAATAGTGTTATAATAAATTTCATAATTTTTGGATCAATAAATTAATTATTAAAATTCTAGAAAGTTACATTTAATCTTTAATGAAACTAATTAATTCTACTGCACAAAGTATTCAAATTCGTGATTTAACATTTTTCATAGATAGTTTATACATTGAGAAGCTTACACAAAAATTTTCATAAATTTTGGAACTCTACACAATTTTTTAATGAAATAAACAAATAGCAACACTATTCATTTATTTGAAAAAGAAAACAAAAACGAAAATCCGAACCGGGCCGATCTCCTCTTCCCTCCGGTCCGGCCCAGCCGAGCGGCCCGCTCGCGCGCGCCCGCGCTCGCGCTCGCGCTCGGCCCAGCGACGCGGCCCAGCAGCGCGGCCTGCCTCGCGCCCGCGCGCTGGCTCTCTCTCTCTCGCTGACACCGCGTCCCCACATGTCATCCCTCACCCCCGTCTCCCCCTCGCTCTCCCGCGCGCTCACTCGCTCTCCCACGGTGGCCGGCCTGTGACCGGCACTTCGGTCGACTAACCGACCCTACCAACACCTTCTACACCACCCCACGATTCCGTTTTGCTACTAAACACCCTGGCTCGAGCTCCGGCGACAGCTCACCGACGACGGTGGCGGCTCGACAACCACGGTGACCGGCGACTCGATGGTACAACACGGTAGCGGTTAAATTAGTGCGAGGAAAACGATCAGGAGCTCACAACGGTGACGATGGCAGTCTCGGGGAGGACGGAGAGAAGCCGGAGTGGCCTGGCCACGGGAAGGCGACGATGGCGGTGCTCCGACCGGAGTTGGGCACGGGAGCGGGCGGCTGTGGTGATCTAGGCGGAGTTAAGCTCGCTCGGGTGGTTCACGAGGTGTGCGAGGATGAGGCGGAGCTAATGGTGCGGTTGGCGTGGCTGGAGGTGGCTCGACGGCGGCAGCGGCGAGCGGCGGAGCTGCGGTGGCGGCGGTGGCGAAAACAGGGAAAATGAAAATCGCCACTGTGAGCTCGACGTATATATAGGGAACGGTGGCAGTGACTGTGCTGGAAGACGCGCGACGTCGCGCTGGCGATCGAGGACTCGCCTGGAAGCCGGCCGAAGCCGCCCGGCGTCTCGCCGGCGCCCATACCGCGCGGTGGTCGGCGGTGATTGGCCGGTCACTGTAGCTCCCCCCCAAACTTTGAATTTTCAAACTGTTTTCTCAAATTACTCTCAAATTCATGTAATAACTTGAAAAACTTCCAATCTATGAAATCTTCAGAATTTCAAGCTCTACAAGTTTTGTATTGAACACTGTTTCAAATTATAACTGGATTTTGAAATTTGAATTTAAACTCAAAAGGGGACACATTTTTCAGATTTGGTAATTTAGAAATTACTTTTGATTTTACATTGAAACTTCAAAATCTCCAAACATCAAAGTTGTATATCTTGACCAGACCTATAACTTTGCTGTTCAAAACTTTTTCAAATTCAGCCTTCATTTTGAAATCATAGTTTGGGGACAAAAATGAATTAAATTTGAAATTTGTTTATTTTCAAAATTGCTCCACATTTTTCACTAAAACTTTGAAAACTCAAAACACCAAAGTTGTAGCCCTTGAAAAGTTCTACAAACTTGGTTTTGAACTTTTTCCCAAATTTTGCTTAGATTTTGAATTATTTCAAAAGGGGGTAAAACAGGGTTTTGAAATTTAAGGTTTTCGGGGAAATTTTAAATTGAAATTTGTTGCTACTTTGATTGGTGATTACTTAGTGATCAAAACCTCACCCAAGGGCATAATTTGGACCAACATAACATGGTTGACCAAATGCCACTCTTGGTTGACCAATTAGCTTTTGAAATTCTTTTACATTTCTTCCCAGATTTGAATTTAAATTTGAATCAGAAAACTCGTGACAAGTTTTGGGACTCCAATTCAAATTCAAATTTGGAGCTTCATTTTAGATGTTGTACTTGAGCTCATACCCTACACTTGACACTAGTGTGCAACACAGTCGCACACCTCAAATTACGCAGGGCATGGACTAAGTATTTGCGGTGGCATTCAAAATTAGGGTTTTCGGGTTCGGAGCACACCACTGAGAAACACATTCAACCTAGATAAGTAAACTCGTTTTAGTTGATGCATAACAAGTTTAACCTAACAGGGATGCTTTGCAATGCATTATGATGACATGGCAGATTAATTAGTACTATAACACCCGGGGTGTTACACCTTTCAATATGCATAATTTGTGCCATCAAAGTGATGTGCCTTCTTGGTGTGTTGATGTGCAAGCTTAATCGAGTCATTTTTTTCACCGTAGGTTGTTAAGCCTCAAATAAACGGTGCCACAGCTCTAATACCACTTGTAAGGTCCAAATGGCTAGAGGGGGGTGAATAGCCTATTTAAAATCTACAAGCTTCGCTAAACAACCACGTTAGTATAAAAGATGGCTAAGCTAATTCTAGCACTAGCTCAACTACAATATGCAAGCCACCTATATAATTCTAGTGAAGCAAGGCTATGATCTCTAATACACACCAATAAGACTAAGTTACTAAGCTACTTACTCCTATGTGATAAAAGCTACACTAAGAATAGTACAAGAAAGTAAAGAGCAAGTGACTTGATTCTTATACCAACAATGTAGAGAAGTAATGCACTCGAAGAATCAAGCACGATGATCAACTACAAGAGAAATCCTCGGCAAAGAGATGACACAAGATTTTTACCGAGATTCACTTGCTTTCCGGCAAGCTACTCCTCGTTGTGGCGATACACCCACTTGTCAGTTCGCGAGCTAATCGACTATCAAGAGTCGAGCCCTCGGCGGGTGCCGCACAACCGCACACAAGAAGGGGATCCTCCAAGCCACGAGCTCCACTAGAGTATCCAATTTGTGAACTCCCGCGGGAAAGGATCAAGTACCCCTTACAACACTTGGTGATGGCTCCAACAATCTTCAATTGTGAGCTCAATCACCTCCGTTGCTCCAAGCCATCTACCGTGTCGGGAAACACGGAAGAGTAATAAGAAATCTGCAGCAACTCGAAGATCAAGTGCCTCTAGAATGCAACTCTCAAGCAATGTACTTGAATCTCACTCAATCTCACTCAAGATGTGCAACTAAGAAACGAGATGAGTGGAGAGGTTGTTCTCTAGCTCAAAGGATGTCTCTAGGTCTCAAAATATGCAAGAGTTACCCTCAAACCCCGGACATCTTCTATTTATAGCGAAGGGGTACGCAGGTAGCCGTTACCGGACGACACAGTTCAAAACATGCTGACTGGACGCACCGGTCAGGGTGACCGGACGCGTCCGGTCGCTACAGGACAAGTGTGAATAGTGCGCGTTACAAGTTACCGTTGCCGTGACCAGACGCGCTCTTGCGTTTGACCGGACGCGCTGCACTTGGTGTCTGGTCGGAGTCCAGTAAGCTCCCACCGCGACCGGACGCGTCCGATCGCACGTGACCGGATGCCCCGCGCATCTGGTCGGCTCTACGACTGGCTCTGCTCCTCTGGGTGCCTGACCGGACGCTCCGGTTCTGTGAGGGACTGGACGTGCCGGTTGCAAACTCTAGCACCCGCACGCCTGACTGCTACGAAGAACTGACCGGACGCGTCCGGTCAAACCGCGACCACGTCCGGTGCAGCGTCCGGTCACCACAGTGACCGCCGTTCATCTCTGTTTCTTTTCCGACTTCTGGTGCAGTAGAAAATATGTATTTCACTTCCCCAAAAAGCGTCGAATCCCGCCTCGCAAGCTCGATGGGAGGGAGAGAGGAACCCAAACCCCTCTCTACCGCTCAAACTTCCTCGCCTTTGCAAATGTGCTAACACCACCAAGTGTACACCACCATGTGCATATGTGTTAGCATTTTCACAATCATTTTTCAAGGCGATAAGTTAGTTCTCTACTAGATCCTAATGCATATGCTCAAGACATTGATCTAGTGGCACTTGATTTCCGAGATAACCGTGATTGCCCCTCTTGATAGTCGGCTATGTATCCTAAACCCGGTCAATCACTTCTCTACTCATCTTAGACCAGCAAAAGGAAAATCCTATGGTTATACCTTTGCCTTGCACTCTTAGATCCTTCTCCTCCACTTGATCATCATGTCCTTCATTTTATGTGCATCTCCACCATGATCATAATTTCATGTTCATGCACCATCTCTTTGTGATCTTGTGGCCACCACTCCTTGCCACATACACCTTCATCACATGTGTTGCTTATGCCTAACTCAAAACACTTAATACATGGCATTAGCAACTTGGTGTCATTAATTACCAAAACCAAACTTGGGCTTTCAGCAGGAGAGCTACCGATTATGTTAATAAAGAAGAAGACCTAGACTAGACAAACAATAGCCCCAAGAAGGAGCAATCAATAGAAAACAACATCACACTACAATGACTAAGACGACTCAAACAACAACTAGTGACTGACAATAGGAGCAAATAACAATATAGACAACGACAAACTCCCAAGACCCATAACGAAGAGGTAGAGAGGCCTCCGCCATAAAGTCCCAAAAGACATGACCTTTTAAAGTCATCAGTGGCTTGAGGAGGTCTAGTGGCAACAATTTCTTTAGGTAAACTATAATGTCTTGTATTAGCTTCCCATCCTTTCCAACAATGCCCAAATCCTTTAGCACGTTAGGGGTCTTGTCGTGTGGTTTTTATCATGCCCTACACTCGTTTGGGACCTTGTCGCGTGGTGTTTGTACTAGGGTGTGGTCTAATCTGCTTCCAAGGACAGAAGCATGCGCTGCACCATTATCGCCACACCTCCGAGGGTTGTGCGGCTATCATAGCTGCAACGTCTTTCGTACCCTCAGTATCCATGGTCTTTATAGGCCTCGGACGATCCTAGCACATGATAGTCATCAACAGTGGTCATCGCCTCGTCCTCGCACCAACATGAACAACATTGTCCCTAGCATTGCAATGACACCACACCATACATCGATAGCATGGATGACCTAAGGATGCCTCCGACTTGCACCCTTCGCAAAGCCTCTTCCACCAATGTCAGACCTTGCGATCACTAACCCACACGCCCAATTGGGATTAGACACATCTTCATTTCCAATTGACATATTTCCTTGACTTAATAAAGTTTGGTCGATATTCTATTCCTTAAACCGTTTCTCTTATGAACAGTAGAATCTCTACCAAATGTTCTTAGAAAAAAATCCTTGCTGAATGATTAAAAAGATTCGTAATCAGAACTAGGAACGTTTCTTGGACTCACATATGAGAACCAGAGAGGTAGTTGCACAAACTTGGGTTATTGTAAAGTAAAACATGTCATTTATTAGATACATCTCTTCAACTTCGATGTATTTTCATACAAATAGTTGAAGTGAATTTTATTAATGTTAATAAGGCAAAATCATGTTTCATATATGAATCATAATTATTAGAATCGTTTGTTCTAGAAACCAAACCCTTGCCAAACACACTTTAATTTTAGGGAAAATTTGTTGTTGGACATGCCAAGTGATGGCTCTTTGCTGGCGGACATGCAAAATTTGACAATTTGCTAGTGGACACTCTGGTTCTTTATAAATTTGCTAGTGGACACTCTACCCAATAAAATATTAATTTCCGGCTGCTGAGGAGAGAGAAGAGCGGTCAAATGTCAGTTATGCCCCTGCCTCTTTCTTCTACCTTGGTCCTCTCTCTCCCTTTCTTCTTCTGCTCTAGTAAGATCGTGGTTGTCCTCTGGATCCCGAGCTCACCCGCATCCCCGGCGACCTCCATCCCCATCGGCGGTGACCTCATCCCCACCCCCAGCCGCACCGCCCCTAGCACGCCCCCTAGTCATGGTGGCCTCCATGGCTGCGCCGCCCCCAACCGCGGCGGTCAGCCAGCTCCACCACCGCCGGCGAGCATGCAGGAAGGCAGCGAGGGAGTCGTGGGCCATCCCAGGCTGTGCGCCGGGCACCCACGGGCGCGGCTAGGTAGCCGACCTGCTCATGCGCTGCTACTCGCCGCCAGCGCACCTTCTCCCCGCGCGGGCCGTTGGTGCTACGCCGCGCGTCGCTCATCACGTTCCACGAGATGAGCCCGTGGTTCGCACTCGCCAACGCCGTGGTGAGGACATCACTGGTGGACCGGTGGCTCTAGCCCAGGCTAGACCCAGGCGCGTCGAGGGGCAGCCGGGTGCCGCTGGCCAGCGAGGAACTCGGCCTTGACCTCGCGCTGCTGGCCTGGACCCGAGCGCCACGGCCTGGACCCGTGCGTCGCTAGCCTAGACCTGTGCGTGGCGGCCGGCACCCTCGTGCTGTGGCCCAGCCTGGACCCACGCACCACCGACTAGTAGCCCCGTGCGCTCTCACCCCACGAGCTGCGGCGGCCGCCGCCCGCCGGTCAGGAACCGCGCCACCGCCCGTGCCCGACCCACGCTCTGTTCACCCGCGCCCGCGCCCACGCTGTATCCGCCCCTGCGCCCGACCCACGCTCTGTCCGCCCGCGCCCGCCGCTCGCTTGAACATCCCCTAGACCCGTCTCGCTGCAGCCTGAAAAAAGACGGAGAGCAAGGAAGAAGAAAGAGGCAGGGGCATAACGGACATTTGATCGTCCTTCTCTCTCCTCGGCAGCCGAAAATTAATATTTTATTGAGTAGAGTGTCCATCAGCAAATTTGTAAAGAACCAGAGTGTCCACTGGTAAATCGTCAAATTTTGCATGTCCGCCAGCAAAGAGCTATCACTTGGCATGTCCAACAGCAAATTTTCCCTTAATTTTAATGTGCAATCCGATCTATAAATAGATGAATGACCATATTTCTTGCAATTAATCCAGTATTTTATGACCTAATATTGGCTCTATTTTAACACTTTTAAAATAAAGACATAAGGAATCCACATGTCACTTACAGTTTTGTCATCGACCAAACTAAAACCAAATGCAAACTTTTTATGTCTAGTTTGGCATTAGTCGCTTCCTATATTTTGCTTGGAACAAATTTTGGCTTAGCTCGCTAGAGTCACATACCAAACGGGTCTAAATGTGCACTTCGTCGGTCCTTAGACTAGCCATGGTATGGTAAGAATTAAGATACCGATGTTTGAAACCCTTTTTCATCTAAGTCTCAACGCCTCCTCATTGCGGGAGGGAGTGTAGTTGTACGAGCATCGAAAACTCTGGCATCCATGAAAGCAAAGCTTTGCTCTGGGAGAAAAATGTTAGTCCCACCCATAGGTGATATGAGGATACTGAGTGAAGTTATGAGGCAGAGAATTATGTAATATTTAATTTAATATAATGTAAAGTTTAAACATACATATTTTTTCTAGTTGTCTATTATAGAGCCATAAATGAAGTTCACCATTGCAACTAAGGATTTGTTTGAATGCACTTCAATCCGTTCTCTCCCAACCCAAGTGGAACGGATGGCGCAGGTAAACAAGTCCTGAAATGAAAAAAGAGTTGGGGCATCATCGAATTTGATTTAGTACAGTGTGGCTAGTAGTCTTTCTCCAACAGTTCAGGATCATCCGTGTCCTGGCCGTCACGTCCATACCTATTCTAGCCCTTAGAAATATATGGCTGGCTTGCAGGGGCGGATGCACAGTAGGTGCATGGGGCCCAAATTTTCTGCAAAAATACTAAGTACATATACCCTTTATATATGTATAATATATTGTTAAGTAGCAAGCCCAATTGCTATTTTTTTTTTGATAATGCCCAATTGCTAGTTCATTCCACAGGGAAAAGAAAGTCTCAGACAGAGCTTCTTGTTTGCATTGTTGCGTTTAAATCTAGTGTTTTTCTTTGCTTTTTATGACAACGAAAAACTAACTTGCAAAGTTTTATCCTCAAGATTTCACGAGTATAAATCTTGTGCAACTTTCTTTGTGGCTTAATATATTTATTGTTGATGTGTGTAACAATACAAGGTTCCGATAAGCAAAGAATCCTATTGAGCTCACTCTCAGACTTGTTGAGACAAACAAGCACAATTGCTTTGAAACAAGATGGGTGATCAATACTTGAATTATCTTTTGATCATATTTATTGATCTCGTGAATTTTCCCAATGTGTAAGCGATGTAGATGTCATTAAACACTTTCAAGAATTGCGGAATGGCATGTGAAGATTTAGTTCCCATTATAATAATTTATAATATTTAGTTGCAAATTTGTAATGAAAACACATAACTTGTTCCATTTATATATCGTTACAAGTATTTTATTATTTTTAGTGATCGAATTATATCATTTCAATATCAATGAACTACATCACTTTAGGCCGTACCCCATCATCGAAATCTTAGATCCGCCACTACTGGCTTGTCATCGTAGTCGTTCACTCGTTCGCCTAAAACTGACTCAGTAGTACGATTTGGACCTCACTGGTGCATTCACGCGGCTTTCGATTCGGACCTCTGGCGCATTCACGTGACAAAGCCGCGCAGCCGTAAACTCCATCGCCCGCCGCGATGCCATCGTGCAGCCAGCAACAACCTCATGCTGCAAGCGGCGAAACGAGCAGCTTTGATTAAGAGGAGTTAAACAAATATCATGACACCTCTAAGTATGATAAATATGTATGTAAGTATATGTTTTTATATATGTAGTTAATATTTATAAAAACACAATATTTTTTTTGAAGAAAAACTGTGGAGCTTGCTCCCCATATAAAAACACAATATTATGATATAAAATAGGTGAATTAATGCCTTAATATGCTATAAATTACAATGTCTATAGGGTTATTAAAAACGGAAATAATTTTTCAGACGTTGCGAGTGTACATTTCAAATATTTCAGATGTTTTAGTAATATATTACAAATGTTTCTTACGGATGTTGCAAATGTTTCATACTGATGTTGCATATGTTGTGGTTGTACATGTATGTCGCAAGAGTCTGTTCCCAATGTTTCATATGTTTTTTCATATGTATATTGCAAGTGTGTTTATATAGATGTTGCATATGTTTCACATATATGTTGCATGTGTTTTATTTGTATGTTGCGTATGTTTGCAATGGTTTCAAGTGTTTTTTAAGTATTTCAAAAGCGTGTTTTAAGTGTTTCATCTATCTTCAGACGTATGTTGCAAGTATTATATCTGGATGTTTCAAAAGTAAATCAGATGTTGCACACGGAATGCGCGTGGGAAGCGGGAGGGGCACAAGCGGCCCCATGTCGCGGGCCCCGTGTGGGTGCGTCAAAGCAGGAGCGGGCGGGGGTGCGCTGGCACGGGCGCGGAGTGCAGGCGTGCGCACGGGAAACGAATCGCCCCGGGCCATGGTATCGTCTGACGCATTGGTTTCCGATCGGACGTATGAGCGCCAGGAGTTCCCTAAATGCTAATGCGCTCACTGCTGCTGCCTTCACCCGTCGCTCGCTCCAGCCTACGACGCACGCCCCGCCCATGACGCTTGGCTCCCTCATCCCGTGTCACGCGCCCCATCTCCTCCCTCACCCCACCCCACCCCCACCTACATAGGCACTGTCGCGTCTGTCCCAATGTCGTTGCTGCCCGGCCAGTCAACTCCAACGGGGTATGTGTTGGAGCAACGCACGACGTGGAGCTGGGGGCGGCCTAGGAGATGGCGCTCCTCGTGGGCCCCTTTGGGCGGTGGCCCTCCTCGGCCTCCTTCTCCATCGTTGCCACACCAGCCCCCACTAGGTAGGTCGTGCCCACACGGCGAACGCTGTGTTTCCAAGTGTTTCATACGTTTCAGACTTATGTTCAAGCGTTTTATTTGGATGTTGTAAAAGTAGATCTAGAATTTTTACATATGTTGCAATAACAATATACGCATGTTGCAAGTCTATGTTTCAGGTGTTTTAAATGTATGTTGCAATGTTTCATCTGGATGTGTTAAAAGTAGATTTTGGTATTGCAATGGCTATATATGCATGTTTTAAGCGCATGTTTCAAGTGTTTCATCTTTTCATATATATATATATATATATATATATATATATATATATATATATATATATATATATATATATATATATATATATATATATATATATATATATATATATATATTGTAAATGTTTCATCTGAATACTTTAAAAGTAGATCTGGTGTTGCACATGTTTTTTACTCTGTTGTTACACATGCCGCAATGGCGCCAGTGGCTGGCGGTACAACGACCTTCACTTTCCTTCTCTCTATCTCCTTGTTGCGGCAGTTCAAGCTCAGCAGGAAAACCATACCCAACTAGCGCATGGGCGCCCATGGAGGTGGTGGCCTCGGGTGGACCAATGGTGGCACAGTGCCCGCGTGATGGCCCCGCAGCAAGTTGAGGTCCGCGCCCTCCGCCCCTACGCGTGGGAAACAGAGCAGCCAGTCCGTTCGAACGTCCGAGCACTGCTCCTGCCGTTTAAAAAAATCTACTGCATTGGGGCCATGGCCATTGCCGTTCCAGACCGTGCCGTGCGCGCCAGCGCCTACTCAGCTCAGCGTTACTGCCGGCGGCATGTGGCGGACGCGCGCCGGCCACACACCAGAGGCCAGAGCTGAGTACATCGAGCTTGCCGCCGCAGGGAGTTTGGTGTCGCGCGCGCCGTACAACGAGCTCTGCGCGCGTTGGCGCTGCACGGCATGGACGGACGGGGCCATGCGCCCCGGTACGCGTGAAGCCGTGAACGACGCAGCAAGAGGCGTCTCGCTCGGCGGTCCGTGGTGCGGCCCGATCCGATGCTGCACCGCTGAACCTGCAGGTCCACACGCGCAACAGTTGTTTTTTGGGCTTTTGGCATTGACAATGGGAGTGCCGGACTGGCCGCATAAATTACTAGTGGTACTACAGCTCATTCAAATGGCTCGCAAATAAGCTCATCTTCCTCCGTCCACAAGTAGGTCAGCCATTTCTCACCACGAGCTGCTCGTATAGCTTCGTCAACTCGTGCGTGCCTACAACAGCAGTACATACTGCGCCCGGTCAGCACGTACCGTCCTCCCCTTCCCCTGAAAATTGTAGGCTTCTGAAACGAACACAACGGACTAGCCTGAAACTTCAGTTCAGTGGGCAACAGAAACACTGGGCACAGCTGGTGCCAACACGGTCTAGTTTTCTCATACAGGTTCGGTTGTTCCACAAAGGCCGTGGTCCGCGGCATCCGTGGACAGTGGGGCTTCTCGATCGCCGACGGAGAAGCTATTTACAGACTGCTACTCAGTCACACTAACACTCGCCAAGAAGACTACAAGCAGACTGGTTCACAGCTGCACAGGCACAGGGTGAAGCGATCTTCAGAGCTCCTACTAGAGCAACGAGGCTTTCCATTTCCACCGCGCAAACCGACGCAGAAACCTCAGACGGCCCATGCTGGTGCTCGGCCTCGGCCCCGTCTTCAGCAACAGCAACAGGAGACGGCGCCCCGTGACGACGATCATAAGCTGCTGCTGTCACCGGCGACGACGACTGACCACGGCGGCGCATGCAACCCACTGCGTCATCTTTATTGGCACACTATATTCAAACCGGTGCGGTTTCTCGGTGTGCGAGAGTAAACTTTGAAAGGTTTAGGGTTCGGCGGCTCACCGGTGTCCACGTCTGAACATTCACACAGGCTCTTCTTCAGTAGGACAGTTCCTGGAACTGCGACCAGCCTCACCTTACTTAGCCTCTTCTTGTCTGCATCGTCTATCTCTCTGAACCCAAATGTTGATGTCCATGTCTCCACTAGGTGCGGAATTGCTGATAGGAGTACCATCTCCACCTTCAGAGATTTCAGCATCTGTACGAAAAGATATTGTCCAGGCGTAAGTTTTAGAGTACCAAACTCCTGCGCCATACACATTGAAGACGAGCACAAGAATCGGTACTCCCTTTGTCAATCACATAAGGCATATTTTGTTTTGGAAAAAAAGAGTCAATCTTTACAATTTTTTACCAACAATTAGTTAACTTACATGCATGCCCAGTGTACAAAAGTTGCATCAATAGATTAATGTTCAAAATATTTGTAAGATGATGTTGATTTTATTGCGGTTGACAATATAATGTAAGAAAAATAAATGGTTAAAATCTACTTCTGAAGATTTTCTCGGTCTAAAATACACCTTACATCGATGGATGGAAGAGGTAGATGCTAGACACATGAACATATAGGCAAACACTAGGGTAATTAAGAAGGACACATGTTGGAAGTATGCCAATTTGATAGATAATTTTGCACAACAATTATGAAGAGATTCCACATATATAGACAAAGTAAGATGATATTAGTTTCTCCTACTGTACTTATGTCCATACCTCCTCAATGTAATCCATGAGGCGCCTGCACATCCCCTGCTGACGGTTCTCTGTAGAAGTTGCTACTAGAGGCATCTCTGCTACAATTGCACCATGCAACCTGCAGCGACATCTACGTTAAGCCCAGTTGTTCACTTCCTGTAGTATATATTACTCCGACTGTGTACTTATGAACAAGTCAGAAAAAATGTCAGACTTCTTTTTTCACATGGTACCTTATGGAGGCAACAGACACCATGCTGTCATCATTTTCCAAAACTACAGTATAGAACCCCTTGTGATTGAAATGTATGAAATCAGACCTAGCAAAGGAATATAACAGGTGTTAGGTTTCGAATGGCCAAAGTAACAAAAAAAAACAAGCAACTTGCAGTAAGCAACTATGCATGTCACAAGTACATATTGATTCACAAGAGGAAGAAAGAAAGGCCATCTCACCTCCAGTTATATAATATAGAGGGAATAATGTCTATCCCTGTCCTGGGATCTAGAATAGGCAGGAAACATTCTTCCATAATACTCAAGGCAATCATAAGTTTCATGTTGCATTCAGCCATGAGAGCAATCTCCTCTGCTGTACGAACCTTTTTATCACCATTGTTACGAAGAATGGTGCAAGACAGACCATCATCCACGTGATCAGGCACTCCAACACGAGAACGAAAGATTGTATAAATCTGACAGTAGTAGAACAAGATCAGTCTCACTCAAATAGACATTCTACCATGCATTTACATGATAGTTAAGAAAAAAAAACTCTCCTTAATGCAATGATGTGCATCTCTCCTGTGTATTCAAGAAAAAAACTCGTGATAGTTAAAGGACAGGTCAAGTTCTTCTGAAACATACCTGCTGGCATTTTCTTCCACAAAACCAGGTACCAGGTCCATCCTCATTGCACGGAACTTTGGCAGATACACATTTTACATGGTCTGGAGGAAATAAATTGGTTATTGAATAAGTAACCAAAAATATAGTATGTATTTAGTTTCATACAGTAATTAATTAACCAACAACTTGTGTGTGTGTGTTGATGTTCTGGCTTAACATTCCATGAACAATGTGCTATTATATAATAAATAATCATAAATGGGTATCACATAATGATAAATCATATAAACAATCATACTGACAAGAGAGATATTTTATATGGCAACAAAAATGCATAGTATGACAAGTGACATTACATTGGCGTTCGCACTGTGAGCATTCTAAAGCAGGAAGGGAAGTTCTGAGCTCCTTTGAATTGATTACTTCCCCACAAATGTCGCAAAGGCAGCTAGAGCAGTACCAGTTGCCATCTGGAATATCCTGAAGGAGAAATTACAATACAGTGGAACAATTCAGTAGTAATAATTATGGGAACCTTGCATCTTACTGCTGTTAAAGACTCTAAGGTAGACAATCTGAAGTAAGGTTGTTAGGGTAGAATTATGGGAAGTTAAATAGAAAATTATCAGTAAAATGAACTCTAATATGTAAGTGCTAAATCAGGCGTTCTGTGATGCTGCTGAGGATGAAGAACACTAGAATGCTACAGTGACACTCTGGTTTTTAGGATAGAACTGGAGTACATTATTGATCCAATCAATGTAATTCAGAGTCATGGTAGAACAAAAGTGAATTTTTTTCCATGATTTTACTTAAAGCATGGTAAGCAAACATGGGTCAAACAAGTATGAGTTGTGACATACTGACATGACACCCCTTTTGTTTGTTAAATTACAACAGCAGAATAGCAATTTGTGAAGCATCATTTCAACAGCAGGCATGGGTCAAGAATAAACATAGTTCTTTTCAGCCTACTCATTAGTAGTAATGAATAGGCAGAGAAGAGTCATTAGTTAATTAGTTTATTTGCCCAAACAAAATGTCCAGATAAATCTAATGACCTCAGGATAACAAACCTGACAAGGCAAGCAGGCTTGATGGTAACTAGCAGGACAATTGTCACAGCATATCAGTTCACCACCATCGCCACATGATCCACAGGTATCATCGTTTTGATCTGCTTGAAGGGACATTGTATCTTTTGCACGCTCTTTCCTCACCTTCTGCTCTATAGACCATGCTTGAAGCTGACAAAGACTGTATGATTTGCCTGTACCCAAGAAAAGATTCAGAGATGGGACTTCTTGCCTGAGACCAGCATGACACTTAAACTTGGACATTGTGAATGTGGTGCCACAGCATCGGCATCGAATGCCACTCGTAGTTATGTTCCCATCCTTTAACACATTTTTGCCTCCTGGACCTCGACATTGAAGAATGTTCACTCTACCAACAATGCCCATTTCAAGTAACTTGTTCAGCACCGTCCTTGCTCCTCCAGGAAACTTCTTCCTGTCACCTTTATCTTCGTTCTCCCAGCGATATCTTGGAAGACACTTGAAACCAAGTTTATTTCTGAGCTTCCGATGAAAAGAGTTCCTGTAACGTGCTGTCAGCTTATATATTACAGCTGTCATCAGAAGGTCATCATCATCAAACTTGCATGTGCGAGACCATGTTCTCTTTTGCCTTTTGATGTCCCTTTTGTGTGGTTCTTTGGACATGAGTTGTTCCCAAGGTTCACTGCTTTGATCACCTTGGTCCTTGTCATTTTTGTTCTCAAGCACTAGATTCAAAGGATATCTGACACAGTCTTGGATATCTGCAGCCTTATCGGGCCATTTTTTCCCCTTCTTATGTTCAGACGTTGATGCATCATTCTCCAACCTCATTTCAACATACTGTTTCGACAGCTTCGAGTTTGGTTCCGGAGCAGTAGCACATATCAAGCGCCTAGGAGGTTCAGGGTTCATTACTGTCCAACAAATTGGAGAACCCTCATTGTCAAGGTACAAGAAACCCTGGATCAAGCTTGCCTCATAAACCAATGAATTAGAGTCCAGCTGCATTTCGGTATCCATGGTGTCAGGGGAAGCATTCAGGAAGCTCAACATCTCTTGGTTGTTCATATTATTGTTCATGAAAGACAGAGTCCCATCTTGTGGGGACACAAACAATACTTGTGGCTCTGAGATCATCAAAGTGCTGCCACTAGCTTCAGATGATAATTGTCCTGTTTTTGCTGGATCTTCAAAGCTCGTTTTATTAGCTTCCAAATCTTTACCCTTTTCTGATAGTAGCGAGAATGTGCCAGAAGGTTCACATTCTGCATCCTTATTAGCCATTTGAAACTCAGAGACAACTGGAGGATCATGATAGCCATTGTTAATACAATCCTTTTTAGCTCCCATGTATGCATCTTTCTCTGGTGGTAGTGATGATGCACCAGAAGGTCCACTCCCATCATTATCTGCCGATTGGGGCTCAGAGACAGCTGCATCATCATGCTGTTCATAGTTGATATCCTCTGTAGTTCCAAGTAGCATATCATCAATCTCGGGGGCAAACAGTAAATTCTCTCCTAGGAACATCTCATCAATTTCTGTGGTTTCATAGCCATGAGAGCTAACATCATTTTTTTGAACATTTTCAACCAGATGACTTAATGCAGATGAATCCTCTTTAGACTTGTCTTCAGCTTGATGATCCTCTTTAGACTTGATGCATGGAAATTTCCTTTTCCTGCTGGAACAAGTTTGGCTTGAGCCAAGAAAAGCTGTTGCATCATGAAGACCCATAACTATGCGATGAGCTGTGCTTCTTATGCCTCTTTCATTCATTTCTGACATACACAATGACTGTCGATCAGCTTCATCTTCGCTAGTCTTGTTTGTACAAAATAGAGAAGCTTCTTCATTAGGCATAGGATTCCCTTCCTTACCAGGCTGATAATCAGATTCAGAGAGAAGCGGCAGAAGACTTTTTTTGCAGGAGCTGAGATCTGGATTCGTATATTTACTTGTGCGGTTGACCCCAAGTGACCTACTTGAATTCTTGGCATTAAACAGCTTACACTCACTGCGATTGAGGAAAGTCGCAGTGCTGTTAACAGCTTTCAGTGCCACTCCATGTTTAAGAGCTCCAACCTTCTTATCAATGCAAACAACAGCCATGAAAGGATCAAGGAGCTGCCACTGGGAGAGGAAAGATAGTGCTGGCTTCGTACGTTGGACATCATACTGTAAGCATAGCAGTGTGTTCTTCAAATCATACACAAATTCATGTATGTTCGACCACTCCTTTCCGTAGTAAATTGACTCATTTCCATTGACGCAGGGTGTTGTCAGAAGCAACCACTGGCCAAAGTATTTCCATGCTCTGGGAAGAGAAAACAGGCGTGTCATCACATTGTCTGGTGCCACATAAACATGATCAACCTTAACCGTACTCTTGTTGCCTCTTTCCTTGCCTTCAATCTTCCACCCGGCATCCACCATCAGAAGCTGTGCATGCAGACGAAGATGGTTCCAAAGCTCTCCATGGCCACGATCATCCCTCCGACGACTGAAATTGGAAATGTCAATGCTCTCCAAATCCATTGCACTGCAAATTGTTGCCCTCTCGCTCCTGTGATTTACCGCCCTACGAGTGTACACCCGATCAGGGGGAGGAGTACACTGTACCGCAAGCTCAAAATGGACAGCATCAGGAGAATGCATTGCTCGGTGAGCCTGCTCATCGGCACCAAGACAGGAGACACGATAGCTTGATAAGTTGCCAGCAGTGAAGGACTCTACTATGCGACAGTGTGCTGTCTTGTAATTGTGGGCAGAGCTCGATGGTTTGCTAGACCTTGTCACCACTTTGCCTGCATCCACAGTATGTCCAGTGCCTTCATGATGATGATCATTTAATCCATCAATGTTTTTTAGACAGAAGACACCCTCAAAGATCTGTCTTTCTTCCTTGGAACCATCAAATGCATCTTCTGCCAGCTCGGCAACTTTCTTCCCAATTAGCATTGTGGCAATGTCCTCCTCCTTCATCCCTATCTCCACGAACAAGCCTTTCCCATCCATCTTGCTCTTATTGATTAACAGCCAGCCGGTTGCTTTGAACGCGTACTAGCTATTCTGCAAGGCAGTAAAAAACCATGAATTAAAGCACAGTAGAAGCAAGATGTGACCAAGCATGGTACAACCAAATCTAGAAAAGCAATAAGATTTGCATTGGATAGAATACACATTTGAGCATACGTCAGTTTACAAGGCTGTCAGGAAATCCGGTAATACCACAGAAATTTGCAAGATTCAATTCGAAACAATTGCAACACGGCTAAAGCAGACATTAATGCGCTCAATCAAAGCATGTATACTCCAAAACATATTGAGCCACTATCACTGTGTGATGCAACATTCCATGGCTCTGTGCCAACATGAGTAGCCATCCGGTATCCAACTTATCAGTCGACAAACGCAGGGAATAAGTTTCATAAAATAACTGCAGGAAACAAAAGCCTGAGCAACCGAAAGAGCTGTGGTTCCGGAAATAGGAACCAGTGCCAAATCTATCAGCCTATGGAAGCATGATGAAAAAAAGAAATATGCATAACCGCTACTAAACTGCAGGAGCCGAAATCACAGGATAGCATGTAGCAGCTGCATCGCTCTGCTCGCAAGGATACCAAAATAAAACACTGAAGAGTGAAGACAACAGCGTTGAAGCTACCAAACACCAAAGACGCAGGCTCTGAGCTGACCTTACTGAACACAAAATCCGTTGAATGCGGAGCAGTGATTTTTATTTGAAACGAAATCGCGATGACCTGGAACGGAGGTGCATTGATTATATCAATGAAAGCAATGCTATGATTTTTTAAAAAAATGAAAGCAATGCTATCTGGGTGACAGGGGAAATGAACCAAAAGAATGAACCGGGACCGGGATGGTGAAAAACTGAATGTGTTTCAAAGGTCAAAAAAACACTCTCAGTGGAGCCCAGAACATCCACAAGGACCAACTTCAACATGCAGCAAGAACTCTATCCAGCATTCCTTCTCTTAAAAAAGAAAAGAAAGAACGGCAACCTTCGAGCACCCCGCTGTCTGCAGCGCCGACGGATCAATCCTCCATCCGACGAACTGATCGATTAGACCGCCGCCGCAGCATTCCCCCAATCAAGAAGCCCACCCCCATCCACCAAGAAAATCAAAATGGGACACGGCGAATAGCATTGTTGACGAGATACTAACCGCGAAGAGGGAGAAACGGCGGCATTGCCATCGGCCTTCCCTTATCCCCTCCCCATAGGAGGCGAAGCCAGCATCTCCCTCCTGCCTTCCAGCCCCTTCTTCCTTATCCCTCTACCTCCCCGCACCGAACAGTAATGGCAAGCACTCGCTCTGCTCTGGGGCGCGCGCAGCAATGTCTGCCTGACTGCCACCCACTGTCCACCACACCTTTTAACCGCCCCCTCGCATCGCGGACAGAGGCGGCAGAGCCGGGCAGTGCAGCCAGTGCAGGCGCGGCTGGCGGCAAACGGATCTGCGTGTCCGTCGGACCCGTCGTCCCACGCAACTCTCCGACGAGTCTCTCTGACCTCTGGGGCCCGGGGGCCGGGGCGTGCGCGGCGTGGCGGCTTTGACGTGACGGCGGACGACGCTCGTGGAGGGTACGCTTACGTGTGCGCCTCACGGCTGTTGTACACTTGTACGTGTGGCTGCTCGGTTGTTGTACGTGTCGGACCCGTATTATAGCATGCAGAAACACTGCCCAATAGATTAAGATGAAAAAGCAAGCAAAGTTTTTATAGGAGTTCTACTACAATTTATTAATGATGAAGTCCTACCTCATCTAATATTTAGAAAAAAAAATTGTCAATACCATGCCACGTTATAAAGTAACTCATCCTATGTTTTTATTTTCCAGTGAACAGCATTAACAATTAAAAATGGCTCAATCTATTTAACATTTCTTTCTGGTTTAAAGAATCATCACTCAGAATTTAATAAACCACACACTTTCAACTGCTAACCACAAGAATGCATCTCCTCTGATACCCGCAGCAACGCGCGGGGTTTTTACCTAGTTAGTACTGAAAGTTAAGGCTTTGATGTGACAAATCACACATCAAGGAAGCTATATAGTGCAAGAAGTTTATGAGCCTAATGCTGAAAACAATGTATTATGCTCAACATTCTTGCATGGACTCTAAATTCAATAAGTCTTTGTGAATATGGTAGATATGTCAGGTTTTAATATTGGTAAGGATGAAATTAACCCCGCCTCCACCTCCTTATTGTGTGTTTACCCTCTATTATTTGTTGTGTCTCTCAATTTGAGTTCAATCTTTGTCACTATCTTTAGTATCCTATAGCTTTATATTGAGGTTTGCCAATAAAGACAACAAGCTTGTTTTGGTTCCAAGAACGTATTTAGATAAAAACAGCGACGAAGCCAGCGGGGGGCTACCCGTGCTCCAGCCCCCCCTACGGCCATGATTTACATGGAGCCCGGGTTTAGCCCGGGCTACCGCCATGAGGAGGAAGAAGAAGGCAAGGAGGGGCTGGAGGAAGAAGAAGAGGAAGCCAGCCCTGGCTTCGTCGATTCCTGGCTTCGTCGCTGGATAAAAACATGTATCAAATTGGCTACTCTGGTTTAAGTGTGCATGAATTTGACTTTCAGGGTAGCATGTGTAGTTAACGTTAAGAAAAATACGGTGAACGTCTATCTTACACGGATTCTTTAAAATAGACATTAGACCCATTGCATGTAGTGGTGGAGAGTGGGGTGAAATTAAAGGATGGGGGGAGGCAATTCAGTGTTACACTAACATAAGTGTAAAATGGTCACTAGCTAAAGCTTTACACACAGCAACTGCTAATGCAAGCACCTAGAGGTAGCAGAGACTAAAGAATGGGATTGATGGAGGCTAATTTTAAGGAGACAAAAGCCGGTATATTGTTTGGAGGAAAATAGTTCATGCATGGTGCATGACATACAGATGTTGTGAGTAGTAGAACTTCACAAACAAAGGGTAGGGGGACAGGTGTCCAGTTTGGCCTCTAGGAGGTATGTGCTCATATATTCTAGGATGCTTAATAGGTCTCATAAAATTTATACAAAATATTCTAGCTAGTGATCACTAGCTTTTCACCATATTATTATTGTGACCATTACATTCTTGGACTGAGAAAATAGCTCGAGACAATGTATCATTCTTCTTAGCTTAGTGGAACACTAACATCTATTTAGTTCGTTGCCCCCTCTAACCTTTTTTTAAGTGAACCTTTCCAAACCCCCCCCCCCCCCCCCCCCCCCCCCCCCCGCCTCGCGTCGTCTCCCCTAGGGGCGACATTGCTTGTT
The DNA here is from genome assembly GCA_038087645.1 of Saccharum hybrid cultivar R570. Taxonomy (NCBI): domain Eukaryota; kingdom Viridiplantae; phylum Streptophyta; class Magnoliopsida; order Poales; family Poaceae; genus Saccharum; species Saccharum hybrid cultivar. Next base: position 2,548,892 of record JAQSUU010000543.1, read on the forward strand.
ACCGGAGACCATCCGTGCAAGAGCTCCCCGGCCGCCGCCGCTACTCGTCCACGAGTGGCGGCAACGGCCCGCAGTCAAGGCTCAAAAAGGTTGCTCCCACAATAGCTCTCCTCCTTCTCACTTCCTCTCCTCTTCCCCAACCCGCTAATTTGTTCACTTACTCAAATCGCGGCCGGAGAGCCGGGAGAAGCCGGATCCATGACCTCCCAGCCCGGATCATCCAGTGCCTCTCCTCCTAGATCTGCTGGTTCGTGCCCTCGCTATGCATGGCGTCGTGTCCTCGTCGGCTCCTCCTCACAGCGCCCTTGGCGCTGGGCTCCTGCGCCTACCACAACAACAATCAAAAGCTATTTGTTGGGGATTTGCTTTACCTTGCATCAATTCATCTAGGAACATTTAAGAACCCTTTTTTGTAGGGTATCTCAGTTTCTTACTGTAACCCAACTAGCACCGCTCCCAGGAGGGCACAAACTTTGTTAGTTCTCAAATTTTCTCCGACCAAATTAGAGAATATTAGAGAGGATGCTCTTATACCGTGGGTGCATATACATGTTATACAGAGAGTGTATATAGTAAAAAATTAGATCAAAATCGGTAGTTTAACATTTTAGAGGGTGCATGTGTCCCCCCCTACTCCCAATGTAGTTTTGCCCCGATTTTCTCACGTGTTGTAAGTTCTTTTGGCAGTTTTTCAAAAAGAAAATGCAGCAATACATGACTCGAGATGTAAAAAGCTCTGTTTGGGTCCTCTGGTCTAAATTTTAGCTCTTGAGGTTCTAAACATTCTGCCTAAAATAGTATCTAAAGTTTAATCAACCTTTAAAAAGATCATTAGTTCATTAGTCTACACAAACGAGCTAAAAGTGTCTAAAATTCAGTCTTTAACTTTAATCAACTAAACTTTAGAGTATATGATCTGACGAGGGCCATAGATATTTCCTACCCCTCGTACTGGCACTGGGAGATGGAAATGCTGGGACACTGGCAGCGACGTGCGTTCGCGCGGGAGTATACCACTGACGAAAGTAGAAAGAGTATCCCCGGAAAAGTCGCCCGCGCGCTCCCATCTTCCCCACTAGCTGCAGGATTGATTCCCTTTCCGTTCTCGTTGAAACGAGCGGCCTCCGAGTGCGAGCCGTGTCCCCCGGGGTGGCCGACACGCGCGACGTGTCCACGTCCAGCTCCCGCGCCGAGACGGCACAGCAGGAGGCAGGCGTCGCGCGCTCGCCGGGGTGCGCGCGGTGACCAGCAGCCGCTGTGTGCCGCGAGCGATGCCCCTGGTACGACCACGCCACGCTCGTTCTCCCACGACGTGAGAGCGAGACGACACTCAGGCACGGCCGGAGCGGGAACAGCGGCCGGCTCGGTAACAGAGCTGGCCGGAGGCCCTGGACGCGGAGGCGCGGAGAGCCATGGCCATGAGGCTGGCAAGCACCAAGCAGAGGCGTTGCTCCGCCCGCTGTCCGCGTCGGGCGCGGTGACCGCGTTTCCTGATTTGGACGGCAGTGGCCTGTCGGCTGACTGCAACTACTACCGTTCGTCTGTTCCGGTGTAGTGTTCCCGTTCAGGCGCGTGCGTTCGTACGCGCGCGCGCGCCGGCATCAAACGCCACGCGTTGAGCTTGCTTGCCACCCTGCGCGCCTCGTGTCCATGGCGGGGCCGTACGTCTTCGGTACGTGGCTGGGGGAGTGGGGACGCTGGGCGGGCGGTTGCCCAAACGGTCAAACACGAGCTGACTTGATGCACGTACGTCCCCCGCGCAGGCGTTTGAGACGCCATGCGTGCGCGCACATGGTAACTTGGCAAGGACCAATGCAAGGAACAGGAAGTGATCGATGCTGTGTCACAGCTACGTACACGAGGGAAGGGTACGTATCTGGCAAGGACCAAGGCAAGGAACAGGAAGTGATCGATGCTGTGTCAGTTGTCACAGCTACGTACGTACACGAGGGAAGGGTACGTATCTGACCAGGACCAAGGCAAGGAACAGGAAGTGATCGATGCTGTGTCACAGCTACGTACACGAGGGAAGGGTACGTATCTCCTACTCCTAGAGTCTAGAGACCGAGCAAGAGACGCCTACAATGCCGTAGTTCGGTGGGGGGGCTGGTTGTCCTGGTCGCTTGTGCGGTGCGGCTGTGACGCTGTGTGCACAGCGCATGCATGTAAAGCTACTCTTCACCGTCGATGGTGTTCGCCGAAGCTCCCAGTAGGCTAATGCGAGTCCGCGACTGGTTCGTGTTCCATGTTCGGGTCTGTGGTGGACTGGCCGTGTCCAGACCGTGGAGTGCAGAGCTCGTCCATGCCGGTGTAGAGGATATACCAGCTGAACTGAACGAATCCTGTCTATACGTCTTATAATACTGTTTGCGCAACTGTAAACGTCGATCGGAGTGGCGCAGCGGAAGCGTGGTGGGCCCATAACCCACAGGTCCCAGGATCGAAACCTGGCTCCGATATCTTCTTTTTGGCTTTTTTGGTGCTTCAGCCTTTTTTTTTTGGGTGCTCCATCCTGTTTGTTTGGTACTGGTAGCTCACTTTTTTGTGTTTAATTTGGCTCTGATATCTATGTTTCAGTTTTTTTTGTGTGCTTCAGCCCCTTTGTGTTTTGCTTATTTTTTTTGGTTTCGATCTTTTGTGCTCTAGCCTGTTTGATTGGTACCTGCTCACTTTTTCTGTTTCGGTTTACCCTTTTTTGTGTGTGCGCTTCAGCCAGTCTGTTTGGTACCTGCTCACTTATCCTATTTTTCGGCTATCTTTGCCTGATGAGTGATGGCACACTAGTCTAAGCGTTGGGTATCGGTGCACTACCAAACTATTCCGAACACAGTAGCAAATAACATCAAGTTCTTCAGTTTCATCAAACCCTGATCCGTGATGCATCATCACAAGACTACGAGAAAACTTGTTTGCAACCATGTATTTGTATAATGGCACAATTTTGCAACGACATACAGAACAGAGTAAACAAACCGCCAAAATTGCGCCACGCTCGAGGACAATCACTACAAGCTACAAACACCCCCTTAGCCTATTGGGAGGATGTCGATGAAATCTTGCTGGTAAGGATTACAAGCAGGGCTATCGTTACAGCCAAGCTCACGGCCAGACCGCACCACAAAATCGTGTCAATATTTACCCCTCTCCTAGTTACTACTTTCACCTGCTGTTCCTTCCCTAGTAAATGTGCTGCACTGCTGTCGCTTCCTTTCGTAGTTCCCTCTGCGCTTCTCCTCACAAGCGTAGTAGGCTGGAGTGCCCCCTGACGAGTAACATCACCACAGGTCTCTGGTGCATGAGATGCGTCTTCACATCGTTCTGGGCCACACTGTTGTGCCTCATTGGAGCATGCACAGGTGCCACAAGAGTCAGTGGCACAACAACCAGCTTCCTCCACCTGATTCTGTCCATGTTCTTTCTGCAGTTTGGCACTAGTTTGCTTCGGTGCTTCTCCTACTGCAACAGATCCTTCTATCACATCACCAAAGACAGACCATCGTCCAACAGATGTGATCTTCACATTTGCTGACGTTCCTAACAAGCTATCAGGAGCAATTACCAGCACCTGGATATATCCCTTGGTATGTCCAACCTGTGAAGGAAAATATCATTTCAGGGTAAGCTTTGCACTGGGCATTAACATATAATCAGCAATCAGCGACGAGAATTGGTATGCCCTTACCAAGTGAACACCATCAGTCGCAATCTCGGTGATCCAGATCCTCTCTACTTTGCCTTCCATTCCTTGGTATGGTGAAAATGATTCGAAAACTGAAGTCAATTCACGACTCCGCTTTTTCACTTCATTGCTTGGTACCTTCTTCATCCTAGCAGCAGGTGTCCCTACAAAAACCACATTATAGATGTACATGCAGGAAAAGAATATCAACAACCAAGACCTGTAGTTTTACAGACCATTGTGGCTTGAGGAAGAACAATTTACCAGGTCTGGGGTAAAACTGTGAAATGTGGACTTGAGGGAATTGATATTCCTTTACGAGGTTAACAGTCTCAGAGAAATCTTGATCAGTCTCACCTGAAAATGGGATGTCAATTCAGTGCAAAGTATTAGCAGCAGCATTTTTTGTGGCATTCAATTAATAAAATATCATTCAGATGTACTCATAAATGATAACTAAGAACATATTGCTAAACTGAGAACTTGCTTAGCGTACCAGGAAAGCCACAGATAATATCTGTAGCAATCTGCATTCCAGGGACAAGCTCACACAGAGTGTCAACTACCTTTCTGAACTCACCAACAGTGTATTCACGATTCATTGCCTAGGATGTGCAATCAAACACCGAGTCAGATCCAGGTGCAGACACTGGATATATATAAGTTATAAACAAAGAATATTCATGCTGTATGTTTGCTGCTAAAATGTTTTTCAGAACAAGAGTTGAAAGTTGAACTATACCGTTAAAACAGCATCGCTTCCAGATTGCACAGGAATATGGAGGAAAGAGTAAACGCAGGGATGACGCAAAACGGCAGCTATCTCCTTCAAATGCTCTAGTATGAAAGGAGGATTTGTCATGCCTATGCGGAGCATTGTGCTTTGGTCAACAGGAAGCTCCGCAACAATCGCATTTAACAAATTTGGAAGGTTTGTACTGATATCCCGTCCTGAAAATTTTGCAAGCCAGTGAAGTAAATTACCATGTAATTATCGCATGTATCTATCATTAGAAGACCCGGAAGGAATTGGACATCGAGATTACCATAAGCACCAGTATCTTCGCTGCTCAACCAGATCTCCCGGACACCTTCGGAGACAACAGTCTTCACACGATCCACCTGCAATAGATTGAAGATCAAATGATTTACTTGGAGTTTGAAGCAACAGCAGCATTGCTCCACAATAGACACATTCTGAATATACTTACCAAGCTGTCAATAGTATAGCTTCCCAAATGACCACGAGCATGCTTTGTCTTACAGTATGTGCAGGCGCCTAAACATCCAACATTAATAGGAAGAATCTCGATAAACTTGTTCTTTCTTACCTGTAAGTATAGTTTTACCGAGTCAGAAATAAAGTTACGGGATCTGTTACTACATAAGGCTACTACATTTTTTTAACCGTAAAACTACAAAAAAGCTACTATAACCAGCACATCGATTTGCTAAATAAACAAGAAAATTGGACACACGTGCTCGTAATATTGGCAAGACACAAATATTCTACTTAAAATAATACGCAGAGGTACGACTTGTACCTTAGGTAAATCAAGTGAGGGCAGTGTTTTCCGACTCAACAGCCGAACCTCATGGCCCTTTAAAGTTTCCTCAACCACATCAACAACCCGGTCTATCTGTTGCACTCCAATTATACTAATACCTTCAAGCTCCTTGAGGCCCTGGCTTCCTTGGGGTACACATCCAGCCACAACTAGTGGCTTGTTTGCATTCTTGCATTTAGATATGAGGGTTGTCATTGCAGATTGACTTGGATTTTTCACTGTGCATCTGGAATAGAACAAGTCAATGTTAAGATACATATACATATGAATCTTTCTTTCTTTGAGTTGGGTTTTTTTGCAATAAAATTATCCCGTGTACCTAAACATCACTGACTCAGCCATCGTAAATGTTAAATTGAAAATCAACCAAGTACCTAGCCCTTTATGTCCCTTTATGTGTCTCCCTGTTTCTCGTCTCTTTTGGGTTTCATCTCTAGCCTACCCCAACTTGCTTGGGACAAAAGGCTATGTTGTTGTTGTTGTTGTTTGTACCTAGCCACTTATTATACAGTACAGTCCACTGAATGGTAAAGTACAAGAAAATAGGTGGAGTTCAATGTTTCGAATCCGTAGCCATAACAGTTTTAAATTCATTTCATGTACACATCTAGCCTTCAATGAGCAACCAGCAAACAAAAGAGATGGACCATACGTGTTAATTAGCCACAAATCTGCTCCTTCGGGCTCTTCAGTGATCGCATATCCAAATGCAGAGAGCTGACCTGACATGTATTCACTGTCACTCTGTGGAGCAGCAAAAGGAAGAGATGTTACAGTAACTCAATGACATAGCACAGCAAAACCATTGGCCTCTCAGCATTTGCACTACAGCACTAGGCGCTCGAATAAGACACCAACACGAAAATTATGCAGTCTTTCATACCAGCACACTAACTAGTTCGGAAGCTCGCGTAATAAAAAATAATAAGCAGAAACTAGTGAGGAGGGAAGCTTGCCTGGTTATGTGAGCACCCGAAAGTCTTAACGTAAATCGTCTGCAACACAGAACGCACGAGAACCGACTCGAACATCAGATCACACTAGCACAGATGGAACATTATCTAAGAAGCCCGCAAGCGATGGCGTTACCTGCGTGCCGGGGATCCGGGCCTCGGGCTGAGGCGGCGCCTGCGCGACCCTGGAAGACCGGCGCTTGGGCTTGACTGCGACAGCCGCTAGCGGGAGGCGGAGCCCCGGAGGCGCTCCGCCGCCAGAGAGGCCGGCCGGGCCGAGCACGTCCTCGATGTCCTCATCTCCGGCTGCGGCGGTGGCCGGGAGCGGTGCGCCAAGCCGAGTAGGGTTTTTGCCTGCGGACCCGGTGCGACGCGAACAGCCGCAGTGAGAGCCGGAAAGTAACTGGGCCTCTGAGCGAAATGATTGGCCTTTTTCCTTTTCTTTACCACCAGGCCAAGAAACCCGGGCTGATGAAGCCGGCCTATATTGCTCATAAAGCCCAGATGCGTGGGCCGGTTTTTCCTGGGCTGCCCGTGCGGTGACCATGCCACGCAGCCGTCGTTGCTCGCTCGATCCGAGAGCACCCCCGGCCGGGCGCCGCTTTTCAACAGCCGACCGCGCGGTCCCAAGCGCGCGAGAATCGAAACCATACCAGGCGCAGCCGCGTGCTCGCACGCGTGTCGTTCCTAGGCTCGTTGCCATGACATACGTGCCCCATCGCAAGCCTCGCCGTCGTTCCACGTGTAAAAAACACACACCACGGCTACACCTTTGGTAGCTTCTACAACTATCGGCGGCGGAATTTTAAGCTGTTTGCCACGGCGGAGCACACTCCTACAGTGAAGAGAGTGCTCGCCATACTCGCAGTCGCAAGATAGCTGCTCACTCCGCCATGATGCGCCACCGACACGTCGCCGCCATGATGAACGTCGTGGCCATCGGGCTCGTCCTCTCCACTCTGGCGGCCGCGGGGGTCTGGTCCCCCGCGCCGCCGCCGCCGCCCGCGGCCCCGCGTCACGGCGACCACGTCGTCCGGGAGGGCCGACGCGTGGTCATCGTGGAGTACGAGCGCGAGCTCCCGCTCTCGACCGAGGACAGCGGCAGCGTCAAGGTCAAGGAGACGCGCGTCCTGCCCCCGGACGCACTCGACGGCGTCGAGGGCGACGGCGGGGTGTTCGACGAGGCCAGGGACGTGGTCTCTGACGCGGCCGGCAAGGTGGCCGGCGCGGCGGAGGAGGGCAAGGAGAGACTGGCCGACGCCAAGGAGAGCGCCAAGAGCGGTGTCCTCGGCGCGGTCAAGCGGTGCAAGGATCGACTCTGCGGCACCGGCAGGAAAGTGGAAGAGGGAGCCAAGGAGGCGGCGTCCCGCGTCGAGCACGGCGCGGAGGACGCGGCGAGGGGTGCCAAGGAGTCGGTCTGGGATGCCAAGGACGGCGCCGAGAACATGGCCTTCGACGCCGCGCAGAAGGGTAAGGAGACGGTGAAGAGCGCCAAGGACAAGGCGTCGGAGGCCGTGCGGAGCGCGAAGGACAAGGCGTCGGACGCCGCGCAACAGGGGAAGGAGACCGTGAAGAGCGCCAAGGACAAGGTCTCCGAAGCCGCTGGCAAAGCGAAGGAGAAGGCGTCCGACATCCAGCACGGAACAGCCGAAGCGACGAAGGCTGCCAAGGAGAGGGTGTCCGAGGCGGCCAGGCACACCAAAGACACCGTCCGGAGCGCCAGGGACAGCGTCTCCGACATCGCGCAGAGAGCCGAGGAGCGCGCGGAGGACGCCGCGGAGCGCGCTGCGGACAAGGCCGCGGAGGCCGAGGAGGAAGTGAAGGCTAAGGCCGCCGAGGTGGGCAAGAACCTGACGGACATCGCGCGGCGGGCGCGCGACGTGGCGTCCGACGCGGCGGCGTACCTCCTCGGCGCGCCCGGCCGGGAGGCGGCGCTCACCGCGACGGCCGTGATGCACCTCCTGGGCTTCGCCACCGCCTACGGCGCCTGCGTGTGGGTGACGTTCGTGTCCAGCCACGTGCTGGCCGCGGCGCTGCCACGGCAGCAGCTCGGCATGCTGCAGAGCAAGCTGTTCCCGGTCTACTTCCGCGCCATGGCCTACGGCGTCGGGCTGGCGCTCGCCGCACACCTGCTGGGGCGCGAGCGCAGGTCCGTGGCGTCGCGCGCGCAGAGCTTCAACCTGCTCGCCGCGCTCGGCCTCGTGCTCGCCAACATGCTGCTCCTGGAGCCGAAAGCCACCAAAGTAAAGTTGCTCTCCACCTTCTGCCGTGTCGCGTACGCATGTCTGTCGCAATCCTCACCGCATATCTATGTACTTGCAGGTGATGTTTGAGAGGATGAAAGCGGAGAAGGAAGAAGGCCGGGGACGTGACATGGTGGACATCGTCGACCCGCCGGTGGTGACCGTGGCCACGCCGACGGCCGCCACGACCACCACCGTGCCCACGGCGGCGGCCGCAGCGCGCACAGGCACAGCTCCCGTGGACGGCGCGGGGACCGGCGGCAAGCAAGCGAAGCCGGCGACGGCAACAGGCGACGCGGAGGAGAGCAGGGCGGTGAGGCTGAGCAGGCGGCTGAAGCAGCTCAACGGCTACTCGTCCCTGTGCAACGTGCTGTCCCTGATGTCCCTCACCTGGCACCTCGTGCACCTGGCGCGCCGCCTGCACGCGGGCACCGCCTGCTAGGTTGATGAAATGGGGTCATGTCTGCTGTCGTGCCTGCACCTGCCGCGGTCTCTCGTAGGAGTACTTGGGGCCTGTTTAGATATAAAAAAAAAAAGCTAAAAATGTTTGCATAGTGTCGGTACCAACAGTACGGGGTACCACAGCTATCGCCAAAGCGCTGACATAACCGAAACCACGATGAAAAGATAGCCCGCTCGACGGGGCGCCTCGACCGCGCCCCGGCTCTGACTCGTACGAGGCCTGCTCGACGGGGCGTCTCGACCGCGCCCCGGCTCCGACTCGTACGAGGCCCGCTCGACGGGGCGCCTCGACCGCGTCCCGGCTCTGACTCATACGAGGCCCGCTCGATAGGGTGCCTCGACCGCGTCCCGACTCCGACTCGTACGAGGCCCGCTCGACGGGGCGTCTCGACCGCGCCCCGGCTCCTCGACACCCTTTCTTTACCTACCCAGGACAAAAGTCATAGCATTCAATGCGGTTACCTACTACCACCGACCGGCATGGCTACGGCATGGGTCAACGCGGGAACAATACCCACGTCAAGTCTCACTGTTTTACCGCCCATCCCGTGATGGGAGGTGAAAGCCGTCACTGTATCCACCCTACCGCGCACTATTCACCATCAATCACCCTCGAGGGAGGATAAGACAAGGTCCGTCCCCGCGATACCAGGGATTCGGCCTTATCCATCCAACCTCGACCCGGCCTCGACCCGGCCCCAACGCTCGACTTAGCTCGAAGGACGTTATGGCATGGCGCTCTGGGTCATTTCACCCTCTTGTCCCGTACCACGTCAGGGTACCCAGGGATGGCCGGCCATCCCGAAGCCACGTCGCTACAGTCAACTCAACAGGAATCGACGAAATATCGCCTCAAGCCTCCCCTCGACTTGGCCACCTCTCGCCCTATAAAAGGGCAGGCCAGGGCAAACCAACGGGGAGGGAGGAACAAGGAGCATCACGGAAGGACGAAACAACCAACCACCCGACCGAACAACGAAAGCAAGAGATCAACATCTCAAGCAACCACCTTTCTCCTTTTTCTCTTTGAGACTTGGGCTCGACACCCTCTCTCGCCTGCTTGTAACCCCTACACGAGCACCTCGGTGCAAGGAAATACAAACCTCTCTTCCCCGCTGGACGTAGGGCCTTCTTTTGCCCGAACCAGGATAAACCCCCGTGTGTTCTCCTTGCATCACCATCCAGGAAAGAGTCACGCAGCATTTACTCGTTGGTTTAGGACCCCCTTGGTCCGAACACCGACAGTTGGCGCGCCAGGTAGGGGAGCACTGCGTGCAAACCTCGCTTTGTCGCTGTTCTTCCTGGATGGCTAACCCCGAACGCCCGATCCCGTTGGGTACGGTGATCTGGTTTGGGAGTCTGGAGTTCATGTCGCTCGGCTCTGGCTACGACATGGTCCTACTCCCACCCAGGCACCCAACCGACAAAGATTACGAGCTCTCCCAGCCCGGGGGAGCAGTCAACCGGCACTGTCGCTCCAGGCGGTCGCGGGCCGCCCGGCGACGGCGAGCCCGGTACAACCACCGTCTCCACCTGACGGAGGGCGATGGGATCCCCCGGTCCGGCACCCCCCAGACAGGCGCCAGCCTAGATCTCCTTTTGGAAGATTTGGGAAGGACGAGCCTGGCTGAGGGTGGCGTGCCGACGAAGAATCCCGCCGCTCTCCCGTCCAGTGAGATACCACTGTCTGAAGCATCTATCTCGCCACGGGCAGTGACCTCCCCATCGCCATTCCCGTTTGGACTAGACTCGGCCGCCCGGGTGTATGCATCCTCCGTGAGCACTCGCATGAGCGCTTATGAGGAACTCCCCGGACACCATCTACGCTCCACTCTGGACCTCGTCGTGTCCACGCCGGCTTCTGATTATCGGGACTCTACGGAGACACCGAAAACAGAACCTCGTGCGACTGCTTCCCCACGTCACCACCTCGGTGATGGTTGGCAACGGCCACACATTCCCCCGTCATATTACTACTTTGGCGCACCTGATTCCGACTCGGCTGACGACACCTATGATCCGACTCGTGAGTGCTTCAACATCGACGTTGAAAGCACCTCGGAATCAGAGGACGAAGAGCCGGTCGAAGAAAGGCACACGCCTCCTCATGTCGAGCTTCCTGCCGAGCGAAACGAGCCCCAGTTCCTTGCGGGTCAAGGAGTGCAGCTCGGACAGATTCGCGAGTTGCAGGACCAGCTTGACGAGGAACGCGAAAACCTAGATCTTCTCCAGCAAACCCTCGAGCGTGAGCGTGCGGAACACGCATTTGGCGGGAGAGCCCGCGAGAGGGCTCGTGACGTCAACCGTCGCATCGACGAGGACCGGGCGGTCGACCCCCCGGTTTTCGCTCGAGCCAGCCAAAACGTTGTCGCCGCTGCCGTGCTCCTGCGCAACATGCCCGAGCCGTCAAACCCTGACGCCCGTCGGGCTCGAGACGAAATCCGAGGGCTCCTCGAGACTGCCGCCATGCAGCAGGCCGAGAGCTCTGCCTCGAGGTGGCGCGAAGCAGCCCCGGAGCGGACCCTCGAGCCTTCCCGACAGGAGAGAGAAGCCTCGGTTCATCCCGAGCCTGCCCGGCGAAACCGGGTAGCACCTGCCCCTGAGCCCATCGCCAACGATCGCGAGCCTCGAGACACCCGTGGCAACATCGTCGAGCGTCGCACACGCAAACACGGTGACGGTGTAGCTCGAGGCTACCACGTCCACAGGGGCGGACGCTACGACAGCTCGGAAGACCATAGCCCTTCACCCGAACCTCCAGGCCCTCGGGTGTTCAGTAGGGCTATCCGTGAGACAGTGCCCCCAGCTCGGTTCCGTCCCCCCACGACTCTCACCAAGTATAACGGCGAGACCAAACCCGAACTTTGGCTCGCCGATTTCCGCTTGGCGTGTCAGTTGGGCGGGGCCACCGATGACCGGGCCATCATTCGGCAACTCCCCCTGTTCCTTTCCGACACCGCCCGAGCCTGGCTCGAGGATCTCCCACCTTGGCAGATCCACGACTGGGACGATCTCGTAAGGGTGTTCGAGGGAAATTTTAAGGGAACCTACATGCGCCCCGGCAACTCGTGGGACCTCCAGAGCTGCAAGCAGAAACCAGATGAGTCCCTCCGGGACTACATCCGACGCTTCTCCCGACAGCGCACCGAGCTCCCCAACACCACCGACTCCGACGTGATTACGGCCTTCCTCTCCGGTACCACCTGTAAGGAGTTGGTCCGGGAGTTGGGCCGTAACACCCCGCTCACTGCCAACGGATTGATGGACATCGTCACCAACTTCGCCTCCGGCGAGGAGGCGGTTGGTGCGATCTTTGGCGGCGAGCCGGCGAGGGAGGAGCAGAAGGTCGACGACCCCACGAGTTCCACCCGAGGCCCTAAGAGAAACAACCGCAGGAAGAAGAAAGGCCAGCAGGGCAAGCTCGAGGCCCCGGCCGACGAGCTCGTCGCTGCTACCGAGCACAAAAAACCTCGAGGCCCCCCCGGTGGGGGCGTCTTCGACAAAATGCTCAAAGAGCCGTGTCTCTACCACAAGAGACTCACTAACCATAACCTCGAGGATTGTCACATGCTGCGCAGGTACTTCGGGGGTGCCGGCGCCAAGAAGGACGACAAGGGGGAGGACCCTAAGGGTGACGACAAGGACGGGGAATTTCCCGAGATCCGCGACTGCTACATGATCTACGGAGGACCCTCGACCTGCCTCTCTGCGCGTCAGCGCAAGCGAGAACAGCGCGAGGTCTTCTCCGTACAATCGGCAGTACCCTGTTTCCTTGATTGGTCTGCGGTGGCCATCACTTTCGACCGTGATGACCACCCAGACTACGTCCCCAACCCGGGGGTCTATCCCCTCGTTGTTGACCCCGTCATCGTCAACACACGCCTCACCAAAGTGCTCATGGACGGCAGAAGCAGCCTTAACATTATCTACTCTCAGACCCTCGACCTCTTGGGAGTCGACAGAGCGCGCCTCCAGCCTAGCGTCGGGGGCTTCCAAGGAGTCGTGCCAGGGAAACGGGCGGAACCCCTCGGGCGGGTCGATCTGCCTGTTTGCTTTGGCACACCGGCCAACTTCCGAAAGGAAACTCTTACTTTCGAAGTGGTCGGATTCCGTGGAACGTACCACGCTATCCTGGGACGCCCATGCTACGCCAAGTTCATGGCGATCCCGAACTACACCTACCTCAAGCTCAAAATGCCTGGCCAAAACGGTGTCATCACTGTAGGGCCCTCGTTTGAACATGCCTACGAGTGCGACGTCGAGTGCGTCGAGCACGGTGAGGCTGTTTTTGGGTCAGCGATTTTGGCCGCAGACCTCGACGGTCTAGCCAATGCGATCCCCGACCCAAAACGCCATGCCGGCAGCTTCGAGCCCGCCGAAGACGTCAAGCTCGTACCCCTCGACCCCGCTGATCCCAAGGGGAGGGCGCTGAACGTCAGCGCCACCCTCGATCCTAAATAGGAAGCAGTGCTCGTCGACTTTCTCCGCGCGAACGTCGACATCTTTGCGTGGAGTCCCTCGGATATGCCGGGCATACCCAGGGAAGTCGCCGAGCACGCCTTGGAGATCCGGGCCGGATCCAAACCGGTGAAGCAACGCCTGCACCGCTTCGACGAGGAGAAGCGCAGGATCATCGGCGAGGAGATACACAAACTGTTGGAGGCCGGGTTCATCAAGGAGGTTCATCATCCCGAGTGGCTAGCTAATCCTGTCTTAGTTAGAAAAAAGAGTGGGAAATGGAGGATGTGCGTAGACTATACTGGTTTAAATAAAGCATGTCCGAAAGTTCCCTTCCCTTTGCCACGCATTGATCAAATCGTTGATTCCACCGCGGGATGTGAAACTCTCTCATTCTTAGATGCATACTCCGGTTACCACCAAATCAAAATGAAGGAGTCCGACCAGCTCGCGACTTCATTCATCACCCCATTCGGCATGTATTGCTACGTTATGATGCCCTTCGGTCTCCGGAACGCAGGGGCAACGTACCAGCGATGCATGCAATATGTTTTTGGGGGGCACATTGGGTCGACCGTCGAGGCTTACGTCGACGACATCGTGGTCAAAACCCAATGGGCCGGCGATCTGGTCAGCGACCTCGACGTTGCATTCAATTGCCTCAGGGCAAAAAACATCAAACTCAATCCAGAGAAATGTGTCTTCGGCGTCCCACGAGGTATGCTTTTAGGGTTTATCGTATCTAAACGTGGCATCGAGGCCAACCCTGAAAAAATCTCTGCAATCACCAAGATGGGCCCCATCCGAGACCTCAAAGGCGTACAGAGAGTCACAGGTTGCTTGGCGGCACTCAGACGTTTCATTTCGCGCCTCGGCGAAAAAGCACTCCCTCTGTACCGTCTTTTGAGAAAATCGGACCATTTTTCCTGGAACCTCGAGGCTGAGGAGGCTCTCACGAAACTAAAAGCCACCCTCTCTAACTCACCGATCCTCGTCCCTCCGACCCCGGGGGAACCACTCATACTCTATGTCGCCGCGACGTCACAAGTAGTCAGTGCCGCCCTAGTCGTCGAACGGGCCGAGGAGGCACACGCCTTGCTCGTCCAAAGGACGGTCTATTTCGTTAGCGAGGTGCTCTCAGAGACAAAGTGTCGATACCCACAGATCCAGAACTGCTGTATGCTGTCATCTTGACACGGTGCAAGCTCCGACACTACTTCGAGGGTCACCCGGTTACTGTGGTTTCTTCTTTCCCCTTGGGAGAGATAGCCCAGAACCGGGAAGCCTCGGGTAGGATTGCCAAATGGGCGGTCGAGCTCATGGGCGAGGCATTATCCTATGCGCCGCGAAAAGCTATTAAGTCACAGGTATTAGCAGATTTTCTGGCCGAGTGGACTGACACACAACTCCCCCCTGCACAGCTCCAGGCGGAGCTATGGACCATGTACTTCGATGGGTCATTGATGAAAACAGGAGCAGGCGCGGGCTTGCTCTTCGTCTCACCCCTCGGGGTTCACATGCGTTACGTCATCCGGCTTCATTTCCCTGCGTCTAACAACGTCGCCGAATACGAGGCACTCGTCACGGGGTTGAGAATCGCCATCGAGCTCGGGGTCCGACACCTCGACGTCCGAGGCGACTCCCAACTCGTGATCGATCAGGTGATGAAGAACTCGAGCTGTCGCGACCCCAAGATGGAGGCCTACTGCCAAGAAGTACGGCGCCTCGAGGACAAGTTTCACGGCCTCGAGCTCAACCACATCGCACGCAGGTATAATGAGGCCGCTGATGAACTGGCAAAAATCGCGTCCGGTCGAGCCACGGTTCCACCAGACGTCTTCGCGAAAGACCTTCAGCGCCCATCCGTCGACCTCAGGCCAGACGGGGGGGTCGACGAGGCGTCGATCGACCTTCCACCTGAGGCAGAAGCCCCCTCGACCGGGGCTGAAGCCATGCAGGTGGAAGACTCGACGCCACCGTCTGACCTCGAGCCTGATTGGCGCGTCCCGTACCTCGACTACCTCATCCAGGGGGACCTCCCCTCGGATAGGACTGAGGCTCGACGGATCGCACGCCGGGCCAAAACTTTTGTGATCATGGGCGACAGCAGGGAGCTCTACCGTCGTAGCCCTACCGGTATCCTCCAGCGTTGCATCACGAAAGAGCAAGGCAGAAATCTGCTCGACGATCTTCACTCGGGGGCTTGCGGTCACCACGCTGCGCCTCGAACCCTTGTCGGAAACGCCTTTCGACAAGGATTCTATTGGCCGACCGCAGTCTCCGACGCTGTCAAGCTAGTACGCTCCTGCAAGGGTTGTCAGTACTATGCGAGACAGACTCATCTTCCGGCACATGCCCTACAAACTATCCCCATCACATGGCCGTTCGCCGTTTGGGGGCTCGACCTTGTCGGACCACTGAAAAGGACGACCGACGGCTTCACCCACTTGCTCGTCGCAATCGACAAATTCTCCAAGTGGATCGAGGCCCGCCCTATCACCAGCATCAGGTCCGAACAAGCTGTACTCTTCTTCACTAACATTGTTCATCGCTTCGGGGTCCCCAACTGTATCATCACGGACAACGGCACCCAGTTCACTGGCAAGAAGTTTTTGGATTTCTGCGACAACCACCACATCCGTGTGCTCTGGTCGGCAGTGGCTCATCCAAAAACAAACGGGCAAGTGGAACGTGCCAACGGCATGGTTCTACAAGGCCTGAAGCCCAGAATCTTTGACAAACTAAACAAACATGGCAAAAGATGGGTTGTCGAGCTACCCTCGGTCCTGTGGAGCCTAAGAACAACGCCGAGTCGAGCCACGGGGTTCACTCCGTTCTTCTTAGTCTACGGGTCTGAGGCTATGCTACCAACCGATATAGAATACGAGTCCCCGAGGTTGAAGGCATACAACGAAGGACACAACGACGCCACAAGACAGGACGCCCTCGACCAGCTCGAGGAAGCCCGAGATGTGGCTCTGTTGCATTCTGCCAGGTACCAGCAGGGTCTCCGACGCTACCACGACAGATACGTCCGCAAGCGTGACCTCAACGTTGGTGACTTGGTGGTACGGCGGAACCAGAGCACCAAGGGACGGCACAAGCTCACACCACCATGGGAAGGGCCGTACATCATCGCGGAAGTACTAAAGCCGGGCACCTACAGGCTATCCAACGAGAAGGGCGAAATCCTCACCAACGCTTGGAACATTGAACAGCTACGTCGCTTCTTTCCTTAAAAGGCCTCAGGCTCTGTATTTCCTTTTTCGTCAATAAAGAATACAACGATGTTCAAAATTTCTCGTTTCGTAATGAGGAAGGATCGACCCTGCACTCCCAGAGTCGACCCTCCCTCGGGGGCTGCAAGGGGGGAACCCCCGGTCCCCGAAAAAACTTATGCTCTTTTTTAAATTTAAGAACCGCTTCTTAGATCGACTTCGCTGAAAGAGCACCCTTAGGTTCGAAAGGGCTCTCGAGTCTAGAGCATCACCTACGCCTCCGAGGCTACGGTACCTCCACTCAACCCTTACGCCTTTTAGAGGTACGCCTTCACGCCGAGAAGATCTAAACAACGGTTCCTAAAATTAAAAAAGAACATACCCCCTGTCGCTTAGATCAGGCTCTCACATGATTTACTAGACCGCAACATCACCCTGAAGCTCGAGGGCAGTCGAGCCACGAGATCACTTACGCCTCCGAGGCTACGGTACCTCCACTCGCTCCCTTACGCCAAAGGATGTAGCTGCGCGCTAGGTAAATCACGCGAGAACACGATCCGTGCGATAAAGGGAAGAAAAGCTCGAGTAAAACTAAATCAACCGCGGACCGGTTTATGTTTCGAGTCTTTTAGGCCTCCGCGGCCACCACGATCAAAATTCAAAATACTAACTTATTACATGGGCCTTCATGCCCAGATTTGGCTCACAGGCCTTCGTCATCGGCAGGAGGAACCACCTCGGCTTCAAAAAGCGAGGCCAGACGACTCCCAGACTCTTCAGCGGCTTCGATCAGCTCCACGCAGGCGTCCTCGTTCTCCTCGTCCGTCCGATCGGGGTCTGTGATGAAGCCCTCGGCAACGAGCCTCATGTCAAACACAAACCCCGAACGGACGACGGCCAGCGCCCTCTTCACGCCGTGATGGAGGCCGTTCCGTATCTTCTCCCGGGCAAGGCGGCCCAGCGCCACCATCCGTCGGACGAAGGAGTTCCCCGGAACATCTTCCCCGGTGTCGGTGTCGGGCTCGACCCCTAGGCCATCACACATAGTGGTGATTGCGCCCTGGAGAAGTTGGGTCCTCCGGACCTCGGCTTCGAAGAGGCTCTGGAAGGAGTTGGCGCACGATTGGGCCTCTCGGTTCTCTCTCTCCAGCTCTGAAACACGACAAACAAATTAGTGCCCAACGCGGGGCCTTTAACGTCGTGACTATAACAACCACACTCACCCTCGACGTGGGTCTACAGGCCCACGACCTCATCGCGGAGTCCCCCACATGTTCGCTCGAGCCCCAGGAAGGCGCTGTCCTTGTCACGGATGGCTGCCTTTAGCGCCTCGACCTCCTGCCGAGCAGACTCGAGAGCTGCGTCCTTCTTTTGGACGGCTCCCTGCAGCGTCGTGATCTCGGCATGGAAGGCGTCGCGCTGAAGACTGACCTGGGAAACATCCTCCTCGAGCTCCTTCACCCGCGCAGACAAGGGCTCGAGGTCCCTGCGCGCCTGGGCAGCCTCCTCCCGAGCCTTGTCCAGGCTTGTGCGCATCACGGCCTCGGCCGCCCATGCCTGCGTCGCCTCTTCCTTCAATATGGCGTATGCGACGCGCAGATCAGCCATCTCGGCGTTCCGATCGGATAGCCGTTTCTGGGCGTCCTCGACCAGAACCCG
The DNA here is from genome assembly GCA_038087645.1 of Saccharum hybrid cultivar R570. Taxonomy (NCBI): domain Eukaryota; kingdom Viridiplantae; phylum Streptophyta; class Magnoliopsida; order Poales; family Poaceae; genus Saccharum; species Saccharum hybrid cultivar. The sequence continues at coordinate 2,567,132 of JAQSUU010000543.1, forward strand.
TTGCTGAGACAACGCGCCCCACACGCCACTCTCGTCCCGGATGAAGAGCGACTTGCGGCGGGAGTACTCCTTCAGCTCCTGAACGCGATTCGAAAAGGTCACAAATCCGAAGAAAAAACAGCCTATCAAGCGAGCCGACGGGTCAATCATACCTCGGTGGCATCCCCCATACTCCGCACAGCGCCGGACGCCACTCGAAGCAACCGGTCGAGGTGCTGGCGGACGCCCTCGAGGTACTCCCATCGGTGCACCTCGTCTTTGTCGCTAAGGACAAAGACGGGCTCGGCGTCGGGGTTCGTAGCGTCCCTGAACTCAAGGGATGCCCCCCCACTTCGGCAGCTCCGCCTCGACCCGCGCTATCGCCAGCGCGGCGATGTCGGGCCACGAGGAGGACGACCCGGCCGGGGCGTCTCCCGGTCCCGCGGAAGGACCGGCCTCGCCCGCGGTATCCACCTCTCCAACGGCCGTCGCGACACCGGCCTGGTCCGCGACCTCACCCCCCTCGACCCCTATCGTTTGTTTTCCCTTGTCCAGGGAGATGTTGTCGAGGGAAGCGTGAGGGCGGGCACTTACGACCGCCGGCGCCACCGGAGCCGGCACCTCGACCGACGACGACTCCGGTACCCGCACCTCGACCGTTGGCACCGCCGGAGTCGGCGCCTCTTCTTCGGGTGCTCCGGATAGGGGCTCGACCGCCCCGATCTCCACCATGCTCGCTGGCTCTGCCAACGGGCCTTGTCGTGGCTGCGACCCCTTCGCCAGGACCGTCTCTTGCCCTGACACCGACGCGACCTCCTCCCTGGTCACGTCAGCACCCGCCCGCTCCGCGTCGCGGACGGGTGCCTCGTCCGTCAAGACCGCAACGGCAGCCTCGGCCGTCCCCGACAGCCTAGGCCCCGCCTCGACCACGTCAAGAGCCGTCGCCTTCGCCGGTTCGGCCCCCTCGACGGTGGGCTCCGGGCTGGCAACCGCCGCGGCGTCGGCTGACCCTTGCTGATGTCGTAGGCGCCCTTTCGCGGCCTCGACCTGACGGACCCAGGCCGCGTCCTGCTCCGCCGTCCGGTTGAGGACAACGGCGCTGGCTCGCAACGACTTCACAGGGGTAGGCCCCATTGGCTCCGCCTTCCGCTTCAGCCTGCGAAGTGAGAAGGATTGTCGGCCAACGGACTTTGGGAAAGGCAGGACGACCAAGTTGAGATACTTACCCGGAAATCGGCACCAAGTACCTCGACCCTGCGCGGCTCGAGCCTCCCGGGACCACCGCTGGTGGCCTCGCGGCGGCCTCACCAGCAGGCCGAGCGCTCCTGGAAGCCCCGGCCGACACACCGCCCTGCGCCCTTTGTGCTCCCGAGGCCAGCTGGCCTCGGGTCCTTACTCCTGCCGGCGCCGCCGCCGATGACGACGCCGGTACCGCCGTCTCCGCCCCTGCCGGAGCTTGCGAGGCCCCGGCTGGTGCGGACGTCCCCGTCGACCCCTCTCGCCGGGTCCGGGGTAAAACGGCCCCTCCCCTCGAGGGGCCAGATTCCTTCTCCACCTTCTTCCCCTCGACCTCCTCGACCATGACGACCGAGGAGGACCCCCCTGATGGGCTCCAGCAGGGGGCGAATGTTGGGAAGGTCGCCCAGCCTGGTCGCAATCTCGTATCGCGACAGGGCATCGTCATGTTCGTCGCTGCTGCCGTCGTCCTCCCCCGAGACTGTCTTGGAAGGTGACGGCGACAGGGGCACTCCGTCGATGGTCTGCTGGCGCCGGCACTTCTTCAACGCCTCCGCCTTCTTGGCCTTGCGGATCGCCCGCTTCTTGGCCGTCTCCTTGGCCTGCTTCTTCTGGGAAGCATGCAGGCGTCGAGCCTCCCGGGCGGGCCGGTCCTCCGGGACTGGTGGGCGAGTTTCCCGCAACGCCGACAAATCCTACACGCCGGCCTCGACCACATCAGCGAAATCCACAGAAAAACAAGAATAGCAATACCTTAGCCCCGGGATACGTACCACGGATTCGCACCCTTCGGTAGGCCTCATGGGAACCTGATTGGCCTCCTCCGCCTTGAAGTTCCCGACCATCCGGCGAGCCCGCCGGAGAACCTCCTCAAGGGTGAGGGATTCGTGGGACATCCGGGTGCCCTCCAGGTTCACCTCCGGAGTCATCTGGTCCAGGCGGAGACGACGCTGGCACAACGGCATCACTCTGCGGCGATGGAAGCCCGCAGCCACCGCCGCAGCCGTCAGGCCCCGAAGGCGAAGCTGCTGCAGCACCGCCAGCAGCGGATCCAAGCGCGTCTTCTCGGCCTCGGGCACTCCGTACGACCAATGCTCTTCTCGAGCAGTCAGCACGCGGCCGGTGTACCTCGGCAACTGATTTTCATCATTACGGAGGTAGAACCAACCCTCGTGCCACCCGCTGTTCGAGGAGATGAGTCGGGCCGGGATGTATAGATCCGTCCGACCCGATCTCACCTGCAGCACGCAGCTCCCCACTCGGGCCGCGCACAGGACGCCTTTCTCCCCCGCCCTCTTGGCGAAGAGCTCGGCCTTGAAAAGGTGAAGCCACAGGTTCCACTGCAGCTCCACCCCGAGGTAGCCCTCGTAGACCGCCGCAAAGATGGCGGCCTGCGCGACGGCGTTGGGGGAAAGGTGATGAAGCTCCACCCGGTAGTAGTGGAGGAGCGCACGCATGAACACCGACGCTGGCACGCCGAACCCCCGCTCATGAAAGCTGACGAAGCTCACCACGTACCCCTCAGGGGGCGCTGGCTCCTGGTGGGCGGGGGGCGGCGCCACCCACTCCGGCCGCGCCAAGTTCGTCCTCGGCCGCAGCAGCCCGTCCTCGACCAACTCCTCCAACCTCCTCTCCGTCACCGAGGAGGCGGCCCAGTCGTCGGCGGGGAGGATCTGACTCTTTCCTGCCATCGATGTCGTCGGGAGGGGGATGGAAGGAAAGGATGCGGTGGCTGTGGCGAGACGGGCGGAGAACGCGATGTGGCAGGGGATGTCTAGGGCAAAGGATTGCAGGGATGCAAGTAACCGGTGGGGAACGGAGACCCCAAGGCCTTAGCTTTATATGCCCGGACGGAAGCCCAACGGTCGTGCGAAAAGTAAGGAGCAGTTTTTCGCGATAAACCCGCTCACCTAACTGTTTCCTTATATCTCGCAGGAACTGAGCACGTGGCCGCTCCCCACGTCGTAACCATACGCCGATACCGCGCCGATCTCGTCTCCCGAAAAAACGCGCCCGGCCAACGAAATATCTCTAGGTATGTCTTAAATGGGTGCGAAACCCGCAATAAGTCTCGAGGGAGCGAAAGCTGGCCCTCGAACGGGGTTCGACAGCTGCCCTCGAGCAACAGAGTTAGGGACGACCTAGGGTGCGCCCGTACATGGCCAAGGGCTCGAGCCACGCTCTCGAGGCACCCCAGGACGTATTCGAGGCCGAAGGAGAAGGTTGTGGTAGGAATCCCTCCGGGGGAGGCATCGAGCCCTCGAATCCTGTCGAAGGGAATCGAGATCCACACGACCGCTTCTTGGCATTTTTGAGGGCGCCTCCGGGCCACTAGCCGACCCCTAACGAACGGGGCACGGGTTCTCACTCGAATTCCCCCGCTAGTAGCTCACCGGAAATTGTCGTAACTCAGGCCCAAACGAGGGTAGTACGACATTCTCCACCCCTCCTCCTTTTTTCGAAAAAGGAGCGTGAGGGTCGTGAAAGACGGCCAGGACTCTGATCGACCTCGTGCGTGCGAGGCTCGGGGTCCCGACCGCAAAAATGGGTGCGAAGCCCGCAATAAGTCTCGAGGGAGCGAAAGCTGGCCCTCGAACGGGGTTCGACAGCTGCCCTTGAGCAACAGAGTTAGGGACGACCCAGGGTGCGCCCGTACATGGCCAAGGGCTCGAGCCACGCTCTCGAGGCACCCCAGGACGTATTCGAGGCTGAAGGAGAAGGTTGTGGTAGGAATCCCTCCGGGGGAGGCATCGAGCCCTCGAATCCTGTCGAAGGGAATCGAGATCCACACGACCACTTCTTGGCATTTTTGAGGGCGCCTCCGGGCCACTAGCCGACCCCTAACGAACGGGGCACGGGTTCTCACTCGATTTCCCCCGCTAGCAGCTCACCGGAGATTGTCGTAACTCGGGCCCAAACGAGGGTAGTACGACATTCTCCACCCCTCCTCCTTTTTTCGAAAAAGGAGCGTGAGGGTCGCGAAAGATGGCTGGGACTCTGATCGACCTCGTGCGTGCGAGGCTCGGGGTCCCGACCGCAAAAAATGGGTGTGAAGCCCGCAATAAGTCTCGAGGGAGCGGAAGCTGGCCCTCGAACGGGGTTCGACAGCTGCCCTCGAGCAACAGAGTTAGGGACGACCCAGGGTGCGCCCGTACATGGCCAAGGGCTCGAGCCACGCTCTCGAGGCACCCCAGGACGTATTCGAGGCCGAAGGAGAAGGTTGTGGTAGGAATCCCTCCGGGGGAGGCATCGAGCCCTCGAATCCTGTCGAAGGGAATCGAGATCCACACGACCGCTTCTTGGCATTTTTGAGGGCGCCTCCGAGCCACTAGCCTACCCCTAACGAACGGGGCACGGGTTCTCACTCGAATTCCCCCACTAGCAGCTCACCGGAGATCGTCGTAACTCGGGCCCAAACGAGGGTAGTACGACATTCTCCACCCCTCCTCCTTTTTTCGAAAAAGGAGCGTGAGGGTCGCACAGCGAAAGACGGCCGGGACCCTGATCGACCTCGCGCCCACGAGGCTCGGGGGCTTGACCGCAACGAAATGTCCCCCAATCAAACGCGAACAAGACCTCGGAGGAGTCTCCATACTCCACCGAGGCCTCGGGGGCTACACCCGGCGGGTGCGCTCGCGCGCCCCCACCGGAAAAATCACGACGCTACGACTCCAGTTCTGACTAACCTCTGGGAGAGTGATCACACACTCACCCAAAGGCTCGGGGGCTGCTGTCGGTACCAACAGTACGGGGGTACCACAGCTATCGCCAAAGCGCTGACATAACCGAAACCACAATGAAAAGATAGCCCGCTCGACGGGGCGCCTCGACCGCGCCCCGGCTCCAACTCGTACGAGGCCCGCTCGACGGGGCGCCTCGACCGCGCCCCGGCTCCGACTCGTACGAGGCCCGCTCGACGGGGCGCCTCGACCGCGTCCCGGCTCCGACTCATACGAGGCCCGCTCGATAGGGTGCCTCGACCGCGTCCCGACTCCGACTCGTACGAGGCCCGCTCGACGGGGCGCCTCGACCGCGCCCCGGCTCCTCGACACCCTTTCTTTACCTACCCAGGACAAAAGCCATAGCATTCAATGCGGTTACCTACTACCACCGACCGGCATGGCTACGGCATGGGTCAACGCGGGAACAATACCCACGTCAAGTCTCACTGTTTTACCGCCCATCCCGTGATGGGAGGTGAAAGCCGTCACTGTATCCACCCTACCGCACACTATTCACCATCAATCACCCTCGAGGGAGGATAAGACAAGGTCCGTCCCCCGCGATACCAGGGATTCGGCCTTATCCATCCAACCTCGACCCGGCCTCGACCCGGCCCCAACGCTCGACTTAGCTCGAAGGACGGTATGGCATGGCGCTCTGGGTCATTTCACCCTCTTGTCCCGTACCACGTCAAGGTACCCAGGGATGGCCGGCCATCCCGAAGCCACGTCGCTACAGTCAACTCAATAGGAATCGACGAAACATCGCCTCAAGCCTCCCCTCGACTTGGCCACCTCTCGCCCTATAAAAGGGCAGGCCAGGGCAAACCAACGGGGAGGGAGGAACAAGGAACATCACGGAAGGACGAAACAACCAACCACCCGACCGAACAACGAAAGCAAGAGATCAACATCTCAAGCAACCACCTTTCTCCTTTTTCTCTTTGAGACTTGGGCTCGACACCCTCTCTCGCCTGCTTGTAACCCCTACACGAGCACCTCGGTGCAAGGAAATACAAACCTCTCTTCCCCGCTGGACGTAGGGTCTTCTTTTGCCCGAACCAGGATAAACCCCCGTGTGTTCTCCTTGCATCACCATCCAGGAAAGAGTCACGCAGCATTTACTCGTTGGTTTAGGACCCCCTTGGTCCGAACACCGACACATAGTAACTGTCACATCGAATCTTTAGACGTATGCATGGAGCATTAAATGTAGGTAAAAAAATAACTAATTGCACAGTTTGTCTGTAAATGTCGAGATGAATCTTTTGAGCCTAGTTAGTCCATGGTTAGACAAATTTTACCAAATAATAACGAAAAGTGCTACAGGAACTTTTCCTCAAAAATTTTCCCATCTAAACACGCCCTTGGTTTGGTTTCTGATGTGAACTTGACACGTTGGCGATGTTCCCGTAGTTTAGGCTTCGGTTTGTGTTCGGCTAGTGGCTGTTTCGGTTGTTTGTGAAGTAGGGTTAGTGTGTACCTTCATGTACCTAGTAATACTCAGATGTGCAAGTTTAGGCTAGTTTCATCTAATGTGAGCCGCTCGTTTCATCTAATGTTATCCACGGCCGTGCAGCGTGCTTTCTGTTGTTGTGGTGATGGTGCAAAAGTTTGCTGGGTCATGTTTTGCTTCACTTGGTCCAGTCCAGCGCACTTCGTTACACCGGACTATGTGATTTCTTTCGTTGGGGTACAGTTCAATTTACAAGCTACGTAGGTGCGTTTGGTTGGAGCGTATTTGCTAGTCCTATTCTCGCTATGCCAAAACAGATAACAGGACTAATCCGCGCAGAACTAGGGAGCGTACGTGGAGAGATCTTTAGGCTCAAGTTCAGTTTAAATGTGTAAAGACGTTTTGCTATTTCCTAGCCGTAGCATTAGCATGTGCAGTATAGTGGTCATGATGAAATGTTTGTGGCCTCTTTAATTGGTGTGATTTAGACCTGTGGATATTAATGGTTGCTACCTGGTAACAGTGCTTCCTAACCGTAGCATTAGCGTGTGCAGTATAGTGGTAATGATGAAATGTTTGTGGCCTCTTGTTTGGTGTGATTTAGACCCGTGCATATTATATGCATGGTTGCTACTTGGTAACATTGCTAACTTGTATATAGATTTAGGGTCTGTTTCAATCATCGGACTAAAGTTTATTCCATTGTTGGATAATAGAGTGCTAATCTGTATATAGATTTCGAGTGCTAACTTGTATATAGATTTAGGGCCTGTTTGGATCACAAGACTAAAGTTTAATCTATTGTTGGATAATAGGCTAAACGTGAATTAATTAAAATTTTATTTTTTTTCTAATAAGTTTTACTCATCAATTAGCCTCTATTAGTTTTTGTTAGATCACAATTAGTTAATGTTTAGATCTTAACATTAAAAACATGACTAAACTTTAGTTTAGGTTCATCCATATAGGTCCTTAGCCTCATATGTTGTCGTATGGGATGGGCTGTAGTATTTGTGCTATAATGGCTGAATTTATAATCTATCTGTTGTGTGGGCCTACATGTGTTATTAAATGCCCTTGGCTGATTTGGCCATTTTATATGTTAAGTTGGCCATAATGTTATATCTTATATGAGCTGTTGAAATGGGTCTGGTCCACTTAAAATTCCAGTTAAATGTAACCAAATAAAATACAAATGTAACAAAAAAAACACTTAAATTGATACATTTTAAATGGCTAGACAAAAATTGGGCCAACAATTGGGCTTAGCCCACGAACAGGCTGCCAAATATACGGGCCATGACAGGCCAAGAGACATTTTCTGATCTTTTTATACTTTGGACCTGTTTGACATAACTTGGCTCTGTCTCTAACAGAGGCTTCTATGGAGAAGCTAGAGAAGCCGTATCAAATACTTTTTGAGGAGAAGTCGTTTCCTGGTGAATAGTACGAGAAGCCGTTTTCTGATGAACAATAGAAGAGCTGGAGGCGTTTTCATGTCAAAAGCCGAAGCTGCGCGTTTTCATGTCAAAAGCCGAAGCTGCAAAAGATGGCTCTAGTGCTCTAGCTTCTCCAGAGAAGTGGTGTCAAACAAGCCCTTAACAATGACAAAAACAGGCGGTATTGCCGAAAGAAGGATCTCATACAATCTAAAACAAAAAGAACACATTTCCATCACAGATCGTAATTTAACACATATGACAGGCAACTATCAATTTTTTGTCGTGACTACATAAGCTTCATTATTTTGTACAATGATATATTTTTCTGACACAAACAAAAACTAAGCTAGGGCAGGCTTAGCTTCTTTTAGGTGAAATGTTTTTGGTCAATTCAAAAGCGAAAATCAGAGTGGATAATGGATATGCAAGAACCCCAACTTTTTTTTTCCTAAAAACTCGTCAAAATTTCATGTTAAATGTTTCCGTCCAGATAGAAAGCCAAAATCCAATTAACCAATGATACATTTCGATCACATTTAAACTAGTAAGACAAATAGCACGGGTAGTTAGTTTTTTTCACTATAATATTTGAATTTTTTACCTGAAAATATCGTTCATTAATAGTTTTGTTTATTTGCATAGGTTATTTCTCCATGTACCCCATCTTTATAGTCACAAACCCTAATAGCTATATCGATCAATATCCTGGCTTAAACCTATTATCATCTCTCATATATCTTTCTTTTCACTCGGATCATGTGGATGTGCAATTTTTGTCATTGTCAAACTAAGGACTTTTTCATCGTCTTGAACTCTAGTACTTAATAAACCATGGTCAACGTCACTTAGAAATTGTTCAATTTTCTGTCCCTTTTTATATTTTTGTGGGTTGTTTATACATTTGATTGCGGATTCATAATTACCCTTTTGCCTAAAAACATAGCCAGATCCATTGCAATGCTTCTCAAGTCTATTGGAGCCACTACTGTCTCAAGTAGTGATTGACCAGCCCTTTTATGACCAAAACATCCATCCATCGATACCTCAAGTCTTTCTTAAAAAAATCGGGGGCTAAAGTTTAGAGATGTCACGTGGGGTGTCACATAGAAACGTTCAGATGGTAATAATAAAATAAATTACATAAGTCCGAGTAATCCGCGAGATAAATTTATTAAACCTAATTAATCCATCATTAGCACGCGTGTTACTGTAGCACCACAATGTCAAATCATTGATTAATTAGGCTTAAAAAATTGATCTCGCAAATTTGTCGCAATCTGTGCAATTAGTTATTTTTTTAATTTATATTTAATACTTCATGCATGTGTCAAACATATAGGGACTAAAGTTTAGGAGGTTGAACCAAACAAGGCCGCCTGCTGGTTGTTGGACATGATGAGGCCATGTTTAGTTCCCACCTAAAAACTCTTCACCCCGTCCCATCGAATGTTTGGACACATGCATGGAGCATTAAATATAGATAAAAAATAACTAATTGCACAGTTTGTATGGATTTTGCGAGAAGAATCTTTTAAGCCTAATTAGTTAATGATTTTCCATAATTGCTACAGTATGCACATGTGCTAATGACGAATTAATTAGGCTTAATAAATTCGTCTCGCGGTTTTCAGACGAGTTATGTAATTAGTTTTTTTATTAACATGCGAACACCCATTCCGACATCCCAGAAAACATCCGACGTGACACATAAAAACTTTTCACCCACAAACTAAATAAGGCCTAACCACATTTGTTTCTGTTTATGGACGGAAAACAGAGGGAGCAGCTAGAATGTCTTTCTACGGAATCGGGTTGGGTGGCACAGCCGCTGTCCGCTGTTAGTACGGCCTTTGGGAGAGCACACAGGGTCTGGTCCCTAGCCTTTGGCCCTTGGCAAAGCCCTCGTGCTCAGCCCAACAGCTCTGATGCTAGCTTTTGCTGTAGTGGGCAGGCTTGATAGGTTCAGCTCATGCCTACTACAGCTGCCGGTCCTCGTGGTGTGGAGGAACGAGACTGGTCTCCTACCAAGCAAACCAAAGGGCGTCGTCGCGTCGAACTGAAGCTGTGACATGCAAGACTGCAGAGAGGAAGCGACACGACCCAATGAGACATCCGTGTCGGATCCTGCCCCGCACCGCACCGAAAGCCCCGAATGGCGCCGGCCGGCCCACTAGCCATCCATCATGACCCGCTCGTCCTTCCTGAAACGAAACATGGGCCGCCGGACCGGACGGGGCGACAGGGAACGCCGACGAGACGTCTCACGCAGGGACGCGACGCGTCTCCAGCGCTGCGCCACACACCCACCGCGGCCCGCGGCAGCACGAGCGAGCGCCGGTGGGTGAAGCAGCGAACTGGAGGCGCAGGTGCGGCGTGCCGCGTGCGGGCGTGCGGCAGCCCCGGTCCCTGCAACTGCAACGCAGGTCGTCCAACACCCAGCTGCGGCTGGCTCCACCACCGCGTCCACCGGCACGGCCCTGCCGAGACGTGCGTGGTCGACGCGGCCGCGGCGCAGGGCGCAAATGGCAACAAAAATATCAGGCCACCCCGATTTGGGACTCCACTCCACCTACCGATCCCAAAGCCCACGCGTGGCACGCACGCGGCCACAAACAAATGTGCCCGCCGTTGCAACCACAAACGGCGAGGCGAGGCTGGACCAGAACACTGCGATTAGTTGTCGTATCAAAGAAATGACACAAGCAGATCATGGCCGTGTTTAGTTGCGCCAATTTGGCGGCAATAAAATCTGCACAGTGCAGACCCGTGCACTGTACCATTTCGTTTGTATTTGTGAATTTTTATCCGAACATTGACTAATTAGACTTAAAAGATTCATCTCGCAAAGTACAACTAAACTGTGCAATTAGTTTTTGATTTCATCTACATTTAGTACTCCATGCATGTGCCGGCATTTTAATGTGATGGAAATCTTCTTTTTATATAGTAGAATTTGGGGATGAAATTTGGGATCTAAACAGGCCCCATAGCGAAATCCGGCATGCTTCCAAGGCCTGGTTTAGATTACATAATTTGGCCACCAAATTTACTATGCAGAATTACTATTCTCCGTCACATCAAAATACCGGCACATATATGAAGTACTAAATATAGATGAAATAAAAAAACTAATTGTACAGTTTTATTGTACTTTACGAGACAGAACATTTTAAGTCTAATTAATTAATGTTTGAACAATTATTGTCAAATAAAAATAAAATTGCTACAGTATGACGCGACACTTCTATGTAAAGTTTAAGTTTGGTTCCAAAATTTGAAATATATGGGCTTGTTCAGTTGCAAATTTTTTTGCAAAATGATCTTATAGCACGTTTCGTTGTTATTTGACAATTAGTATTCAATCATGATCTAATTAGACTTAAAAGATTCGTCTCGTCTATTTCGTCTAAACTGTGTAATTAGTTTTATTTTTTATTTATATTTATGTCACTGGAAATCTGAAAAAAATTTCAGAAATTTTCGGGGAACTGAACCGGCCCTAAACATGGCCCAAAGGAGATGATTTTCCAGGCACTGACTCCGAAGCTTCGTCGCAGGTGGTACGGAGTGCTAGTTAGGCCTGGTTCACTTCCCCATTCTAACCCAAAATATTTCTTCTTCCACCCATCACATCAAATCTTTCAACACATGCATAGAGCATTAAATGTAGGTGAAAAAGATAACTAATTGCATAGTTTGTCTGTAAATGTCGGGACGAATCTTTTGAGCCTAGTTAATTCACGATTGGACAAATTTTGCCAAATAACAACGAAAGATGCTACAGTAATTTTTTATCTACTTTTCGCGAAGTGAACACACCCTTAGCAGCATTACTCATCATTAGTCACTGATAACAGTACGAGATTATGAGCTACTACAGCATAGGCTAAGAATGAAATGACAGATACGCTCTCCGTGGCACGGCCGCGTCACGGGAGTCAAGGAGGTCAACGTGGGAACTGAGGGTTCTTCTACTTGTAGTAGTAGTACGTAGCTAAGGCCTGACGGTTACCTAGAGCTAATTAATTGCTACTAAACCCTAGTGATTAAACGAACGAACTCATTAGCGCGCGGGGGAGAGAGTGGGAAAGTGCCTTGGGTCGGCGGCGGGGTCGCTAGACGCTGATCGGGGACGGGGAGGGGGAGGAGACGGCAGTGCGGGGCGGGGAGTCGTCGGTGTCCTCGTCGTCTCCATCGCCGGTGATGCCGATGCCGGTGCCAGTGCCGGCGGAGGGGTTGATGCCGATGCCCGCGGCTGCGGCTGCGGCAACGGCGGAGGTGGGGGAGGTGGAGGCGAGCTGGTTCTTGTGGTTGTGCATCCACACCTTGAGCACCTGCCGCTTCACCCCGATCTCGTCGCAGAAGCGGTCCAGGGCGCCGTCGTCGTTCCGCTGGATGCGCCAGCCCTGCTTCTCCGCGAACTCGCGCATCCGCTCCTTCTGCTCGGGGGTGAACTTGGTCCGGAACCGCTTCCGCCCGAAGCTGCCGCTGCCGCCGCTGCTGCCAGGCACGACGAAGCCGACGCCGACGCCGATGCCGAAGTCGTCCGTGCGCGGCGGCGTCTCGGAGCCGGCGCGCGTGGCGAGCCACGGTGGGGGCGGGGCGGCGACGGCGGCGTTGGGCACGGCGTGGTACGGCAGCGCGAGGTGCGGCGGCGGCGCCGGCACGGGCAGCGGCACCGACACCGACTGGAGGAAGCCCTGCAGCGCCGCCGCGGCCTGGTGGTGGTGGTGGTGGTGGAAGTGCTGCGGCTGCTGCGGCGACACGGGCGGCGCGGGCAGAGCGAGCGGCGGGCGGAAGAAGACGGGCGGCGCGCACGACGAGCCCGCGAAAGCGGCGGCGGTCCCCGTGGCGGCGCGGCGGTGGAAGCTGCGGTGGCACCCGCACGCCGCGCACTTGAGCGAGTCGGGGGACGACGCCATGTACTCGCCGCAGCCGTCGAAGGCCTGCCCGCCCATGGCCGCCGCGTGGTTGCGCATGCACTCCTTGTACTTGCCGCCGGCCTCACCGCCGCCGGCCCCTGCGTCGTAGGGCACCAGGCTCAGGTGATCCATCATGTCCTCCGTCGCAACCCGACCGGTGGTGGCCCCCCTCTCGCGCGTGCCTGTGTCTGTCTTCCTCCCCGCGTGCGCCTCCTCCTCCACCTGGCTCTCTCGCTCGCTGTCGGCAGTCGGCAGTCGACACTCGACAGGCAGTGGGGGGGGGGGGGGGGGGGGGGGGGGGGGGGGGGGGGGGGGGCGGCGGCAGGGTATGGACTTTATCCCCGCGTGGGCGGTGGCGTCGCGGGGCTCGGCTCGGTCGCTGTCTCAGCTTCAGCTCAGCCCCCGCGTGCCCGGCACGAGCACAGCGGTTAACCTTAACACACACAGACACAGCCGCTGTCAAACGCGCTAGGATAGGATGATTAAGCGGCGGGGGCGCGCCACGTGAGGTCGGTTCGGCACTTCGGGTCTTCGGGACACGGGACGTGTCGACCGCCCACTGGGGGCGCGGGAACAGTGGCGGCCGTGCTGGGTTTCGTTTCGCCGCGGGGGGCCCGCCACGTTGGGTGCGGCGGTGGTGGTGTACGGTGTACCGGCGGTGGCGCGGCGGCGTCAGACGAGCGAGCGAGGCTTTGCCCGGACGGACGGCGCTGATACGATCGGGCGAGGCCACGAGTGGTATGGGCGAACATCTTGGCTTGTCATGTCCTCAGGATCCTCTGCGGCTCTGCGCCGTGCGTGCCGGGGGAGAGGGCCGACCGTGCCTCTCGTGGACGGACGGTGACGGGCTCGTGATCACTGATCAGCTCCTCGGCCAGTGCAATTACGCGCGGCAGCAGCTGGATCTCTGACGAAACATGCGTGGAGCGAAGAAGCTGGCTGGGTTCATTGAAGCGGCAGCAGGACGACGGATACATAAATTGCAGTCTCCGTTCATTGATGGTGATCACACGACGCTTACGCCTGCATTGATCGCGGGCTTAGGCTTCCCCACCGACGTCAACCACGCGCGCACAGTACAGCCAGTGCAGGCCGCTGGGTGGGGCGCAGTAAAGGCGAGGGGATCGGGTATGCTTGCTCGCTGCGTCCGTGACATGTTGGTTCCTACGGAGGGAGAGAGATGGGTCTCTCCAGCGCCAGGGCCACTGCCCGTCTGCCCGGGTACTACAGGATGGCACTGTAGCACAGCTCTCCTGCCGTCCTGCTCTCGCCATGCTCCATCTCCATCATCCATCGCTCTCCCTCTCCTGCATGCATGTCTGATGTCTCGTCGCCTTCAGTGGATTTGAGAGATGAAAGAGGCGCGGAACTGAGGATTGGATTGGATTCCTCCCCACACGGCGCAGGAGAATTTTTTCTCGCTCTCCGTCACATTAATCTTTGGACTCATGCATGAAGTAGTAAATGTAACTAAAAATAACTAATTACACAGTTTATTTGAAAATCACGAGATGAATCTTTTGAGGCTAGTTGATCCACGATTGGATAATATTTGTCAAATAAGACGAAAATGGCCAAAAAAATTGTAATCTAAACGTTGCCTTGGATTGGATTGGATTCCTCCCCACACGGCGCAGGCCGTGCTCGCTGCGTCCGGTCGCGTCCAGGTCCAACCGAGCAGGAGTAGGGCAGGCAGGTGGTGAGCAAAGCAGCAAATGCGACTCGCACGGATATTTGCCGCTCACGGGTGAGGGTGATGATCTGATCACTGATCTCATCCCTTAACTCGTGTGTGGCGCCAGCGGCAGTCGATGGAATTGGGCCGGCAATTAATGGCTCGCCCATGCGTCGTCCTCCTACCACCTCCCGCCAGTGGCTGCCACGACTGAGGATGACGCGGTGCTGAATGTGACCACTGCTTGCCTAGAGATAGCATCGCTACAGTACTGATGAGACAGTTCTCGGAGACCGTGCGAGACAAATCTTTTAATTTTAATTAGTCCACGGAAAACCTTAAGTTCTACCTAAGACACATGTGCTAATGATAAATTAATTAGTATCGTTAGATTCGTCTTACAGTTTTTTAACGGATTCTGTGATTTATTTTTTATTAGGGAGAATTGGCTGTGGGACACTGCCAAAGCCGAAAATTGGGTGTCATACACCTCCATTCTCGTTATTTGCTGAGGGACACCGCATTTTCGTTCACTTTGGCCAGTGGACACCGCCGACCGGCTCCACCCAGTACCGGAGAGAGAAACTTTACGAAATGACGACCGGTGCCCCTGACCCATGTCTGGTTGGACCCAACCGACTGTTACGAACGGGTCTGGTTGGACCAGCTTAAGTCACAGCCGGTCGAGTCTAGATTAGGGTTCAACTCCAGTCCGTCCCCGTCCCCAATCCCTTCGTCGCCGCTCCACTTCGCCGCTCCCGTCGCCGCCGCGCACCATTGACTGCCGCCGCTGAGCTTCTGGAGCACACCCGCCGTCCGTCATGTGGGGCTGAGCTTCGGGAGCACCACCGCGCACAAGGAGATTGCGTCCCCCAGGAAGGACGCCCCATGCCCTGGGTCTCCGCCTAGGGTTCTACCTCAATTCAATTGGATTCGACCAGGGTGAGATTTCTATGCCCCCCTTACTGCTTTCCCTTAGATGTATGTGTTAGAAAGGTTGCGTTGAGTTTTTTTTGGATAATTTAGGATGGATCCGGCTAGTGCTTGTAGACTGGCGATTAAGGTTCCCGCATATGTAGAGCAAAAACCAGATGGGTTCGGTGATTATCACGTGACTGAGAATTAGATGCGTGCGGTTGACAAGGATACTTTCAATTGGATGGGTTTTCATGCATTGCTTGATGAGGAGATTGTCCACGGTCAGGATCAGAAACTGCAGGTTACATATTTGGACAAGAACACGAATGAGACAACTCGTATAAATTCTGATAGTTCTTTGCTACATGCATTTGATATGTACTGGGACAAGAGGAAGCTGCCAGTGACTATGGAGGTTGTGGACACTCGAGCTTGGGACACTATGGGGAAACAGTTCCCTGATTCTGTTGTTGATGATCCTCCACAGCCATTAGATGTGATTATGCCTGCTGACAATGCTCATAATCCTGATACTGATGCCACTCCAGAAGATGCTAATCCAGAAGATGCTACTCCAGAAGTTGATACTCCAGAAGATGAGGCTGAGGGTGAGGTTCAGGATGATGACAGTGATGAGTCTGATTTGTCTGATAAGCCTGATGAGGCTAAGGCTCATTCTGATGAAGACTGGGGAGAGAATGATGAAGTGGAGTATGTTGGAGTAGATGATGAGAAAGAGAAGTACAGGGATGAGCTAGCTGATAATGAAGCTGAAGGTGGCTATGCTTATTATCCTGACACTGATGAGGAAGATGGTGACCCACTAACTGTCAATGATGCAGAGGAGTGTGATGGTGTGGTGCATGTGACTGACTTAGAAAATCCTAAAATTGCTGTTGGTGTCACTTTTGAGGATGGTTTCCTTTTTAAGAGGTGTATTAGGCAATATGTTGTTCTAAAAGAAGTTGAACTTGCAGTTCCTTATAGTGAGTCACGGCGGTACAGAGCATATTGTAAGGCCAAGAGGTGTAAGTGGAGATATTTATTCATGCATTTCAATTTGACCTTTTTCTCTTGCTGTTTAGAACATGCTGACCTTGTTTACAACATGCTGACCTTGAGTGATTTCAACTGGTTTGCAGGCAAAGGAATTGATCAGGCAGTGACCAAAGTCTTCACAAATGGTGTAGAACATAGAGAATGCATGAGGCACCTTGTCAAGAACTTTCAGAAGAGGTTTAGGGGAGAAGTGTTTGAAAGGAACTTGTGGCCTGCTTCAAGATGCTACCGGATGACAACACATGCTAGACATTGGGATGAGATGCACAAGGCATGCCCAAAGGCCACAAAATGGTTGGAGGACAATCATAAACAGCTATGGGCAAGGGCCAAGTTCAGCACAACATCAAAATGTGACTATGTGACCAACAACATTGCCGAGACTTTCAACAATTGGATCAGGGAGGACAAGTCATTACCTGTTGTTGAGCTCATGGATAAGATAAGGCAGATGATCATGGAGAGGTTTTACACAAGGATGCAGTTGGTCTCAAAGCTGTCAGGTTTCAAGATTCTGCCAGATGTTATGAAGGACCAGCATGCCAAAAGTAGAAACCTGAACTACTCCATTCACAGGAGTGGCCCAAATGCTAGTGAAGTAGGAGGAGTGAATAAGGATCTAGTCCCTTGGATATTCATTGTAGACCTGGACAAAAAGGAGTGTACTTGTAGAGGCTGGCAGCTTACTGGACTGCCTTGTGTGCATGCCATAGCTTTGATTGGCACAAGAAGGATGGAATTAGAGGATTATGTGGATCCTTACTACTCTGTCCAGAAGTTCAAAGCAGCTTATGCATCTCTGAAGGGTCGAGATGGCGGACTAGAGGGGGGGTGAATAGTCCTTTCTAAAACTTAAGCGTGTTGGCTAACCAAAACAAATGCGGAATTAAACTTATCGGTCTAGCCAAGACTTCACCCCTCTAACTAAGTTCACAAGCACCTCACAAAGACTTTAATTAAGCAACTAAGGTGCTTTCCTTAGCAAGAGCTCTCCTATTTAATTCTAGAGCAAGGTCACACAAACCTATGCACTAGTACTTTGCAAGCAAGAGGGAGCTCCTACACAATTCTAGTAAGCAAAGCGCACAAAGCCTAAGCTCACTAGCAAAGCTCAATAACAAGGCAACTAATGCCAAATTGGAGAGCGCAAAACACTTAGCTACACAAACTAAGCAATGTAACTAACAAGGTTACACAAACCAAATTAGCCACGCAAAGGGGATACTTCTAGCTACACAAGCAAGAAGATATCTAGCTAGCTACACAAGCACAACTAGAACAAGAGCAACTACACAAGCATAAGTATATATGAAAGTAAATACAAGCTTGTGTTGTACGAAAGCAAACCACCGAGAAGAGTAGACAAAGTTGACACGGTGATTTTCTCTCGAGGTTCACTTGGTTGCCACCAAGTTACGTCCCCGTTGTGTCGACCAACACTTCGTGGTTCGGCGGCTAATCGGTCACACACCGAGCCTCTCAAAAGGCACCGCAAGAACCCACCATAAAGTGTGGTAGCTCAATGACACGCTCAACTAGAGTTGCTCTTCGTGATCCCCGCGGGGTGAGCACAATCCCCCTCACAAAGCTTCTCCGGAGCCTCGCACAATCTTCTTGCGAGCTTCGACGGAGCCACAAGGCACCAAGCCGTCTAGGAGGTGGCAACCTCCAAGAGTAACAAGCACCACCGGCTTGCAACACGATCACCTAGTGCCACACGATGCAATCTCTCAAAGCAACGCACTAGAATCGCTCTCTCACTCGATCCGATGAACACTATAAAGCATGAGTGAGTTAGAGGGCTCCCAAACACTACCACACAAGTCACAAAGACTATAGTGTGCTCAGCTACCGGCCACGGCCGGCCAAGGCATCTATTTATAACCCCACGGTCAAATAGAGCCGTTACCCCTTCACTGGGCAGATTTCGGGACGACCGGACGCGCCGGTCGTAACTGACCGGACGCGCTCAGCCGCGTCCGATTCTCCAACGGTCACTGACCCCCAACGGTCAAACCAGCGACCGGACGCGCCGCTGCCAATGACCGGACGCGCCCGTCAAACGACCGGACGCGCCGTTCAAACTGACCGGACGCGCTGGTCGCACAACGGCTAAGTCACGAAGCACTGACCGGACGCGCTGGTCCAACTGACCGGACGCGCCGGTCGCCCAACGGTTAACTGCGAAGCAACGACCGGACGCGCTGGTCCCGAGAATGACCGGACGCGCTGGTCGCCTGAGCAGCGCTCAACGAAACAACGACCGGACGCGCTGAAGAAACATGACCGGACGCGACAGAGCCAGCGTCCGGTTAGAGTCCAGTAAGCTCCCTGAACGACCGGACGCGTCCGATCATCAGTGACCGGACGCGCCTCGCGTCCGATCATTGAACTGAAAAACGCGCAGACACTGAACACTGACCGGACGCGTCCGGTCATGCAAGGACCGCGTCCGGTTCAGCGTCGTTTCACCTCTATGACCTCCGTTCGCCTCCGTTTCTTTTCCGGACTTCCGACGTAGTGGAAAATAGTCGTTTCAACTTCCGGCGTAGGGAGAGAGGAACCCAAACCCTCTCTACCGCTCAAACTTCATCGCCTTCGTAAATGTGCCAACACCAACAAGTGATCACCACCTTGTGCACGTGTGTTAGCATTTTCATAATCATTTTATCGAAGGAGTTAACCACTCAACTTACCACGCCACTCGATCCTAGCAACGATGCATAGTTAGATCACACGAGTCGCACTAGATGACCGATATGCATGCAAGTTTGCCCCTCTTAATAGTACGGCCATCTATCTTAAACCCGGTCATAAACTTTTCTACACACCTATGACCGGTGAAATGGAAATGCCCTAGGTTATACCTTTGCCTTGCGCATTCCATTCCATCTCCATTGATGTTGATGCAACACATGCACCAACCAATCACCAAATGATATGATCCACTTCATATCATCACGTGACCGTATTGGTTCATCGATCTTGACCTCACTTGCTCTTCACCGTTGCCTCGGTCCTTCGGCGCCAAGCCATCACACAACTTGCCCTTCACCCTAGCAACCGGTCCATCAAGCCAAGCCTCATCTTGATCTTCTCCACCTTGGTCACATGACTCCATGTCATGTCTCATGTGCATTAAGCTCCTTCATAACATCATCACATGTGGACTAATCTCCTGTGTATCTCACATAACCACATATTAGTCCACCTAAGTTGTCACTCAATTACCAAAACCAAACAAGGACCTTTCAATCTCCCCCTTTTTGGTAATTGATGACAACTCTACAAAGATATGGAAATTAAGCTTTTTCAAGCTAGCACTTCACACAAGTGTAAATTGCTAACTTGTTTTGGATTTAATGTTACTTATCCAACATTTAAGCTCTATGTCAAGATTTGGATAAGCACCATAAAATCCGACTTGGTAGTGATAGCTCCCCCTACATATGTGGTCAAATGGTTTGGTTTCAAGCTTGCATGATAATCATAAGTCTAGCTAACATCCTATGCATGGTAGTTATCAAATCATCATTCAAGTTCTATAACTAGCATACACCACACAAGCATGCATATTGAATTTAAGAACTTTATGTAATGCAAGCAAGCACATGAATTATGCACATATCAAATGTAATCAATCAAAGTTCATGAGCTTGCTCCCCCTACTTGTGTGCTTTCTTTGTCCAAGAATGTTTGATCCCCTTACATTCTTCAATGTTACTCCCTCTTTGTCCATGTTCATGTCCAATCTTTCCAATCTCTCCCCAAAACTCAAAAAGCTTTCATATCTTTGTCCAACTTCTCCCCCTTTGTCATCAATTTCCATAAAAGGTGTTCTTCTCAATTGATACAAAGGCTTGTATTTGGGGTAGATGGTTGAGACTTGAATATTGCATTTTTTATGGACATTACCACATATGTTGGAATGACAAACTTTATGGTTGCTCTTGAGATTCCACATAGGATTTTTGACCTTGATACCAATTGGTGGGGCTCCTCCCCCTATGTCATAGCATGTGTCATTCACTTGAGATACCACTTGAAGATGAGGGTAGCATTACTTGATTTGATCACTTAAAGTTGAGGATCACTTGTGAAACCATTGTCTTGCATGAATGATACCACGTGAAGATACCATGAGTAGGAATGTGATACCTTTTGAAAGAATTTTCTAGTATGGATCCACTTTGAAGGATTTGACAATAATATTCATTTCTTGAACATTCACTATCTTCATGAGTACCATTTGTAAGATATCACTTGTAAGTTGATGATCTAGACACCACTAGTGAATACCACTTGGAAGATCAAATGTTGTACTTGTCACTTGTTAGCAATCCAAACTAGATCAAGTACTTGGGTTTACTAGCTCATGAACAAACTCATATACATACCACTAGAACATTTAGACAATCAAGCAATAGTGGTAGGCTATGAATCTAAAATTTTCATTTGTCATGCATGATCCTAATAAGCATGTACTATATGCACTAACCGCATACTAGTAAGGGATGAAATGATCATGCTCATTACAATGATACCTTTGCTATGTTGGAGTAGAGGATAGTCACATAGATTCCAATTCATTACTCCAATAGCAATATGAAGTCCAATTTATAAGCTTGGTGAAGACCAATCATCATAGATAAATCCATTCTTCACCCATATGAAAATGTAAACCACTTATGATCAAGTGCACTATCTCTTGAGTTGTGGTTGGCTTGCTTCATCTTTTTGATCAATGCTTGCATGAGAGAACTACTTAGAATACCACTTGAAATACATGACTAGCTCTCTTTTGGGTGTTGCTTGCTCTTTAGATCAATCCTTTTGATTGCTTCAACTAAGCATCACAAGTTCCTCGGATCACCACTTCCATGTTAGCCTTCTAAGTCCCAAACTTGGTTTCACCTACACACGGCGGCAAGCCCCTCACTAGGAAGAAGTGACCTTTCTCCAAAGAACCACTCTTGATACTCACTTGAAATGATATAGTTTGATTGATCCAAATGATGAACTCAATCTTGATGAATAATCCTTAAATCTACATTTGAGTCCAACTTCTTTCTACTTGTTTAAGTCATTTTCTTTCTACCAAATGATCTCTAATCATCACTAGAACTTAAACTTTATCTTCATCTTAAGTTTGATCTTGATCTTCAAATTGAGTACCAAATAAGTACACCAAGTACATTTCATAATACAAAAGTCTTGTACTCATTGCTCGTCATGCTTCTAGATCAATCCAAAACCAAACTTAGGTACCCCAACCACTTGTAAACATGTTTTTAACTTGAGGACCTTTCAATTAAAGTGACTCTAGATTAATCCAATGATTGTCACTTTTTGGCAGATTCTGTACCCTTTAAAGAATAATTCATATCTCCCAATGTACAGATCCAAATGTCATAAAATTTGGTGGAGATGTGATTCACTAAGTCATATAGCAGCTGTAAAAATTTGAGATTCATTTGACATCTAGATTGCTACCAGATTTCAAATCTTCCACCACTGCTACATGCTGAAAACTGCTGCACTATAGCTGACAAGATGCACTCTAAAACCGAAGCATCTCTTATCCACTTCTCATGAAATTTCTACAGCATCTTCTTCCATAAGTGTAGAGCATGTATACCAAATTTCAAGCCAATCCAAATAGATTTGATCACTCAAACATGGCTAAGTTCACTGCTAGCTCATATTTTTAATTTTGGACAGATTTCAATACATTGAGCAATACTTCATCAAATATGAATCAAACTTGAAACTAACTTGTTTGAATACTTTCACAAGACATATATCCATCCAATCCACTTACTAAATATCATCTCATAAATTTATCCAACACAAACCAATTCAAACTTGATTACAAAGCATTTAATCCATTCAATCATCTCATAGCAAGCAACATTGCACATTTATCCAATTCAATCAACTCATATGCACCCAAATGAAATGATCAACAAGAGATATACCTTGGTTAGCTCATGATCATCCAATAGTAAGCTTTCAACTTGAATATTTGCAAGCCATCAAATATATCCAATAAATCACCATAATCTTTAATATTGCACTTGTATGTTGTAGCACTTGGACTTCACTTATTTTGACTTGGCATTGGGATTGGATATGCATTGAGCTTCATAACTTGACTCAATATATGATGAACAAAATGAAACCAATTGAATCAAGCCTCCAATGCCGATGGTACCTACAAACAATCATACAATCTTTGATGGTACCCAAACAAGTTTGGGTCCTCTCAAGTTAGGTGCAACATACTTAGGCATTGCCTTAGTATGAATAGCGGGATGTCTTGAAATAGCAACAATAGAGGTACCATTTATATCCTTTCTAAGCACATTAGTATCATCAATTGAAATATGCTTAGAAGTGTTACCTAGGGGACATGAATGTGCCATGTGTCCCCTTTCCCGGTATGAGTAGCAACTTCTCTTAGATTGAGCCTTTTCTTTCTTGCTCATATGTTGCTCCTCATTGCCTTGCCTCTCACGAGTTGCTTGAATCTTCTTTTCAAGCTTGGTAGGACACCCCGAGGCGAAGTGTCCCATATCTTCACATTTGAAGCACTTGATGTGAGCATGTACTTTCTTCTCATCTTGATTCTTGCTCATCATCTTGACATCTTGAATTTGCATTGGATGTCTTGTTCTTCCACCCCTTCTTGTTTTCTTCTTCTTTATCATCAAGTCACTAACATCTTCATGATTGATCTTGACTTTAGCTTGGGGCTTTGCTTTTGGCTCAACTTGAGACTTCTTGGTAGGGCAACACTTGGCAATATGTCCCACTTCATGGCATTGGTAGCACATGAGTTGGGATAGCTTCTTTGCATCTTGCTTCTTCATAATCTTGCCCTTGCTCTTGTTGTAGCCAATACCACTCTTATCACCATATCTTCTTTGATTGGTCATGATATGCTCAATGGCGATTTTAGAGTTGTAGCACCTCTCTAACTTGTTGCTCAAATTCTTCACTTTACTTTTGAGCTCATTGTTCTCCTTCAAAAGGTTAGTCTCACAAGACATAGAAGTAGAACAAGCATCTAATTGTGAAGAACATGGCATATATAATAAATCATCACAAGATGTGGATACATGCTTCTTGGCTATATCACAAGGGTTAGTAATATGTGATTGATCATTTGACCCAAATGATGAGCTCTCACTAGATTTGGTTTCTTTATTAGAAGGCTTCTTAGTGAGTAAAGCATATTCTTGTGCCAAATTATCATGAGCAACACTAAGTTCCTCATGAGCCAATTTTAGCTCCTCATGTGAATAAGTAGTAACATAAAGTAGATGCTTTTGTTGTTCACATGTGGTTTTTAGAAAAGAGTTATCATTTTCCAATTTACTTACTCTTTCCATTTCCCTTTTCAAGGCTCTTGAGAGTTTATATAAAAGCTCTAAATTTGGATCATCACAATCCACAACAAAACCACCAACATGTATCTCAGTGTTACCATGTGATGATGTTGAAGAGCTTGTTGAAGCATCACTCTCATAGCCATCATCTTCACCATCAAGTGTGCATGAAGTAGAATCATCACTTGTATCACTTGTGGCATTATCATCATTCTTGTCAAGTGATCTTGTGGAATGATCATCATCATCATCACTTGACATTGAGGTGGAACAATCCTCCACAACCACCTCGTTGTGGTCATGCTCAACATCCTCATGTACCTCCATCACTATGTGATCATCCTTCTTGAATTTTCCATCATCCCAAATTGAGGAGTCACAATAGTGATGCTTGAGCGCCGTCCACATGCTATGTGCACTTGAGAAACCCCTCACCTTGTCAAAAATCTCATCATTTAAAGCTTTGATTAGATAAAACTTAGCTTGTGCATCAAGTGTTCGGCAATCCTTTTGAGCTTGGGTACGGTTACCACACCCATCCAAGTCATGAGAAAAGCCAACAACTATGATCCACCAAAACTTAGGGCCAAGAGCACGAAAATGATCAAGCATGTGATTTTTCCACCGTGCATAGTGAGTGCCATCAAAAATGTGTTCCACACAATCATCTAGCCCATAAGCCGCCATCCTCTCGGGTCGGTGAAGACCGCAAATGAGAGACCCGGCTCCGATACCACTTGAAGGGTCGAGATGGCGGACTAGAGGGGGGTGAATAGTCCTTTCTAAAACTTAAGCATGTTGGCTAACCAAAACAAATGCGGAATTAAACTTATCGGTCTAGCCAAGACTTCACCCCTCTAACTAAGTTCACAAGCACCTCACAAAGACTTTAATTAAGCAACTAAGGTGCTTTCCTTAGCAAGAGCTCTCCTATTTAATTATAGAGTAAGGTCACACAAACCTATGCACTAGTATTTTGCAAGCAAGAGGGAGCTCCTACACAATTCTAGTAAACAAAGCGCACAAAGCCTAAGCTCACTAGCAAAGCTCAATAACAAAGGCAACTAATGCCAAATTGGAGAGCGCAAAACACTTAGCTACACAAACTAAGCAGTGTGACTAACAAGGTTACACAAACCAAATTAGCCACGCAAAGGGGATACTTCTAGCTACACAAGCAAGAAGATATCTAGCTAGCTACACAAGCACAACTAGAACAAGAGCAACTACACAAGCATAAGTATATATGAAAGTAAATACAAGCTTGTGTTGTACGAAAGCAAACCACCGAGAAGAGTAGACAAAGTTGACACGGTGATTTTCTCCCGAGGTTCACTTGGTTGCCACCAAGTTACGTCCCCGTTGTGTCGACCAACACTTCGTGGTTCGGCGGCTAATCGGTCACACACCGAGTCTCTCAAAAGGCACCGCAAGAACCCACCATAAAGTGTGGTAGCTCAATGACACGCTCAACTAGAGTTGCTCTTCGCGATCCCCGCGGGGTGAGCACAATCCCCCTCACAAAGCTTCTCCGGAGCCTCGCACAATCTTCTTGCGAGCTTCGACGGAGCCACAAGGCACCAAGCCGTCTAGGAGGTGGCAACCTCCAAGAGTAACAAGAACCACCGGCTTGCAACACGATCACCTAGTGCCACACGATGCAATCTCTCAAAGCAACGCACTAGAATCGCTCTCTCACTCGATCCGATGAACACTATAAAGCATGAGTGAGTTAGAGGGCTCCCAAGCACTACCACACAAAGTCACAAAGACTATAGTGTGCTCAGCTACCGGCCACGGTCGGTCAAGGCATCTATTTATAACCCCACGGTCAAATAGAGCCGTTACCCCTTCACTGGGCAGATTTCGGGACGACCGGACGCGCCGGTCGTAACTGACCGGACGCGCTCAGCCGCGTCCGATTCTCCAACGGTCACTGACCCCCAACGGTCAAACCAGCGACCGGACGCGCCGCTGCCAATGACCGGACGCGCCGTTCAAACTGACCGGACGCGCTGGTCGCACAACGGCTAAGTCACGAAGCACTGACCGGACGCGCTGGTCCCACTGACCGGACGCGCCGGTCGCCCAACGGCTAACTGCGAAGCAACGACCGGACGCGCTAGTCCCGAGAATGACCGGACGCGCTGGTCGCCTGAGCAGCGCTCAACGAAACAACGACCGGACGCGTGAAAGGTCCTTGTTTGGTTTTAGTAATTGAGTGACAACTTAGATGGACTAATATGTGGTTATGTGAGATACACAGGAGATTAGTCCACAGGTGATGGTGTCATGAAGGAGCTCATTGCATATGAGACATGACATGGAGTCATGTGACCAAGGTGGAGAAGATCAAGATGAGGCTTGGCTTGATGGACCGGTTGCTAGGGTGAAGGGCAAGTTGTGTGATGGCTTGGCGCTGAAGGACCAAGGCAACGGTGAAGAGCAAGTGAGGTCAAGATCGATGAACCAATACGGTCACATGATGATATGAAGTGGATCATATCATTTGGTGATTGGTTGGTGCATGTGTTGCATCAACATCGGAGGAGATGGAGTGGAATGCGCAAGGCAAAGGTATAACCTAGGGCATTTCCATTTCACCGGTCATAGGTGTGTAGAGAAGTTGATGACCGGATTTAGGATAGATGGCCGTACTATCAAGAGGGGCAAACTTGTTTGCATATCGGTCATCTAGTGCCACTTGAGCGATCTAACTTTGCATACGTGTTAGGATCGAGTGGCGAGGCAAGTTGAGTGGTTAACTCCTTCGATAAAATGATTATGAAAATGCTAACACACGTGCACAAGGTGGTGATCACTTGTTGGTGTTGGCACTTTTGCGAAGGCGGTGGAGTTTGAGCGGTAGAGAGGGTTTGGGTTCCTCTCTCCCTCCCGCCGAGCGTGCGAGCGCGGGATTCAGGCGATTTCGGGGAAATGAAATGCCTATTTTCTACTACGCCGGAAGTCAGAAAAGAAACGGAGGCGAACGGGGTCACTGAGGTGACCGGACGCTGCACCGGACGCGGTCACGGTGTGACCGGACGCGTCCCCGTTGTGTCGACCAACACTTCGTGGTTCGGCGCGTCCGGTCGTTCGACAGGCGCGTCCGGTCATCGGGACCGGCGCGTCCGGTCGTTGGCAGCGGCGCGTCCGGTCGCTGGTTTGACCGTTGGGGGTCAGTGACCGTTGGAGAATCGGACGCGGCTGAGCGCGTCCGGTCAGTTACGACCGGCGCGTCCGGTCGTCCCGAAATCTGCCCAGTGAAGGGGTAACGGCTCTATTTGACCGTGGGGTTATAAATAGATGCCTTGGCCGGCCATGGCCGGCAGCTGAGCACACTATAGTCTTTGTGACTTGTGTGGTAGTGCTTGGGAGCCCTCTAACTCACTCATACTTGATAGTGTTCATCGGATCGAGTGAGAGAGCGATTCTAGTGCGTTGCTTTGAGAGATTGCATCGTGTGGCACTAGGTGATCGTGTTGCAAGCCGGTGGTGCTTGTTACTCTTGGAGGTTGCCACCTCCTAGACGGCTTGGTGGCTTGTGGCTCCGTCGAAGCTCGCAAGAAGATTGTGCTCACCCCGCGGGGATCGCGAAGAGCAACTCTAGTTGAGCGTGTCATTGAGCTACCACACTTTATGGTGGGTTCTTGCGGTGCCTTTTGAGAGGCTCGGTGTGTGACCGATTAGCCGCCGAACCACGAAGTGTTGGTCGACACAACGGGGACGTAGCTTGGTGGCAACCAAGTGAACCTCGGGAGAAAATCACCGTGTCAACATTGTCTACTCTTCTCGGTGGTTTGCTTTCGTGCAACACAAGCTTGTATTTACTTTCATATATACTTGTGCTTGTGTAGTTGCTCTCGTAACTAGTTTGCTTGGGTAGCTTGCTAGTTATCTTCTTGCTTGTGTAGCTAGAAGTATCCCCTTTGCGTGGCTAATTCGGTTTGTGTAACCTTGTTAGTCACATTGCTTAGTTTGTGTAGCTAAGTGTTTTGCGCTCTTTAATTTGGCATTAGTTGCCTTGTTATTAAGTATTGCTAGTGAGCTTAGGAGCTTTGTGCTTTTGCTTCACTAAGTTGTGTAGGAGCTCCCTCTTGCTTGCAAAGTACTAGTGCATAGGTTTGTGTGACCTTGCTCTAGAATTAAATAGGAGAGCTCTTGCTAAGGAAAGCACCTTAGTTGCTTAATTAGGATCTTTGTGAGGTGCTTGTGAATTTAGTTAGAGGGGTGTAGTCTTGGCTAGACCGATAATTTTAATTCCGCATTTGTTTTGGTTAGCTAACACGTTTAAGTTTTAGAAAGGACTATTCACCCCCCTCTAGTCCGCCATCTCGACCCTTCAACGCGCTGAAGAAACATGACCGGACGCGACAGAGCCAGCGTCCGGTTAGAGTCCAGTAAGCTCCCTGAACGACCGGACGCGTTCGATCATCAGTGACCGGACGCGCCTCGCGTCCGATCATCGAACTGAAAAACGCGCAGACACTGAACACTGACCGGACGCGTCCGGTCATGCAAGGACCACGTCCGGTTCAGCGTTCGGTCACCTCTGTGATCTCCGTTCGCCTCCGTTTCTTTTCTGGACTTCCGGCGTAGTGGAAAATAGTCGTTTCAACTTCTCAAAAACGCCTGAATCCCGCGCTCGCAAGCTCGGCGGGAGGGAGAGAGGTACCCAAACCCTCTCTACCGCTCAAACTTCATCGCCTTCGTAAATATGCCAACACCAACAAGTGATCACCACCTTGTGCACGTGTGTTAGCATTTTCATAATCATTTTATCGAAGGAGTTAACCACTCAACTTACCACACCACTCGATCCTAGCAACGATGCATAGTTAGATCACACGAGTGGCACTAGATGACCGATATGCAAGCAAGTTTGCCCCTCTTAATAGTACGGTCATCTATCCTAAACTCGGTCATAAACTTCTCTACACACCTATGACCGGTGAAATGGAAATGCCCTAGGTTATACCTTTGCCTTGCGCATTCCATTCCATCTCCATTGATGTTGATGCAACACATGCACCAACCAATCACCAAATGATATGATCCACTTCATATCATCACGTGACCGTATTGGTTCATCGATCTTGACCTCACTTGCTCTTCACCGTTGCCTCGGTCCTTCGGCGCCAAGCCATCACACAACTTGCCCTTCACCCTAGCAACCGGTCCATTAAGCCAAGCCTCATCTTGATCTTCTCCACCTTGGTCACATGACTCCATGTCATGTCTCATGTGCATTAAGCTCCTTCATAACATCATCACATGTGGACTAATCTCCTGTGTATCTCACATAACCACATATTAGTCCACCTAAGTTGTCACTCAATTACCAAAACCAAACAAGGACCTTTCAATCTCCTGTGCCTCTAATGCCAAGCAAGGAGGAATGGGAAAAGGTGGACCTTGACTTCAAACTTCTTCCTCCTCTGTGCAAAAGAGCAGCAGGAAGGCCAAGGAATAGAAGGTTGGTTGGAGTTGAAGAAGGTGGATCTGGCATCAGAGGGAAGAGAAGGTGTAAAAGGTGTGGTGGATATGGTCACCTACAGAAAACATGCAATGAAATTGTGGATGACCCAGATGCACCACCACCTGCTCCACCAAAGAAGAAGAGGACTTACAAGCCAAAAGTAGTGGAGATTATAGAAACCACAGAAGATGCTCCCAAAAAGAAGAGAAGGACTTCTAAGCCAAAAGTAGTGGCAGAGATCCTAAAAGAAGATGCACCCAAGAAGAAAAAGGAACCTCCATCCAAGAAAAGGAAGGCATCCACCAATGAGAACCAAACAAACAAGAAGAAGGGAACTACTATTAGCCCACCAATGCAGTAAGTCCACCAACAGTTAGCCCTTCATTTTGTCACTGTTAGTTTAGGAACATGTTAACATGTGTCACCATTTATGTAGGGTTAGCCCACGACCTATGACTAGGAGCCTGGCTACCTCCACAACTAGTCCGAGCGCTGGCACCAGGAGCAAAAGGAAGCTGCTTGATGCATAAGTGCGCTGCAAGGAAGGCATTTTGAGGCTCCTTGCCATTTGGTTAACTTTTGTGTACTTTTGGGCCTGCTGAGCCTGGTTATGTAATGTAGTGAACCTGGTTATGTAATGTCATGCACTGGTACTGATACTGAAATGTTCTGCACTGCTAATGTATTCTGGGTATTTGGTGAAACTTGTAGCTCTTGGTATTGTAATGTAATGAACTAGTACTGAAATTAGAAGGCTAATGCATTAACTTCTTGTCTCTTGGTACTAAAAGTTGGCATAAATGCCTTTCATTCATTTTACAATGGCATTACAAAGCATAGTTCATGCTAGTTTGTACATTAACATGCACAGCATGACAAAGCACACAACTCCACACACACTAGCAACTTTCATCCACTTTTCCACACTATGCTGCATATCCATGCTTCTAACAACTACGCCCAAAGCTTGAACACTAGTGTTCATCACCGAGATAGAGTCCTCCAAAGCATGCAATTGGGCCACCATTGTTGCAATCTGGGCACCAATGTCAACGGCAGAGCTTTCAGGCTTCCACATGAAGAAGTTGCACCTGTTGTTGCCCTGTGACAAGCATATGAACACATGAACCCAAGATCTGGACGTTGACACCCAAACGAAATTGAAAAACACGAACTACTCACCTAGTCCTGTCTCTTGCAAGTGTAGAACGGCTTGTCGGGGTGCTTCAAAGTCCTCGAGACACGCTCTACGACGGTGGGCGTCTTGCAGAACGGGCATAGCGGCTGGCCACCCTCCGGCGGCTGCCCCTGCCCACGCGAACCGGTCGAGCAGGAAGCGCTAGAACCGGTCGCCATCTTCAGGCCTCCTTTTCGCCCACCACGCCAGTCGAGGAGAAAGCGCCGGAACCCTAGCCCGACCGCCCGCCGCCGGCCAAATCACCGCCGCCGCCGCCGCGCTTTCGTTGTGAACAGAGGCAGGGAAGGGGAATGAAATGAACAAAGGCAGGGGGAACCAGAGGCTGGGACTTAAGGTGGTCCAACCAGACATGGGTTAGGGGCACCGGTCGTCATTTCGCAAAGTTTCTCTCTCCGGTACTGGGTGAAATCGGTCGGCGGTGTCCACTGGTCAAAGTGAACGAAAAAACGGTGTCCCTCAGCAAATAACGAGAATGAAGGTGTGTGGCACCCAATTTTCGGCTTTGGCAGTGTCCTACAGCCAATTCTCCCTTTTTATTAATACCTAAACATTTTCTTTACCCCCAACTAAACAAGGGTGTGTTCACTTCGCGAAAAGTGGGTGAAAAGTTACTGTAGCATCTTTCGTTGTTATTTGACAAAATTTATCTAACCATAGACTAACTAGGCTCAAAAGATTCGTCTCGATATTTACAGACAAACTATGCAATTAGTTATCTTTTTTTATCTAATTTAATACTTCATGCATACGTCCAAAGATTCGATGTGATGAGTGAAAGAGAAAATATTTTGGGTTGGCATGTGAAGTGAACACAGGGCAAGCCCTGAAATCAGCCGGAGCAAAGGGAATCACGGCGATAATAGAGTGCTGCCGTCAATCCGGAGCCGAGACGACACGGCGGTGCCGCAGCAGGCCGCAGCACGCGGACCATGCATATCAACAGGCGGATGGAGACGGGGCAGCAGAGGCTGTGCCTGCAGTGCAGCGGCAGGCGCGGCTCAGGGTGTTTGGTAAGTTTAACAAACACGGTACTACTTTCGTTTTATTTGATAAAAAGTTTTTAATTTGGGACTAATTAGATTTAATAGATTCGTCTCGTAAATTACTCCTAATCTATACTGATATATATGTAATTAGTCTATATTCAGTAAAAAACATTAATGTGACGGAAGTTAAACTTTAACAAAAGCAAACCAAACAAGGCCTGTCTTCGCCGCTGCTCCGGCCTACTCGTCCCGTCTACTCCCTCCTCGGCACCCGTCTTGTCCGTCCTCGCTTTACCAGCTGGGCGCCCGCACCGGGCCTCTAGCTTTCGGTTTTGTTTGCTTGTTGCGATCAAAAAGCTGCCGCGCGGCCATCATCTCGCCGTTGCCCCTCTGCGTGAATTTGCTTCCAACACTGACGGACAGATTGATAGAACATGAGCTTTTTCCCCCTCTCGCCTGGCTCGGCCCCTCCCCCTGCCCAGCCTTTTTCCCCATGCATGCAACTTGAAGCTGCATCACTCAGCTCTCGCTGGGCACGTCTTGGAACTTGCGACCACGATCATCATACATTGGCGGTCGTGCTCTCTTTGATCTACGGAGTACAATAGGAGTACAAGATTTCACAATACGGAGCTCTTCTATTTTATCCTAGGGCCTGTTTAGTTGCCCATGCAACGCAAAAAAGTTTGTACACCTGTCATATCGAATCTTGCGACATATGTATGGAGTACTAAATGTAGACGAAAGAAAAAACTAATTACACAGTTTAGTTGTAAATCACGAGACAAATCTCTTGAGCCTAATTAGTCCATGATTGAACACAAATTGCCAAATAAAACAAAAAATGCTACAGTAGCCGAACTCAAACTTTTTCACCCACTAAACAACCCCCACTAAACAACCCCTTAGATAGTAATTTACAATACATCCATCCTATCAAAATGTAACTCTAGAGGCCGTTTGATACGGCTCAAGAGTCAAGACAGCTTCAAGCTCCTCTTGGCAAAACACTGTGGCAAGTCCTGACAAAACTGTGTAGCAACACTGTTCGCTGCTGTAGCAAGAAATTGTTTCGCAAACAAATTCACCAGAGCGAAAATACAACTAAAAAGAGGAGCACACCGTAGCCCCGCAAAGCCTCACCGAGCCCTTAGTTATTCATCATTTAACTGTCTAAAGTTTTAACAAACTTATAAAAAAATATCAATCTTTATAGTTATAACACATACAAGCATACTATAAAATTATATTCTACAAAAAATCTAATAATACTTATTTGATATGGTATATATTATTTTTTTATCAATTTGGTTAAAATTTAAAATAATTTGACTTGGTACTATACTAGAATTATTTTTTTGGATGAAAATAGTATACTTGTGTTAAATGCATGAGTAGTCCCTAAATTTGTCGAGGGATATCATTTAGATCCACAAACTTTAAAAATACATTTTTAGGTCATCACACCTGTTAAGTGGCGCACTGCAGATCTATAACAATCATGTAAACATTTTATCCAACGAGATGAGGAGAAAAGAAGGGAGGATGAATATAGTCAACGCCACAGTGTGCTATGTTACTTCGGATAAAATGTCCATATGGGTGATATGGACTTACACTACACCACATAACAAGTTTAGTAACCTAGAAATAAATTTTGAAAACTCATAGACCCAAGTGACACCCTTTGACAAGTTTAAGGACATTCAATATACTCCCTCTATCCCTCATTAATTGTCGTTCTAGCACCGCTTTCAACCGTCCACGTTCAAAGCAAAGGACAATGCACCTGGACACGGAGAAGTAGCAGGTTCATTCGATTGATGTTGTACTTGGTCAGGAGCTAAAACGACAAGTAAAGTGGGACGGAGGGAGTACTTCATAGAACTATGTTGTCAAAGTCACATGTTGGAGACCAATATTGATGTTTTTAGCTCACTTAAAGTGTAGAAGTTGCTTGTGACAGATACTACGTTGTGTTGTTCAAAGTTTACTATCGATTAGGGCATTCTTGCTTCCTTGCTAAACTTGTATAAGGTGGCTTATAGTTGGTTGTAGGAAGCCAAAAACAACAATGCTCTCAATTGTTAGTTGTGTGGCAAAAGCCCCCCCCCCCCCCCCCCCCCCCCAAAAAAAAAAAAACTCATTTTGGGCACCATATAGGTTTATCATAAGGTAGGCTCTTTGTTTAACATATGAATTTGTATAAGTCCGAGCCTCCGAGGGTAAAACAGGGCCTTAGCTAGAACTTATGGTCATGTAGGTTGAAAAAAAACTTAGCCAGCGGGAGAAATCGCCCCGGTATTGTTTGGAAGAAAAAGATTTTGTTTGTTAGAGCCTCTTCTCAAAGCTCCTCTATAGGAGTCGGAGCTGTTTTGGATGAGCCATAATTTATGGCTTCTCTAAATCTGCTATAGCTTCTTTTTTTCACTGAAAAGGCGACGACTCCTACTAATGACTCTTTCACAGGAGTTGAAAAATATAGTTGAAAAGGAGCCCTGCCAAACGGACCGAAAACTTCTCGATCTTAATAGTTGACCCATAACCTAGGCCGCCAGCCACAGCCAGGTTTGGTGCTCCATCACTGCTCAGTTAGGACTGTAATGCTCAGACAGACTGACGGCCATCGTTCTCACGTCTTTAAGCTGTGAGCGAGAGAGGGTTTCAACTAACCCTAAAACTTGTTTCCCCGGAACACGATTCGAACGCTAAAGGTAAACAGCCTGTTCGTTTCGCTGGTTTATTGTGCTGAAAGTACTGTTCGCTGGTTTGTTGTGAGAGAAAAACACTGCTAGATGGTTGCTGATTGTGCTGATAAGTCCAAACGAACATGGCGAAAGGTGTTGCTTAGCGGTCACAGTCACTAGACTACGAACCCTTCGCATGCACGTAGGTTGAAACTCTGCAAATTCTCCGCAATGATACTGTCTACTGTTGTTCACACTTGATTAGGGCCACGTTTAGATTGTGAAAAAATTTCAACCCGATGAATAGTACCACTTTCGTCTTATTTGGTAAATATTGTCCAATCATGGACCAACTAGGCTCAAAAGATTCATCTCGTGATTTTCAACTAAACTGTGTAATTAGTTATTTTTTTTACCTACATTTACTACTTCATGCATGGGTCTAAAGATTGATGTGATGGAGAGAGTGAAAAAAATTCAACTTTTAGAGTGCATCTAAACAAGGCCTAGGTCACCACACCACGATACTGTGTAATGTGGACTGTATTTCGGTGTTCAACAATGTTATTCTATCGGTGTTCGTTGAGGTATGAGGAGTGCTCTTTCGAACGTTGTTGGCGGTAATACGACATGCAAGGTCAGCATTCAGCAACCAGCAAGGATGATATGAGGAAACCAAGCTTTGGATTTATTAATAATATTTTTTTATAACAAAAGCATTGGATTTATTAACGCACCATTCCAAGGCCAAAAGCACATGGACCTGGAAAAATGACGTGGCACTGTGGCAAACAATGACAGGACGGGCAGCTCCTAAAATCGAAGTTATTTGGCCCTGCATCTGACAAGGGTCAAAGGTTACCAGCCACTAGGAGTCACGGCAGCCATGATTAACCGCTGCACTGAAGCTCAACCGGGATTCCCTATCGGGAGCCCGTGTCGTCAAATTGGAGAGCCCCTTTTTCAGCTTGTCCGTTCTTGGCGAGTCTGGGACAGAATTATAATCCGCTCAGCCTTTCGTTCTCTTTTTTATTTGAACGGACTGTTCACGTAGAGTACTCGTTTCGACTTGTTCACGTAGAGTACTCGTTTCGACTTGCCTGCGTTACCATGTTGTACCTACATTGAGGTCTCGTTCAGATACCTTTCAAATTTCAAATTTTTACCCTCTCTCTCCATCACCTCGAATATTTAGACACATAAAGCATTAAATATAGATACAAAAAAAACTAATTGCACAGTTTGGTTGTAAATCACAAGACGAATCTTTTGAGCCTAATTAGTCCATGATTAGACACTAATTGCTAAATACAAACGAAATGCTACAGTAATCAAATTCCTTTTTTTTTTTTTGCATCTAAACACCTCCTCAGTTTACTCTGAACTCCAACTAGCCTGGTTTCATCCAGCCAGTAACGGTGTACCAAGCGCCTCCGGGCTCCAGCAATGGCCGGGACCTTGGACGCTCTAAGTCAAGGAACCACTGCACCAAATTCGTACATGAAAGGTACAGTTACATGAACACTTGAGTACTTCCATGTAAGGAGATACAGGCGTATAGCACGGGACACTGTGCAGAAGATGTCCGGGCTAACGCTAAACCACGGTCCACGACGTCGTCCTCCAGCCGCAGGATTGGCCAGAGAAAAAGCTTGTCGCCGGCGAGGACGACGTGCTCTGTACCCTGGTCAGGATCCACAGCTAGGAGCAGTTTGTAATGGCGGAGATTCGGAGCACGGAAACGCAATCCCGTGGGACATTCGCAGTGACACGCCACATGATAATCCGTAGCTTAGGCCCCGTTTAGTTTGGACGTTAAAGTTTAACGAACATTGTAGCAGTTTCGTCTTATTTAACAAAAAAGTTTTCAATCTTGAACTAATTAGGCTTAATAGATTCGTCTCGTAAATTACTCCTAATCTGTGCCGACATACATGCAATTAGTCTACATTTAGTACTCTATACATTTAAGAAAACATTAATGTGATAGGAGTTAAACTTTAACTCTCCAAACCAAACGGGGGCTTAATAATCGCAGATCCGTGTGGCAGCACACCGCTGCCGTGCTCTCGGCTGAAGTCAACCTTGCGAGCCACGCACGGCGCCAGGTGCACGGCAGTCATGCATCACATCAACAGCTAGTTGCCAAAGCTACATCAGCGTCCGTTCGGGGTTTACTACGGGCCTGTTTGGTTTCATTTTTTTTTTAAGTTTAACTCCCATCACATCTATTTTTTTAAGTTTAACTCCCATCACATCAATGTTCTCTCAAATACATATAGTACTAAATATAGACTAATTGCATGCATGTCGGTACAGATTAGAAGTAATTTACGAGGCGAATCTATTAAGCCTAATTAGTCCAAGATTAGAAACTTTTTGTCAAATAAGACGAAAGTGCTATAGTGTTTATTAAACTTTAACTCCTCAAACCTAACGCCCCGTACAGTTATTTAGGGCTACAACAGAAACACCTCCTTCGGGTTTTCCCAGCTCCTATATTACCAGTATAAATACAATCCGGTACTACTACAGTCCTACAGCTACTATATCTTGATGAACAAGCTGTACAGGAGGGGAGTATCTGCATGCTAGCTAGTGACCATCAGCGCCTGCTATCTAACTGTATTTTGCTTCGTTTTCTGCCTGTTAAACGCAGGAATCAGTGTCCAAATGCGGATTAATCAAAGGTTGCCCCGGTTGCAGTAGCAGCAACCATGTGAAATTGTGAGTGAAACTTCAGAGCGATGGGCATGAAGTTGAAGGGACATCTGAGAAACAAGCTCTGGCCTGCATGAAAGCGGCTTCACATCTCAGGGAAGGCTTCTGCTATAGCGCCTGACTTGCCATCTGCAGAGGACGACATAGGCGTGTTAAGGGAAACATGTAGCACGTGTGAAAGAGTCAAAGAAGGTTGATTATGTTGAAAAGGGGAAAATATTTTCGATACAAACCACCTATTCGGTGGATCCTGAAAACCACAGAGAAAAACATACTTAAGAGTTTCCATAAAACTTTAAATGGTGCTTACATTGCCACCAAATTTGAGATTCAAACCTATTTTGTAAAAATCCATACAAAAGCAACAAATTCCATGTGTACTAGAAGACAAATTACCAGAAATTGTGTCTCGTAGTGTATATGCACTTGGAATTTGTTCTTTTCATATGAATTTTTCTAGATGGAATTTAAATCTCAAATTATATGATAATGTACATTTTTAGACGCACTATGAATGTGCTTTGTTTAAATTATTTTGAAAACTCCTAAGTATGTTTTTCTAGAGGGGTTTCATGATTCCACCGAAGAGGCGGTTTGCACCGAATATTTTCCCGTTCAAAAGATGGCAGCTTTGCTTAAACACATGGGAGCATGCCCGTGCGCATGTGCGCAAGGGCCGTGGCCCTTGGGGCATCTCAGGTGGAATGGCATACCTTTTCTTGGCAGATCCTTGACAGTGCTTCTACATGGAAATTTTGTAGCTCTTCAAGGACTTTAACATCTAGGCCCCTGAGGTCCTCACCCTGAAAAGCAAAAATCTGTATCAGAAGCATAGAAACACAAGCTAATAGCTGAATTTCAGCACATTCTGGGCCACAGAGAAAATTAGCCCACAAAGTGGATTTTAACAGCTAAATATGGTATACCCTATTGTTAGAGTACATCTAACACCTATCACATAGAGCTCTTCATTATTCTATTTCCTTCTTTTTACTCAACTTTTTTTATTCTGCTTATTCGATTGTTTTTCATTCTGCTTTCTCAAGCTGGAAAAAGCTAATGCAACGATAAACAGATTATAATCACCTTCAATCTGGACACGACGCTTTCCAATTCTTTGCAGCGCATTCTTTCATAATTGTATGCAGCTCTTGCTTCTTCAAAAGTACTGAGGCCATCCCAGCTCCCATTATCTGGAGCTTGCATTTCACTTACCAGTCTGCCACTATCAGTCTTGGGTGAGTGAAGGCCGTTTTGCTTTGCTTTGAATTCAAATACATCCTGTTGAGAGTTTTCTTTCTTTATCTTCGAAACGAGGGCCCACATGCTTGCCAGCTCGTTTTCCAACTCATGCTCTCGGCATTTTGCATCATCAATAATCTTTAGAAGCTCACTCTCTCTTCGGTCTTTTTGAGACAGTGTGTCCTCTAACACAGCCTCCCTTTGACAACTAGCAACCAACTCTTTCTGCAACTCCTCAACTAAAATTCCACTCTCATGATCACGTCGCTTTGGGTCAGGGTGAATGTTACTTCTTGATATTGATGCATTTAGCTCTTTTGCCACAGCTAAGTCTGCGTTCAGCTTTGCGTTTTCATAAGAAAGCCTAGTGACTTCTTCTGCCAAATTCTTTAGTTCAACTGCAGCAGCAGATGCCAATTCTTTAGCATAGGATGATTCCTCCGCCAGCTTTTGAGTATGAACTTCCAGTCCATCCTTCTCTTCCACCAACCTCAGATTTTCTTGCTTCAAACTTTCAATTTCTGAAGCCTGGAGCACCGCTTTTATGTTTCAATTGGCATATCACAAAAAGATGAACTAAATAGGAAAGTGACGGTTAGGGGCATAAGATCCTTACCTGCTTGAACACTTGAGACATAAATCCTGAGGCATTTAAGTCATTTGTTCTAGAGGGCATATTTGCTTGGTTTGAGACTTCATTTGCTTGATCCCTAGTATCAGTGCTTGCCGTTGATGGTTCACTAGACTGCACACTAGCAAAACTATCCTCGCTTTTGGCAGCCTTTGACAAATTACTGATTTCTTGCCTCAAGCGTGCAACTGTTTCTTGGAGTTCTGCATTTTCTGTTACCTATTTGAACAAAAGAATGGAAATCAAATTGATCGGTTGAGCATCAAAAGATTCACGTCCCGCCCTTTGCTCACCTTTGCTTGTAGCTGGTCTTGAAGAATGCTATTATCCGCAGACATAATCTAGACAAGTGACACAGTCAGAGAGAAACCAGCAATTAGTCCAGCATAAAAAAGAATAGTGTGAATTTCAGGTTACATGACTATGGATCAACCTCTAGTTCAAATGTCTTCTCGCTCAGCTGTGTGCTCAACTTTGAAAAGGTCTGTGAGAATATCAGGTTCATGAAATCTTCAGATCATTTATTTGTAAAAATGGACATCGAAAGACAGCATCTAGCACGCATTAGCAAGTAAAACAATAGAAAAGGTATATGATATTACAACAAATGGGTGAAAACATAACTGCAATATTCCCAATGATAATTGGTTGAACGTTACAAGTAAACCAAGCTAAGATGAAGTTCACTTCAGCTCGTCGTTTCATAGCCTTATTACCTGGGACAACTCTGTCCTAATTGTTGGGTCTTCTGTAGTTTCCAGTGATTGCACCATCCGCTGCTCTAGCATATGTATATGTGATTTCTTTTCTGTGATTTCATCTTTCAACTTCTCAATTTGCTCCTGCAGAAGAAATAAAAGGAAGCAAAAACTTCATAAAGAACATGAAAATTGTGTACTTGGTTACAGGACAATCAGAAAAATTTACCTGAATTTGCAAATCATCAGGGCTGTTGGTTGCTTGCTCTGTCAGTCTTTTGAGTGAACTTGTACAAAGTGCAACTTCCCCTGCCAGCATTTTGACCTGCTCTTGTAGAAGATCTATTTGATCCACGATGGTTGTTCCACTCTGCAGATGCATCAAGGCTGTTGGTGTCGATGGATGTGGCAAATACCGACCAAAATAACACACAGGTAGAACAAGATGAAACCAACAAAATAACATGACTGGATGTTCATGGCAAAGAAGGCATGGCCACACTGTTCTTGGCCAGAGGAGGCAGCCAGGGAAAGAAAAATAAGGAGCAGGGAATACAATCCAAATTTCAGAGGAAACATGAATTCAGTGTCCATCGTAACTTTGGACTAGTCTAGATCTGTGCCCCCCTCCCCCCAAGTTTGTTCATGCTAAGTTGCTTGTTGGGATAGAAGGAATGCATGCACAGGGAGGAAAACGGAAAAGAGAGAAAGAGGTGCAGTCAATAGAAATACAACTCACTGGCAGAGGGTGCCGTGCTCTGGGCGCAGCACTAAATAAATCACCAGCTTGAGTCCTTTCAAGAAAAGAATCAGCAAGTGCTGGGTCATCTCCTTGCCTAGTCATAGATTTCCTTCGACCATCCTTTAGGTCGAGCAGCAAGTGTTTTTGTTGTGATGATTTAGAGCATGAAGGTGAGCCGCTAGCAGTGCTATCACCGTCCACACTGGATGATAGCCCTGATAATTGGTTGGACTTCTGCACAAGGTTAACATATATGATTTAATCAGATATTCCACATATGGCTACTCCGCTATTGTCTTCGATATCCACAATCTGTTGTACAATAAAAATACCTTTAGTTTAAACCAGCCAAGCATTCCGCGTTTGCGGTTCCTTCTGCCAAACCTGGTTGACTCGTCTGGATTGTTCAGATCAAATTTCCCTTCAAGCGAAAGCTCTGAATCAAGACTAATATCATCATCATCTACAAAGTATTCCCGCTTTCGATCAGGCAAATACACAAGCTGCAATTGAAAACAGAATGTGAGCAACAGGTATGCTGCAACAAAATAAATAATACAGAAGAATTACTGCTTCATTATGTACTAAAATCAGAATATCCATGTTACTAAGTGCTTAAAAAAATGAAACATCACAGTGTAGTAATTTTTCATCTTCAATCCAGTTTGTTTTACAACCATTTCAGGTGAAACAATCGTAATGTGAGTGTCTTAGGCACTGCATCATCATAAGCACCTTCCACAAAGGATTCATAAGGTGGCCCAAAAGCACCATAGTGCATCAGTACGTTGCAAATCCAAATACCAAATATAGAAGACCCTCCAACCTGTGTTACCAGCCTTGAGCCTTCAATACCAGCCAATACCGGTCATTCCAGCTATATCAAGTATCGACAAAAACTCGAGTAACACCTCCTTTGATGTGCATATATCGTATATGATGTTTTATATGTAGGTATATTTTTATATATTACTACGTTATTAGTCCAAAACGGAACCCGGTGTAGGCGAGTACCGGAATGATCCATTACAAAAGAAAAAAATGGAATGGACCCGAAACGGTATTTACAAGTGTAGTTTATTCCAAACATGAAACATGTGGCACAAGTTTTTTTTTTTACTTCTGTCATGTATTGTGCGGCAGATGTGTAATCTCAGGTAGTTGTTTCTGTTGGAGTATGTGTTTAGGCCCATGAGGCTAAGGCCCATGTGGCCCATGTATGGAACCTATATAGCTACCTTTCTAGGGTTAGACCCAATCAATAGAATCTCTAAACCTAACATGGTATCAGCAGCCTAGTTCCTTCCCTTTCCTCCCTCCCCACCCGCCGCCGCCTCTGGTTGCCGGCCGGCCAGCCGCCGCCGCAGCCATGGCCGGCCACTCCTCTCCTCCCCCCTCCTACTATGCCTGCTTCCCCTCCCTCTCCACCCCATCCTGGGCCCAGATCGCCGGCCGCTCCACTCCTGGCGCCGGCGGAGCTCCAAGCGCACCCGCCGCTGGGGCCCTGGCCGCGCCTGGCAGCGGTGGCCCGCCGCCGCTCGGGGCACCACCTCTTCCGCCCGCTGCTGCCACAGGGCCCGGTCTTCTTCCTCCTACAGCCGCTGGCCACTTCTCCTCCTCTCCAGGCGCTGCCGCCACCTCCCAGCTGCCCGCCCGCCCACCTCTACTTGCCGATCCAGCTCTCCAGAGCCGCCCGCCCTCCTCTTCTTCCCCTGATGCGGCTGCTGCTGCTGCTCACGGCGCCACAGTGGCCCGTGCCCTGGCCACCTCTTCCAATCTGGGCACGGTGGGGGCCGACACCGAGGCCGTCGCGCCTGTGGGGGTGCTCCAGTCAGGGGTTGTCCAGCCGCTCCTCCACCCTGGAGAACCCACTGGTGCCGCTGCCGCTGCCACTGCTCCTGCTGTTGACCTTCTCGGTCTCAGTGGTCCTCATCCTCTGTGCGCTCCGGGGCCGGACTCTACTCTCGCCGCCGCCCTCGTGGCTGCCCGTGCTGCTGCCGCGGAAGGCCAGGCTCGTGTGCGCGCGGCGGCTCTCGTGTGGGAGCGCGAGCACGACGCGGCCGACGCTCTGGCTCGCCAGATCGCCGAGGCGGAGCAGCTCCTCGGCCCCCCCGCCTCCCGGGACGTCAGTGCCACCTCCTCTGCCTCGCCCGGGCGTCCCACCTCACACACCACCGTCCTCTGGCATGACCCAGCTGACCCGCTCGTGGCCCAGCTCCACTACCAGGCCGGGGGGGTCCAGAACATCCGACTTCTCGTCCCGGTCGTCCTCGAGCCGGAGTCGCCCTCCTACGCCCGCTGGCGGGATCTGGTGGTTCTCACCCTTCGCCGCTACGCCCTCGACGACCACGTCCTCGTCGACGCCTCGGTCGCCGTCCAGACACCGTCGTGGCTCCATCTAGACAGCATCGTCCTCTCCTGGATCTTGGGGACGATCTCTTTGGACCTCCACGACCTTGTCCGCACCTCCCCTGACGCGCGTCGGGCGTGGCTCGCCCTTGAGGGCCAGTTTCTGGGCAACGCCGAGGCCCGGGCTCTGCGTCTCGACGCGAGTTTCCGCACCTTCGTCCAGGGTGACCTCTCCGTCGGCGAGTTCTGTCGTCGGATGAAGACCATGGCGGACTCTCTTGGCGACCTCGGCTGGCCCGTGGAGGATCGTATCTTGGTCCTCAACGTCCTTCGCGGGCTCAGCGACCGGTATGCCCACCTCCGGACGTGGATCACCCGTCAGCGGCCATTCCCGACCTTCCTGGAGGTCCGTGACGATCTCGTCATGGAGGAGCTCACACAGGGCATCCAGCCGGGGTCTTCTGTTTCTCCGGGGTCCTCGACGGCACTGGCCGCTACTACACCGCGTCCTCCTACTCCACGGTCGTCTGCTCCGCCACCGTCGTCACTCCTGGGCCCTCCTCCCTCTGGGCCGAGCGGAGGTGGGGGGGGGTCGTGGCTCTCGTCGTCGCCGAGGAGGGGGCCGCGGGGGTGGCCGGGGCGGTCACCCCCAGGCTCTGGCACTGGCCGGGACACACGGGGGGGCACCATGGCCTTCGTTCCAGAACCCGTGGTCCGGTCGCATCTCCATGTGGCCCTACCACGCCCCCGGAGCCGACACTCGCCCACCAGTGGCCATGCTCACCGGAGCTCCTCCTGCTGGTCTTCCACCCGGCGCCTTCCCTGCTACGCCGTGGGTTCCACCCTCCGGGACTCCACCGGGGGTCACCGGCTGGGACCAGGCGGCCCTGACTCGCTCGTTCAGCACCATGGGCCTGACACCTCCGGCCGGACCCGAGTGGATCGCTGATTCGGGGGCCACCTACCACACTACTCCTGACCCCGGTATACTTTCGTCGATTCACTCTCCCTCTTCCTCTCTTCCTTCGTCCATTATGGTCGCAAATGGTTCTTTTATTCCGGTCTCGTCTGTGGGTACCACAGGTGCTCATGGCTCCTTTCGTCTTCCTGATGTTCTTGTTGCTCCTTCTATGGTTCATAATCTTCTTTCTATTCGCCGGTTTACAGCTGACAATTCTTGTTCTGTGGAATTTGACTCTTCTGGTCTTACTGTAAAGGATTTGGCTTCCCGGCGTCCTCTGCTCCGATGTGAGAGCACCGGGCCCCTTTACACTCTTCGCTTCCCGGCGGCTCCTTCGTCTTCTTCGCCGCCCGTTTTGTCAGCTGCCTTCGTCGCTTCTACTTCCTCTACTACCTGGCACCGGCGCCTCGGCCA
Source organism: Saccharum hybrid cultivar R570 (assembly GCA_038087645.1). Taxonomy (NCBI): domain Eukaryota; kingdom Viridiplantae; phylum Streptophyta; class Magnoliopsida; order Poales; family Poaceae; genus Saccharum; species Saccharum hybrid cultivar. The sequence goes on from JAQSUU010000543.1 coordinate 2,611,040, forward strand.
TCCTGGACGTGATGCCCTGATACAGCTCAGTCGTAGCTCCAGTCTTCCATGTACTCGAGCTCATGATGAGCAACTGTGTCATGCGTGCCAATTGGGCCTACATGTTCGTCTTCCGTTTTCTAGTTCTACTTCCCATGCGGCCCGGATTTTTGATCTTGTACATTGCGACCTATGGACATCTCCTATTCTGAGTATTTCCAGTTATAAATACTATCTTGTGGTTGTTGATGATTTTTCGCATTATTCGTGGACTTTTCCTCTCCGTGCAAAGTCAGATACGTTTACCACGCTCCTTCACTTCTTTTCTTGGGTGTCTACACAGTTCGGCCTCCCCATCAAGGCCGTCCAGTGTGACAATGGTCGCGAGTTTGATAACTCCACCTCCCGCGATTTCTTCCTCTCTCACGGTGTTCAGCTCCGCATGTCTTGTCCATACACCTCTTCACAAAATGGCAAGGCTGAGCGGATGATTCGCACCACCAATAACACCGTGCGTACCCTTCTGTTTCAGGCCTCTCTTCCCGCTCGCTTCTGGGCTGAGGGCCTGCACACCTCCACCTACCTTCTGAACCGCCTTCCTTTCGCGGCCTGCCCCGCTCCCACTCCTCACCACGCCCTCTTCGGTACCCCGCCTCGGTACGATCACCTCCGTGTGTTTGGGTGTGCGTGTTACCCCAACACCGCTGCCACTTCTTCTCACAAGCTGGACCCTCGCTCCACGCTCTGTGTCTTCCTCGGGTACTCCCCGGATCACAAGGGGTACCGGTGCTTTGACCTTACCTCCCGACGGGTTCTCATCTCTCGCCATGTGGTGTTCGATGAGTCCGTCTTTCCCTTTTCTAGCACCACCACCCCTCCGGTACCTGACCCACCCTCCCTGTTTCCCACTGACCCGGTGGTCCAGCCACCGTTTTCATGGTCTCCTGCAGGTACCGCTTCGCCGCGCGCCGGGCCGACCTCCTGTCCCGGATCCCCAGCAGGTCCGTGCCCGTCGTCCTCGGGCGCGGCCCCGTCCTCTCCGGTTGGTGCAGACCCGGGGCCTTCGTCCCCCGCTGCTGCCCCGGGGGGGTCGTGTCGGTCGACGACGCCGGATCCCGTCCCGGCACCTGCCCCGGCACCTCCGTCGAGGTTCGCCGCGCCGGTACGAGTGTACCAGCGCAGGCCGCGGCCGCCGCCGCTCGCGCTCCCTTCTCCACCGGGGACACCGACACCACCGCCGCTGTCTCCGCCGGCTCGTGGTGTCCCGCCGGTCTACCACCCACCGCTGCTGCACCGACACCCGCGGCATGTTCACCCGATGGTGACACGACACGCGGCCGGCACCCTACCGCCTCGTGCCCTCGAGGCTTCGACCGGCGACGCGGTGGTCTCTCCTGTACCCTCTTCCGTCCGCGACGCCCTGTTGGACCCTCACTGGCGCCGCGCGATGGAAGAGGAGTACGCCGCGCTACTCGTCAACCAGACATGGGAGTTGGTGCCCCGGCCGTCGGGCGCCAATGTCGTCACCGGCAAGTGGATTTGGACCCACAAGCGCCGGGCCGACGGCTCTCTCGAACGCTACAAGGCTCGGTGGGTCCTCCGGGGTTTCACTCAGCGCCCTGGCGTCGACTACGATGAGACCTTCAGCCCGGTGGTCAAGCCGGCCACCGTCCGTACCGTGCTATCGCTGGCGCTTGCTCGGTCTTGGCCCGTCCATCAGCTGGACGTCAAGAACGCCTTCCTCCACGGCCTTCTCACCGAGACGGTGTACTGCAGTCAGCCAGCGGGGTTCGTCGACACCACCCGTCCTGACATGGTTTGCCGGCTCAACAGGTCCCTCTACGGCCTCAAGCAGGCACCTCGGGCGTGGAACCACCGATTCGCCGCTTTCTTGCTGACCCTGGGGTTCATGGAGGCCAAGTCCGATACGTCTCTGTTCGTCTACCACCATGGAGCCGACACTGCATACTTGCTGCTCTATGTTGATGACATTGTCCTCACCGCCTCCAGTGAGCCACTTCTTCGCCGGATCATCACCGCTCTCCAGCAGGAGTTCGCGATGAAGGATCTGGGAGAGCTCCACCACTTCCTCGTGTCACTGTTGAGCACCGTCCTACCGGGCTCCTACTTCACCAGCGACAGTACACTCGGGACATCCTGGAGCGGGCTGGGATGACTGACTGCAACCCCTGCTCCACTCCGGTCGACACCCAGGGCAAGCTGTCTGAGGCTGAGGGACCACCGGTGGCCGATCCCACTGCGTACAGGAGTCTCGCCGGGGCCCTTCAGTACCTCACCTTCACCCGGCCGGACATCACCTATGCAGTTCAGCAGGTCTGCCTCCATATGCATGACCCCCGGGAGCCTCACCTCACGGCTCTCAAGCGCCTCCTCCGCTACCTCCGGGGCACGCTCGACTACGGCCTCCTCCTCCACCGGGCCTCCTCCACCGACCTCACCGTTTACACCGATGCTGACTGGGCTGGGTGCCCGGATACTCGCCGCTCCACCTCCGGCTACGCCGTCTTCCTGGGCGGCAACCTGGTGTCTTGGTCGTCCAAGCGCCAGCCGGTGGTCTCCCGGTCCAGCGCCGAGGCGGAGTACCGCGCCGTTGCTAACGGCATGGCGGAGGCCGCCTGGCTCAGGCAACTGCTTGCGGAGTTGCACACTCCGCCCTCCCGGAGCACACTGATCTACTGCGACAACGTCAATGCGGTCTACCTCTCCACCAACCCCATCCAGCACCAGCGGACGAAGCATGTGGAGATCGACCTCCACTTTGTCCGGGATCGGGTGGCCATGGGCGAGGTGAGGGTCCTTCATGTTCCGACGACCTCCCAGTTCGCGGACATCTTCACCAAAGGCCTCCCGTCCTCGACCTTTGCCGAGTTTCGCTCCAGCCTCAACATCACCGGTGGCTAGTTGCGTCTGTGGGGGGGGTTTGTGTGTGTTCTTTCTTGTTCAGCCTTGAACTCCGCTGCGCCGGTAGTTCAGACTGCGGGGGGGTGTTGGAGTATGTGTTTAGGCCCATGAGGCTAAGGCCCATGTGGTCCATGTATGGAACCTATATAGCTACCCTTCTAGGGTTAGCCCCAATCAATAGAATCTCTAAACCTAACAGTTTCACAATGAACATATTAGTCAGAAAGATATCCTCAACAAGCTAGGAATTCATCAGTGAACAAGAAAAGCAACATATTTAGTGTCCACAAAAAATGACGAAGGAAAGTGGATCCTATGCTGCTCTTGCACATTGGCATTATATTTCACTTATTGGTGTATCGATCTAAAAAACTAACCAAAGCCATGGATTCGACATGTATTCGGACTGTTTTCTTTCTTTAATATAATGATGCGCAGTTCTTCTGCGTGTTCAAGAAAAAAGAACATGCTATTGGGAATTTAGTCTACTGTTCTTAGTTGGACTAATAGAACAAAATGCTGCAACCAAACAAACGAAACAAAAAAGGTGCAAACCTCATCTTCCCCAAATGAATGACGTCGACGAAGGTTAGTCTTTCCAGAAACATTTGAGGATATCGAACTTTTGGTTGATACCAATATTAATTTTGTTAGCCTCTGAATCCTGCCCATCAGGGCTGCTTTTGCTTCCTCTTCCTGTTCTAGCCTTGACTGAAGTTTGACTTGCCCAGCTTCAAGCTATCATACAAAATGAACAGTTTAAATGTTTAATCTATTTGTATCAAAATATGACTAATAAGTATTGTCCAAAGAGGAAAGGTTCATTTAATCTACGAGGATGAGGATGTTAATCAGAAAAGAATATGTCGATATTTCATAGCATAAACTCATGCCAGATGAAAATGAAAATTAGTCATACAGTGTTCTCATTGGCAGGTTCTTACAGTTGTAAAAGTATTATCCAGAAATCAAGAAAGAATAATTAACCAACAGTTGAGTAAGATGTATAGCAAACCTGAAGTTTTAAATTAACAAGATCCTCTTGATCGGTAGGGAGAATACCACCATTTCCCATCATACCACACCTGAGTTGCTGTAGCTCTTCTTTCAGGCTGGATATCTCCTTTTGATACTTCTTTATTAAGGACTTCTCGTCTATTATCTGAAAAGAAAATCCGTCAACACTAGTGACGAGCACAGAACAATATGGATTACAAACTTATTGGTTATTACCTTGTTTTGGGAAGCTTTTATCTCAATATGCTTGCTCCTGTGAGCAAATTTTAATGTATTATGTGTCTCCTCACTGTTGCTGGATGCAGGTGTAACTGTGCAAATGAGCTGCAAAAATGTTAGGACTTAGAACATAGCCCTATAGTCTGCCATATGCATTTAGTAAGACATTTATACGTGGGAATATTTTCCTCAAAACAAGCGAAATATAAAGATAACCATAGTTTTTTAAGCAAGATTGAAAAGCACAAAGTATATCATATAACTAAGAGCTACTCACAGATATGCGTCCGTGTCCACTCAGAGAAGACTGAAGTAAGCGTGTGAGCTTTGAGTCTCTATAGGGAATATGTGTCGCCTTACCATCTGTAAGTTTAGCAATTACCTGCATGGAGAATGTTGCTGACAATTTAACAAGAGAGGAACAACCAAACAAATTAACAAAGAATATGACCATTTTCCCAGTATTCCTTCCTACTGGTCAGTCATATTTGAGGGCTAGCAACTAAATCTTTTGATACTTCTTTATTAAGGACTTCTCGTCTATTATCTGCCTAATCACCGATTAGGAGCAAGGAGTTGATCTGTTGCCCAATTAGCTTCTAGAGACCAGAGAAGACTGGTCGGCACAAATCTATGAAATGGGCTGCGGTTAATATTTTCTATATTTATTAATAAGTCATAATAATAAGAGAAATCATTAGCACTTAGCAATATAGGATACTTACAGTTCCAAGGGTGAGCAAACTCTTGTTTATGTATGAACCTTCTTTGCGTCGTAAACCAGTTGTTTCAGTTTTGGAACTCTCAGACCCAGCAAGGTCAATCAAGTTCTGATAAAAGAATACCATAAGTTATAGGTCAAGAAACGCTACCCAATATCCTGTACTCCTGTATGCTAAATGCCCAAATAATCAAAGATACAATAGTTGAATGAGAATTAAAATTGAGTATGCTGGGGGAGAGACTTACCAACTGAGACAACTTGACTTCTTCTTCTGCTTCATTTTCACCAGAGGGGCTGCTCTCGATGGTCTGCAGTGTTGTTATGGAAGTGTAAGCTTAACAAGTCTAACTACTATTATGAGTTTCTTAAAAGCTTTTATCAAACAAGATTCTGTTTGGTAAATAACAACTGAGTTCTGAGATCCAATAAAGTATTATGTGAGATAACTAACAGTGATACAGACTTAACAGGCATTAGTTCCCATACTTGTTATCTGGAGCAAATAACATGTCACAAAACTTGCATGGTGAATTCAAGTATGCCCATAAACTTGTTTACATGACTATCATACTTGAACCCTAACAAGAGGGAGGGGCGTACCAGCGTGAAGATAGTGTGACTCCTACTGCTGACAAGATTGAAGTTGTTTGATCCAACATGCCTGTGCTCTGTAAGAAAGCAATGGGGTCTTCAGAACAAAGACTACTTTGATTCCACCATGGAAAAAGTAATAAAAGAACTGCCGAAACACATGGCCTGGGGGCTGGGGGGTGGGGGGGTGGGGGGGGGCTAAAAAAAAACTGAATGGCTAATTGAACCAATGGTTAAAGCTACTGAAGAAAGGTGGGCAATATATCTCAAAATAAAGATGCAATATATCTCAAAATAAAGATATACCTTCTCCAGATGCTATTAGAGAGAGAGCATGTGCAGGTGATAAAACAACCTCTTCTTTAATTCCTTCCACATAAGTTCCCTGAATGATTGAATCGATAGAACAAATAAGGGTACAATAATTTTATCAGTTAAGAAAGAAAGACATGATCGACTAATGGACAAGATTATCTTTCTCTAGAATAATGAGAAAAAGGATCCAGACAATAGACAAACCTGAACCAAGATAAGTAATGGATATGGAGAATTCATAACAAATAAATAAAACAAATCTCATGCAGTTTAACTTTTTGTGCTGTGCAAAATTGAATGGGCATGAGTGAGTAATCACAAAATAGATTTTAATAAATAACACTACACCAACCTGTGCATCTTCTCGAATTCTGAGATTCTGCCCTGTTGGATCAAGTAAGTCGTTGATAACCTGCAAAGTGGTAAGATAAAAAAAGAAGCATGTGAACAATACTAAACAGTTTCACCATTGAGTTCTGAGTAAGTTCACTGAAATACATCTTTTACCACTTTGAATTGGTCTACATTTCATTACTGTAAGCGTTCAAAGTTGAATAATAACATAAAAAATCCTTTCATATCAGTTGCATCATAATAAGGGTAGCATGGAATCTGATCAAGTGGCAATATATGTATATGAGTAGTAAATAAACAGGTATCTAGAAGGAACTCTGTGTATGCAATCAAAGATCCAACATGGAGATGAAATTGTAATTAGTCTTGGTGTTACTAAGATGCAGCAAGCAAATGCATGGTGAAATGAGAAGCCACCTCGTTGTAAATTTCAAGATACGAGACCCGCAGAAGAAACTCTCGTCCAGGTGTCTGTTGTCAACAAAAGAGATGAGAATGTCATGCTACCCTGTCTTTTTTTTTGGGGGGGCGGGGGGTGAGGCAGTGTAAAGGAAATGAGATAATTACATCTTGAATAATGCTGAATACATCCTTCACTGCCAATGGAATGATTCCAGGTGACTTTTGTTCTCCCTACAACAATAGCCCAGGTGTAACATGAAAGGAAATTCAATGATGAAAATTAATAAAAACTTCACGCTCGTGCTTTTAGGGTGCGAAATCTTCAGCGATGATGATAGACATAGACTAAACAATAAAGGCATGTCTTGTGTTGTGCTGAACAAACAAGTCCGCAGCAGCACATAGCTAGAGTCATTGAAAACATTAGATGCATAGGCATAACACTGAAGCAGAAACATACATGCATGGTGTGAGTTTTCCCACTGCTAGTTACACCATATGCAAAAACAGTTCCTGCAGGAACAGAGAAATTTCAGCAAACTGAATAAATCTGGGAGTACACATTCTATTTCCAGTCAGGTTTACTTGTCATTTAGGGAATTGTTATTGTCTCTAACACACATGTTCGATCGTTACTCTTTCTAAGAACATGTTTAACAAATTTATGATGACATAGAAGTTTTGATGGTGAATCAGCGCCATTTTCGATGTACCGAAGTTAATTACTTTATATGTCATCATGGTAAATGTTTTTAAAGGTTGATGTTAGAGTAAATAGGAATAGTACCACATTGTGTACCCACGTGAGGTGTTAGTCCTATGTACCCTATATAATCAGCCCATGAGACCCAATGCAATACATCCAATATTCCACCAATTATATTCTCCTTCATGGTATCATTCGCATAGGTTTATAGATCCTAATCCTAGCCGCCGCCGCTTCTGCTCCGCGCCCCCCCGGGGAGAGGTCGATCTCCGCCGGGGGCAGCGCCCCCGTTTAGGCGCCCGATCCTATTGATCCGGCTGCCACTGCGTCATCGCCAGGCCGCCGCCGCCTCGTCCCCAGGCTCGTCGCTGGCTATCGCCGTCAACACCTTCCTGATCTTCGTCGCATGGAGGTAGATGGTTCTCGCCCCGTCCCGTGCCGCCGTGGTGGCGGCCAGGCCCGGCCACACGCCCCGACCTTGTGCTGCCATGGAGGCACTTCTTCGACCACGGCTACTGCGCCCTCACACTCGGCTACCTCGACATTGGCATAAAGGGCTACCGCCTTGCATGAGTCATCGGCTTCTTCTCCATCCACAGCATGCACGACGCATCGACTGTTATGACTGCGGGGGGATGTTAGCTTTGTCAGCTTCTTCTCCAGTCTCACCATCTGCAGCGCTCCTGCTGTGACTGCGGGGGGATGTTAGAGTAAATAGGAATAGTACCACATTGTGTACCCACGTGAGGTGTTAGTCCTATGTACCCTATATAATCAGCCCATGAGGCCCAATGCAATACATCCAATATTCCACCAATTATATTCTCCTTCAGTTGAACCTAAGCATTCTAGCACACAACTATCTTGGACCAGATTAAAAGAAAGCATGCAGCACCACTGCACCAGATTACCAGAAACCAACAGTGAAGTCCTAATCAAAATCAGAGATCGAAGTAACAAGAAGCATGTCTCAAATTTTATGATCAAAAGAACAGGTTGTGATTCAGAGGATATAAATCAATTAATGGGCTTTCCCCCCAAAAGGTGCAATGAGAAGGGCTACTGACCCTACCAATCTGCATTCTGTAACAGACCTTTTCCGCATTGTCCATAGTCCACATCTATTGTTTACAAAGCTCGTCGGACATGTGGCTAGCATAGGAACTGACTACCAATTAGTAATAGGTTACTAGAATTCTGTCCCACTCAAACTTCTAATAGGCATGCAGTAACAATTCCCAGTCTCATAATTAGTTAACAGCACTTAGATTAAAATAGAAGGGCAGGCCTGGTGCAGTTGGTGAGTGCTAGCTCGCCGAGTCACCAGGTCCTGGGTTCGAAGCCGTCTCTCTGCAGAATTTCTGCGGGGGTAAGACTTTGCTTCAGTTATTCCCTTCCCCAGACCCCACTCGTGTGGGAGCCTCTGGCACTGGGTCTGCCCCTTTTTTTTTTTACTTAGATTAAAATAAGTAAGAGAGCTGCCATACCATTGATTCCTTGCATGGCACCACTCACAACATGCTGAGCAGCAACATCATATACATGGCGAGTTGTAGTAGCAGGGCCAAACACTTTATCTAAAAGTTAAAAGGAAAACACAAACAAAAAGGATGCATACGGTTTAGTAAACTCGATGACTTTTTTTTTTGAGCATGTAAACTCGATGACTATGGTGAGTACCTCTGGAACTATAATGTATAATTTATCTCTGAGATAAGGTTCTTGACTGGAACATTAATTCAGATTCAAAACAAGAGCAGACCTAACCATCCGTAACAGGATTAACGACATTAAATCTTTACCATTTGCTGCAGCTTTTACTGAAAAGGATGAAGACCTCACCATGCTCCTTCAATCTTTTGCACAATGCATACTACCCAGCTTGCTTGATCAAAAAGTGGCAAATAGTACAAAGCAGAAATCTGATTTTCTACATTCATTAGGAAGCTGACCCTAGGTTAGGTAGTAGTTACTCTTAAGCCTCTATGCTCTATTCTGACAACGTGCCATGCCCAGAAGCCCAGGTATACCATAGAAAAGGAATGCAACTTTTTAATGCCACTCCATTGCCAAATACAGTATGCCATAACCAGCACTCTTTTTCCTCAACAACCCGGTAGGACTCAAGTCAACCAATTTTATCCCCTTTTTTTGAACAAAAAGGCATAACTCCTTCGTATCATCACCTGTTCCACAATGTAGTATTGCACTGAAATGGGCTCAAGAGCACTCACCGAAAGCATAGGCAATGCTGAGGTTATACTCGTTGCGCACCATGTTGTCACCGTCCGCGTACCACGCCACCTCGTCCCCCTTGTTGATCTCTCTAGGACTGCAAAACGAAACACAGAAACGCATGAGACAAGCATCCAGCTCAAAGCCCACGAAAATCCAATGCCTTGTCCCCTCCAAACCCGGCACAAAGCGCGCAAATAAGAGTAGAAGCACACCTGAGGGGCCGGAAGCGGACGGTGACCATTATGTTCTCCTTGGCATTGGCCGCGTCCACGAGCGGCGCCCTCCCCGCGGCGCGCGAGGAGATCGACGAGGGCGTGGTGGGCCGCGCGGAGGCGGTAGAGGACGGCGTGGCGGGCCGCGCCGAGGACGATGAAGGGGTGGTGGGGCGCGCGAACGCGGCGGACGGGGTAGCGGGGCGGCCACCGGAGGACGAGGGGGTGGTGGGTCGCGCGGAGGCGGTAGAGGAGGGGGTGGACGGGCGGCCTCCAGATGAGGTCCTCGCCGGCGGAGGAGGTCCCGCTGCCGACGCCGCCGGAGCCGAGCGGCGGGACCGGAATGGGGAGATACTGGAGCGCGTCGGCCTCGACGACGACATTGCCGAGCCGCGGCGGTGGAGATTGGGAGCGCAGCCGTACCTGGGGCGGGGGGCTAGGGTTTTGGGGGAGGAAGCGAGCACGAGCTCGTGGGGGAGGAGGTGGGGAGCTCGTGTGCTTGCTTTGGAGGGTCGTCGTCGTCTTCCTCCGAGGCGCCCGGTGCCGCCTTTTTGGTGTTTTTGGGCAAAAGCTCTGAAGTTTTCTGGAGTTTTGGAACACCGGTGGTGAGCTCACCGCGGCCTTTCTGTCAGTGACTTGCTTAGCACTGTTTTGTCGTGAATTGAGGCCTTGTATACTTTCCCCATAAATTTAGTGCTACGTGTGTTTAGGTCCTTGTTTCACCCAAACTATTTTGGTTCTTGGTCTTTCATTTTACATAACAGAACTAAGGATGTGTTTGGTTTCTCATTTCACCTAAAAATTTTTAGGTTTTGACCTATTATTTTGCAGAATAGAACTAAACACCATGCAAAATTTTTGACAAAAAGGTATTCATTCTCCATTTTGGATTTTGGCCTCAAGAGGCCAGGTTTAGTTCCCCATGGAATGCAAAATGCAAAACGTCAACTATTTTGGAATGATGAAATATAAAATGCCAAAATTTTCATGGGTGTGTTTAGTTCCATCTAAAATACTAAATTTTTCGTGTGGTGGGTGAGGGCTTTTTGGCTTTTTTTGCTCTCTTGAGGCCAAAATCTAAAATGAAGAATGGATACCTTTTTGCTAAAAATTTTGCATGGTGTTTAGTTCCATTTTGTAAAATAATGGACCAAAACCTAAAATTTTTTGGTGAAATGAAGAACTAAACACACCCTAAACACAACCTAAACACCGTGTAAATTTTTTGGCAAAAAAATATCCATTCTCTATTTTGGATTTTAGCCTCAAGAGAGAAAAAAAAGCTAAAAATCCAAAAATCCCTCACCCACCTAATAAAAAATTGGCATTTTGAATAGAACTAAACACACCCATGAAAATTTTGGTATTTTGCATTTTATTATTTCAAATTAGTTGGCATTTTGCATTTCATAGGTAACTAAACACAACCCTATTTGGATATTTGACACATGCATGAAGTATTAAATATAGACTAAAAAACTAATTGCACAGATTGTGACTAATTTAAGAGAAGAATTTTTAAGCCTAATCAGTCCATGTGTTTGACAATGTTGTGCTACAATAAAGCTACAGTAAACATGTGCTGGGACGGATTAATTAGGCTTAATAAATTCGTCTCATGGATTCCTGAGGACTCCTGTAATTTATTTTATTATTACTATCATACACTCTCATGTAACACCCGATGCGACACTCCTAAACTTTAGCTCTAGATTTAAACATCACCTGAATGTGATCAGGTTCGCAGGTTCAGCCCTGCAAGGCGAGTACTCTACTCCATACTTGGGCAAAACTGGTTTGAAGTTTGAACTACCACGGGAGGGTAGAAGAAAAAGGTGAGGGTAGGAGAAAAGGTTGTTCATCAACTCAAATTAGGTGAATGAACACACACAATTGGAATTTAGAGCCAATTTGGATTATAGTCTAAGGGCTTGTTTGAATCCATTAGCACTAAAAATTAGCAAATAAATTAGTACTATTGGATTCAAACAGACCTATTAATTATTAGTTGGAGGGCTGCTAACTATAAGTTCCATTAGCAGATTTAGAGTTGCTAATAAATGCTAATAGATCATATATATATATATATATATATATATATATATATATATATATATATATATATATATATATATATATATATATATATATATATATATATATATATATATATATATATATACACACACATTCAACTCGCTATCTAACTAAAGGTGAATCCAAACAACCCCGCTAAAAATTAGGTACTCATATTCTCTTTTATAAGGCGCGCACACATATCAAGAGTCAAGCTTTAAAATCTTTGACCAATAATTTAGCTAGCAATTTTAATTATTATATTATAAACTTGATATGGTAAGATTGGTAATTAAATGTACTATATGATTATCATAAATTTATAAATATAAATAATATAAAATAAAATAGATAAATTGTCAAAGTATAGTTTGTGAGACCGTGTTATCTCTAGCCACGTCTTATAAAGGAGAATGGAGGTAGTAGCCAAAAATTAGTAGCAGCTACTAACTAATAGCTAGCTATATTTTTAGTGTTAATAGATCCAAACCCTAAGTTACCTAGACTAATCTGGCAACCACAGTTCCCTTGGTAGAGTTGTAAATTTTAGTTCTCTGAAGTCCTAACTTTACCGATTGCCCCCATTTATCATAAATAAAATACATTTTCTTGTCTAATAATTTTTTCTAAGGTTAGTTATCAATTTCCCTCATTGTAAGGTCCAAAAAGGCTAGAGGGGGTGAATAGCCTAATTAAAACGTTATATGCTTTGCTTATGGTAGAATAACCAAGTAAGAATCCTTCATCACATTTCTTTTCAAACTTGCTCAATCTAGTGCCTTTCTTGAGAATATAGCATTTGCAACTAAACACTCTAAAGTATGCAATGTTGGGCTTTCTTCTATTCAATAGCTCATATGGTGTCTTCCCAAGCTTCCCATGGCAATAGAGACGGTTGCTACAATAGCAAGCCGTGTTGATAGCTTCACTCCAAAATAAATGACTCACATTGTATTCACTAAGCATTGATCTAGCCATGTCAATCAAGGTTTTATTTTTCCTTTCAACTACACCATTGGATTGAGGAGTATATGTTGGTGAGAATTGATGTCTAATACCAAGATCATCACACAAATCTTCAATTCTAGTGTTCTTGAACTCACTACCATTGTCACTTCTAATCTTCTTGATGGTAGTCTCAAACTCATTTTGCATCCTCTTTACAAAAGATTTGAATAGATCATGTACATCACTCTTGTCATAGAGAAAGAACACCTAAGTGTATCTAGTGTAGTCATCCACTATCACAAAGCCATACTTGTTCTCACCAATGCTAGTGTATGTAGTTGGCCCAAACAAGTCCATGTGTAATAGCTCAAATGCCTTTGATGTGCTCATTTCACTCTTACTAGAATGTGTATTTCTAACTTGTTTGCTGGCTTGACAAGCACTACATGGTTTATCCTTCTCAAAAGTGACATCCTTCAATCCTCTAACTAAGTCATGCCTCAAAAGTTTATTCAATTGTTTCATTCCAACATGACCAAGCCTTTTATGCCATAACCATCTCATACTAGATTTGCTAAGCAAGCATGATGTCAATTGTGTCTCACTATCATTGAAGTCAACCAAGTATAAGCTACCATGTCTAAATCCTTTGAATATCAAATTTGATCCATCAACACTTATGACTTCAACATCATCACTACCAAATATGCACTTGAAGCCAAGATCATAAAGTTGTGCCACCGATAAAAGATTGAAATCCAAGCTCTCAACTAACAACACATTAGATATGCTCATGTCATTTGAGATAGCAATTTTACCAAGCCCTTGACCTTGCCTTTCTTATTGTTTCCGAAAGTGATAGCATCAAAATCACCATTTTGACTTGTATCAATTGATTTGAACATACAAGAATCCCCGGTCATATGTTGAGTGCACCCACTATCAAGCACCCAATGCCTTCCTCCGACTTTGTAATTGACCTACAAGATAAGATCAATTCTTTTTAGGTACTCAAACTTGTTTGGGTCCTCTAAGGTTAGTGACCAAGCCCTTTGGTACCCAGATGGCTTTCTTCTTTGAGCCCATCCATGGTGTACCAATGAACTTAGCATGAACACTATTTGTACCCTTGGTAAGCATATAGAAAGAATCAAACTTAATTGAGGATACATTAGCATTGAATTTCTTATTCATGCATTGTTACTCCATGTGACCAACTTGCTTGCACACTTTGCAATAGCTACCATTGTTCTTCACAAAACGAGTCTTTGTGAGGAGCAAAAGTGGTCTTGCCTTTCTTAGGGTTATAACCCAATTCCTCTTTGTAGAGAGAAGCTCTTTGGCTACCCAAGCACATAAGCAAGCGGTCCTCACCACCATAAGCCTTAGCTAAGGTGTGATTAAGCTCTTTTACCTCCTTCTCGAGATTTTCATTCTCAACTATGAGTGTGGAGTCACAAGTGAAACCATCACTACTAGACGAGGATGATGTAGATGAGCTACATGAAGGGTTAGTGGGAGCAACAACAGTAGGCTTATAAAAGGATTCATTAATTATATCACATGATATGCCTATGTTGCAAGTTTTAGCTTTCTCAACATTAGTTGGCATGTTTTCACATTTTTCAACTAGAAAGGAATAAGCTTCTTCAAGCTTGGTGTGAGACTTTTGAAGCTTCTTATGGTCTACCTTTAGACTCTTATAAGACGCCCTAAGCTCATCAAGTTCTTGCATAAGGTTTTTTTTCCTTAAGCAAGCCCTTGCACTCCTTTCTAGATTCCTTAAAATATTGAGTGCAATCTTCTAGCATAGTAATTAGTTCATCTTTAGTGAGTTCTTCTTTATCACTATCACTATCACTAGTATTATCATGATCACTCTCATCGTCGGATGATACCTTGGTGGCCTTAGCCATGAAGCACGATGGAGTGTCGAAGAGGGAGACCTTCTCTTGGATGGCAATGCTAGCATGTCCCTTCTTCTTGCTCTTGTTGTCATCCTCATCATCACTTGAGGAATCATCGCTATCCCATGTAGCAACATGAGAATCATTCTTCTTCTTATAAGAGCTCTTCTTCTTTTCTTGCTTCTTCTTTTGCTTCTTTCTCTCCTTCTTGATAGCATCTTCATCATCACTATCATAAAGACACTTTGCAATGAGATGGTCCTTGCTATGGCATCTAAAGCATCTCATGGTATGCTCACTCTTCTTGGATGAGTTCTTTCTCCTTATTGCACGATAGTCTTTCTTCTTCATGAATTTGCCAAATTACTTGATAAAGAGAGCCATCTTCTCATCAATGTCATTACTATCACAAGAGCTTGAGTCTTCATCACTTGATGATTCAATCTTGGATTTGCCCTTGGATGTGGTGGCTTTGAATGCCACACTCTTTTTCTTTTCATCATCTTTCTTCTCATTTTCCTTCTTCTTCTTCTTGACCAACTCATCCTTCTCATCATCTTCTCTATATGAATCATCGGTTATTACTTCTTGAAATATTTGTTGAGGAGTCGAATCCTTCAATGTTGTCCTCACTAGCACGGTGATCAATGTATCAAACCTCTTGGGTAAGCTTCTCAAGAACTTCATAGAGAATTGGTTGTCCTTGACCTCCTCACCAAGTGCCTTGAGCTCATTGACAATGACTTGCAACCGATGAAACATTTCCGGTATACTCTCATCATCTTGCATTTTAAAGCTTGAAAATTTTTCTTGCAAGATATATGCTTTAGCGGTTTTTGTGCCTTCGGTGCCCTCAAAAGTTTCTTCTAGCTTGGCCCAAGTATCATGAGCAATCTCAATGTTCTTCACTTGCTCAAAGGTCTTGTCATCTAGTGCCTCATGAAGAGCACTAATGGTAATGTCATTGCATTAGAGCTTCTTCTCTTCCACTGGTATAGGTGCTTCCGAATTAGCAACCTCAAATTTTGTTTTGGTGACCTTCCACACTTCTCTATTGATTGACTTGAGGTGTGCGATCATCTTAACCTTCCAATATGCATAATTTGTGCCATCAAAGTGAGGTGTCTTCTTGGTGTTGTTGATGTGCAAGCTTAATTGAGCCATTTCTTTTTCACCGTAGGTTGTTAAGCCTCAAATAAACGGTGCCTCGGCTCCGATACCACTTGTAAGGTCTAAAAATGCTAGAGGGGGGGTGAATAGCCTAATTAAAACTTCTATAAAAATTACTTAACCACAAGTTAGTACGAAAGGTGGCGAAGCAAAATCACTAGCTCTAACTAATTAAGCAAGCCACCTACACAAGTCTAGTACAAGGCTATTCACTAAACACAACAACAACTACAAGCTAGAAACAAGAAGAAATACGAGAGAAAAGCTTCGAGTGATTTTACCGCCGTGTAGAGATGAGAATTACCAATAAATCAATCACACAAGAGAAATCCTCGGGAAGAGAATAACACAAGAATTTATCCCGAGGTTCACTTGCTTCCCGGCAAGCTACTCCCCGTTGTGGCGATACATCCACTTATCGGTTCACGAGCTAATCAACTATCAAGAGTCGAGCCCTCGGCGGGCGCCGCACAACCGCACACAAGATGAGGATCCTCCAAGCCACGAGCTCCACTAGAGTATCCAATTTGCGAACTCCCGCGGGGAAGGATCAAGAACCTCTTACAACACTTGGTGAGGGCTCCAACAATCTTCAATTGCGAGCTCAATCACCTCCGTTGCTCCAAGCCGTCTACCGTATCGGGAAACATGAAAGAGTAACAAGAAATCCGCAGCAACTCGAAGATCAAGTGCCTCTAGAATGCAACTCTCAAGCAATGCACTTGAATCTCACTCAATCTCACTCAAGATGTGCAACCAAGCAAAGAGATGAGTTGAGGGATTGTTCTCTAGCTCAAAGGATGTCTCTAGATCTCAAAATGTATAAGAGTTGCCCTCAAACCCCAGACAACTTTTATTTATAGCGAAGGGGTACGCAGCTAGCCGTTATCGGACGACGCAGTTCAAAACGTGCTGACCGGACGCACCGGTCAGGGTGACCGGACACGTCCGGTCACTACAGGACAAGCATGAACAGTGTGCGTCAGAAGTTATCGTTGCTGTGACCGGACATGCTCTAGCGTTTGACCGGACACGCTGCACCTAGCGTCCGGTCGGAGTCCAGTAAGCTCCCACCACGACCGGACGCGTCCGATCGCACGTGACCGGACGCGCCGCGCGTCCGATCGTGTCGCGTTACTAACCGGACGCTCCGGTCCCGAGGACCAACGGACGCGCTGGTCGCGCGTTCTGCGTGCACCTTTCCTCTGCACCCAGGTGAACTGACCGGACGCGCTGGTCAGGCCAGACCAGCGTCTGGTCACAAACCCTAGGCGCGTTGCGCCTCTGCCCTCGACTTGAGCTGACCGGACGCGCAGGTCCACCCTGGACCGCGTCCGGTCCAGCGTCCGGTTGATGTTTTTCAGTGATAAACACTCCGAACTTTTGCCTCTGTTTCTCCACCTCTGGCTCAATAGAAAATAGGCATTTCACTTCCCCAAAAAAAGCACTGAATCCCGCCGAGCTTGCGAGCTAACCGTGATTGCCCCTCTTGATAGTCGGCTATGTATCCTAAACCCGGTCAATCACTTCTCTACTCATCTTAGACCGGCAAAAGAAAAACCCTATGGTTATACCTTTGCCTTGCGCTCTTAGTTCCTTCTCCTCCACTTGATCATCATGTCCATCATTTTATGTGCATTCCTTCATGATCTTGCTCATCATTTCATGCACCAAATCATGTGGTCTTGTGGCCATCTCTCCATGCCATTTCCACCTCCATCACATGTGTTGCTTATGCCTAGCTTAATCACACTTGATACAATAGCATTAGCAACTTGGTGTCATTAATTACCAAAACCAAACTTGGGCTTTCAGCGGTACTCTCCAAGAGTAACAAGAAATCCACCGGCTAAACCACCCACAAGTGCCATTAGATGCCATCAAGCTATGCAATGCACTTTGGATCACTCAATCTTACTTTTGATTTGCAATCAAGCAAGAGAGATTAGTGGGAGGGAGAAGCTTTAGCTCAAAGGATGCACAAGAGTGTTAGAAATGTCAAGAGACCTCACCAAGGGCTGGCCAACAAGTATTTATAGCTCCTATCCTCGAAACTAGCTGTAAGCTTCTCCACATAACAGAAACGGGGGCGACAGACGCGTCTGTCGACCACCCGACAGACGCTCACCCTGGCGTCTGACGCCTCCTCGCGAACGCGACAGACGCGTCTGTCGCTCACCCGACAGACGCGCTACCCAACGTCTGTCGCACGTACGTGTGCCACGTGTCCTGCGTAGTCAAGCATCAACGGTCGATTCATTCCGTCGGACGTGTCTGTTGCTTTTGCCACTCAGCGTCTGTCGGTCGATAGACGCACTCTAGTAAGGTCTGAAACTTCGTTACGCCGACGGACGCGTCCGGTGGTTGACCGACTGACGCGTCTGACGCTCGCTCAAATCAGCGTCGAAATCGTCCACGCGATAGATGTGGGAACAGTGACTTTGCCAGCGTCTGTCACGGCCTCATCATCGCGTCTGACACGCTCGCGTAGAAACCCTCATCTAGGGTTTGTCGACAGATGCGCTGCCCAGTGTCTGTCGCATGCGGCGCCAGCGTCTATCGCTCATAACTTAGCGAATTTTCATCGTTTTCTCGTTCCGCTTGATTCGCCCTTTCACATATGAGCTAGACTAAGTATGTGTACCACTTTAGCACATGTTTTAGCTCATAAAACACCACGTGACATCGCCTCCAAAACTCGACATCGGCGTAAAGGAAAATAGACATTTCATCTCCTCGAAAACGTCTGAATCCCTCGCTAGCCCTCAAACTCCATCGCCTTCGCAAATGTGCCAACACCAACAAGTGATCACCACCTTGTGCACATGTGTTAGCGTTTTCATAATCATTTTCAAAGGTTTTCCAGTTAGCTCACTAGGCCCTATATGCAATGCACTTCATGAATTCACCTAGTGGCACCCGTGCGTCGAGTAACCGATAAGACTTCCTCTCTTAATAGTTCGGCTATCGATCCTAAACCACTCACACCCTCTATGGTGTCTTGAGTGTAAAATAAAATGGCCATATGGTTATACCTTTGTCTTGAGCCCATTTTGTTTCTTCAAATGATATGATCCACTTCATATCATCACATGACCGTCTCGATCCATCGACCTTGACTTCACTTGCTCTTCACCGTTGCATCGGTCCGTCGGCGCCAAGTCTTGCTCAAGCTTCACCATCGCATGGTTCTTTGCTTCGAAGCCTCAACTTGCCCTTCACCTTCACAACCAGTCCATCGAGCCAAGCCTCATCTTGGTCTTCACCATCTTGGTCACATGAGTCAATGTCATGTCTCATATTCAATGACCACCTTTATCTAGATCATCCACTTAGATATAAAGGTTAATCCTAGGTTTCATCAATTAGCCAAAACCAAACTAGGGACTTTCAAGCGCTCGTCGACATGGACTGCTACGCGCTCTGGGTGTGGAGTCCGGCAGCACTGACGGCCACGCTCGGCACCAACCACGATGTGAGGACTAACGATGAAAACGGACAGAAACGGACGGAAAAATCTTATTTCTACTTCCGTTTTTATATATTTTTTTTTGGCAAAAATAGGATCGGGTTCGGAATGAAAACGTATAGATTTCGGGTGAAAATGGGATCCCGTGGAAACGGATGGAAAAAAATAGAACGGGATGAAAACGTTTCTATATTAATTTCTACACATCTTGTATAGATTTAAAATGGGATGAAAAACAGAATAAATACGGGTCAATTTCGGATGAAAACGGGATCCTGCGGAAATGGATGGAAAAACCCCTCTCCCATTTCTGTAAATACAGAAACGGGACCCCGCAAATACGAAAACGAATGGACAAAAGTGAAAAACGGAACGGGAATTTTTCCGTCCGTTTTCAACGCTAGTGAGGACCCGGCAACTCCCTCTCTCTGCTCAAGCGCCAGTACCCAGAAGTTACGTAAGTATAGTTCCAGTACCTAGACGTTACGTTTTTAGTTGGAGTACCTAGAAGTTACGTAAGTATAGTTCCATTACCTAGAAGTTATGTTTTTTAGTTGGAGTACCCATATGTGAAACACCAAATAGTTTAGGTACCCACAGTGTAATTTACTCTATAATTTTTATGTATCTAAGCATAATGTATATCTAACCGTATAGAAGAACTATGAGATAATTTTCATACTTGCCAAGTCATATATATTGCATAAATATATCATATTTCTAATGGATGTTTTTTTGAAATTCATTTTTCTCTAATTACATGTCTTCTCTTTCCTATCATCAACCTATCACATCTCTTTCTACCTTTGTTTTGTATGGGCATAGTTTCTTGTATAAAAAATATTTATTTATCTCTCTTTCTTAAGTCCAATACCATATCACCATTTGTTTAGTTAACATCTTAATTAATAGACATAATAGAAGCCATGCACAAAGAACGCAAATGCCGAAGGAATAAGACCCTGATTGGTTTGCACAGGTTAAAGTTTAACTTCTATCACATTAATGTCGCGGTAAATGCATGGAGTACTAAATGTAGACTAATTACATGTATGTCGGCACAGATTAGAAGTAATTTACGAGACGAATCTATTAAGCCTAATTAGTCCAAGATTGAAAACTTTTTATCAAATAAAACGAAAGTACTACGGTGTTGATTTAACACCAAACTAAACGGGCCCTGAGAAAGAAAATGAGAAAAGTTGCGGTGCGTTTGGGCGGGAAGGCAGGGTAATTGACACTACGGTCACCGGTAAAGTGACCAGACGCGGACCTCTGCGGGCTCTTTGAAGTTTGTAATTTGGCTAGTTGCGCTTGCGCCACAGAACGGGCCGCTGGTGCCCGGCACGTGGCGTTCACGTGACGCTGATCAGGGTTAATGCCGCGCTCGTCGCCGTGGCCTATCAGCAACATCTAGGCCACGTTTAGACGCTGAAAAAAATTCAAACTGATAAATAGTACCACTTTCGTCTTATTTGACAAATATTGTCCAATCATGGACCAACTAGGCTTAAAAGATTTATCTCGTGATTTTCAACTAAACTATATAATTAGTTATTTTTTTTACCTACATTTACTAATTCATGCATGGGTCCAAAGATTGATGTGATGGAGAAAGAGTGAAAAAATTTCAATTTTTGGAGTGCATCTAAACAAGGCCCTAGTGTGCTACGCAGCTGTCCTAATGATGTCTCAGGGTGTGTTTAGATGAAAAAGTTAGGGTGAAAAGTTACTGTAGCACTTTTCGTACTTATTTGGTAAAATTTGTCCAACCATGGATTAATTAGACTCAAAAGATTCGTCTCGAACTTTACAGACAAACTATGCAATTAGTTTTTTTTTACCTACATTTAATGTTTCATGCATGCGTTTAAAGATTTGATGTGATGGGTGGAAGAGGAAATATTTTGGGTTTATGTAGGAAGTGAACGCGGCCTCATTGTCCAGCCCTGTTCTCTCCTAAAGTGGTGGGCGCCCACCAGCCAGACGGTCCAAACGGGCGATACAAAGGCTGTGTTTAATTTGGGCTGTAAAATTTTTGAAAGCACAATAACTCTTTCGTTTGTATTTGACATTTAGTGTTTAATCATGGGCTAATTAGGTTCGAAAGATTTGTCTCGTGATTTACAACCAAACTGTGTAATTAGTTATTTTTTATCTATATTTAATGCTCTATGTATGCGTCCAAAGATTCGATGTGACGGAAAATCTTATAAAATTTTTGGAAGTTTGAAGGATCTAAACACACCAAAAAAAAAAAATTACAAATCCAGGTCGCGGCACGAGCTGGTGGACCGGGGGTCCATGGCCAAGTGGCCCATCTACTGCTTTAAAGATTCCCCCTCTGCCTGTGACGACAAATCCGGGAGCATGGCCAGATGAAAAATTACTCTTGAGCCGGTTTAGTTGCTATTTTTTTTTTGCAAAATGACACTGTAGCAAATTTCATTGTTATGTGGCAATTAGTGTCTAATCATGGTCTAATTAGGCTTAAAAGATTCGTCTCGTCCATTTCGTCTAAACTGTGTAATTAGTTTTATTTTTTTATCTATATTTAATGCTTTATGCATGCGTCCAAAGATTTGATGTGACGGAAAATGTTGAAAAATTTTATAAATTTTTTTGCAACTAAACATGACCTGACTGTATTGTGCTGGGAAGCACTCTGACCAGCTAGCAGGAGGGGAGGCAACAAGCTAGCAACCACAGAGGAACCATGCGCCCTATTTGATTGGCTTATAAACCATATTTTTTCAGCTAACAAACAGTATTTTCCTCTCATAACAAATCAGCGAACAGTACTCTCAACCATGGGTTTTCAGCCAACTATGGGTTTTTAGCCAAGCGAACAGGGTGTGGTGCTAAACTGCTAATTGTAGAAAATTGACGGTAGCACAGAGCGTCATGTGAATGAAAGGGATAAAACCTTATAATCCGTCTTATTCAGCTTGTTTTTTCAGCCGGAACAGTATTTTTCTCTCACAAAAAAATCAGCCAACAGTGTTTTTCAGCCGGCTTATAATTCCAGCCAAACGGCTCCCAAATCTGATAGCACTATCTTTTCTCAGTTCTCACAATAGCTCTGAAATTTATGTAGTGTCACTGTGTCAGTTCTTTTATTTGCAAGCTCGGTTCAAAATTCTAGCTAAGGGTGTGTTCACTTTCCATGCAAACCCAAAATATTTCCTCTTCCACCCATCACATCAAATATTTGGACGCATGCATGGAGTATTAAATATAGGTAAAAAAATAACTAATTGCTAAGTTTGTCTGATTTTTGCAAGACGAATCTTTTGAGCCTAGTTACTTCATGGTTGGATAATATTTATTAAATAAAAACGAAAGGTGCTACAATAACTTTTCACCCACTTTTCACCAACTGAACACACCCTAAATTGGAAGATTACATATACATCATGAAAAGCCGGGGACCAGTCCATCTTGTACGATGATATGAGAAGAGCAATGAATTGTATGTTTCCTCTTGAATCTTGATCCTGCAAGGGGCAGTAGTGGGGTGGTTTATCTTTGTAGAAAGATAAACTAAATGCTTTATTTCACTATTTTTGTCAAGCCCCATATGGAACTGAAGTGAGTTTAGAGCTGGGAGCAGGAGGAATATACACCTGTTCAAGGACAGCATTTTCCTGTTTCAGGGACTGTGGCTCTGGTGCTGCACTAATCATCCAAAGAGAATCCCTGCAGAATCAATATTAAAAAGGATGATGAGGTTGGCCCAACTTGTTTGAGAAAAAGAAAATCAACAATGGTTTTTGAGCAGCTAGTTTCCTACCCAGAACCAATTAAATTGCCATTTTAATGAAGAGTAAAGAGTACTTGTAGGAAAACTAAGTACAAAAATGTTAACACTAACCTGCGGCGGTTGGAACTTCGCACCCAGATTGCTCAGTTTAGCATGAGCCTCAGCGTAGTCTCTGAAGAATGCGTCTTGGTCCTCTGCATATTTCTCCACATAGACCTGGTTGTGTTGTGGATTCTCATACAGTAAGCTCAACAATTAATTTCATAGGATACCAGCGTCATACAGTTGATCATCAGAGATCACCTTGAACTTTGGGTCCTCAAATAAAGCAGCATCTGTAGGTAGGACCAGAAGATCCTGATCTCGTTTCTCTTTGATATCCTGAAGTATTGCTACCAGATAAGAGATGATGAACTCGGATCAATTTTTCAGCATGTAATATGTGGCAAAAGGCACGTACCTTGAAGTAACTGTTATCAAATCTCAGCCACTCAACTGTCCATGATTGCCCACCAGGTGCACCAGGACCATTTTTCTGTAAAGAGTAACAAGACATGGTTGATGAACTCACAAGATTAACAAGACAAGCCCAATTTATTCACATACACAATGCAGCACATTTGACTTTAATGTTCCAAGGTAATATCAATGGTCTGGAGAGGATTTATAAGTCAAGTGAGCGAATTAAGAAGACGAAGAGACAGTACATGATGCACAGAGCTTAGCCAGTTAGCCGGTACACAAAGATTGCACAAAAGCATCCCAGAAAGGTTAAAGACAATTCTTGGAGCTGTGCGGGCACAATGTACCAAAGCATTAAGAAATTGCAATGTTCCTCTTATTGCAAAAATATAAATGCAATGCAATCCTTGATCAAGACACTTGATGGAACAAATCATGCTCAAAACATCAAGACACACTTGATGGAACAAATCATGCTCAAAACATCAAGACACACTTGATGGAACAAATCATGCTCAAAACAGACTTCCTGCAGAAAAGAATAACTGATGTTCCTGCTTTGCACCTCACATAAAGAAGATAAGAACATACAGTATATTTTGTTTCTGGTTTCCCCCAGCCACTCCGTTCAGGCCTGGACCTTCCAAGTGTATGTGCTCCAGACAAGGCAACAATTTCCTACAAACACATGATTAGAATTCCAAACAGCTCAACAAAGTCAATTAGACACACATATTGAAATGGGTTAAGTGTCGTGATCTGCACACCTTGTCATCAAGGCCCATTCTGTAGAATACCTCCCTCAAGTGGTCAGCAGGTGAACTTGGGCCAGCATCTGTGAAACACAAGATAAAGAAAAACTTAAGAGTTGGCAGGCATCAGATTCGTGGAACTGGCTTATATGCTGGTGCAGCTATTCCCCTCTACATAACAACAGTTTTTCGACATCAATGTGGCAGTGGAGGTATTCCCATAATTTCTGAAAATGTGAAATGCACTTAGTTGATATTCCTAGCAGATAAGAGAAATATCTAAGTATATCTTTGTTATCTGAATTCTTCCCTGCAAACTAACAAAGGGCATTGGTACTGGATGAAGAACACTGCAAAGCCCATGGAGATCTACTAACCAGGAAGCTTCCCCTCAGGTGGACACTGCTCAGGTCCTGTAACATCAACTCGTCCGTATTTCATTGGAATCTTTGGGCCACCAGCTTCCTGGAATGAAATTGACTCATATTTAACATGGTAGCATATGATTAAAAATAACATAGCCAGATACTTCAATGAGGGAAAGGTCAGACCTCAATTGCTGTAGCACTTGCCAACTGAAATAAATCTGCATAAGTGATACTCGGGTACTTGTCCTTAATTGGTTGGATAAGCTTTAGAGCATTTATCAGACCTTATAAATTCCAATCAGAGGTTGCAGTTACTAATAGTACACATTAGAAGAATAAATCAATGATACTGAGAGAAGTTGAGTAATGGTACCAGCATTGGCTCCATGTTTCAACTCAACATCAAATCTTAAGCTTCCATTAGCTCCGCCTCGTTGTGGCCACTCCTCAATATTCTTGTCATACGTACCAGCATCATGCCATCCTAGACGGACCTTCATCCAATCAAACACATAAAAATAAGTCATCTTGCATACAGAAAATGAAGCCCAAAGGTAACCTGACTCCATACATATATGTCTCAGAAAATACTAGACAATAGACCACCAAAAATTGCATTGCATTTGATAGCTGGAAATCAAAATACGCAGAAATTCATTCAACAGAGCTTAGACCATCTCCAGGAGTTCTGTAAAACAACTCCATATTTTAACATTTTAGCAAAAAGGAAAAAAGTGTCCTCCAACAATTTGGTAAAATAGCTCTTAAAAATAAAAAGTTGTCAAATATCCTCTTATCTCAAAAAAAGAACGCATGCGTAAATTAAGAAAATAAAGGATAAAGGATTCCAGATGAGAAAGCGGTAAGACACACACAAAAAAAAGGTTTGGTTAGTTAGAAATAGTTCGGGTTCCCAATGTAAAATCATTTAGGAAGCTACAATAGGAGACTTTTGGAGAAGGAAAAAAATTTAAGATTGCTATTTCTTCTGTTAACTTGCTAGATCTATTAATTTAGCAAGTAAATTATACCAAACTCCTGGAAATGCTCTTATCTCAACAAATGCCGGTCCTGTTGTATCTTCAACCTCTAAAACTTAAGACAAAAAGTCCTATGAATGCAAACGTAAAATGATTACAAATGCAGCATAACTAATGAATAGACTCTGACATAATCCTGAAGCGTGCATTGGATAATGCCCTCCATCAACATAGTACCGTTAGTCATTACTACATCGTTAAGTTTGAACTGGGCAACTGGCCAATTCCCTTTGAATTACTTAATATCATCCTATGAGCGATCAAACTTCCCTAACATACCACTCACTCTTTTGATATTCAAACTGGTAATTATATCTCACACACTTCATGCTATTTCACAACAAACAAACCACCCATGTTGAATCTTAGTTGCCTGCCTACATGGGCTACAAAAGGCCCAGCTCCAGCATACACTCAGTGGTGTCAAATGAAACCACTGAATTTGTTGCAAGCACTAACTAAATCTCTAAGCATAATCAGGGAAAACATTTATAAGCGAGCAATAACCCATGGTCTAGTAGGAGTGGCCCTAGTAACATTTTTTTTTTCTGGATCCACCCCTGCTCAACAGTGAATACTGGATTACATGGTAGCAGGCAAAAAACGGGCACCCTGCTCAGTGCTCTGCTCACAAACCATATGCTGCAGGCAGAGGCGTATATGAACAGACATCACTAACAAAGTTATTAAAAGTGATCACTACCACTATGTTCGCCAACAGTGATCTTAGCATAGTAAGATCGTAATTTAAAGCCTCGCATCATCTATTGTAGCAGTGTGATGGTAAGCTCGCAAAGGGTTTAGTCAAATCCTAAATCACCATCATGAATGAATTCATAATTGATGAAGTTTATAAATAACGTAATTTAAGCGCACGGCAAGGGTCACCGTACGCACTAGGATGGGGTGGCAGTGAGTCGTCCTGAGAAGCTCCCTGATGTCCTCGCGCGCGGCCTTCACCTGAGCCACGTCAGACGCCGCCGCCACAGCCGCACACCTCACTGCCCTCGCCTTCTGCGGTCACACACGTAAACACGAGTCAACAGCCGACCTGCTGCAGCACCATTTCGATCTCGAGATCAAGGCGCACCCGCCCTGTCGGATACCCAACAGAGGCGGTATACGGACCTGCGGGAGCGGAGACGGCGCGGGGCGGAGGCCGACGCGCACGCGAGCCGACGACGCCGGCGAGGGCGGGAAGAAGGCACGGCTGGCCCGCGCCGCGCGGCGAACGGACGGGGTGGCAGCGGCCGCCGAGCCGCGGAGGGTGGCGGCTGATGCGGCGAGGCGCTCGGCCATGGCGGGTTTGGTTGGTGTTGGTGGGAGCAGCGCGGCGGCCCTTGGAGAGAGGAGGGGCTGCGGCTGCTCGCGAGACAAGTGGTTGATTCCACTACGGTGCCTCGCCTGGGTTTCAAGGGGTTTTGGGGTTTGGTGCGCGGAGCGTGCTCCTGCTCCTAGCCTGTCGGGCCTTTGCGACCTGCGGCGTGGGCTACTGGGGTTGGTTCGTTGATGGTTGGTCGTCGTTTTTTTTTTCTTTTTGTTGATAAGATGGTCGCTAGTCAGTTTATTACGCGGCGGCCAATGAGCGCCGCGCGCGTTCGGGGTTCTCCGGCGGAGACTTGGCGGTGTTTGCCTGTTTGGTGGTGACTGGTGACAGTGACGGATGCGTAAAAAAAAAAGGCAGGTGGTTCAGGTGGTGACTTGGGGTTTTGCCTTAAGCCCAACTGGTGCCCACAGCCCACCTGCCCAACTGGTATCATAGGTTTCCAGCCCAACTGGTTCCACGTCCTCAGCCCATTGACGCGCAAGTAGTGGGCCTACCAGCCAGTGCCAAGGCGCGATAACGCGCGGCGGGTCAGGCAGAGGCCACAGCGCTAGCGGCATAGCCGGCGACAGAAACATCCGATGCCACTCGTCGGCTGTCCCCGCCGCGGCCCGCCGCTCTCGCTCGCCTGCCGCCACAGCCGCAGCTTGTATCGGGCCCGAGCCGTCGCGCCCAAATGCGAGGCCTCCTCTTCTCCTCCGCTCCTGACCCGGAGGTTGTCCGCTGGCTCGCTGCTTCTCGCTGTCCTCCCCATCCCCGCGTCGTCGCCGCAACTCCCCGTCGCCTCCGCGTCGGAGGCGGAGGCGGCGGAAGGAGAAAGCGGAATTTCCGAGGGGCTAGAATTGGAGCGGTACACCGACCAGGAGCAGGGCTTCACCCTCCTCAAGCCGACCTCCTGGCCCAAGGTAAGGACTAATTTGAACCTGGACGACGTCAGTACTGCGTGGCAACGTAATGTAGCCGTAGGAGCGTAGGATACTTTGGAATTCGATACTTTGTGTGCTTTGGGGATTGTGGATTGCACATGTGAATTTGCTGTGCTGAAGTCGCGTGGTTGGTGAAGGTGGAGAAGGCGGGCGCGACGGCACTGTTTCAGCAGGAGGGAAAAGGGAGTAACAATATCGGGGTCGTCGTCAACCCCGTTCGGCTCAATTCGCTGACGGAGTTCGGGACGCCGCAGTTCGTTGCGGACAGACTTCTGCAAGCAGAGAAGAAAAAGGTAGAAATGCCTGAACAATGTTTTCTTGGCATTGCAAGTATTCTAGTCAGGGCCACTTATGAACGCTTGACATTTGAAGTACACTATTTGTATGGACAACTAATGTGCTGATCATGATTCAGGAGGTTCTCATTGATACCTGTATTCTCTGTACAATTGGTGAGGATCTTGGGCACTGGTAGCTTCCTAGCAGCTGATTGAATCATTTTGCTTAAAACAGGAAAGTACCAAGTCTGCCGAGGTGATCTCAGTGGGAGAGAGATCAGGTCATGGTGGCCTGACAGTGTATGAAATCGAGTACACACTGGATAGCACCAGGGGAGGGATGAAACGGATCTTCTCGGGTGCATTTGTTGCTTCAAGGAAGCTATATCTGCTCAACATAGCCTATTCAGACACCCAGGAGAAGCCCTTGGACAGCAAGACGAGAATTGTTCTGGAAAAAGTTCTACATTCTTTTGATTCTGTATAGTTGATATTTTTACGGCAGAGGTATGGCACTTTTTCTTATTTTCGGAATTTCTTTCACTTGAAAATACAGTCGCAAGTAATTGTTTGTTTGTAAAATGAGTGCTAACGAAATGGTTGCAGTGTCCTTTTGTCCAATACTGTTTTACTTGCACCTTTATCAGTGATTTCAGGTTATAAGTAATTTCAGTTTTGATAATGAACTTCATCTTCCACGAATTGGTTACATTTGTGTCACCAGGCAGTAAAATGTTGTGATAGCCTGGCATTACTGCATCTGTAATATCTTGGACAAAGCGTTGGCAGTGACTGTATTACTTCTTGAAAATCTGTAATGCCTCATGTCCAGAAATACAATCATTTACATTGGATACGATACAGGATGGGAAGAGTTAGAGGGAGACATAGAATGTCAAGAAGTATTAAACTCCCTAAAGTTTATCTGAAATCCAGGCTCAGTTCACTTAAATGCTGGTTTGTGCTGAGTGCTAACTTGGGCAAAAATTTTGAAGCAGCTGTGATATACGGTCAGATGAAAAATAAGGAGAAAGTTAGAACTTTCCTAACATAGAAACTACAGGATTTGTTCCTGTTTTCACGGAATTAGGAGTAAATTGTTTCTTTTGTTATAATTGATATTTTGTAGTTCATAAAATCTTTATGATACAAACTTTATATGGACATGCTAGAGTGATTAGACGATGTTATAGCAGGCCGTATGCGATGGGAGCTCTAGAGATTAGGCACATCATTACGTGTTTCTGTTTTTTTTTTCTTTTCTGCATTCCCTGATCAAGGTACCATCATATATTTAGAAGCCAAAATCCTTCTTTCTCATTATATCTGCTGGAAAATGTATATATTATCCTAATAAAATGGAATGTTGAGATACCAGCACTTGAAGCCTTGTGATTATCATTAAAATGTAAGAGGTTATTACACGAACATGTCATATGTTGTAATCTTGCCATCTAAATCTAATGGTATTACCATATAGGAATGAGCACAACAGTCAAACTCTGTAGAGAAATCAAGAACAATGAACACTTGCAGGACATAAATTTGTTTCATATGGATAAAATATGTTCTCAGACTTGAATGTTTAACCATCTCATTATTCTCCAAAAGAGATGTAAAATTCCTCCATTTAAAGAAGCATTATCCCTTTCAAAGGGCTCTTTTGGACATTCTGAAATAAAGTTCTTTTGGACCATTTCCTCGACTTTCTCCTTCAGATGACATATGAGAGAGAATATTCGCTGAAGTAGAGACTTTTGATTCAGGCAACTGAGACTCTCTGGTCCCACCCTGTTGGGATGTGGTATGTGGATAGCATATGATGGTAGCACAGGTGCCATGTTGTAAGCGGCTTGAGCTAGTGTCCTATTCTTATTCAAGTGTTAGAAAAGGGATAGTACTATCTAGATGTTAATACTCTGTAGAAAGGTGCACTAGATTATTGTGGTTGTGCGAGATGAGCTGTGGTGATGTTTTTAAGATGGAGAAAACGGTACTCATTAACATCAAGAAACGCTTTTTCTGGCAAATGCATGCAGATTGTCAAGGTTGTCAGTGATTCTCCAATTATACTAGTGGATGGAATAGTCAACTATATGCCCTGGAATTGGGCTTTGGCAATACTGTTGTACTTAGGATCTTGATGAACTGGTCAGAAGTCATAATCTTTCCGCGATTCAGTCCAGCGAGATAGTCGCACGGGAATATCATCCAATATCCCAGCCTCAAAGTTGGGAGAGCTGGTCAAAGGAGCAAGACTTGTCCTCATCCCTTTTGGTTTTAAGAATATTTACTTTGCTGTCACTTGAGAAAACCTGACTCATGGTGCCAAGTTGTCCTGAAATCTTGCTGTTAATGGCCGTTTCACAACAGCACCACTCTGCTTTTTTCTCGAATACATTTTCATTAAGGAGAAGAGCAGTTTATGGTACAAGAATTGCCGGCAATGCCGGTTGAGCGATAGAGGCTACATTATGAAAAATAACAACCTAGAGTCTCTAGACCTGAAGGCATAGCTATCTTGATGTGAGCATTTCAAGCCCGGCTGCCCCGGCTTCGATCCAGCACCACTATGTTTGGTTTTGTTGGTACAAGTTGCACCATGAATTCTGTATCACCCTCCGTGCTTTTACGCACTGTTGTCAGCTGCACGCTGGAATTATAAGTTGATCCATTTTGGATGCAACTTGGCATCAACAAACCTTTTGTGTCAATTCCTTGCTCTTCTTGCTCTCTCGAGTCGACAACACAGGGTCGCATGTCTCAGCTTCTCATGCATAACAGGCCGACAGGATACGAGGCAACGTGTGACATGTCAATGTATCAAGGTGTTCTGGTTCTGGACGTGAGCCTTTTGTTTGTCATTTCTCCTATATCTCAGATAACTGAATTTTAAGATGATTTCTGGCAACAATCTTGTACCAGTAAATTGTTTTGTGATTTGTGATTTGTCTTTGTGTCATAACATATTAAATTTTTGTTCTTGTCTTCCTATAGAAATCACCTTGTTCGCTTGAACTACTTTTCAGCCAACGAAAAATATTTTTCTCTCACAATAAATCAGCATAAGCCAAATTTTATTTTAAGAAAACATGGTGATAATTATAAGTGCCAACACAAATCAGATATCGGGTTTGTGGTTTTACGTAACGTGTTTTTTTTTATTCTCGATATCGAAAATTGCGTATTGCGCCTATAAAAATTGCAATGAACGAAATCTATAATTTTAGTATAAAATATATGCAATAACCGTTGCTTGAAAAGAAATTAAAATTGAGGCACTTGAATTTTAGAAGTCCCTTTGTTTGCAATCGTAGAACATTCTCCCATGCCTTGTGCCACCTGCTGTCAGCGTTACGTGCAGCGAAGGATCGGAGACCTCGACGTGAAACCTCGAAAAAATACTGATCTGGCTCACATTAAGAGAAACAAGGATGGCCTGCTCCTCCGCAGGCCAGACCGGCCACGTCGCCCGAACCGGCCACGTCGCCCGAAATCTTCCCTGCCGTTCGATCTCGCGTTCAACGCTCCAGGTTACTCCAACAGGATTTCGCCGAAAACCAGCTTCTCCTGCTTCTCGTTGGTTTCTCTGGCTTTTCCTCGGCTTCTCCGACTACCCAAATATATACTCCAGCTTCATCTTCTGTTCGTGTTTCTAGACGCTTCTCCGCTCCGCTCCGCTCCTCCCCGTTCTCTCTGCCGATGCGGCTAGGGCGACGGCCACCGGTCCGACCGGGGCGTGGCGGCGGCCGCCCTCCTCCTCCCGCTGACCGTGTCGGTCAGCCCTGCTCCACTGGCTCGCCGCACCAGTGCTGGCGGGGTGCGACGGCGCTCCAGGCCTGCGGCGCGACGCGGGCCCTGGCCATTGGCGGTCTCCGTCCCCGACCACGGCGCGGCGCGATCGGCCCCCGCCGATGGCCACCGGTGTGCCTGCCCTCGGCGCTGCCTCCTCCCTCTGCTCCATGTGCTCCATGTGTGCACCTGCGCTACAGGAACCCTAGCTGCCAGGACTGGAGGTCTCCGCTTTTCCTCGTCCTGTCCACCCGCCTCGGCTTCTCATCACGGCCGACCAGGTTCTTCTTCCCCTCTTGTGTGAGAGTAGTGCCATCGTTTCCCATCAGATTCTTAGAGATTGTTTTTCGTCAATTTATTTATAACGTCTGCTATTGTGCTAGGGTTGCGTCGCATGATTTCCAGAATCAATCCATGCCTTCTTGTTGTCATCCTCCTGCTGAGCCATGGCTGCAGCCGCTGTCACGTCTCCCGCGATTCACTTGATGAATTTTTTATTTTCATGGTTGTGTTCGAGTTTGTACATCCATAGTTTGATTTTGTGACCTTCCATTTCTTTTTGGTCCAGGTTACCTCGATTTATTGATTACAAGTTCTTCATTTGGTGGTGACCTCCATGGGACATGTCCACCACCCCATGATCATTCCCTTCGACCAAGAGTGGGCCAACAGTCCCTGCTGCTTGCGGTCAGTCCCAATCCGACTTCTGATTAGTTTGTTTTCGGTGCCTCAGTTCGATTTAGTATTTTGTTCTCATATTCGATTTCATGTGCCATGTCCTAGGGTTACTTCAATTTGTAGTATGTGATGCTCCGTCCTTGTACCACAGGGGATTTACCTACACTAGCTTTTCCATCTGTGTCCTTCTGCAGTTTTGCGCACCGATGGATGGAAGATGCCGCCAGTTTCCAGGCCAAAATACGCCTCGCCTAAGAACCCTGTTCCCCACCTGTTCAGTCAAAAAAGCCTCAGCCCAGACCACACTTTGTATCTCTGACATCTACGACCATGCCAAGGTGAGCAACCTAGCTGATGCTCAGTGCTACCACATATGAATAGCCTATTTGATTACATATCTGAATGGTGTGCAGGCT
Source organism: Saccharum hybrid cultivar R570 (assembly GCA_038087645.1). Lineage (NCBI taxonomy): Eukaryota > Viridiplantae > Streptophyta > Magnoliopsida > Poales > Poaceae > Saccharum > Saccharum hybrid cultivar. The sequence continues at coordinate 2,644,088 of JAQSUU010000543.1, forward strand.
CTTCTTTTTGTCTCAACATCTTCTTTAACTGGGTCAAGGTGTAGCCTTGCCAGAGTCAATCTGCCTAATTTGGTTCACCTGTAAAATCGGCGACTAATGTAACGTCAATTTCGTTCCTAACTTCTCGCGATCATCGTTCCCTAGAATTTGCCATGTCATGGACGAACGAGTCCTTTTAATGGTCTGCCTTGCTCACAAAATAACATTTGGCTTTATAATCTTTGCATCCTTCAAAGGCAAATATCTATGTGTGATCCATCTCTATTTACTTTTTTTATTCTTTGTGCTTTCTTTCTACATCTGAATTGGTAGGGACAGCTGCGGTATGCTGTATTGAACTGTGTTGACTTTCATTTGGCTGACAAATCAGGCTAGATAAACCTTGATCATCTTGTTTTTTTACCCCATCATTCAGGTTCTTGTTCTATCGATTTCGTTTCCCTGCCATGGAGTTCGACAGTGGGAGCATAATGAAACTCTCCTATCTGAAGGTGTCAACAAACGCATTGCTCTCCTATCTGAATGTACGAACAAACACATTAGGTCAGTGGTTGTGATTTGTGCGGTTCACGCTTCACAGTTCACATACTCATGCACCATGACATCCTCTCGTGCTTCTTTCCACTTCACACATTTATATGGTTTATTAATTATTGATTTAGCACCTTCCATGTTGCTAACTGTTCTTTCTGCTTCGCACAATCTACTCTAAGGTATGTTAAAAAACATTTGGTTTCTGATCGTTTTTCGTCCTTCCTCTGTTGTGATCTGAGGTCTCCAGGTTAAGGGGACATCCTTCCATATGTTGATGTTTGATAGATTCAGCTGCACATTTATGTATCTCGGAGGAGAAAACAAAGGCACAAACAATCAAATTCAATTTCAGAACCATCTCTGTTCGTGACTGATTCTTTGATATGATGCCCCCTTAAACCTTATCCTATACTATGGTTTCTCCATTTCTTTATTTTATTTAGTTAAAAAAGGTCCTTTTAGAATCCTTTCTACATATGCTTGCGGCATGCTGGTTCTTAGAAAAAGACAATTTCCAATAAGTATTTACAGGTCTCAGATCTGCAGAATTTTCTGACAGTTGCATGTTGTATTGTGTACCAAATGTCGCTGCATCATTGGTAGAATTAGTTGCATCATTGGTAGAATCTGACAGATGCACTACATCATGGCCACAATGTTGCAAATATAGTTAATTAGCCTCCATCACGCATTGGAATGGATCTAGGTTATTGAAGTATATTTTCAACAATAAAAACTCTGATCTGACACCCGTGCACCATTGTTCATTTGAAGAGCAAGACCTACATCCTGTTGATAGTTTCAGCTCTACTATTGCAAATAATAATAAATCAGTAAATGGTGCAGTATTATTTCTTAAATTAAATGTTCTGACTTCACCACCAGATGCTTAATCCACAATCCTTTTTGTGATTTAAGCTTTCAGATTATAAGAGTTGCTCATGTTTATACTTATTTCATGTACAACCAGGACATTTTTGGTTTAGAATCCTTTTAATGTACGAGCTGATGCTTTGAGGCCTCATAGGTTGCATGCTTCCTCCTTCAATTTTACTATGTCACTTTTATGCTTATTTTACGTACAGCCAGGGCATAGTTTTGTTTAAGATTTTTTCTTTCAGCATGTGACCTCATGCTTTTGGAGCCTGCTATCACTTCCTATATTTCTTATTTCAGGAAGTTCCTCCAGATACAAAAAAAGGGACACATAGGGGCAAAAATTAGCGCATGATGCTTAATCATTTATCTACACCTTTTCATAGTACGATGCCATTACCAGCTTCTGTAAGTACGTTCTCTGTTCTATTTCTTTCTCCCTGAACTTGCTTTGCCTTTATACGCTCTCCTTAAAAACTCCCCTTTATTTCCTTTGCCACCTCATGCGTGTGATCCTTTGATTTTATTTTCTTTTATGTATGGATTCATTTTTGATTACACATAAGGTCCATGTTGTGCCAGCAAAATTTGAAAATTTGTCTAATTTATATGATTTTTTTAATATTTCCATTCACTTTAATCTATTCGTGTGTTTTTTTTAGATTTTCTTATATTAGTTTCCTCCCTTTACACAACAGTCCTTACTTTTTATTTCCTTAGTTAGCATGCCATTGAGTTTTAAGTAAGCACTTTTATATATCTATGCCTAAAGTCGTCCATGTACAATGTTTCCATCAACTACTTATAATGGAGGCACGTCATCTCCTACAGCCCCGGTCTCAAATTGTAGCCCACGCAGCTTATGACAAATAACATATTCTCTAATTCCGGTTACTTAGATCTTAATGGGATAAGTCCAACTACAGAGCTCGGTTATTGATTCAACCCTGTTTATCTTCTTCCTCATTGATTGTTCCCTTTACTCTTTGATCCGTCCTACGTGCCTAAAGAAATGCTGATGATGAATGGGAACTTGATAATTTTCAGGCTGATACATACTTGCTAATATATTTTCAAAGGTTTCTTTTGGTGCTTTGATTTCTTTAGATAAGTTCCCATTCATACAGCTAAACCCCTTATTTTACAGCGGCTTCCATAAATGTTGCCAATTTAAAGGGTCAACCCTTATGCTGACAAGTTGTTTGTATATCTTTTTTGGTCGAATGAAAATTCAACTTTTATGATCTAGGGACAGCAATTTCTTTTCAATGGTTTCAGACTTATCACATGTCTGTAATTTCTAGGACAACTCTTATTTCCTGTAGCTGATTGCACAGTAGGTTGAGGTACGTAGCACAAATGTTAGGTACGATTCTGCTTCCAGGTGTATCATGAGGCTAAAGATATGCTAATTATTGTTCTCCTTGTTCAAAGTGAAATTATGGAATTCTACTGTTACGCACCTGCATAATGTCAATTGATGCTGTACACAGCTTTTATGGACAGCTATGCTCTTATAGAAGTAACTTTACTTTAGGTCAATTGTATTGTCATCTCATACTGCATACCCTTTTCCTTTTTTCCATATTTGGTTTCATTCTTGCTCTGGGATTAATTGCACGCCCGCTCTTTTGTTTTTCACTCCACAAACTTGACAGTGACGAATGGTTCAGTATTGTAGCATTAATGTATTCTAAGAATTGGTTGCTAGCAACACAGACTATGAGAAAGCTATAGCCCATTTGATTTAGAAAACAACTATCTTATATTTGGTCTTGCTATTTTGTGAATATCCTCTCTCTTTTACCTTGCAAAAAAAACCATTTAGTGAATTTTGCTGCTCCTTGGTTAGCTTTGCTATTGTGGTACTACAGATCTCATAAGCTATATAGCAGTCTCATGGCATATGAAATCCATTGTTTACTGCTTTTATACATACAAATAAATGTAATTTTTCAATCTTGTCTTATTTCAAAGTTCTACTGTACATAGCTGAGAAATTCATAGTACAGGCTCCAGTTTCCATCAGTAGTTGTAGATTTGTCTACCACATTACCGTGAAATTTATTCATTGCAAACTCGAGATCAAAAGAAGAAAATCTATGATGCTTTCTATATTCACTGAAATATTGTTTTCCTGTCCTTTCTCGCAATTAGATTTGAACCTCCATGTTCATGACATTATTTTTACCTGTATATTGTCGGTTTATTGTACAAAGTATTGTTTTATCTGGTTCACCTGTTATTTTAAAACTGCCTCTTCTGAGCACCTAACACTTTGGGTTTATATAAACTATCCTTGCATAAGATGGTGGTACACTCTGTTTTGCAGAGGAACAAGAAGCAGTGACGATGGAGAACTTAGGTATGTATGTCTGAATCTCTTCTCTTGATCTCTGAATCTATTTGTGCTCCACAGTCACTGAACTTCCATCTGCTTCTTATGTAAACTACAGATCTATTAGCTGGATGCTAAGGTCCATTATTTTAGTGGATACTGATATCTGCCCATGTTTTCTCTGCTACATGACAAAAAACGTTACGTAGCCTAAATAAGACAACCGAGCAAAAAACCAAGGACCAATGCTGTTCCTGGGCCTGTTGCCTGTAAATTACCCATGCCACGTTATGTTACATGCTTATGACTATAGCCATATACGTATGCCACTGTGAAGGACCTGTGCATTTTCTCAGACCTCTTAGCTCTACCGTAATGAACCTCTCATACTTGGATGATGTTTATGCACCTATACTACTCCAGTGATGATTATGCCTCTATTTGTTCAGACCATAAAGGTTGGCCTAACAATATGTGATCACGTGCGCCAGGCCCCATACATGTCTTATAGTGTCATCTATGATCCAACAAACCGTTCCTAACATTCTCGAATAGATAAACAGTCTGTTCGCTTGGGCTAAAAATAAGCGGCTGAAAGTACTGTTGGCTGATTTGTTGTGAGAGAAAAATACTGCTGGCTGGATGAAAATAAGCGACTGAAAGCTCAAGCGAACAGGCCCAAAGTGACCTTTCGCTGCATTAGAACCAACCATATATTATGTCCCTCTAATTATGCCCTAAACTACTACTATTTTCATCTCCTGAAATCTATGGCCACACGGGCGCGCGCCGCCACTAGTGGTCCTATATTTAGCATGGCTCCAAATCGCTCTGACTCTTTTGAGCCTGTTTAGTTCACAAAAAGTGAACCCAAAAAGTGCTATAGTACCTGTCACATCAAATCTTGCGGCACATGCATGGAGTACTAAATGTAGACAAAAGAAAAAACTAATTACACGGTTTAGTTGTAAATCACGAGACAAATCTTTTGAGCCTAATTAGTCCATGATTGGACACAAATTGCCAAATAAAACGAAAAGTGCTACAGTAGCCGAACCCAAACTTTTTCACCGACTAAACAAGCCCTTTGTGTATAGGATGCGGAGTTGAAGTTAGTGAAGTAAAATAATAGTTTTCTGGTTCCTAATTCATATCAGTGAACTAGTGAAGAGAAAAAGGAAAATTAACTTTTTACTGCAATATAATACACAGAAGAGTTAGAGCCCAAGCCGTCGGGAGCTCTAAAAACAAACGGTGCCAAACAGTACTACTCGACGAATGTCGACGATGTGTTGCTGTAGCCTGTAGCAGAATCCTTTATCTCAGGTGTGTTCACTTCGCGAAAAGTAGGTGAAAAGTTACTGTAGTATCTTTCGTTGTTATTCGGCAAAATTTGTCCAATCATGGACTAACTAGGCTCAAAAGATTCGTCCCGACATTTACAGACAAATTATGCAATTAGTTATCTTTTTTACCTATATTTAATGCTCCATGCACGCGTCGAAAGATTTGATGTGATAGGTGAAAAAGAAAATATTTTGAATTGAGATGGGGAAGTGAACAAGGCCTCACATCATCACTAGGGCCTAGTACGTCAACGTTGCAGACTTTTTTTTCCAAAAAAAAAAACGTTGCAGACTTGCAGTAGGATACTATACTGGGACCGTGCTATCCCCGTGCAGGCCGCCGTAGCCTGTTAGCCTCGACGAGGGGCTAAAAGTACTCTAGTGTATTACATTCTGATCCTGAGATCGCATCTCACACCATCATATTCTAGCACACAATTTTATTCGAGCGATTATTTCATTACTTTCCTTTGACTTATTTTAAGCAGTTGAACTGTTAATTTTCACTTACCGAGAAGTCAACTATTTTTAACTTAACCAAATATCTATAAGAAAATATTATTTTTTACGGTGCATAATTAGTATCATAAGATGAATCGCCGAATATATTTTATTTCATAAAAATGTATAATGAAAATATAAATATTGCAAATATTTTTTTTATAAATAGACCTAAAAAAACTTTTAAAAAAGTCTGACCCGTAACGATAATTTTTTTAGGAGGAATACACACGTAAGCTGCCGTAGATTAACGTACTTGTATTTGCATGTCACTATTGGCCACTCCGTATTCAGTGCAGTATAATTCTTTACCCTGAAAGACGCGTGCGTCTATTTTTTTTTCTAGAAAAAGGAAAAATTTGCGTTCGTGGATTTTGGTTATTATCACGTAATCTGCAGGTCGTGTAACACCCAAAAATTTTAAAAGGTTGAATTAGATAAAATTTGGAGTTAAAAGAGATTTAGTTATGAGTTTAAATAATTTAGATAATATTTCATAGGGATAAAAATTTAAAATAATAGGTGGAATATTTGATGATGCATTCATGCTGTTGCATTTGATTTATTTTGAGGTGTGGTTTTAGTTTTATTTGATTTGAATTCAAAATTCATTTTAAAATGGCTTTGGAAAACAAATTTATAAAAGAAAAGAAAAAAAGTAAACTTACCTTCTTATCTGTGGCTCGGTGGCCTGGAGGCCCGCCCGAGCCGAACCGAGCCGGCGTGCTTCTTCTCTTCCTCGCGGTTGGGCCGTCCGAGCCGAGCCCGTTTCTCCGCTCTCTCGCGCGCCCGCGTGGGCCGGCCCAGGGAGCAGCCGTGGCCACGCGTTTCCCTTCCTGGTCTCGCTGACGAACATGTCCCACTTGTCAGTTGCGTCCTTCTTCTCTATGTCGTGGCCAAGCCGGAGACGAGTTCGATCTCAACCGAATCGAAACCGATTTTCTCGGGATTTCAATCCAAATTGAGGTGTCCTAGCTCTATATAAGCTAAAGCCGAGCCGCCGCCTTTTGTTTCTAGATCAAAACCGCAAGCGGCCACCTCCGTTTGAGCTCTTGCCACCGCCGCAACTCTAGGGAGTCGCTGTTCGTTGAAATTTGGCGAAACCGGTGTTCCTCTTCCTCTGTAAGTTTCCTACCGAGCTTCTTATCGTTTCCGTGGAGCCAAAGAATCATATTCCTCACGGGTTTTTGCTTTTGGTTGCTCACCGAGCCTTGCCGATGTCCGCAGGGTCTTCATCATCGCCAAATCGAGCCGTGTTTTTTCCTCTAACCAAATTGGTCGTCATCTTCTACCTTGGTGAGTCCGCGGGGAGCTTCTCTTTCGTTTGGGATCAACCGCGTGTCTTGTAGTGCCTTGTAGCCCTAGAACTGTATCTCCGGTGAGTTTCCAGCCATGGAGCCGCCGTGTGCCGAGTTTTTCCGGTGACAACGCCGCCGGACCGTCGCCAGAGATGCTATGAGCCATCCGTTTGCTGATCAACGGTCGAGATTAGAAGATACCCCTTCGCGGGGTAAAATTTATAAAGAGCCCCTGTGTTTTCATGGAATAGAACCCGTCATCCTTAGCGTCATTCAGGAGATACGCTTGTTAGTTCTGAAAACGTATTTCTTTCCGGTAAATTAAAAATACGTTTTCTGGTATTTACAGTTTTGCCACTCAAATTGTTTTGGTCGTAAAATCTTCGTTTTAACTCCGATTTGACCCGTTCAAGTTGCGTTAGGTTTGTATTTGCGAGCTCTACATGTTAGTGTAGCTGTACAGTAGGTTTGAGAAATTTAATTTTTGAGTTTATATTAAAGTAATTATTTATCTATAGGAAATCTTAGAAAATTCATAACTTTCACGTTTTAAATCCGAATTTCGTGATCTTTACGTTTGTGTGATCGTAGGGACGTGTAGAAGAGTTTTACAAACTTTTCATACTGTTTTTCTACTATTGGTGTACTGTTCTAATTATGTTTCTTTGTTTGCTTCGTGTATGATTGCTCGGATGATTGTGTGATGATGTTTGGTGATCGAGTATAGACGGTGAGCAGTTTCTTGATGATCCGGAGTATTATTTTGAGCCAGATCAGCAGGGTCAACAGGAAAGCTTTGATCAAGGCAAGTATAACATGGGACCATCCTTGTTACCTATTCACTAAAATTATCATACATATGCATGTGTCTTCCTTGATAACCTTAGAGATTATAACTTAGTGATTGTTACCTTGATTCCTTGTCAACCTTGGGGATGCATTTGGATAGCTATTGCTAGTGCTTAATTATGAACAATGATCTTGTAATTTGATTAATGAATTAAGCAATCAACCATTAAGATGATTTTATTACTATTGAAAAGAGGGCTAGAGCAAGGGGATATATTGTTGCTCTGGTTTCTCTCCATAAGGACTTATCTGTACGTGATCATCCGGGACATACAGTACAACTGTGGGGGCTATATGGCTCTGGCTTTAGTTGTTTAAAGGACCTTTTCTAGCTTGTTAGTGGTTACCTTAATTGGCATAAGAAAGGCTTGACACGTTGGGTATAGGACAACCTCTAGTCTATGAGTATAGCCGAGAAGGAATTGTGCTATTTGAAAAGGGGGTTCCTACATCTGCCTGCCGAGTGAATCTAATGACCCTAACTTGTTAGATGAAACTTTAAGTGGCTTTATATGAATTCCGGTGCTTTGGGCCTAGCTATCCCAGGTATTTGGAAGACATGACTCACAGTGAAAGTGTACACCTCTGCGCAGAGTTAAAAACTGGTATACTAGCCGTGCCCACGGATACGGGCGGCCTTGGAACATCTACGGATAGATGATCATCATTATTATATCATGTTTAATTGCTGTTGTTATTATTATGCTCATGTTAATACTATTCATTATTATTATTACAATTGATCATTGATTCATTAATGGGAAGTGGAATATCTTGATGCTACTCAACTGCTAAATATATGATGATTAAAAGCTAAACACAGTTAAACAGTGTCTAGCCTTTTGTGCCACATTGTCACACCCGCACTATATGTGAAATAAAGAAGTCAAATCTCACATATAGCCACAGATAAGTGTAATATCAAAAGACAAATGCTTATTTAACATAACGCAATAGTATAAAATATACCTTAGAGAACAACACAGCGGAAAGACAACTCCGAGCACCGGGTGTAACTTTCACTCCAGGATCAAACTGACTGGTTGATCACAAGCCTAACAAATTCCAGAATCTAGAAAATCGGGTACCCTTCCTGAGATGTGGGAAATAGCAAGAGTGAGTCCATGTCGAACTCAACAAATATAACATGGGGTTCATGAGGCTCAAAAGGTTTGACACAGGTTTACTGCGATAGCTTTTATTAAGTCATCTTTTAGCAATTGAGTAGCAACAAGTTTACTATAAGCCCAAATAACCTCATGATCATGTAAACGAGAATAATGTATAGTAAGAAACAATAATCATTAGTGAACATCAATATCATCAGTGTTATCATTATCATCAGCGTTCATCATTTATTCTGTAAGGGTCCAAGGCCACTCGTGACCGTGAGTACGGCTGTTATAACAATTTTACACTCTGCAGAGGTTGTACACTTTCACTGCGAGTCATGTTTACCCATATGCCCGGGATCGCGACTCCCAAAACACTTCCAAGGTGAGCAGACAGGGAAACACTATGAAGCCTTTCAAAGGTTCGTCTAACAAGTTAGGGCCATTAGATTTTACTCGGCAAACAGATGTAGAGCCCCCCTTTCTGATGGCACAATAACACGCAGCCTATACACATGAGGACAGAGGCCACACTATACCCGATTCGTCAAGCCATTCTTATGCCATAAAGGAATACCTCTAACAAGCTAGAAAAGGTCCTCATACTGAGCTAAAGCCAGAGCCATTTTAGCCCTCACAGTTGTACTGTAAGTCCCGGATTTTCGCTTACAGATAAGTCCTTATGGAGAGAAACTAGAGCACCATAAAAATAACCAAATATGCTCTAGCCCTCTTGAGCCATGTTTCTATAAAGCATCTTTTAAACGTTTATTGCATATACCATTAGTCAAGTTACAGATCATGGTTATTTATCTTGAGCGCTAGCATAATACTACCCAATGCAATGTTCCGTGGTTGTCAAGGTACAATATACAAAAACTAGGATATCCTTAGGGGTAACAAGGTAGACACATGCACATGAATTAAGTATATTAAAGGTGAATAGGAAACAAGAATAATCCCATGCTATACTTGCCTTAAATCAAGATCTTTCTTCTGATCCAAATCTTCAATTAATAGCTTCTTGAATCTCCACGTAAATCTCACCGACTGGACTTGATCAATAAATCATCACACACACATCGAGCAATCATACACGAAGCAAACAATGAATAATAATTAGAACAGTACACCAAACATAAGAAACAATATGCGAAAAGGTTTTAAAAATGTTCTACGCATTGCTACGAACACACAGGCGCGAAAAACACGCTAATTGGAGCTACGGTGAAAGAAACGACTACCGAAAGATTTTGTTATATAAAACGGAAAATTATAGGTTTCATTTGTTTTAACTATATAAAATCATATATATATAGGATAAAATACTTTTTATAGATATTCAAAAGTGACTTAGGCTAAATTGTATTTAAATTTAGAAAACTAAAGGAGAAATCAATAATATTTTATTTATAAATCTAGTTGCACAGTTATTAATCAAATTAGATCTAAACTATGAAATTCCAGAGATTTTGATAAAGAAAACATTAATACTTGTACGTAGTTCATGTTGTTATAAATCCATTGCAATTTGAACGGACTAATTCAGAATTAAAACAATGAATTAAATGAGATTTTCTTTAGTAAAATAATAGATTAAATCTAACATCGAATCTTAAAGATAGAAAACCTAACCAACAGTAGCACTAATAGTATAAAAAGTTTGTAAAACTCTTCTACACGTTACTACGATCACATAGACATAAAGATCGCGAAATTTGGATTTAAAACGTAAAAGTTATGAGTTTTCTAAGATTTCCTATAGATAAATAATTACTTTAATATAAACTCAAAAATAAATTATCTCAAACCTACTGTACAGTTCTATCATCATGTAGAGCTCGCAAATATGAATCTAACGCAATTTGAATGGATCAAATCGGAGTTAAAACGAAGATTCTACGATTAAAACAAGATTAGTGACAAAACTGTAAATATCAGAAAACGTATTTTTCATTTACCGAAACGAAATACGTTTTCAACCGATCAAAGCGTACTCTGAGCTTTACGTTTTAGGACTGCGGGTTCGATATAATAAAAACTCAGGGTCTCTTTTACAAAATCACAACCGAACCGGTATCTTCTAATTCTAGCCATCGGATTTAAAATGAACGATCTAGATTGGATCGGGGAGGGAGAGAGAAGACGCCGGCGGCGCTCCGGCCGATTTCCGGCCCGTCGGTGAGCTCCCGTGGCGGCGCCATGGTCGGGACACGCCAAAACTCATCTCCGGCCACCAAACGACGAAGGGGAAGCACCGGAAGATCGAGCAACTCACGGCGAACTTACCCCGCGCGAAAACGAGACCGGAGGACGGCCGGAAGGTGGTGGCTAGCTCGGGATGGCGGCGATGGAGGCGGTGGAGCTTGCGGTGGCGGTGCTAGACGGCTACGGCAGCCCCAAAAGGTTGGAATGAGGGCGGAAGGGTGCGGGACTCCGTTTTATAGCCCGTAGGCATCGCTAAGTAAGGAAGGGAAGATTGAGCCTCGGATTTGCATCGGGAAGGAAGGAAAGGGGAGATCCGGCGGCGGCTTGAGGAAGAAGGCGACCTGACAGGTGGACCCGCATCGTCAGTGACTGTACAGAGAGAGCAACGCGCGGGCGGCTAGCTGGGCCGACGGCCGCGGCTCGGCCCAAGAGCGGGAGCGGAGCGCAGGAGGGGAGAAGGTGGGCCGCGCGCTGACAGGCTGAGACGGCGGGCCACGTGCGCTGGGCTGCGGAAGAAGCGGGCCGAATTCCGAATGAAACTGATTTCCCTTTTTTTTTCTAGTTTTTCAAAACCATTTTCCAAAAGATTTTGAAATCCATTTCGAATTTGATTCAAACCACTCAATACAAAATTTCAAATGCAGCAGCATGAATGCTCAATCATGTTTCTACACTTATATTTGATTTTAAATTTATAAAAATTATTATTATTCTAAGTTTGCATGCTCACAAAAATACATAAAAATCATATTTTCCTATTTTTATCTCTTTCAAAATTTTAGGGTGTTACAATTCTACCCCCCTTAAGATGAATCTCGTCCTGAGATTCAGAAGATGATGACAAAAGAGATAATGACACTTTGTCTTTATTTGATCCTCATTTTCCAAATTACTCTTTCGTGCAGAGTCATGAGACAGTTTCTCATATCCCGACTGATTAATCTGCCTAAACATGATCATCTCTCCTATTGAGCTCCTCCAAAGTTATTTGTTCCTCAGCTATGACTTCTGTAAATTCACGGTCCACTTTGCTATCCCTCAGTATACCTATCTTCTAATTGGTCATTCTCATTTCCCTCAGGTAAAAGTCGACCACCTTGATACTCAATTCTTTTCCTAGACGGTGTTGTTAAGAGCATGGTGCACCGAGTACTATAAATCACTCCTTTGTGTGCACAGAGCCATCCATTACCATGAACCACGTGAATTTTAAGTGACTCCAACACAATGAGTGTTGCGGTGAATTTTTCCTTATTTATGACAAGACTAACATTCGGGCATATCTGATCTGCCTGCATTTCTCCCACTGGGGTTTGAACTAGCAAAGGCCTCCTCATTGGACACTTCACCATCTTGCACGTCTCTTCCATATCGGCGGAAATGAAAGAATGCGAAGCACTGGGGTCAAATAAAGCAAAAACTTGTACTGAACTTACTTGAATATAACCTCCTACTACTTTGGTAACTCCATGAATTTTATCCATATCCACATTGCTCAGTCTTCCATTGAAATAGTTTTGTTGCGCTTTGCTTCCTTGAGCAGGCTTCGTATGGGCTTTCCTTTTTCGCTTTCGTCGTTGTGGATTCTGACTTAGTTCACTCCCAACTTGCTCTTCAACATTGTTATTTTGATAGTGCTCGGCTTCATCATACCCATAACATCCTTCAATGGCAGAAACATCAATCTTTTTTCACATATTAGTGCGAGACGTCATATAGGACTCCTGAGTCATGAGACACTACACTTCCTGTCATCAAGTGACCAATATCAGCAACACGAGCAAGTATAGATGATCATAATCATGAACTATCCAAAGGGACAACTCTCGTCTCCATGGACCCAAAATTATCAACCTTGTTCACAGGACATTTTTGCTCAAGAGTGGCAACTCAATCATGGAGACTAACCAATACTTCCAACTAAAGAGTTCAATCTTAATAATCCTTCTTTACATTGGCTACCCCCCTTAAATAAGGGACACAAAATAGGGTAGCTTGAACCCTTCTTCTAGATGAGCTAAAAAGTGTTCTGACATCCAAATGATACCCTGTGTATGGGTAAGAACAAGAAATCTGAAATCTCTCACGAGCAGAAAATCAGCAGTGTAGTAAAACAGCTGTAATTCTCATTTTGTTAATCCAATGAAGCTGTAGTTTACACCGATGGAAAGCTTATAAAATTCTCTGCAACTTACTTATAGAACACACTTCCAGATTCTGCAGCTAACTTGACCAAAAACAACACATAACAGATTGTGTTCCAGGTTTCAGACAGCACAGTTGCATCGTCTTGTGATTTTTGTATCTCCCAATCCAAAATAGCTATGAGGGTAGTTCTTGCATTTAAAGAGAGATGTTGAAGTCCACTCTTGTCCAGAATTTTCTCATGATTTTTGGTCTTTCAAGAACAGAGATATAAGTTGATAAAGACAGGCTGCTCCGAAAGACAAGATATAGAAAGCAGGAGATAACCAAAACCCAGCTATTTATTTCATTAATCCTTATACCTTATACATATAAACTAAATGAAATCATGGTCAAAGCCCACGAGATCATTCCACTCATTACAAAATTCCAACTCAAGCATAAACATAAGCACAAAGCAACTAAACACTTAAATGTTCATTAGCCACACATTAAGACGACTCAACTTGGCTACTAACAGTTTTATTACACGGGACATAACTCCTATTCCTTAAACATGGTGTGATTGTAGCAGCATCCAGAGTAGATAACGTCTCTTACATTCCTTATTGCTTTATATGGACATCTGAATCTCTGCATCCCTCTTTACCATTCTTATAACTCATACCTTAAGATGGGTCAACCTGGTATCCCTCCGGTGTAGATTTAATACCCTCATACTCAATTCTTTCTCCTAAAAGTGTAGTTAGAAACACTGAACATTGGACATACTCAATCACTCCTTTACAAGTAGATAACCAGTCTATTCCAAGGATAACATCAATGCTCATTAATTCCAAAACAATGAGGTTTACCTTAAAATTTACCCCCTTTATGTCAAGACTAACTTTTGGGCATACGCGGTCTGCCTTTATTTCACCTCTTGGAGTTTTAATCATCACTGTTTTCCCCCTTGGAAGCATAAGTATGTTATGATCTTTTACATATTGTCTAGATATGAACGAATGTGAGGCACTGGGGTCAAACAAAACCTTGGCATTTCCTGAACTTACTGGAATTGATCCAAACACGACCTCCTTAGCTCCAGGAATGGTGGAAATATCCACATGTTTCAACCTTCCATGGATGTAATTTCTCTTTAATTTATTTCCCTGCACATGCTCCTTTTGGACATCCTGTCCTGGGTCTTGCTGTTGTTGATTCTTCTGTGGGCAAGATTTGATATAATGCCCTTCCTGCTGGCAATGATAACACTTTCTCTTAGCTAGATCTTTTATGATGTCATACTCCAAGGAACTGTTGTTTGGTATGCTGCTATCTTGCTGGCCATAAAAGTTCACCTTCGTCCCTTTGGCTTGTTTCCTAGCTTGTTTGGCCTTTTGGGGTTGATACTCCTTATAGGTAATTGTCCACCCATCTATGACTACTTCATGGGGAGTAGTTTTAGCGGGAGGGGCTTCTAACTCTTCAGGATTTGGATTTGTTTGACAGGGGATCAGGGCTGCATGTGACAATGTAGTATAACTCGCTTGCTGATTGCTTTCCACAAGTGGTTCTAATGAGATTGCCTTTCTCTTCTTGTCCATGTTGATCGCAAAATTTGGATCCACCTTGACTTTCCCCTTATCAGACTCGTTTCGAAGACAGGGAAAACCATAATGCTTACAACAGTGACATTGTTCCTGCTCTCCAAATGCCTTACTATCAACATCTTTATTGGATTTCATATTCTTCCAAGCTTCTACTACTTGTATCTTTTCTGACCCCTTGGATATGTTGGCTTGACCTTGAGATAAGCATCGTTGAGAATTCCCATGTTGAGCCATTTCTTCTAGTAATTGGTTTTGCATCGCTAATGGTTTCTTGTCAAAAGTGAGCAAGAGCGACACAATTCAGTCCTCTTAACCTCTGAAATCCATAGTCTTCTCGTCACGAGCCGTCTAATAGACAAGGAGAAAAGGTTCAAAATAGAGACAAGGTTTTTATAACAGAACGGGGATAGAATTAAGCATAACTTTGAGAAAATAACAAAGTTAAAGAGAAGCAAGAAATAGGCAACAATGAGAACATGCTAAATGTCCAGTTCTAACTAGGCTTGCGTCCTACAGTCAGCATTGCTCTGATACCACTCTGTCACACCCGGTTTTAAGGACAAAACCAGATATACACTATATGTGAAATAAAGAAGTTAAATCTTACATATAGCCACAGATAAGTGTAATATCAAAAGACAAATGCTTATTTAACATAACACAATAGTATAAAATATACCTTAGAGAACAACACAGCGGAAAGACAACTCCGAGCACCGGGTGTAACTTTCACTCCAGGATCAAACTGACTGGTTGATCACAAGCCTAACAAATTCCAGAATCTAGAAAATCGGGTACCCTTCCTGAGATGTGGGAAATAGCAAGAGTGAGTCCATGTTGAACTCAACAAATATAACATGGGGTTCATGAGGCTCAAAAGGTTTGACACAGGTTTACTGCGATAGCTTTTATTAAGTCATCTTTTAGCAATTGAGTAGCAACAAGTTTACTATAAGCCCAAATAACCTCATAATCATGTAAACGAGAATAATGTATAGTAAAAAACAATAATCATTAGTGAACATCAATATCATCAGTGTTATCATTATCATCAGCGTTCATCATTTATTCTGTAAGGGTCCAAGGCCACTCGTGACCGTGAGCACGGCTGTTATAACAGTTTTACACTCTGCAGAGGTTGTACACTTTCACTGCGAGTCATGTTTACCCATATGCCCGGGATCGCGACTCCCAAAACACTTCCAAGGTGAGCAGGCAGGGAAACACTATGAAGCCTTTCAAAGGTTCGTCTAACAAGTTAGGGCCATTAGATTTCACTCGGCAAACAGATGTAGAGCCCCCCTTCCTGATGGCACAATAACACGCAGCCTATACACATGAGGACAGAGGCCGCACTATACCCGATTCGTCAAGCCATTCTTACGCCATAAAGGAATACCTCTAACAAGCTAGAAAATATCCTCATACTGAGCTAAAGCCAGAGCCATTTTAGCCCTCACAGTTGTACTGTAAGTCCCGGATTTTCGCTTACAGATAAGTCCTTATGGAGAGAAACTAGAGCACCATAAAAATAACCAAATATGCTCTAGCCCTCTTGAGCCATGTTTCTATAAAGCATCTTTTAAACGTTTATTGCATATACCATTAGTCAAGTTACAGATCATGGTTATTTATCTTGAGCGCTAGCATAATACTACCCAATGCAATGTTCCGTGGTTGTCAAGGTACAATATACAAAAACTAGGATATCCTTAGGGGTAACAAGGTAGACACATGCACATGAATTAAGTATATTAAAGGTGAATAGGAAACAAGGATAATCCCATGCTATACTTGCCTTAAATCAAGATCTTTCTTCTGATCCAAATCTTCAATTAATAGCTTCTTGAATCTCCACGTAAGTCTCACCGACTAGACTTGATCAATAAATCATCACACACACATCGAGCAATCATACACGAAGCAAACAATGAATAATAATTAGAACAGTACACCAAACATAAGAAACAATATGCGAAAAGGTTTTAAAAATGTTCTACGCATTGCTACGAACACACAGGCGCGAAAAACACGCTAATTGGAGCTACGGTGAAAGAAACGACTACCGAAAGATTTTGTTATATAAAACGGAAAATTATAGGTTTAATTTGTTTTAACTATATAAAATCATATATATATAGGATAAAATACTTTTTATAGATATTCAAAAGTGACTTAGGCTAAATTGTATTTAAATTTAGAAAACTAAAGGAGAAATCAATAATATTTTATTTATAAATCTAGTTGCACAGTTATTAATCAAATTAGATCTAAACTATGAAATTCCAGAGATTTTGATAAAGAAAACATTAATACTTGTACGTAGTTCATGTTGTTATAAATCCATTGCAATTTGAACGGACTAATTCAGAATTAAAACAATGAATTAAATGAGATTTTCTTTAGTAAAATAATAGATTAAATCTAACATCGAATCTTAAAGATAGAAAACCTAACCAACAGTAGCACTAACAGTATAAAAAGTTTGTAAAACTCTTCTACACGTTACTACGATCACATAGACGTAAAGATCGCGAAATTTGGATTTAAAACGTAAAAGTTATGAGTTTTCTAAGATTTCCTATAGATAAATAATTACTTTAATATAAACTCAAAAATAAATTATCTCAAACCTACTGTACAGTTCTATCATCATGTAGAGCTCGCAAATATGAATCTAACGCAATTTGAATGGATCAAATCGGAGTTAAAACGGAGATTCTACGATTAAAACAAGATTAGTGGCAAAACTGTAAATATCAGAAAACGTATTTTTCATTTACCGAAACGAAATACGTTTTCAACCGATCAAAGCGTACTCTGAGCTTTACGTTTTAGGACTGCGGGTTCGATATAATAAAAACTCAGGGTCTCTTTTACAAAATCACAACCGAACCGGTATCTTCTAATTCTAGCCATCGGATTTAAAATGAACGATCTAGATTGGATCGGGGAGGGAGAGAGAAGACGCCGGCGGCGCTCCGGCCGATTTCCGGCCCGTCGGTGAGCTCCCGTGGCGGCGCCATGGTCGGGACACGCCAAAACTCATCTCCGGCCACCAAACGACGAAGAGGAAGCACCGGAAGATCGAGCAACTCACGGCGAACTTACCCCGCGCGAAAACGAGACCGGAGGACGGCCGGAAGGTGGTGGCTAGCTCGGGATGGCGGCGATGGAGGCGGTGGAGCTTGCGGTGGCGGTGCTAGACGGCTACGACAGCCCCAAAAGGTTGGAATGAGGGCGGAAGGGTGCGGGGACTCCGTTTTATAGCCCGTAGGCATCGCTAAGTAAGGAAGGGAAGATTGAGCCTCGGATTTGCATCGGGAAGGACGGAAAGGGGAGATCCGGCGGCGGCTTGAGGAAGAAGGCGACCTGACAGGTGGACCCGCATCGTCAGTGACTGTACAGAGAGAGCAACGTGCGGGCGGCTAGCTGGGCCGACGGCCGCGGCTCGGCCCAAGAGCGGGAGCGGAGCGCAGGAGGGGAGAAGGTGGGCCGCGCGCTGACAGGCTGAGACGGCGGGCCACGTGCGCTGGGCTACGGAAGAAGCGGGCCGAATTCCGAATGAAACTGATTTCCCTTTTTTTTTCTAGTTTTTCAAAACCATTTTCCAAAAGATTTTGAAATCCATTTTGAATTTGATTCAAACCACTCAATACAAAATTTCAAATGCAGCAGCATGAATGCTCAATCATGTTTCTATACTTATATTTGATTTTAAATTTATAAAAATTATTATTATTCTAAGTTTGCATGCTCACAAAAATACATAAAAATCATATTTTCCTATTTTTATCTCTTTCAAAATTTTAGGGTGTTACACACATGAACCCTATGTTGTATTTGCGGAGTTCGACATGGACTCACTCTTGCTATTTCCACCATAACAGATGAAGAATATGATGATGATTATCGAAATGAGTACTAGTCTTGGTGTCAACCAGTCAACCGTGTCCCTGTGTTTGGAGTTCCGCTGAAGATCTACTACTAGTTACTATAATTTATTGTATAAGACTGTGTGTTAAATATTTATTCGCTATGTAATAAGCACTGTGATGATACTATGTAATTTGTCTACTTATGTGTGCGACCGATTCCTGGGGCGCACATGAGTCTTTTATGCATCATATTTTTGTCCTTAAAAATGGGTGTGATAGATTGGTATCAAAGCCATGTTGACTGTAGGACGCAAGTCTAGTTAGAATAGTCATCATTAGTGTCTATGCTTCACCTATTTCATGATTAATTCTTTCACCTTGATAATTGTTAAACTATTATGCTTCTTCTATCTTATTCTATTGTGAAAATATATTGATTCTATCTAATCTATGTCAAAATTCTCGTAGATGCCTCCTCATCCTCGTATGTCCGTTGCTCAGTACGTTGGTCGCTTCAAACCCCAGGAAACCCATATTGATGGTGACCAAGAGATATCGATGCTGAATCAAGAGTGGGAGATACCTCAAAGGAGAATTCAGTCATGGGATAAACCACGAAGCATCACATCATGGTTCCTAAAGCTGATGTTTTCTTTCATGACATGCTGACAAGAACTTTGGATAATTATTACTATGACTGGGAAGCTACGTTGGAGTATCACTGCAAGAAGTATAGCCATCCATTGATGGGCTCTTACTGGGAGACTGAGCTATGGGTCAAGACAATGGATCCTACCACTAAGGAGCCTAAGGTGGAGTCAAAGTTCATCACCCGAGTAAGCCAGGCAACTGTAGAAACAAGTATGAAAGATGTTGCCTACAATGCGTTTGTCTACTACCATGGTCTTCGCTCGGACAAGACGTTGCAGGGTGCACTCCAGCATTTCCCCTATCTCTTACATGACAAGGGTGTTTGGACCGTGCCGCTCACTGATGATTCATCCTTGACATTACAAGCCACAGTGGGACTAGTTCGTGAGTTGGCCCTTCATGAGGCAGATTTGAAAGATGAGTTGCTAAGGGAAAAGGAATAGAAAGAGCAAGCTCATAAGGAGATCGATGAACTAAGGGCTGCACTAGGGCTTCCCAAGAATTATGAGAAGCTCAATTAAAATTAGGAAAATCCCTATGTAATAGGAACGATATTAGTTGCGAGTCAATTTGAGTTTGGTAATGTCGAGTATTAGTATGTGGTGTAAACAATTGTGTGCTTGATGGATTGTTATTATGATAATGTGTGATTTGGATCTTTGTAATGAGTGCTGGAGCTTCGTGGACATGTCTACAAGTTCCATAGTTAAGAATAATTAGTTTGATCATGATTATTTAGTTGGGATCGGGGTAAACTTGGTTCTGTCTTTTGCTGATTTCTGGATTAGTCTGGGATGTTTTGGGAATAACTAAAAATCTGTTCATGAGAAATTTATGAAATTTTACTGAAAATAATTAGACTTCTTTATCTTTCCAACCCCACAAGAATCATCTTTTTATCTATTATGAGTTAAGAGATATACCTGTTCCAAGTTGGGGTCACTATGCAGTCTAGAATTCTAAAATAGTTTTGGTTAAGCTTAGTTTTTAATTAATCTATCGACAGAATATGGAAAAGTGATGTTAATGAAAGTTGTAGATAATTTCATAAGCTTTCCAACCATGTAAAGATCACCTTAATTGGATTTCTATAACTAGAGATATGGCAGATTTACTGAGTTGCTGAAATTAAAATTCGCCCAGAGAATTCAGATTTACTTATCTATGGTATACATCATCTAGGATAATACTGAGCTTCGTCTTTGGTGCTTTGAAAATAGATGGCAGCCAGAGGTCATGGCAGAGGTCGTGGAGGTGCTAACCCACTCATTACTATGGAGGAACTTATGAATACACAGAATCAAATGATGCAGATGTTCATGCAGCACCTGCAGAACAATCCCCTGCAGGAGGACCGCCACCTGTTCATGTGAGAGACAAGCGTGGTGAATTTTTGAAAGGACGTCCTCCAGTGTTCTCTCATGCTGCTGATCTATTGGAGGCGGATGATTGGGTGCGAGCGTTGGAGAAACAGTTGAACATCGCTCAATGTAATGATCTGAAAAAAGTGTTATATGCATCTGGCCAGTTACAGGGAACATCTCAGACTTGGTGGGAGTCATATCAAGTTGCACGTCCCAACAATGCTCCTCCTGTCACTTGGAATGAATTTGTTAGAGATTTTAGAGCTCGCCATATTCCTAAAGGTGTAATTGAGCTAAAGCAGGAAGAATTCAGAAACCTCAGGATGGGACAGATGAGTGTCAGTGAGTATCATGACAAGTTCTCGCAGTTGGCTCGCTATGCTCCCAATGAAGTGAGGGAAGATGCAGATAAGCAGCGTCTTTTTCTCAAGGAAATTTATTATGATCTTCGTTTGCAGCTAAAGGGTAATAATTATGCCAGTTTCTAGGAACTTGTGAATAAGGCTATTGTGCTAGATAATGAACGTCAAGAGATGGACAGAAAAAGGAAGATGAAAGGATAAAGTGTTGGGAACAATAATCATCAACGTACAAATTCTCAATATGGGTTTCATTCAAAATTCCAAGGACCAGTCAGTGGAACCGCAATTCAAATCAACAGTGGTCTCAGAATCGGCAGAATAATCAGTTTCAGCAACGACCCCAGTATCAGCAGAACAGACAGGTCCAACAGCAGAGTGGTCAGCAAACTCCACGCCAGGATAATTCCAACTCTACTCTAATGAAGACCAGTGCTCCTAGTACTCCTAATCTATGCTATCGCTGTAGAGAATCTGGACACTATGCTAATCATTGTCCCAAGAAGCAGAATCAACAGACACCGCAGGGACAGAGGTCATCTAATACTGGAAAGGTGAATCATGTGTCTACTGAAACAGCACAAACGGAGCCTGAAGTAATGCTTGGTACGTTCAATGTTCATTCTACCCCTGCAACCATTCTTTTTGATTCTGGAGCTTCGCATACCTTTATTTCAAATATTTTTGTTAAGATGCATAGTGTACCCATGCTTGCCATGAAAGAACCTCTCTTAGTAAATTCACCTGGGGGTACCATGCAAACCACTAATCGATGTCTTCCAGTTAGTATGGTTTTAAGGGGGTAGAGTTTAAGATAACTCCTATAGTGTTGAGGACATCTGGTATTGATGTGATTTTGGGTATGGACTGGATGATGCAAAATCAGGCAGAGATTCAGTGTCAAAAAAAGGTAGTAGTTGTAAATGCACCTAATAGTGAAAAGATCAGTGTAAATGTAGCAGTGCAGAAGCAACCAACAGCTGTAGTGAATCAACTTGCTGATAATGCTAGTAAAGAGAATCCAGTTATCAAAGATTTTCCAGATGTATTTCCCGATGATTTTCCAGGTATGCCACCTGACCGAGACATTAAATTTCTTATTGAATTATTACCTGGAACTGTACTCATAGCTAAACGACCATATAGAATGAGAGTAGATGAATTAGAAGAACTTAAGAAACAAATTAAGGAATTACAAGATAAAGGTTTTATTCGTCCTAGTTCATCACCTTGGGGTGTGCCAGTTATATTTGTTGATAAGAAAGATGATAGTCAGAGAATGTGTGTGGATTATCGGTCGCTTAATGAAGTAACCATCAAGAACAAGTATCCTTTGCCCATAATTGATGACTTGTTTGACCAGTTGAGAGGTGTTTGTGTGTTCTACAAGATCGATTTGCGCTCTGGATATCATCAATTGAAGATTCGTGCCTCTGATATCCCAAAGATAGCTTTTACTACGAGATATGGTTTGTATGAGTATACGGTTATGTTATTTGGTTTGACCAATGCACCTGCCTACTTTATGTACTTGATGAATAAGGTGTTTATGGAGTATCTTGATAAGTTTGTGGTGGTATTTATAGATGATATATTGGTATTTTCCAAGATGGAGAAAGAGCATGCTGAACTTCTGAGGTTGGTATTGCAGAAACTTAGAGAGCATAAGCTGTGTGTTAAGTGAAGTAAGTGTGAGTTTTGGTTGAAGGAAGTCTCTTTTCTTGGTCATATTGTCTCTAATGGTGGAATATCAGTAGATCCAGGCAAAGTAAAGGATGTTTTGAATTGGAAGTCACCTACTGATGTGGGAGAGATTCGTAGTTTCTTAGGTTTAGCTGGATATTACAGACGGTTCATTGAAGGGTTTTCTAAACTTGCTAAACATATGACATCTCTGTTAGAGAAGAATACCAAGTTTATATGGTCTGAATAATGTCAAGCTAGTTTTGAAGAATTGAAGAAGAGATTGACTACTGCACCTGTCTTGGTATTGCCAGATTTAAGTAAGAAGTTTTCTATTTATTGTGATGCTTCTCGTCAAGGTTTGGGGTGTGTTCTTATGCAAGAAGGTAGAGTTGTTGCTGAAAGGTCCTTGTTTGGTTTTGGTAATTGAGTGACAACTTAGGTGGACTAATATGTGGTTATGTGAGATACACAGGCGATTAGTCCACAGGTGATGGTGTCATGAAGGAGGCTATTGCACATGAGACATGACATGGAGTCATGTGACCAAGGTGGAGAAGATCAAGATGAGGCTTGGCTTGATGAACCGGTTGCTAGGGTGAAGGACAAGTTGTGATGGCTTGGCACCGAAGGACCGAGACAACGGTGAAGAGCAAGTGAGGTCAAGATCGATGAACCAATACGGTCACGTGATGATATGAAGTGGATCATATCATTTGTGATATGGTTGGTGCATATGTTGCATCAACATCGAAGGAGATGGAGTGAAATGCGCAAGGCAAAGGTATAACCTAGGGCATTTCCATTTCACCGGTCATAGGTGTGTAGAGAAGTTTATGACCGGGTTTAGGTTAGATGGCCGTACTATCAAGAGGGGCAAACTTGTTTGCATATCGGTCATCTAGTGCCACTTGAGCGATTTAACTTTGCATACGTGTTAGGATCGAGTGGTGAGGCAAGTTGAGTGCCTAACCCTTTGAAAATGTTTGTGAAAAGCTAACACATATGCACATGGTGGTGTACACATGGTGGTGTTGGCACATTTGCAAAGGAGAAGGTGTTGGAGTTGGTGTTGATCAACTTGGAGAAGAGAGAAATGTTTTTCGGTGTTCTTCGGACACTAGGATGGCTCTTAGAGTGGAATACTGCTTTGATCCATTGTGAATTGGATCAAGTGCTTTAGTGGGTTGTGTAGCCCTCTGAGTAAGCTTTCCAAAATGTCCAATATCATCGAAATCAGAGTTCGGAGCTAAGAGATATCGCCGTTTTACCGAAGGGTGGTCTGTGACCGGACTCGTGACCACCGCGTCCGGTCAGTTTCAACCACCGCGTTCGGTCAGCTGCGACCACCGCGTCTGGTCAGTGTTTTTCATGGGCAAAAATGACCGAACGCTGCAGCGAGTCCGGTCAGTGATGACCGGACGCGTCCGGTCACTTTGGGAGCTTGCTGGAACCTCTCTGTTCGCTGTTTCGCTGCGACCACCATGTCCGGTCCCGTTAGTGACCACCGCGTCCGATCAAAACAAGTTTGTACGCGCGAAAACTAGCCGTTGGAGCACGCTACTGACCATCGTGTCCGGTCAGTTTTGACCACCACGTCCAGTCATCCCGAAAAGGACCCAGTGAAGGGGTAACGGCTCTATTTGACCGTGGGGTTATAAATAGATGTCTTGGCCGGCCGTGGCCAGTAGCTGAGCACACTTTGGCCTTGGTGGCTTATGTGGTAGTGCTTGGAAGCCCTCTAACTCACTCATGCTTGATAGTGTTCATCGGATCGAGTGAGAGAGTGATTCTAGTGCGATTGCATCGTGAGGTTGCATCAAGTGGCACTAGGTGTTCGTGTTGCAAGCCGGTGGTGCTTGTTACTCTTGGAGGTTGCCACCTCCTAGATGGCTTGGTGGCTTGTGGCTCCGTCGAAGCTCGCAAGAAGATTGTGCGAGGCTCCAGAGAGGATTTGTGAGGGGGATTGTGCTCACCCCGCGGGGATCACGAAGAGCAACTCTAGTAAAGCTCATGGCTTGGAGGATCCCCATCTTGAGAGTGGATGTGCGGCACCCGCTGAGGGTTTGACTCTTGATAGTCAATTAACTCATGATCCATCAAGTGGGTGTATCGCCACAACGGGGACTAGCTTGGTGGCAACCAAGTGAACCTCGGTGAAAAACCGCCGTGTCAACATTGTGTACATCTTCTCGGTGGTTTGCTTTCGATACACAAGCTTGTATTACTTTCACATATATATTGTGCTTGTGTTGTTGCTCTCATAACTAGTTTGCTCATGTAGCTAGCTAGTTACCTTCTTGCTTGTGTAGCATAGAAGTAGCGCCCGTTGCGTGGTTAATTTAGTTTGTGTAACCTTGTTAGTCACATTGCTTAGTTTGTGTAGCTAAGTAATTTGTGCTCTCTAGTTTGGCATTAGTTGCCTTGCTATTGAGCATTGCTAGTGAGCATATGTGGCTTTGTGCTTTTGCTTACTAGAATTGTGTAGGAGCTCCCCGGCTTTGCTAAAGTACTAGTGCATAGGTTTGTGTGACCTTGCTCTAGAATTGTTTAGGAGAGCTCTTACTAAGGAAAGTACCTTAGTTATATAATTAGGATCTTTGAGAGGTGCTTGTGAACTTAGATAGAGGGGTATAGTCTTGGCTAGACCGATAGTTTCAATTTCGCATTTGTTTCGGTTTGCCGACATGATTAATTTTAGAAAGGATTATTCACCCCCTCTCTAGTCCGCCATCTCGACCCTTCAATTGGTATCAGAGCTCGGTCTCTCATTTGTGGTCTTCACCGACCCGAGAGGATGGCGGAATATGGGCTAGATGTTGATTATCCTCACATGTTTGATGGCACACACTTTGCACGGTGGAAAAATTGGATGATATGCAATTTTAAGTTTATTTGCCCTCAAATGTGGTGGATGGTAGATGTAGGCTTTTCTCATGTGTTGGATGAAGATAATTTAACTCAAGCACAAGAGAAATGCCTAGATCTTGATATCCAAGCTACTAACATCATGTATAGATCTTTGGATGATAGCATCTTTGGTAAGATCATGGACCTCAAATCCGCTCATGAGATATGGGCCTATCTCAATGAAAAGTATGGAGCTATCACCGATGATGGTGATGATGTCAAACCCAAGGAGGTTGCACATGATGATGTTGAGCATGACCACAACACGATGGTTGTAGAGGATTGCTCCACCTCATGGTCAAGTGATGATGATGATCGATCTATCACAAGTTCACTTGACAAGGATGGTGATGATGCATCAAGTGTTGCAAGTGATGTTTCTACCCCAAGCACACTTGATGGTGACAATGTTGGTTCATGCTCGGGCCTTGATGATTCTACTACAAGCCCGTCCACTACATCACATTGCTTCATGTCACTAGGTGACACAAAGGTATCAAATGATAATGTGATTGATCATGTTGATTCATATGATGAGCTTGTTAGTAGACTTGCTAGCATGAACATGTCTTTAGAAAATGATAAAGCTAAAACCATGAAATTGGAAAATGAAAACTCATTTCTAAAAACCACATGTGAACAACAAAAGCATCTACTTTATGTTACTACTTGTTCACATGAGGAGCTAAAATGGGCTCATGAGGAACTTAGTGTTGCTCATGATAATTTGGTACAAGAACATGCTTCTCTCTTTAAGATGTTATTAAAGAAAATTAAAATTAATGAGAGCTCATCACATGGATCAAATGATCAATTGCAAAATGTGACTAACCCATGTGATGTAGGGAAAAAGCATGTATCCACCTCTTGTGATGACTTATTAGATATGTCATGTTCTTCACATATATATGCTTGTTCTACTTCTATGTCTTGTGAGACTAACATTTTGAAGGAGAACAATGAGCTTAAAAGTGAAGTGAAGAAATTGAGCAACAAGTTAGAGAGGTGCTACAACTCAAAAGTCACCTTTGAGCACATGTTGAACAACAAAAGAAGTTATGGTGACTTGAGCGGCATTGGCTTCAACAAGAGCAATATCAAAGGCAAAAGATGGGGGAAGAGAAGATATGAAAGAGAGATGAAGAAACAAGAACAAGAGAAGCTCTCTCATTTTATGTGCTTTAAATGCCATAAAATGGGACACCTTGCAAATGGTTGCCCTAATGAAGAAAAGCTCAAGTTGAAGAAAGAAGAAGAGAGGCTCAAGCATGTCAAGTGCTTCAAGTGTCGCACTTGGTGTCATCTCACCTCAATGTGCCCAACCAAGAAACTAGTGAAGCAACAAAAGAGCCTCAACCAAAGCCCCAAGTTGAGCAAGAAACCACACCCAAGCTCAAATCAAGATCAACCATGAAGATGGTGGTGACTTGATAATAAAGAAGAAGAAAATAAGAAGGGGTGTAAGAGGAAGGCATCCAATGCAAATCCAAGATGCCAAGATGATGAGCAAGATTCAAAATAAGAAGAGGGATTTGGCTCACATCAAGTGCTTCAAGTGTGAAGATATGGGACACTTTGCCTCGGGGTGTCCTACCAAGCTTGAGAAGAAGGCTCAAGCAACTCATGAGAGGCAAGGCAACGAAGAGCATCACATGAGCAAGGATGAAAAGGCTCAACCAAAGAGAAGATGCTATTCATGCCGAGAAAGGGGACACATGGCTCATTCATGTCCCCTAGGTAATAATTCTAAGCCTAGTTCAATTAATGATACTAACATGCTTAGAAAGGATGGCAATGGTACCTCATTGGTTAGAATTGCAAAACATCCCGCTACCCATACTAAGGCTTTGCCTAAGTATGTTGCTCCTAACTTGAGAGGACCCAAATTTGTTTGGATACCATCAAAAAGTGGATGATTGTTTGTAGGTACCATCAGCATTAGAGGCTTGATTCATTTAGGATTCATATTGGTCATCATATGGTGAATCAAGTTTTAAAGCTTAGTGCATATTCTATCCCAATGCCAAGTCAAAATAAGTGGAGTCCACATGCTACAACATACAAGTGCAACATTCAAGATTGTGGTGATTTATTGGATATAATTGATGGGTTGCAAATATTTGAGTTAGAGCTTGCTAAGTGGATGATCATGTGATAACCAAGGTATATCTCTAGTTGATCATTTTATTTGGATGCATATGAGTTGATTGAATTGGATATATGTAACACCCTAAAAATTTGAAAAGAAGAAAAATAGGAAAAATATGATTTTTATATTTATTTTTGTGAAGCATGCAAAATTTAGAATAAGAATAATTTTTATAAATTTAAAATTAAATATAAGGGTAGAAACATGATTGAGCATTCATGCTGCTGCATTTGAAGTTTTGTATTGAGTGGTTTCAATCAAATTCAAATTTGATTTGAAAATCATTTGAAAAAGGAATTTGAAAAATTGGAAAAGGATTTCTTATTCTCTCTCTGCTCTCGGGCCGTTTCTCTCCGCAGCCCAGCGCGCGCGGCCCGCTCTTTCCTCTCTCCCGCGGCCTCCTTCTCCTTCGCGGGCCGAGCCCAGCAACCAGCCGCGGCCTGCCAAGCCAGCCGCCGCCCCGTTTTCTTCTGAGTCGCTGACATGTGGGACCCGTCTGTCAGTGACCGTTCTCCTTTCCTTTCTTCTTCCTCCGGTTCTTTCCAACCGCGAGCTCGCTTTCCTCCTTCTCCGATTCGAATCCGCGGCTCAATCTTCGTTCTTTCCTTAAGTGCGACGCCTTCAGGCTATAAAAACGAAGCCCCCGCACGATTCCGCCCCATCCCAACCCTTTTGGAGCAGCCGCAATCGCCTAGCGCCGCCACCGTTGAAGCACCGCCTCCACCGTCCGCCACCGCAAGCACGCCGCCGTCTTCGTCCATCCCGTGCCCTAGTTCTTGCCTGGGGTGAGTTCGCCATGCTCCAAGCTACCTCCTGGTGTTTCCCTTTCGTCGAATGGTGGCCGGAGCCGTGTTTTGGCTTTTTCCAGTGATGGCGCCGCCGCGGGAGCTCGCCGACGGCCGGAGTTCGGCCGGAGCGCCGCCCGGTTTTCCCCGATCTGCTCTGGACCGTTCATTTTAGATCTAACGGCTGTAAATAGAAGATACCGATTCGGCCGACGTTTTGCTAAAGAGACCCTGAGTTTTTATCTTTTCGAACCCGCGGTCCAAAGCGTAATCTGGAAAAATACGTTTTGATTTATTGAAAACGTAATTCGTTTCGGAAAAAGAAAAATACGCTTTCTGATATTTACCGTTTTGCCATTCAGATTGTTTTAGTCGTAGAATTTTCGTTTTAACTCCGATTTGGTCCATTCAAATTTCGTTAGATTCATATTTGCGAACTCTATGTAATTGTACAACTGTACAGTAGGTTTGGATTAATTTATTTTCGAGTTTTTATTAAAGTATTTATTTTTCTATAGGAAATCTTTGGAAATTCATAACTTTGTCGTTTTAGCTCCGATTTTCGTGATCTTCGCGTCTGTGTGATCCTAGCAAGTTGTAGATTCATTTTAAAGACTTTTTTATTTTATTTTCTTACTGTTGGTGTATTGTTCTAATTATATTCTTGTTTGTCTATGCATGATTGCCTCTGGATGTGTGTTGTTGATATTGGTTGATCGAGTATAGACGGTGAGAAATTCGTTGGAGATCAAGAGCTTTACTACGAGCAAGATCTTCAGGACCAGTTTGAGCAAGGCAAGTATAGCATGGGATAATCCTTGTTGTCCTATTCACTTTATGTAATTAATATCATTACGCATTTATTCCTTGTTAAGGATGACTTAGCGATTGATCCTTTACCTTGGTACCTATTATATTGCATTGAGTAGTGTGGCTAGTGCTTAAACATGGACTATGATCATGTAAATTGATTAGAGGAATATGCAACAAACACTAAAAGATGATTTTGATTAATGTTTAAAGGGGATTAGAGCTTGGGGGTTACTTTTGATGCTCTAATTGCTCTCCATAAGGACTCATCTATAAGCGACAATCCGGGATTTACAGTACAACTGTGGGGGCTATATGGCTCTGGCTTTAGTCATATAGAAGGACCTTTTCTAGCTTGTTAGTGGTATTCCTTTATGGCGTAAGAATGGCTTGACGAATCGGGTATAGTGCGGCCTCTGTCCTCATGTGTATAGGCTGCGTGTTATTGTGCCATCAGGAAGGGAGGCTCTACATCTGTTTGCCGAGTGAAATCTAATGGCCCTAACTTGTTAGACGAACCTTCGAAAGACTTCATAGTGTTTACCCTGCCTGCTCACCTTGGTAGTGTTTTGGGAGTAATTAACCCGGACATTTGGGTAACACGACTCACAGTGAAAGTGTACAACCTCTGCAGAGTGTAAAACTGTTATAACAGCCGTGCTCACGGTCACGAGTGGCCTTGGACCCTTATGGAATAGTTGAATAATTGTTTATAATTATATTTTTGCTATTCATTAATCATTTCACATGGATCATATGTTTAATGTTTATATTGAGACATTTTGATGCTATTGTTATGCTAAAATCATGCTAACTAAAAGCTACATGCTGATAAACCAATGAATATGCCTTTTTGAGCCTCATGAACCCCATGTTACACTTGTTGAGTACGAGATGTACTTACGCTTGTTTATTTCTCTTACTTGGATAAAAATCCCGGATGGGTAACAGATGGAGGTAATAGTGACTACTACGCCTACTTCCCTGAAGATTACTAGTCTTGCTGTCAACCAGTCAATGTACCTATGACTGGAGCTACCACGAGAGATTTTTATTTATACTTCCGCTATATTTATGTTAAGACTATGTGTTTAAATATCGTGATGTAATAACTTTTGTGATGATACTTCTGTTATAATTTGTGAACTTATGTGTGATTGATCTCTGGGCGCACATAAGGGTATGCATTCCATTTGGTCGATAAATGGGTGTGACAAATTGGTATCAGAGCTCTTGTTGACTATAGGACGCAAGCCTAGCTAGGAATGGTCGATTTAGTATCATCTTTACATTATTTTTATGCTCACTATCTTGCTCTTGTTATTTGATAAATTTTTATGCTTCTTATGTCACATTCTATTACGAAATTTTGCCTCTATTCTAACTTCATCTAAAAATTCTGTAGATGGCCCGTGACCGTAAGACTGCCCGCATTAGCTCTGGAAGATACTACCCACCTCGTGCCCTGCATGCAGCTGAAGAGCCACAAGAGCCAGAACCTCAGGAACAGGAGTAGACTCCTGTAGCACCAGTCCAAGCACCAGCACCTCCCCAGGAAGAGCCTGAGCCTGAAGAAGATCCAGAAATCGTCGAGATTGAAGATGATGAAGAGGAAGCCAATGGAGGAGTACAACCCCCGCCTCCACCACATGAAGCTCCTAAAGATATGCCACCTGCTCCAATGGGGTGGACTGTGAGGATCTACCACAGGAATAGAGGGAATGCTATCTCTCATCTTCGCCTGGTGGGGATGCTCACTGCTTACTTCACTGATTGGCATCCAGCTGTGGAGTACGTCTGCTGGGAGTACACTCATCCACTGGAGGACACGTACTGGAAGGCAAGGGCAAGCATCTTTGCCCATAAGCAAGACAAGGGGGCATATCAGCTGGACAGGATGTTCTCTCACGTGGGACATCGAGCTACTATAGAGGATAGCATTGAAGATGCTGCTTTTGAAGCATGTATGGGTCTCCGCTATCTTTGCTTTAACCTTATGAAGCATGACATTCATCGCTTCTTTCCTCGTGCACACCCCGAACTTGGATGGGCTATGACAGATCCAGTGCAGCTAGAGCCACTACCTCGGGTGATGGTGAACTTTGTCTATGATATGATGGATAGGAAGCTGCAGCTAGAAGAGATGGTGAAGGCACAAGGGAAGACTATCAAGAGGTGCCAAGCAACTATTGATGAGCTCCGAGCAAACCAAGGCATGCCCAAGATTTATGAGACATTAGAGCATGAGCCACTTCCTTAGGAAGTAGGAGTCCTTTATGTAATAAGAACGTTCTTAGTAACGTCAGTTGAGTCAGTCGAGTCTGTCGTGTGGTTTGAACCTTGGTGTGCTAGTTGCTTTATAATTATGCTTATGTGTGAGTTGGATCTTTGTTTGAGTGTCGGGACTTGTAGGCATGTCTACAAGTTCCATTCTTAAGAATAATAAGTTTAATAGTCAAGGAATAATAGTTGGGTTTGATATTATCACGTTTCTGTCCTTGCTGTTTTCTGGAACAGTCTTCAATGTTTCTGCTATAGTTTAAAAACGGTTAGTGCAACATTTATGAAATTTTTATGAGAGAAACTAGACTCAAGCATCTTTCAAATTCCACTGGAATCACCTTTTTATCTGATCTGGTTCGAGAGATATAATTTTTACAAGTTAAAGTTTCTGCACAGTCTGGAATCTGGAACAGTTTCTGTTACGCCTTATTTTTCATAGACTTAACGACAGAATCTGATCTTGAGGTCTGAATAGAAATTGTGGATAATTTCATAAGCTTTCCAACCATATAAGGCACACCTCTTTTGGATTTCTGTAACTCGAGATATGATTGAAATACTGAACTGTCAACATTGCTACTCGTCCAGAACACTTTCAGATCTCATTCTTAATCTTATAAGTGGTTGAAATCATGGAATTCTTAAAGTTTGCATGTTTATGGGTGGCAGATGGTCGGAAGAGGAAGAGGCAGAGGTCGTGGAAACATTCCCCCAAATCCACCACCACCACCGCCACCAACTATCGAGCAACTGTTGGCGGTACAGACGCAGTTGATGCAGCAACTAGTGCAAAATCAGCAAAATCAGCCAGTTGCTGGGGCTCAACCACGTGATAAGCGTGGTGAGTTTTTGAAGGGTCGTCCCCCAGTGTTCACACATGCTGCTGATCCTTTGGAGGCCGATGATTGGCTTCGTGCTGTGGAGAAACAACTCACTATTGCCCAATGTGTTGACCGACAGAAGGTGTTGTTTGCTTCTGGGCAACTTTAGGGAGAAACTCAGGATTGGTGGGAGTCATATGAGTATGGTCGTCCTGCCAATGCTCCTGCAGTCACCTGGCAGGAGTTTAGGGAGAACTTCAGGGCTTACCATATACCTGAAGGAATGATAGAGTTGAAGGCGGAGGAATTCAGGAACCTGACCCAAGGGTCAATGACTGTAGCTGAGTACCGTGACAAATTTGCTCAATTGTCACGATATGCTCCACATGAGGTGGCCAATGAAAATGATAAGCAGCGCCGCTTCTTGAAGGGATTATATGATGGACTACAGTTGCAGTTGATGTCCAATACCTACCCTAACTTTCAGACGCTTGTGAACCGCGCTATCGTGGTGGATAGCAAGCGCAAGGAAATGGATGCAAAGAGGAAGAGGTTACAGGGACAAGCCTCCAATAGCAACACCCGTCCGCGTACTGGCTTTCAGCAGAATACTCAGCAGAGGCCTCCCTCTGGACAGTGGAATCGTGGTCAGGCCCCATTCCGTGGACAGTTCCCGCAACGTTCCTCATTCCAGCCACATAATAGCAACCAACGTCCACCGCAGCAGAATGGAAATCAAGCGCAGCGTCAGGGTCCTTCCAATAACACTCCTACGAAGACTAGTGCTCCCAATACTCCCAACAGGTGTTTCCGATGTGGAAAAGAAGGTCACTTGTCTTACAATTGCCCGGAGAAGCCCAACCAGCAGACTCCCCAGAAACAGAGCAGCCACCAGAAGCCCGCACCTAACTCAGGAAGGGTGAATCACTTGTCCCAGGAAACTGCAGTGGAGGAGCCAGAAGTTATGCTTGGTACGTTCGATGTCCACTCTACTCCCGCCTCTGTTCTTTTTGATTCTGGAGCATCACATTCTTTCATATCACAATCATTTGTTAGAATACATAGAATCCATTTGTGTGCCATGAAGAACCCTATCTTAGTAAACTCACCTGGTGGAAGCATGCCAGCATCTTATCGCTGTCTTCCGATTAGTCTCAACTTAAGGGGGGTAGAGTTTACAGTTAGCCCTATAGTATTGAGAACAGCTGGTATTGATCTTATATTGGGAATGGATTGGATGATGCAACAACAAGCAGAGATTCAGTGTAAGGATAAATCAGTTGTACTGACAACACCAAAGGGTGATAGAATCAGGGTTGAAGTAAAAGTGCAAAAACAAGAGACCGCTACAGTGAACCAGCTCAATGATGGTGCCAACCAGGGAGATCCAGTTGTGGAGGAGTTCCCAGATGTGTTTCCAGAGGAATTGCCAGGTATGCCACCAGACCGTGACATTGAATTTATTATTGAATTATTACCTGGAACTGCACCTATAGCTAAGCGTCCATATAGAATGGGAGTAAATGAATTAGAAGAACTTAAGAAACAAATTAAGGAGTTACAGGATAAGGGTTTTATTCGTCCTAGTTCTTCACCATGGGGAGCACCAGTGATTTTTGTGGATAAGAAAGATGGAACTCAGAGGATGTGTGTAGATTATCGGTCTCTTAATGAGGTTACTATTAAGAACAAGTACCCATTGCCTAGGATTGATGACCTGTTTGATCAGTTGAGAGGAGCTTGTGTATTTTCCAAGATTGATCTTCGTTCTGGATATCATCAGTTGAAGATTCGTGCTAGTGATGTACCAAAGACAGCTTTTACCACACAGTATGGGTTGTATGAGTATACAGTGATGTCTTTTGGTCTGACTAATGCTCCTGCATACTTTATGTATTTGATGAATAAGGTATTCATGGAATATCTGGACAAGTTTGTAGTGGTATTCATTGATGATATTCTAGTATTTTCCAAAACTGAGGAAGAACATGCTGAACATTTGAGGTTGGTCTTGCAGAAGCTCAGAGAACACCAACTATATGCAAAGAGGAGTAAATGTGAGTTTTGGTTGAAGGAAGTTTCTTTTCTGGGTCACATTGTCTCTAATGGAGGAATATCAGTAGATCCTGGCAAGGTGAAAGATGTATTGAGTTGGAAACCACCCATCAATGTGAGTGAGATACGTAGCTTCTTGGGATTAGCTGGTTATTATAGGAGATTTATAGAGGGATTTTCAAAGCTTGCAAAACCAATGACTGCATTATTGGAGAAGAATGCCAAGTTTGTGTGGTCCGAGAAGTGTCAGGCTAATTTTGAGGAACTAAAGAAGAGATTGACGACTGCACCCATCTTAGTTTTGCCAGATCTGAGTAAACCTTTCTCTATCTATTGTGATGCATCTCGATTAGGTTTGGGATGTGTACTGATGCAAGAAGGTAGAGTTGTGGCATATGCATCGAGGCAGTTGAGGAAGCATGAGTTAAATTACCCTACTCATGATTTGGAATTAGCTGCAGTAGTTCATGCATTAAAGATATGGAGACATTATTTGATTGGACACAAGAGTGATATATACACTGATCACAAGAGTCTAAGGTATATCTTCACTCAAACGGATCTGAACTTGAGGCAGCGTAGATGGTTGGAGTTGATAAAAGACTATGATCTAGA
This sequence comes from Saccharum hybrid cultivar R570, assembly GCA_038087645.1. NCBI lineage: Eukaryota > Viridiplantae > Streptophyta > Magnoliopsida > Poales > Poaceae > Saccharum > Saccharum hybrid cultivar. The sequence continues at coordinate 2,679,250 of JAQSUU010000543.1, forward strand.
GGTGCATTATCATCCAGGAAAGGCCAACGTTGTTGCTGATGCTCTTAGTAGGAAAAGTTATGCAAATGAAATACAAGTAATGCCTATGCCAAAGGAATTGTGTGCCGAGTGCAAGCATCTGAACTTAGGATTTACTATCAATGCAGTGGAATTAGTATTAGAGCCTACTCTAGAGCAAGAGATCCGTAAAGGTCAGCAGAAGGATGAAAAGTTGAGAGAGATAGCTGAAAACATAGCGAAAGGTAAATCTCCAGGATTCCGTAAGGATGATAATGGTACGCTATGGTTTGGAAAAAGGCTGTGTGTGCCCGAAGATAAGGATATCAGAATGGAAATTTTGCGTGAAGCTCATGAGTCAGCTTATTCCATACATCCGGGGAGTACTAAGATGTACTTGGATCTGAAAGAGAAATATTGGTGGTACGGTTTAAAGAGAGATGTTGCTGAGTATGTTGCTTTGTGTGACACTTGTCAAAGGGTGAAAGCGGAACATCAGAGACCTGCAGGATTGTTACAGCCTATGCAGATACCCGAGTGGAAATGGGAAGAGGTTGGTATGGATTTTATAGTTGGGTTGCCACGGACTCAAAGAGGATATGATTCAATTTGGGTGATAGTGGATCGTCTGACTAAGGTTGCTCATTTTCTGCCTGTGAAGACTACATATAGCAGTGCGAAGTTGGCAGAGTTGTATATGGAAAGAATAGTGAGTCTACATGGAGTACCTAAGAAGATTGTGTCTGATCGAGGTACTCAGTTTACATCTCATTATTGGCAAAAGATACATGAATCATTGGGGACCAAACTAAATTTTAGTACAGCTTATTATCCTCAGACAGATGGTCAAACGGAGAGAATTAATCAGATATTGGAAGATATGTTGAGAGCTTGTGCTTTACAATATGGTACTAGTTGGGATAAGAGTTTGCCTTACGCAGAGTTCTCTTATAACAATAGTTATCAAAAGAGTCTTCAAATGGCACCGTTTGAGGCTCTGTATGGACGAAAATGTAGGACCCCGTTGTTCTAGAATCAGACAGGGGAGAGTCAAGTGTATGGGCCTGATGTATTAAAGGATGCTGAAAAGAAAGTGAGAATGATTAGAGATAATCTAAAAATAGCACAGTCTAGACAGAAAAGCTATGCTGATACTCGCAGAAGAGAGTTGACTTTTGAGGTAGGAGATTATGTATACTTGAAAGTGTCACACATGAGGAGTGTGAAGAGGTTCAACATGAAGGGTAAATTGGCACCAAGATATATTGGACCTTTCAAGATTATAGAGAGACGTGGTGAAGTGGCATATCAGTTGGAATTACCTGAAAGTTTGGCAGGTGTACATGATGTGTTCCATGTGTCTCAATTGAAGAAATGTTTACGAGTACCAGAGGAGCAGATTCCATTAGAGGAACTTACTGTTAAGGAGGATCTTACATATGAAGAGTTTCCGGTTAAAATTTTAGAGACTGCGGACAGAGTCATAAGAAGTAGAACAATCAAAATGTGTAAAGTACAATGGAATCGGTACACAGCAGAAGAGGCTACTTGGGAGCGAGAAGAGGATTTGAGAAAAACCTACCCGCAATTGTTTGAGTAAGCATCGGTCGAATCTCGGGACAAGATTCATCTTAAGGGGGGTAGAATTGTAACACCCTAAAAATTTGAAAAGAAGAAAAATAGGAAAAATATGATTTTTATATTTATTTTTGTGAAGCATGCAAAATTTAGAATAAGAATAATTTTTATAAATTTAAAATTAAATATAAGGGTAGAAACATGATTGAGCATTCATGCTGCTGCATTTGAAGTTTTGTATTGAGTGGTTTCAATCAAATTCAAATTTGATTTGAAAATCATTTGAAAAAGGAATTTGAAAAATTGGAAAAGGATTTCTTATTCTCTCTCTGCTCTCGGGCCGTTTCTCTCCGCAGCCCAGCGCGCGCGGCCCGCTCTTTCCTCTCTCCCGCGGCCTCCTTCTCCTTCGCGGGCCGAGCCCAGCAACCAGCCGCGGCCTGCCAAGCCAGCCGCCGCCCCGTTTTCTTCTGAGTCGCTGACATGTGGGACCCGTCTGTCAGTGACCGTTCTCCTTTCCTTTCTTCTTCCTCCGGTTCTTTCCAACCGCGAGCTCGCTTTCCTCCTCCGATTCGAATCCGCGGCTCAATCTTCGTTCTTTCCTTAAGTGCGACGCCTTCGGGCTATAAAAACGAAGCCCCCGCACGATTCCGCCCCATCCCAACCCTTTTGGAGCAGCCGCAATCGCCTAGCGCCGCCACCGTTGAAGCACCGCCTCCACCGTCCGCCACCGCAAGCACGCCGCCGTCTTCGTCCATCCCGTGCCCTAGTTCTTGCCTGGGGTGAGTTCGCCATGCTCCAAGCTACCTCCCGGTGTTTCCCTTTCGTCGAATGGTGGCCGGAGCCGTGTTTTGGCTTTTTCCAGTGATGGCGCCGCCGCGGGAGCTCGCCGACGGCCGGAGTTCGGCCGGAGCGCCGCCCGGTTTTCCCCGATCTGCTCTGGACCGTTCATTTTAGATCTAACGGCTGTAAATAGAAGATACCGATTCGGCCGACGTTTTGCTAAAGAGACCCTGAGTTTTTATCTTTTCGAACCCGCGGTCCAAAGCGTAATCTGGAAAAATACGTTTTGATTTATTGAAAACGTAATTCGTTTCGGAAAAAGAAAAATACGCTTTCTGATATTTACAGTTTTGCCATTCAGATTGTTTTAGTCGTAGAATTTTTGTTTTAACTCCGATTTGGTCCATTCAAATTTCGTTAGATTCATATTTGCGAACTCTATGTAATTGTACAACTGTACAGTAGGTTTGGATTAATTTATTTTCGAGTTTTTATTAAAGTATTTATTTTTCTATAGGAAATCTTTGGAAATTCATAACTTTGTCGTTTTAGCTCCGATTTTCGTGATCTTCGCGTCTGTGTGATCCTAGCAAGTTGTAGATTCATTTTAAAGACTTTTTTATTTTATTTTCTTACTGTTGGTGTATTGTTCTAATTATAGTCTTGTTTGTCTATGCATGATTGCCTCTGGATGTGTGTTGTTGATATTGGTTGATCGAGTATAGACGGTGAGAAATTCGTTGGAGATCAAGAGCTTTACTACGAGCAAGATCTTCAGGACCAGTTTGAGCAAGGCAAGTATAGCATGGGATAATCCTTGTTGTCCTATTCACTTTATGTAATTAATATTATTACGCATTTATTCCTTGTTAAGGATGACTTAGCGATTGATCCTTTACCTTGGTACCTATTATATTGCATTGAGTAGTGTGGCTAGTGCTTAAACATGGACTATGATCATGTAAATTGATTAGAGGAATATGCAACAAACACTAAAAGATGATTTTGATTAATGTTTAAAGGGGATTAGAGCTTGGGGGTTACTTTTGATGCTCTAATTGCTCTCCATAAGGACTCATCTATAAGCGACAATCCGGGATTTACAGTACAACTGTGGAGGCTATATGGCTCTGGCTTTAGTCATGTAGAAGGACCTTTTCTAGCTTGTTAGTGGTATTCCTTTATGGCGTAAGAATGGCTTGACGAATCGGGTATAGTGCGGCCTCTGTCCTCATGTGTATAGGCTGCGTGTTATTGTGCCATCAGGAAGGGGGGCTCTACATCTGTTTGCCGAGTGAAATCTAATGGCCCTAACTTGTTAGACGAACCTTCGAAAGACTTCATAGTGTTTACCCTGCCTGCTCACCTTGGTAGTGTTTTGGGAGTAATTAACCCGGGCATTTGGGTAACACGACTCACAGTGAAAGTGTACAACCTCTGCAGAGTGTAAAACTGTTATAATAGCCGTGCTCACGGTCACGAGTGGCCTTGGACCCTTATGGAATAGTTGAATAATTGTTTATAATTATGTTTTTGCTATTCATTAATCATTTCACATGGATCATATGTTTAATGTTTATATTGAGACATTTTGATGCTATTGTTATGCTAAAATCATGCTAACTAAAAGCTACATGCTGATAAACCAATGAATATGCCTTTTTGAGCCTCATGAACCCCATGTTACACTTGTTGAGTACGAGATGTACTTACGCTTGTTTATTTCTCTTACTTGGATAAAAATCCCGGATGGGTAACAGATGGAGGTAATAGTGACTACTACGCCTACTTCCCTGAAGATTACTAGTCTTGCTGTCAACCAGTCAATGTACCTGTGACTGGAGCTACCACGAGAGATTTTTATTTATACTTCCGCTATATTTGTGTTAAGACTATGTGTTTAAATATCGTGATGTAATAACTTTTGTGATGATACTTCTGTTATAATTTGTGAACTTATGTGTGATTGATCTCTGGGCGCACATAAGGGTATGCATTCCATTTGGTCGATAAATGGGTGTGACAATATATATGCAATGTTGCTTGCTATAAGATGATAGAATGGATTAAATGCCTAGCAATCAAATTTGGATTGATTTGTGTTGGATAAATTCATAAGATGATATTTAGTAAGTGGATTGAATGGATATATGTCTTATAAAAGTGTTCAAACAAGTTAAGTTTCAAGTTTGATTCAATTTGGTGAAGTATAGCTCAATGTATTGAAATCTGTCCATTATTAAAAATTTGAGCTAGCTAAGATCAAGTCTGAGTTTGAGTGACCAAATCATATTAGATTAGCTTGAATTTTGGTATACATGCTCTAGACTTATGGTATAAGATGCTGTACAAATTTCATAAGAATTGGACAAGAGATGCTTCTGTTTTAGAGCACATCTTGTCAGCTATAGTGCAGCAGTTTTCAGTATGTAGCAGTGGTGGAAGATTTGAAATCTAGTAGCAATCTAGAAGTCAAATGAAGCTCAAATTTTTACAGTTGCTAGATGACTTAGTGAATCACATCTCCACCAAATTTCATGGCATTTGGATCTGTACATTGGGAGATATAAATTATTCTTTGAAGGATACAGAATCTGCCAGAAAAGTGACAATTATTGGATTGATCTAGAGTCACTTTAAGTGAAAGGTCCTCAAGTTGGAAACATATTTATAAGTGTTTGAGGCAACTAAGTTTGGTTTTGAATTGATCTAGAAGCATGACAAGAAATGAGTACAAGGGCATTGATTGTGGAATGTACTTAGTGTACAAATTTGATACTCAAATTTGAAAATGAAGATCAAACTCAAGATGAAGATGAGGTTCAAGTTCTAGTAATGATTGAAGATCATTTGGTAGAAAGGAAAGGACTTAAAGAATAATTCAAGGTTACTCATCAAGTTAAGTCCATAGATCAATCAATCAAAGGCAATTCAAGCAAGTGTCAAGGATGGTTCTTTGGAGAGAGGTCACTTCTCCCTGCTGAGGGGGCTTGCCGCCCATGGGTGGGTAAACCGAGCACCGGCTTGGAAGGCTAACATGGAAGTGATGAATTCAAGGGACATTTGAGATGCTTAATTGAAGCAATCAATAGGGTTGATCAAGAAAAGCAAGCAACACCCAAAAGAGAGCTAGTCATGGTTATAAAATTGGTATCATAAGTACTTCTCTCATGCAAGCATTGATCAAAGAGAAAAAGCAAGCCAACCACAACAAGAGATAATGCACTTGATTATTAGTGGTTCTCATTTCATATGGGTGAAGAATGGATTTCTCTATAATGATTGGTCTTCACTAAGCTTATAAATTGGACTTCACATTGCTATTGGAGTAATGAATTGGAATCTATGTGACTATCCTCTACTCCAACATAACAAAGGTATCATTGCAATGTGCATGATCATTTCATCCTTTACTAGTATGCGATTAGTGCATATAGTACATGCTTACTAGGATCATGCATAACAAATGAAATGTTTAAATTCATAGCCTATCACTATTGCGTGAATTGTTTAAATGATCTAGTGGTATGTGTATGAATTTGTTCATGAACTAGTGAACCCAAGTACTTGATCTAGTTTGGATTGCTAACAAGTGACAAGTACAACATTGGCAAGATAACCCTTAGTATGATGAGTGAAGAAGCTTGTCATTGGATCAAACCGGACTTAGAATCTTAGGCAAGTCAACTTAGTTCAAGTCATACTAGAAGCTCATGACAATGATATGGGTACACGCACAAGACAACAATGCAAATGGATATCTAGGGTGTTTCAAATGGTATCTAGACACAAAATATTTCTTCAATTGGTATTTACAAGTGGTGTCTAGATCATGATCTATAAGTGATATCCTACAAGTGGTACTTATAAAGATAGCAAATGTTTAAGAAAAGATCATATTGACAAATCCTACAAGTGGTTCCATGATAGAGGATTCTTCAAATTGGTATCACACACTTATTCATGGTATTTCTACACATGATATCATTTATACAATACGGTGGTTCCACAAGTGATGCTCAACTTTAAGTGATCATCAAATGAAGAAAGTTCCCTCACACACAAGAGCTCAAGATTATCAAGTGAATGACCCATGCTATGACATAGGGGGAGGAGCCCCACCTAATGGTATCAAGGTCAAAGATCCTAAGTAGTATCTCAAGAGCAACATACAAGTAATGTCATTCCAACATGTGCGGTGATGTCCATCAACAACGCAATATTCAAGTCTCAACCATCTACCCCAATGCAAGCCTTTGCATCAATGAGAAGTACACCCTTTATGGAAATTTATGACAAAGGGGGAGAAGTTGGAACAAAGATATGTCAATACACCAAGAGAGAGAGGTTTGGGAATGAGTTTGGACATGGAGATGGACAAAGAGGGAGCAACATTGAAGAAATGAGAAGGATCAAAATTCTTGGACAAAAGAAGCACATAAGTAGGGGGAGCAAGCTCATGAACATTGTTTGGTTGCATTTGACATGTGCATATTCATGTGCTTGCTTGCATTGCATAAGTTTTATATTTAATATGCATGCTTGAGTGTTGTATGCTAGTTATAGAACTTGAATGATGATATGATAACTAGCAAGCATAGGATGATAGCTAGACTTGTGTTTATCATGAAAAACTAGAACCTTGCTTATAATATTGATCTCACGGGGTTTCTAGTATTTTTGATGTCTAGCTACTCATGATGCTAAGGATGATGGCAAACTTGTGATTTTCAAATGATATCGAGCTATCAAATGGTATCGAACTACAAAGGTTTATTCTATACACCTTAGTATCACTTAGTAGTGCTAACCCTCTCACAAATTTCATATTTATGCATATGTGCAAGCTTGAAACCAAACTATTTGAGCACATATGTAGGGAGAGTTATCACTACCAAGTCGGATTTTATGGTGCTTATCCAAATCCTAACATAGAGCTTAAATGTTGGATAAGTGGCATAAAGTCCAAAAAAACTTTTTCCATATCTTTATAGAGTTGTCATCAATTACCAAAAAGAGGGAGATTGAAAGGTCCTTATTTGGTTTTGGTAATTGAGTGACAACTTAGGTGGACTAATATGTGGTTATGTGAGATACACAGGCGATTAGTCCACATGTGATGGTGTCATGAAGGAGGCTATTGCACATGAGACATGACATGGAGTCATGTGACCAAGGTGGAGAAGATCAAGATGAGGCTTGGCTTGATGAACCGGTTGCTAGGGTGAAGGACAAGTTGTGATGGCTTGGCACCGAAGGACCGAGGCAACGGTGAAGAGCAAGTGAGGTCAAGATCGATGAACCAATACGGTCACGTGATGATATGAAGTGGATCATATCATTTGTGATATGGTTGGTGCATATGTTGCATCAACATCGAAGGAGATGGAGTGAAATGCGCAAGACAAAGGTATAACGTAGGGCATTTCCATTTCACCGGTCATAGGTGTGTAGAGAAGTTTATGACCGGGTTTAGGTTAGATGGCCGTACTATCAAGAGAGGCAAACTTGGTTGCATATCGGTCATCTAGTGCCACTTGAGCGATCTAACTTTGCATACGTATTAGGATCGAGTGGCGAGGCAAGTTGAGTGCCTAACCCTTTGAAAATGTTTGTGAAAAGCTAACACATGCACATGGTGGTGTACACATGGTAGTGTTGGCACATTTGCAAAGGAGAAGGTGTTGGAGTTAGTGTTGATCAACTTGGAGAAGAGAGAAATATTTTTTGGTGTTCTTCGGACACTAGGATGGCTCTTAGAGTGGAATACTGCTTTGATCCATTGTGAATTGGATCAAGTGCTTTAGTGGATTGTGTAGCCCTCTGAGTAAGCTTTCCAAAATGTCCAAGATCATTGAAATTGGAGTTCGGAGCTAAGAGATATCACCGTTTTACCGAAGGGTGGTATGTGACCAGACTCGTGACCACCGCGTCCGGTCAGTTTCGACCACCGCGTTCGGTCAGCTGCGACCACCGCGTCCGGTCAATGTTTTTCGTGGGCGAAAATGACCGGACGCTGCAGCGAGTCCGGTCACTTCGGGAGCTTGCTGGAACCTCTCTGTTCGCTGTTTCGCTGTGACCACCGCGTCCGGTCAAAACAAGTTTGTACGAGCGAAAACTAGCCGTTGGAGCACGCTACTGACCACCGCGTCCGGTCAGTTTTGACCACCGCGTCCGGCCATCCCGAAAAGGACCCAGTGAATGGGTAATAGCTCTATTTGACCGTGGGGTTATAAATAGATGCCTTGGTATTGAGCATTGCTAGTGAGCATATGTGGCTTTGTGCTTTTGCTTACTAGAATTATGTAGGAGCTCCCCGGCTTTGCTAAAGTACTAGTGCATAGGTTTGTATGACCTTGCTCTAGAATTATTTAGGAGAGCTCTTACTAAGGAAAGCACCTTAGTTATATAATTAGGATCTTTGAGAGGTGCTTGTGAACTCAGATAGAGGGGTATAGTCTTGGCTATATCGATAGTTTCAATTCCGCATTTGTTTCGGTTTGCCGATGTGATTAATTTTAGAAAGGACTATTCACCTCCCCTCTAGTCCGCCATCTCGACCCTTCAGTTGCCTATGCATCTAGGCAGTTGAGAAAGCATAAGCTAAATTATCCTACTCATGATTTGGAGTTAGCAGCTGTAATTCATGCTTTGAAGATTTGGAGACACTATTTGATTGGACATAAGAGTGATATATACACTGATCATAAGAGTTTGAAGTATATTTTCACATAGTCTGATCTAAACTTGAGGCAATGTAGATGGTTGGAGTTGATCAAGGACTATGATCTAGAGATACACTATCATTCTGGTAAGGCTAATGTTATAGCTGATGCTCTTAGCAGAAAGAGTTATGCTAATGGGATGCAAATGTTGTCCATGACAAGTGAGTTGTGTGCTGAATTTGCATATTTGAATTTGGAAATTATTGCTAATACAATGGAATTAGCGATAGAACCTACATTGGAGCAAGAAATATACAAGGGTCAGTTGAAGGATGAGAAATTAAAGAAGATAGCAGAGGATATAGTGATTGGTAAGTCACCAGGGTTCCGAATGGATGATAATGGGATTTTGTGGTTTGGAAAGAGGTTGTGTGTACCTAAGGATCAGTCCATTAGGTAGGGAATCCTTCGTGAAACTCATGAGTCAGCTTATTCTATTCATCCCGGAAGTACTAAGATGTATCTAGATCTCAAATAGAAGTACTGGTGGGTTGGAATGAAAAGAGATATAGCTGAGTATGTGGCAGTGTGTGACACTTGTCAGAGAGTGAAAGCTGAGCATCAGAGACCAGCTGGATTACTGCAACCAATGAAGATTCCTGAATGGAAGTGGGAGGAAGTTGGTATGGACTTTATAGTGGGGTTACCTCGTACTCAGAGAGGTTATGATTCTATTTGGGTGATAGTAGATCGGTTGACTAAAGTTGCTCATTTTATACCGGTTAAAACTAAGTATACTGGGGAACAACTAGCTATATTATATATGGAGAAGATCGTGTGTTTACATGGAGTTCCAAAGAAGATTGTGTCTGATCGAGGTTCGTAGTTTACGTCACATTTTTGGAAGGCTATACATGAATTTTTAGGTACAAAGTTGAATTTTAGTACAACATATCATCTACAGACAGATGGGTAGACTGAAAGGACCAACCAGATACTAGAAGACATGTTGAGAGCTTGTGTATTGCAATATGGAACTAGTTGGGATAAGAGTTTGCCTTATGCAGAATTTTCTTATAACAACATTTATCAACAGAGTCTTAAGATGGCACCGTTTGAAGCTCTATATGGACGTAAGTGTAGAACTCCATTGTTTTGAGATCAGATGGGTGAGTCTCAGATATTTGGTACAAATGTTCTTAGAAACATAGAGGATCAAGTGCGAGTGATTCGTGAGAATTTGAGAGTAGCGTAATCTCGTCAGAAGAGTTATGCTGACAATCGGAAAAGGGATTTAGTTTTTGAGGTAGGCGATTATGTTTATTTGAAGGTATCACCAATGAGAAGTGTGAAGAGATTTAACATGAAAGGCAAGTTAGCACCAAGGTATGTTGGGCCATTTAAAGTTATTGATAGACGTGGTGAGGTTGCTTATCAATTAGAGTTGCCTGAAAATTTATCTGGAGTACATGATGTGTTTCATGTTTCTCAACTCAAGAAGTGTTTACGTGTGCCTGAGGAGCAAATATCTTTGGATGAATTGACTGTTAAGGAGGATCTTACATATGAAGAGTTTTCGATTAAGATTTTAGAAACTGCTGAAAGAGTTACTCGAAGTTGGGTTATTAAGATGTGTAAAGTTCAGTGGAATCGGTATTCAGAGACAGAGGCAACTTGGGAAAGAGAGGATGAATTGAGAAAATCTTATCCGCATTTATTTGAGTAAGCAGTCCAATCTCGAGGACGAGATTCTTTTAAGGAGGGTAAAATTTGTAACACCCAAAAATTTTAAAAGTTTGAATTAGATGAAATTTGGAGTTAAAAGAGATTTAGTTATGAGTTTAAATAATTTAGATAATATTTAATGAGGATAAAAATTTAAAATAATAGGTGGAATATTTGATGATGCATTCATGCTGTTGCATTTGATTTATTTTGATGTGTGGTTTTAGTTTTATTTGATTTGAATTTAAAATTTATTTTAAAATGGCTTTGGAAAACAAATTTATAAAACAAAAGAAAAAAAGTAAACTTACCTTCTTATCTGTGGCCCGGTGGCCTGGAGGCCCGCCCGAGCCGAACCGAGCCGGCGTGCTTCTTCTCTTCCTCGCGGTTGGGCCGTCGGAGCCGAGCCCGTTTCTCCGCTCTCTCTCGCGCCCGCGTGGGCCGGCCCAGGGAGCAGCCGTGTCCGCGTGTTTCCCTTTCTGGTCTCGCTGACGAACAGGTCCCACTTGTCGGTTGTGTCCTTCTTCTCTGTGTCGTGGCCAAGCCGGAGACGAGTTCGATCTCAACCGAATCAAAACCGATTTTCTCGGGATTTCAATCCAAATTGAGGTGTCCTAGCTCTATATAAGCTAGAGCCGAGCCGCCGCCTTTCGTTTCTAGATCAAAACCGCAAGCGGCAACCTCCATTTGAGCTCTTGCCGCCGCCGCAACCCTAGGGAGCTGCTGTTCGTTGAAATTTGGCGAAACCGGTGTTCCTCTTCCTCCGTAAGTTTTCTGCCGAGCTTCTTATCATTTCCGTGGAGCCAAAGAATCATATTCCTCACGGGTTTTTGCTTTCGGTTGCTCACCGAGCCTTGCCGATGTCCGTAGGGTCTTCATCGTCGCCAAATCGAGCCGTGTTTTTTCCTCGAACCAAATTGGTCGTCATCTTCTACCTTGGTGAGTCCGCGGGGAGCTTCTCTTTCGTTTGGGATCAACCGCGTGTCTTGTAGTGCCTTGTAGCCCTAGAACTGTATCTCCGGTGAGTTTCCAGCCATGGCGCCGCTGTGTGCCGAGTTTTTCCGGTGACAACGCCGCCGGACCGTCGCTAGAGATGCTGTGAGCCATCTGTTTGCTGATCAACGGTCGAGATTAGAAGATACCCCTTCGCGGGGTAAAATTTATAAAGAGCCCCTGTGTTTTTATGGAATAGAACCCGCCGTCCTTAGCGTCATTCAGGAGATATGCTTGTTAGTTCTGAAAACATATTTCTTTCCAGTAAATCAAAAATACATTTTCTGGTATTTACAGTTTTGCCACTCAAATTGTTTTGGTCGTAAAATCTTCGTTTTAACTCCGATTTGACCCGTTCAAGTTGTGTTAGGTTTGTATTTGCGAGATCTACATGTTAGTGTAGCTGTATAGTAGGTTTGAGAAATTTAATTTTTGAGTTTATATTAAAGTAATTATTTATCTATAGGAAATCTTAAAAAATTCATAACTTTCACGTTTTAAATCCGAATTTCGTGATCTTTACGTTTGTGTGATCGTAGGGACGTGTAGAAGAGTTTTACAAACTTTTCATACTGTTTTGCTACTGTTGGTGTACTTTTCTAATTATGTTTCTTTGTTTGCTTCGTGTATGATTGCTCGGATGATTGTGTGATGATATTTGGTGATCGAGTATAGACGGTGAGCAGTTTCTTGACGATCCGGAGTATTATTTTGAGCCGGATCAGCAGGGTCAACAGGAAAGCTTTGATCAAGACAAGTATAATATGGGACCATCCTTGTTACCTATTCACTGAAATTATCATACATATGCATGTGTCTTTCTTGATAACCTTAGAGATTATAACTTAGTGATTGTTACCTTGATTCCTTGTCAACCTTGGGGATGCATTTGGGTAGCTATTGCTAGTGCTTAATTATGAACAATGATCTTGTAATTTGATTAATGAATTAAGCAATCAACCATTAAGATGATTTTATTACTGTTGAAAAGGGGGCTAGAGCAAGGGGATATATTGTTGCTCTGGTTTCTCTTCATAAGGACTTATCTGTACGTGATCATCCGGGACATACAATACAGCTGTGGGGGCTATATGGCTCTGACTTTAGTTGTTTAAAGGACCTTTTCTAGCTTGTTAGTGGTTACCTTAATTGGCATAAGAAAGGCTTGACACGTTGGGTGTAGGACAACCTCTAGTCTATGAGTATAGCCGAGAAGGAATTGTGCCATTTGAAAAGGGGGTTCCTACATCTGCCTGCCGAGTGAATCTAATGGCCTTAACTTGTTAGACGAAACTTTAAGTGGCTTTATATGAATTCCGGTGCTTTGGGCCTAGCTATCCCAGGTATTTGGAAGACATGACTCACAGTGAAAGTGTACACCTCTGCGCAGAGTTAAAAACTGGTATACTAGCCGTGCCCACGGATACGGGCGGCCTTGGAACATCTATGGATAGATGATCACCATTGTTATATCATGTTTAATTGCTGTTGTTATTATTATGCTCATGTTAATACTATTCATTATTATTATTATAATTGATCATTGATTCATTAATGGAAAGTGGAATATCTTGATGCTACTCAATTGCTAAATATATGATGATTAAAAGCTAAACGCAGTTAAACAGTGTCTAGCCTTTTGTGACACATGAACCCTATGTTGTATTTGCGGAGTTCGACATGGACTCACTCTTGCTATTTCCACCATAACAGATGAAAAATATGATGATGATTATCGAAATGAGTACTAGTCTTGGTGACAACCAGTCAACCGTGTCCCTGTGTTTGGAGTTCCGCTGAAGATCTACTACTAGTTACTACAATTTATTGTATAAGACTATGAGTTAAATATTTATTCGCTATGTAATAAGCACTGTGATGATACTATGTAATTTGTCTACTTATGTGTGCGACCGATTCCTGGGGCGCACATGAGTCTTTTATGCATCCTATTTTTGTCCTTAAAAATGGGTGTGACAGATCGCAACAGTATAATATTAGCTTCAGTATAGTCCATGCTCTGCAGGTCGCAACCCTTATGTTCCTCAATCACAACGTAAACCAAATGTGGCTTCTTGCAGTTTGAATATGCGATTCTAAAATTTTGGTTATCATGTAATCTGTAACTCTAAACATGTGTTTCTAAAATTTGCCATGCCATAACCTAAAATCTTGAACTTCCATCTCTGCAATTTAGCATTATACAAGACCTAGACCACATCTCAATATAAAGAGGTACTCCGAAGATGCAGCAATGTTTCAAGATCATCTAAGTTGGGGACCCGATGCCCCAGTTGTTCCAAATAAGACACTGTTCCAAAACATCAAATCCAGATTGATCTCCAAGCCACAACCAAGAACTTGCCAGCTGGTTGCTCCAGGGATGGCGCGGCAAAGCCGCGCCTTGTTTTCTAGTCAGTTCTGAATCACGCTCCATGCTTTTACACATTGTTGTCAGCTGCAGGCTGGAATTATAAGCTGAATCCATTTTGGACGCAACTTGGCATCAACAAACCTTTTGTGTCAATTCCTTGCTCTCGGCTCTCTCGAGTCGACAACACGGGGTCGCATGTCTCAGCTTCTCTTGCATGACAGGCCGACAGGCACAAGTCAACATGTCACGTGTGTGAATGGATCAAGGTGTCTGAATGTGAACCTTTTGTTTGCAATCGTAAACACGCCCCCATGTCCCATGCCTGCGCCACGTACTGTCAGCGTTACGTGCAGCGAAGGAGACCGCAGGGTTCTCTCCGAAGAACGTGGGATAGCTTCGCCTCGGCATGAAACCATGCCAAAATACTGATCTGACTCACATTTCTTGTATTACATTCTGATCCTGAGATCGCATACCTTCATATTCTAGCACCCAATGCAATTTCATTTGAGCGATTATTTCATTATTTTCCTTTGACTTATTTTAAGAATTTGAACTGTTAATTATCACTTACCGAGAAATCAACTATTTTCAACTTAACCAAATATATATGAAAACAAGACAATATTAATATTTAAGGTATATCATTAATGAATCACCGAATAGATTTTATTTTAAAAATATTTAATAAAAATATAAATATTACTAATATTTTCTATAAACCTGATAAAACTTTTAAAAAATCTGACCCGTAGCAATAAATGTTTTTTAGATGGAGGAAGTACACACGTAAGCTGCCGTAGACTACATAAGTACTTGTACTTTGCATGTCACTATTGAGCACTCCGTATTCAGTGATAATTCTTTAGGCTGAAAGACGCGTGCGTCTAATTTTTTCTAGAAAAAAGGAAAAATTGCGTTCGTGGATTTCCTGTGTCTACATGCGGACCTTTCAAAGGCATGCGGACCTTTCAAAGGCTGTTTTTGGACGTTTGTGTAGGAAGGAACTGATGGCGACGCGTGGGGCCCATCTGCTGCACGAGAGGGGGAAAGAAAGTTTGCTGCGACGTCGGGCCATTGGATCAAGTCAGTCAACGGGGTGGTCGCTCGTTCCGGCTTGGCACGTCCCGTTTGAACACGATGGCAAGTGTGGATGCAATGGGCATAAAAAAAAAGTGTGGATGCAATGCAACGAGCAACATGGGCAGCTGATGGCCGGCCGACAAATATGCAGCGTAGACTACGCTCGCAAACCAAGTAGGAATGAACAAAGCATCCTTTCGTAATTTCGCATCGTGCACACAGCACATACAAGAAGTTACGTTGAAAAGCATCACGCATGCACACAATGTATTTGTTATTGTACAAAAATATGACGTTTCATGGATATAGGCATGTAGCAGAAGCTTGCTATATATAGGAAGATGACATAATAGCGTGGCTCTGCGCAGTGGCGGATCCAGGACTCAAAACCTGTGGGGCCAGCTAGTAGAAGTTATGGGGGCCAAGTCCTATATGCTACAGTAAAATTACACTAGTTTTATCAAAACCTGTGGGGCCAGATGACCCCACAGATTATACATAGATCCGCCACTGGCTCTGCGGGTGAATTTGAGACGACGGGGAATGAGATTAGATATTCTGTGTGTTCAGTGCGGCCGATTAGATGAGGACGGCGCCCACCTGTTTTTCAAATGTAAAGAAGGTGCGTCAGATATGGAATGAGCTCAAGCTTGAGCAGGTCATCAGGGTCCTTCTAGCTGCGACAACTTCAGCTAAGGAAGCAGTAGAGGAGGTGATCAAACTTAAAGATGCAACTCAACGCCAGGTCGTCATTCTGATGTGTCTCTGGTGGAGCGAGCGATGTGCAGTGCGTGAAGGGGAGAGACTGAGAAGCAGCACACAGTTAGCACAAATGATCAGAACGTATACCGTAGAATGTTCAGTGTTTGAAAAATTCAGATCAGATCTTGTTCCTCGTCCGACAAGACCGAAATGGAGTAAACCACCAGAAGGCTTTGCTAAACTTAATTGTGATGGAATTTTCAGAACTCACTGGGGTTGGGGTTTTGTCATCCGAGACACTGAAGGAGCTGTCATTGGCTCAGGTTATGGCAAATTACATAAGGTCTTAGAACCTCTGCATGGCGAGCTTGTTGCATGCCTGCAAGCAGTCCAGAAAGCTGTGGAGATGGGAATTCAGAAGATAGTACTAGCGACTGATGCTGCAGTGGTGGTTCATGCGTTGTCCAGGCTGGGGCTGTGTTGATTGAAGTACAAGTGGTCTAATTTGGGAACTTAAGGATTTGATTTACTGTAACTTTGTTTCAAATGTAGTGGTTCATAATCCTTGCTCATGTAATTTGGTAGCGCATTCCTTAGCTGCTGCTAGAGCAGGGCTTAGTTCGGGTATTGTCTCAGTTCGAGATAATATTCCAAATTGTACCCAGGTTCTTGTGGCCAACGATTTGGCCTTAGTTATTGAGTAATGGAGATCATCTTCCATGTCAAAAAAAAAAAGAAGGGAAGATGACACCATCGCCAGCACGTGTAAAGGGAGAGGGAAGAAAACCTAGTCGTTCACGAGGTGTGCATGATAGTGGTTCCTTCAAGGCACACAAACTCGTCACCCAATGCCTGTGAGCATTGCGCACAGCCTATGTGCATGTTTGTTATCTGGACAATATTATCAGATGTGACCTATTATTATTTATGTGCAATAGTATTAAAATGAGCCTCCACGACCACCGATAGAATCTTAAAAAATAGGAAAAAGTCCTAATGACTCCTCTCAAGTTTGGCATATGTCCAGATTACTCCATAAACTTACATTTGGTTCAATTTACTCCCGCCAACTATTTCAGTTGGTCTAGTTTACCTCTTAACATGATTTGTTATTTTTGTTTTCCATGTATTAGTTGAGTCTTAATATCAACTTTTGTGATATGATAAAGAACATCATAAGTTATGTTAGAAAAATATATTTTAACTTTTTGCCACTATTTTGATAGCTTAGGAAATTTAATAATAAATTAACACCGGAGGTACAATATCGTATAAAACATAATGATGAAAAATTTATAGTGCATTTTTCTAATACAAAATACAATGTCCTTTATCACCTCACAAAATTTGAAACTAAAATATAGTTTGTACATAGAGAAACAAAAAAAAAGAAAAATCTCTTTAAGGTGTTAGTTGGATGAACATAAATTTTGGAGGGAGTAAATTGAACCAAATGTTAGTTTGGGGGGTTATTTTGACATAGACCAAACTTGGAGGGGTAATATGGAATTTTTCCAAAAATATAAACCATTAGATTTTTATGTGACCTATTAATCCAAAGAGTCTAAAAATGTGTTAGCATATAACTAAATTCAAAAATAAGATTATGAGAACTTTGTTGTTTGTTTGTTTTCCATACAAACAACGAAGCAAATAAAATATCTAAATAAGAATGCATAACAATAGCCGTGTGATTATTGTATTTGAGGACCATACTTTCAAAGTGATAATCAGGGACGCATGTATATCAGTATATGTAAGGGTGCATGCCACACAAAAAGTAAAAAAAAGTCATAAGTGCTAAATTTTTCACAATATTTGCGCTTCCATTTTATAAATTTTTACACCTACAAAGCAAGCGCAACTCTTCAAATTTACTCTAGCTCCACCCCTAGTGATAATCAATTTCTTACTTCAAAGTGATAATCAGGGACGCATGTATATCAGTATATGTAAGGGTGCATGCCACACAAAAAGTAAAAAAAACAGTCATAAGTGCTAAATTTTTCACAATATTTGCGCTTCCCTTTTATAAATTTTTACACCTACAAAGCAAGCGCAACTCTTCAAATTTGCTCTAGCTCCACCCCTAGTGATAATCAATGTCCTTTATCACCTCACCAAATTTGAAGCTAAAATATAATTTGTACATAGAGAAACAAAAAAAAGAAAAATCTCTTTAAGGTGTTAGTTGGACCAACTTAAATTTTGGAGGGAGTAAATTGAACCAAATGTTAGTTTGGGGGTTATTTGGACATAGGTCAAACTTGGAGGGGTAATATGGTCTTTTTTCCAAAAATATAAACCATTAGATTTTTATGATGACCTATTAACCCAAAGAGTCTAAAAATGTGTTAGCATATAACTAAATTTAAAAATAAGATTATGAGAACTTTGTTGTTTGTTTGTTTTCCATACAAACAACGAAGCAAATAAAATATCTAAATAAGAATGCATAACAATAGCCGTGTGATTATTGTATTTGAGGACCATACTTCCAAAGTGATAATCAGGGACGCATGTATATCAGTATATGTAAGGGTGCATGCCACACAAAAAGTAAAAAAAAAACAGTCATAAGTGCTAAATTTTTCACAATATTTACGCTTCTATTTTATAAATTTTTACACCTACAAAGCAAGCGCAACTCTTCAAATTTGCTCGAGCTCCACCCCCAGTGATAATCAATTTCTTACTTCAATTTTTTAGCATGCTATGTATCTTTTTTTTGTCAATTAATTTCTCCGTGGTAAAGAAAAACACACACAAATTCATGGTGTGGCTTGGACAGGCGCAAAACTGAAAAGCAAAACAAGAATAACAAACGGTACTCCCAAAATTTCAATACGAACACCACTACCGGCAAAGCTTCTGGTACACTTGAAGGTGCGCGTATCATTTGCGGTGCATGTATGGCTGTAGAGTCCCAGCTAAAGCTGCTAGCTGCGCGAGACGAGCTGTCTCGGAGAAGAGAATCCCGTTAGTCAACCCAGGGGACGCGCGCGCAGTACACGCGGAGAAAAACAAACCCAGGAAAATATATAAATTCCACATCGCTCGCTGCACGTAACGAACGCCAACAAACAAACAGAACAGCGGCGCAACCGCGCAACCCTCAACACCGCAGGAGTCTCTCCTCCCGTTCCCATTCCTTCTCCCTCCCCTGCGGCTGCCCACTGCGCCCAGCCACCCGGGCGCACTCCTCGAGACGCATCATCCCCCGAGGCGTGAAGGAGGACAGGACCCCACTCAAGGCAACGTGTGGCGGCGGGGTTACGCTCCCTTCGGTCGTTCGCCATGGCCGGCGGGGAGAGGGAGGACGCGCAGGTGATGGACTCCGGCGAGAAGCGCCTCAACGAGCTCGGCTACAAGCAGGAGCTCCGCAGGGAGATGGTACTTTCGGTTCCGAGTTCCGACGCCTTTTTTTTTTTTCTTTCCCCTCTTCCCTTTCTCTTCTCATGTTCTTCGTAGTATGGGTTTGTTTCCGGACTTTTCGGAGGTACACGGTGCGATCAGGTTTGATTGAATAAACCTGTGTTATTATGGATGGACATCGCGCCGTAGTAGAAGCCTGTTCTTTTTTTGTTGTTGAAAAAAATGGGTACAAAAATGTGATCTTGATTGTCTTTCTTTGCGACTGAATTGAGTTTCTTTCTTCTCGGTTCTCAAGACTCTGATGTATGCCTGTGTTGCCGTGTGCGTGCAGACGCTGTTCAAGACGCTGGCCATCTCCTTCTCGACGATGACGCTCTTCACGGGGATCACGCCGCTGTACGGGAGCAGCCTGCAGTACGCGGGGCCGGCGCCACTCGTCTGGGGCTGGGTCGTCGTCACCTTCTTCACCTGGTTCGTCGGCATCGCCATGGCCGAGATCTGCTCTTCCTTCCCGGTACTTAGTGCTGCACACTCTCTCTCTCTGATTACCATTTCTTTGATTCGTGATCTGGCCCGTCGTGCCAGTTGTTTTTTTTGAAAGGGCTTACCGCTTACCTCTAGATTGATGCTAGTTGTCTTGGTCAAATTTTCGCGTTCATATGCAGATTTTGCCATGTTTGGTTCAAATGGTACCATAGAAATCATCTGTTATCGCTTGCGTGTTTTTTTAAAAATACTTTTGCCATAAGTTAAGCGAGGTTACTTATTTAATTCCCTACCTATCTTCTGTTCTGTGAGTCTGTCAATGCTCTGCATACTGAACCTTTGTTTTTTCTTGAAACATACGTTTCTAACGGATCCTAGAAGAAGACTGAAAAATGTCACACACACACACACACACACACACACACACACACACACACACACACACACACACACACACACACACACACACACACACACACACACACACACACACACACACACACACACACACACACACACACACCAAATCATACAGCTACTTCAATTTGTACATAGACCGACGTTAACCGGTCGCTTCTCTTAAAAAAATCATACAACTAATTTGTATTGCTAATTTTCTTCAATCTGCCCAACCATCCTAGCGAAGTTGCAATATGAAGTTTTACTGTCACGACTTTTCAATGGCATGGTTGTAACTGCAATGCATTGTTCTGATATACTTGTGCTCGTTCTTCCGAGGAAGGCTTGTTTGTTTGATTGTTTCTGATCACATATATTCGCAACTGAATACTGATACAGTTTTTCTTTTTGAGAGCAGACCACTGGCTCTCTGTATTTCTGGGCTGCTCATTTGGCTGGTCCAGTCTGGGGTCCGTTGGCATCTTGGTGCTGTGCATGGCTGGAGGCCATCGGCCTTATTGCCGGAATTGGCACACAGGTATCCTACTAACTACCTCTGCTTATTACTAATCTTGCCACATGCTGGAACTGTCTATAGACTGCAGTGGTCTTCCTCTGCTCTGCTGTACAATTTCATTTAATCCTTATACATGGCAAAATGGAAATTGCTAGCTGTCCATTTCATTACTCTCACATGCTCCAGTTTTCTGCAGTAATCTACCTCTGCTCTTGTGTGCAATTTCCATTTAATCATTACGCAGAAACAATGGAAGCTAACAACTGTCAATTTCAGTATTCATAGATAATAAATCATACACGCTGTCTAGATAACTCATACCAAATTATTAAATGTTCTATTCTACTCTGTAATTTCCTATTTGATCAGGTCTTTGAAAAATTTCAACTTGATCTAAACAATGGAAACTTACTGTGCACTTCCTCACATGAACTCAACCAATTACATAACCTACCATGCCAACTCATCTTGCTTGCCTCTGTGTTGCAATTCCAGGCATATGCAGGATCCCAAGTATTGCAGAGCATCATTCTCCTCTGCACGGGCGGTGGCTACCTGGCCCCTCGCTGGCTGTTTCTGGTCATGTACATCGGGTTGACACTGATCTGGGCCGTGCTCAACACTTTTGCGCTTGAAGTCATCGCGTTCCTCGACGTGATCTCCATGTGGTGGCAGGTAACCTAACCGCTGCCACATTTGGAGAGGCCATTCTTCTCATCTCGTGGCACGCCATGCTCTGTTTCTAGCCCGGCTTCAGCTGCTGTTTGGTGCTTGCATTGCAGGTGATCGGCGGCACCGTCATCGTGGTGATGCTCCCGCTGGTGGCCAAGACGACACAGCCGGCGTCGTACGTGTTCACCCATTTCCAGACGGCGCCCGATGTGACGGGGATCAGCAGCAGCGCCTACGCCGTCGTCCTGTCCTTCCTGGTGAGCCAGTACTCGCTGTACGGGTACGACGCGGCGGCGCACCTGACGGAGGAGACCAAAGGCGCCGACAAGAACGGCCCCATCGCCATCCTCTCCAGCATCGGCATCATCTCCGTCTTCGGCTGGGCGTACATCCTGGCCCTCACCTTCAGCATCCAGGACTTCAGCTACCTGTACAACCCGAACAACGAGACCGCCGGCACGTTCGTGCCGGCGCAGATCCTGTACGACGCGTTCCACGGGCGGTACAACAGCTCGGTCGGCGCCATCGTGCTGCTGTTCGTCATCTGGGGCTCCTTCTTCTTCGGCGGGCTGTCCATCACGACGAGCGCGGCTCGGGTGGTGTACGCGCTGTCGCGGGACCGGGGCGTGCCGCTGTCGTCGGTGTGGCGCCGCATCCACCCGCGGCACAAGGTGCCGGCGAACGCGGTGTGGCTGTGCGCGGCGGTGTGCGCGCTGCTGGGCCTGCCCATCCTGCGCATCAACGTGGTGTTCACGGCCATCACCTCCATCGCCACCATCGGGTGGGTGGGCGGCTACGCGGTGCCCATCTTCGCGCGCATGGTGATGCGGGAGGACGACTTCCGCCCCGGCCCCTTCTACCTCGGCCGCGCCAGCAGGCCCGTCTGCCTCGTCGCCTTCCTCTGGATCTGCTACACCTGCTCCGTGTTCCTGCTCCCCACCGTGTACCCCATCAAGATGGACACCTTCAACTACGCGCCCATCGCGCTCGGCGTCGTCCTCGGCCTCATCATGCTCTGGTGGCTGCTGGACGCGCGCAAGTGGTTCAAGGGCCCCGTCAGGAACATCGACGAACACAACAACGGCAGCAAGGTCTGAACACCACCTACGGCAAGCAAGCCTCAAGCGACTCACGCCATCCTGTCGTTTTGAACACCATGGGTGCTGATGAACACCATGCTCTCCCTCTGTGTGTATGATGCTGGATCAATGGGGTTTAATTAGTTTAGATTGTGGAGTGAGACCTCTGGGTGACATACACGGAAACTAGAGGTTGACCCATTATGGAGAACAGAGGAAAAATTGAGCAAACACAAAAGGAATATGAATGACCAACAAAGTACAAGCATGGGGGCTCCCTCTGTAAGTTATTCTAGGCTGGTTCTAAGCCAAATTCCCAAACAATATAACCTTTTTTTTTCGAGAACGCACACGTATTTCATTAAAGAGAAGATAGAGTTTTACAAAACAGCCAGTAGAACA
Source organism: Saccharum hybrid cultivar R570 (assembly GCA_038087645.1). NCBI lineage: Eukaryota > Viridiplantae > Streptophyta > Magnoliopsida > Poales > Poaceae > Saccharum > Saccharum hybrid cultivar. The sequence continues at coordinate 2,702,077 of JAQSUU010000543.1, forward strand.
TCACCAGCGAGTTGCTGTTGCTGAACGGCCGCCCCCGACACCACCACACCCTAAAACTCGCAAGAGGTTTTAATTTACTGAACACAATTTGCAACTAAACTCGAAGCAAGACAACCTGCTCCGCGCTCAGCGGGACGCCGATGCTGCGGTGCGACTCCGTCTCTTGTGCTCCGGGAACAGCTCACGCATGGCAGCACGCTTTGATGAGTTGAGAGGTTCGGCGAAGGTCTCCTGGAACTTCGTAGCGATAGTGGCATCAAGTTTTTAGATGTAAGCCAAAGAAGAGAAAGGGACCTTTTTTTTTTTTGGAAATGAATCAAGCGAAGAGCTGCTAAAAGAAGACAAAGGAAGGAACACACAAGAAGAACAAGTAACACATCGAGAAAACACCGATGCTAAGTCTCTATTCTAAACGCGGTAGTATGAAATTATGTTCATGCTTTCTCCTATGTCCCCATTCCTACAACTCTTACACGCTCTCTTTCTTCCTCTTCCTGGTCTAAATGTCTAATCATGTATATGTTGTGTGTATATGTTGCGTATGTCTTACACAACTGTGTGTATGTTGTGTGTCGAATGGTGGCAGCCGTTGCATACTTTATAGGAGGGAGTTAAATCATTGATCAACAATATGGTCATCATGTATGGTTGCCTGTTTTTCTTTTGAATTTTTTATGAGGAAGTGTTGCATATTTCTTTCTTTTCTGGCCGGCCGTTAATATATGCGTTGCTTACTACTCCCTCTATTTTAAATTACAAGTCATCCAACTTTTTTGAAGAGTCAAACATCTCAAGTTTGATCAAAATTATAGAAAAAATTACAAAGATTTATAACATCAAATAGGTATACTATAAAAATATATAAGTAATAAAGAATCTAATGGTACTTATTTAATATCATAATAATTATTATTTTATTATATAAATTTGATCAAACTTGAGAAGCTTTGACACTCTAAGAAAGTTAGAATGATCTATAATTTGAGACAGAGGGAGTAACTAGCTGTGCATGTATAGCTCGATCGTGCAATCATGTTTCCGTTGTCGTTTCAACCCTCGTTGACATTATTCGAGATATCTAGAAGGTGATCAAGTACACTGCTCGATTACTTTTCACGATAATATATATTTTGTTTATTTTGTGTAACAAGAGATGGCGATCCAGGTAGCTGGGAACTGTCTGTATTAATTGGTGCCTCATATGTATGAACATTCCAATCTTTGTTGGATGGGGATGCCCTCAGGAAGTTCATGTACACACGTCGTCCTTGCTTGTAATTATACAACTGTCGTCAGGCCTGATTTTTTTTTCATGATGAGCCTATATATATACTAGACAGTTCCACATAAGAGCAGTTGTTGGGTACTAATCGATAGTTGAGAAGAGATAAAAAAACGATACTGTAGTTGAGAATGCAATAGTTTTTTTTTTTAAGAAACAGGAGGGGCAAGGAGCCCCCTACTGGAGGATTTATTGAACAAATGTAAAGTGACAGAACAAAACAAGTACAGGAATAGAGAATGCAATAATTCATTTCAACAAAGTTCAAGTTTAACTAGCCAACTATATATGGTTATTTGCCTTGCCTCACAGGACCTAAGAATAGGTGGTATTATGATCTATATGCCCTAAACATAATTGACACCCGGAGCACTCATCATCATCAGGGCAAAGATCAGAATGGTGCTGCACAAAGTACCTGTAGTCTCAGAGATACTTGGAGATCTCAGTGGCAATGTAGGTACGCATGAAGCTGGTGTTCCTTTCGATGTCAAGCTTGGCCACTCCTCGCAGCTCCTTCTTCCTGACGTCAACAGCAGCCACTAACCCCATCAGACCCCTGCTGGCAGCCTTGCACGACAGTCGACAGGTAAACAACATCGTCGTCGATGCTCAAGGCTGGGTAACCCATATGCAGGACTCCCAGGGGGACAAAGCCGCTGCTTCTTTAGCCTCCTCCTCATCACAGTCACCACCGCTGCTGCTCATAAGCTCTTGCAGCAGCTCACGATGCCTTGGGTCGCCGACGTGGAATTCCTGCGACTCGGCGATGCATTCGGTGCGCCAGTCCTCCCATGAAGTGGCCGGGATAGGCATGCTCCACGTAGTGGCCTTCCACCGACCAGGGACCACGGAGCGCGTCGGCGGAGGCAGGCAGTCCTTGCGGCGCATACGTGGCAGGTTCAGGGGAGGATGCGGTGTTCATCACCACCCTTGGCGGAACGATCTCCATCTCGACGTACTTGATGGAGTCCTTGTGCTGGCTGACGGTGATGTCCCGGACAAAGCGCTCGCCGTCACGGAGGAACCTTCTCCAGTTGCCCTTGGCCAGCAGCGGCAGCGGCATGTCACGCAGCTTGGGACGCTCCTCGAGGACGTCGCAGAGGAGGATGCCGCGCCAGAGATCGACCCAGCCCACCGTGCCGTTCGCGCCTCCAAGCGTGATCACGTTGCTCGTCGCGTGGTACAAGTGCCTCTTCGCCGTGTCTGGGATCGGGCACACACTGTCCCGCAGCAGCGTCTCCACGGAAACCGGCTGGACTGTCCAGCTCCCCATCTCGCCGCCAGGTTTGGAGCGGTACAGGTGCAGCGTGAAAGAAGGGTGGATCTTGAGGGCGGCAACGACGTACTGATTGTCGTCGCCGTCGGCGGTTACCGCGCCGCGGCTAAGTATGGCGATCCAGTTTCGGGTCCTGCCGGTGCGCCCTGTAGACGAAGTAGTCGTTGTACTGGAAGTAATGCTTGCCCAGTGTGTTAACGGGGACCCGGAGGACGACGAGGTCGGCGGCGGCGGCGACAGTGACAGCGCAGGGCGACAGGCTCAGATTGTCTGGTGGTAGCTGCAGACCGGGGCAGTGCACGGAGACGTGGGAGAGGGCAGGTGGGGGCACGGTGCAGAAAGTCACCTCGATGGTATGGCCGGTGCTCGTCTTTGATCTGGCGGTGGAGGCGTTCTTGCTGGCGCCGCTGTAGGCTTTGACGTCGAGAAGGACACTGTGGGCGTTCTCGTCGCCGCTGCCTTCGGGGCTAGCCGCGGCGGCGGCGGCGGCCATGGCGTTCGATGGATCCACCAAGATCCAATCGGAGAAGGAGAATTGTTCCGCGGCGGCGTCGCCCATGGCGTTCGATCGTTCCACCAAAAATCCAATCCGAGAAAGAGAATTGTTGAATCGATTAGAGATGGGCTCCACGTGGGAGCGGTGATTGCCGATTTGATTTGGCGGTCGGGGGCTATCTTGTTTCACAGGACCGCCCGCAGAAAAAAGAAATTTTGATTGAAGACCTTTTCTTTTTGTCCAGTCCATTCTTTTCGGCCCAACAGTCCAACCACTTGCTTGGCTCTGTGTTGGCTCCCGCATCCGAGTCCAAATCTGTGCCCGGCTTCCCTGGGGCTGGCCCGTCCGTCTGCGCCAACAACGATGGAAAACGGACTCCTGCTAGTGATGCCTCGTGTGATTAAAGATGGCAACAGGAAATTTCCCGTCGGGGTTAGGCCCCCATCCCCGTCCTGGTGGGGATGAAATTCCCTCGTCCCCGTCCCCGTAAACAATCGCTGGGGGAGATTCTCTACCATCCCCGTCCTCGTGCGGAGAATTTATCCCCGCGGGGTCCCCGTCCCCGTTAGAAAAAAGGAAGATGAGGGCAGAAGCAGATCTACGACATCAAAACAGACTTCAAATCGAGCGAAAAATAGACGTCAATCGAGGAAGATTTCAAGATTGTGGCAGAATCTCCTAATCTAATGCCCTCCCAAGAGTACTCGTCTTCCATTAGACCCTAAGTACCCAAGGGAGAACACTAAACTAAGTGATTCCGTCGAGCACACCGCAAGGGAGAACTCGAAGATCCATATTTTTACATCAGGATCACAAATGAGAGAGTAAAGCTTACAACATCCTTACCATTTCTTACATCACTTTTAGTACAAATCAGAGTAATTCATTAAGTAGTTATAACAACGGAATATAAAACATTATCAGAGTTCAGCGAAAATGAAACCAATTAATGACTAGTTAAACATTTACATGAAGAACGTTTAATTGCATGAAATGATATCAGATTAATAGTATTTTCCTTGTAAAACTTTTAGTGAGAGTCTTAATAAATAACACTACTTCGTATCGCAAAGGAATTCCTCGCTGAGCCCACCAGGAGGTTTCCACACACAAGCGTCAGCTCATCAGCACAAGTCACCTGCAACAGGGTAGAACAAACACTGAGTACTCAATTGTACTCCGCAAGACTTACCCGTCAGGAGGAAGTAAAAAGACTCCAAGGATTATGCAAGGCTTTTTGGCTTGTGGACTTCTGTTTGCGAAAAACAGCAATAAGAGTGTGTCCTTAATTTCTTACTTTTAATAGCCGTATTTCATTTCTTATCCAACCTTCTATGTAAGCACCTAGACTATAATCGAGCAAGGGTTGAGCAAAAGGAACCATTTCTTCATCTTTCAACTGCCAGTTCTTACTACGATGCCAGAGCGTAGTCAAGCCGTACCGTCACGCAGAAACGGCGATTCGTGAATCAATGTGCCCAGCTGGGTATCTGAAAGTCCTATGTTTGGTGTTGGTAATTAGTGACAATACCTAAGTACTAATCCTATGCCTAAGTTGTATGTAGCATATGAGGATTAGTACACTCCAAGGTTGGTGGCAAGATGGACATGGTGATCATGATGGCCACACTTGGATTTGGACGCAACCCTACGTGATCAAGGCAAAGGTATATGCTTAAGGGTTGTGTTTTAGTAACCAAGACACCTAGTGGGTGTGGTTACATTATAGGATAGATAGCCGTACTATAAAGAGGGGAATGACGCGGCTATTGAACTCCTAAGTGCCTCTAGATGTGTATTTCATGATCATATGCATTTAGATAGAACTAATATCACCTCGAAAAATGATTGTGAAAATATTAACACACTCACACATGACGAGATCACTTGGTGATGTTAGCACGTTTGCGACGGCGGTAGAGTTTGAGCGGTAGAGAGGGTTTGGGTTCCTCTCTCCCTCCCGCCGAGCTTGCGAGCGCGGGATTCAGGCGTTTTTGAGAAGTTGAAACAATTATTTTTCACTACACCGGAAGTCCGGAAAAGAAACGGAGGCGAACGGAGGTCACAGAGGTGACCGGACGCTGAACCGGACGCGGTCCTTGCATGACCGGACGCGTCCGGTCAGTGTTCAGTGTCTGCGTATTTTTCAGTTCGATGATCGGACGCGAAGCGCGTCCGGTCACTGATGATCGGACGCGTCCGGTCGTTCAGGGAGCTTACGGGACTCTAACCGGACGCTGTCTTTGTCGCGTCCGGTCATTTTCTTCAGCGCGTCCGGTCACTATTTCGTTGAGCGCTGCTCAGGCGACCAGCACGTCCGGTCCTTCACGGGACCAGCGCGTCCGGTCGTTCCCGGCGCGTCCGGTCAGTTAGACCAGCGCGTCCGGTCATTGCTTCGCAGTTAGCCGTTGGGCGACCAGCGCGTCTGGTCGTTTGGACCAGCGCGTCCGGTCAGTACTTCACGAGTTAGCCGTTGGGCGACCGGCGCGTCCGGTCAGTTGGACCAGCGCGTCCGGTCAGCCCGATTTCGGCTGTTTAAGTTTCTAACGGCTATATTCGAAGGGGTACGTCTATAAATACTCGTTGGCCGGCTCAAGGCTCCCTCTCTCGAACATTTGACATACTTGTGAGCACTTTGAGCTAAGCAACTCCCCTCCCACTCATCTCTCTTGCTTCTTTGCATATTCGAAGTGAGATTGAGTGATTCAAGTGCATTTGCATTGTGAGATTGCATCTAGTTGGCACTTGGTGGTTGATTTGCTGCGGGATTCTTGTTTCTCTTGGTGGTTGCCGCCATCTAGACGGCTTGGAGCAGCTTAGAGGCGTTGACAAGAGTTGGTGATTGTTCTTGGCCACCTCCGGTGATTGTGAGAGGTTTGTGCCTACCTCGGCGAAGCACCAAAGGCAACATTAGTATATTGCTCGTGTCATTGCAACCTTTTGCCATTTGGTAGGTTCTTGTGGCGCCTTTTGAGAGGCTCGGTGTGTGACCAATTAGCCACCGAACCACGTGGTGAAGAGGGACACAACGGGGACTAGCGTGTCGGCAAGCACGTGAACCTCGGGATAAATCTTCGTGTCATCACTTTCATATTGTGATTGATTGATCCCGGTGTTCGGTTATCTTGGTATTCATCTCTTGATTATATTGATTGGTTGGCTTAATTCTTCGCCCCTCGGTGATACCCTCCTAACTCTCTCATGTATTAATTTCTTAGTTATCTTTGCTAGCGAGTTAGCTTTGCTAGAGTAGCTTCTTTGTGTAGCTTGCTAGTTGTAGTTTCCTTCTCGGTTTGACTTGTGCGGTTGAGTGCAATTACTAGAATTGTGAATTGGTTAGGTGGCTTGCAAACACCCCGTAGGCTAAGTAAAACTCGCATCTCGCTATTTTGTTTTATTGATAAACTTGTTTAGCTTATCTTTGTAGAAAATTTTAATAGGCTATTCACCCCCCCTCTAGTCATCAAGACCTTTCAAGTGGTATCGGAGCCGTGGTCACCGTTTGTAAGGCTTAACAACCTCGGTGTAAGATGGCTCAAGTTATGTTCAATCATGTTAATGGCAAGCCTCCATTCTTTGATGGCGTCTCTTCCTTTGATCATTGGAAAAGGAAGATGAAGCAATATCTAGGCAATATACATGAGAAGGTTTGGGATGTGATCAAAGAAGGATACGTCATTCTTGATGAGAAAAACCTCACTCCAAATGACCGCATCAACAAACAATGCAATACGGCGGCACTTGACACAATCTATCGTGCCATTGATGATAAAGTATTTGAGCAAATCAAAGATCTTGAAAAGGCAAATGAGCTTTGGATAAGGCTTGAAGAAACATATGAAGGTACTTCAACGGTAAAAAGTGCCAAACTATATATGCTTAAGGACAAGTTCTCCACATTCAAGATGAAGGATGATGAATCCATCCCGGAGATGTTCTATAGGCTCCAAGTCATTGTCAATGATCTCAAGGGGCTTGGGGAGAAGGTTGAGGACAAGGACTTCTCACACAAGTTCTTGATGTGCTTACCCAAGAAGTTTGCCACCTTGAGAAGAATGATCTTTAGAGAGGGATTGGACAAGGTCAAACCAACCAATGTGCTTGGAGATATAATGACCGATGCCCAATACAATGATGATGAAGATGAGGTAGAAGAGAAGAAGGAGACCAAGGTCAAGCAAGAGAAGCCCATTGCATTCAAGGCTTCATCCTCTAAGGGCAAGAGCAAGGTAGAAAGTGATGATGATGATCCATTCGATGATGAGACCATGGCCCTCCTTGTGCACAAGATGGGAAGGTTCATGAAGAAGAAAGGATATGGGGCAAGGAAGAGGAGAGACACTATAAAGGCAAAGACCCTTTGCTACAATTGCAATAGCCCCGATCACATAGTGGCGGATTGCCCCTATGAAGATAAGAGATTTCATAATGGGGACTTGAAGCTCAAGAAGAACAAGAAGGATAAGAAAGAGAATGAGAAGAAAGCAAAGAAGAGCTTTACTTTCAACAAGAAGAAGAAGGGTGGTGGTTATGTAGTCACTTGGGATAGTGACAACTCCGATAGTGATGATGATGAAAGCTCTAGTGATGATGAGAGGATCACTCGGCGAGCCATTGCAAACATCGCCCTCTCTAACAAGCCATCCATCTTCGACACTACATCAACATGCCTTATGGCCAAGCCTACCAAGGTAAAACATGATGATAGTGATAATGATTCTTGTGCTCGTGATGATTATAGGAGTGATGATGAGGAGGATGAGGACTACTCCAAGGATGATCTATTAGGCATAATAGATCAAATGAGCAAGGGCTACAAGAGGACAACCAAGAAATACAAAATCTTGAAACAAGAGCTCATTGCCAAGAGCAATGAAAATGATGCCTTGATGGAGGAGCTTGTTGCTCTCAAAAAGAGTAAGGAGTGCAAAGGAATTGAATAAGAGCTCAAAGCTCTTAGGAAATCCTTTGATGAGCTAGAGGCTTCTCGTGAGTGTCTAAAGGAAGACCACGAGGATCTTGAAATTGCTCACACTAGGCTTAAGGAAGCCCACTCCACTCTACTTGAGCTCATCAAGGAAAAGGACCTTAAGTTGGAGAAGTTTATGAAGGAAGCTAAGGAGGAGCAAGTGATTGTCACTTGTGATATTGGACTAACATGTGATATTATTGATGATTCTTTATTTGTTAGTCCTACTAATGCTTCATGTAGCTCATCATCATCCACCACAACCAACTCTACCTCTACTACTAGTGATTCATCACTTGTGGTTGAGACTCTCAAGAGAGAGATGGATGATCTCACCCGCGCATTAGGCAACGCCTATGGTGGGGATGCCCGCTTGCTAAAATGCTTGGGTAGCCAAAGGTTCTCTCTTAACAAAGAGGGATTGGGCTATACTCCCAAGAAGGGCAAGGCGGCCTTTGCTACTCCAAAGTCTCGCTTTGTGAAGGGCAATGGTCGTTATTGCAATAGATGCAAGCAAGTTGGGCATCTAGAGATTAATTGTAATAAAATGAACAAGAACAAGAAAAATGCTAATGTACCTTATATTCCTTTTGATTCTTGTTATGTGCTTACCAAGGGTGATAAAGGTGTGCATGCTAGGTTTGTTGATACACCAATTATGGGCCCAAAGAAGAAGGCCATTTGGGTACCAAAGAGCTTAGTGACTAACCTCTAAGGACCCAAGCAAGTATGGGTACCTAAAAGACATTAAATTGTTTTGTAGGTAAATTACAAGGCCGGAGGAAGGCATTGGGTGCTTGATAGTGGGTGCTCTCAACATATGACCGGTGATTCAAGAATGTTCAACTCTCTCAAATCAAATGATAGTGGTATTGATAGTATCACATTTGGTGACAATAGCAAGGGTGATGTAAAGGCTCTTGAAAGGATTGCAATCTCTAATGATCATAGCATTTCCAATATGCTCTTAGTTGAAAAGTTGAACTTCAATCTTCTCTCGGTTGCTCAATTGTGTGATCTCGGTTTAAAGTGCATATTTGGTGTTGATGATGTGGAGATAGTTAGTGTTGATGGCTCAAATTTGATCTTCAAAGGTTTTAGATATGAGAATCTATACTTGGTTGATTTCAATGCTAGTGACACTCAACTTTCAACATGCTTGCTCACCAAATCAAGTATGGGTTGGTTATGGCACAGAAGACTTGGTCATGTTGGCATGAAGCAATTGAACAAGTTAGTGAAGCATGACTTAGTTAGAGGCTTGAAGGATGTCACATTTGAGAAAGATAAGCTATGTAGTGCATGTCAAGCCGGAAAGCAAGTAGGCAACACTCATCCATTGAAAAGCATTATGAGTACTTCTAAGGCATTTGAGTTGTTGCACATGGATCTATTTGGGCCAACTACATACACAAGCATTGGTGGCAACAAGTATGGTTTTGTGATTGTGGATGATTTCACTAGATACACATGGGTATTCTTTCTTGTGGACAAGAGTGATGTATTTGACATATTCAAGAAGTTCATCAAGAGAGTGCAAAATGAGTTTGAGACCACAATCAAGAAAGTAAGAAGTGACAATGGAAGTGAGTTTAGAAACACAAGAGTTGATGAGCTATGTGAGGAGCTTGGAATCAAGCATCAATTCTCGGCCAAGTATACACCTCAATCAAATGGCCTAGTTGAAAGGAAGAATAGAACCTTAATTGATATGGCAAGATCAATGTTGAATGAGTATAATGTGAGTCATTCATTTTGGGCCGAAGCAATCAACACGGCTTGCTTTTATAGCAACCGTCTCTATTGCCACAAGTTCCTTGAGAAGACACCATATGAGATCTTAAATGGAAGAAAGCCCAACATTGCATACTTTCGGGTATTTGGTTGTAAATGCTATATCTTGATGAAAGGCACTAGATTGAGCAAGTTTGAGAAGAAATGTGATGAAGGATTCTTACTTGGTTACTCAACTACTAGCAAAGCTTATAGAGTTTGGAATTTAGCTAGTGGTCAACTTGAAGAAGTGCATGATGTTGAATTTGATGAAACAAATGGCTCTCAAGATGAGGAAGATAACTTGGATGATGTGAGAGGAACTCAATTGACCAATGCTATGAAAGAAATGGACATTGGTGATATTAGGCCAAAGCAAGTGATTGATGTGGATGACAACAAAGATCAAGTGCTCCAAAGTCCAATTACACAAGCTAGTGGTTCTCTAATGCAAAATCAAGCTAGTACATCATCTCAAGTGCAACAAAATCAACAAGTGGCTAGTTCATCATCTCCAATTCATGATCAACATCAACATCCAAGCAATCAAGTCCAAGTGCTTCAACCAACTAACATTGCAAGAGACCATCCATTGGATTCCATCATTGGTGACATACAAAGAGGAGTTTAAACTAGATCAAGATTGACATCATTTTGTGCTCACTCATCTTTTGTGTCAATGGAAGAACCCAAGGACATTGATAAAGCATTGAGAGATCCGGATTGGGTAAATGCAATGCATGAAGAGCTCAACAACTTCAAGAGAAATGAAGTATGGGAACTAGTTGAAAGGCTTAAGGATCACAATGTCATTGGAACAAGATGGGTCTTTCGCAACAAGCAAGATCAAGATGGGATAGTAGTAAGGAACAAAGCAAGACTAGTAGCTCAAGGTTACACACAAATTGAGGGTCTTAACTTTGGTGAAACATATGCCCCGGTTGCAAGATTGGAAGCAATTAGGATCTTACTTGCCTATGCTTGTGCTCACAATATCAAGCTATATCAAATGGGTGTAAAGAGTGCATTTCTCAATGGGTACATTCAAGAGGAGGTCTATGTGGAGCAACCTCCCAGTTTTGAAGATGACAAGAAACCCAATCATGTATACAAGTTAAGGAAGGCTTTGTATGGATTGAAGCAAGCACCTAGAGCATGGTATGAAAGATTGAGGGACTTCTTGCTATCCAAAGGATTTGTCATGGGCAAAGTTGATACAACACTATTCACCAAGAAGATTGGGAAAGACTTGTTTGTGTTGCAAATATATGTTGATGATATCATATTCGGTTCAACCAATCAAGATTATTGTGATGAGTTTGGGAAAATGATGGCAAAGGAATTTGAAATGTCAATGATTGGTGAACTTAGTTTCTTTCTTGGACTTCAAATCAAACAAATGAAGGAAGGAACATTTGTAAGCCAAACCAAGTACATCAAAGATATGCTCAAGAAGTTTGGCATGAAAGATGCAAAGAGTATTACAACCCCAATGGGCACTAGTGGAAGTTTGGATAGTGACAAGAGTGGCAACATGGTGGATCAAAAGCTATATAGATCAATGATTGGTAGTCTACTCTATGTGACGGCATCAAGGCCCGATGTGATGTTTAGTGTATGCATGTGTGCAAGATTTCAAGCCTCACCAAGAGAAAGTCATTTGAAGGCAACAAAGAGAATATTGAGGTACTTAAAGCATACACAAGATGTTGGATTGTGGTATCCCAAAGGTGCAAGCTTTGAGCTAGTTGGATATTCGGATTCTGACTATGCCGGTGACAAAGTGGAGAGAAAGAGCACTTCCGGGACTTGTCAATTGTTGGGAAGATCACTTGTCTCATGGTCATCCAAGAAGCAAAATAGTATTGCACTATCTACCGCCGAAGCCGAATACATTGCCGCGGGTAGTTGTTGTGCACAAATCTTATGGATGAAGGCAACATTGAAAGATTTTGGAATCAATTTCAAGAATGTGCCATTGCTATGTGACAATGAAAGTGCCGTGAAGCTAACCAACAATCCGGTTCAACATCAAAGAACAAAGCATATTGATGTTCGTCATCATTTCATTAGAAATCATCAACAAAAGGGTGACATTGCTATTGAGAGTGTGAGCACCGAAGATCAATTAGCCGATCTATTCACCAAGCCACTTGATGAGAAGAGATTTCACAAGTTAAAGAATGAGTTGAACATACTTGACTTCTCCAACATGAGTTGATGCACCCCCATATATGACATGCCTCTCCTTCGATCCCCAAGGTACAATTGGTTGACATGTCATACATTCTATGCTAAGGACTTGTTTAGTGCATCTAGTCATAAGTTACATGTTCTAGGCTCATTCATGAAAATCAAATGAATTTGAAGTTTATATGGTACCACTATTGTTTCCATGACTTGTATGATCTAGTGGTAGCACATAACTTGTTTAAGTAGCTTGTGATCCTACGTGTTTAATCTAGAAAACTTGTCTAAATATTTGCTTCAACATGGTGCATGATAACCCTTCTAGTGAGGTGTGAAGAAGCTTGCCCTTGGATCAAACCGAAGTATTTTATTTGTGCAAGCAATCTAGGTTGAATCATAAACTTGATCCTCACCCCATATTTCAACATGATAATCTATCTAAAAGTTTGCTCCTTGTGGTCAATTGGTGCCAAAGGGGGAGAAATTGAAATTGTTGTTCACAAAGATAGAACTCAAAGAGGAAGAAGCACAAAGGGGGAGAATTGATAAAAGAAGGGGATCAACTAAAATTTTTGAGCACACAAGTAGGGGGAGCAAGCTCTTTAAACATGAATGTTGCATTTCTATGTGCACTTCATATGTATGATGCATAGTTATGCATTTCGTTTTCTCCGATACATTGCTTGTGTGGTGACTTGCTAGTATAATTTGAATGATGCATTGAGATACTAGCATGAATAGGAAGTAGTTAGATTTTTTTTGCTTCATGTTTTTCAAAGTGGTACTAGAGCCTTGCTTATAATGATTGATCTCACGAGGTTTCTAGTTATGTTTGTGTTTTTCCAAGTGGAATCTAACTACACAAGGTGCTAAGATGGTGTTTATCGCTACTCCGATGGTATCACGCTTCAAAGGTCTATAATCTTAAACACTTAGCACCTATTGGTAGTCAATGCTCCTAATCTTTCCTATCTAACATGTATGCTTCTAAAATCCAAACATATAGCATACATGTAGGGGGAGCCATTGCTATCAATTTGAATTCATGATCACATGTCCATAATTCTTACACATGGTAACATACTTGGACAATGTGACATGGGTTCAATCAAAATTTTATTATAATATCTTTGTGAAAGGGTTGTCACCAATTACCAACAAGGGGGAGATTGAAAGTCCTATGTTTGGTGTTGGTAATTAGTGACAATACCTAAGTACTAATCCTATGCCTAAGTTGTATGTAGCATATGAGGATTAGTACACTCCAAGGTTGGTGGCAAGATGGACATGGTGATCATGATGACCACACTTGGATTTGGACACAACCCTACGTGATCAAGGCAAAGGTATATGCTTAAGGGTTGTGTTTTAGTAACCAAGACACCTAGTGGGTGTGGTTATATTATAGGATAGATAGCCGTACTATAAAGAGGGGAATGACGCGGCTATTGAACTCCTAAGTGCCTCTAGATGTGCATTTCATGATCATATGCATTTGGATAGAACTAATATCGCCTCGAAAAATGATTGTGAAAATGCTAACACACTCACACATGACGAGATCACTTGGTGATGTTAGCACGTTTGCGACGGCGGTGGAGTTTGAGCGGTAGAGAGGGTTTGGGTTCCTCTCTCCCTCACGCCGAGCTTGCGAGCGCGGGATTCAGGCGTTTTTGAGAAGTTGAAACGATTATTTTTCACTACGCCGGAAGTCCAGAAAAGAAACAGAGGCGAACGGAGGTCACAGAGGTGACCGGACGCTGAACCAGACGCGGTCCTTGCATGACCGGACGTGTCCGGTCAGTGTTCAGTGTCTGCGTATTTTTCAGTTCGATGATCGGACGCGAGGCGCGTCCGGTCACTGATGATCGGACGCGTCCGGTCGTTCAGGGAGCTTACGGGACTCTAACCGGACGCTGTCTTTGTCGCGTCCGGTCATTTTCTTCAGCGCGTCCGGTCACTATTTCGTTGAGCGCTGCTCAGGCGACCAGCGCGTCCGGTCCTTCACGGGACCAGCGCGTCCGGTCGTTCCCGGCGTGTCCGGTCAGTTGGACCAGCGCGTCCGGTCGTTGCTTCGCAGTTAGCCGTTGGGCGACCAGCGCGTCCGGTCGTTTGGACCAGCGCGTCCGGTCAGTACTTCACGAGTTAGCCGTTGGGCGACCGACGCGTCCGGTCAGTTGGACCAGCGTGTCCGGTCAGCCCGATTTCGGCTGTTTAAGTTTCTAACGGCTATATTCGAAGGGGTACGTCTATAAATACTCGTTGGCTGGCTCAAGGCTCCCTCTCTCGAACATTTGACATTCTTGTGAGCACTTTGAGCTAAGCAACTCCCCTCCCACTCATCTCTCTTGCTTCTTTGCATATTCGAAGTGAGATTGAGTGATCCAAGTGCATTTGCATTGTGAGATTGCATCTAGTTGGCACTTGGTGGTTGATTTGCTGCGGGATTCTTGTTTCTCTTGGTGGTTGCCGCCATCTAGATGGCTTGGAGCAGCTTGGAGGTGTTGGCAAGAGTTGGTGATTGTTCTTGGCCACCTCCGGTGATTGTGAGAGGTTTGTGCCTACCTCGGCGAAGCGCCAAAGGCAACATTAGTATATTGCTCGTGTCATTGCAACCTTTTACCATTTGGTAGGTTCTTGTGGCGCCTTTTGAGAGGCTCGGTGTGTGACCGATTAGCCACCGAACCACGTGGTGAAGAGGGACACAACGGGGACTAGCGTGCCGGCAAGCACGTGAACCTCGGGATAAATCTTCGTGTCATCACTTTCATATTGTGATTGATTGATCCCGGTGTTCGGTTATCTTGGTATTCATCTCTTGATTATATTGATTGGTTGGCTCAATTCTTCGCCCCTCGGTGATACCCTCCTAACTCTCTCATGTATTAATTTCTTAGTTATCTTTGCTAGCGAGTTAGCTTTGCTAGAGTAGCTTCTTTGTGTAGCTTGCTAGTTGTAGTTTCCTTCTCGGTTTGACTTGTGCGGTTGAGTGCAATTACTAGAATTGTGAATTGGTTAGGTGGCTTGCAAACACCCCGTAGGCTAAGCAAAACTCGCATCTCGCTATTTTGTTTTATTGATAAACTTGTTTAGCTTATCTTTGTAGAAAATTTTAATAGGCTATTCACCCCCCCTCTAGCCATCAAGACCTTTCAGTATCCCGAAAAACACACGCCTCTCTTGTACCCCAGGCACAAGCAAGACCAACCCGTTCCCCTCCTGTCACGGGTTTCTAGGTCCCCGTCCAAACTTGGACTCCTAGCTTCCGTACTTGAGGCCCGGCCTCAATACGGTGCTAAGACCTCCACCTATCCCCGCCTCCAATCAGTCGGTCCGGAAAGAGCCGGAGCCCATGACAAGAGAGTAACAAGTCTTCCTAGCCCCCATCCGCTAGTATATGCTTAGGATAAGAAGATCTGTGACTTGACCAGGGTCCATGCAACGAACGGTCGTTAATTGACACGGGCAGAACAAATGCAACCAGAGCCCCGCTCTGTTGCCCAACCAGGTCCAAGTCCATCCAATCCGTTCTGTCCGGTCTCCAATTATCCATATACATTTATGTTCCATGAGATAGCAACATGATAATAGTGACAATATTATAATTCCTATCTCTCGCGAGCGACAGAAAATCACTCGGCTTCTACCGGAGTCCTGTAGCATAGCAATCTATATGATCCTGTCATACTAGTAAGACTCATGGGATCAGGATATATATATGCAAGTGGGTTTCATTCAACTCCTTTAAACTTAATGCACAAGCATAAAATAAGGTGCAGAATAATAGGGGTTATGCACCGGGGCTTGCCTGGGTAAGATTTAACCAAAAGTTAGCATTCCAACATGATGACACGATCCTCAAGGCGCCACCTTCTCTGCTGCTCCGGATGACTCCACAACCCTCAACGCTCCTATTAAAATATCTGAGGATGCGATGTAAGGCGTAAATGGACAATCGTAATTGCAACTAGGAGAACACGATACACTTCGCAAGCTAACGAGCGGACTCTAATGGCTACGCACTAGGCCACGTACCCACATCGTTGGTCCAGACATTACTTTTCTGACAAAAGTTGTAAAACAACCCGAGGTGTTGCTTTATCCAATTTTCAATTAAATTTATATTCGAACTAGGGCTTATTAGCTTTTCTAACATCTAATATTCTGGAGTTACCCAAGCTAGGGAGTACTGAATAATGTCAGGCTGTGAATTTTATAGAATTATTACCGTTACCGATTAACCTTGGAAATTCGTACAAGTTCATAGTCCAGAAATGTTAATTCTCTCTAATTAATTAACGAGCTTCTGAAAACATTATATAACTATGCGAATAAATACACTAACATATAGAGAATGATTTTAGAAACCAAACAAAACTTGTTTCACAATTTTTGGACTCCTACAAGATTTCATATTGAATTTACAAGTTTACTCTAAGGGCTAATTGGAAAAACTTTAACATTCGAAAAGGACCGGCGGCCACAACCCAGCCCGCCAGCCCCAGTGGCCCACGCAGGAACGACTGCGCGCGTCGCAGGCCGGCCCAACCGACGGCCCGCGCCGGGGAGCCCGCACCCGCGCCCGCGAATTAACAAAAGAGACCCTAGACCAATAGTTTATTACGAGACGCTCCAACGCACTATTGTACCAGAGACGCGCTTTGCACCAAGCACCCCACACAAAACCATCTTTACCAAGGGCCGGTCCCCGACGCCACTGCGCCCAACGACGCAACTCCGGCCGGCACCTTGCACCTACGTCGGCCAACGGGGCAAAAAACCCGCCCAACAAGCGAGCCGATGGGCACCGCAGGGCCGAGACAAAACCCTAGACGACGATTCGGAAGCGCATCGTGGACCCTATCGCTCTGCTCCCGAAGGCGGCCAACCGACAAGGCGGCGGGCACGCTCCGGCGACCCTACTGGCTAACGAGGCAAAAGAGGTTGTGGGGAGGCAGGAGAGACTCACCGTGAGGACGGCCGTGCAACCGATTGAGGTGGAGGGAGGCCGAGGAACTCCGGCCACGTGCGCCCGCACCGCGCGGCGGCACTCCGAGCCGGGCATCCTCGCGTCACCTTGTCACCGATGGTCGGCCTGGTCAAGACAACACGAGCATCGGGAAGAGGGGGTCGCGGTAAGCTCAGGGGCACAGGCAATTGGATTTCTATTGACCACACGGGCCAAACTGCCCAACCTACCCACCTGGCGGCACCCGACCGGCGGCGAGGAGCAAGCGGAAGAGGCGGCCGGTGAAGCATGGCCGAGCTCGAGGCGAAAAGGGCACCTAGCCGACTACCCATGCCACCTACTGGCGCGATGAATCAAGCTGCAAAGCACAATTTGGTGATTAGGGAGGGAAGGAGGGGGACGGTGGTACAGCGCGGTGCGGTCGGGGGAGGTCACGCGGTGGGTCGAGCAATTAAAAAGGGGGGGGGGCGGCTCCGACCGTGAGCGGCCTACCAGCACGCGCACAGCTGACGCGACAACTAGCCCTGGAGGGACGTGCTGGCCATGTCGAGCTGAGCCGAGGTGACCCCTCCATGCCGGATTCGGCGAGCGGGGTCGGCCAGTCCAAAAAACAGAGGAGGCGGGAACCGGGGCCCTTGGCTAGTCCACACCTTGGCGACGCGCGCTGGCTGCCAGAGAGTGCGCCCACGGGCGGCACCACGGACGAACGCGCGCCCCATCGGACGGGACCACGGCCTCGCGCAGCGCCGTTCAAGGTGACGCGATGGCTCTAGGGCAGGGCAGGCAGCAGCGGATGGCCAGCAGCCGGCCAACGCGGGCCACCGACACGACCGTGGCCAGGCGCAGCCACGCGCGGTCGCGTGCACGCGAGGCGATAGCAGACGCCGATCGAACACTAGCAAGAGTTGACGAGCACAATTTTTAAAGCGGAGCAAAAATCATTGATTCATCGGAGCATGGCTCAACCAGTTTGGTGCACCTACGGTCGCACTGACAACTGCCTATCCAAGCCATCGACATGGCCCGAGAGTGACCCGAGGAGAAAATGGGAAGGTGCCAAGATGCATTCGTCATGCCAAGTGCCAGTTCACGAACAGAGCAAGGAACAACGTTCACCGCGTGCTCTAGGTAGCTTTGGCAAATTTTTACGGAAGCAACGTGACCCCCAACAAGCCGACAACCTATACCAAGCTCACGTGCCCATTTAGATGCAACCGATGGTACCACTACACGTAGCAAGTGCTTAGTTATTTCTTTCAACTTTAATTGTCAAAACAGCATTGTCATTACTCACTTCGTTTAGGTAGAATTGAATTTTGAATTCGATTTTTGGAGCTAGCAAAACTCTAGCTAACCATAATTATTCCCCAAACAAGAAGGTTGCACTTCCATTTACGCAACTCGTGCAAAGATCTTTTACTTACGCGCCATGCTCAAGTTACCTTTTTATTTTCATTTATAAATGTGTTTTCACGCCAACAATTAAAACGACCGATCGTTCCATTTCTAATTAGGGTCTTGTTAGTATGTTTTCACATAACACCAATTAACCGCCATTATTTGTTTACTATTTCTTGTGAGGGAAAAAAATTGTAAACCTCGAGAACGTGTTTACTCAATTTCTTTTTGATCTTAATCGGGATGCTAAGCAAGCTCGTGGCACTAGGGTGTTACAAAGATTTCTCATGTGCCAGTTGCCAAGAAACATTACTAGCTTCCTTCTCTTGAAATCCAAAAAAAAGAAAGCACAAATAAACAAGAACACACGAGTCTTCGGTGCTAAGCTTTCTTGAATCAAATTTCCACCACTCAACAAGAACTCCACGCTACACTCAAGATATATGCCGTGCATGTGGCTCCAGCTTCAGGCATGTCACATCACATCGTTGAGCTCGAACAAACATCTCTCAATTTTGTGTTGGCATGTGGATGCTTCAGGAAGAAGTATGTTGTGGGGGCTACGATTTGCAAGAGGAAGCGCGATGTGTGGCTTGGAGTCAGAGCAGATACGCGGACGTAGGAGTGAGTGCGATGCGTCACGTCACGCGGAGGACTGCGGAAGTGCGGCGTGTTGCTCGGCTGCTCAGCTATCTTGGCGGCGGCGGCCGGTTGGTGAGAATGGGGAAGGGAGTAGAAACTTTGGTTGCTTAGGTTTTCCTGTTTTTTTTATACGTGACTCTTCTATTAGGCTTTCCTAGGCCAGGAATGAGCAGGCAGGCTGCGAGCCTGTGAGTGCTGCGCAAGCGGGGATACGGGGACGGGGATCGCATAACCATACCCGCCCCCGCCAGACCCGACTAGGAACGTTTCTTCCCCGTTTAATTTCCCGTGGGGATAAATTTCCTCCCATCCCCGTCCCCTAATGGAAGAATTCCCCGCGGGGAATCGGGGATCGGGTCCCCATTGCCATCTTTACATGTGATGTCATGTGTTGGACAAGTTGAGCATCGCTGGATGGGCCACACCAAGAAACTCCAATCCATCTAATCTAGTGTTCTATCTTTTTGTTCTTTTTTCTTCATTTATCAGAGTGATGTCTTTTTTGTCTATTGTTACATAAATTGTGCATCATCAACAGGTAGTATTTTTTAATGAATCACTGGTTAGTAATTGCTTCCGTGTTTTGTTTGGTTTTGCGGTCCATTGTGTTAAGACCAATGTCAGGGGGGGGTTCATGTCTAAGTTTCCAACACATCCATATTTTGAAAACAGTGTAGGAGAAACTCTCTACTCCCATGAAACTCTTATCATATCTCTCTTCTTTAATACGGTGCCACATCAACATATTTAATGCCTATGAAACTCTGATAAAATCCCATTGAGACTAACCTAAGTGACTCATCATCAGTTTGGCACATGGCATTTTATTCGTGGCCGCTACCTTCAGGGCTCATGGTGGCAGCCATGGCGTTCAATCGGTCACCAAGATCCAAACTGAGAAGGAGTATTGTTCTGCGGTGATGGTGGCCATGGCATTCGATCGATCCACCAAAATCCAATCAGAGAAGGAGAATTGTTGGATTGATCGCCGATTGAATTAGGGATTTTGGGTTCTCGTGTTTTCACAGGACTGTCTGCACTAGCATTGAGAAATTTTGGTTTACTGTTATGGACCTCAAAGGTACACTTGACTGAGATACCGTCTTTAGAGTGAGCTTTGCTGGAATGTCATTATAAAACAAGGCCAACACGCTAACATGCATTTTCAGGACTTTATAAAACATTTTGTGAAATCTAAAATTTGAGGGCACCTAGCTTGCCATTTTTGCCCTTGTGTCTCACCTTATCTAGTCGTCCAGGATAGAGAAGCTTAAGGTGTCGTTATGTTGTCACATTTCCGTGCTGATGTGCGTTCAGAGGGAGTGAATGGACCCTGTCCCATTGGCGGTGTCGCATGTGGTCATCCCTCGACGACTCCCTTCGTCTTCCCACTGGCACCCTTCCTCTGCCTCTAGCCTCTGACTCGAGTCGTCCTCACCCATTTGGCTCCGCCCCACCGCACCGCTATTCTTTGCCCACCACGGCAGCCCCCTCTAGGAGCCAATCGACCTCCCCCGCTCGAAGTCCCCCAACCTTGCCCAAAATGTACTAGGGCTGGGGCGAGAGCTTGCCCTCTCCACGGTAGAGGTCTGAGTCTGCCCATCCGAGTACGTAGCGTGGATGTCCCAATTCACCTAGCCTCTCTCACGCTAGATCCCACCGAGCCTCCTGCGCCAGATGTCGCTTGCCTACATAGGAGAGGGGAGGGAGCCAAAACGACACTTCACGTCATTGATGGGGATGCTCCAAATCTCTATAGCTGCTGGAGATGATCATATCCCTTCTTTGTGCAACCAAACATTTTCGCCCTGTGCTCTTCTACTCCGTCTCTCCAACCAAACACACTCTTCCATATTCAAATGCTCTCAACTTAAATTCCTATCAAGTTCATGTCTTAGACCCTTTATGATATATCAGATTAATTACAATCCACTGCAAATATATGTGTTTTTTTAGCAGAACTGCAAATATATGTGTTGGTTTGCATGTTTTGTTCATGGGGTAAAAGTATTTGACTAAATGGACGCTCGACAGCGTCGTACCAGCTGTACCTCAGTTTGACCAGGCCGAGCGGAACTCCTGTCCACCCGCCGACGGCCAACCACCGGAGAACCGTTGATCTCCAAATCGAACGCACCAAATTATTTTTGCTACCGTGGCCGGCCTGTGCGCGCGTCGGCTCCAAACGCTCTCTTGTCTCTAAATTCGAACCAACCCATTGAGTTTGAGTATTGACTAGTCTATGGTCCAGTTGGTCCAGACATATTGGCTAGTGGCCAGCCCAAGCTCAACATTCTCCGGATCAGAAGGCATCAAAGCAAGGCCCACGAAATCTGATAGGCCCACATGCTTGCTGACACGCAACGCCAGTCTCGCCGCGTCCGGTTCCAACCGCCGGCCACCGCCAGCTCCGAAACCGTGAAGCCGGAGGACCGAGACGGCAAGACGGAGACAGGGGAGCCCTCTCAGGTTCGGTGACCTAGTGCTCCGCTCGTGCATTCCTGGAGCGAGGGCAGAACACGGGGCCTCGATGGCTCCATGGTCCGCCGCCTCTGCTCCGCATATTCGCATAGATAAGGCGTATGCTGGGCTGGTTCCGTGAGTGTCCTCTCTTGCTCGTAGAACATGCAGTGACTACTGTGATTTTTTTTTGAGTCTTGAAATGTTTATTCTCTGACGCTGGTGGCGGATCCAGAATTTATTGGCCGGGCATTCGAACACTTAGGTAGCACGAAGGGTTTAATAGAAACATGTGAAAAGATTTTGCAATAAAAAAGTTCATAATGCATAAAGAAATTCATACAAACACTGACTCAAATAGTAAAATATATCCAGTATATTTAACTTCCGGTCTTCAGTAGTTCAGTCTAAATCTTTATTCTTAACCTACACGTATATTTATTTTTATAATTGTACAATGGATGTAAGCAGTCCAAATTCCATAGAGTTCAGTATTGCTAGTTTGCTACTACCAATTTTCATAGTTCAGGAAGCTACTATGGGAATATATTCTTTAGTACTGCTGAAGAGAATTAGGAGAGGGGAAAACTTTCTTCAGCGGATCAGTAGCATATGTTGAGTAATGTCCTGAAAAATTTTGTGGATGCAAATTGGCAGCAGATAAATTTCTATGTATCCCGCACAACACCTCCTCTTGCATGGTTGTGTGTCAGTGCTTCCAGCTCGTGTCCACAGCTGATGGAGCAAGGAGGTGGTGATGAAATCGAGTTTTAAGCAGCCTAGGTCATTGGTGGATTGACACTGCATAAGATGTAGGGTATGGATGACAGGAAATGAATCAAAAGCCTTCTTTAGGTGAACAGTGGCTCCGGCATGCTGTATACTTATATATCTATCTAGCACATACATTGTATGTTTGGTGGACCCCCAGTCGCCGCCATGGATGGTTCAGCTCAGCTTTGCGAAGGCTGAGGCGCCGGGAGTGGTTGATGAATCACCCCCGACGCACGTGGACGTTCCCAGCGACCAGGGTGATGCCGACAAGGAAGGTCTGGCGCCTGCCGCTATTCACGCGGTTGGGGCTGACGTCTTCGACAACCACCTAGGGCCACTGCCCTCCTTGGATAGCGTGGCGCCGACAGTTCCTACCTTGCCGCCCTCCGTGCAGGAGCAGTTGGAGGCGGAGATATGTCTTCCGTTGCCTACGCCGCTCATCCGAGCAGGCCCTAGGCTTAGGCGTTCGCGGACGCCGGTGTCCATCCATTCCCTCAGGCGAAGCACGCGTATCACGGCCAAGCCACGAGCGACTAATGCAACTGTGCAGGCGCAGAAGGTCCTTCTCAAGAAGCTGGGTGTCGAGGTCCAAGAAGATGAGCCCGATCCGGACATTGAGGAGAAGCTCAAGGTCGTGTTTCAAAGCGACATGTCGGAGAACAAGCAGCGGTGCTTGCAGATCTTCCTCAACGGCCGGTTTGACGTCACGGCCTTGGATCTGAACCTGGAGGGCCTGGAGGCCGAGTGGGCCTGATTAGGAGTTCAGGATTCCTTCTGGTAGCATTAGCTTCAATCATGTAATCGTTCATGTTTGGGTTGTTGGGTGTAGGTTTGGTAACCAGGGTGTTACTAGGCCTGCAATGTTGTAACAAAACTCTTTCTGCTTAATGAAAAACGCGCCAAGGCGTGGTCTCAAAAAAAAGTTTGCTTATGTGCAAAAAATTTTGGCATAGATGAATGCCCTTGAATCAAGGATGGTCCACCCCTGTCTGATACTTTGGATTTCAGTTCACAATGGAGCTACTGATCGTGTTCATCAAGGATGTGGCTTAGGTTGAATCACCACACTGTTCTGCTAGTAGTGTTAAGTTTTTTTAACCTAATTGGAATTAGGATTCCATTCTTGGGCAATTTTGATGTCTACATTAGTGAGCTATTGCACATTACTCATGACATATAAGCTTTACCTTGTGTTTTTTAAATAACTGGCATGAGGTTGGCCAATTTCTTTAGGTAGAGAAGAAATACCTTGTGTGAATTGCAAAGCCAAGGTACTGCTACCAACTAGAGTATGGATTATATTTTTGTTTTATTTGCCAATAATGATTGTGCTAATCCCATTGGAAAAGCACTGAAAAAAATCTCGACTCGACCCCTTAGTGTAGAATGGATGATTGCACAGGCTTTCCTCAATGTTTCCATGGACAATGTTCTTAGGTTCTTTGTTTCCTTCTCTTCACAACATGTGTTCATGTATGCATGTGTTTTGTTTATCTACTGAAACAGTCATGTAAGCCAAAAGGAAGGAGAAGGAGAAACTAAGAACAACAGGCATGGGAGGCATTGGGAAAGAACAAATCTGAACCCCTAGTTCCAGAACTACAGAAGAGAAGAAAAATATGTGCCTTCCCCGATATTCCCATGCCCACTGCTCTTAGACCCGTTTCTTCCCCTTCCCAACTTAGTTTTAAGACCCCAGCTCCTGAGCTTACACATGTGTATATTTTTTAGGCAACTACACATGTGTATATTTTATTCTTCACTAGAATGGTTAGAAGCCAAAGGAAGAGGAAGGAGCACCTAAGAATAATAGGAATGGGAGGCACCAGGAAATCAATGAGACAAATGCCCACTTCCAATTTTGAGGTGCAACCAGCTGATAGCTCATGCTTTCCTCCATGTTCCCATTCCCACTGCTCTTAGACAGACTCTTTCTTCCTCTTCCTTGCTTGCTTGGGTCTAAGACAACTCGATAAGAAGCTGAACTGTTGTATATATATACAATGCCTAAAGCATTCAGATGCTATCATTCAATGAAAGTGTATAGGACATCTTTTCCATATGCACATCTAATAGGTCAGCAGGCAAGTCCTGGTTTTTAGAAAGGCATTACAACATTGGAAAGATAAAGGGGACTATGGTTTAATTTAGTTTTTTTTAAAGAAGGTAGGTGTATGGAGCTGAAGATTGCTAGAACCAAGAGAAAAAATATTTTAGAATGAATGTTCTCCACTGTGCAATATATGTGGGTATGATATTATCCCATGGGCTTATGAATAGTCTAGGAACATGTATGTGATGATTTACCATGTAAGTTTAAACTGTAAGAGTTTGGGAATACGAAGAATTTAAACTTTCTTGTTCTGTTTTTGTGTGTCACTGTGTGTTAACTCATTTGGTAATGTGTGTTAACAAGGGCTCTGTCAATGAAGAACTTAATTTTCATGCGCTTCTCACCATGTGCATCAGTATATAGTTTTACTGAATCTGGATGTTCTTTCTGTTCTCATTTTTATTTTGTGGACGTATTATGCATACGTTGTTTGGTCTACCTTGTATGAGATGGTAGACATCATATCAAAGTATATGTGCATGTTAGTTTTAAACCTCCCAGATTTTAGATATTTATCTAAGTACGTGTCGCTGCCTTTGAATCCATCAGATGGGCATAAAATCTGACTACAGTCCTCAAACCAATCTTCATACATGGGCGGGCACAGTAGTATTCAAGGGTATTCAGTTGAATACCCAAATTTTTTGACAAAAAATTTCATATATATAGAGTGTTTACATGTTTGTATATTAGTAAAAAAGAAAAGTGAGTCAAACTAAATACTACTACAGAAAAGAGCCCCAAACTACATGTCCATACTCCTTATTTTCCCCCACCGTAAGGCCAGGAAGGCCGCAGCCCAAATTTGCATCCGCACCCAGAAATCAGTGTTACTGCACGTCTGCACTCATCGCTTGCTGCTCCTCCCTACCCTAACTCAAAAAAATCTTTCCCCAAACTCCAAACTCTAGATCTAGCCACTAGGGTAGATTCCGGCTGTCGGCTGTGGGTAGCCATCCCCTATCCGCACTCTACGTGGTGACGAGAGAGTCGGCGCCAGGCCGTCCGCGCAAGACACAGTCCGAGGCTCCGTGCCTCCGAGCAACCGAGCGGTCAGCACACCCGACGACCAACAGGGCGGGGAGAACTTCTCTGCTTCTTGCAATTTGTCAGTTTAGATTTAGTCTCTTGGCTTATTGGTGAATCACTTGTAAAATAGAATGAGAATAGCCTTATTTTATCTGTAAATTAATTAGTCCCTAATTTACAGTCCTCTGATTTAATTTACCCTAAATTCTGGATGTTGCAACAATGCTACTTTGGTACGTTGAACTATTGGCACTCTATGTTAATTGCTAAACGATTTCAAGTTATGCTAAAATTCTATGAATTTATGAAATCATACTAAAATATGTGCTATATATTATACAATTAGAATCATGTGGTGTTATACATGTCAAATATTAGGCATTAGGAGTTTATGTTGTCAATTTTTTTTGACTCCCTTCACATTTTGAATACCCAAGATAAAAATCCTGGGCCCGCCACTGTCTTCATATGAACCAAAGAGTCACAAACACCAACTTGTATTAAAAGTATGAGGTAACTTACATAGAAAAATAGGTATATTGATTGAATATACATTAGTTGATTCGACTTTTATCCCTATACTAGTGCATGTACCTTCGGCAGAATGCAACCGCCAAAGGTCGTACAACTATACAGCCTTACCTTTGACTTAGGTTGAATCTCTGAAAAATTCTAAAATTATTCTTAAATTAACTGACATAGTTAGGAACCAATTCCTGGGAAATTTGATGCCTACATCTAGTTGGTTATTTAATTTTACATTAGTCATATGCTGTAAATTTAACCATACCTTGACTAACTGAAACCATGTAGTTTATCTCTTGTGTTCTATTTGTCAGCAATGAGCCAGAGGGGGGGGGGGGGGGGGGGGGGGGGGGGGGGGGGGGTGGCGGGGGCGCGGCAGAGGAGCACCTAATAAGAAGTAAGAACACTAGTCATGAGATGCATCTGAAAAGCACTGAAACAAATACCGGCGTTAATTGTAGTGGGAAAATATCGTTATAGGCTCCCCCCAGTTTCCAGTGCGAGTGTTCTTAGGTTCTTTGTTCTTCTTTTTGATCCGTGTTAATGAACTCTATCTAAACCTCTGTACGCATTTGTAGTGTTAATCTACTAAAACTGTTGCGTAAGCCAAAAGGAAGGGGAAGGAGTAACTAAGAACAATAGGCATGGGAGGCATCGGGAAACACTAAACTAATCTCCACCCCTAGTTGTAGAGGTGAAGAAAAGTTTGGCTTTCCTCCATGTTCCCATGCCCACTGCTCTTAGATACTCGTTTCTTCCTCTTCCTGACTCACTCTCAAGGCCTCACAATCTAAACTTATATGTGATTGTATACTGTTTTCTTCACTAGCACTAATTTCACAGGCCTAAGGAAGAGGAAGGAGCACCTAAGAACCGTAGGAATGAGAGGCAACAGGAAAACATTCAGAAAAAAACATAGTTCATGCTTTCCTTCATGTTCCCATTCCCACTGCTCTTAGACATTCTCTTTCTTCCACTTCCTTGGTTACCCACTCAAGATCTAATCATTTAATCCTTCACTTTGGCATTTGTTTCCTTGACTGGAACAATTTTGCAGGCCAAAGGAAGAGGAAGGAGCACCTAAGAACCGTAGGAATGGGAGGCATCAGGAAAACACTGAGACAGATGTCTGTATCCAATAGTTTTCATGCTTTCCTCCATGTTCCCATTCCCACCGCTCTTAGATATTCTCTTTCTTCCTCTTCCTGGCTTACTGGCCTAGTACAGCAAGAATAGAAAGACTAAACTGATGAAGGCTATGGTATTCTGTGGTATATATAAGGTCTCAGTACTTTAGACCATACAAAATCCTGGTGAGGGGAAATAAGTGTATGCACCTACTTGCTACAGCATGGTACACTGCTGCGCATTCTATTCAATGAAAGTGGGCCTGGAAGCATCTATTGGTAAAATGATAGGTGACACATTTGTAGACAGGGGATTATTATATCTTATTCCTTGATATTTCTAGAAGGCCAACAGCTAAGTCCTTGACACTAATCAATGCAACTACAGCACAGGGGAAAACAAACTGTGATTCATTCATTTTTTTCAAAGAATGAGAGATCAGTGCATGCGATTGAAGATCATTAGAAACAAGGCATTACTAACTTAGCACTAGTGGCGCTCTACGTGATATATCATGTGCCAGCTTGATATGATCCCATGAGGTCACGAATATTAGAGGAATTCACATATACAAGAAAAACACATTTATCATGTATTCATGTAAGTGTGCACCAAAATGACAGGCAGATTGAAATTTGTACAAATTAACAAAGAAAAACAAACTTTGAACCAGACCATTAATTTCACAATTGGTGTGATAAACACATATACGTTGTCACTAACCAATGATCACAATCTCCTAGAAGACTAATTTTCTACTCTTACATGTATTCTTCTTGAATTCAATTTTAATGTTGATTTAGCATGAAGGTATTGATTTCAGCCTGATGTGTGTATGTTAAGTCTCACTGTTATATTGGTTCATATCATCATATGCTTGCCAATCAGTAAAGTAACGTGTACATCAGAATATGAGACAAACTGCATCCTGATCATTCTATATCAACTGAACTTTTTTTGTTTTGTTTCTATCTGTCTCTCAACAGTTACAGAAGGCGTGAGTCAAAATGGAGCCTGAGTAACAAATTTATTGTATATTATTGAAATGTAATGTGTGTGTGTGTGTGTGTGTGTATATATATATATATATATATATATATATATATATATATATATATATATATATATATATATATATATATATATATATATATATATATATATATATATATATATATATATATATATACCTATTACCCTACAGCTGGCTACAAAATAACTCATTCTGCAGCCACTTTGAGTTACGATAATTGCTATGCTAATTTACGAGATTATAGTAACTCCTTACTATATGATTTACCATAACATTATGGTAAATATCCCCATGTGTTATAGTAATTCAACTATCGTAAATATATATTGACATTGTCGTAAATTAGTATATAAAATTATCGTAAATAGAGGTGGCTACAAAATAACTTATTTTGTAGCTAGCTATAGAGTATACTCTCCCTATATATATATAGTTTCATATTTTATTTGTGTGCAATAATAACGCTCTCGTATAGGTGCAACGTATACGGATAGTAGCAGCGAAGAATAAATTGGAAAATAATATAACTGAAAACCAAAATCAATAATGAATTGGAAAGAAAAAGGAAAAAAAAAGAACCTTTAGTCCCGGTTGGTAATACCAACCGGGACTAAAAGGTGCTGCGCCACGTCGATGTCTGGCAACACCTTTAGTCCCGGGCCTGAGAACCGGGACTAAAGGTGGGACATTTAGTCCCGAAACGTTAGTCCCGGCTCGCAGCCCGGGACTAGAGGTCCTTTTGGACCGGGACTACAGCCCCGTTGTGCAGCAGTGAAAGGACTTAACTTTCATGTGCACCTCGCCATTTGGTATATCATTTTACGTGTTATTTCTGTTTCATTCTCAACTGTCTTATGTATGCATTAGGATCAGGTGCTTCCCCTTGTATAAGATTGGGGGTATCATCTCAAAGTATGTGTGTATGTCTGAAGCTTCCTGCTTCAATATCTGTGTCAAAGTACATGTCAATGTCTTTTAATCCATCTGATCAACATCAAACCAGACTGTGGCACACTTAATATGGGACCAATAGTCAAGCATTGACCTTAACCTTACTTAGATATATATAAGAGAACAGCAGGTAACTAACATGTAGCGTGGGTATCTTAATACAAAAATTGATTATTATTTATCTCTGCTGAAGCAGACATCTTTGGCAGAATGCAAGTGCCTCTACAAGTGGTACGAGCGTGGTTATATCCACTTTTTCACTGTGATAAGGATATTAATCGCAAAAGATATGAACAACATTTATATAAACTTGTGCTCGTGCAGTTGTAGACTTGTACTTCAATGACCTGTAGGTTTATCTGAAATCTGAAATTTATGAACTACCTCATTTGAATTCATCTCAATACTCGTATATTTTATCTAATATGTTATCAATTAGAGTCACTTGATCCTTCAGCCGTTATACAAGCTTTGTTTACATTACGTACAGATGAAAGCTAAGCATATTAACAACACTGAATACCAAGTCCAATGTTGGCCGGACTTGGAGATCGGCTATCCCTTCTAATGTGATCCTTCTAGATGAGACAGAAGAGAAAGGATCCAGTTCTCCAAAAGAAGTAGAATAACTAGATAGTAGCAATCTGGCTCAGTGAGTGCTTGTTCAGCTCTTGCTCTTCTTTTTATGCAATTTGTTTTAGATAAACTCTTCTTCTATTATGAGCTGTGATATAGTCACTGTGTGTTAGTTTCTTAATCTGTAGTATCATATTTTGCTAATTAACGCTCAGTTCACAGAAAAATCATTGGCCACATTATAATTTTCTAAATTCACTGAAATCATTTAATAATAGGCCATTGGAAATGGAAATTTCTCAGATCCCATTAAAGATTTGACATGTGTATGAAGTTTAATATTGCATGTTATCCGCAATCTATGCTCTCAAGCTACATAACAATGTCCTTAGTTCGGCCACTAAGATCTAGAAACCATATTATTTTTTGTCATTTATTTGTTTCCTTGATTGCAAGCATTTTGGCAAGTTCACAGGAAGAGGAAGGAACACCTAAGAACAATAGGCATGGGAGGCATTGGGAAAGAAAAAGAACTTGACCCTTATTCTAGAGGGTGATCATAGCTCATTCTTTCCTCCATGTTCCCATGCCCAACGCTCTTAGATGCTCTTTTTCTTCATCTTCCCAACTCACCCTCTAGTCCATGATCATACTCTTCCAACGAACTCTCAAATCTGTATGTACTATTAAAGGGACTGAGTGAACTAAATGGAAGAGGAAGGAGAACCTAAGAACGATAGGAATGGGAGGCATTGGGAAACCAAGATACAACATTCACCTCCAGTTGTGGAAGTGTACATGCTTTCCTCCATGTTCCCATTCCCATTGCTCTTAGACTATCTATTTCTTCCTCTTCCTGGTCCACCCTCACGGTCCAGGACTCGAAAAGTTTCAGAATGAAATGGATGCATGCATTGCTGTGAAGCACATATATATAATCCCAGGGAGCAAATTAAAAGCACTGAATAGTGAACAAAGTCACCTACTACAGCATCTGCATGGTGCACAAAAGTACAATTCATTCAATTCAATGGCATTAATATATTGGGCTATGTGACATCTACTATTAATAATAAAGATCAAGTGTGGTGATGATGCCTGGAGATTTTTTTTTTTTGCATGGGCCCATCCAGCGTGTGGACAACAGGTGACAGCTAGGCAAGTTAATCCTTGACTTAATAAGAGATGCAAAGTTACTTCTTGGCTTTGAGTAGTGTTTTTAGGGAAAGAAAATGAAATCATGTTCTCATCATAGGATACATATGCAAACATGTATTAAGTATCATTTGCAATAATGCTAGTGTTAATTGGTCCAAAGTCTTCAGTTTAACAATAAATCAAAACTAAGACAAAATCATTTAGTTGGTTTTATATACGGAGAACTTCCATCAATTATCAGGTAATCATGGATCTGTAGAAGACAACAATACATCAAATAAGTTCTGATCATGCGTTGGTGGTGCCCTTTCTGTTGCTGCCCTCTCGGAGTTCCTTGATCTTTGGGATTTGTTGGCTGAGATTACTTTGCATCTCGAAGATGAGCACAGTTTGAAGCATTTTGAACCTGGGCTGTATACCGCCAAGTCGGCATACGACCCGGGCATCATACCCCAAGCCTTGGGTAACATGTGTGAATTCGTGAGATTGTTTGGTGAGAGAAAGGGACTGCCACATCTCAGACTGGGCAATCGGTTAAAACCGACGTTTCGGTTCGGTTTCTTCGGTTTGCCAAAACTTCGGTTTCCAAAACTCCAAAGCCGATCAGTTACAGTCAGAATAGGAAACCGACGAATTCGGTTTCGGTTTCCTACATCGGTTTTTTGGTTTTAAGCCGTACTAACCTCGCTGATTCAAGCTGCTGGAGCCTGGAGCCGCTCCCTGCCGCGCCGCCGCCGCTCCCTGCTTGGCACCGCCGCTCCATGCTTGGTGCTGCCACCGGCGTGCACCACTCCCGCTCGCCGCTGCCGGCCGAGCGCTGTTCCCTGTCCGCGCCGCCGCAGCAGCCACCGCGCATGCCGCTCCCTCCTCGCCGCTACGCACCTGGGCTCCTTGCTTGTCGCCGCCACACATGCCCCTGCTCTTGCCGTCGCGCGGTCGCCACCTGCTCGCGCCGCCGCTGCAGGAGCAGGAGTTACGAAGGTAGGGTTTGGGATTGGGATGGTTGAGTGCCTGAGTGACGGTGGGCCGGTGGGTGAAAGGAGTTGTTCGTGAGGTGGACTGGGCTGCTCCTCTGGGCTGGACGACGGGTATATGCGCTACGCGGGATGGTGGGAGCCTGGGAGGAAGGGGGTCGCGACTGGAGACTTCGGTTGTATCGGTGTTTCGGTTTGTTGGACGTGGGAACCGAAGCCGAACCCGAGGACCGAAGTTCTGCAACATAGAAATCGAAGCCGAACGGAAAAACCAAAAAACCGAAATTTCGGTTCGGTTCGGTTCTCGGTTTTCGGGTAAAATGTGCCTACCCTGAGCCACATCTGCCCTTTATGCGGTCAAGAAAAATAGAGTGTCCAGCACATATTGGCATCATGTTTATTTGTTGGAATTTATATCAATAACCAATTGTGAAATTCATAATAAATCTCAAATGCCCATTCATGTGAGAAGGAGGATGTGGGAACTCTTTAGTACCACCTTGCTGGTTGAAGTGGATGTAGCCATATTTAAGTATGAAAGTCCTCTCCTAGTGTGAGGAGAAAGAGAAGCCCACACGCGCGTGCTCGCCTCGCCGGGCAGGGTGAAGGGCGAGGGCGCGCGACACCTGTGTGAATGGTCCGCGCCAAAATCCGGCTCCTCACCTTGCTGGAGCACGGTCTCCTTTTGCAGTTTTTATTTTTGGTTTCTTGGCCTTCAAGTTACAGAGTCCTAAACGGTTACAAATTAAGAGTCCTAAAACGACTTAGATCGTGATCGTGACATGAGGTCGGTTGGACATGACTATATAAGCAACCTACCGGCCTCACCAAAACGTATCTAATTGAGCTAGAATTTTTGCCAATTCTCGTTGTTGCGCTGCCGCCGTAGCTATTCTAGTCCGATCGCTTGCGTGCACCAGCGACTGGACGAGCAGGTCTCCGGAACCCTCGTCTTTGCGATCCTGTGCCAGGAGAAGATGAATAAGGTTTTTGGGAAGCGCTAACCGTGCGACTGCTCCCAACTTTCACGACATGTCGTCTTCCATCCAAGTCAGGTGGCGCTACGTCCCGGCGTATTCGTCGTCAATTGCGTCGAGCTCTCCCTCCACCTCTCATTGATGACTTCAACGATAACTTCAACATCGATCTCGCTCCATCATCACCACCATCTGCATCACCAACGACTGCAACTACAGTCGGTAGGTATAATCTCGTGATCTAATCTTGTCGTTCATACTATCCAATATGCTGATCTGTTATGCTAGTATGCTATACATGCTTGATCTGGTTCATCTGTTTTACATGATTTATATTCTAGTTTTAATCTGAAAATTACCTAATTACTTAACAATCTAAAAATCTTATTATATGCCATTTTCAGAATTATCTATGGCTAGTTTTGTTGACACGCTGAGGCCGGAAAAGTTTTCTAATGCGAATTTTAAGAGGTGGTCTATCAAGGTCCTGGATTGACTTACTGCCATAAAAGTTTTATGGATCAAAGATGGCTTGCCTGAGAAAAATATCTCTGATGAAGATATGAGAAAATTCCAAGAAGCAAGTGACATCTTTGTGGGAGCTGTGCGTAATGTGCTTTTAGATCATCTGTTTGATTCGATGATGCACATAAGAGACGCAAAAGCTATGTGGGATCATCTGAACGCTACCTATGGTGCTTCAGATGCAGGCAAAGAGCTGTATACCATGGAGAGCTTTAATGACTACAGATGGTTGCTAACACATCAGTAGTCGAGCAAGCTCATGAGATTCAGCGTCTGGCTCAGGAACTTGAATTCCTTAAATGTGTCTTACCCGATGAGTTTGTGGCTAGATGCATTATTGCTAAATTGCCTTTTTCATGGAGGAATTTCGTCACAAGTTTCAAACACAAGAGACAGAAAATATCAGTTGAAAACCTGATAGCATCTCTTGATGTTGAGGAGAAAGCTCGGGCTAAAGACAACATTGAGAAGGGGAACGAGGAAAAAGCTAGCGCCCACTTCGTCCAGAGAAACCATAGCAAGAAAAGAGAAAGCCTAAGCAACCTGCTTTAAATGCCAAATAAAATACTGCCTTCAAGAAGAAGAAGAAAGACAACGTAGAGCTACCTTACTTCGCGTGTGGAGAGCTTGATCATTTTGCTAAAGATTATCCGGAGCGAGCGGACAAGAAAGAGAAAAAGAAAGTCAACCTCATGACTGTTAGCGGTGTTGATGACAGGTATGATAATTTTCTATTGTACTTTCAATGTTTCAATCTCCAAGTTGGTGGGTTAATACAGGTGCTAATATTCACGTGTGTGCTGATATCTTATTGTTTTCTTCTTACCAGGGGCTCCAAGGTTTCTCCGTCCTGATGGGAAATGGGTCACATGCTTCTGTTCGTGATGTTGGCACGGTAGATCTGAAGTTTACTTCGGGAAAGATCGTGTAGCTGAAGAATGTGCAGCATGTCTCTACTATTCGCAAGAACCTTGTTAGCGTCTCCCTTCTTTTGAGAGATGGGTTTAAGGTAGTGTTAGAGTCCAATAAAGTAGTTATGTCTAAGTATGGACAATTTATTGGTAAAGACTATGATTGTGGAGGCTTGTTCTGCTTATATTTGGTAGATCTTTGTAATAAGTCAGTGAATCATATTTGTGGCACAGTTTATGATAGTTTGAGTGTTTGTCATTCTTGTTTATGTCATGTGAACTTTGGTTTGATGTCACGTTTATCTAGCTTGAGTTTAATTCCAGATTTCACTATTGTCAAAGGTTCTAAGTGCCATAGTTGTGTGCAATTTAAGCAACCTCGAAAGCCTCATAAGACAACGGAGGAGAGAAACTTGGCACCTCTAGAACTCATACATTCTGATCTTTGCGAGATGAATGGTGTGTTGACAAAATGTGGAAAGAGATATTTCATGACTTTAATTGATGATGCAACTAGATTTTGCTATATTTACTTGCTGAA
Organism: Saccharum hybrid cultivar R570; assembly: GCA_038087645.1. Classification (NCBI taxonomy): domain Eukaryota; kingdom Viridiplantae; phylum Streptophyta; class Magnoliopsida; order Poales; family Poaceae; genus Saccharum; species Saccharum hybrid cultivar. The sequence goes on from JAQSUU010000543.1 coordinate 2,736,750, forward strand.
AACTAAAGATAAAACGCTAGACTACTTTAAAATCTATAAGGCTAAAGTTAAAAATCAACTAGAGAGAAAAAATTAAACATCTAAGGTCAGATCATGGTGATGAATATTTTCCTATATTATTTGACGAGTTTTGTGTAGAATATGGTATTATTCATGAGGGAGTAGCTCCCTATTCGCCCGAATCAAACGGGATTGCCGAGAGAAAAAACTACATGCTGATTGACTTGGTGAACGTCATGTTAGACACTGCTGGTCTATCTAAGGCATGGTGGGGGGAAGCTTTATTGACTGCGAGTCATGTCCTGAATAGAATTCCAAACAGAAATAAAGAGACAACTCTATTGAAAATTAGGTTGGAAGGAAACCATCACTTTCATACTTGCGCACGTGGGGATGTTTGACGAAAGTCAATGTTCCAATTTCTAAGAAGCGTAAGCTTGGACCGAAGACTGTGGATTGTGTCTTTCTAGGATATGCTCACCATAGTATTGCCTATAGATTTTTAGTAGCAAAATCTGAAGTTCCTAATATGCATGTGGATGCAATTTTTGAATCTCGTGATGCTATATTTTTTAAAAATATATTTTCTATGAAAGATATGTGTAGCAATGCTAGATTTTCCTCTGAGATAGCTCCTGATTTTATTATACCTATTGAGTCTCCTGTTGATCATTTGAGCAATCACCTGAAGAAGTCATTGAGAAGAATGACAATGAAGTTTCTGTGAGGAACAAGAGACGAAGGATTGCAAAATCCTTTGGTGATGATTTCATTATGTATCTTGTGGACGATACTCCTACCTTTATTACAGAGGCATATGCATCTCCAGATGCAGATGATTGGAAAGAAGCTGTTCGTAGTGAGATAGACTCGATTTTTCTAATGGAACTTGGGAGCTATCTGAACTAACTTTTGGTTGTAAACCAATCGGATGTAAGTGGGTGTTCAAGAAGAAGCTTAGGCCCGATGGTACTATTGACAAGTATAAGGCTCAGCTTGTGGCTAAGGGTGTACCCAGAAGAAAGATGAGGATTTCTTTGATACTTATTCACTTATTGCTAGAATGACCACTATTCGAGTTCTACTTTCTTTGGCTGCCTCATATGGTCTTCTCGTTCGTCAAATGGACGTGAAGACAGCTTTCCTTAATGGAGAGTTGGATGAGGAGATTTTATATGGATCAGCCTGATGGGTTTGTAGTAAAAGGTGAAGAGCAGAAGGTGTGTAAATTACTGAAGTCTTTGTATGGCTTAAAACAAGTACCTAAACAATGGCATGAGAAGTTTGACACTACTTTAACTGGTGCAGGCTTTGCTATTAATGAGGCTGATAGGTGTGTGTATTATCGACATGGTGGGGGCCAATCTGTTATATTATGTTTATATGTTGATGATATTCTAATATTTAGAACAAGCATTGATATTATTAACGAGGTCAAGTCTTTTTTGTCAAAGAGTTTTGATATGAAAGATCTAGGAGAAGCTGATGTAATTCTAAATATTAAGCTGATTAAGGAAGATAGTGGGATTACCTTGTCACAATCTCACTATGTTGAGAAGGTATTGAGCCAGTTTGGCTTTATAGATAGCAAGTCTTCTCCAACACCTTATGATCCAAGTGTGACATTGAGAAAGAATAAGAAGATTGCTAGAGATCAATTAAGATATTCTCAAATAATTGGTTTACTCATGTATCTAGTTAGCACAACTAGACCAGATATCTCTTTTGCCGTGTGCAAGTTGAGTAGGTACATGTCCAACCCGGGTAATGATCATTGGCATGCACTTGAAAGGGTCTTACGTTATCTCAAAGGTACTATGAGTTTTGGGATTCACTATTCTGGACACCCAGCTGTGCTAGAGGGATATAGTGATGCGAACTGGATTTCTGATATTGATCAAATCTACACCACCAGTGGGTATGTTTTTACTCTTGGAGGTGGTGCACTGTCATGGAGGTCTTGTAAATAGACTATTTTGACTAAATAAACCATGGAAGCAGAACTTACTGCTTTGGATACAGCTTCTACAGAGGCAGAGTAGCTGCATGAGCTTTTGTCTGACTTGCCGGTGGTTGAAAAACCAATACCGGCTATTCTTATGAACTGTGATAATCAAACAGTGATCACTAAAGTGAATAGTGCTAAGGATAATGCAAAGTCAACAAGACACGTTAAAAGACATTTGAAGTCTATCAGGAAGTTGAGAAACTCCGGAATAATAATTGTGGCTTATATACAAACATACAAAAACCTGACAGATCCCTTTACAAAAGGGCTATCACGGAATATGATAGAAATCACATCAAGGGAGATGGGTGTGAGATCCATATGAGTTTGCAGTAGTAGTAACCCAACCTTTTTGATCGGAGATCCCGTGACTAAGGATCTGGGAAAAACAAACTATTGGTAAGCTAAGGAGAGTATAATTATAACCCTCTCTATGTGAAGATGCAATACTCTCAAAGTGTTGAGACACTGTATGGTAGGTTGGCTAATGCCTTAATATGTTCTATTAGCTTTAACAAACGAAGATGCTATCCTATAGAGCATTCTTGAAAGAACATACCTATATGAGTTTAACTGTATAACGTCGCAGTCAATGAGCTTGGGTGGACTCTAGTAAGCTCATGAAGAGATTAAGGAGTACGACGTATATGCTCCACCCACGGAGTAAGGTTACTAGCAGTCAAGTATTAGTTTGGCTTTGAGTAAAGCTCATTCGCACAAAACTTGCAATTCAAGGCTTAGTCCATTATTCAAGTTCTGGATGAGTGTACCTTGATGTTCTAGGTGAAAGTTCAACTTCACATTCTCTGCCAAAACACTGCTATATCAAACAGTAGCGAGAACAGACAATCTCTAAATGGGTATTTAAGATCTGGTGAGGGATTGTTGGAATTTATATGGGCTTGGCCCAATAACCAATTGTGAAATTCCTAATAAATTTTAAAGGCACATTCATGTGAGAAGGGGGATGTTGAAACTCTTTAGTACCACCTTGCTTGTTGAAGTGGAGGTAGCCATACTTAAATATGAAAGTCCTCTTTACTTCCTCAAGTCTAGTGTGAGGAGGAAAAAGAGAAGCCCATACGCGCTCGCTCACCTCGCCGGGCCGGGCGAAGGGCGCGGATGAGTTGCAGAGTCCTAAACAGTTATAAATTAAGAGTCTAAAACGACTTAGATCGTGATCGTGATATGAGGTCGGTTGGACAAGACTATATAAGCAACATATCGACCACGCCAAAACGTATCTAATTGAGCTAGAGTATTTTGTCAATTCTCGCTGTGGCGCTGCTGCCAAAGTTACTGTAGTCTGATCGCTTGCATGTACCAGCGACCGGACGAGCAGGTCTTCGGAACCCTCGTCTTTGCGATCCTGTACCGGGAGAAGGCGAATATGGTTTCTGGGAAGCGTTAACTGTGCGACTGCTCCCAACTTTCACAACGGGTCGTCTTCCATCCAAGTCAGGCGGCGCTACGTCCCGCGTATTCGCCGTCAACTGCGTCGAGCTCTCCCTCCACCTCTCATTGACGACTTCGACGACGACTTCAACATCAACGACTTCGACATCGACCTCGTTCCATCATCACCACCATCTGCATCACCAACGACTATAGCTACAGTCGGCAGGTATAATCCTTGTGATCTAATCTTGTCGTTCATACTATCCAATATGTTGATCTGTCATGCTAGTATGCTATACATGTTTGATCTAGTTCATCTGTTTTACATGATTTATATTCTGGTTTTAATATGAAAATTGCCTAATTACTTAACATTATTCTCTCAAGGCAGGTTTGGTTCTTGTTATTTTGGAGATTGTCCTACATGATTCTTCACCTCAGCCTGATGATGTGTGGAGTCCAACCTGTGGTGGATGAGAATTAGCATTTTGGACGCCACGCCATTGGAACGGGTCTCAGAATGCTCGTCATTTTGGGGGGTATAGTTGAACGCCATTGCGTGGAGTTCAAGTCTTTGAGGCGAAATTGCTTTTTGTTCTCTATGTTCATTGTTCTCTTTCCTTCAGCAGGGTGTTTTTTTAAGCGACCTTCAGCAGCTTGGCTGAACTATTCCGGGCAGTGGCATCTCCTAGTGTTCCTGTGAGTGTGCAGTGCTCCCACTGCACAAATATTAAACGAGGCTTCAAGTCTCTGTATCTGAAGTTTCAAGTCACTGTAAAAGTAGCCTTCCAGTGTTCGTGTATGTGTGCAGTGCTCCCTCTGCAGCATTATTAAATGAGGAATGCCCTTATAAAAAAGAGAGAGATATGTAGTCATTTTGTATATTGAACTTTCTTTGCCAATGAACCTTTTTCAGCTTTCAGAAATATTATTATGTTTGGGTTTTCACATCCCATCATCATAATGTAACACAACACACCTTTTTGACAGATAAAAATGTTCTCCCTCTTTCAAACCAGCGCAGCGTCATAAAATTGGTTACAGCTAGTGGGTAATCCTTGTACATGCCATGAATATGCTATATTACATCATTACATGATTAAGGTCAAAGCCTAGCTTAACGTGCTTGAAACAAAAGGGTTTGTTGCCATATGTTATATATTAAGGCTGAATGTGCCTATAGATCATATAATTTATTTCGCTGTTTTTAAAATTATCTTCATGGCAGTTTACCATGTGTTTTCATACTAGTAAAAAGATAGAAAAAATCTAAGTTATTATTCCGTGGCAAATTTCGAAACACGAACCACTTTCTTTGGATATGATCAATCTCCAAGGAAACAGAACATGCCAAATGAAGCTCTTAACAACCCACATCACAGGGACAGATGGCCAACTGAACCATCAGATTATCTTTTGCCCACTTTCTTTTGTATATTATTTTTTTCATTGAAGGTACTTGTGAGAGCTGAAAGAAAGAGGAAGGAGTACCTAAGATCGATAGGAATAGGAGGCATCCGGGAAACGCAAGCAAATTTCTACCTCCAGTGCTAGAGGAGAAAATGAACCTGTCGCTTTCATGTTCCTATTCCCACTGTTCTTAGTGACTCTCTTCCCCTTCGCTCGCGCTCAATCCTGAAACTGAACAACTTTCACAATCACAAACACGAACTGTTCAGCAAAGCTTGTAGCAGTACTCGAATGTATATATAGATCTCTGTGCTGTGCTCTAGAGTCTAGACTGTGAAGAGCCCAAATAAGGACACCCAATACATCTTTAATGTAGGATGGTGGTGGAAGGGGTGGGAGAGATATATACCTGTCCAAGTCTTTGACCCATGCCCTTGGTGAAAAGGTAAAGAAAAAGGGGTACAGAGTTATTTGTTGATCGCTTAATTCAACAAATAAACTCTGTAGACTGTAGGGAAGCATATCTGAGTAATTAGAGCGAAGCAATATGATTTTAAAAAGCAGCTGTTATGAGATATTATCCATAATTCCCAATGAGAACGCGTCATGAAGTGTCATTTTTCTATAGCGTTTTTTTTTCTAGAACACATAGGAGCGCTAGGTGTCATTATATTAAGGAATATAAGAAAGTTTGATTACACAAAGCACCTAAGGCGCAAAAAAAAAATACAGATTTTGAAAAATAGACCAGCGCCAAACAACCGACAACAGGACAACTAGGACTGCAGGAGGCCCAAATCCTCGCGCCCCCATCCTGCACCAGAGTTCAGCCTCGTCCATGACATTCTAGAGCAGAAGCCGCGGCGCCATCAAACACGCCGGCGTTGTGGTGTTTCCAGATGGACCATGTGACCAGTATATCTGTGTATGACACATGGATTGACCGACCCAATGGAAGATCAGAACATCATGTTATTTTCTTATCATGCATGCAAGCCCTACACCACCATATATGTCATTTCAGCATGTGCTGGTTTGATGCTTTTTTCCTTTTTTTTTGTGAAAAGTTAGATGAACAAGGAATCCTGAACGATATTCAATAACTATACGTCTTTGATTGATACTAGTGTATAGGAGATTATTAATCACATTCTGTTTCATTTAGCAAGTGTAATTGTGTAAACATATATACTTGCTCAGTTTTGTGCAGGCAGTAGTTTCCAGGGACTAATATATGTAGGGTTTTAATTTTGTTACTGTGAGAAGCCAGTGGGAGCATCAACGTCTTATTGGATTCTAATCATTCTACAAAGTAATCTACATCGTGTTCATCACCTTGAGGGCCGAAATCAACCCTCCAAGGAAATTCTATTTTCCTTGCGGTGCAAGGGAGCCTCCAAGGTAAGCTATATTCTTTGAAGGTTTCTAGTAACCGCCAAGTAATATGGAGATTTCCTTGACTGCTGCACTCAACCTCCAAGAAAGTTACACATTTTTTTCTTGGGTGTTCTTCGAAGCCTCCAAGTAAATAGTTAATATTCTTGAGTGTTGTTGCCAAATGTCAAGAAACTACACTTTTTCTTGGGTGTTCTTCGAAGCCTCCAAGGAAATACTTAATATTCCTTAGTGTTATTGCCAAACCCCCATGCCAGCTTTTTTAGGGATTGGTCGAAATTTTTATATCAAAGGAAATCATTGTTTTCCTATACATATATTCCTCTAGTCCATCAATAGTAATATGCCATCAAGTGTACACTTCGACAACTATTTGGCTTAGTTAAATATATGTGAAATGCTGCATTGTGCAACCACCAACCATCGACATTTCCTTGGAGGTTTATAACCCTCAGGAAAATAAAATTAGTTTGTCGGCCAACAATATCCAAGGAAATGAGGTTTATAACCCTCAAGAAAATATACCTTGGCAGTTTATATTTGGTTGCCTCTAAGGAAAGCTATTTACTTGTCAATTGAAATATTTTCTTATCGCTGCGGCAAATTAGATGTCACCCTAATTTCCTTGGCAGCCAGCCTCCAAGGAAATGATCCTTGGGTGCCAAGACCTCCAAGAAAAAGAATTTCCCTTATCCTGTATTCTTGCCGGATTTTGTTTGGCAGTTAATAGTCAAGGATTGTTTTCTTGGTGGTTTAGCCATTTTCCTTGGCAGTTTTTGGCCCTCAAAGTAATTTCATTCTCTTGTAGTATCACTTTGTTCCGTACTTTCTGCTCTGAGAGTCCAATTCTTAGTCAAAGCATGTTACTGTTGATACATTATCTATGGTGACTCAAGGTCAAGGACAAACTAGTGATGATTGTGTTCCATGTGATCAATTAAAATTTTGTACTCAAAGTTAAGTTTTGATTTCTTACTACATATGATACCTACAAAGTTTTCAGGTGATATGCAAGTTCCACATAATGCCCAAAGTTAAGTTTTATTTTGTTATATGCAATGTCCAGGGGCTGTCTTACGCCCTGTAGGTCAAGTTCTTTTACAGTTATTCAACCAATCATCTTAGTCATTAAAAAAAACTTAACCAATGCAGAAAAGACCACCCAATAGATTATAAACTATCCCTTGTGATTTGAGAGCCTTCAAGGAAATACTTGAGTACCTTGTGATTTGTGAGCCAAAAGGAAAAGGAAGGAGGACCGAAGAACAGTAGGCATGGGAGGCATTAGGAAAGCTTGAAGCATGATCCCATCTGGCCACACCTCCAGGAGTTAACCATAGCTTAAGATTTCCTGCATGTTCCCATACCGGCTGCTCTTTGACCCTCATCTCTTCCTTTTCCCGCCTCACCATTGTGCTGTGTCATCATGTAAATATGTGTATGAAGAAGTTTAGCTTCACCGTGAAATGATTATGCGAGCCAAAAAGGAAGAGGAAGGAGTGCTTAAGAATAATAGGAATGGGAGGCATCGGAAAGCGCATTAGGCTACCTCATGGTCAGAGGAAACAAATGTTGGGAACGCCGGGGAACTATCACGCCGGCGAACCTTGGAAGACGCACTCGGAAACACTCGATGAAACACACGATGTTTGGTGCTGTCAAACTGGCAGCGTTTTTCATATACCATTGCAGTACTTAAAGAAGAATTACATGCATAAGTGGAGAGATAATCTCCACAGAACGTGCAGCACCTAACGCACTACTAGTCGTGCCATCCCACGACTCACCAGTTGCTGCACGGAGCTCCTACATGCAAGCTTAACTAACTTTAGCTACTGACTAAAAAAAGCAAAAGCTATTTACAGACTCCGACTCAGAACAAATGATCGGTGATGGCTGGACTGCATAACATTTCTCCCCCCTAGTTCATGCCTTCTCCACCGATCGCAGTGACACCGATCAGCTCACACAGCTCCAAGAACCGCACTCGCCCCAGTGCCTTGGTCAGGATGTCTGCCGATTGCTTCTCCGTCGAGATGTGCCCCAAGACAATCCTGTTCCCCTCAATGCACTCATGGATGTAGTGGAATTTAGTGTCAATATGCTTACTCCGATCATGATGCACGGAATTCTTACTGAGAGCTATGGCAGACTGATTGTCCACCTTAAGCTCCGGTGCTCCAGGCTCGACGCCGGCCATGTCAGTGACAAGCCGAGTGAGCCACACTCCCTGGCAGACCGCCGTTGCTGCTGCTATGTACTCCGCCTCGCACGAGGATAGAGCGACAACCTTTTGCTTCGACGATTGCCAGGTGATGATGTTCCCGCCGAGGAAGAAGACGATGCCGGTGGTTCTCTTCCGGGTGTCGATATCCCCGGCCATGTCAGCATCACTGAACCCGGTCAGTCGTGCCCGTCCTTCACGGCGCGTGTAGTAGAGGCCATGAGTGCGTGTCCCTGCCACATAGCAAAGTACCCGCTTCACAGCCACCATATGCTCTTCATGCGGTGCCTCCATAAACCGGCTAAGGTAGCCCACCGCGAAAGCCAAATCAGGCCGCGTGTGAACTAGATACCTCAAGCCACCAATTATGCGCTGGTACGCCGTAGCATCCACTGTGGGAGTGGTGCTTGATCTGCTCAGTTTCAGGCGAGGCTCCATCGGCAGCGCACTTGGGTTGCAGGCGCCCAGACCACCGCGTTCCAGAAGCTTCCCTGCATAGGCAGATTGGCAAAGGGTGGTGCCAGCTTTGGTTTGTGTCACCTCGATGCCCAAGTAGTATGAGAGCAACCCAAGGTCACTCATGGAGAACAACCGCATCATGTCGCGCTTGAAGTCGGCGATCGCGTCGCCGCTGGTGCCGGTGATGATTAGATCGTCTACATAGACGCTGATCACCAGCCGCGATGTGCCGGTGCTGCGGGTGTAGATGCCGTGCTCTGAGCTGCTCCTCTGGAAACCAAGCAAAATCATTGATTCGTCGAGCTTGGCATTACAGGCCCTCGGCGCTTGACGTAGTCCGTACAACGCCTTGTGAAGGCGCAGCACCTTGCTGTCATCGTTGCCGACGATGAAGCCCGGTGGATGTGACACGTACACTTCCTCCCTGAGATCGCCGTTCAGGAACGCGCTCTTCACGTCCATATGATGGACCTTCCGGCCTTCGTGCGCCGCTAGAGCCAGCAGCGTGCGGATCGACTCCTTGCGGGCCATCGGGGCGAACACTTCGTCGAAGTCCACCCCGACGCGCTGGACATAACCCTTCGCCACCAGCCGGGCCTTGTGGCGGATGATGTTCCCGAGCTCGTCTTGTTTGACTTTAAAGACCCACTTGAGCCTGATTGCACGGTGCCCAGCAGGTAGAGGGACAGGCTCCCAGGTCGCGTTCTCTTCAATGGAACGCAGCTCGTCGCGCATTGCTTGACGCCAGCACGCCGCGCGCTCGGCTTCACCAAAGGAAGCTAGCTCATCGGCAGAGGTGAACATGAGCTCCTCATCCAGTACTCTAGCCGCGAGGCCAGGTGGAGACGCTAGCCCGACAATGTTGTCGATGGCGCGGAACCGCAGCGGAGTGTCGTCGTCGTGGTCCGCGTCCAGGGCGTCATGGTCCACGTCCGCCGGTGGCATAGCGAAGTATGGCGGTGAGGCACCGCCTGGTGATCCTTGTGGCGTGGTTGCTTCAGTAGGTCCGGGCGACGGTGACTGCGCTGGAGGTGGGGATGCTGACGGCATCGCCCTGGGGACCTGCACCGCCTCGGTGACAAACTCGACGGTGAACGGCTCATCGTCGCCAGGATGCACGTCGGGGCTCGACGACCAGTCCCAGCGTGCCGCCTCATCAAAGACGACATCGCGGGAGATCACCACGCGCTTGGTCGAAGGATCATAGCACCTGTACGCCTTGGAGCCGCTCTCGTAGCCGACGAAGATCGTGGGCGTGCTCTGATCATCCAGCTTCTGCAGCCCTGGCTTCGTCATCTTGACGTGCGCGACGCACCCAAACGTGCACAGGTAGTGGACTGCCGGGCGCTCTCCATACCAGGCTTCGAACGGGGTTTTGCCATCGAGTGCCCGCGTCGGAGCCCGATTTAGGAGATGCACCGCGGTGTGGACGTCCTCACCCCAGAAGAAGCTCGGGAGCGCCTTCGCCTTCAGGATAGAACGCGTCATGCCGACGACTGTTTGGTTACAGCGCTCCACCACCCCGTTTTGTTGCGGAGTGTACGGGGCAGTGAGCTGCCGCTGCACGCCACGGCACGCACAGTGTTCGCCGAACTCGACGGAGGTGAACTCCCCTCCCCCACGATCGGTTCGGAGCACCTTGAGTTTCCTGCCCGACTCCACTTCCACCGCAGCCTGGAAGTTCTTGATGGCCGCTGCCGCCTGATTCTTGCTTGACAGAAGATGGAGCCACATATAGCGGCTCATGTCATCAACGAGCAGCAGAAAATACTTGTTACCGCTTGGAGTCGGTGGGGACACTGGACCGCACAGGTCGCCATGAACAAGGTCCAGGGCATGCTCCGCGTGCCGCTTTGCCTGGCTGGGGAAGGGGGTCCTGCGTTGCTTACCGGTGAGACAACTGTCACAGACCTGATCAATGTGATCTAGGTGCGGCAGTCCACGGACCATCTGCTTGGTGGCGAGGGAGCGGAGCGACTTGAAGCTTATGTGGCCGAAACGTTCGTGCCACCGCCAGGCTGCCTCCGAGCTGCGCGCCGCGAGGCACACGGGACGGCCGATCACCAGCTCAAGGATGTACAGGCGAGTGTTCCCACGTGGTACCTTGGTGAGCAGGTCCCGCGCCTCGTCATAGATCCGCAGGGCGCCGTCGTAGAGGTCGATGCGGTACCCGGCTTCCTCCATCTGACCGAGGCTGACGATGTTCGCCACCAGCCGAGGGATGTAGTAGACTCCGACGAGGGTGCGGTGCTCGCCGTTCTTGAGGACGAAGATGATGGAGCCCTGTCCCTCGATCTCGACCACAGACCCGTCACCGAAACGGACCGTGCCGCTCACGTTGGTGTCGAGGTGTGCGAACGCCGAGCGCGAGCCAGTCATATGGTTGGTCGCCCCGGTGTCGAGCACCCACCGCCGGGCGTCCTTGTCGATGTGGGGCCCAAGCTCGGCGAAGACCTCTGCTTCGTGGATCTCGACGCGAGTAGACGACTGAGCCAGGACAGTCGACGACGCGGCGATGGTCGAGGTAGCTGTTGACGTGGCCATCATCAGAGCCTGCTGCTCCTCACCTTCCGCTACGTGTGCCTTCTGCTCCCGCCTAGGTTTGCGGCAGTCCTTGGCGTAGTGGCCCTTGATGCCGCAATTGGCGCACTTGTCAGGGTTCCTCTCCTGAGGCTTCCCTGAACTGTCCTGCACCTTGCCATCGCGTGCACCGCCGGAACCGCCACCGCAGCCACGGTGCATCTTGCCGCGCTTGCCGCTGCCGGACCCATCGCCGGATTCACGCAGCTTGAGCCGCGCCATCCACTCCTCCTCCGTGAGGAGCAGACAACCTTGCTTGTCGACGTTGGACGACACGCCCGTGGAGGCCGGCTTCTTCTTGCGCTGCTCGATGGCGCGCAGTCGACCGACTACTTCCTCCACCGAGAGCTCATTGACGTCGAGGAGCGTCTCGATGGAGTAAGCAATCTGCTCAAGGTGATCAGGAACCACCTGGAGTATCTTCTTCACGATCTGGGCGTCGGTGATGTCGTGGCCCAAGGTGCGGATGTTGTTGGCGAGAGACATAATACGGAGCGAGAAGTCGTCCACGGACTCACCCTCGTTGAAGCCGATGTCGCCGAATTGCCGGAGTAGGTGCTGGGTGTTAGCCTCCCGCACTCGGTCCACCCCGACACGAACGGTTTTGACTGCCGCCCATGCCGATCGCGGCGTCCGCTTGCGGGCTAGGGAGCCCAGCATGTCGGAGGGGACAGACCGCAGGATGGCGGCCATGGCGAGGCGATCCTCGCGGTACTCGATGAGCACCTCCTCCCCTTCCTCCGGCTCGACGGCGTGCCATAAGCCCGCCGCCTGCAGATTAACCTTCATCAGGAACGACCGCCGAACGCCGGGGCAGACATCTTTCCCGGACTCTAACCGCTCCGATACCAAATGTTGGGAACACCGGGGAACTATCACGCCGGCGAACCTTGGAAGACGCACTCGGAAACACTCGATGAAACACACGATGTTTGGTGCTGTCAAACTGGCAGCGTTTTTCATATATCATTGCAGTACTTAAAGAAGAATTACATGCATAAGTGGAGAGATAATCTCCACAGAACGCGCAGCACCTAGCGCACTACTAGTCGTGCCATCCCACGACTCACCGGTTGCTGCACGGAGCTCCTACATGCAAGCTTAACTTACTTTAGCTACTGACTAAAAAAAGCAAAAGCTATTTACAGACTCCGACTCAGAACAAATGATCGGTGATGGCTGGACTGCATAACAACAAACACGTTGGCTTTCCATCATGTTCCCACTCCCACTACTCTTAGGCTCTCTTTCTTCCTCTTCCTGACTCACTAAGCCTGCAACTACAAAACGTTCAGAGAGGCCTAAGCTGTTGAACAATTCCTCTCTATAGTTGACGCTGATCAGAGTATATATAGACCCCTGTTTCTGGTGGTAGTGTTGTGCAGTGAAGAAAAATCAATTAATGCATATCTTGGATGGTGTCAATGTAAACACTAGCGGATGGCATTTCTGTGCATAACTAGATAGCCAATGGCACTGACAGGACCTTGAATTTCCATCCACCCCCGGGGGAAATAAATTAAGAACCACACATTAATCTGATCTATTTAAGAGCCATTTCTGTGCATTAATCTGATTTTTTTCCTGTGGTTGTGTCGGTTAGTTGTTCGGGAAGTGGATGCCTACTAGCTAATTGTCCTAGTGAAGTCAACGTTGAGATGTTGTCCCAATGGAGTTGTAGTCATGAAGGGGGGTTTTGCCAGTGTCTCTCACTCAACCTTGTGTGTAGTTCAGTAGTTGAGCTGTTTGTTGTACCGAAGTAGTTTGACAGAAACATGGCACGTCACCTAGTTGTGTGTGTGTGTGTGTGTGTGTGTTTTTGCCAAATTCCTCATAAGCCGAGTCAATTCTCTTCGTCGTGGCAAGAGCAAAAGTTTTTGTTGTCCTTCTGAAAGAAAATACTGAACTTACATCATATAATTGTCCCATATATAACAAATGCATCTTGCGCCATATGGGTTCATGTGCTGAATAGTCAATAGTTAACACATTATTTCATAATTTGCTAGTAGATTTCCCAAGTAGCAGCATTTCATAACATACACAGGGTTCCTACTGTATACTGACGTCGTCATCGTCATTGACTCATTGGTTGAAAACCAAACAGGAAACATGGTTTCGCCGGTGGCACACTGGCACTAACTCCATCAGCGGTCAAGCCCGACCCTTGCAACGTATATAGGCATCACCTGCACATGCTGCACGGCTGTACCACATTAATTCCCACTTGAATCACATCATTAGTTATGTCATTATATTAACTTATCCATGGATTAAGGCATACTCACAGTGCATCTGCAAACGAAAACGAGGAGGAAGGAGCACTGAAGAACACTAGGCATGGGAAGCATGCATTAGGGAAACTCCAAACAGTATTCATCCTCCAGTCATTTATTAACATGGAGAATTGCAGCTGCTTAGGCTTTCCTGCATGTTCCCATATGCCCACTGCTCTTACAGTAAGCCTTCTTATATATGCGTCCTTAGCTTTTACTAATTCACTGTCAAGATTATCGATCATCCTAATATGGGAAAGAGTCATTATTTGGTTTTGTGTGTGAAACAATAGTGTAAGCAAAAGGATGAGGAAGGAGTGCCTGAGAGTAATAGGAATGGGAGGCACCGGGAAAGACCAAACCAGATCAAACACCCTCCATTGCTGGAGGAGATACCAACAAATTTGGCTTTCCTCCATGTTCCCATTCCCACTGCTATCAGGCCCTCTCATTCTTCCTCTTCCTTGCTTGCAACCAACACAGCGTACCCCATCTAATAAATATCTCTCTTTTGATCTGATTAGTATTAATCTCGCAAGCCATAAGGAAAGGGAAGTAGAACCTAAAAGCCTTAGGAATAGGAGGCATCAGGAAAACATTAAACCAAATCTCCATAAACATCAATAATGCTTTCCTTCATGTTCCTATTCCTAGTGCTCTTAGAAACATTTATTCCTTTTCCTGGCTCACCCTCTAGGCCCCAATTTGTAACTTCATCTAACTCTACTCGCTCTAGGACTAGGACACATGTATGTAGAGCGGTATATATAGACCTCTGTACCTAGTCCAGTGACTAGTGATGAACTCGCCATGCATGAATTACGAGCACCATAGGACATATAGCAGTTGATGATAGTGGGACCATGTTACATCTATGAAACATGTGGCGGTAACGTATAGGTATAGCCCATGCAAGAAGCAAGGGAGAGAGAGAGAGTACTAAAAAAAGTGTGGTCGTCACCTTTTAATAATTATGGTACTCTTGTCTCTCAAAATCAGTAGGAAACAAAAGTACTTTGCCTCTCAAATTATACACAAAAGCAAAACTATATACAACTCCAGTAGAAGCCCTTCTGCCTGCTTGGTGTTTAGTGGGTTAGAATTTGATTTGACAAGCTGTTGAAATTATCAGAAACTATTTTTCAAGCTGATCTTTTAGAACTCAGAATACCAAAACTCAAAGGTAAAAATGACTGAGATTTTCTTGTCAGTCATAGACATATTCAATATAAAATTATAAATAATTCAAAACACATGGTTGATTTTCAGTAGAGGTCTTCTTAAGCTAACTGTCTAGAGAAGTGATATTCAGACCTCTGAAAACAGTATCAAAAAAATTGTCATTTTAAAATAGTTCTGAGAACTTCTAAATGAATATTTAGGTGCCTAAATGATTTTAATTGAAAAAAATCAACTACATAGTTGTCGATCTTGTCAAGCTCTATAATTTTTATATAAAGTTATCTTCATACGACTTTCAATAATAGGATAGTAAGAATGGCCAATAGGTCAATTTGCAACCACCGGTGCCACCTTAATCGTTGGTCATTCACAATCTCCGAGATTGTCCATTGGTAAAAGTTATTAATTTTATATACACATTCCAGTAGTGTTCAAATGAAAAAGTTATCAATTTTATATACGTGTCACCTAGAAACAAACTCTAAAAATGTTCTTCGAAAAAAATAGAAACAAACTCTAGAAATGGATTTTTAGTGTTAGTCGTCATAAAACGGATGTCTCTAGAAATAGAGGTATTTCTAGTGGCAGATTTGTTACGCATCCACCACACCTCCCTCCACCGAGCGTTCAAAGATGAGCATCATTTGTGGTGTCCTGCAGGTTCTAAGGGCCTACTTGCCCTTGGCCTTGGTCATGGTGGCGAGCTTGGTTAGATTAGGCTTGCTTGTCATGTTCGGTCAATGATCAGAGTGTTTTCTTTTCTAGTTAGTTATTTAACATGTATTTATCATCCTCATGGCTTGGCCCGCAGTGAGGTGGTGATCTTTGTAAGGGGTCGGTTTCCCTCTCTAATACAAAGATACGCAAGTCTCCTGCGTATTCGAAAAAAAAGAGAAATGCCTATTTAGAGTGGCAGTTGCTTAATAAAACCGTTAGTACAAATAGTCTATATAGACGGTTGTCTTAAAATGTCTACCACTAGAAATTTAGTGGTGGCTGTTGGTTTTGGGCCTGGCTGGCTCACAGCACAGGCGAAACCAATTAAATTCTTTTTATAGTTGTGTGAGTCGACACGTATTCATTTCAACTATAGAAACATCTGTTTAAAGCTTCCCAAAGTCCAATAGAGATTGCGCAAGCAACCATTGAGATTATCGTTTCATTGCAGGTAGATCTTCCTTGCTACCATTATCTGTTTGAGTGTTCCTAATATACAGATGATCGCTGTGCTTCATCCACAATGTTTTGGCAACGGTTGTCTCAGTTCATCAGCTCAGTCATTTTTACAGGCAACTTTTTATTTTTTTTAAAAAGCTATGATGAATTACTTCCCTAAAAATGACATAGTTTGTGTTTTGAGTGAAGTGTTCACGTTTTGCATGCAGTTCATCTCCCTTCTGTCTATGATTTCTGGTACCAACTTAATGTCACAAAAGGTGCATGTTTTATCTGTTGTCTCTCATTACCATGGTTTCAGCCTTCGGCGTGACATAAACATCGATGAATTAGCTGTGCCACTGTGTTCCCATCTAACTTTTTTGTGTTCCTTGTTAAATTCAAATTGGTGTTTGATTCTTCCTTCACAATTTACTTCCCAGCACATACTCCGTACGTCTTAGTGCAATATTGTTCAAATTTCTAGTTGCCATTATGCACTCATACCAGTAACTAGTAGAATCTGTAGCAGAAAGGTGATCCAAGACCTTGCGATGGATGTCCCTAGTTTTTTTTTCCGTAAAATCATCACACAAGCCAAAAGGAAGAGGAAGGAAGGCGTAAGAACTATAGGAATGAGAGGCATCGGGAAACACCAAACTAAATTCCCACCCCAAAATAGGAGGAAATCAATCGTGGTTTTCCTCAATATTCTCATTCCCACTGCTCTTATACCCTCTGTTTCTTCCTCTTCCTGACTTGCCAATTGCCCTCAGGCCCTCATCTAACTATGTGCTTTGGTATGTATATTATCTTCATCACCAAATCAATTGCGCTAGCGAAAGGAAGAGGAAGGAGCACCTAAGAACCATAGGAATGGGAGGCATCAGGAACACGACAAGTCTAATGTCCATCTCCAAACGATATAGAAGAACGAAATTTGGGCGTTGCATTCCTTCATGTTCCCATTCCTATTGCTTTTAGGACCTCTCTTTCGTCCTCTTCCGTGCTCACAGATTCAGAGACGGAGAAGGTTTTGCAGTGGAACCACTCATGCCTCAAGGATAGCTCAAGCAATATATAGACACTTCCAGTGCACCTAGCTTTGTGAACAATGAATGGACCAAGTGCAGCGTGCACCAGCAGGCCATTAATTGGATGCAGCTTTGGATGACAGTGGGGCCATGTAAACTACAGCAGTCTATATGAATGTGGGACCATGCATGATATCGATATATTTGCAATAAAGAACACATGCAGGATCAGTAATCATGTTAGTTGTGCCATAGTATCATGAAAGAGAGGCATTTGTGCCATAGTATCATGAAAGAGAGGCATTCATGTTGCTAGTCAATTGGTTTAGGCCGTAAATTCAGAGAATGGAATCGTGGGGAAAAGAATACTATTTACAGGTATTTACTTGTATTGTTAAATCCAGAATGGATTTTAATCTATATCTCTCCCGTAAGAAATCAACATTTATTTACTTGTATTATTAAATCCAAATTGGATTTTAATCTATATCTCTCCCATAAGAAATCAACATTTGTTCAGATATATATATTTTTTAGATAAAGGATAATTTATATCCGGCTTTATCTACCGAGGTAGAATCAGGCCCATTATTACAAAGTTCACAACACACCACTTTCAAGGTTCATAAGCTCACATCCAGACTTTGGGAAACAAAACATGAAGAGAAGTCTTGACTAAGAAAGACCAATAAACCTAGTAGATAACTATCCACTGGAACTAAAGAAATGCAGGGCTGAAGTCTCCAAATGCTGCCCAGCAAGGGTCAGCTGGACCCGTAGATCATCACGCCGCTGCAGTCTTGCTCACTGCCGTAGCCAATGGGTTCCCCTAAAGAGCACATGCAAAAAAGTTTTTGGTCTGCATTTGTTAAAAACCACTTCGTTTCTTGTTAACCAAATTGTCCAACATAAAGCCGCTGCTGCCGTTAATAACAATGAGTTATAAATAACACCACCCATCTTAGACCAAGTAACAAATAAATCATCTATATTGAGAGGAGGTGCTATTCCAAATAATAAGTGTGCAGCGCACCACAGAAATTTGGTATAAGAACATTCGAAAAAAAGGTGGTGAATAGTCTCTGTAGAGTAACAAAAGCAACAACTTTTGTCACCATTCTAGTTGCATCTTGCAAGGTTATCTTTGGTTAGGATTACACCTCTTTTTAGGTACCACAAGAATATCTTTATTCTTGTAGGAATCTTGATCTGCCATAAATCTTGTGACACTCTGACACCATTGTTAATTAACTTGGCATACATGGATTTAACCGAGAAGCTACCTGATGAATGTAAAGCCCAAACAAATGTGTCTCTTTGGCCCAATAAGTTCACATCTTGTATAGAAGCAACAATTCTAAACCAGTCCCTTAGATTCCTACCCACTAAATTGTGGCGAAAGGAAATGTTAAGTGGGACTGAAGCAAGTACTCTTGCCACCGAATCTTGTTTTCTTCTCACAATATTGAACAACGCAGGAAATCTATCTTTTAGTGGCTGGTTACCCAACCAAGCATCAATCCAAAAATGAGTTTGTGATCTGTCTTTCACTCTGAATGAACCCAAACCCATGAAAGTATCTTTAACATTCATCAAGCCTTTCCAGAAATGAGGGTTAGTTGGCTTTTTAGTACAACTCCCTAGAGTCTTATCTTTTATGTATTTATTCCTCAATAATTCTTGCCACATGCCATCCTCATTTAGCAATTTGAAAAGCCATTTACTTAACAGGCATTTGTTTTGTAAGTCCAAATTATGAATACCTAAGCCACCTTAGATTTTTAGTTGGCATAAAATTTCCCATTTAGCCAGCCTATATTTGCGCTTGTGTTGGTCATTTTGCCAGTAGAATCTTGATCTTAAACAGTCAATCTTTTCCAAAACTCCTTTTGAGAGTTTGAAAAATGACATCATAAACATCGGTGAGCTAGAGAGCATCGAGTTTATTAAAACCAAGCGACCTCCTACCGAAAGCAACTTGCCTTTCCAACCACTAAGCTTCTTCTCAATTCTGTTTTCGATTGTTTGCCAATCTTTATTACTCAACTTTTTAGTGTGCATAGGTAAACCAATGTAGCGGAAAGGAAACTTACTCACCCCACGTCCAAACAACTGCGAATAAAACACCTCATGATCCTTTGCCTTACCAAAGCAAAAGATCTCACTCTTGTGAAAGTTAATTTTAAGCCCTGAGAGTTGCTCAAAAGTACTTAAAATTAACTTCATGTTTCTCGCTCTTTCAACATCATGGATCATAAATATTACTGTGTCATCCGCATATTGGAGGATGGACAAGTCATCTTGGACAAGGTGAGGTATGACCCCTTCTACCTGACTTGCTTCCTTTGCTCTAGCAATCAGTATAGCCAGCATGTCTACCACTATATTAAATAGTATTGGAGACATTGGGTCACCTTGCCTTAAACCTTTTTTCGTTTGGAAGTAGGAACCAAGTTGATCGTTCACCTTAATATTTACATTTCCTCCTTGTGTGAACTGCTTCACCCAAGAGCACCATTTTTGGAGAAACTTTTCATCCTTAAAGTTTATTGTAGAAAGCTCCATTTTACTTTATCATATGCCTTTTCAAAATCTATCTTGAAGATTATCCCATCATGTTTTTTCGAGTGAAGTTCATGTATTGTCTCGTGAAGTATTACTGCGCCTTCTAGAATATTTCTACCTAGAAGGAACACTATTTGTGTTGGTCTAATAATCTTCTGGGAAACAGTATATAATCTATTAGTTGCAACTTTGGTAAAGATTTTAAAAGAAACATTCAACAAACATATTGGTCTGTATTATTGAATCACTTTCGCATCTTTCTTTTTTGGTAGCAAAATTATCATTCCAAAGTTGAGACTATTCAAAGGCAAGGTTCCCTCATGGAATTCCATAAACATAGCCATCAGATCATCTTTTAATAACTCCCAGAGGACCTGATAAAACTCTGGTGGAAAACCATCTGGGCCTAGTGCCTTATTATATTCTATTTGGAACACTGCTGCCCTTACTTCTGATTCCGAGAAGGCATCTGTCAAGTGCCCATTTTCCAGTTCGGAGACTTGTGGAATGTCATGAACATAGTGTTCATCTAACTCAATAAAAGAATTCTCCGGAGGACCAAAAATACTCTTGTAATAATTGGTAATATGCTGCTTCAACTGAGCATCACCATCTATTATAGTGTGACCGTCCTCCAACTGGAAAATACGAGTTTTCCGATGTCATCCGTTAGCCAACAAATGGTAATATTTTGTGTTAGCATCACCCTCCAGTAGGTGCTTAACCTTTGCCCTTTGGTACCATTTGAGTTCCTCTTCTCGAAGTATTTTAGCAAGCCTTTCATTTAACACGTGTTTTAAGTTTAGTTCCGACTCATCAAGCAAAGAGTTCTCTGGCTTTTTATCTAGCTCATCGAGTTTGTTTAACAAGGTCTTCTTTTCTTTCTTGTAGGCACCACTCACATTTTTTGCTCATCCTCTAAGGTATTGGCGGAGCTTTCTGATTTTTGCTTGCCACCTCTCTAGGGGGCTGCCCTCGATGAGCACACTATGCCATACATCTCTCACCATGTCACAAAATCCATCCCTGAGCAACCAACCCAATTCGAACTTGAACTGTGGCTGGTAAGCCGGAGATGGGCTATTTGTGCTATAAAATAGTGGAGTGTGATCAGAAATCTCTCTGCTCAATGCTTGGACACTAGAAACTGGGTACTTGGACTCAAAATCCGTACAAACAAGAATTCTATCTAATTTCTCAAAGGTCTGATTTTGTAAATTATTCGCCCACGTAAACTTCCTTCCTGCCATTTCTAATTCTCTAAGGTTTAAAGTATATATTACAACATTGAACAGAAAAGACCATCTATCATTATAGTTGTCATTGTTTTTCTCATCCGGTCTACGAATAATGTTTAAATCACCACCTATAATAAGAGGTAATGTTTCTTTTGAACATACTCGGACTAGTTCGGATAAGAAATGTGACTTAAGATCCGCTTGAGCTAGGCCATACACTGAGATTAAATTGAACTTAAAATCATCCTCCTTGTGTCTCAGCTTAAACCGAATAAAAAAGTCCCCCTCTTCTATTTGTCCAATGTCAAAGGTTAAGAAATTTACCCCTAGAATCATGCCACCGAACCGACCCCTTGGAGCCATGCAATGCCAAAGAAAATATCTGCCAGCGCAGATATTATTCAAAGTGGACTGCGGAAAATTGGCTCTGCCGCTTTCCGATACAGCTATGAACTCTAGGTTCTTCTCTTTTGTTAAATCAGAAAGAAATTTATATTTTTTGTGTCAGCAAAACCGTTGCTATTCCAAAAAATTCCTTTCATTGCGATTCTTTTTTTAGTTTTTTCTTATTGTTTTTGGACCTAGACTTCTTGAGATGTGATATGGGGGTCTGTAGACACAAAGGGTCACAGCCGCCATCACCTAGGTCTTCAGAGATTTCGGCACAAATGAGATTTAAAGCATCTAAGTCTGGGTGCTCATCTATTGAACAAACAGTTGAAGCATCCCCTAACAAAGAACAGTTATCTACTTTTAACAAGTTACTCTCAGACATTCTGGTTGATTCTATGTCTCTAAGATGTTGCAAAGACAATGTAACTTCCTGTTCATTAGCCCCAAGTGATATGCCTAGTGTGCTAGTAGAAGCTAGTAAAGAAGAACCATAAAAACATCAAAAGAAAGTGGTTGTTCTTTACCTTTGATAGAAGAAGAATTCATGTTCCTACGCGCCTTTAACTTTGTTGCCTTCTTCAACGAGTCTTGCTCTGAAGTAGACGTGTTTCTTTTACTAGCTCTCACTGGCGACACTACCCCACCACTCAGTGCTTTAGTCTTATTCAAAGTGCCAGAGTCAATCTTGGATTGCAACATGCTAGCTTTCCACTGTGCAGATCCATCTGGAGTCATCCCAGTCTGGGTAAGTAGCACCACAGGTTTAACTACATCGCTTTTCCTGACAGAGTTGGAACCTTTGCCTTCCTTATCAACATGATGGGGTACCTCTGCAGTGCCCATAGAAACCTCCTGGGTCCCAGCGGCTGCAAGGTCTTCCTGCTCAGTAAGAACAACAGTGGTAGCCTTACTCTTGTGTTGTCCACTCGGTGCAACTGAGGCATCAGGCTGCTTTTCAGATGTTTGACTAGCTGGTGGGTCCTCCATCTTTTTACCATCATGATCCATGTTCTCCGACCCTTTTTCCTCTGGTGCTTTATCCTCGTCCATGGTAGATCCATGTCAATGACTTATGGCTCACCATCAGGCATATTCTTCTCCACTCTGAATTGTAGCTCATAGACAAAGTCCCCAATGACTACATCCACAAGATCTGGGATGAGATCGGGATCCAGCACGACTACTTTCATTCTAGCTCTGCCATACTTCTTTGTAAATTTAGTATCAACTGCTCGAGAGACACCTAGAATGGAGCCAATTGCCCAAATGATAGGGAACTCTTGCAGTTCCTTTGGTAGTCCCTGAAACTGTACCCAAAACTTATCAATCTCATATTTGAAGACATCATTTTCAGCCCCTTTCTCAAAATGAATCTTTCCTTTCACTATTTTGGTGTCCATCGGACCCCAATTCACCATGTGATTGAGCACTTCAGCAGAAGGGAAATTAGTGGTAAAGGCATCATTGCCTTTCTCCTCAATCACCCAACTATTTCCGGGTAGTAGTTTGTCGAGTTCTACTGCCAATTGATATGCAGTAAGAGAACCCTCCAGAACACGTACCATAGTTGATTTATCATCTGAAACTACTTTTGGATTTTCTGCAACAGGTATAAAATAGAATCCTAGACCTTGAATAGCATAACCACATGGTATAGCAGTAGAATGAAGATTCTTCAAATTTGGGCAAACTTTTTTTAACATGATCCCCATAGCAAATCTCACAGCTAAGAACTGTTGTACAAACTGAAATTGTATGCCCTTTGGTATGACAGCGATAACAGTAGGGTTTACCCTTGCTCTTTTGATTCCCTTTTTGGGATGACTCTGGTGCATCATTCTGGATCATTGCATTGTTGGAATTTGGTGGGGGCAGTGGCCAGATTGAGATCAGCTAATGCCGGTGCCATCATGGTCGAAGATGCTGCCCCCATGGTTGGATTGGAGGCAGTGCCTAGCGCTGCCTGCAGGTTGGCTCCAGTGCCTTGCACTGTAGCCATGTATGTCGTGTCCCTGTACTGGTGCTTGGCTCCCTGGATGCGCCTGACCATGTCCGGTGGTAGTGCCTGGCCGCCCGCTTGGGGCTGTGAGTGATGGTTGGGAGGAGGCATGGGAGGCGGCACGCCGTGGTTGGGGCCGCAACTGATGGTTCTAGCCAGCGTAGCCCCAGCCCCTACCGTCGTTGTTGTAGTGCCAGTCGCCTCCTTGCCCTGCCCCCTGATACCCTCCATTGAAGCCTCCATAGCCATGTCCACCGTGACCACCTGAAACGATCTCGATTTTCCTCGAAGGGAAAATCCACAGATACGATTTATAATGTAGTAGATCACGAGAGCAATCCATCACATTATCAATTATCAGCTGATATCATAGTCATACATCGTAGAATTACAAGTTACAAGGCTTACAACACTGGTTAACACACCTATTACATGGATTAATCTAGCAGAAACACACACACGTCTTCATCAGAGTCATTGTAGCGCATCGGCGGGTGAAGGCTCCTCCTTCACGATAGTCATCAGAGTTGGCGTATAATGTCAGCGGACGTAGACTTCATCTTCTCAACCACACTTGAGCGTAGGCACGAGACCATCTACTCCTAAACCAAGTCCTCGTGGTCGTCGTTGATTTCGTCCAAACCTGTCCAAAATCTATCAGTATGATTTATACTGTCCACTGTCTCCCACCCTATGCTTTTGTGTATGCTTTGTGGTAAGTGGAATGCAAGGCTAGATGAAAAGGCCTATATATGGCTGTAGGTTTCCTATGCAAGTTCAACAAGATTTTATAATAACATTTCATCAAGTTTTAACCCATCACATCCACACATTCTCCCATCCCATACACACATCTCATCTCATCTCATCTCACTCTCTCTCTAGGCGGCAAGGCTGACTCCCGCTCGTACCTTGCCTCAACGGCCAAAGCCAAAAACCAACATGAAACCCGAGGGAAGGTAGAAGGGACTCCTCTCTCTAATCAAGTGAAGCGTAGGTCATGGGAATGTCCATATCCGTGGACGTGGCTATACATATATATCGATCAACTCTGCAGAGCGTGTACACCTGGAAATCCACAAGATCACCATCATCGGTGGCGCCCCGCCTAGGCTGATGTTGACTGCCTTCCAACCGATACGGTACCACTCTACCACTCAGCCCTGGGCCACCCCGGAGTCCACCAAAATGCTGAGATTGTGAGACGTAGTACCGGGCCCCCAAGGTCACTACGCTGTCTTAGGAGGGTGTGGGCCCCCATGCCCGTACCTCCCAACACTATCACCTTCCAACCTAGTAGTAGTGGCATTGCCCTAGTCAGTCGGGTAATCGTCCCCCGCCCATCGAGAGCGAGTGGTGTGCACGAAGGTCCCATAGTTTTGGTTCTCAAGACATACCAGTTCTTAGGGGGACCAGATCGGATATCTTCTCAAGGGGATAACCAACACCCCGTGCCTTGACGACACCTCCATCGGGGATAAACAACACCACGGTCCTCCTCACACATGTACCCGTCACAGGTACCTCTCACGAGGGATGCCCAAGTCGCACCCCTCGGGCAAGACTTGCCCCAAAGACTCGTCATAGGATCCTGTCCGATTGACTCAACCCTCACCACACACCCAAGATGTACGCCAAGATCTCCCCAAGTTTATTATCTAGTTTTATCAAATTATCGGCACCACGTGCCTTATCCACTCACGTTATCCCTTCACCAAGCATCACATCACAGATATAATGCGTAGAGAAAGTAAAGCAGTAAGTAGTATGTGAGCGTCTAGCCTAACAGCGGGTGTGCAGGGGAATAGGTTGCGACAAGGTAATGGCTTATAAGCAGTTACCATGCATCCTACCACAGTTCAATTGCAAGAAAGCAAAGCAGTAGCATCTACATGTAGCATGTCTAATAGGTTCTATGAGGTTGGGTGGGAAATGGAACACCTGTTGATTGTCAACTCCGAGATCCTCAGTGTACTTGTAGTAGCACTCATCCAAGGTCCTCCTCTCATCCGCAGGTCCTTCCTCCAATGGGTCCCGATCCGCTCAACGCTAACCCTGATACAACTACCTCGATACAGTAACAAGTGAAAAAGCAATCAGACTGCTAAACCTAGAAAGAATGCGGAGAGAGAAGCAACAAGGCGCAGAAGGAACAACTACACCGAAAGAACACAAAAGGGAGGACGACTTAGCCCTCTCGGTGGATGTCCGATCCCTAGGCCAAAAGGATAGGAGTGGTTGCTTGCTAAGCACAAGCTTATGCCTTAGCCTAGCCAGTACTTCCTAGGTCGATCGTGTCAGCCTGTATGGCTTAAATAAAATGACATAGACTCTAGCTCATCCTAAGCATCCACCACAGCTTGTGACTTTTGATTCGAGCGTCATGGAGACTGATGAGAATCAGAAAGACTACAAGCAAGAGCGGTTCTGTTCTCTTCTCAATCCGTACGCCATTATAATTGACGAGAACCAAGAGAGGGTGGAATGGGGAGAGAAGAGCAGAGGCGGTCTACTTCTCCTAATAGACACATTATGGCAAAAGACGAGGCATCAAAAAGGAGCGACACACAAAAGAAGATGAGTGCTTAAACTACTTGTAGGTACCACGACCTAGGTGCACTAATTGCACTAAGACATCCCTAGGGTTCTTAGCGGTGCGGTTGTCACCGTAAGAACCATAGAAATGCTACGGTCGAAGAAGGTACAAGCATACAAGGGCTCGAGCATAGAAGAGCCAAAAGACGGCAGGAGACACGAGATTCATCTTCCTTTAATCCACTTGCCATTGTAACGACAGGAATGGGAGGAATGGAATCAAGAGAGCGACAATCACCAAACTAGCGAAGAGCTCAATCCACATCTTACTAGATTGATGGGGATTGAGAACAAAAGAGGAAGAAAGAATGGAACCCACACTCCTTCGACCAACTCGTCATGGAACAGACGAAGGTTGGATGAAAGGAGGTACGATCCATGATCCAGACCAACTCATAGGGCACCACATCCATGCAACTAAATGGCACAAGGCTATTCCTGCGGCTCATAGTGATGCGGTTGTCATCGCTAGACCCGAAGGAACGCCATGGTAGAAGTGGTACAAACATACGAGGTGGTTAGGACAAGAACGAGAGAAAGAGAGATAGAGCCCGATGGTCATGGCGAGGTGAACCCGTGGCCACAAGTTGTACCTACATGAGTTGGCTCCCGCTAGTACCACGATTGTTGTCCTCTAACTCATATCCCACTAGATTAGGTCTCACAGGGCTCGAATGGTGCAGATGAGAACCGCATCGATAACGACATCAAGTCCATGGTAACCGCATCCTAGGGACATAGGTAGGAGCTCTCGATCATGGCACCACGAAGACAACAAAACACAGGGGAATGAGTTATGCTCGACACCACAGCCACGGCGGGATTAACCCACGACCGAGATGGACGAACACAACGCTTCCCAACCGGCTCAAAGGCATGGTCCACAGAAGACACACGAACAACCCATAAAGGACCACAAGGCACAACAACGAACCATGACTCAACAACCGACCACACACGACACGACGTGGAGTAGCACTTCTCCATAGCAATCACAAGAAGATAGATAGACCAGCGACGAAGGCACGACATAGGCATAGAATAAATAGAGATATCATGTAGATGGACAAGAATATATGATCAATGAAGATAGGTCATGTATCAAGTGCATGAATCAAGTAGAGATGATAGATAATAAGTTGATGTATGAACAAGTGGATAAAAGGAAAAAGCGGAGGTTTGTCGATGCCAATGATGGCGTCTGCTAGGTTAGAAAGGTCAACCTTGGGGCGGAAGGCTGCTGCGGGCTGGACACGGCCGGGGGAGTTGATGAGGGCCAGCAGTGTCGTTACTTCCCTGTTAGGCAAAAATCACGGCATGAAGGCCGGACACAGATGGCGATCAATGACGAAGTGGTGCTGTTGTCCGGAATGGTTAGGCAAGGTCCGGTCCTATAGTAGTGAAACAGCGCGGCACGAGGGCATGCCTCCGCATATCAACGATGGACAAGGGAATAAGAAATGGGGGCTTAGCCTTCGGATGCTCAGCAACAAAGGAGGAGCTGCTCCGGTGCGGTAGGCGACGCGGGCAGCAGCCCTGTCGAGGAAGAGGGTGCTGGGGCGCTGGACTTCCAGCAATGAGGAAGAGCACGGCTTGAAGACGATGCCGAGCACAGCACCATGGAGCAGGGCATGGTCGGCAGAGGGCTTGGATGCGACGAGGTCGCTGTGGTCGACGAGGATGACGGTAGGGCACTGCTCCATGCTCTAGCGAAGAGGAAGGTGAGGGTAGTCGTTCATCGGGCTCTGGTGCGCTAGAGGAGGGCTCGGCTCATGGAAGGCCGAGGAAGGAAGGGTGCAGCCGAGCGGACACCGCCACAGTGGCGGGGCACATTCCTGATGTCGCGGTGGCGAGAAACGACATGGCCCGTCGGCAGTGGCGCTGTGCGGTCGTGGTGAAGGCACGACGTTGTGACGCGGGGCAGGACAGCGTCGCAGTCAAGGTGGGAGTGTGCTTGGTGGTGCGTTCGCGTGACCTGACACTTGATGCGGCCAGGTCGGTGGAGCGTGGCCGCAGCACGACGTCGAGCAGGAGCACCGTGTGGTCGGCGTCCGTGGCTTCATCGAGGCACGGGAAGACGAGCCGGAGGCGCGACGACGAAGCGGGCTTGGCGGAGCGGCTTGGAGCAGCGACCCGTGGCGGGGAGGCAGATGCGGCTCGGAGTAGGGCGTCGGTGGTCGGAGCAGTCGACGGTGTGGTGGCGCGGCTGGGCGTCGGCTTCAACGGCGTGGAGACGCTCCTGGCGTGGACGCGGACAAGGTAGTGCAGCTGCATGGCCCGGCTACGACATCACGGTTGCGGCGGAGGCACGGCGTAGCCGAGCTGCATCTTGGCGAGGATGGCTCCAGGCGGCGGCGCTGCTTGGAGAGGAGCAGCGGCGAGCTCGGGTGGCGCGGTGGCCGACGGAGCTTGGCGAGCAAGGCACCGTGGGGCTTGACGCGTCTACGAGGATCGGGAGAAGGGAGTGGCGACGACAGTGGGGAAAATGGAAAAGGGTGCCTGCAGCTATGGCTCTTATAGGGCGTTGAGATAGGGTTCTAGGGGCTCCGGTGATCCTCGTCGTCCATGCCATGGACAGGACATGCGGCGCAAATCGCGCGGGCACGAAAGTCGGGGCGCAGACACGAGGTCTGGAGCATAGGGTTGGGGCTCCTGGGGTACGGGCTCCTGGGGTACGGGCTCCTTCTCCTCGAGCGAGCGGCGGTGGCGGCTCCTGGGGTACGGGCATCGCGTGACGCGCGGGGCGCGATGCGGCTTAGGGTTGGGCGCGCGGCTGGCCTCGCTGGCGGGCCTACAGGGGCTGTCCACGTGGGTCTGTAGGGGCCACGTAGGCGGGCTGGGCTGGCAGGCCTATGGAGCTGCTGTTGGCCTACGCGCGCGGGCAGGCTGAGCCGCGCTGGGCTATGCGGCAGAAGGAGGGAAGGGGAGCGCGGAGCGGGCCTGCGGCCGCGTGTGCACGGGCCAGGTGGGAGGAGGAGGCGGTGCTGGGCCTTGTGGCTGCTGCTATGGATTGGCCAAACGGACCGGCCGAAGGCACAAGGCGGCCCAGGCAAGCAGGACAGTGGGGAAGGTGAGCTGGGCTTGGTGGGCTGCTCGGCTGCGGGCCAGGAGAAGGGAAAAGAGAGGAAGCATGATTTTTCCTTTTTCAATTTAAGAACTTTTGAAAGGTGATCAAAGGAAATTCGAAGGAGATTCAGGAGAGATTTGGGAAGATCTCAAAAGGGAGTTTCGAGATGAAACTCAAGAGAGGTTTTAGAGAAATTTGAAAAGAGATTCGAGAAGTGAAATTTCGGGGAAACTGGGGAGGCCTTCAAAAGAGTTTGGATGTGGAGCCGAAAAGAATCCGAGAGGAGATTCACTATGGATTTGTGCACTCCAACACAGAACCCTAAGCCAACTAAAGAACCCCCGACACACTCCTACAATCAATTGTACATAAGTGCAACGATTTGTTGGTTGGTTGACTTACGTTTGACCTAGAGACTACATGCTTCACACAATTGCAGGAATTTTTTTTAAAAAACTCGTATTTTTGGTTGCTCGAAAAACTGGGATGTTACACCACCATGGCCACGACCTGATATATATAGGTGCTTAATTCCAAGAATGGAAGACTTAAATTCTGTAGAAGTAAATCTGGACATTAATCTGGTTTTACTCAGGTGGTCGAGTTAGTACAGTGCACCAAGGGCAAAGGAGGTCCCCAGTTTACTCCTTTAAAAAAATAAATATTACAAACTGAAAATCAGTTACTCGACTATATTTCTTGGTCGAGCTAGCGCTCATCATGTGTCTGTCCCAGCCATGCTTGCATTTGTTCAAAGGCATCAGGCATTCTCTGTTCATTTGAGACATATTTTATTTGGAGCTGAAGGCATATATTTCAATTGCCATGTTCGCTTCTTACTAACTCATCAGGAGCATTTGTCCATCTAATTAACTATGCATGTATGAAGCCTCAAGGAACAGCTCGTTTATTTCAAATCATTCGTCAGGGCAGTTACAGTTCATGTTTGTACTATAGATCGTGATCTGCAGGGTTTCTTCTTCTTCTTCTTCTTCTTCTTCTTATTCTTCTTCTTCTTCTACTTTCTTTGCACTAAGTCATAGCTGAAAGTTGGTGGCGAATATATGGAGAATTCATTCCATTCCATGAGACGGTACCATTGTGTTGTTAATAAATTTGAATATGTGTAACGACCCGAAACCCATTACAACCTAGGCGGTCATTTTTGGATGTCGAGAGAAATCAACTACCGAACCTCCTGGGGAAATTCATGTCATGTTACTCAAGAGGAAACACTGAGAATCTGTTAACACACCCAGCATAGAGAAAGAGAACCTCTACTTGGACTGGTGTTTGTCCTATCGACATCATCAACACCAATTACAACTCAAGCACACATGTGGGAAAGATGCATTAGCCACTGGCATCCATGATTCAATGACTTAATCAATTCAGCTCGAGACAGAGACTATCAGACGATCCGCCAGGGTATCGGATCCTCCGATAGAAACTGAGACAACACATAAGTGGAAATAAGTGTTTTTTTTCCATTTATGACCCTAGACCCACATGTCAGCACGAATTGGGATCTTTGTCAGCTGAAGCCCACCCTCACTCACTCACCCATTCATTTGCTACTCCCCCCTCTCTACACCCCAAGAATAAGGATGAACCCTAGAACTAGAGAGAGAAAGGAGTGGAAGGAAGATTGGAAAGGGAGAAGAGGAAGGAAGGAAGGAAGCACCAGCACCACTTCATGGACACCATCAACATCTTCAATCTTGTTCTTGGTGAGCTCAAGAGAAGAGTTCTATTTCTTGGATCCCCCAAGAGTGATTCATGGTTTTTAACAAGAAATGGAGGGATACCTTGCTGATGGTGATTCCATCATACATAAGTAAGTTCAAGAAATCTCCAACTAGCTCAAGCACTCAAGTATCCCTTGGATTGATCTTTGGTTCATCTTTTGGTGCCTTGCAAGGAGAAGCCCATGAGTAACCAATCTCTTGGATGAAGAAGTGGTAATGAGGGAAGTTTGGATATTCAACCCTCTAGCCATGGAAGCTCTCAAATATCTGAGCTAAGGATCTTCATCTCAATCTCAAGGTTTACCCCTTTTCTCATGAGTATTCGGTTTGGATCCTAAATACCTTAGCCACACTAAGTACAACTAGCTCAAAACCTAGCTATCTTGAGCCTAGTAAGCCACCTGAGCTACCTTAGGAATGTTTAGCGCATGCAAGGTGCACAACTCCACAAATCTAAGCTTGAACCTAGGATCTCCCAAGAGAATAGGTTCTGTCACCCGATTGACGGAATGTCCGTCAAATCGACGGAGTGTTCGCCAAACCCCCGAGAAGCTACTAGAAAGCCTTATCCATAGTCAGCCTAGACCACCGGAGTGTCCACAGTATCCCACGGAGTGTTCGTTGAATTATAGAGCCTTATAGCCAGCAACCCGAGAGTAACCAGTTCACACCGGAGCGTCCGTCACTCACGGCGGTTCACCCGATGAATTATAGAGGACAGTATCCTAGCAACCCGAGAGAACCCAGTTCCTACCAGAGCGCCGTCAGTAGACCAGACCATCTGATGTTATCATCGAATCCTAGAAATAACTAAGTCCCAAACATGTCAGAGTATCCGTGATCTCCACGGAGTATCCGCCAACCTAAGTAGGACCAACCCAAAGGCAACTCACCTCGGTACCCAACACAACGGAGTGTCCGTCGGCAGGACGGAGTGTCCGACAATACATAGAGAGTGTGAGGTTGTTTAGCAAGTCTACCCAAGAGGCTACCCATACTAGTTCATATCCTCCACCAAATAGTGTATAGTGGAGCCACAATTAGATGTCTCTTCCTAGGTTCCCAATGTTGACCTATACACCCATATCCTTTCTCGTTATCTCGATTGTCGATGTATCTCCTCAGACGCTCTCTCTTATTCTTTTAGGAACATCTCGAGTAAGGATCGTGTAATTATACAAGTCATCATCATCAGCTATGAGAGTTAGGACGGCAACAAATCATGCAGGCACCCCACTACTATAAACCCTATTTTGGATACTTATGCAGTTTCATTATGAGTTATGCATTACATGTAGTTTCAGTTAGTAAACCTGTGCACTCTACACTTAGAGTCACTCATTAATCTAGTAGAAGCCTCTCATCTAAACAATGGGAATGGAAACGCTTAATTGCTTATTGCTTAGTTACTTAGCAACAGTAGAAGTCGAGTATGAGAAGGAAACTCATTCTCGCGCGTGTAGGATGCTACATTTGGATAATTAATCACTAAAATTGATGAGGGTACAACTTGACTTACCTCACTAATCTGTCTAAGGAATAATATCACTAAAAGTTATAAACTTGGATAATCCTTTGGTAACTTCGCTCATGCGAGGGGCAGGTCATTGTGAGTGTGAGATCTCAAATGACGTAGCTCATGGAGCAGTTAAGGACCATTTATTGGGATAGTGAGTCTGAGTAACCACCCGTACAGACCACATGTCGCGGATGGGGTCGACAAGCCAAGTAATTAATTATGACTGGTTTATCTGTGAAACTAGCAAGGGGGTGGCGTCAGTCGGGAATGTCCGGGACATTGACTGGGCACCAGTCGAACATTTCGTCAGACATTCGGGCTGGATTAGGGAAAGGTTGGAAGATGTGAGGCAACCCTTACTCTTGCGCAAGGGTATGGTGGTTAGTCCCGTTCTTCCATGTGGGTACAGTTGTACACCTCTGCAGAGTTTGAAAGCCTGAAGTCCCTCGGGATGGAACCATTCGGTTGTTCTTACTTTCTATACCCATGGTACCGTAATTGATGGAATATGAGCACCGAGACTTAAATGTGAAATATAACTACTCTTGTCTTAAGTGTTGGAGCATAGCATGATATACTCTTAATAAACACCATTGCTTTCTGCAAAATGTACAAATGCCTAATAAATACCCCTTGCATCCACCAAATATCTATATGTTGGAATTAAGTCCCGCGAGTATGAAATGTACTCACGGTGCTGCCGTTAAGTTGTTTTGCAGGTTGTTAAGGTATTCCTCCGAGACTAGTTCCGATGAATGCCATGGTTAGTAGATCTTGGAAGTCCTCCAAGATGAGTTGTGTGTGACCTGATGAGTAGAAGAGTGAATTGAGATGTAACCTAGACAGAAGGTAGTAAATAGGTAGAATGTTAGTGTCATTAGCATTTCTTGCCTTAAACTTATTTTATCGCCAATGATATTTCAGTTATGTGTTGGAGACTGGAGTACGCTTGTAATTGAGTTGTTTGGCATGCCTTGTATCGGGTATGTGTGTGTGTAACTCAACGCAAAGATCCTAAAGAGGAGTTACTACGTGCGCTCCTAGGGGCCTTGCAGTGGCAATGTAGCGACAACCCCCACCGCGACAATATGTATAGCCATCGTCTAACATAACTACATAAGTTTGAAATCCTTACGGATAACAAAGCCATCATATTAAAGTGTGTACATGGGTTGAGATGATGCCATGTCCCAATTCCCTTTGCTCTCATGTTCTCTTCACAGTCCCTTACCATCTCAGCTTCAATAACTCACCGTGTTTCTCTGCAAAGAAAATTGCACAAGCCAAAAGGCAAAGCAAGGAGCGACAAAAAACAAGAGGAATGAGAGTCATCGAGAAACACCGTAGCTCGCGTCGGGTCTTCACATGAACATAGCATAGTGTCAAGCGGCTCCTATTTAGTGTGGCGATGACAAGCAGACTCTCAGTCGCTACTTGCCTTGTCACATGGTCCAATTCCTGTTCAAGTACCTCTGCATTCTGTTGTCCATCTTCAGCCGCGAAGCATGGTGCCTCGTTCTCAGACCACTCAGTCTCGAGTGGATCTCGCCGTTAAAGGACGATTGCAAATCTAGCCCGAGAAATGACATAGGGCGAACTTGTACTATAAAATTTTGGCTAACCAACAACAACATGGATGTTAAGGGAAAAGTTGTAGAACGACCAATAAGAATCAAGATGTTACTACCACTTGCCGAGTTTCTACTGCTGCTACTACCAAAGAAGCTTTTCAAATCTTCATAGTTAATAAATTGAATCGGCAGTAATCAAACTCTATGACTAATTAACTATAAGTAATCAAATCAAATAATCACCCACACATTTGGCAATACCTAGTTTCTTATAGCACTTCTTGCTTAGTGGAATTGAAGTTGTCGCCTAATCCAGGTGGTAGTGCCGCTTTTTGAACCAATTACATCTCTAGCTTCATCTACTCCCTCACCCACAGAAGCTTCATCTAATCCTTCATCCATCACCAAAATAAAAAGTCCTGCAAAGCTGGGCACTCTTAGCATAGGGCAGGAGCTAGAGGATTGGAGGCTAGAGCTAGGCCGCACTATGGGCTGGCTGCTTGGCCGGCTAGCCGGCTGGGGCTTGCCGAGGGCCTTAGCGTAGAATGGGGCGGCCGGCAGGAGCCCCGAACAGCTAGGGCTCCTGGGCGGCGGGGCTAGGCCGATAGGCATCAGGGCGAGGCGGGGGAGCCATGGCCGCCGTCAATGGCTGGACAAGAACCATAGATGGCGAGGGTGACTCCGCAACCAGGCGAGCGTGAGCCTGGAACTGGAAGCCACGGTGGCCTGGTGCCTGCCCTAAGGCCGCCTGTGTGGCTGTGGCTGTTACACTGTTGGGTTATTGGAAACGGCCGCGACCCAGTCTCTGGAGGCAAGCCCATGACACTCCCCATCCTCCGCCTTATCTCGAACTCAACCGAAGTAGGCATTTTGTTTGACGGTTAATAATCAAGGATTGTTTTCTTTGTGGTTTTGCCATTTTCCTTAGCGGTTTTAGGCCCTCAAAGTAATAATCACTCTTGTAGTAGCATTATGTTTGTTCCCTACTATCTGCTCTGGGAGTCCAACTCTTAGTCAAAGCATGTTACTGTTGATACATTATCTATCGTAACTCAAGGTCCAGGACAAACTAGTGATGAATGTGTTCCATGTGGTCTGTTCCATGTGGTCAATTATAATTTTGTACTTATCCACATATCTGAATATTTTGATTTCTTCCTACATATGCTACCTGCAAAGTTTTCAGATGATATGCAAGTTTCCACATAATAACCCAAAGTTATGTTTTGTTTTGTTACAGTTATTCAATCAATCACCTTATAGTCATTAAAAAAACTTAACCAGTGCAGAAAAGACCACCCAATAGATTTTAAACTTCGCTAGTAGAAGGGTCCAAACCATAGGTGCCACAGGCCTCTAAGGAAATACTTTAGTACATTGTGATTTGTGAGCCAAAAGGAAAAGGAAGGAGGACCGAAGAACAGTAGGCATGGGAGGCATTAGGAAAGCTTGAAGCATGATCCCATCTGGCCAAACCTTCAGGAGTTAATATAACCATAGCTTAAGCTTTCCGGCATGTTCCCATATCGGCTGCTCTTTGACCCTCATCTCTTCCTTTTCCCGCCTCACCATTGTGCTGTGTCATCATGTAAATATGTGTATGAAGAACTTTAGCTTCACTGTGAAATGATTATGTGAGCCAAAAAGGAAGAGGAAGGAGTGCTTAAGAATAATAGGAATGGGAGGCATCGGAAAGCACATTAGGCTCCATCATGGTCAGAGGAAACAAACACGTTGGCTTTCCATCATGTTCCCACTCCCACTACTCTTAGGCTCTCTTTCTTCCTCTTCCTGACTCACTAAGCCTGCAACTACAAAACGCTCAGACAGGCCTGAGCTGTTGAACAATTCCTTTGTATTGTAGACGTCGACCAGAGTATATATAGACCTCTGTGGTAGTGCAGTGAACAAATTAATGCATCTCTTGGATGATGGACGGTAAATAGCAGTAAATGACAGCTGGGCCATGTGACCTATATACATTATTGAATCAATCAATGTAAACACTAGAGGATGACACAACTGGGTTGGCCTACCGTGCTCAATTCTTGGGATCAACGTCAACCAACTTCAATGTCCTCATCTGAAAAGTTTGGGCACCACCGAAATGTAAATTTTTTAGCTGGCTTGCTATTCATAATAGGATTTGGACATCGGATAGACTACAGGCTTGCGGATGGCCAAACACACAAATCTGCCATTTGTGTCGTCTTCGGCCAGAATCTAGCATCCACCTTTTCAAAGATTGCAGATTTACAAGGCGCATTTGGGTGGAAACAGCATGTTGGCTTGGCGATATAAATCTTCATCCGGATGCTTGGACGGCGAGCGACTTGGTCTCAGATTGGTGGTCCGCCATGGACCACACCATCTGTGTGGCCAAACAGGGGCTGAGATCTCTCACAATTTTGGCGTGCTGGGAAGTTTGGAAGGAAAGAAATGCGAGGATCTTCAAGCATATTGGAATGCCGAATCATCTCCTCTTGCAGAAAATCAAAGATGAGGCACATTGTGGATCTCGGCGGGTGCAAAACACTTAGCTAGACTTGTACAACGGTTTTGAAATCATCCATCTTGCGTGTGTAGCTAGACTTGTACAGTGTTCTTTAATTTGTACTTGTCCATCTGGACCTTCCTCTTTTTAATATAGCAAGCAGCTCTCCTGCCGGTTCAGTTCCAAAAATCACTAGAGGATGACATTTTTGTGCATAACTAGATAGCCAAAGGCATTGACGTACAGGACCTTAAATTTCCATCCATCGGGGGAAAATAAAGAACTACTCCCTCCATTCTTTTTTACATGTTACATTAGCTTTGTCTTAAGTCAAATATTAATATCTTTGATTATCTATTTTTCAAAATCCTTATAGTTTCACAATATATGAATTGTATATTATGGAAGTATTTCTTATAGTGAATCTAAAAACATAAATCTTATATCATGAACCTATATATTTTTTTTAAAAAAAATTGGTGGTTGAAAATATAAATGTTTGACTTAGGACAGAGCTAACACGACGTGCAAATAAAAACGGAGGGAGTATGAATTCATCTGATTTAGTTAAGATTTTCTTTTCCTATGGTAGTGTCAGTTTTTTTAGGGGAGTGGATGTACCCTAAAAACAGTAAAAACAAACTCAACCCCTGGGGGTTTGACCTCTTCCGAGGTATCGCAACCACCCAACCAAAGGACCTACCACCACGCTGTTGACACGTATGCAGTTGATGTCCCCTAGCTAGTTGTCCTAGTGAAGTCAATGTTGAGATGTTGTCCCAATGGAGTTGTAGTCATGAAGGTGGTTTTGCTGGTTATCTCTCACTAAACCTTGTGTTTAGTTGAGCTGTTTATTGTACCGAAGCAGTTTGGGAGAAACGTGGCACTTCACCTAGTTGTGCTTTTTGGCCAGATTTTCCTCATAATCTGAGTCAACTCTCTTCGTTGTGGCAAGAGGAAAAGTTTTTATTTGTTGTCCTTTTGGAAAAAAAAATACTGAACTTACATCATATAATTGTCCCATATATAACAAATGCATCTTGCGACATATGGGATTCATGTGCTGATGAATATAGCCGAGGAAAAGTTTTTGTTGTCCTTTTGGAAAAAATACTGAACTTACATCATGGAAGTGATAATCCTAATGTGTTGGACGATCTGGAAAGCAAGGAATGACATGATCTTCAGACAGATTGGTCCCAATTTGAATGCATCGAAG
The DNA here is from genome assembly GCA_038087645.1 of Saccharum hybrid cultivar R570. Taxonomy (NCBI): domain Eukaryota; kingdom Viridiplantae; phylum Streptophyta; class Magnoliopsida; order Poales; family Poaceae; genus Saccharum; species Saccharum hybrid cultivar. Next base: position 2,774,279 of record JAQSUU010000543.1, read on the forward strand.
GCTTATTTCAGGGAAGAGTTGCAATGTCTGTCATTGCGGCTAAAAAGAATATATCTGGATAGGTTTAATCTATGGATTGCAAATCTTAGCCAGAGTGTGCTCAATCCTGAGCCTTCTTTTCTTCTTTTTCCTTCTTTGTTTCTTTGTTCTTCCCTGCAATTCCTTTTTCCTTTTTTCTTTATGTTCGTTTGTATTCTGTAAATTGTGCTTTTTTACTTTCAATAAAAATGCTGTAGGGGTGCAAACCCCTCCAGTTTTCCTCAAAAAAAAATAGTTAACATATTATTTCATAATTTGCTAGTAGATTTCCCAAGTAGGAGCATTTCATAACATGCACAGGGTTCCTACTGTCTACTGACATTGTCGTCGTCATTGCCTCATTGGTTGAAACCAAACATGAAACATGGTTTCGCTAGTGGCACTAACTCCACCAGCGACAGCCGGCCAGCCCAACCCTTGCACCATTGGCACCACCTGCACAGCTGCACCACATTAATTCCCACTTGGAATCACATCATTGGTTTTTTTAGATAAAGAATCACATCATTAGTTATGTCATTATATTAACTTATCCATGGATTAAGGCATACTAAAGAGAGAAACACGAAGACTGAAACCCACAGTGCATTCCCTGAATGTTGTGCAAACCAAAAGGAGGAGGAAGGAGCACCGAAGAACAATAGGCATGGGAAGCATTATGAAACTCCAAACAGTATTCATCCTCCAGAAATTTATTAACATGGAGAATTGGAGCTGCTTAGGCTTTCCTGCATGTTCCCATACATGCCCACTGCTCTTATGGTAAGCCTTCTTATATATTCTTCCTTTTCTTGGTTGTCAAGATTATCCAGAGTTCATTAGGTTATATGTATGAAACACTAGTGTAAGCAAAAGGATGAGGAAGGAGTGCTTGAGAGTAATAGGAATGGGAGGCACCGGGAAAGACCAAATCAGATTAAACCCTCCATTGGTGGGTGAGATACAAAACAAATTTGGCTTTCCTCCATGTTCCCATTCCCACTGCTCTCAGGCCCTCTCATTCTTCCTCTTCCTTGCTTGCAACCAACACACTGTATCCCATCTAATAAATATATATCTTTTTTTATCTGATTAACATTAATCTCTCAAGCCATAAGGAAAGGGAAGGAGAACCTAAGAGCCTTAGGAATAGGAGGCATCAGGAAAACATTAAACCAAATCTCCATATACACAATAATGCTTTCCTTCATGTTCCTATTCCTAGTGCTCTTAGAAACTTTCTTCCTTTTCCTGGCTCACCCTTCTAGGCCTCAAATTTGTAACTTCATCTAACTCTACTCGTCTCTAGCTAGGACACATGTATATATAGAGCGGTATATTTAGACCTCTCCCTTCAGTGCTGTACCGAGTCCAGTGACTAGTGAACTCGCCATGTGCATGAATTACGAGCACTGCACCATAGGACATATAGCAGTTGATGATAGTGGGACCGTGTTACATCTATTGTACATGTGTCAGTAACGTATAGGTATAGCACATGGAAGAAGCAAGGGAACATACTAAGAAAAGTGTGGTCGTCACCTTGTAATTATGGTACTCTTGTCTACACTGTTTTTATTAAATATCCAGATTGGTTACCGGCATATATTAATAAACAAAAGATTGGACAAGTGCAAGCTGCACCAACGTTTCCTTTAGGTGGCAGGCGGCCACCTTAGGCTTAAACGGGTATTGAAGTAGACACAGTTAAAACAGTGTGCAAAATCACTAGGAAACAAAACTATTTTGCCTCTGAAATTGTACACAATAGTTTTGTTTCCTAGTGATTTTGCACACTCCAGTCTAGAAGCACTTCTCCCTGGCTTGGTGTTTCAGAGTGGGTGAGAATTTGATTCGACAAGCTTGAAATTATCGGGAACTATTTTCATATTGATTTTGCAGAACTCAGAATGTCAAATCTCAAGGGTAAAAGTGAATGAGATTTTCTTTCAATCATGGACAAGGCCAATATAATTTCAAAACACAATAACACATGTTGATTTTAGTGGCGATTTTCTAAGCCAACCGTCTATAGTCTTTGAAATTTTTCAATTTAAAATAGCTCCGAGAACTTCTAACACATACTTAGGTGCCTAAATGATCTTAATTTAAAAAATCAACTACAAAGTTGTAGATCTCGTCGAGCTCTACAATTTTGATACAAAGTTTATCTTCATATGATTTTCAATAATACTAGGATTGTAAGAATGGTCAATAAGTCAACTTGTAACCATTGGTACTACATTAATCATTGGCCATTCACAATCTCCGGGACCATCCATTGGTAAAAGTTATCAATTTTATATACGCATCATCTACAAACAAGATCCTGGGGATGCTGAACGCGGGAGCAGATCACGAGTGGACCTCACCATCGCAGGTTGACCAGTTGAACCCGATCAATGTTGCTGATTCATCACTGGACGAGACTGTACCGAATCTCAGCAGGTTTTTCATCGTGGCCAATTCTCGATGATGAAGTACAGGAAATGAATCACTCTGAACAACACATCGCCACATCTTCAACTTCGAGCATCTCCACACCACCGACTCTGATGGTTGAACAAGTTGGGCCAGGGAACCTTGAAACAGAAGCGGGAGTCAATGGTGAAACTTTAAAGAGTGGACTTGCACCACCAAGCAGTCTACAAATAGAGGTACATGACAGCTCGGTTCAATCAATCAAAGAAAAATGTCTATCAGATGTGACTCCAGCACTTGGCATTGATGATTTCATTGTATCAATCACCAGACCGCTACCTCCCCCACTGATTCAGCAACATCCTAGTTTAAATTTGGTAGCTCAAGACTCAGGATGTTTTTAACTCTAGCACTATGCAATCTTCTCAACACCAGCTACCCTCCTTTGTTCCTGAAGAGGGGCTCCCTGCTCGGTCACCTCGTACCCCTTTTCACAAGCGGGGCAAATCCAGTCCTCAACGCAAAAGTAGTAGACTTGCTAACTGTGAAATCATGTGATGAAAAATTGGTTTGAAATTGGCATTGCAAAGTGATTTGGATTATGCATGGCATAGGGAGATATGCATGTGCTGCTTATATATGCTTGCGATAGCATGGTGATTTGGTATTGTTGCATGACATACTCGTGTGAGGTGTTGTGCGGATTGACTTGATTCAAGTCGTGGACTTGGGTTCGGACGTGTGCGCTTGTTTGTTCATGTGCAGAGGTTGTTTGAGGCGGAACGTGGTCGATGACGGACTGAAACTAGGTTCGGGGAGGAACTGAGGTTTCAGGACTAAGTTCAGGGAGGAACTAAGGTCCTATCGGTCAAGGATGTCATACGAGACGTTCGGGCTAGAGAACGATGCTTCGCGTGTGGTGGGAGTTGCAGGTTGACACTGAGCTCCGCAGAGAGTGCATGGCGATGTGGAGACTTGGTAGTCTTGACGCTGTGCGAAGCCAAGGAGTGCGCGTCGCCGTGGAGACCAGGCACGAGCTGGCATGAGTCATCGGGAGCTATTTTTAGGAGTTCCGCTGTGATGATCATGCATGCGTGATGCATGATTATCGTGGGACCTTGGCTGCCTGGAGGTGTTCATGTAAGGCTATGGTTGGTTTGACTTGGAGTTCGGTCAAGGGAGTGACATGGCCAAATGGTTGTACGTGTTTTGAGGCTGGGATCAGCATGCTACGATCAGCATGCCGTATCTGTGTTTGGATATAAAAGGAGACCGAGGTGTGCACTCTGTTTGTGGTGGAGAACGGCAGAAGCAGGCGAGTGCGACGCCAGATAAAAGAGAGGCAGCGCAGGCTGGGTTTAGCCAGCGGTTGTTTTAGTGCTTCTGGATTTTGTGTAGAATCCTTGCGTGGATGCTTGTAAGTTGCATCTTGTTAACACATTATCGAGTAATGAAGTCCAGTTCTCTCATATCGATGTGTTGTTAATCTCGTTCTACGAATCAGCTTCTTGATTTACATGTCTAGCTTTTCGTTTTAGATTGATATCTTGTTTGCAAGTTTAGACATGTCTTTTGTTCAATCTGAACTGTGCCAAGGCATTGTGCTCGTAATATGAAAAGTCTCATTGCATAAACTTTAATAGATTTTGCATAATCACAAAAATAAAGCTGGACCAATTCTCGTCACTATCAGATACAGTGACATTGTTTATTTTATATCTCGAGTTCTAGACCTCCGATTGAGATGATTCCAGTTGGGTTGATTCACAAATTTCATATAGTTTATTGTGTTAAATTTTGAGATCAATTGGAGCACATTTGGTGGTCGAGTTTATTTCTATTAAAGGCACAATGTTCTGTCTAGAATTGAAAAACAAGGGTTAATTCGGTTTTGTGTTTAGGGTGAAGTTTTTAAATTTAATTTTGGCTTCCGCAATCATTCACCCCCCTTTGATTGCCTATCCTAAAGTGAATCGATCCTACACTAAAAGGGGCAGACCCAGTGTCAGAGCCTCGCACACGAGTGGGGTATGGGGAAGAGAATAACTGAAGCAAAGTCTTACCCCCGCAGAAATTCTGCAGAGAGACGGCTTCGAACCCAGGACCTGGTGACTCGGCGAGCTAACACTCACCAACTGCACCAGGCCTGCCCTTCGAATTGATCCTACACTAACAAAGCTAAAAGAAAAACTGGAAAAGGAACAATGCAGGAGCTACTAGTTAAGAAACTTGTGATTTATCTCCTAAGTTGGAACCATCTGCTGCTGATCAGTTTGAACAATTTGCACAACACTTGGATCGTCCGCTCACTAAGGCAAATATGGAAGCCCTCGAAGCACTGGTCGAGCATGGACAACAACTAAAAAAGAAGGCAACAAAGACCCACTTGAACAGATCATTGGCGATGGTCAAATGGCTTGAGTTCTTTTTCCTTTTAGGCATTCAAAAAAGGTGAAGGCATCATGTGCTAAGCTGTTGCTCCCCTTCCAGTCTAGAGAAAACAAGCTAGTGGGTTAGTTGCTGTGTCTTCAGAGCAAAGGATAGCTGGCGGGTGCTGCCTTCCAGGGGTCAAACTCAGTTGGCTTCCTTGTTCTTTTAGCTTTAGTTACCAGAGGTCCTTAGTTTGTCTTAAGTTGTGCTAAGTTTTTTCTCCTAAGTGTGTTTTGTGCATGTTGTTAGTAGAGTCAGTGTTAGAGTTGGTTTTGTTGTTTTCGACCGAGTTATTTTTAGTGTTGCCTCGTGCACTAGAGGTTTGTAAAGTTTTAGTAGTTGGTTTTCATGCTTGAGTTGTTAGTTGTTGTATTCTAGTTCAGTGGTTTTTTTGGGCCTAGTTTCCACTTAAAAAAAACTAGGTTGTCATCTTTTTTTTGTTCTTCTTCTAATAAAAATTGCGGCAAAGCTTTTGCTGTCCTTTCTAAAAAAATAAACAAACTCAAGGAATGAATTTTTAGTGTTGGTCATCTTAAGACAAACATCTTTAAAAGTAGGGGTATTTCTAGTGGTAGACTTCTTAAGGGTCCGCCGGTAGAAATGCCCATTATAGTGAAAGTTGCTTAATAAAACTGTCAGTAGGAATAGTCTATTTATATACGCGGTTGCCTTTAGGGCCTGCCTGGCTCGCAGCACAGGTTTAACACTAATAAAATGATTTTTATAGTTCTGTGAGTCGACACATACTCATTTCAGCTATACAAACATCTGCTCAAAGCTTCCCCAATGTCCAATGGAGATTGCGTGAGCAACCGCTGAGAGTATCATTTCATTGCAGGTAGATCTTCCTGCTAACATTATCTGTTTGACTGTTTCTAATATACATATGGTCTCTGTGCTCCATCCACAATGTTTTTGCCACAGTTATGTGTCAATTCATCAGTTCGGTCATTTTACAAGCAACTTGCTATTTTTCTTTTTAAAAAAGGCTATTTCCCTAAAAATTAAAATGACATAGTTTGTGTACTGAGTGAAGTGTTCACGTTTTGCATGCAGTTCATCTCCCTTCTGTTTATGACTTCTGGTTCCAACTCAATGTCACAAGAGGTGCATGTTCTATCTGTTGTCTCTCATGAGCATGGTTTCAGCCGAATGACAAGAAACAGCGATGAATCTAGCTGTGCCACTGAGTTGCCATCTAACATTTTTGTGTTCCTTGTTAAATTCAAATAATTGTTTGTTTCTTCACAATTTACTACCTGGCACATACATCTTAGTGCAATATAGATTGTCAGAACAGCGAAAGTTCTACCTGTCAAAGTGTGTCTCTAACTTTCTCCATGAAACAATTACACAAGCAAAAACATAAGAGGAAGGAAGGCTTAAGAACAATAGGAATGAGAGGCATCGGGAAAGACCAAACCAAATTCCCACCCGACAATTAGGAGGAAATCAGGCTTGGTTTTCCTCAATATTCTCATTCCCACTGCTCTTATACCGGAAGGGCAGGCCTGGTGCAGTTGGTGAGTGCTAGCTCGCCGAGTCACCAGGTCCTGGGTTCGAAGCCGTCTCTCTGCAGAATTTCTGCGGGGTAAGACTTTGCTTCGGTTATTCCTTTCCCCAGACCACACTCGTGTGTGAGCCTCTGTCACTGGGTCTGCCACTGCTCTTACACCCTCTGTTTCTTCCTCTTCCTGACTTGCCATCAGGCCCTCCTCATCTAAATATATGTTTTGGTATATGATCTTCAATCACAAAATCAATTGCGCTAGCGAAAGGAAGAGGAAGGAGCACCCAAGAACCATAGGAACGGGAGGCATCAGGAATACGATGAGTGAAATGTCCGTCTCCAAACGATAGAGAAGAACAGACTTGGCCATTGCGTTCCTTCATGTTCCCATTCCTATTGCTCTGAGGACCTCTCTTTCTTCCTCTTCCGTGCTCACAGATTCTGAGATGGAGAAGGTTTTGCAGTGGAACACCACTCATGCCTCAAGGCTAGCTCAAGTAATAATATATAGACACCTCTAGTGCACCTAGCTTTTGTGAACAATGAATAGACCAAGTGCAGCCTGTGCAGCGTGCACCAACAGGCCATTAATTGGATGCAGCTTACAGTGGGGCCATGTAAACTATAGCAGTCTGTGAATGTGGGATCATGCATGCAATCGATATTGGCAGTGAAGAACACATGCAGGAAGCATAAATGGAGACACTCATGTTAGTTGTGCCATAGTATCTGAAAGAGAGGCATTCATGTTAGTCAATTGGTCTAGGGGGGCGTGAATTCAATTCAGAGAATGGAATCATGGGGTAAATAAGTGAACACTTCAGGTAAGTGAGCACCTAAGAACCAGATTGGATTTTAATCTATATCTCCCGTAAGAAATTAACATTTGTTCAGGTAGTTGCTTAGTTCCAGTAATGGGAGACTCAAATTCTGTGTAGTAAATCTGGATATTAATCTGGTTTTACTCAAGTATAGTCGAGTTAGTACAGTGCAGAAAGGACAAAGGAGGTCCCTAGCTTACTTCTTCAAAAATTAAATATTACAAAATGACAATCATTGACTCGAGTACAAACTAGAATCAACTTTGAATCAAAAAGATTAAAACCAAAATCAGCATTTCTTGGTCGAGCGCCTATCATGTATCAGTCCCAGTTATTCTGGCATCTGGCATCAGGCATTCTCTGTTCATTTGAGACAGATTTTTGGAGCTGCAGCCTGCAGGCATATCTTTCAATTGCCACGTTTGCTTCTTACTAACTCATCAGGATCATTTGTCCATCAAACAATGCATGTATGAACCCCCAAGGAACAGGTCGTTTATTTCAAATAATTTGTCAGGGCACTCACCTGTTAATGTTTGTACTTGATGGTGGTCTGCAGGGTCAGATACAATGTTCACGTCACGTATGTTGCATCTTTGTCCTTTTTTTTAACTTTCTTCGCACTAAGTCATAGCTGAAAGTTGGTGGCGAATATATGGAGAATTCACTCCATTCCATGAGACAGTACCATTGTGCTGTTAATATGTTTGAAATTGTATAGCCATCGTGTAACTTAAGTTTGAAATCGTTGCGGATAAGAAAGCTATCATATTAAACCGTGCACATGGATTGAGATAATGCCATGTCCGAATCTCGCATTTCCCTGCTCTCGTATTCTCTTTATATTCCCTTACCATCTCAGCTTCAAGAACTCTGTGCTTCTCTGCTAAGACAACTGCACAGGCCACATGCCAGAAGGAAAAGGAGCGACTAAAAACAATAGGCATGAGAGTCATCAGGAAACACAGTAGCTCAAGTCGCATGAACATGGCTAAATGTAAAGTGGCTCCTATTCAGTGTGGCGATGACGAGCTAACCCTCTTGAGGTGCTACTTACCTTTACCAGGTGGTCAATTTCCCCATCAAGTACCTCGGCATTCTGCTGTCCATCTTGGGTTTGCACAGCGTAACTCCATGGTCGTCCATACCTCGATGGCTCTATTGCAATCAACGTTTCTCCATGAATTTTTCGTATGATCGAAATAAAAAAGGGCCAATTGCAAGACTGCCCTTGTTTCGAGATCCAATTCCACGTTTGCCCCCCTTTTTTAACTTTGCACGTTTGCCCCTCCTTTTTGAATCCGAAGGCACCAGTTGCCCCTGTTCCGTGAAGTGGACTTAACGGTGTTAAGTACAGACTGAAAAGACAGAAATGCCCTCGACATGAATGACCCAAGAATCAATCCGATTTTTTTTATACAGACATACTGTGCACTTATGTTGGACAAATGACAACATATATTTTGTATAAATATCAAAGTACATATTGTGCTTGCAAGCATAATCTTTGCAGATAGTATATAAGCATAATATTTGCACAATATATTTACAAATGACAATACACAAACAGAGATGCACATAATATATAAAGCATAACATTTGCATCATAATGCAAGAGTTGACAATAACCACATTAAGTTTTCATGTCTCGATCACAGCTAAGCATACCAAAATAAAGTTCACCACATGCTAAGATCATGTCCAGGTCATACATGGCCTAGCACATACACAACTAATCATCCACTAATTATTACATATCCCAAGCAGTGGTCAATTGTACACATTGAGCAAAGCAGCAAGCCTTGAACCACCTCTTCCTCTGCCTCGGCCTCCTCTTCCTCTGCCTCTACCCCTCCCCCTCCCAGTTGGTGTTCTTCCTCCTCTAACATCAGTGGCACCATCACTTCAAAAAAAATGTAGTGAGCATGCCTCAGTAAATACTTGGTTGTGGGCATGAACATAAGTAAAGTGAAAAAGTGACATACTTGGTTGTTTCAATATGTGATGAACTTGTACCTCCACTTCTCCCAATTTGTGATCCTCCTCCAATATTACTTGCAGCATCACTTGTTTTGAGATAGGAAAAATGCATCATGTGGTATGTTCAAATCATAAGAAATAGTAAACAAGTACACATGGGATGACTTACTTGGATGACCCAGTAGTAGGAGGGTCATTGCTCTCCACCTCAGATGTATTCTCATGAGATGCAAACATCTTTTTCTCCCTAGCAGTCAGCCCCCCTTGGCACTTCTTGGCTGTATGGCCACCGCATTCGGAGCACCTCTTTCTTTTCCTAGCACCAGGTTCATCTTATGCCTTAATCCTAGTTTTCCTTGGCCTGCCAGGCTTTCTTCTCAACTTAGCCTTATTAATTTTGTATCCAAGATCAACACGTGGCCAGAAATGCTTTGATGTCATCGGATTAAACACACCTGTATATGCCTTTCTCAGCTTCTCAATAGAGAAATAATCATGGACAAAGTCATCCATTTGCACCTCTCTACTAAGCTTTGCTATGAATGCTAAAGCATGTTTACATTACTTTCCACTCACTTGCCACAACCTACAACTGCATGTCTTGAGCTCCAAATTAACTGCATACCTGAAAGCTACTCCTGATGATGTAGGTGCAGTAACTTCAGCTGTGTTATTGCCACATCTTAAAACCTCATGGTCCTTGATAGCTTTGCTTTGATCAGTTAGAGCCTTTGTTATATCAGGGATTATGCTACCCTCCAATGACATAGCAATTTTCCTCCTCTCTTCAAATTTGGATATAATCATCTGCCTTATCATATCATGCATCTTAAGAATCTACAAGTCTTTACATCTTCTCACCCAGTTGTTGAAAGACTCAGAGATGTTATTATTGATGTAGTCTACCTTGCATTGATCAGAAAAATTGCTTCTACTCCACAAGTATGGATGATTCTCATCCAAGTAAGCAATCGCTGCAGGGCACTTTTCCATTATTCTCTCCATGTGCCAATTGAACTTCTCAATAGTGCAAGCCTTGGCAGCCGGCCACATGTTATAATTGAACAAATCACTAGAGTAATGCTTATTGAAATTCTTCCACAAGTGCCTCATACATTCTCTATGTTCGACACCCGGATATACACCTTCGTAGCCTCACCTAGTCCTTTGCATGCATCTGTGCTGATAGCCAAACCTGTAGGTGTACCAATAGCGGCCTTCAAGTTCTGGATGAACCATGTCCAACTCTCTGTAGATTCAGTTTCAATTACACCATAGGCAACAGAAAAAAAAAAGGCTATTATTTTCATCTATAGCAACAGCAGCTGCCAACTGACCCCTTGACCTTCCTGTCAAGTGGGTAGCATCTATAGCAATGTAGGGCCTGCATCCTTGCAGGAAACCATCAATGCATGGTTTGAGGGCCACAAAGAATCGCCTAAAACAGACATCTCCTTGATGAACTTCAGTATCTAGCTCAACAATGCTTCCTAGGGCTGATTTGAGTAGCTCAGCTCTATATGTGGGCAGCAAGTCATAACTGTCATCCCACTTACCAAATATCATGTCAAGAGCCTTTTCCTTACCCCTGAAGACCTTGTTGTAAGGAACTTCAAATCCATACTTTTTCTTCAGCCTACATTGTAACTCCATAGGTCCCATGGTTGAGTCCTCCAGCAAGAATTCAACCACCCTTTCAGCAACCCAATTATTTGTTGCCATTGTGTCACCACACTGATTCACTGAACTACACTTGTGCTTGGGGCCGTTCGTCTTAACCTGCAAGGGAAATAATCATGTAATTAAGATGACAATGCAATAAAAGATCAAGATTTATGGAAAAATCAGCCCAACAAAAGAAAGGAACGGTTATACCTTGCACCCAACAAATTTCTTCTTGCTAGTAGAAGCAAAAAAATGTCCACTCACAACCTTGATCAGCTCTAAAGCACTTGGCTCGAAATCGCCCGTTATCTTTCTTCACAGTACGAAAACCATAGTCATTCAAGATTGCATGTTGAGTCAACGCCGACTCGCACTGATTCACATCAGGAAACAAACAACCAACATCAACACATGGAGCATCAACATCATAAGAGCAAATAGGAACATCATCATTGTCATCATCATCAACTATTTCATGATCAGGTTCATACTCAGGGTCAGAGCAATTAGAGTCAGAAAATGCATCTAATTCAGAGTCAGAAGATGAAGCCAATTCAGAGTCATAGCTACTATCACTCAGTACTTCATCTGAGACTTTCCTGTGCACCTTCTTGTCTTCCTTGGCAGGCTGAGTTGGCTGAGTTGGCTGTGTTGGATCTATGAAAGGATCCAAATCAACAGGTGCAGTACTCGGTAAGTTCCGAACAGTAGGGTGAAGCCTACGCTTGGTTGGTGAGAACTGCAATGGCCCATCAAAGTCATTGACTTGACCAACAATATGGACTTCCCCCTTGTCTTTATTGAGCTCAAACCACTCAGACAACTGTTCATCAGTTGAAATCTCAATAGATTCATCCTCCAATGCTCGCCACAGAGAAATGTACTGCTTTGAACCCCATAAAAAGCTTTCACCAATGAAATTTACTAGCTGCAGCACACTATACTTTTGACTGTCAACAACTGTCGTCAAGCTTTCCCTCCTCCTATATGTCTTAGGACCCCATCTGGCATGCTCCAATGTGCCCGAACCATAACAATAAGTTTTATGTGATTGTCATTTGTCCTACAAACCAGAGCATGTTCTATAAGCTAGTTCATCCTAAAGACCTAATCGAACAACCAGAGCATGATCTACTGCAGAAAGTATGAAGTCCAAGAAAGTTACCCAATCGGTTCCATGTCGCAGCTCTGGCAAACCGCGTCGGGCACCCGTGGTGAGGTGAGGTTCACTGCTTACTGTTCTGGTAAAGAAAAGATATATTCAGAGTCAATAATTACTCTAATAATGCTGATACACAGTTCTCCTGATAATAATAAATTATGACCAAAGTGATAATATGTATTCTACAATATTTCAGGTATCTGCAACTGGAACATGCCTGGGTTGCCTACTAGTTGGTTTGTCATTCTTAGCTAAGGTCTGGTTTTTATGGAAGTTATTTCATCCTGATAAGGTCAGCAACTTCCCATTCGTCGGAACAATAAGTCTTAATTTTCTATTCCTGGAACAGGAACATCACTGGGGAAAGGACCTGAACTTAGTGCTGGCTTTGGCAGGCATTCTGGTACATTACTATTTATTATCTATTTTCTTGTGTTACCTTCAGAGAGGTCTCTGTCTCCCTCTCTTGTGCGCATGCGCGCGCACACCGCTGGACGGGGCTGCGATGGCAGTGCAGCTCCCGCTGGACGCCCAGGCCGCACGACACACCGGCTCTGCCTGCCGGCCGCGCGACGCCCAGGAGCCGCCCCCGGCCGCGCGAAGCACCGGCTCCGCCCGCCAGCCGCGCGACGCCTAGGAGCCGACTGTCGGCCGCGCGACGCCCTGGCTCCGCCGCCGGCCGCGCGACGCCCCGCCTTCGCCCGCTGGCCGCCCGCCGCCCAGGAGCCGCCCGCCCAGGAGTCGCCCGCCGCCGGCTCTGTTGCCCCCCCCCCCCCCCCCCCCCGCCGTGGCCTAGGCCGCCGTTTCGATTTGGTTCTGTGGCTGTCGAGTGAATGGGAGAAGCAGAGGGGTTGTGTACCTGTCGACTGGATGGGATAAGGGGCACTTTCGTCTTTTTTTTTCTTTTTCCTAGACATTTTTTTATGGTCATATTATTTGGGGATCTCAGGGAGGTCTGATTCGGGGGCAGACGGTTGCATGAGATTCAAAAAGGAGGGGCAAACGTGCAAAGTTAAAAAAAAAGGAGGGCAAACGTGGAATTGGATCTCAAAACAAGGGCAGTCTTGCAATTGGCCCAATAAAAAATGGCGAGCCTTCTTATGGCACAGTACGGACATGGTTGGTTACGCCGAATAGATGAGGAAAGGATACGGTTTCACCTATCTGACACTTCCGAACATGCTATACAGGCAATGTTTGAGGTGAACCTTGATCATTAAGAACAGGGATGATCGCAAAACAAAGTTCTGGACAAATAGATGGATTGATGGGCGATCCATCAAGGAGCTCACGCCAAATCTTTTCATGGCTGTAAGGAACAGCTTGTTTGTTTCAGATCATTTTGGCAGGGCAGTTGCCATTCAGTGTTTCCTGTAGATAGTGATCTGAATAGTGAGATAAATGTTCACGTCATGCGTCCTGAATCTTTGTCAGATGCTACATTACATCACTAGTTTTTGTATACGGGAGGTTCTTACTTGCACTCTGCTGGCAAGTCTTGGTGTGAGAAGCAATAATGGCAGAACAGTCAATACGTTAAGTAGTTGCATCATTGTGCTTTTGTAGATTTTGAAACTCTAAAAACGTTCAAGTTAAAAAAAAAACTATCTTGGGCCGCACTTTGTATTTTGTTTTTTATTCTAATAAAATTTACAGTGAACTTTTGCTGTCCTTTAGGGGGAAAAAAGGCATCATCCTAGACTATGCGTGGATTGAGACATGCCATATTCCCATAACCATTGTTCTTAAGCTCTCTGTATTTCTTCTTACTGCACCACATTCAGGATTCTCTATGCCTAAATGTTTGTGAGCTCTCAAGTCTGTGTAAACATCTCTCTGCTAAGGCAATCATGCGAGCCAAAAGGAAAAGCAAGGAGCGCATAAAAACAATAGGAATGAGAGGCATCAGGAAACGCCTCACTAAATTTGCACCTTTGCGGGTGGAAACCAATGAACTAGTATTTCCTTGATGTTTTCATTCCCACTGCTTTTACAGTCTTTTCTTCCTCTTCCTGACTCGCCATCAGAGCCTCCACATCTAAAGTATGTGCATTGGAGTATTGTTTTCCATCCCCGAATCAAAATAACACAAGCAATGAAGCAGAAGGAAGAGGAAGGAGAACCTAAGAACCGTAGGAATGAGAGGCATCAGGAACACCACAATGCAGATGTCCTCCCCTGCGAGAGGAGAAATTTAGAGCACTCCCGTTCCTTCATGTTCTCATTCCTACTGCCCTTAGGACCTCTCTTTCTTCCTCTTCCCTGCTCACAAATTATCAATGGCGAGAAGCTCTTACCATATGGAACCACCCACATCAGGTGTGCATATATATATAGGGACCTTGGTGTACCTGGCTTTGTGAAAAATGAAAGCACACCGAACAAGGTGGTGTAGGACATTGGCGTAGCAGCGGATGACAGTGGGCCTTATAAACTATAGCAATTGATGAATGTAGGGCCATGGAGCCTGTATGAGCAATGAAGAGCAGATGCACGAAGTCCTGATGAGCCCTAAAAATATAGGATGAAGCCACTACGATTTTAGAATCAGCTGCCAAGCTCACATCTATTGAAGGCACCAGGATGACAGGATGAATTGACTATCATAAATCTTTTACTTCCCAAATCGGAATGTTTGTTTCCTGCCAACATACCTGGACTGCTAGTCCATTCAGATGCATGCCGTGTGGACTTACGATCTTGTATCGCTTATTATATTCAAGTTTTGCAGTTCAGTTTCAAATTTGTGTTTGTGCCATAGATGGTCTACCAAGTCAGATGCGATGTTCTTGTTGTGCGTGTCAATATCTTTATTTTCACTGCACCTTCTTTGCAGCCTTCATAATAGTAAAAAAACAATGTGGCAAATAACATGAGAAAGGAAAAAAAAAAAGTAAGGACACTATTTCACAAATGTTAAACGAAATTAATTAACTACAATTCCTTCAAAATAGGAGGTCAAAATATGTCGACTTCTTGATCATGCATCTAAAAATTCAGCATGAAGACAGTATGATTTTAGAGATCACTTGGTAATGCATTTGTGGCTCAGCCAAGCTCACATCTGTTGAAGGCTTCAGGATGAATTCACTATCAGAAATCTTTTACTTCCCAATGTTCGTTTCCTGCAAACATACCTGGACTGCTAGTCCATTCAGATGTATGCCACGTGCACGTACGATCTTCGCCTTGTTCGCTTAAACTTATCAGCCATGGTACAGGGTTTTTTTTCTCATAACAAATCAGCTTCAACCGCTTATCAGCCACAGAAACCATCAGCCGAACAGCTCCTTGTATAGCTTATTATATTCAAATTTTGCATTGCGGTTGCAAACTATTGTTTGTGCCATAGATGGTCTACCAACTCAGATGCAATGTTCTTGTTGTGTGTCAGTATCTTTATTTTCTCTGTACCTTCTTTGCAGCCTTGGTAATAGCAGTTAGTGGCAAATATCATTTTTTGTCTATCTCCCGAAGTTTATTAGTGTGATGTGTATTCATGTCCAAAACAATCAGTAATAAACAGTTGTATCATTATGTTAGTGGAATCTGAAACTCATTAAACTCTATCTAGGCCATCATCTTAAATTACTCATGGGCTAGACTTGCCAACGAATCTGGGACGGTGAGACTAATCAAACATTTCGGTTAAAACAAAGGCATCATATTAGACAATTCAAGTATTCGAACTTCGCAAAGAAACAACATCAAACGAAAATGGCTAACTGAGAAATGAAAATGTGTCATTCAGTCGTCCATGGATTGTGTGAGCCAAGAGGAAGAGGAATGAGCACCTAAGAATGACAGGAATGAGAGGCATCAGGAAGACCCAAAATGAAGCATAGCCTTCCTCGATGTTCCCATTCCTGCTAATCTTAGGCCCACTTTCTTTCTCTTCCATGATCACTTAAAACAAGCATTGCAAACCAAAAGGAAGAGGAAGGGGCGCTTAAGAACGATACGAACGGGAGGCACCGGGAAACACCAAACCAAGCTCCCACCTCCACTGCTGGAGGGAGGGAAATTTCAGGAATGGCTTTCCACCATGTTCCCATTCCCACTGCTCTTAGGCCCTCTGTGTCTTGCTCTTCACGGCTCACTCTGACAAGTCCTACAGCTACAGCTCTCCATATACCCTCAAGCATGAACATTGGTCACTGACGAAAGCCCGTCGGCTTAGAGGTGTATATATAGATCTTAGTGCATTCTGAACTTTATCACCCTGTTCGTTTGAGTTATTCAGCGGAATCAGCAGTCATACAGCAGTGTTTTTCTCTCACAATAAACCAGCGAACAGTACTTTCAGCCACAATAAACCAGCGAAACGAACAGGCTGTATGTCCGCAATAGTGGGAGGACTGGGAGCCATGTGAGATTCAGGCCCTGTGCTGCATTGTCAGTTCAGAGCATGTGCATGAGATCTTCTGTTTGGCCATATTTAAAAGGTTGCTAGTAAAAAGATCCCATCATTTACAATGGGGGACATTGGTGAAGAATTAAACCTCCATTTAAGGCGTCCTACACTCGCGGCGGCATCCTCATCGCAAGGCGCCAACCTGATGTACACTTCTCTGAAGTTCTAGTCGGCTGCTACTCGATCACTGTCTCAGTCGACCTACCCAGTATTGCAGGGGATGGACCGAACAAATGGTGGCTAACCTCCGTGTATGGGCCACAGGAAGACACTGACAAGGTCCTCTTCCTTGAGGAGCTCGAAGCCATCAGAGATGCATGCTCGGGACCGTGGGCGATAACCGGGGACTTCAACTTAATCTTGAATGAAGCTGACAAGAGTAACGAGCGGATTGACAGAGCCAACTTGCGCAGGTTCAGAACGGTGGCAACACTGGAGCTGCAAGACCTCCATCTTCATGGTTGATGCTTTACTTGGAGCAGAACATCCGACACTAGTCCGCCTAGATAGAGTTCTAGTATCCATTGATTGGGACAGCTTGTTCCCCAATGCGCATCTACGCGGGTTGAGTTCTGATGCATCGGACCACTGCGCCTTACTATTGCAAACGAACATGGGCCAAATGAGCAAGGCCCGCTTCCATTTCGAGCTCTTCTGTCCCAAGTTCGATGACTACATTGATGTCGTCTTGGAGGCCTAGAAGCGACCGGCAAATGTACATGACCCGATGGCGTGCCTTGACCTGATGCTGCGAAGCCTAGTTTGTCATCTGTAGAGATGGTTGTCGGCAAGAATCGGCGAGATCAAAGCACAACTACTCATGGCCAGAGAGCTGGTGCTACGGCTGGATTCTGCCCAGGAACGGCGCCAACTCTTTGAGGTGGAGAATGGGCTCAGGAAATGATTGAAGATGAGATGCCTGGGGTCAAGGTTTTGGGATTCGTTTTGGAAAAAAATTCGGTCCCAACCAAATTGGATGAATTTTGGGAAAATTCGGATGAATTTCGGACTCAATTCGGTGAATTTTCGGAATGTAAAGCATAAATTTTGTTTCGAACCTCACCGAAATGGACGAATTTCGCCGAAATTCGGACTAATTCGGTCGAATCCCAAAACCTTGCCTAGGGTTATCATCGCTGGAGCGGACTATGGCTAGGCACGCTCACGGGTAAGACAGCTGAGCGAGGGAGACGCCAACACCGCATATTTTCATCTGCCAAAGGAAGGAAATGGCAGAACTTCATCCCGACCCTTTCATTGGACGGACATGTCGTCACTGATCACTGCGGCATGGAGCTAGCTCTACACTCCCACTTCACTGAGGTGTTCGGTTCAGTTGCTAGAGGGGGCATTCACTAAACTTTGAGGCACTCGGCTTCCATCAGCTACGCCTAGAGGACCAAGATGCGCCCATCAGTGCTGATGAAGTTTGGGTCGCAATCAAAGCAATGCCAAGCAATAGAGCTCCAAGGCCGGATGGCTTCACCGGAGCGTTCTACAAAACGGCTTGGCCTGTCATCCAACTTGAGGTCATGGAGGCAGTGCATGCGTTCGAGCAAGGGAACAACAGGAGCATGGATCGGCTAAACAATGCCCTGATCGCACTTCTACCAAAGAAGGTTTGCGCCAGTTGCCCATCAGACTTCACGCCGATCACAATGATCCATAGCTTCGCAAAGCTCATCTCCAAGATCCTTTCTCTGTGACTCCGCCAAGGCTGACTGACATGGTGAACAGGAATCAAAACGCCTTCATCCAAACCCGCTCCATCCATGACAACTACAAATACGTCCAACGTGCAGCAGTGCTAATCCGGAAGAAGAAAATCCCAATGCTACTTTTGAAGTTGGACATTTCAAAGGCGTTTGACACCCTCTCTTGGCCCTTCCTGGTGGAGGTACTGCAAGCGCATGGGTTCAGCAACAAGTGGTGCAACTGGATCGAAACACTACTGATCACGGCTTCATCGCAGAACCTACTGAATGGGCACCAAGGTCCGTCCATCAGACTCATGAGAGGGGTATGCCAGGGCGACTCACTGTCCCCAATGCTATTCATAATAGCGATGGACGTGCTACACCGATTGTTCCACAAGGCTGCACAGGATGGAATACTGAGGAGGATGGCCCCACCGGAGATCAAGTTCCAATGTAGCATGTACGCCGATGACGCTATACTCTTCATACGGCCAACTATCCGGGAGGCTAATGCAGTAAAGGAGATTCTAAACATCTTCAGTCAGGCCTCGGGGCTGCACACTAATCTTGCCAAATGTCCAGTCACTGCCAGGTGAGGACACCCTACCAGAGATAGTGTCCATCCTAGGCTGTCAAGTGCAACCCTTCCCATCAAATACCTAGGCCTGCCATTAAGCACACGAGCAATTCCAAAAGCGCATTACCAGTCCTTGGTCGAGGCGGTTGCTAGGAAGCTCCCACCGAGCCATGGAACGCTAATGGCAAGGAGTGGTAGACTGGTCTGGGTCAAGTCCGTGCTCCGGTAAGTTCCCATCTATGCCATGACGGCCGAACATTTGCCGCCATGGGCAAGAAAGGAGCTAGACAACATTTGCAAAAGGTTCTTCTGGGCTGGAAATGACCAATCAGTAAGAGGGAAATGCATGGTAGCATGGCAAACTTGCTGCAGGCCGACGCAACTAGGAGGATTAGGGATTAGCAACCTAAAACTTGCTGTTTTGCTCTCCAAACGCGATGGCTGTGGCTATAGAAAACTGACCATGATTGAGTGTGGAGCCAGCTACCGATCCAAACCTCCAAAGAAGTCCAAGCTTTCTTCAAAGCATCAACCTACATAAGCCTGGGCGGCGGACATGTTGGGAGTATGCCCTAGAGGTTATCATAGAGATGATTGTATTGCCTTGTATCCATGATATATTATGAGTCCATTGAATATCCATTAAAGACAACTTGTATCGATTAGCAATTATGTGAATTGTTTCTAAAACCCTTTTACTTGTATGGTTATTCTAGAATGGTCCCTGATCGAAGTTCATGTTAGGACGCACATGAATATTAGATCAGCACATTATTAGCTGATGACTATGTTTCACAAGTCATAGACATAGAGATATCGAACAAATAATGTGGGCACATATGTGACATGTACGCTGGACTGACCCAACGTGAGATGTTGTTATTGTATCGATTCACATCATGTACGTTATGTCCTTAGATCTAAGATTGTTGTATATGAAATGACCTACTTAGAGACTATCAAACGCTACTCCGTAACTGGGTAGTTATAAAGGTGGTCTTCGGGTTTGTCAAGAAACATGTTGTGAGACATAGACAATCAAGATGTAATTTGTCCCTCTCTATGTGAGAGAGATATCAATGGAACACTCTAATGATTGGATCAACAAATGTATGGTCATGCTTAGGTTAAGTGTTAACCTATGAGTTGGATCAAATATCGTGTGGCAAAAGGAATAACATATATATGGTTTGTGGTGGTTCGTCTGATATGATCTTTGCATACACATAGGAGTTGACACGTCTTGCTAGAGACCGCTATCAACTAATGGCCGAGTAGGAGTACTCGAGCCACGTCTACGTGTGCATGAACCCATAGGGTCACACGCTTAAGGGGCTAGAAGCCTAATTCGGGTTGGACCCGAATTTAACTAGGCTTAGGGTTTTCTAATTGGGCCTCCAACTTAGGGCTGATTAGAGGCGCCTATATAAGAGAGGGAGGGGGCGTGGCTAGGTGACTCATGCCATTGGGCAGCCATCGTCGCCCCCCCCCCCCCCCACGCTCACACCTACTGCTCCTCATGGACCTAGCAGTGCGGAGGCGCAACGCTTCCTCCCCTTACGTGTGGGATACCTTGGAGGTGCTGCATCTGGAGCACAAGGAAGAATCGCACGAGAGGGACGATCCGCGAGCGGAGGGTGGACGTGATGGACGACCACGCAACTGCACGGCACTGCTATGACGTGTTCAACTACATCAAGTCGCTTTCGCTGCACCTGCGTGTCTAGTGGTAATTCCGTAACCTGTAACTAGCAGTAGATCCTAGTTTATGAGGTTGAAATTTTGATTTTATGGCTAGCGTAGCACCCTCATAACCCTACAGTGGTATCAAAGCCGTAGCTACTTCGTTATAGGTTTGGTTGTATGCATATGGAGATATGTACGGTTGTAGATGAGTCTCTGATCATGGTTCATGATCTTACTGTGTTGGTCTTGTAACGATCTACTTGTACCGGTCCGAATTCCGCCATCCGAGTTAAGTGATACATGTAAACCCAATTATGGCGAGATGGAAATCAATCAAATTGATCAAATCGAACCTAGGTCAAGTGTCGAGCGTATATGATGCACGACGGTGGTAGATTGGATCTACTGCCGGGTGCTGAGGTGCAGGAAAAGTGTTGTTCGGTAAAACGGCCATAACTTTTGCATACGACCTCGGATTGAGACGTGTTATATATGAAAATTGATTTATAGAAAATTTTACATCTGATTCTTCCCACCTTTGTTGGGTTTGCCAAAATTAGATTTTCTAAAAAGGCTAGGAAGATGGTGTTTTCGGTGTTTTAAGATTAGACGTCGGAATCGGTTAACTCTGTTTTGCAGGATTTTATGACTGGTATAGCCCTTATGTGTATGTGATGCATGTATGTAATTAATTCATGACTTGTATGTCATGAGTATGATAATATGGCTAGAGCCACATAGATATTGTCAATTTGATGTAATGGCCTGTGTGCCAAACCGTGATGATCCTATCTGCGACTATGTAATATTACTTCATTACCTTGCGTTAGTGATAGATAGTCTTGGTGGATTCATCACTGATGGATGGCGTACATGGATCATGGAGATGGAGATTATCATGATGTACAGATTGATGGAGATGGAGATCCCCAAAGTGACAATGGGCTATACCAAGTCATATATGTGATAATGTCGTTCTTATTATTATGTTCTACTTTCACGTGATAGTGTTTTTGCCTACATATGCGATAGTGAAGTAGAACAATCCCTCAGCAATGTTTAAGTTATATGCTTCCCCAAACCTTGCACTATCATGTGTCTTGTACAATTGGTGGTGGGTCTATGAAATTAGGGTGTCACTGGTTTTCCTTGACTAGGCAGGTTCGTATCGGATACTTACTGCAGAAGGGTTGGTTACTTGAACAAGATCATCCTAACGGTTAGGGACCTTGAAGCATAAGGAGTTGGGCACCACAACATAGAGATGCTACCCAACAACAAGAGTCATATGTGATATGATTAGCAAAGAGTTGCTTACCGATCTACCATGTCTTCTAGTGGTGATGCTAAAGCTCACTAGTAGACTTGTTAGTTGTGGGTCTTGAATCACTAAGTTTCAATTGAGGGATATTGATTTTTGTGAGAGTAGATTCTATTAAGATTTTAATATGATTTATGTAACACCTCAAGTGTTTAGCTCCTTCATTGCATTGCATTTGCATAAGCATAAGCATGCATCATGCATATTATTTTATGTGATGCAACAACTGTGATTGTTTTAGAAATTTTATTTGGCTCACATCATGTGATACGTGATAGTTGGTGTGACAAAAAGGTAGAGTGGCCAATTATGTCCTACAACACCTTAGTTATACTTAGGGTAACTCTTGGAGCAAGGTTCATGTTGGCCAAAATTACTAAAGTGCCCTCCAAGAGGTGGTTGACCACCCTTTTGATCCTAGGATGCTCTGGTTTGACCAATTAAAAAGTCCAGCTTAGAAATCTTGCATGGAGAAGCAACCTTAAGCAAAGTTGTAGATAATTTTATAAGGAACAAAAGTTCTAATATGGCCATCTCATGAAAATGACCAGAACATGCTCAAAAATGGCCCACAAGTCAGCTTGAGTGGTGATCAACACTTAGAAAAAATTCTAAGTCTGGAAATTTGGACTTTTCAGTTTCATTGTACCCCACTTTGACACCTTATAACTCACAAACCAGGCCAAATCAGTCCTTGAGCCAATTGACAAAGTTGGAGCCCTCATGTAGCTCTACAACATTGTCCACATCACCCAAGCCTGGTTCCCAACGGTTTATGAGTTAGCGTGCTTCGAAAATCGAGTTTCAGTCGGGGGAAAGTAACTGAAACTCAGTTCAGATTTCGTGTGCCTCACTTTGGAGCGTTGTATCTCACTAACCAAGCCGAATTGGCTCACGACCCTATTGGCAATGTTGAAGCCCTCACGTAGCTCTACACTTTTGTTAACTACGGCTCTCACCGAATCAGCCTCGATCACGAGCTATGAGGCGATGAAATCCCTCTGTCAGTCGAGCTCGATGGCACCGTTCGCCTCGTTCAGTTCGTCAGTGAAGGGGGAGTGGCCGACCGGCCACAGGGCCTCGCCGACGCGTGGAGACGCGGTGGCACCCGTACGCCGGCCCTGGCCCCACCGGCCAGACCACGGTGCCTTCAAGACTGCCACGACGCGTCGAGGCGGCCTCCATTCCTTTCCCCTCCCTCTTCCGGTTTCAAAACGCCAGAACCGAGCTGCCATTGCCGCTCCACCTCCGGCGAGCTCGCGCGCGTGTTCCACTGCATCACCGGCCACCAAATCACGCCAATTCCTCCGCCTCACCACCCTACACCTCCTCGACCCACCGGCGGCCTTGATTGAACTCAAGGTGAGCCCCATTGTTACCTCTGCCATTCCCAAGAGGCCACCGGAGCTCCGCCATGGAGGCTCACCGTGGCCGGGGTAGCTCGGGCCTCTCTCCGTCTTCCCTTCCTACCTCAATAGCTCCGCCTAGCTGCAGTGAAGCTCATACCGAGCTTAGCTGGGACCGTGCGGCCTCACCGGCGGCGGTACACCGCCACCCGACCCTCACCGGCCGCCGCTCGCGGTGGCGAGCCCCTCCCACTCCAACCCAAGCCATCCTTCTTGCACGAATCGAAGCACCTTGTGACGGAGAACGCGAGGGTGTGCTTGGTTTCCCGAGCGAGCTCCCCTCCGACGAGCTTGAGCTCGCCGGAGCTCGCGGTTCGCCGCCCCTCTGCCCACTGTCACTGACCGCGGGGACCCACCTGTCGGTGCCGCGCGTGGGCGGGAGCCCGAGCGAGCCGCGCGCGCGCGCCGTGGGCCGCGTCCTTTCCCGGGCCGGCCCAGTATAAAATGAGATCTTTTTCATTTTTATTTAAGAAATCTGTTGTTTGACACTTTTTACTGTGCTTTGTTATTTATACAAAAATCAGCCTTTTTGGCTTGGGAATTTGGTGTAGGAAGTTCCTGTGAATAAATTTAGTTCAAATTTTTACAGTAGCTTCTTTTTGGGTCAGAGAGTCTCCTGTAATTTTTGTAGAATTTTAGGAGCAGTTTACATACATGTTTGAAATTCCACTTAATTACTTAAGTAAATTAAGAAATGAGTTTAAATAAATATTCTAGGTGGGCACACCTTACTTTCTGGTGTTTTGTGACCTTTGTGAACTTGTAGTAGTATTAGTTTGGTCTTAGAGAATGTTTGCCACATCAATAAATATTTAATCTTTGCAATTTTAGGTTTTCTGGACAGCTGATAGTATTTCTAGGTTTGACCTTGGATAAAGGTGGTTGCTGGAAAACTTGTAAATACCAAAGTTGTAGTAAAATTTGTAAATGAGCTTGTGTCAAAATTTGGGAGCATTTGGCTTAGTAGTTTGGGAGTTATTGCTGTTTAAAGTGCCAGTCCAGAATTTACTGCTCTCTATTTAGAGAGAACAGATTCTGGAACTTTAGAATTTCGATTAGGTAAACTTTGGAATTTAGTGTTGTGATCTGAAAACATTTTGTGGTACATTTCTTAAGCTTTCCAGGTTGTCTTAGATCATGTCTTTTGGAGTTAGGAATCTTCAGTTATGTCAGAATCTTTGAGCTGCTGTCCAGAATAACTTACTGTGGTTACCTAAATAATGTCACTCTTGTGTTTATTAGGTGTTAGGGCCTTAACCGAAGAGGAACAACTATATCTTAGGTTGGGTAGATTAGGTAAGTACTTCTCCACCGGAGAAGAGATTTGCACGTACTAATAAAGTAACTTGATTATATTATTATTTTTATTTCTGAAATGCATTTCATTCCGAGCATGTTGCACCTTTATGCATCCATGATATTTATTGTGCATTCATGCAATAGGTGTACCGGAGGGGGTAACTCTCCTCGAGTTCGAGCCTGTGATTCCGGAGGAAGTCCAGGACCAGGAGCAGCAGGAGCCCGAGGATCCAGCAGGCGAAGGAGTGCCCGCAGACGACCTTCCTGAGTGCCCAGACCACCGGCCCTCGACCTTTCTGAAAGGCAAGCCCCGGTGCATGCTGAACCTACTGATTTATAAATTAATCTTGAGTACTTTTAATTGTTTACTGCATTAAGTTGTAGGAGTTATATGAAAACACTTGTTGCATTATACCTGTCCTTGTCCAGATATCGTACTTAATCCTATATTAGGTTTAGGCACGTGTCAATGCTTAGCCCTGCTTAGTACGGTAGAAGTCGGGTGATTTCCGGTCATCCGCGAGATGTAGGAAGGAGTCACGAGTGGCTTTATGGCTATCGTGGATGGAACCATGCTTTAAAATGAAATTGAGACCGGGCGGGAATTCGATAGTACAGCCGCAAGACACTTCACGTCTTGGGTGTGGAGCTATGCCCGTCTGAGTCGTTTAAGGACCGATTCGCTGTACGTCCTTGAGTCATGTTGAACGCAGTCTAACACTTAGTTGGCCGGATAAGTCGTTCCGACCGCGAAGCCGAGTAATGTGGTTCAGGCCGAGAATCGAATGGTAGGTTGCTTCTTGGAGGAGAGAAAGGATGTGCTTGGGGACATTGGCGTGAGACCAAGGGGGGGTTAGAGTCCCTATCACCTGGCAGAGTGTCGCCCTTGGGGTCGCGACATTATTCGGACCCGCGATTCATGAATCATATAAAAAGGTGGCTTGTGCGACCCTGGCAGGGGCCTGCGCGGTGAGTGTTAGAAATACCCCTCCAGCTAGATAGGAATTCGATTCGAATCGCCGTCGCTCCCGGTTAGTGAGCGCTTGACTTGAGCAGCGGCAACGTAGATCTCATTAAATAAACTGGTGGTTAAGGGAATGATACAATGTTGCCATAATGATATACCTGCTATGGATATAATAATAATGTTGTTTGATTATAATCAAGTGAATGTTTAGTACATGTGCTAAGATAGATGGCAGGTAAATGTTAAAAATAACTGCTAGTACAGGTTATAAGAGTCTCAATTACTTATGCCTTTATGCAAAAATGTGATGTCAGCTAGCCTCTTGTGAAAGCCTTGCATAATTTTTGGTGTCATCTTATTTCTGGTTTTCGACGGGTAAGTCTAGCTGAGTACATTCCAGTACTCAGGGTTTATTCCCCCCTGTTGCAGATGATATGCTCTATCAAGGCTTCTGCAAGACGTGTCTCCACCCTGCGGGTGATGATGACTAGATCACTAGGGCGTGATCATCTTTATGTACTTTCCTCATGCTTTTGCGGGTTGTCGATCAACAAGACTGGCAGTAGTTAAATAACTGGTGTGTTTATGCTTCCGCTACTTTATAAACTTGGTTTGTAATAATTGCGACTCCGTGTGTGTAAACTTATTTTGGAACTACTTGCGAAATGTAACGTATGATGTTGTATGTTGAATGATGCGATCCTGGTTGTAAGCAAGTTGGTTTGAAATCCTTCGTGGTTTCGATTGACTACCGGGATTATATGGGCTCAAGTTCGAAAATTTGAGCACTTCGGTGCTTGTTTTTTTTGTACTTGTGCTCTTATAATTTGGTCGGTTCTGTTACAGCTGGTACCGGAGCATAATTCAACATTAAAAACATCATACAAGTATTTAAAAAACAAAAGTATTTGATTATGAAAAAGGGTTAAAACACTAAAAATTATTTTTAGGTATGCAGTGATCACATCCCTTAGCCCAAATAAGGACTCTTAGGTGGCTTATTATAAAGACTAACTTGGGGGCCTTGTTTGTTTTTGTTTCGTCGTCCATACGGCGTGATATTGTATGGATGTCATCCACTTGGGTGGTAATGTATGGATCAATTGCCTCGACGCTCTGGTAAGTGTGAGTTGTGAGAGCGTGATCGTCCAACCGGCGATCTAGGGGAGAGTAGTTTTGGTGACTGGCATACTTACATGTTTAAACCATGTAATTACGTGAGCACTTAATTATGGGAACCTTTATATCGGGTAGCTTTGATACTGAAGTATATACATCAGGGGATGTGTATATGGAAAATATTTAAATTACTGCTTTCTTGTGTGCTTATATTGGGAAACTGTTGGGCTGAAATGAGATTTTTCTGCAGGTACACTAACAGCGTAACGAGTAGACCGATAGTTTCGCTTATATGAGAGAACGTATGTATGCCACCGCCTAGCGTTAGAACTTTAGGTTTCTACTAAGGTGAGAGGACGTACGGAACGTGCATGCATCATGTTTAATTATATCATACATATCATTTACTCCCTCCTTAAAAATTTCAGTACTCCCGACTAAAGTAAATTTTGTATCCCCTAAATGATCCTCACTTGAAGTCGTGTCTTGTGCTACAGATGACATGTACCAAGAGGACCGCTCGCAAGTCCACTGGAGGCAGGGCACCTTGTCACCAGCTCGCTCCATGTGAGCCCCGCCCTGAGCCTACTGAGGTGGAAAGGCTGAGGGCAGAGTTGGCTGAAGTGACTGCTGCCAGGAATGCAGCGCGTCAGCAACTGGAGCAAGTGATTCGTGATCATGACCAGGAAACCCTTGCAGTCCAGAGGTTGACAGTAGCAAACCGCAACTGTCAACGCATGTTGGTTCGTGTCATGAACCAGAGGGATGAAGCCTGGCACGAGGAGAACGTTCTAAGAGCTCATCAGTTTGAGCTCGAGCAACAGTTGGAGAATGCTGAAGAATATAATGACAATCTTCATGAAGAAGTGCACTGCCTGAACAACCAGCTAAATCCTCTGCTGCCTAGAAATATCAACGCAGATGAGGACATGGGTTCGGGAATCTTCATGGCTAAAAATGATGATGAAGTGGAGGTCAACGGACCCCAAGATGCCGAACCAGAAGAAGAACCAGAAGAAGAAGAAGATAATGAGGAGTTAGAGCCTGTTAGTGATGAGGACGGCGGGGAGATCCTTGACACCGACTCTGAGGACGATGCTTAGAGTAGTTATCACGTAGCTATGATGTTAGGATCGTCTTTTGTGCCTCCTGGGGTTGGAGTGAGGCTTTGTAATAACTTGACTTTTCGGATGTAAGGTCGAACTCTATGTTTTCTGGATATTTAGTTGGAACCTGTTAATTTCAATCGCAATTGGATGTCTTATTGTGTTGCGTTCGATGATGGTGTCACGATTAGTACCCTTCGGTGCCGCGACGAAACCGAGGGCCTCCTATGGCGCGCGACATAAGGCTGTGCTGCTTGGCACGCGCTGGTATCGAGGTGGCTAGTCATGATCCACCATGGAACTCTACCGTTGAGAAGTCTCCTTGTGGTCAGATTGAAGTAGCTTTCTCAGTCAACTAAAAACTTTGAAATCGAATCCAAGCACCGGGCGAAAGATCAAAACTCACGTAGACTTTAGTGTAAACGGTTCAGTCACTGTTGTGCCTCTGTGAGTGAGCCTTTATCAAAATACATCTTACCCTCGCATGATTGCGTCCCTTTGATCCGCTTGAACGGATTGTGCGGTTGTGATGAATTATTGTGCCATGAGTATTTTGAGAAGTCTATTTCATGAAGTCAGTTTGACATATTTACAATAATTCATCTACAAACTTCCCACATCGTCAGTGCTCATTGACTATGCATTTTGCAGATGTCGTACAATCTCCGCCGGGGTCGTGGCAATGAGGATGAGGAGCAGCCACCCCCTCCGCCACCACCTACCCCGGCTGAGCTGATGCAGACAGTGGTCGAAGGGCAGCGCATGCTGGCAGATGCTATGCGCCAGCTGGCCAACCGAGAGGCTCGTCATGGCCGCCAGGGCCCAGAACCCAATCAGTACAGCGATTTCAAGGACTTTCTTGATACTAAGCCCCCGCTCTTTAAGGAGGCGGAGGAACCACTACAAGCCGATGAGTGGTTGAACACGATCGAACAAAAGTTTCGTCTGCTTCGCTTGACCAATGAGCTGAAAACTGAATATGCTTCTCACCAACTACATGGTCCAGCGGGTATTTGGTGGAGCCACTATCGTTCCACATTGCCTGCAAATGTCCCGATTGCTTGGGATCAGTTCAAGGCCGCATTTCGTGAGAACTATATTCCTCCAGGTCTTATGGCAATCAAGCACACAGAATTCATGAGGCTGTTGAAAGTCCTATGTTTGGTGTTGGTAATTAGTGACAATGCCTAAGTACTAATCCTATGCCTAAGTTATATGTAGCATATGAGGATTAGTACACTCCAAGGTTGGTGGCAAGATGGACATGGTGATCATGATGGTCACACTTGGATTTGGACGCAACCCTACGTGATCAAGGCAAAGGTATATGCTTAAGGGTTGTGTTTTAGTAACCAAGACACCTAGTGGGTGTGGTTACATTATAGGATAGATAGCCGTACTATAAAGAGGGGAATGACGTGGCTATTGAACTCCTAAGTGCCTCTAGATGTGCATTTCATAATCATATGCATTTGGATAGAACTAATATCACCTCGAAAAATGATTGTGAAAATGCTAACACACTCACACATGACGAGATCACTTGGTGATGTTAGCACGTTTGCGACGGCGGTGGAGTTTGAGTGGTAGAGAGGGTTTGGGTTCCTCTCTCCCTCCCGCCGAGCTTGCGAGGCGGGATTCAGGCGTTTTTGAGAAGTTGAAACGATTATTTTCCACTACGCCGGAAGTCCGGAAAAGAAACGGAGGCGAACGGAGGTCACAGAGGTGACCGGACGCTGAACCGGACGCGGTCCTTGCATGACCGGACGCGTCCGGTCAGTGTTCAGTGTCTGCGCGTTTTTCAGTTCGATGATCGGACGCGAGGCGCGTCCGGTCACTGGTGATCGGACGCGTCTGGTCGTTCAGGGAGCTTACTGGACTCTAACCGGACGCTGTCACTGTCGCGTCCGGTCATTTTCTTTAGCGCGTCCGGTCACTGTTTTGTTGAGCGCTGCTCAGGCGACCAGCGCGTCCGGTCCTTCACGGGACCAGCGCGTCCGGTCATTCCCGGCGCGTCCGGTCAGTTGGACCAGCGCGTCCGGTCGTTGCTTCGCAGTTAGCCGTTGGGCGACCAGCGCGTCCGGTCATTTGGACCAGCGCGTCCGGTCAGTACTTCACGAGTTAGCCGTTGGGCGACCGGCGCGTCCGGTCAGTTGGACCAGCGCGTCCGGTCAGCCCGATTTTGGCTGTTTAAGTTTCTAACGGCTATATTCGAAGGGGTACGTCTATAAATACTCATTGGCCGGCTCAAGGCTCACTCTCTCGGACATTGCTCGAACATTTGACATACTTGTGAGCACTTTGAGCCAAGCAACTCCCCTCCCACTCATCTCTCTTGCTTCTTTGCATATTCGAAGTGAGATTGAGTGATCCAAGTGCATTTGCATTGTGAGATAGCATCTAGTTGGCACTTGGTGGTTGATTTGCTGCGGGATTCTTGTTTCTCTTGGTGGTTGCCGCCACCTAGACGGTTTGTAGCAGCTTGGAGGCGTTGGCAAGAGTTGGTGATTGTTCTTGGCCACCTCCGGTGATTATAAGGGGTTTATGCCTACCTCGGCGAAGAGCCAAAGGCAACGCTAGTGAATTGCTCGTGTCATTGCAACCTTTTGCCATTTGGTAGGTTCTTGTGGTGCCTTTTGAGAGGCTCGGTGTGAGACCGATTAGCCACCGAACCACGTGGTGAAGAGGGACACAACGGGGACTAGCGTGCCGGCAAGCACGTGAACCTCGGGATAAATCTTCGTGTCATCACTTTCATATTATGATTGATTGATCCCAGTGTTTGGTTATCTTGGTATTCATTATTGATCATATTGGTTGGCTCAATACTTCGCCCCTCGGTGATACCCTCCTATCTCTCTTGTATTAATTTCTTAGTTATCTTTGCTAGCTAGTTAGCTTAGCTAGAGTAGTTCTCTTGTGTAGCTTGCTAGTTGTAGTTGTACTTAACTTCTCGGTTTGACTTGTGCGGTTGAGTGCAAATACTAGAATTGTGATTTGGATAGGTGGCTTGCAAACACCCATAGGCTAAGCAAAACTCGCATCTCGCTATTTGTTATATTGATAAACTTGTTTAGCTTGTCGTTGTAAAAAATTTTAATAGGCTATTCACCCCCCCCTCTAGCCATCAAGACCTTTCAAGTGGTATCAGAGCCGTGGTCACCGTTTGTAAGGCTTAACAACCTCGGTGTAAGATGGCTCAAGTTATGTTCAATCATGTTAATGGCAAGCCTCCATTCTTTGATGGTATCTCTTCCTTTGATCATTGGAAAAGGAAGATGAAGCTATATCTAGGCAATATACATGAGAAGGTTTGGGATGTGACCAAAGAAGGATACATCATTCTTAATGAGGAAAACCTCACTCCCAATGACCGCATCAATAAACAATGCAATACGGCGGCACTTGCCACAATCTGTCAGGCCGTTGATGATAAAGTATTTGAGCAAATCAAAGATCTTGAAAAGGCAAATGAGCTTTGGACAAGATTAGAGGAAACATATGAGGGCACTTCAACGGTAAAGAGTGCCAAGCTCTATATGCTCAAGGATAAGTTTGCAAGCTTCAAGATGAAGGATGATGAGTCCATACCGGAGATGTTCTATAGGCTCCAAGTCATTGTCAATGATCTCAAGGGGCTTGGGGAGAAGGTTGAGGACAAGGACTTCTCACACAAGTTCTTGATGTGCTTACCCAAGAAGTTTGCCACCTTGAGAAGAATGATCTTTAGAGAGGGATTGAACAAGGTCAAACCAACCAATGTGCTTGGAGATATAATGACCGATGCCCAATACAATGATGATGAAGATGAGGTAGAAGAAAAGAAGGAGACCAAGATCAAGCAAGAGAAGCCCATTGCATTCAAGGCTTCATTCTCTAAGGGAAAGAGCAAGGTGGAGAGTGATGATGATGATCCATACGATGATGAGACCATGGCCCTCCTTGTGCACAAGATGGGAAGGTTCATGAAGAAGAAAGGATATGGGGCAAGAAAGAGGAGAGACACTATAAAGGCAAAGACCCTTTGCTACAATTGCAATAACCCCAATCACATAGTGGGGGATTGCCCCTATGAAGATAAGAGACTTCATAATGGGGACTTGAAGCTCAAGAAGAACAAGAAAGATAAGAGAGAGAATGAGAGGAAAACAAAGAAGAGCTTCACCTTCAACAAGAAGAAGAAGGGTGGTGGTTATGTAGTCACTTGGGATAGTGACAATTCCGATAGTGATGATGATGCAAGCTCTAGTGATGATGAGAGGATCACTCGGCGAGCCATTGCAAACATCGCCCTCTCCAACAAGCCATCCATCTTCGACACTACATCAACATGCCTTATGGCCAAGCCTACCAAGGTAAAACATGATGATAGTGATGATGATTCTTGTGCTAGTGATGATTGTAGGAGTGATGATGAGGAGGATGAGGACTACTCCAAGGATGATCTATTAGGCGTAATAGATCAAATGAGCAAGGGCTACAAGAGGACAACCAAGAAGTGCAAAATCTTGGAACAAGAGTTCATTGCCAAGAGCAATAAAAATGATGCCTTGATGGAGGAGCTTGTTGCTCTCAAAAAGAGTAAGGAGTGCAAAGGAATTGAACAAGAGCTCAAAGCTCTTAGGAAATCCTTTGATGAGCTAGAGGCTTCTCGTGAGTGTCTAAAGGAAGACCACGAGGATCTTGAAATTGCTCACACTAGGCTTAAGGAAGCCCACTCCACTCTACTTGAGCTCATCAAGGAAAAGGACCTTAAGTTGGAGAAGTTCATGAAGGAAGCTAAGGAGGAACAAGTGATTGTCACTTGTGATATTGGACTAACATGTGATATTATTGATGATTCTTTATTTGTTAGTCCTACTAATGCTTCATGTAGCTCATCATCATCTACCACAACCAACTCTACCTCTACTACTAGTGATTCATCACTTGTGGTTGAGACTCTCAAGAGAGAGGTGGATGATCTCACCCGCGCATTAGGCAACGCCTATGGTGGGGATGCCCGCTTGCTAAAATGCTTGGGTAGCCAAAGGTTCTCTCTTAACAAAGAGGGATTAGGCTATACTCCCAAGAAGGGCAAGGCGGCCTTTGCTACTCCAAAGTCTCGCTTTGTGAAGGGCAATGGTCGTTATTGCAATAGATGCAAGCAAGTTGGGCATCTAGAGATTAATTGCAATAAAATGAACAAGAACAAGAAAAATGCTAATGTACCTTACATTCCTTTTGATTCTTGTTATGTGCTTACCAAGGGAGAGAAAGGTGTGCATGCTAGGTTTGTTGGTACACCAATTGTGGGCCCAAAGAAGAAGGCCATTTGGGTACCAAAGAGCTTAGTGACTAACCTCCAAGGACCCAAGCAAGTATGGGTACCTAAGAAACATTAAATTGTTTTGTAGGTTAATTACAAGGCCGGAGGAAGGCATTGGGTGCTTGATAGTGGGTGCTCTCAACATATGACCGGTGATTCAAGAATGTTCAACTCTCTCAAATCAAATGATAGTGGCATTGATAGTATCACATTTGGTGACAATAGCAAAGGTGATGTAAAGGCTCTTGGAAGGATTGCAATCTCAAATGATCATAGCATCTCCAATGTGCTACTAGTTGAAAAGCTCAATTTCAACTTGTTGTCGGTTGCTCAATTATGTGATCTCGGGTTCAAGTGCATATTTGGTGTTGATGATGTGGAGATAGTTAGTGTTGATGGCTCTAACTTGATCTTCAAAGGCTTTAGATATGAGAATCTATACTTGGTTGATTTCAATGCTAGTGACACTCAACTTTCAACATGCTTGCTCACCAAATCAAGTATGGATTGGTTATGGCATAGAAGACTTGGTCATGTTGGCATGAAGCAATTGAACAAGTTAGTGAAGCATGACTTAGTTAGAGGCTTGAAGGATGTCACATTTGAGAAGGATAAGCTATGTAGTGCATGTCAAGCCGGAAAGCAAGTAGGCAACACTCATCCATTGAAGAGCATTATGAGTACTTCCAAGGCATTTGAGTTGTTGCACATGGATCTATTTGGGCCAACTACATACACAAGCATTGGTGGCAACAAGTATGGTTTTGTGATTGTGGATGATTTCACTAGATACACATGGGTATTCTTTCTTGTGGACAAGAGTGATGTATTTGACATATTCAAGAAGTTCATCAAGAGAGTGCAAAATGAGTTTGAGACCACAATCAAGAAAGTAAGAAGTGACAATGGAAGTGAGTTTAGAAACACAAGAGTTGATGAGCTATGTGAGGAGCTTGGAATCAAGCATCAATTCTCGGCCAAGTATACACCTCAATCAAATGGCCTAGTTGAAAGGAAGAATAGAACCTTAATTGATATGGCAAGATCAATGTTGAATGAGTATAATGCGAGTCATTCATTTTGGGCCGAAGCAATCAACACGGCTTGCTTTTATAGCAACCGTCTCTATTGCCACAAGTTCCTTGAGAAGACACCATATGAGATCTTAAATGGAAGAAAGCCCAATATTGCATACTTTCGGGTATTTGGTTGCAAATGCTATATCTTGAAGAAGGGCACTAGATTGAGCAAGTTTGAGAAGAAATGTGATGAAGGCTTCCTACTTGGTTACTCAACTACTAGCAAAGCTTATAGAGTATGGAACCTATCTAGTGGTTTACTTGAAGAAGTGCATGATGTTGAGTTTGATGAAACAAATGGCTCTCAAGATGAAGAAGATAACTTGGATGATGTGAGAGGAACTCAATTGAGTAATGCTATGAAAGAAATGGACATTGGTGATATTAGACCAAAGCAAGTTATTAATGTAGATGACAACAAAGATCAAGTTCTCCAAAGTCCAATTACACAAGCTAGTGGTTCTCTAATGCAAAATCAAGCTAGTACATCATCTCAAGTGCAACAAAATCAACAAGTGGCTAGTTCATCATCTCCAACTCATGATCAACATCAACATTCAAGCAATCAAGTCCAAGTGCTTCAACCAACTAACATTGCAAGAGACCATCCATTGGATTCCATCATTGGTGACATACAAAGAGGAGTTCAAACTAGATCAAGATTGGCATCGTTTTGTGCTCACTCATCTTTTGTGTCAATGGAAGACCCCAAGGACATTGATAGAGCATTGAGAGATCCGGATTGGGTAAATGCAATGCATGAAGAGCTCAACAACTTCAAGAGAAATGAAGTATGGGAACTAGTTGAAAGGCCTAAGGATCACAATGTCATTGGAACAAGATGGATCTTTCGCAACAAGCAAGATCAAGATGGGATAGTAGTAAGGAACAAAGCAAGACTAGTGGCTCAAGGTTACACACAAATAGAGGGTCTTGACTTTGGTGAAACTTATGCCCCGGTTGCAAGATTGGAAGCAATTAGGATTTTACTTGCCTATGCTTGTGCTCACAATATCAAGCTATATCAAATGGATGTAAAGAGTGCATTTCTCAATGGGTACATTCAAGAGGAGGTGTATGTGGAGCAACCTCCCAGTTTTGAAGATGACAAGAAACCCAATCATGTATACAAGTTAAGGAAAGCTTTATATGGATTGAAGCAAGCACCTAGAGCATGGTATGAAAGATTGAGGGACTTCTTGTTATCCAAAGGATTTGTCATGGGCAAAGTTGATACAACACTATTCACCAAGAAGATTGAGAAAGACTTGTTTGTGTTGCAAATATATGTTGATGATATCGTATTTGGTTCAACCAATCAAGATTATTGTGATGAGTTTGGTAAAATGATGGCCAAGGAATTTGAAATGTCAATGATTGGTGAACTTAGTTTCTTTCTTGGACTTCAAATCAAACAAATGAAAGAAGGTACATTTGTGAGCCAAACCAAGTACATCAAAGATATGCTCAAGAAGTTTGGCATGGAAGATGCAAAGGGCATTACAACTCCAATGAGCACTAGTGGAAGTTTGGATAGTGACAAGAGTGGCAACATGGTGGATCAAAAGCTATATAGATCAATGATTGGTAGCCTACTCTATGTGACGGCATCAAGGCCCGATGTGATGTTTAGTGTATATATGTGTGCAAGATTTCAAGCCTCACCAAGAGAAAGTCATTTGAAGGCAACAAAGAGAATATTGAGGTACTTAAAGCATACACAAGATGTTGGATTGTGGTATCCCAAAGGTGCAAGTTTTGAGCTAGTTGGATATTCGGATTCCGACTATGCCAGTGATAAAGTGGAGAGAAAGAGCACTTCCGGGACATGTCAATTGTTGGGAAGATCACTTATCTCATGGTCATCCAAGAAGCAAAATAGTATTGCACTATCTACCGCTGAAGCCGAATACATCGCCGCGGGTAGTTGTTGTGCACAAATCTTGTGGATGAAGGCAACATTGAAGGATTTTGGAATCAATTTCAAGAATGTGCCATTGCTATGTGACAATGAAAGTGCCGTGAAGCTAACTAACAATCCGATTCAACATCAAAGAACAAAGCATATTGATGTTCGCCATCACTTTATTAGAGATCATCAACAAAAGGGTGACATTGCTATTGAGAGTGTGGGCACCGAAGATCAATTAGCCGATCTATTCACCAAGCCACTTGATGAGAAGAGATTTCACAAGCTAAAGAATGAGTTGAACATACTTGACTTCTCCAACATGAGTTGATGCACTCCCATGATATGACATGCCTCTCCTTCGAGCCCCAAGGTACAATTGGTTGACATGTCATACATTCTATACTAAGGACATGTTTAGTGCATCTAGTCATGATTTCTTATGTTCTAGGAGCATTCATGAAAATTAAATGAATTTGAAGTTTATATGGTGCCACTATTGTTTCCATGACTTGTATGATCTAGTGGTAGCATATAACTTGTTTAAGTAGCTTGTGATCCTAAGTGTTTAATCTAGAAAACTTGTCTAAATATTTGCTTCAACATGGTGCATGATAACCCTTCTAGTGAGGTGTGAAGAAGCTTGCCCTTGGATCAAACCGAAGTATTTTATTTATGCAAGCAATCTAGGTTGAATCATAAACTTGATCCTCACCCCATATTTCAACATGATAATCTATCTAAGGTTTGCTCCTTGTGGTCAATTGGTGCCAAAGGGGGAGAAAATATTGTTCACAAATGTTGTGGGGGAGAAAATGTTGTTCACAAGATAGATTCTAAAAGGGGAAAAAACCTAAAGGGGAGAATTGATAAAAGAAGGGGATCAACTAAAATTTTGAGCACACAAGTAGGGGGAGCAAGCTCTTTAAACATGAATGTTGCATTTCTATGTGCACTTCATATGTATGATGCATAGTTATGCATTTCGTTTTCTCCGATACATTGCTTGTGTGGTGACTTGCTAGTATAATTTGAATGATGCATTGAAATACTAGCATGAATAGGAAGTAGTTAGATTTTTCTTGCTTCATGTTTTTCAAAATGGTACTAGAGCCTTGCTTATAATGTTGATCTCACCAGGTTTCTAGTTATGTTTGTGCTTTTCCAAGTGGAATCTAACTACACAAGGTGCTAAGATGGTGTTTATCGCTACTCCGATGGTATCACGCTTCAAAGGTCTATAATCTAAAACACTTAGCACCTATTGGTAGACAATGCTCCTAATCTTTCCTATCTAACATGTATGCTTCCAAAATCCAAACATATAGCATACATGTAGGGGGAGCCATTGCTATCAATTTGAATTCATGATCACATGTCCATAATTCTTACACATGGTAATATACTTGGACAATGTGACATGGGTTCAATCAAAATTTTATCATAATATCTTTGTGAAAGGTTTGTCACCAATTACCAACAAGGGGGAGATTGAAAGTCCTATGTTTGGTGTTGGTAATTAGTGACAATGCCTAAGTACTAATCCTATGCCTAAGTTATATGTAGCATATGAGGATTAGTACACTCCAAGGTTGGTGGCAAGATGGACATGGTGATCATGATGGTCACACTTGGATTTGGACGCAACCCTACGTGATCAAGGCAAAGGTATATGCTTAAGGGTTGTGTTTTAGTAACCAAGACACCTAGTGGGTGTGGTTACATTATAGGATAGATAGCCGTACTATAAAGAGGGGAATGACGTGGCTATTGAACTCCTAAGTGCCTCTAGATGTGCATTTCATAATCATATGCATTTGGATAGAACTAATATCGCCTCGAAAAATGATTGTGAAAATGCTAACACACTCACACATGACGAGATCACTTGGTGATGTTAGCACGTTTGCGACGGCGGTGGAGTTTGAGTGGTAGAGAGGGTTTGGGTTCCTCTCTCCCTCCCGCCGAGCTTGCGAGGCGGGATTCAAGCGTTTTTGAGAAGTTGAAACGATTATTTTCCACTACGCCGGAAGTCCAGAAAAGAAACGGAGGCAAACGGAGGTCACAGAGGTGACCGGACGCTGAACCGGACGCGGTCCTTGCATGACCGGACGCGTCCGGTCAGTGTTCAGTGTCTGCGCGTTTTTCAGTTCGATGATCGAACGCGAGGCGCGTCCGGTCACTGGTGATCGGACGCGTCTGGTCGTTCAGGGAGCTTACTGGACTCTAACCGGACGCTGTCACTGTCGCGTCCGGTCATTTTCTTCAGCGCGTCCGGTCACTGTTTTGTTGAGCGCTGCTCAGGCGACCAGCGCGTCCGGTCCTTCACGGGACCAGCGCGTCCGGTCATTCCCGGCGCGTCCGGTCAGTTGGACCAGCGCGTCCGGTCGTTGCTTCGCAGTTAGCCGTTGGGCAACCAGCGCGTCCGGTCATTTGGACCAGCGCGTCCGGTCAGTACTTCACGAGTTAGCCGTTGGGCGACCGGCGCGTCCGGTCAGTTGGACCAGCGCGTCCGGTCAGCCCGATTTCGGCTGTTTAAGTTTCTAACGGCTATATTCGAAGGGGTACGTCTATAAATACTCGTTGGCCGGCTCAAGGCTCACTCTCTCGGACATTGCTCGAACATTTGACATACTTGTGAGCACTTTGAGCCAAGCAACTCCCCTCCCACTCATCTCTCTTGCTTCTTTGCATATTCGAAGTGAGATTGAGTGATCCAATTGCATTTGCATTGTGAGATAGCATCTAGTTGGCACTTGGTGGTTGATTTGCTGCGGGATTCTTGTTTCTCTTGGTGGTAGCCGCCACCTAGACGGTTTGTAGCAGCTTGGAGGCGTTGGCAAGAGTTGGTGATTGTTCTTGGCCACCTCCGGTGATTGTAAGGGGTTTATGCCTACCTCGGCGAAGAGCCAAAGGCAACGCTAGTGAATTGCTCGTATCATTGCAACCTTTTGCCATTTGGTAGGTTCTTGTGGTGCCTTTTGAGAGGCTCGGTGTGAGACCGATTAGCCACCGAACCACGTGGTGAAGAGGGACATAACGGGGACTAGCGTGCCGGCAAGCACGTGAACCTCGGGATAAATCTTCGTGTCATCACTTTCATATTATGATTGATTGATCCCAGTGTTTGGTTATCTTGGTATTCATTATTGATCATATTGGTTGGCTCAATACTTCGCCCCTCGGTGATACCCTCCTATCTCTCTTGTATTAATTTCTTAGTTATCTTTGCTAGCTAGTTAGCTTAGCTAGAGTAGTTCTCTTGTGTAGCTTGCTAGTTGTAGTTGTACTTAACTTCTCGGTTTGACTTGTGCGGTTGAGTGCAAATACTAGAATTGTGATTTGGATAGGTGGCTTGCAAACACCCATAGGCTAAGCAAAACTCGCATCTCGCTATTTGTTATATTGATAAACTTGTTTAGCTTGTCGTTGTAGAAAATTTTAATAGGCTATTCACCCCCCTCTAGCCATCAAGACCTTTCAGCTGTCACAGGGAAATAAAAGCTTGACTGAATATCTGCAATCTTTCAACAACCTGGCAAGGTATGCCACAGAGTTTGTGGATACTGATTCTAAGAAAATTGCTAGCTTTAAAAGAGGCCTCGGCCCAAAGTTGATGAAGACTATGGGCACTAGCAAGTGCACTACCTTCAATGAATTTATCAGTGATGCTCTGACTCAAGAGAACAATAACTCGATCTATGCTGCTTCTAAGAGCCGCAAGAGGGCACTTGAGGCAGGTGCTTCACAGTCCTGAGCTCCAGCTGCCCCGAGGGCTCCTCCTCGACCTCCTGCCACAAGTGCTAAGTTCCGTCCTCCGCAAAAGAAGGCGCCAGTGAAGACTGGGTTTCGTAAGGCATATACGGTGGCCCTGCCAAAGAGTAATTCGGGCCAAGGCAGCTCCAGTGTCCCTCCTAGCAACATGCCTTGCTGGAACTGCAACAAGCCAGGCCATTGGTCCAGAAACTGTCCTTACCCCAAGAAGAATGTTAACCAAGGTGGTCGTCAGGGGCACGCTCATTATAACAGTATTGAGGAAATCCCTTCTGGTGAGGTTGTCACTGCTGGTAAGTTCCTAGTTGACCAACACCCTGCAGTGGTACTTTTTGATTCAGGTGCTTCACATTCCTTTATCAGTCCTAAGTTTGCATCAGAGTTTGCACACAAATTGCATACTGTTGAAGGTGGGGGTTATTGCATTAGTGCAGCAAGTGGGAATATTTCCACAAATAAAGTAGTGGGAAATCTTGAGCTTGAGATAGAAGGGCGAAAGTACTCGCTTGCCTTAGTGGTTTTGCCGGGCTTGGGCATAGATGTTATCTTGGGTATAAATTGGATGAGTCAGAATGGGGTACTCATTGATACATCCACTCGGGTAGTTATGCTCAGAGATCCTACATATCAAAAGGGTTTTCTGGTACAACTTCCCAGAAAAGTTGATTTATCTGGAGAAGTTCATGCTGTGCAAGCAAAGGCATTGGCCGAAATTCCAGTAGTAAATGAGTTTCCGGACATTTTTCCCGATGATTTGCCGGGGCTCCCTCCGGATCGGGATGTGGAATTTAAAATTGAGTTGTTGCCTGGCACGGCTCCCATCTCTAGGAGACCCTATAGGATGCCTCCAAATGAACTCGCTGAACTTAAGGTGCAATTGAATGAACTTTTAAAGAAGGGGTTGATTCGTCCTAGTTCGTCGCCGTGGGGATGTCCTGCCATCTTTGTAAAGAAGAAGGATCAGTCGTTGCGGATGTGCGTAGATTATAGACCTCTCAATGCAGTCACTGTCAAAAATAAGTACCCTCTACCACGTATCGACATCTTGTTCGATCAGTTGTCTAAAGCTAAAGTTTTCTCCAAGATCGATCTAAGACCTGGCTACCATCAAATTAAAATTCGCCCGGAAGATGTTCCAAAGACAGCCTTTTCTACCAGATACGGTCTTTATGAGTATCTTGTTATGTCCTTCGGCTTGACAAATGCCCCCGCACACTTCATGTACTTGATGAATTCGGTGTTTATGCCTGAATTGGACAAGTTTGTGGTGGTATTTATTGATGACATCCTGGTATATTCTGTGAATGAGGAGGATCACGCTGAACATCTGCGTATAGTTCTCACAAGACTGCGTGAACATCAACTATATGCAAAGTTCAGTAAGTGCGAATTCTGGCTTCGTGAAGTACCTTTCCTTGGGCATGTGTTGTCCGATGGAGGAATTATGGTGGACCCCGCCAAGGTACAGGAAGTACTGAACTGGAAGGCTCTTATCTCGGTTCACGAGGTCCGGAGTTTTCTTGGTTTGGCTGGCTATTATCGTCGCTTCATCCCGGATTTCTCCAAAATAGCCAAGCCAATGACTCGGTTGCTGCAAAAAGACACCAGGTTTGTCTGGACTCCTGAGTGTGATGCGGCTTTTCACAAACTGCGAACTCTCCTAACCTCAGCTCCGGTTTTGGCACAACCGGATATCGAGAAACCATTTGATGTTTATTGTGATGCCTCAGGCATAGGTTTGGGAGGTGTTCTGATGCAGGAAGGCCGAGTAATTGCATATACCTCTCGACAACTTCGGAAACATGAGGCGAATTATCCAACGCATGACTTAGAACTCGCTGCAGTCGTTCATGCTTTGAAAGCCTGGCGGCACTACCTGTTGGGCAATGTTTGCAATATCTACACAGACCACAAAAGCCTCAAATACATCTTCACCCAACCCGAGTTAAATATGCGTCAAAGAAGATGGCTCGTGTTGATTAAAGATTATAACCTTCAAGTGCACTATCATCATGGCAAGGCAAATGTGGTTGCAGATGCTTTAAGCCGTAAGTCTCATTGCCATTCCTTAGTCGAAACTGATTTTCATCGATCTCGCCTTCTACATCCAGTAGTCTTGTACAACATCACTGTCAGTTGTACTCTCAAAAACAGAATTATTGAACTCCAAAAGACTGACACTGGTATATTCCACATCAAGCGTAAGATGAAAGAACAAGAAACTACACAGTTCAGGATAGATGAAGAGGGTGTACTATGGTTCAAGGATAGGTTAGTTGTGCCTAAGGACCGGGAGCTTCGAAATGATATTATGTCTGAAGCACACTCCTCTAAGTTGTCCATCCATCCTGGTAGCAATAAGATGTATTATGATTTGAAGCCATACTATTGGTGGACCAAGATGCGGAAAGAGATAGCTGCATATGTGGCTAGGTGTGACACCTGCTGTAGAGTTAAGGCTGTGCATATGAAAGCTGGGTTGCTTCAACCACTGTCTATCCCAGGTTGGAAATGGGAAGAGATAAGTATGGATTTCATTGTCAGTCTTCCTCCTACTATCAAAAATCATAACTCCATCTGGGTAATTGTGGATCGTTTGACCAAATCAGCTCACTTCATTCCAGTTAGAGTGGACTATCGTCCCACTGACTATGCTGAGTTGTATTTCAATCAGATAGTCCGGCTCCATGGGGTACCTCGTACTATCATATCTGACCATGGTCCCCAGTTCACTGCTCGCTTTTGGGAGCACTTGCATCACCTTCTGGGAACCAAGTTAGTGAGAAGCTCTGCTTATCACCCCCAGACATCAGGACAGACGGAACGGGTTAACCAAATCTTAGAAGATCTATTGCGGGCATGTGTCATTTCATCCAAGGGTTCTTG